>BSBN01000501.1:5000000-6250000 GCA_027924645.1 Cunninghamia lanceolata | reverse complement strand
AGTCAAACTCAAGATTACAATCATCTAACCCCTCAATGATGTTTTTATTTTTTAGGGTACATAGACCCTTCTTACCAATGTGGCCAAATCTCTTATGCCATAACATTGTCTTTTCAGCAGGAAGCTTAACTTCCAATGCACGATTACAACCATCAAGACTAGAAACAATAGATTTCTTCACTGCTCGTTTAGATGGTGGGGATGAAGTGACTGCTACCCTCTTCCTTAAGTCAGAAGAACTATTGTATTGTGAAATGCATGCCTCCAGCTGAAACAGAGTACCTCTCCTAGTACCCTTAGCAAGCACCATAGCTCCTCTAGTCATCTTGCATCCTTCTTTCAAAAATACAACCTGCACATCTACATCATTCAAACTACTTACAGAAAGCAGGTTCCGTGCTAAGCCTGGGATGTGCATAACCCCAAAGATCCCCTTCACTCAACCATCAGGGAATCAGATAGAGACTCTTCCACGACCAACAATCTTTAGATGAGAGTCATCACCCAGATACACCTTTCCACCATCAAACTCTTCATACTTAGTGAACCAATCTCGATGCGAGGTTATGTGGAATGATGCACCAGAGTCGATTAGCCACACATCATTAGATGCATGGGTTGTTAGGGCTGCGATGAAAGCATCACCGTCATCTTGTGACTTATCAGAATCTGAATCAGGAGATTTCTTCTTCTTCTCCTCCTCTTTGTATTCCTTTCGAAAATGCCTAGTTTTGCCACAGTTCCAACAAAGAGCCTTAGACTTTCCAAGAGATTTGGATCTCCCATGGGATTTAGATCTCCCACAGGATTTGGATCTACCCTTCTCAGCTTTCTTGTCCTTCTTCTTCCCTTTCTCCTTGGGTCTTCCATGAACTGCAAGGGCCTCTTTAGCTGCCTCAGAAGATTTTCTCTACATCTCTTCAGACAACAATGAAGAAACCACTTCTTCTATTTTGAATGTGGATGTGGTGCTTCCAATAGCCATGACAAGATGATCCCATGAGTCTAGCAAAGAACATAGCAAGGTCATACATCGATCCTCCTCCTCCATCTTTACATCAATAGATGTCAATTGTGCAACCAATATGTTAAAAGCATTCATATGTTTAGCAACGGATCCTCCATCCTCCATTCAAAGAGAATACAACTTCTTTCTTAGAAAAAGTTTAATAACCAGGGATTTTTCTTGATACACATCCCCCAACTTCTTCCAAAGTAGTTTTACAGTAGTCTCCTCATGGACATTTAACAACACAGAATCAACAAGACTAAGTCTTATGAGACCCTTAGCCTTTTGATCCTTGATATCCCACTCATCTTGTGATATTACAGCTAGTTTAGTTCCATTAACACTTTCCCAAAGGTCTCAGTCAACAAGCATGTCTTCCATCTTGAGCTTCCACATCTTGAAACTACTGCCATTGAACTTCTCCACTTCAAACCTTCTTGATGTGCTTGCCATCTCCATGCTACAATAGAAATCAGAATACTCTGCACAGACTCCCACTGAACTTAAGATCAGCTCAAGAAACCCCTACCTAATAGCTAAGACCAAAACTGGCCAGGCTCTGATACTAACTGAAAGGAAGCTAGGTATGCAGAAATTGCTTCCTACACTAATCTAATGAGGAGAGGTGTATGCAAATTCAATTTTAATTCTTACAACTACAACAACATAGAACATCTAATAGAGATATTGTAGCAATAGACATACACATAAAAAGTAGACAGAAGAGAGAGAGAGATAAGATATACATGGGGAAAACCCTTACAGGTGAAAACCCCCACACTCCAAAACACAGCTCAAATGTATTACAGTAAACAATAATAGATTACAATATAGTTTTAGAGCCAATGCTCTTTCAAGAGTCTTCAATTGTCGAATCTGGAGATATTCCAGCAACATAACAATACCTATATAAACACACTACTTATCTCCCATCCAAGCACCTATTTTTATAGAGTTTACAAGGCAAATATGGAACCTTCTAGAGATGGGCGTCCATCTTGGACTCATGCCCCAAAACCCATGCCTAAGGACACTTGTCCAACATCCCATCCCAATGTGGGCACCTTGTCCTAAGATAGGCTATGACAGATGCTCTTACATACCTTACAACTGTCATATAATCCATCATAACTGACAGCACTTACAGCTGTAAGAGAATCTGTCATACACTGACTAAAAATATCTTATTCCTCTTACAACTTGTCATAACCTCCCTTGACTACCCAAAGATACCTTTCTCTTGTTCAAAGATACTCACTGACCTCATCTTGGCGGCGCTACCCCCAAACCCCTGTTAATTATTCAAGGGGGAAACCGCGGCTACCAAAGTAACCAAAATTTATCTTGCTACATGTACACAAGGTGCCGACTATGCCAACTCAACATGGGATAAATAAATACAACATTAGGAATTTGCAAAGGTTGAGACACCTTAATTCCCAACACAAACCAAAATGAAAAATGTCAAAAACAATCATTTTTACAATTAGCTAGGTTTGATCGAAGGGGATTTGATCAAACCTAGTCAGTGGTTGCATGGTAACCCATGGTAGTAGAGGGTTTGATGCTTACATGTATGTTACAAGGATTGTGAGTCATCATCAGGGTCCTCGTGGAGGCTATGCGTGATTTTGGTGCTTACAGATATAGGGGCAGGGGGCCTAAAAAAATTTTGCAAAATTTTGCCATTGTCAATTTTGACAAAATGATAGACTATTTTGACTAGCTCAAGCCTTTCGGACTCAATGGTGATGTCCATTTGGCTCTACAAGGACCTCTTGGCTAGGCTAGGTGTAGGATGTGCTATAACAGGCATAATTTTACATGTAAAGCTCTGATACCATGTTGGGAAAAGAGAGGATCAACAAGCTACAATACAACCACAAAGCTATTTTGCACACAATAACCAAAATTACTTTCTTAAAGATGAAAATTATGTACATAGAGCCTTTCTTAAATAGGTTATTTCTTACTTGATTTCAATCTAATATTGTATAGAACTTATTTGACTGGAAATAATTAGGCTCCTAAAACAATTTCAACCTATTCACTCTCCTTGGATTTAAGAGAAGCTAGGAATTATGATCACAAATTCTTTTGAGAAAAATAAATTAACTTGGATTATTATTTATATTTCAACATTTTATATTTTGGAGAGTTTTGGTTTGTGAAGAGAAGAAAAAAATTAATAAAAAGGGAAGAAATTAGTGTAGGTAGTAAGAGATTCAAGGTTTGACATAGTTTTTAAAGATATTTTTTAAGGGAGGATTTGAATCATGTGTGATTATGTTATTTTATGTGTAAATTTTGAATATATAAAAAAAATGTTTTGATATGTAATTGTGTGAATAAAAAAAGTGAGATAAAAATTTAGAATTTAATAAATTTTCATTTGCATAAGAAAAGTAGGAATGAAATAAAAAGTGAGATTTCATTGCATAATTATGGTAGAAAAGAAATCAGCAAATTAAGTTACAAAATATAAGAGGTGTAGAAATGCATTAAGGAAAAGATGAGATAGGTAAATGGTTCCTTTCAAATGAGTGCCTTGAGATTTTTTTAAAATATTATTGAATCGCATAGAATAGTTTCATTATTATATAAATAATCTAGAATTATCTTAGTGGGATTACATGCAATGGATAGCCTATTGAAATAATAGGTTGGATAGATGAGGAAATTAGTTGTTCTATCAAATTGTGTTCTTTTGAAATTGTGAAAATGTCCACTATAAAATAGTTAGTTTATTTTTGTACTATGTGAATGTTATCATTAAATTGGTTTAGATCCTAGGAAACATAATTTTCTGAAAATCCTAAGAAAAACCAAAATCTAGGACACTAACACACCATTAAGGATTGTATCAAACCTATTAAGGATGTTATCATGCCATTAAGGATTCTATTGTTCCATTAAGGATGTTGATCCAAAATTTGGATCAATTGTTCAAATCTTGAAGGTCCTCAAGATAGTACAGTCACTATAGTTATTAAGAGCTTTTAAGTAACTAGTAGATTCATTTTCATTACCAAAGTGGTTGACTATTTGAATGACACTTTGAAGAGGATTTGAATATATAAAGGATGGTCTATACCATCTCCATGTAAGGGCATTCAAGTTTCAAATGTTAGGCTTAAGTGCAAAATCTATATTGGCAAGTTTGCTACTTCTAATAGGGGAGAAAAGATTGGTTACCATATTAACACATTGACAAGAAGACTATGGAAAGTAGTAAGCATGTCTTGTCACAAACAAAGAGAAAAATAAAAAGAGTTTTTGAAATTCTAAGATCTTTTGTAGTGCTCTTTTCCTCATTTTGGTGTCAATGAAGGATACTAGGATGATTTAAGAGTTGAGAATGCAATATTAGACAAGTCAAGTCTCCTTAGAAAGAAACTATATGTTATTTTTTGTTAGATCTATCATGTAGTGCAAGGGATTCTTCAAGTTACAAATAGAGAAGGAATAAAGGGTTTGCTTTGAACATTGCAAGAAACCACTTGACCATTAAGGAAGAGTAATCTCTATAGTGAATACTAGGATGGTAATGGGATGTTTGGAAGCATACCCTTCCTAGAGTTGTTCATGCATTTAAGGGCTTTCTCTAGTTATACATGGTGTTTTATGTGTCTTGTATTTCGTGTGTTCACTATTTTACTTATTTTTGTGTTAGTATGATGACTTGAGTGCATTTTTTATGCCTTGTTGAGAATTAGTATAGGGTTCATCTTTTGATGATCACTAGGGTTATCAACCTAGTGTTTACAAATCAACTGGTATCAGAGTATCCTAATTGTAAAATTATATTGGAGATATGGGAGTGTTATTCCCTCTGCTAGGTCTAGTGGAAGTGGTTAATTGACCCCATATAATCTCGAGATTGGAAAAAGGGATTGATAAGAGCTAGGAAAGCTATGTCTAGTGATGCGGATGGTGAAGCCCATTTTAGGAAGCTAGAATAGGATGTACCAAAAATATAGGGTGAAAGCACATAAGTAAGTCCCACATTCAAGCCAAAATGAAAAATGTCAAAAACAATCATTCCTAAAATTAGCTAGGTTTGATCAAAGGGGATTTGATCAAACCTAGTCAGTGGTTGCATGGTACCCCATGGTATTAGAGGGTTTGATGCTTACATGTATGTTACAAGGATTGTGAGTAATCATCGGGGTCCTCATGGAGGCTATGTGTGATTTTGGTGCTTACAAGTATAGGGGCAGGGGGCCTAAAAAAATTTTGCAAAATTTTGCCTATGTCAATTTTGACAAAACAATAGGCTATTTTGACTATCGCGAGCCTTCCGAACTCAATGGTGATGTACATTTGGCTCTATGAGGACCTTTTGGCTAGGCTAGGAGTAGGATGTGCTATAACAGGCATGATTTTACATGCAAAGCTCTGATACCATGTTGGGAAAAGAGAGGATCAATAAGCAACAATACACCACAATGTTATTTTCCACATAATAACCAAAATTACATTTCCAAAAGATGAAAATTATGTACATAGAACCTTGCCTAAATAGGCAAGCAAGAGGAGGTGAGAAGGTCATACACAACGATTGAACAACCCTCCAATGGTGCAACACTTGTCTACTCAACTGACACATGTTGGAGTAAGTGGCAAGTTTGCATGAAGTAGGTGTCTCACAAAGGTGAGCACACATGTCTTCACCACATGAGGTGAGAGAAAAAGGTAAGAAGCCCAAAGTTGGACTTATTCTAGTGTGAATATAAATCTCCTAGACATGATAAAAGATAACTAAATAGATAATGTCATTTTTCACACTAACAAGTTCATCCCATGGGGTGTGCTAGAATGTAATACTAAATCCAAAGTTATACAAAAAACCAGGAAAAATAGTAGATCCTTACTCCAAATAAAAACATAAACCTTAGATTGAGAAATAAGTAAGAGAAAATTACCTTAAACAACCAAATGAATATCTCCTTTGTCAAGTGGATTTTCTCATTTGATGGATGGATTTTGGTTACTCAAGATTCATGCAAGATTTCAGTAGCATGTACATGTACTTGATTAGAAGATGACCAATATTTTTAACACATCCTTTTCTTACCATTCAAGATCATTCCCATAGTGAAGGATAGAGAATGGAGTCATAGATTTTTAGATGAGAAGATGAATAATTGAGATTGATCTTGATTAGATGTGGAAACTTTAGATTTTTATGAGATTTTGATAAATTAATTAACTAATTTGTTTCTATTTTGATAAAGGAGTGATTGCATAGTTAATTAGTTTTTATCTTTTAAATATTGAGTTAACTTGATCAATTAAGATTGGCTTGGAAAAGTTTCCATTTTAAAGAATGAGTTGACTAAGTGATTACATGTGATGACATGGAGTGGAATATAGGTGAATATAATTACTTATTATTTTTAATTAATTATGTGTGCATGGGTTTAATTAGGAATTAATTAACTAATTAATATTAATTAATTAGCTAATTAATCATGAGGGGAGAGGCAATAGGATTAAATTTGATTAATTAATCAACACGGTGATGTTAGAGTGAGTTAGATAAGATGAATTAACATGTAGAATTGATGATGGAACTATGGTGGAAAAATTAGGGTGTCTACATATATTCATATATGTATCATGAAGAAGAGTTGGGAGACAATAAGACATAAGAAAAATTCAAGAATTAGATGCCACAATAGCTAGAATAGGAGATTGTGTAGGTTCTAGATAGTAGGATTGTAGAAGCACCAGAAATAGATAATATGAGGAGTATTTGATGAAATGGAAGGGAAGGTCAATTGAAGATTCATCTTGGATTTCCAAAGTTAAGGTAGACCATCTTGGTTTCCCTCTAGACACCAAAAAGTGAAGGGATCACTTTCTAAATTACCCTAGGTGTATAATGTAGAACCATTGTAGGTGTAAGAAAAATCTTTCATCACCCAAAAATATTTTCCTTTTATTTTGTTTGTTTGTTTGTAATTTTTCAATAACATTGCAATCATCATCTAGGCATCACAATTCCTACTACATTCCATTGCAATTTCACATCACCTTGTAGTTGGGAACACATGTTCTACTATAAGATCATAATGTCTCATCCAATTTATAAAAAAATTTGAACACTACAAAGGCATATTTTAGTTCTAGAATTATTATCAGGTATAATAGGTTAACAACCAATTTCACTATTGGACTCTTATGGCACCTTTCCAAGGCATACAAAAACCAACAAACATGTTTCTAGGCTCATTGGTCCTAGGAGAGATTGTGGTATGAATCACATCAAGATTCACTGAACCATCATCACCACATTCATTCTAGAAAGTTCCCTCTGGATGTTTAGTCGACTACACACTACACTTGGCATCAATGTTTGCACCTCCTTGCAACCAACAAAAATCATTCTTAAGGCTATGGCTCACTTTATAAGAATCACTCATTATCATTTGAAGGTATTCTTAACCTAACTTTGGTTTTGGCTCCTAGTTAGACAAAATTGAGAGGCATTATATTGTGATATCATTCAAAAAAATTATAATTCAAACATAGTTATGCCATGGATATATCTTTGAAGGTTGAGGCCTTATATTGTACACCCTTGTAGAACACTATAATTTAATTGTGACTATGAGTCAATAAAGATCATGTTGTTGTTTTATTGAGATCTGGGCTATGTCTTTGTTCATCTAGATGCATGGTTGGATAATCATTCGTTAGATCCTCTATCCATGATTAGATCACAATGAAATCATAATTGTATAAGAAAACATAGATCAAGAAATGAAGAAGGGATGTAGCCAAAAATTTTAAAAAAGAATTCCATAACAAATCCATTTTGGAAATGGTTATCTATTTTCCCAAAATGGATTATCCATATTGTTTTCATAATGGATATCCATTCTGGAAAAGATAATATCCATTTTGTTTTCACTTACCAATCCAAAATATGAGCCTAAAAAAGAGTTTTACAATTTTGTCTAGCACTTTCATGCATTTTTTTCCTCCATTGCCATTGTTTGGCTCATGATCTTGCATTCACCTATATTTAGTTGAAAGTTTAGATTGTAAAAAAACTAGAGAAAATAAATTATTTTGGCTTCATTCCTATGCACACCATTCATTCAAAAAGATTGAGGGCCTCCTCACCATTACCTTTGTCCACATACTCTAATGAACATTTGAGGGGATGAATTAATCTAGCTCCATACCCATGAATTTTATTTACCAAATAGCTTGAGGGTGTCTTTATTCCTATTCTATGTGCATCCCACAATTACTGCACTCTATACGATAATAATTTTCTTAAACAATCTATCAAACACCTTGCATATAAGCTCAACATAAACTTGCTTACCCAATTTTGTCTTTGTATTTATTGAATGAATCATTCCTCCACTTACCTACTAAGGACACCCTATTTATCTAACATAATAACATATATAAAATATAGAAATATAAAAAACCAGTAGGGATCATATATAACCATGTTAAATTAAAGAAGCACAACGATCAAGTCAAAGAAAGATCATTAATCATAGTTTCCAAAACTAAATTGTCAAGGAAAGATCACCTGTAAAAATGATTAGCAAAACCTAATCTAACTCTAATACCATGTCAAGAAATTGGGATCTTAGGCAACTAATTATTACATATGAAATAGAAAGTAAATTAAATGAGAATAATAGAATGTATAGATATCAATAGGTTACATACTATATACATGGAGAAAACACATTTGGCTAAAAAAACCCTCAAAGCATCATTCATTAATGATAAAAACTATAAGAATTCTATACAAGCATAGACACAACAAGAACTCAAGACTTTCACAATATCTCTTTCCATTCCTTTCTTCCAATGGCCTCATCAAATCTTACAAATGTATGAATTAACTAAATGCATATCTTTCATATTATGTAGTTCTCTCCTACATATAACAATGTATATGCAAATCATCCAATAGATTTGCAATGTATTCTTCCCTATTTAAGGTAAACCCCAAATAGGTTTGTTGAATTTTCACCAAATAAAGTTCTAATAAAGTTTATTTAAGTTAATTAATAAATTAACTAACATGTATAAAGTACACTTTATAAATCACTCCTAACTTAATGTGACTAATGTCATATTTTATATTTTAAAGCTAAATCTTATAAGTTAGATCCTTATAAATGTTATTTAGTACCACTAACATTAAGTGTGGACCACTAATAAACATAATTATGCTTGAACAAATAATGAAATGATATAAAATACTTCCCTAGATAGAATTTTTAGGATAAGTTAATAAATTATCACTAACATTATATATCATATGAAGAAGAAATAGGAATCATAAATATGTTGAAACTAAATGCTCAAAATTTTGAATAATAAATGCAAGTACTTAGCCCTTGGTTTAATGTCAAATATGACATTGTCAAATTTCTCAAAATGATTTGTCAGTCTTGTGGAAAATTAGGGCTTGATAGTCACATTGATAAAAAATTTTAAAAATTGTGTTCTTCTATTAGGGTCATTTTTGTGACTACAAAATCAATCTTGCAAAAGCCAAGACAAACTAAACTAGCAAATATAATCTCTTCTAAATTCTATAAGTTCTCTCTCAACTCACCTTAAAGCTCTCAACCTAATATTCATATAAAACTTGGTTTGGGTGCTTAGGAGTTTGCATATGATAGGGATAAATCTTTCCATTGTGTCAAATCCCTATAAGGATGTTAAGTCAATGACTTTTTAACAATATCGTAGATAACAAGTAGTCATGTAGTATTCCCTATGATGCTAATGTTGTGTTGATATCACCAGATAATTTTTTTTAGCCCTATGATGTCTTCTAGAAGGCATTCAGTTCATTTGTTCATTATAGGTTCTAAATGAATTACGGTTTGTCCTTAAATATGACACCCTAATATGAAATTTAACTATTTCTCACCTCAAGTTGATTGATCAAGTTTAATTGGAGAAAACTCAAGTAGGCCCAATTTTGACTTTGTTTTTGATATAAAGAGATGATTCATGTGAGTGCAAAAGTGATGTAAATAATTTCCACAAATGTAGATCTACTTTGGAACAAGAAACATATAACTAACCATGAGATCCAAACCCTAGAATAAGTGAAATGAGAACAAAACCCAAGATCAAATTATTTGCTACTTTCATGCAAAAATCATCATTTTTTACTCACTGATTATTATTTTAAGGACAATCACATCGAAACCTAAAATAAAAGAAAAAAGTGCCAAGTATACAATTTTCACCATTACCAAAAACAAAAATAGAACTATCGACAATGAATCCGATAGTTATATACAATTCAGTAAATCTCTGAATGTTGGTAAATCTCGTACTCTTTAATAATAGAAGGAAATATCTTGTGGGTTCCATATTATGAAAACCGAGCTATCTCGATATCTCTAATCTTATCATCTTTTGGACAACGCCAAAGCCTACGTTGTTGTATGCAGAAGAAAGGCACGGCCATTAATACCTGCGCATTCAACATTCCTCTCGCACCAGATTTGACAATCAATTTTTAAAACTTGTCTCAAGTGACAACAGCATGCAAGAATCTTTTAGTATACTGGGATAAGATTAATATGCCAAATTTCATGATGACCTTATGATTTTTGTTTGGATGATAATGTGAATGATTTTCCTTCTTTAAGTCGCTATTGCTGCCAATGATGATTGATCACAAAAGGTTGCAAGAGACGAAACGCAAAAGTTTTTTTAGGATTTGCACAAGGAAAATTCGTGGTCCCTTACAGACCTCGGATGGGCAAGAACAGAGTCGCTGTTTCTGCTTTGGTGGAATCCTGCTTTAGTAAATTATTCCACTAAAAGTTTATCATGATACACGATATTCTGTCATTGATTTGGTTGGACTTCTTTTGTGGTGATATATAATGTGGGGAACCGAACCAAGCACTTTAGCTTGAATTGACAAGAAAACTCAGGTACATTTCTGTTCCACTAAATAAAAAGGAAAAAGTCTCGACGACCCTTGATTGAAATTGAAATTAACTAACACTGGACCCATAAGTTTAATGGGCACACTCATAGTTTTGTGATCACAGTAAATCTTTGTTAGTGATAGGTAATTTCTACATAGTCAACTCTCCAATGACGTGAAAGATGATACAAAATTTATGGGCTTTTGTCAACGAGGTCATAATGGCTAGAGTTTTAGTCAATTTGATCATACAAATTTGTTGAAGGTGAATCCAATATTACAAGGGTTATATTATACCCCTCTTAAGTTTTCACATCCATCACAATTAGTACAAACTTCGCCTCTCTTAAAGTTTGAGGATTTTTTTGCGAAGGCAATATTCTAATTTTGCATCAAATGCTCCAAAATAAAGAACCAAGAACAATGATTCATTTGGTCTTAGATTAGGAGGTACCTTTCTTATTGTCATGACAAACCTACTGTTGAATTCTACAAAAATCTCATTTATACTCTTTTTTATTGATGTTAACTCATGGATCACAAATTTGGGATCAATTGTATCTCCATACTGCAACCTAAAAACTCTCATGAATTCTTCCCATGAGTTAATGTTGTTGTTTGGAAGACTTCTATGCCACTCTTTTGCACTCTCCTCTAATGATTGCACAAATAGCTTCATCATAACATCCTCATTTTCAATTTCATACTCATCAATCAAATTGATGAGTCTCTTGAGGTGTTCTTCATTAGTGACAACATTATTACCTTGAGATTTAGGCACCTTACTCCTGGTCTCATGTGGTATCTGATTGGGATAATTTGGGATGCCATAAAATTGCAACTATCTATATCTTTCCATTCCTAGGGGATGTCTTGGTGGTGGGAATTTTTGAGCATGCCTCAAGTATTATCAACTCTCATATTCTGTTGGTTACCTTGTTGCTGATTAGGTTGCTGATTTGTTATAGGTTGATTTGGAGTATTATGATGTTGAGGTTGATTTTTTTGTTGAGCATTTTTGGGCAAGTTGGGCTTGTTGCAAATCAACTTGAGCTTGTAGTTCTCTCTATCTTTGCCTAAGGTGATCAAGCAAATCCAACCTTTCATCAATTTATGTTTCCCTGTGCTCATTTTATGATTGTGTAGCAGTATTGGCATCACGGAATGAAACTACATGTTTGGGTTTAGTCCTATTTGCATAGGTAGGGGAATTAGGATGTGATCTTACTCTTGTAGTTCTTATGTTTGTAAGATTTGATGCATTCAAATCTTCATAGTGTGCCTCTTGGGATATGTTTCTACCCCCTCTGGTCATGTTCATTGAATCTCTTAGCATGCCATATTCATGTTTATGGTTTCTTCTACTAGATCTAACTATTTTATCATTAGAATCATCTGAAGTATAGGGATATTGATCAACATGCACATCATCTCTAATAGAAGGACCAACATCATCTATTTGAAAAGTTTATCTAGTAGACATACTTTTGTTTGTAGCTTTCCAAGCACTACACTACCTCCCTGAGTGTGCTGCCATATCATCATGTTGTTTAGAATTCTTTGAATGCTTCCCTATTTCCATCTTTGATTATTTCCTTTGTATATTTTATGGGTTCAGCCAAACAGAGTTTCCACTCTTCACTTCGGAAGAGAGAAATTTTCTTTATTAGTAGAGGACTTAAGATATCAACAACTAACTTAATTCTTCCTCGGCAATGGTGCTAGTTTTGTTGGTGCTCAAAGTTGAGATTTGTCAAATCCCTAAATCCAATCAATTCTTGAGTGCTAGGGGTGTCAAACTCAAGACAAGGATTAAAAACTTATACTCAGGATGAGGTAACTAAGGACAACATTGATAAGGTGGATAAGACCTTCTTCTTTTAGCTTTGCTAGACCAAGGGGGTTATTCCTTGAGGTGTATAAGAACAATGAATGATACAATGTTAGCCTAAACCTCAAATCAAACCATATCCAATGTACAAGAAACTTCAATTTTCTATCACTAAGTACCTGTATGCTAGTTTGAGGAATTCAAGGTTATTAAACCATTATATCTAGCAAATACACAACCATGCAAAGAGTCTAAAATAATACTTTAATATCCCCTAATACAAAAGTACACATCTAGACATGAATGTGGGTAGGACATGAAAGAAAACAAGGTATGCGGAAATGCTTCCTACACTGATCTACTGGGGAAAGATTTATGCAAATTTTAACTTTTACAGTTATAGATTTAGATGCACATTAACAGAAAGGTAATAAAAACGTCCAAAAGCAAGTACAAAACTCACAACACAAGATACACATGGGGAAAACCCTTTTAGGTGAAAAACCCCACACTCCAAAACCTGCACAATGTATTTGTTGAACACCCAAAATACTGAGAGGGAGGGGGTGAATTAGTATTCTCTTAAACCATTTACACATCAAACATTTTAATCTATTTAGCATATTCAATTGCAGTAAAGGAAATTTAGCATAAAGTATATAGCCACAACTCATAACACATAAACACTAGGATTTTTAAATGGAAAACCCAAAAAGGGAAGAACCATGGTGAGGATTAGCTCATAATATATTATAATAAAGAAATCGGTTAAGGTTGATACAATTGGTGAACACATTGTCTGGGAATGCTCACTGCATGTGGCTCACTACCAAAGGACTCACTATCCTAAAAGAAATAGATAGAAGAGGTGGCTCTCTACTAGAGTTGAACTATTAAAAATTTCATCTAACATATGCAAGGAGTACAGTTCCAATGAAGCTCAAAGCACAAACAACACTCATCACACTGTTCTCAAATACCATATTGCATTATTTTGTATTTACTCAATTTTCATCCAAAGGCACTTGTCGGATCACACAGATCACATCTCTACACACACGCACACCCGATCACAATCCCTTGACACTCATTTATACTATCTTCAACCTTGAGAGCATTCTCCAAGGTCAGCAACACACCTCAACATAGAAAATTCAAATTAGGTCTGGACCTAAACATTCCTACGGTGGAAAGGAATGAAGGTGGACCAAAATACATCTTAGCTTGAACCTAAATTCATCTAAGAATGTTACTCCATGCTACTACAATCACCGAAGCAACTCTGCAATTAGTGTAAACACCCAAGGTCATCCAAACGTGTGATAACACAATGAACTTTTGAGTACACACTTCCTTAAACCTAAAAATGACTCATAGACCACTTTCACCTAAAAATCCAATAAATTCCTCTGCAACAACTTTCACCTAACCGAAGTTCACGTCGGAGCACTCAAACAACTTTGTCATACACCGCAACTCAAGATATCAACTTGCAGAGTACCAAACCACAAACAACTTGAACTGAAGCAATATATAAGCATTATAAGTGCAAATCTAGAACTGCAAAGTCAAAAACAAATCTACAGAGAAATGCAGAGAAAAATAGTTTCTACCAGACACCTCTACAAAGCTCAGGAACACAGTCCACACACTGATGAACACAACTTCCTCTACATATTGAACCAAAGCACCAAATTTGGAATATAACATCTCTCAATATCTTTGAACAACATATCCAAACTACAAAGACATATCTTCAATATAGAAGAAATACGGAGCAAAACCATAACACTACTCTATAAACCAAAATGCCACTTCAACATAGTGTTTCCTTTATTAATAAAATTTTCTTAGAAGCACTTAGAAACCAACCAACAGAAACATATTCTCAACATATTTAGCACCTCTACAAAGTAACCAAATCATCTTCAGCCAAGCAACTCAACTAAACAACTCAAACCATTGCAACAACCTCATCTATGTTCAGCTAATTGACACCAATGACAACACAACCTTATTGACATCAATGACAATACTGACTACACATACTTACAACAATCTCCCACTTTATCATTGATGGAAACACATAATGTGCAAAACCATGAATACAATAGTATCCTTAATACTATGCTTCATACCAATTCTTTTTTTTTCTTTCTCTCCCCCTTAGTTTGCTACACTCTTCTTGACAACAGACTCTCTCTTTTTTCACATTGCTCTCTCTCCCCCTTTGACATCAATCAAAAAGGGTAACACACCATTTCTTTCACTACTCTGAATACTCCCCCTTAGAAGTGTACACCAAATTGCATCAACTCTTACTCCCCCTGTCCGCAATATTCAGCAAAGCCACTACCTACTTCCCCTAAGTGGTAGCCTCCAACATCAATCCAAAATAAAGAATGAATCTTAAAATCCACTGGACTGATGCATCTCCTTATGCATCTAATTCAAAGGAGGGGTAATAACCCCTAACTTCCTGGAGATACTCAAATGTATCCTTAGGAAGAGCCTTAGTAAATATATCAACAATCTGATCCTTTATAGGCACATACTCAAGGTTTACTTCATTCTCTGCAACCTTCTCTCATAAAGTGATACTGAATTGAGATATATTTTGTCCTTGAGTGCATCATCAAATTCTTTGAAATGTTAATAGGAAATGGTATTATCATAGAAGATAGGAATTGGTTCATCATATACGACTCTCATATCTTTCAAGGTTTGCTTCATCCACAACACTTGTGTGCAACAAGATGCTACTGCAATGTATTCTACATCTACAATTGATAAAGACTCTAAAACTTGCTTCTTAGTATTAACCATGACACCACTCTGTCTCCAAGAAAGAATGTACCACCACTTGTACTTTTCATGTTATATACACAACCAGCCCAATCTACATCTATATAAGCACTTAGAGAAAAGTCTGTACCCTTTGGATACCACAAACCATGATCCAAAGTGCCCTTCAAATATCTGAATATCCTCTTCACTGCTACAACATGTGACTCTCTAGGATCTTCTTAGAATCTAGCCACAAGACAAATTACATGCATAATATCCGGTCTAGTAGCAGTTAGATATAGCAATCCTTCAATCATTGATCTGTATCTACTCTGATCAACCTTAGGTGTTTCATCATTCTTTCTCAGCTTGTAACCAGTAGTCATAGGGGTACATACTAGTTTAGAATCTTCCATTCCATAATTCTTTAACATTTCCTTGACATACTTTGATTATGAAATGAAAATACCTTTATCTATCTGATTGATCTATAGTCCAAGGAAGAAGTTCATTTCTCGACACATTGACATCTCAAATTCTTTCTGCATCTCATTTACAAAGTTCTTACACATACCTTCATTTCCACCAAATATTATATCATCCACATATACTTCAACAATCAGAATTTGATCTTCACCTACTTTGATGTATAGATTACTGTTTGTAGACCCTTTACTTAATCCTTGCTATAATAAGTATCTATCTAACCTTGCATACCAAGCTCTGGGGCCTTACTTCAATCCATACAGTGCCTTCTTCAATATACAAACCATATCTGACTTATCTAACAACTGAATATATCCGATTATTCTATGTGGACTTCTTCTTCCAGTTCACCATTCAAGAAAGTAGACTTCACATCCATTTGATATATCTTGAAATCCTTATGTTCTGCAAAAGCCAAAACATCCTGATGGCCTCCATTCTTGCCACTAGAGAAAATGTTTCCTCATAGTCTATTCCTTCTACTTGTGAGTAACCTTTACACACAAGCCTTACCTTGTTTTTAACTACTTCTCCATCCTCATTCAGTTTGTTCCAGAGTACCCACTTGGTTCCAATCACATTCTTGTTTGTTGGTCTTGGGACAAGTTCCCAAGTCTGATTCTTTTCAATTTACATTAGTTCTTCTTCCATAGCCTTGATCCAACACTCATCCTTGCATGTTTCAGTCACTGTTTTAGGTTCAACTTTATAGTGTAAACATAGATTTACCTGTTCTTCAAAAGATGTTCTTCTTGTCAGCACACCTTTGTTCTTGTTGTTTGCAATGAAATATAGATTTTAATAAAAGATTTGAAAACTATTGTTCAAACCCTAAAATCTATATTCAATGCAATAAAAAAGATTAATGATAAGACTATAAAAACCACACAAATATATGTTACCAATGATTAAAATGTGGTTGATCAGAAGATGCATAACTCCAATATGAAATTTTCCAGGGGAGTAATCAGGCAATAGATGGGTTTTTATATACTTTGGATGAAAGTTGCTTTGGGTAGTTCAAAGATAGTTAAACAATTAATTGAACGATATGGTAGGTAAAATCTAGTTAGGGTTTTGTGATTTTTTGATTTATTTACGAATAATATAGGTTTAGGTTAAATAATAAATTAAGTTTATTAAGATTAATTTATTATTTATGGGAGGTAAAGTTAAATAGATTTAATTAATTAAAATTATCTAAACCTTAGGATTAATAATAGACTAAATAATAAATTAAATTTATTAATTTTAATTTATTATTTACAGGATTGAGGATTTTTTTTATGTGCCTGGTAAACTTTTTTCACGTGACCGGTGACACTGGCATGACATGCCCTCTAGTACCATGGGGATGGGGGGAGACTGGACCTCGTCACCATCTTTACCACAACAGAATTACTTAGCCAATCGAGCCAGGGCCCCCACCCCACATGATTGAGGAAATTTTAATTAATTAATAAAAATTAATTAAATTTAGTGGGTAGTAGGGCGGGCGCCTTGCTATCTTTTCACGGATGGCAAGGCCGAGGTGGTAGCATTGAGTGAGGAAGATTTTGATGACACCTAGCAGAGGATGGCGGAGATGTCAGATAGATGGGGTTGTTTCATGATTATGGGGAGAGTTGATAACATTTGAAATGAATGATGAGAAGTATTGATAAGAGCCCAAATTCGAGAAACTTCTTTGGCAAGAATTTGCTTCATAAAAGTGCCGAGAAGTATAGCTATATGCAGAGTTCTTTTTCACGGGCTACTTTGGTAGAGCGGCTTCATCTATGCCTTCTAGCTTCGTTGTAGTCTACTCTATAGAGGTCATTCGCTGTGGAGGGATGGATACGTGAGTAAGGCTGGTGAGTAGAAAGAGACAAATGGCCTTCCTAGGCCAGATCATGAAGCTTCATTTGGAGAGAATTCTTCGGTGCTCAGACCCTTTAATGGTTGGAGTGGTGAGGATGATACTGGGAAAAAGATACATGATGGACGATGAAAGATATAGAGTGGACTCGGATATTCCTTCGAGGTTATTGGCAATGCTACTAGAACTGAGTATTCCTAAGACAGAGGTAGAAACTTTAATGAAGGGACTTTTCATTCGGAAACTTCTAGGTGAATTAGAGATCACTCTACAAGCAGCGACTTTGGGTGTGGGCATACCAAGACCCAGGGACATGGTTCTCCTCAGCGACTCGAGGGAGGTTGTCAAATTGTATCCATTCATTCTGGACATCAGAGGCTTTGAGATCATAGCTTTGAAGGATCAAGCACAAATTGCTATTGATTTCATCAAGAAGATGTTGGGATTAGTAGAGGAGGCAGGGTTTCAATGGGTGAATGCTTTTGAACTGTAGCTGATGGATTTTGACAAGGAGAAAGGATATCAATGTTTTAGGGTTCTTCTTTTTGCTGTAGTGTCTTTTTGATCAGTATGTAGGCCTCATTTTGTTCATGGAAGCCCATATGCGTATAGGTTTTAAAAAATGTAATGCAAGATTGATCCTGCGTGGTCTCGAAATAGATTATCTAGATAGAGCCAAGTAGGTTTTTGGTGGATTTCAGCAGTCATGAATAGCAAACTATGCCAAGGAATTAGTAAATGTATTTCTCTATTTACAGTTTAATATAAATATTTTCATTATGTATAAATAAAAAATTAATTAAATTTTATGCTAAGGGAGGACCTAGGGAATTTATTGGTAATCAAGGTATGATTTAGGGATGGATAGAAATGATCTACGGTCAATTTTTATATGTCTACATTTTTCCCCTCTTTGAGATGATGTTGCAAAGCAATGTCATTTCAAAGAAGATTAAATAAAGATTAGTTTAAGATTAACAACTTGACTTGTTGTTAGATGCAGCACGTTTTTGCTAACAACAAACCATTGCAAGGAATTATAGTTGCAATAACTGTTTGGATAGAAAATCATTATCTTATAAACAAGGTTTATGTTCTATTGTTACTAGCTTCTCAACTGCAATATAGTTTGAAGCTATTGCAGATCCGGTGAATAACACAAGCAACAATATCTAGAAAATGGAGTTGCGAGCCACTTGGACCAACAAATAAAGAGTTATCAAAGAATGAGATGATCAGTCAATGATTCAAGAACCCAAAAGACACACGAAACACAAGAGTCCAAAAATTTGTCCAAATGCCACATGAATGGAAAGAAAGTATGGAAACTATTGTATAGTCATAGAAGGGCCAAAAAGCCTCAAAAACTAAAAGAAATTCAAATTTTCCCAAACATAGAGTCAATCTTTGTCTATGACATCCTTATGGTTTTCTGTTTCAGCATTCATAAGAAGGCCAACACCAAGTCCGAGAAATGCACCAAATCCTACAAGCTTTCAAACCACAACACCTGCAAACAAATAATTATAGAGGGTTGTTTAGGTCAGGTTCACCAATGTTTGCAGTGAAATATAGATTTTAATAAAAATTTTGAAAACTATTGTGCAAACCCTAAAATCTATATTTATTACAACATAAAAGATTAATGATAAGGCTATAAAAACCACAATAATATATGTTACCAATGATTAAAATGTGGTTGCTCAGAAGATGCATAACTCCAATATGAAATTTTCCAAGGGAGTAATCGGGCAATAGATGGGTTTTTATAAACTTTGGATGAAAGTTGGTTTGGGTAGTTCAAAGATAGTTAAACAATTAATTGAACGGTATGGTAGGTAAAATATAGTTAGGGTTTTGTGATTTTTTTATTTATTTACAAATAGTATAGGTTTAGGTTAAATAATAAATTAAGTTTATTAAGCTTAATTTATTATTTATGGGAGCTAAAGTGAAATAGATTTAATTAATTAAAATTAATTAAACCTTAGGGTTAATAATAGACTAAATAATAAATTAAATTTATTAATTTTAATTTATTTTTTACGGGATTAACAAAAATTTAATTAATTAATTAAAATTAATCAAATTTTATGGTAAGGGAGGACCTGGGGAATTTATCGGCAATCAAGGTATGATTTAGGGATGGATAGAAATGATATATGGTCAATTTTTTTGTCTATATTTTGCCCCTCTTTGAGACGATGTTGCGAAGCAATATGTTGTGAAGCAATGCCATTTCAAAGAAGATTAAATAAAGATCAATTTAAGATTAACAACTTGACTTGTTAGATGTAGCACATTTTCACTAACAACAAACCATTGCAAGGAATTATAGTTGCAATAACTGTTTGGATAGAAAATCGTTATCTCAGAAACAAGGTTTATATTCTGTCGTTACTAGCTTCTCAACTACAATATAGTTTGATGCTATTCTAGATCCGATGAATAACACAAACAATGATAACTAGAAAATGGAATTGCGAGCCACTTGGACTAACAAAAAAGAGTTATTACAGAATGAGATGATCACTCAATGATTTAAGAACCCAAAAGACGTGCACAAAACACAAGAATCCAAAAATTTCTCCAAATGCCACATGAATGGAAAGAAAGTATGGAAACTACCATATAGCCATAGAAGGGCCAAAAAGCCTCAAAAACTAAAAAAAATCAAAAATTTTCAACTTTTCCCAAACATAGAGTCGATCTTCGTCTATGACATCCTTATGGTTTTTTGTTTCAGCATTCGTAAGAAGGCCACCACCAAGTCTGAGAAATGCACCAAATCCTACAAGCTTTCAAACCACAACACTTGCAAATAAATAATTATAGACGGTTGTTCACACCGGGTTCACCAATGTTTACAGTGAAATATAGATTTTAATAAAAGATTTGAAAACTATTGTGCAAACCCTAAAATCTATATTCAGTGCAACAGAAAAGATTAATGATAAGACTATAAAAACCACACAAATATATGTTACCGTTGATTAAAATGTGGTTTCTCGGAGGATGCATAACTCCAATATGAAATTTACTAGGGGAGTAATCGGGCAATAGATGGGTTTTTATAAACTTTGGATGAAAGTTGGTTTAGGTAGTTCAAAGATAGTTAAATAGTTAATTAAACGGTATGGTATGTAAAATATAGTTAGGGTTTTGTGATTTTTTGATTTATTTACGAATAGTATACGTTTAGGTTAAATAATAAATTAAGTTTATTAAGCTTAATTTATTATTTATCGGAGGTAAAGTGAAATAGATTTAATTAATTAAAATTAATTAAACCTCAGGGTTAATAATAGACTAAATAATAAATTAAATTTATTAATTTTAATTTATTATTTATGGGATTAAGGAAAATTTAATTAATTAATTAAAATTTATTAAATTTTATGGTAAGGGAGGACCTAGGGAATTTATCAATAATCAAGTTATGATTTAGGGATGGATAGAAATGATCTATGGTCAATTTTTTTATGTCTATATTTGTCACCAATGATTTGATCTTCAGAATGATGCTTCTGCACATACTTGGGGGTTTTTGGAATCTTTTCCAGAGCTTCTTCTTCTTCTTCAACCTACACTTCCTTTTCATTATCATTTTCCTCTTCTTTGCAAGAGGACTCATCTAATTCATATCCATTTAATTCTAAAATCTTCTGTAGATCTTCATCAATTTTGACATTTGCACTCTCAACAATCCTTCTTATCCTCTTGTTGTAGCACCGGTATTTTAAGACCCTTTAGATCTGACCTAATTCACATTTAATTCTTCAAACAATAAAGCTGTCAAATCTTTCTCTATATACACAGTCACCTTCAAATGCTTCACAAACTTTTGCATTAGGAGATTTTCCATCGTAGTCTTCATTAATGGGTCAAGCATGTCAATACTCAACTTATATCTTCGTTCTGAGGTATCATCACTGTTCCTTTGGCAAGGAGGAAAGATTTTCATTAAAGCTCCCCTTGAGCCAAAGCTCTCATCTCAGTTCTCAAAGGAACTATCTACATCGGATGCCAGTACAGGCTCACCATTAACCTCTATTGCATCCTTCTTTATCCAAATCTTATTCATTTCCGTTTTGGTCTCTATTGGATCAACCTTTAATATAGGTTCATCCTCTTCTATTGGATTATCTTTCTTCATGTTTTTGCTTCTGTAAATTTTAGAAATGTGTCCAAGTCTATTGCAATTGTAGCATACAACATTCCTCTGAATAGTATTTCTTCCATTCATTCTAGATCTGCATTGATTAGATTTATGCCCAAATCTATTGTATGTATAATAGTAGCTATTGAAAGATTGAATCATTCTATCATTTCTATATACATTCATCATTTGACTTCTACACTTAGTAGCTCTATGACCAACTTTCTTGCATGTAAAACATTGACTAGAGAAAGAAGGTTTATTTTGATTTATTCTGCTTTTACATACTATTACCTTGTGTTCATACTTATTGCAAGAATGACAAAAACCATTGAAAGATGGGTACCTTTGAGAATTCATTTGTCTGACCAATGGTATTCTATCTTTCTTTTTGATTTCAGAACTACTTTCCATTGTTCTTCTTGTTTTCAGCATTTGATGTCTGACCTAATTTTGAGCTTTCACCTTTTTTAAACCCTAAACCCTCTTTATCATTTGGACATTTCTAATTTGCAATCATTTCATCAAGCTTTGAAGAGCTCATCTTGAACTTGTATTCATGAATCCTTGACTTCTCTAGATATGATTTCAGAGTTACAGCTTCTTGTTCAAGTCTTGAACATTCTTCTAATTTTCCTTTCATTATCATATTCAGACATTCCTCAATTCTTCCCTTTTCCTCAACTTGCACTTTCAGACCACTGATAGATTCATTTGCTTGCTTCAATTGTTTACTGACTTCCTTATGCCTCTCTTTAAACTTTTTGACTTGCTCTCTCAATTTTATGATGCATTCATCTGCTTCTCTGACATTTTCCTTCAAATCTTTGATTTCACCTACATTCCTTTCAAGATCTTCAAGAGAAGCATAAAGTTTTCCAACTTTGTCAAGTATACAGTCTTCTCCAATGTATTTAGCAGTAGAAATCTCTTCTAGAGGAATAGGTAATCTTCTAGCACCCATGTGTTCAATTTCCAAGATCTTCCTTGAGTGGTTAGGCTTCTTCCAAAGGACTTGGCTTGATACCAATTGTTGAACACCCAGAATACTGAGAGGGGGGTGAATTAGTATTCTCTTAAACCATTTACACATTAAAGATTTTAATATATTTAGCATATTCAATTGCAATAAAGGAAATTAAGCATAAATCATACAGCCACAACTCATAACACATGAACACCAAGATTTTTACATGGAAAACCCAAAAAGGGAAAAACCACAGTGAGCATTAGATCACAACATATTATAATAAAACAACTGGTTAAGGTTGATACAATTGGTGGACTTATTGTCTTGGAATGCTCACTGTATGTGGCTCACTGGCAAAGGACTCACCATCCTAAAAGAAAGAGATAGAAGAGGTGGCTTACTGCTAGATTTGAACTATTAATACTTACATCTAACATATGCAAGGAGTATAGTTCCAATGAAGCTCAAAGCACAAACAACACTCATCACACTATTCTCAAATACCAAACTATATTGTTCTGCATTTTCTCAATTTTCATCCAAAGGCACTTGTCGCATCACATAGATCACATCTCTAAACACACACACACCCAATCATGATCCCTTGACACTCATTTATACTATCTTCAACCTTGAGAGCATTCTCCAAGGGTAGAAACACAACTCAACACAGAAAATTCAAATTAGGTTTGGAACTAAACATTCCTATGGTCTAAAGGAATGAAGGTAGACCACAACACATCTTAGATCAGACCTAAATTTGTCTAAGCATGCTACTCCATGCTGCTACAATCATCAAAGCAACTTCGTAATTAGTGTAAACACCCAAGGTCAGACAAACCTATGTTAACATAATAAACTTTTGAGTACACACTTCCTTAAACCCAAAAATGACTCATGGATCACATGCAAGGCTTCAACACAATCTAGAGTATTCCACAAACATTTTGAAACATCCTAAAATCTAACAAATTCCTCTGCAACAACTTTCACTTGACTGAAGTTCACACTGAAGCACTCAAACAACTCTGTCATACACTGCAACTTAAGAAATCAACTTGTGGAGCACTAAATAATGAACAACTTGAACTGAATTAATTCATAAGCATTATAAGCACAAATCTAGAACTGCAAAGATAGAAACAAATATACGAAGAAATGCAGAGAAAAATAGCTTCTCCTAGACACATCTGTAAAGCTCAAGAACATAGTCCACACACTGATGAACACAACTTCCTCTGTACAATGAACCAGAGAACCAAATTTGGAATATAACATCTTTGAACATCTCTAAACAACATATCCAAATTGCAAAGATAGATCTTCAACATAGAAGAAATGCAGAGCAAAACTAGAACACTACTCTGTAAAGCAAAATGCCACTTCAATACAGTGTTTCCTTTATTAATCAAATTTTCTCAAAAGCACTTGGAAACCAACCAACAAAAACATATTCTCAACATCTTCCACACCTCTACAAAGAAACCAAATCATCTCCAGCCAAGCAACTCAACCAAACAACTCAAACCATTGCAACAACGTCATCTCTACTCAACCAATTGACACCAATGACAACACAAGCTTGTTGACATCAATGACAACACCGATTACACATACTTGCAATAGTATTATCAAATCCAAAGAAGATTACAACACACTTGTAATGCAAGTTCTTTCAAGAGTTAACAAATGTTGAAGACTAGTAATTCTAGCAGCTAATGGTACCTGCAAATGAACCATAGCACTCCAATTCCAAGCACCTGTATATATAGAGAAATATCAAGGATGGAGGTAGCTTCCAGAGAAAGCCACAAAAGAATCTTGTCCAAATCCACATGGCCCAAATTCCAAGGCCATAAAGCATGCAAAAGACACTTGTCAAAGATTCACTTTCATCCCTTACAACCCTCCATAATCAAGCATCCCAAATTTACCCAAAATTGGTATGAAAAATGCTCTTACATCATCATAAAATCTGTCATATATGACAACACTTACAGTTGTAAGAGAATCTATCATAACTAATTATTAATAAATTATTCTCTTATAACTTCGGCACCCTAAAAATAGGCTAAGTCAAAGATGCCTCTTATAGTGTCATATATGCAAATGACATTTGTCTCATCCCTTCTATTTCTAGCTCTTACAATGTCATAGAATCTGTCATAGTTCTTATGCATCATAAACCTCTTACAATACCCAAAAGATGCTGACACATGGAAAAATACCTATACCACAAAATGGAACACCTACCTCCTTGTATGAGGACAAAAAATACATCTAGTCAACTTCCATGTAGGATGACACATCGTTGTGCCAACTCCCACAAAGTGACGAAATATAATTTGCATAGAAAATTACAATGGTAGGCAAAAATAAATAAATACAACATTACGAACTTGCAAAGGTTGAGACACCTCAATTCCCAACATTCTTCCACTTGTCAAACACCTTTCAAGAGCTAAGCGAATGACAAGATTTAACTGTTAGGGCCTGAGAGGCTCATAAACTCTGAACACCATCTGAACTTCTCCTTGCTCATAGATTTTGTCAAGGAATTTGCAACATTCGTCAAAGTGTCAACTTTCTCCAAGTTTACCTTCCCATCCTCTACCATGTCATGAACAAAATGGTATTGGACATCAATATTCTTAGTCCTTGCATGGAAAGTAGGATTATTCGCCAAACATATGGCATTCTGACTGTTACAAAAATAGTAATCATCCTTGCATCAAATCCAACATTAGAACATAATCTCTTAAGCCAAATGGCTTCTTTACAAGCATGAGTTGCTGCTATGTACTTTGCTTCAGTAGTGGACAAAGAAACCACAGGTTGCTGCTTACTCATCCAACTAATAGTACCACCAAACATAGTGAGCACATAAGCACTAGTGGATCTATTGTTGTCAATGTCACCTACCCAATCTGAATCCACAAGTTCTCAAATACAAAGTGAATGTGAATCCCTTGTAGGATAACCATGATAACATAAGGAATACTTAGAAGTACCCTGCAAGTATCTAAACACTCTCTTCACTGCATCCCAATGTACCTAACCAGGATTAGCCATGAATCAACTAAAAACTACCACTACTTGGGCAATGTTTGGTCTTGTACAGACCATAGCATACATCAAGCTGCCAACCACACTAGCATAAGGAACTCTACTCATATCCTCCATCTTAGAAGGAGACTTTGGGAAAACCACAACAGATAACTTTGTCCCCATCAAAATAGGAATAGTCAATGGTCTACAAGATGCCATGCCAGATCTCTCCAACATAGAATTTACATACTTACTCTAGCCTAACCAAAGTTTTCTATTTTCTCTATCTCTTTTGATTTCCATCCCCAGAATGCACCTGGTTGCCCCTAAATCTTTTATTTCAATATGTACTGATAATTGAGTCTTCAAATCAGAAATAAAACTTTTACCATTCCCAATGAACAACATATCATCAACATATAATGCAATAATGAGAATGTGATCATTAGCCATTTTATAATAACACAATGATCTGATTTCGATCTCAGAAATCCCACACTCAACACAAAGGCATCAAATGTATGGTACCACATCCTAGGATATTGCTTCAAACTATACAAAGAATTTTCAACTTGCAAACCAGATTTTCTTTACCTTTTACCATGTAGTGCTCTAGCTGTGACATTATATTTCTTCCTCCAAATCACCATGAAGGAAGGTTGTCTTCACATCCATCTATTCAACTTCTAAATTATATGCTGCAACAAGTGATAACAAGAATTTGATAGATGTCAGCTTTCCAATAGGAGAGAAAATCTCACCATAATCTATTCCCTCAACTTGGGAATATCCTTCGTGACCAACCTTGCCTTAAAATTCTCAACACTGCTATTTGAACCAAACTTCTTCTTGAACACCCATTTGCATGCAACAAGTTTACGTCCATTAGGCAAAGTCACCAAATCCCAAGTATTATTTTTCTTCAAGCAAGCCATCTCTTCTTCCATGGCCTCTTTCCAAGAATCTACATCACTGATACCCATAGCCTCCCTTACTGTCCTAGGTTCATTAGTGTTAGAAATTAAAGAAAAAATATGTTGCACATGTGTTTTCATTGATGTCAACAGTGGTATTGAGTGTTGCAGTGTGGAAGAGTGTAAGTGATGTCACCAGATATGTCAAAGAGAGATTGCAACAGTATGATGATCAATGAAGACATTATAGAATAAGTGACTAGAAGCATTGTGAGGAAGAAAGCAAAGAGATGTGCATATGTAGTGTTGGTCAACGAAGAAGACAAAGGAAGTTGATTAGAAGAGTTATGAAGTAAAGAAGATGGATTAGTATCATTTGTACACAGTCATACCTTATCTTATGAAGTTCATGTGCAAGTTCACATCTCTGATATGATTATGTTTGAAGTCTATGATGAGTAGTGTTGGATTCTTTCTATGGACTCGTGATGTTTGATACATGATAAAGAAAGTTTCAAAAGATTGAAGGAAATTTTCTAAGTGTAGTACAGATTAGGGAAGGAGTTAGAGACTCACAAGAAGGTACTACATTCTACTGTAGTCGAAGGTAAGGGACTACAAATTGGACTAATGGATAGGTATTGCACTCAGTTAACTATGTTTCAGGTTTGAGGTCATGAAGATTGTACCACAAGATGTTTTGAGGACATGAGTGTGAAGACAGTGTTGAAATAGGGTAAATGCAGCCACAGAGAGATAGGAGAATGCTCCACACTTCTACACAAATGAAGATATGATCTTGTAGTTTGGAGGATAGGTAGATATGAGTATTAGGTATGCATGTTTCAGATTCAAGTGTTAATAGGTACTGTAGTTGCTTCTCTAGAATAAGCAGTGTGATGACACACCTTAGTGCTAATTAAAGTAAGTAGAGAGAGATTGTTGAGGTTACTGTAGATCACTATACACTGGTATTTGGCCCTTCTAATTGAAATGCAAGCTCATATGGCTGGTTGGTATGTAAAGTTCAAATCTCAAATGTTTATGATCACCACAAATATGTTTTTCAATGTTTTATCTTAAGACTATGTAAGCAGGGTTTGTCAATGACACTGACTTCAAAGTTCAAGTGTTTGCGTTAGCATGATATATCCTGAGATGACAAAACAAGTATGCAGGAATGTCTTACAAGACATATAATGTTCATTGTGTGGTCTGCATGATATAATTTGTCCCTTTTGGTATTGCTTTTGGTCTGGAGGCAAATCTAGGAATGATAAGTGTTTACTGTGCTGACCTGATATATATATTGATGGTTATGCTATATGTTTTGTAGAGTGCACTAGCATGGAAGAGTGTGCCAAGGTAAGATAGGACCTAATTATGTCTTGGTCTTGAACAACATTGGAATTTTACTTACCGCATATGTTTGGGAGCCAACTATTATGACCATTACACGTTTCATCTTGGGTGACCAAGGAGAATGTTTTTGAAGCTTGTGGAGGATATATATGAAGAATCAAAGTTGTTGAGGGATGTATGAGTTATGAATTATGTGATAGAATTGATATTGTGTGAATATAATTACCACAGATTAAAATTTCATGATGAAATGTGCAGAAGACCAGTTTATATAATGTGATATTGCTATAGAGAAAATTGTTGGTAATATAATTAATGATGGAAAAGAGTTTCTGAAGTTGTTTCATTGTGGTGGTGGTTGATATTGTAGTTGTGCAAACGCTGAAGTGATCAACATTTAGTTTTGTGAGAAGAATATTGAGTCAGATAAGTTAAGTGTTACAGATTGAAGAATAGTTGTGTAAAGATTGTAAGTGTTGTATCTCTTTAGGGAGTTGCAGCTTCCTTTGGGTTGTAGCCCATAAATAATATTGTAATCTTGTTTTATTTGTGAGGCTAGATTTGGACAGTAGATCCAAGCAACTTGCTCACCATGGTTTTTCCCTTCTATGGTTTTCCATGTAAATATGGTGTTATGGATGTGTGCTTCTTTGTTCATGTGCCTTTCATGTTTCAAATGCTTAAGATAGTTTGAATATTGTTGAAAGAAAATAATTTGAATAAGTACTGATTCACCCCCCCTCTCAGTACTTCTATATGTTCAACAATTGGTATCAGAGATAAGTTCTATGAATGCAACCTAACACTGAGGTAGATCTTGGAGAGGAACACATGGGAACTGAAGTACTTTTTAAAGGAAAGAATCCTCTAGAAGATGATATAGACATGACAACCTATAATCCAGAAGATTGTGTAGTTAATTATGAAGGAGAACTCATTTTTGTCCTAGAAGATCTGGATGCAGCAAGAAGTGAAAATGAAGAGTATAAGATCAAGCTCATAAAATCAATGGAAGCAATTGCCTAGTTGAAAGCTCAAGTTGAAGAAGGTAAGAAGGTTGCAAATTGTCTAAATGCTAAATTGAATGACAAATAAGTTGAATGCTCCAAACTTAAAGAAGAAATTGTCTCTCTAAAGAAAGAATTGGAAAAATCAAAGGATCTAATAGACAAAGTTATAAAACTGAAGAAAATCACCAATATTCTTGATGAGATAATCAATAGTCAAAGACGTCCAAAGAATAAAGGTGGTATTGGATTTGAGAAATGTCAGAGTCCTAAAACAGATATACCGAAAGGCATGTTTGAAATAAAAAGGACAGATCCTAGCACTGAAGACTCTAAGGAAACTGAAGATGAGGGGCA
This sequence comes from Cunninghamia lanceolata, assembly GCA_027924645.1. Taxonomy (NCBI): domain Eukaryota; kingdom Viridiplantae; phylum Streptophyta; class Pinopsida; order Cupressales; family Cupressaceae; genus Cunninghamia; species Cunninghamia lanceolata. The sequence continues at coordinate 6,220,269 of BSBN01000501.1, read as the reverse complement.
GGAGTTGGATTATGATAACTTCATACAAGTTAGAAATCAAAAGAAAGATCTCAAGAGATCTCCTCCTAGACCATCTGCTGATCTTAGGTTCTCTCAATATTTCAATGGTTACTATTATTCTTGCAATAAATTTGGACATAAGGCTATTGATTGTAGAACCAAGGCTAGAAGAAATCATAACATGAGGAAGAATTCATTTGTGCCTCCAAAGCATGATGCTAGAATCTCTTATTCCTTTTATGGATATTGCTTTGCATGTAATAAGTTTGGTCACAAGGCTATTGAGTGTAGAACTAAAATGAGAAGAAATGGTGTGACTCTGGAATATAATGTTGTTTGCACTACAAATGCAAAAAATTGGGGCATAGAGCAAGATTTTGCAAAAGTGGTTTTGTGGAACCACTTTTTTAGCACAAGAAAACTGAGAAAATTGTGACTCAGCAAAATAAGGAAATGACAAAGATATGGAGAAGGAAAATAGATCAAAGTGATGAAAAGAAGGATCAATTTGTTTCTCTGCCTAGTGTAGATGAGCCCATTGCTAATTGATATAAGGCATAGGGTCAGGGGGAGCTAATTAGGGCATATCTATTCTTTCCCTCCTGAAAATTTATGGCTTCTGTAAGTGGAATCTTATCATATAGATGAGTTGGAATGAAAACTGCCAGAGAAGATGTTGATATAGAAAGATAGTTTCTTTTTCCCAAATTTTTGGAGCAAAATAACATGATGCAGAGGATTGTGGAAGGTTCTTGAGTCTGTGAGTTCATAGTTTACCTACACAATAAAGGTGCATTAATTATGGAAGGTTAGGAAAAATTACAAGATAATTATGTTTCACTTGCATGATCAAATCTCATTCAAAACCAAAAATTTGTAACCAGAGCTGAGCAGAAAAGAAATCTTCCAAAGTACTTGGTAAATTTGAGGAAAATTAATCTGAAGGTGAAACCCTAGCGATTTAACAAATAGGTATTTATCAATTTGCTATTTATTAAAACCCTAGTTGCTAAATTCAAAAGAGAGTTATAATGGAGACTCAACAACTAGTTGATATTTCTGTGAAACCTAGACCGAAGTATAAAAATACTCTTTCAAAGCAATGGAGGTCGATAGGAAAAGAGATTTTTCAAATATATTGGTATATGTTGTTTATACAGAGGATGTTAGGTTTTACATTCACTCTAAGATGGATGAAATTGATCACATGAAGTTTAAAGAGCTTACAAGTCAACTTTTGGAAGATGATATTATCTATAAACCTGAATTTGCCAATCTGGGGGCCAAGAAACTAGGCATATGTAAGGATTACCCTAATTTTTGTAATGAGAATGAATGGGTGAGATATATAATGAGAAAAATTCATGATGAGTTCATGTATCTGGATAAGCCCTATCGGATTACCAAAGATGTAATCAAGGCATTTACTAGGTTGTGTTCCAACAAACTTGTACTAGTGATGAAATCAATAAAGAATGAGAGGGTTACTAAGATGACTAGAGCAAAATTTGACAAGAGAACACTTACTGTGAATGACATAACTGATCTGGGTGTCCGCTATGTTGCAATGAGAATTACGTATAAAGTTTACGTCACAAACAGAGAGGGATCCACCACTAGTACTACCATTCACACTACCTACCAGATGGTCAAGGAAGGTAAAGATTTTGAACTCTGCAAGCTCATGAGAGAACAACTCCTAGAGAACCTAATAAGAACAAAAGAAACTAGATACATTTTCAAGTATGGCACCCTAATTATCTGTCTTGCATTCTATTTTCTAAATGAGTTACCTGGTTTTAGTGGAAATATCTAGAAATAGTATATCCCTATTGTTGCTCAAATTAAAAGTCACATAAGGGGGTTTAATGATCTAAATCACTATAGGACAATGTATCGGGGTTTCTTCAAAACCCTTCAAACCAATATGCATGCCATAGAAAAAGTTTCTTATAATTCTGTATAAAAATATAGGGAGAAGATCACATTCTTAGTTGACAAGGACTATACGTATATGGAGGTTGTAGATCCTAAAATTGCATGGATCCCTAAAATTCCATATGAAGTCTCTGGAGAAGAAATAAAGGTCTATGCTGATATGTTGCTTAGCAAACCCAAAGACACCACTGCCAAGAGGTTTGAAACCTATGATGAGATTATGAACAAGATACATAAAAAAAGGTAGTGGAACAACTTAAGAACAATAGGGGTAAGATGCATAAGATATGTGGAATTACATATGAAACCACTTTAGAAGCCCCTATGGAGGAGACACATTATGGTTCTATTGTTCTATCAGGTGCAAAAGGCTTAAAAAGGATTAGCTAATCTACTTCTGCCACTGTAAATGCACCACTACCCTCTGGGTCAACACAAATACAATCCACTAGAAGAAGGGCAACTTCTAAAACACTAGCACAGAGGAAGACTAGAGAAAAGAACCATGCATGTCACATCCCCAAACTTTGACTATGCTTTAATTTTACTAGCATGTGATTGGTACATAATTTTGTAGGGATTAATGATTTGACGTTTAGATAAAATGTTAGGATAAATCAATGATTTCATGAGTTATTATTAAATGCATAGAATTTGACATGTGATTAGATGTTATAGAGATTATTTAATTATGATGTATAAGGATTTACTAATGATACACTAATCCCAAGTTTGTGTGACTGAGTTGCAACAAGGAAATAGATTTCTTCCTCTGAGAAAAGAGGGAGAGCATCATCAAAGAGAAGGAAATAGATGTTTGGAAAGGAATAGATTTTTCCATTCAAGTCTCGTGTTGTATAATTAGTGAACCCTCATGATATGGGTAAGTAGTAATCGACTCTTCTTGTTTCATTCAATCTCATCTTGACAGTTGTCAATTTGTCATTTAGGAAAGGTTTTCTAATGTCAAACCTTGTTTGATATGGTTGAGAGATGTTTAGGAAATATTATTAATGTTTAGAGTTTAACCATTTTCCTTTGTCAAAACTTCCCAATTTATTCTTCCAGGGATTATCTATCTAATTATTTATTATCAGTGCAAGATTACGAGGGGGGAGAAAAACCTCAACCCCATACTCACACCTAGTTGAATGACTAATACCTACATCTATAATTGTGGTATTGATACCATTATGTTGAAAAATATTATATTTATTTATTTATTATATTAATATATTGTTAAAGAGAATTTGTTCGATTAAGTCATGAGTACTTATCATATGATGATAAGCTTACAAACCAGTTGTAACCACATCATGACATAGTGGTGCTTGAACCATACTCCATGATAATGTGGAAACTGGAGAAGTTGCCTTTGGTGCAAAGTGATCTTTTCTATATAAGAGCATCTCTATCATTGCATGCTCCTTTGAGGGAAAACTTATAGGGAAGTTTGACTAGTTACTCTCATGGATATGAGAATTTTAGGTGAACTAGAGGGAAGTCAAGCATTGAGAAGGAGAACATTAGTAGACAACACAAGAGAGAGGAGAAAAAACAATATAGAGAAGGATAAAAGAAGTATCTCAAGGATAGTGAGATTCAGAACGAGAAGTTCTAGAACTGCAAAGGAGTGCAAGCTCTATGGAAGAGTCGTTGATCAAACATCGTACAAGTATCTTCTGCTATGTATGTTGTAGCTGAAGCTATGCATGACTTAGTACGTGCTTCCATTTATCTTTCTATCGATATTGGCATACACTATGTTGTTTATCAGGTGCCTATAATAGGTTGATAGATGTTTAATATACAACTTAACCTTGTTGTATCTTAACCTATGTCAGTGAGACTTTGACAATGTCATTAAACTATCTCCATGATACAACTATTGATAAAATTTACCCAGGTTTGCTAATTTGATAATCAAAGGTTCTCACTGTGTGAGAAATAAATGGTTATAAGTGAGTTTATGAGGATATTCTTTGTTCAGATTTATATGTTTATGTAGTGTCAAAATATAAATGACACTCATGGCTAAACTCAGCAGTTAGATGTCAGTATTGAAGTTTAATTAAGATATTTGGTTGATAGACAAATCTTACTATAAGTCGAGGTTATAGGCAATCTAGTTTTGACTAGAAATTTTCAAGTGTTATCATCTATTCATAAATACATGAGATACAGCCAACAGTTGATACAAACTCGTATCCTAGTTCTTTATGATGAAACTACCCTGTATTAGAAAACAAGAATGTTATTTACAGTATATTCAGTTGAGACTGAGACTCTTGAGTTCCATGATATAAGATATCAATTTGAGAGGATAATAAAGTTTAAGATGGAAATGTATTACTGTGTTTAATAGAACCCTTTGGGCTACATTATAGTATCAATACAACCAACATTCTGGTAGTCTATAGAGGACTAGTGGTTGATATAACCATGTCACACGAATACATTTACTGGGCCTTGATTGGCAAGTATTCTAGATGAAATTTGAGTATTAGAGTCAGTTATTATAATGGTATGTCAAGATATTCTTTTTACTTACATATGACAAGAGTTTAAATGTCATTTTGTATGAAGGGATTAGAGAAGATAGATCTCTAAGAGTATCCCAGATATGTTTACTAAACGTAAAATTATTCTTATAAGTATGTTGTCAACTTAAAACATATATATTTATTGTTGACAAGGATTAGATGAGAATCATTAAACCAAGATAAGTACCTTGGATGAATTATGAAGCTATTGATAAAATTAGTCTTTTTGTCGATAATAGACATCAAAACCAAGAATATAAACCTTTGAAACAAGGTGTAGAGTGATAAGGAGTCATAGATTCAATGTTGCAAGTTGCAACAAGAGGCTTTTTGAAAGATTATGTCCTCATTGTGAACCATCCTTGGCATTGTATTCCAAAACTCGGGAATAAAAATCTAAATCAGGAGGACTATGGGTGAACTTAGTCAAGTCACTCTATGACTAGTATTAGTGAAACTAAATTTACTGTAGGATGAGATAGTTTCTAATTCAAGTTAGAGATGTGTGAACTCACGACCACGTTCATTGTGAAATGACTATTTATATTGATCTTTGGCCAAAGTAATGCATCCATCTCTGCATGCATTAGTCAGTTCACTATGCTCCAAATTTACATAACCATCCAGTAATGTCATACTTAGTTAGAAGGAGTCTATAGTTGTATGACCGTGTTGGTTATGTAGGACATAACACTAGAAACTCAGATGACAAAAACCTATTGGTTCCTTATATCTATACTCTTTGTGAAGGGTAGGGCCACTTCCAGGAAGGAAGGTGTGTGGGAGACCACCGGTCTATGGTTGGAGGTAAAGCACTCGGGTGATGCTCTCCCTCCCAAGTAGAAGACAAGCCAAGACTTATGAAAATAGATATCAAGATTCTAGATGTAGTACATTTCATGTTATGACTTCTGATAGATAAATTTATGTAAAATTATATTTACTGCCAAGAGAAAAACATCTCTAATTTTAAAGTGAAAGATTTCACTAAAATGCTATCTTTGAATATGTTGTAAATTTTCAAGTTTTGAAAATATTTAGAAAAGATATGCTATTATTTCCTTGATTATGCAACTGATACATGTTTATAAACAAATTCTTGTGTTTATCATGTTCATTTACTTTTCAGGTAATTTCAGTGTGTAAAATTAAGTAATATGAGAAGGCATGTTACATATCGTATTAGAACTACCAAGTTCAATACATGGACCTATGAGCTCATAGCATAAAATCTTCCCCAGACATTAAAAGTTGCTAATGTTTGAATGTTTTTTTGCTAGAATGGTAAGAAAAATACTAACCCCAAGGAAGAAGGTAATAGGAAATGGATGTTACCTAAAGGCTATGAGGGAGTGAGCCTCAAAAATGAAAATCGTAGACAAAAATAGTTACATTGAAGGTGCATGGTTAACAGACTCTGAGACCTTAGTTGATGCTCTTAAGAGTAAAGGAAAAGAAGGACAAAGAAACTAAGGCTATTGTTCCTATCACTGAGGGTGAACTAGTTAAGTCTTCTGTGTATAGAGACTTACCATTTGGATGTGGTCCTAATGCCCCATCATTAGTCAGGAAGTTATGGATGAGTATTTGCAAGTACATCCACCTTCCAAGTCTACTTTAGTAAACCTCAATGATGAGGAATAACCCAAGGAGTTCCCCCTTCTTAAAGTGACCTATAGTCGCAAGATGTTAAAGTTTGTAATTAATAAGGATATTGTGTGATCCACAGATACTATAATACAATTTTGGAATTTTAGAAAAAATTTCCTTTGCTTGTTTAAGACTGTATAAAGGAGAATTGATTTATGTTTATAAATGAATTCAATTATATGAAAAACTAATTGAATACTTAATATGAAAACTTTAGGAGAAGTAGAATTTCAACATTGTTTGAACCAGAACTAGTCTTGGGGGTAGCCAAGAGGAAGGGCAACCTTCTGGAAACTTCAATGTGAAACTAGACCATATTCTTGCAATGTTCAATGAAACAAGGGCAAGGATTGGAAATTTAGAGCAAGAGGTCAGAGGTCAGAGTAGACCTGAGCATGAAGCTTTCCACAAAAGTGAAGATGAGGGCCATCATGAACACACCATCCAGAGTAGATGTGGAGAAAATAACTCAAAGTTAAGACAAGATGAGGAAAAGAGTTGTCATTTGGCTCTCGAATTGTTTAGGGACATGAAGGTCATACCCCCTAAATTTGATGGAACTTTGAGTGGAGATGCCACGAAGGCATGGCTCATAGAAATGGAAATATATTTTGAAATTAGGAACTATTTAGAAATAACCAAGATGATATGGGGAGTGTTAGACTTAGGGCACACAACTGAGAGGGGGGGTGAATCAGTTGTGCAAAACTTTCTTTCAATTTAAACACTTGATTCCACTTTACAATTAACAGTCTTATAATAAATTAATCATGAAAACACAATGCAACAAATTAAGAGCAGAAACATACCAACACATGAGACACCAAGATTTTGACGTGGAAAAGCTGGTTAAGGGAAAAACCACAGGGTGATTAACCCAAGATTGTATTCTCTGTTAGAAGAATAGAAAGAACAAAATGGTACATGCCAATTAGGGCTCACTGCCCGAGCACACTACTCACAAGAGGTTCACTACCTACAAGAGACACACTGTCTACAAAGAAATAAGTATCACCTACTTGAATTGGAAAATAGCATCTTCACCATGCTTAAATCAGTTCCATTTAAGCCCAATACTTCTGCTCTGCCTTTCGCTTTCCTCCTTTCTACCACACACTTATCAATCCAAGCACACCTTTGAAATGACTTCGCAACCCCTTATTTATACAAGACATCAACTTAGGAATAATCATCTAAGTCGGCAAACATCTACCAGAACATCCACAAGATGTGAAACTTATCCGGTCGACCAGTCTTAGGAAGAACATCATCATCGGAGGTTATTCTTCAATATCAAGCTCCAACTCCAATGTGGACCACTAACACACACTGGACACAATACAAAGTCCTTCACAAGGTTTCCTGAATCACCAAGAATATCTGCACTTCATCTGCATACTGAAATCCTTCTCTCTTTTATTCAGAGCCTCAAGAACACAGTCTGTCATCACTGTCACCAAAGAATGGATACTTCTGAACCTTCAATTCATGAACCAATCGAGTTGAAACATCACTAGGACTTCCTCAACACTATCTCAAATCTGCAGAGTAGGAAACTATACTTCCGGATCTCACCGGACCTGTCTGTGTCACTCTGTTACCTCTGAACACCTACTAGAACCAGTTTTACTTGAGCAGCCACAACTTCTTCATATCTTCATGTGGACATCTAAAATCTCTACTGGATCACCTCAAGACACATATCTACAAACCCTTTAATCCGCATCCTCTGATCCTCTTCCTATCTTGGACTTTTGTCTTATTATCATTACTGATCTTCATTGTTCCTGATTGAGACTAATTTTCTCAATATCCTTAGCACATAGCTCATCCAATCCTTATCATTAATGTAACAAGAGTATGCTGACATCAATGAAAACACATGTTAGGCCCATACTTGCAACAATCTCCCCCTTTGTCATTGATGGCAACATATGATGTGAAAAACTATTTTGACCATCAAGACAAGAACTTCTCCTTACTATCACAACTCCCCCTATCAGCAACAACCATTCACATGTCTTCTCTCTTTTTACTACTCCCCCTTTGATCAGAAACCACTTTTTTTTCACATGTCTTCTCTCCCCCTTTGACATCAATGGCAAAGGGCACATACATGCAATTCCAACACTTTAAAATCATATATGCTGCTCCCCCTGAATAGCAGCTCCCCATCAATCCGAATCACAAGATATGACTGTGATATCTACCCGACTGATGCACCTCAGTGCACCTTAGTTCATCACCAGAGGGGCAATAACCCCTAACTTCTCCCTAAGATATTCAAAAGAGTCCTTAGGTAGAGGTTTAGTAAAGATGTCTACAATCTGATCCTTAGAAGGTACAAACTCCAACCTAACTTCATTCTTATTCACTTGCTCTCTCAAAAAGTGAAACTTAATGGATATGTGTTTAGTCTTTGAATGCAACACCAGATTTTTAGATATATTTATAGCACTTGAGTTATCACAGAAGATTGTGATAGGTTTTCATATTCCACTTTGATATCTCTTAGCATCTGCTTCATCCATAAAACTTGAGTGCAACTACCTGCTGTTGCAATATATTCTGCTTCAATTGTAGATAGAGATATTGCCTCTTGTTTCTTGCTTAGCCAAGAAACCAATCTCTTCCCCAAAAAGAATGCTCCACCACTGGTACTCTTCTAGTCATCCACATCTCCTACCCAATCTGCATCAGTATATGCATGAAGAGAGAAATCATGATCTCTAGGATACCACAGACCATACTCAACTGTCCCTTTTAGATATCTAAAAATCCTCTTGATTGCCATGACATGAGATTCTCTAGGATCAACCTGAAATCTAGCAACAAGACCAATAGCCTGCATAATGTCTAGTCTAGTTTGAGTAAGATACAACAGTCCTCCAATCATTGACCTATACTTTGTCTAATCAGCCTTAGGAGAATCATCATCTTTGCTCAATTTACATCTGATTTCCATGGGAGTATTCATTGGTTTTGAGTCTTCCATCCCAAATTTCTTCAACAATTCTTTCACATATTTGGTTTGAGAAATGAAGATTCCTTTCTTTGTTTGAGTGACTTGCAGACCCAAGAAGAAATTCATTTCACCAAGCATGGACATCTCAAATTCACTTTTCATTTGATTTGTAAAGGTTTTGCACATACTATCTCTTCCTTCAAAAATGATATCATCAACAAACACTTCAACAATCAAGATGTTTTCATGATCAATTTTGAAATACAAATTACTATCAGCGGTACCTTTGTTGAAACCAATCTTCAAAAGGTGCTTATCCAATCTTTCATACCAGGCTCTTGGGGCTTGCTTCAGTCCATACAGTGCTTTCTTCAACTTGCAGACCATATCATCATGATCAGATAATTGAGATCCATCCGGTTGCTCAATATATACTTCTTCTTCCAAGTCACCATTTAGGAAGGCAGACTTGACATCCATTTGATATACCTTGAAATCCTTGAAAGTAGCAAAAGCAAGAAATAATCTGACTGCTTCAATTCTTTCCACCGGAGCAAAAGTTACTTCAAAATCAACTCCTTCTATTTGAGAGTAACCCTTGCAGACCAATCTGGCTTTATTTCTGATTACTTCACCAACTTCATTTAGTTTGTTCCGGAAGACCCGTTTGGTTCCAATCACATTTTTGTTTCTAGGTCTGGGAACAAGATCCCAAGTGTGATTTTTCTCAATTTGTATCAACTCTTCCTCCATTACTTTAGTCCAATTTTCATCATTGTAAGCTTCATTCACTGTCTTAGGTTCAACTTTTGAAATCAGACAATACTCATCTGAGTTTTGAGCAATTTTCCTTCTTGTTTGTACACCTTTGCTTTTATCACCTATGATCTGATCTTGAGAGTGATTCAGTCTTACATACCTAGGCACTTTGGGAGTTACTTGCATTTCTACTTCTTGATCAGGCTCATTCAAACTTATCTCTTCTTCATGATTTACCAGATCAATCTAGATTTGAATCTCATAAGAGGCTTGGGCTCCTTGAGTCAGAACACCATTCTGATCATCTTCATCATATTCATAGAATCTTGAGGGTTTTTCAATTCCTTCATCAACCTTCACATTTGTACTTTCTATCATCTTTCTCAGTCTCTTGTTATAACACTGGTATGCTTTTCTTTGAGTAGAGTAACCTAAGAATATTCCTTCATCACTTCTAGCATCAAACTTTCCTAGATCTTCATCTCTTTTATTGTAACACTTGCTACCAAAAACTCTGAAATACCTTACAGTAGGAGTGATACCAAACCAAAGTTCATAAGGAGTCTTACTAGTATTGCTTCTGATTTGAACTTGATTTAGAGTATAGACTACAGTGTTGACAGCTTCTCTCCAATAGATCTGAGGAACATTTGCTTCCATCATCATGGTCCTAGATGCTTCTTGGATGGTCCTATTTTTTCTCTCCACCACTCCATTTTGCTATGGAGTCCTAGGAGCAGACAATTGTCTCTTTATTCCATGTTTCTCACAGAACTCTATGAACTCACCGGATGTGAATTCTCCACCTCTATCAAACCTCAGACACTTCAATTTTAATCCAGTTTCATTCTCTACCATAGCCTTGAATATTTTGAATTTTTCAAGAGCTTCTGATTTCTCTTTTAGAAAGGTTACCCACATCATCCAGGAATAGTCATCAATTAGTAGCATGAAGTATCTATCACTTTGAATACTCTTGATTCTTTGCAGACCACAAAGATCAGTATGAACTAAGTCCAATAATCTGGTAGAAGATAGTTCCTTAATTTTGAATGTGACTCTGCTTAGCTTACCCAACTGACATTCTTTGCATAAGTTGTTAGTAGGTTTCACCAATTTAGGAAGATCGCTTACAGCTTGAGTATTGGTTATCTTGATGATATTATCAAAATTCACATGACACATCCTCCTATGCCACAACCAACTTTGATCAATTTGAACAAACAAGCAACTTTTTCCAGTACCAACCAAGTGAAAGATATTACCTTTAGTTTGAGTACCGGATGCAATCTTTGTTTCAGAATTTTCAAAGATCTTGCATTTTCCATTCTTGAACCGGAGATCATAGCCTTTGTCCACCAACTATCCAACACTGAGAAGATTGTGCTTCAAACCTTCAACATAAAGTACATTACCAGTTTTGTTCCTTCCATCAAGAGAAATAGTTCCTCTACCTCTGATTCTACCACTAGAATTATCACCAAACTTTACCACTCCTCCTTCATACCTTTCCAAATCTATGAACTTATTTTTGTCACCTGTCATATGGTGAGAGCAACCACTATTAATGACCCAATCATCCTTTTCTTCAACTTGGGTAGCCAGAGCTCTTTCCATAGTCTTATGATTGACAGATACAGAGGACATTGGATCTTCTTCCTTGATGGCAATGAACACCCATTCATTTCCAGATTTGTTTCCTATCTCTGATTCATCATCTATTACTCCTTCATTATCATCATCTTCATGTACATAATAACAGTTCTTTTGGAACCTTGGCTTGTTAGGATTTTGCCTTGAAAACCTTTTCGGACACCTTGAGGCAAAATGACCAATCTTATTGCAATTAAAACACTTAAAAGGTAATTTTCCTTCATACTTACCGGATCCTCTTGGCAGCCTCTTTGCAATAAGGGCTTCAAGTTGAGCAATTTCTACTTGTTCCTCCAAATCTTTTCTTGCTTTTTCATACCATGATAGCTTCCTTGATGAATTCTCTCCCGGATCAAACCTTTGTTTACCTTTAATAGAGGAACTAGATTTGAATGCAGATTTAGTCTTGGGGGGTCATCTCCAAACTCTATCATTTCAAATGCAGCCAATTTTCCAGCCAATTGATCTCTTGTGACAGTTGTATGGGCTCTGAATTCTTCAATGGTAGCAACCTTGATTTTGTAAGAAGCGGGAAGGGATCTAAGAATTTTGCCAACAATCTCATCTTCATCCAAGACTTCACCAGCATTTCTAATTCCACAAACAATCTCATTTACTCTTGGCATAAAAGTAGTGATGTTTTCATCTTCTCTCATCTTCAGGTTTTCAAATTTTCCTTTCAGACTTTGTAACCTTGCACTTTTGACATACTTGTCTCCTTCATATAGAAGTTCCAGTTTTTGCAAAATCTCAAAAGCAGTTGGTAGGTCAATAACATTTGAGAGCTCTAAATCAGATAATGCGCTTAGAAGAGCTTCTATAGTTCGTAGATTGTTTTCAGTATATGTGATTTCATTTAGGGTTTTCAGACCACCTTGTGGAGGTACATACTGTGTTGTAACCATGGTCCAGTATGCCACTCCCATACATCTCAAGTGACATTTCATGTGACCATTACAGAGATTAAGGTTGCTTCCATCAAACTTCAGACTATCCTTCTTGTAATATGACATCCTGGATCTCCTCAAGCGGTTAAGCTCTTTTAGAGGAACTTAGCTCTAATACCAATTGTTAGAATTTGTGCACACAACTAAGAGGGGGGGAATCAGTTGTGCAAAACTTTCTTTCAATTTAAACACTTGATTCCACTTTGCAATTAGCAGTCTTATAATAAATTAATCATGAAAACACAATGCAACAAATTAAGAGTAGAAACATATCAACACATGAGACACCAAGATTTTGATGTGGAAAACCCAGTTAAGGGAAAAACCACGGGGTGATTAACCCAAGATTGTATTCTTTGTTAGAAGAATAGAAAGAACAAAATGGCACATGCCAATTAGGGCTCACTGCCCGAGCACACTGTTCACAAAAGGCTCACTGCCTACAAGAGACACACTATCTACAAAGAAATAAGTATCACCTACGTGAACTGGAAAATAAAATCTTCACCATACTTGAATCAGTTCCATTTAAGCCCAATACTTCTACTCTGCCTTTCGCTTTCCTCATTGCTACCACACACTCATCACTCCAAGCACACCTTTGAAATGACTTCGCAACCCCTTATTTATAGAAGACATCAACTTAGGAATAATCATCTAAGTCAGCAAACATCTACCAGAACATCCACAAGATGTGAAACTTATCCGGTCGGCCAGTCTCAGGAAGAACATCATCATCGGAGGTTATTATTCAATATCAAGCTCCAACCCCAATGCTGACCACTAACACATGCTAGACACAATACAAAGTCCTTCACAAGGTTTCCTGAATCACCAAGAACATCCGCACTTCATCTGCATATTGAAATCCTTCTCTCTTTTATCTGAAGCCTTAAGAACACAGTCTATCACCATTGTCACCAAAGAATGGATACTTCTGGACCTTCAATTCATGAACCAATTGAGTTGACACATCACCAGGACTTCCTCAACATTTTCTCAAATCCACAGAGTAGGAAACTGTACTTCCAGATCTCACCGGACCTGTCTGTGTCACTCTGTTACCTCTGAACACCTACCGGAACTCGTTTTACTTGAGCTGCCACAACTTCTTCATATCTTCATGCGGACATCTAAAATCTCTACTGGATCACCTTAAGACACATATCTACAAACCCTTTAATCTGCATCCTCTGATCCTCTTCCTATCTTGGAATTTTATCTTATTGTCATTACTGATCTTCACTGTTCCTGATTGAGACTAATTTTCTCAATATCCTCAGCACACATCGCATCCAATCATTATCATTAATGTAACAGGAGTATGTTGACATCAATGACAACACATGTTAGGCCCATACTTACAATAGGGAGCATATCAATTGGTTGGTGAAGCATCCACTTGGTGGATGAATAAGAAGATGGAACTAGGACTAAGTTGTTAGGGTTAGCTGACAGAAGATATCAATTAAATGCAAATAAAGATTAAATAGAGGAATGAAAATACACAGAAATAATAACAGCGAGAGACAAGTTTTAACATGGTTCACCCAAACTCGAGCTACATCCACCAATAGAGAGTCTAATATTATTATCTAGTAAATCAAACTGATTACAACCAGTAACCCTTGCAACTCAATACCACTGTAAAATGCTACAATAAATCAACCAAAAACCCTAACCCTTAGCTACTTTTATCAAGCCTTATGTCAGTTACAAAAATAGGATTTTTTATGTTGGTCAATCGAAAAAATAACTCCCGACGCCTTAATAAAATAATAAAAAACCGTGTGAGGTTTTGGGGGTGTTGCCCCTCGACTCCACCCTGTATCATGACAGGGACCGCACTAGGGGTGCTACCCTTAGACCCCACAAGGGGTGCTGCCCCTTGACCCTGTAGGAATTTGGGGGGAAACTGCGCTGATAAAAGTGTGGTAAATTTAACCTCCAAGTCTGATTAGGCTCCATATAACAACATAAGCTCTTTGAGTATAACTTGGGATAAGTTTGTATAACTCTTCAGGCAAAGATGGTTGCCACAATTATATTTTGATTAGAAGCTCATGGATTTCTAGAACTTGAGACAAGGTGACACTTTTGTAAATGAGTATTGGGAGAAGTTTACTTGTCTCCTCAAGTATGTCCTTCAATACTAGAAGGATGAAAAGTTTTGTATACAGAAGTTCATCATGGTATTAAATGCCCATATAGGAGGTGAGGTAGATGTGTATGTTCCCACTACTATGGACCAAGTCTATGTGAAAGCCATTAAACAAGAGTAGAAGCTAATGTCCATATTTGCATATCAAGAAAATAACTGTAAGAAGTTCAATTGGTCACAATCTTCCCAATCATTCAAGAAAAAGGGTAACAAGCAAAACTTCAAAAGGAAGGGTGATAAAGGATTCTCGAACAATCATAACGAGTCCAAAGGTGATAAGAAAAATGGCAACAATAACTCTAAGAAGAACCGAGATAACTCAAGAAAGCCTTCTGAAAAGCGAGGACACCCTGGAGGGTGATTTTCATGTGGAGGTGACCACTATGCTAACCAATGCCCTAACAAGACATAAGGGACTCGATGACGAGGAAATCCCTTACCATCACAATAGGTGGCTTTCCAATAGAGAATTCATGCAACACTGGATAACTGACAGGCAGAGTACCAGATTACTCCAATTGAAACCACGGGGACTTTGTTTGTGTTAGTGTAGGTTTTTATTTCTTTTCATAAGGTTTTTCCTACACATTTATTTAATCTTGCTTAGGTTAATAAAGCATGTTTTATTAGGTGAGTGGATTATGAGGTGTCACCTTCCTACATGTGAGCATCCATTAGCTATCTTGGGAAGATACTTTGCTATATTTAGTCTGATAGATGGTTGCTCCTCATTGGTCAATGTTGCCAACTCCTTCCTCTCCCTGGTCTATATAAGCATGCTAACTAGATTATATTTTCATTTCATATTGGAGATAGTTATCTGATGCTATTTTTCCATTCGAGCATTTCACATCAGTCTGTTGGTCTCGTTGTTATGTTGTTTCAATTGCTTTTGCATTTATAGTTTATGTTCTAACTCTTTCAATTGATTCTGGGTTATAATCTGATTTATGAATTCTAACATGGTATTAGAGCAAGTTTTGTAAGTTTATATTCTTTGTAGAGATCTTTCAAAATCTTGTATGCTCTTCTCTTGCATTTTCGAATGATTTGGAGAATCAGAAAGGATTTATGAAGATCGAGTAATCTTATTTTTGTATGTATGAGATCTGGGTGATTGCAACATCTTCGGTAGTCTAGCAGCATTTTTGACTGTTCCATTGTGTCCAAGAGGCTCTTGAAAGTCATTTTTGGATTTCATTTTACTCATTTTGGAGATCGTTGGCCATACCTACAAACAAGGGTTTTAAAGCTCAAATCTAACAATTCGCTTGCATATTTGGTGTTTTACTCAATCTTGCAGGTTGTTACAGGCCTTTGCTTGTCTTAGGTAGCTGATTTATCCTTTGCATGCCATTTTTTGATTGTTGGGTTCATTTTTGGTTGCTAAAGGTGTTCATTTTACATTAGATCCACATCTTTTGTACATCAAAAAGAAAAAAAGCCTTCTGGGTTTTGTTCGCAGCATCGAAAAACCATCTATGTATCTTTTAGTTTTTGTATGCAGCTTATATAGTTTGTAGAAATAAACCCAGAAAGCTACAACATACCCCCTCTCCATTGGCAGTTGCAGATTTGAAGGAAGTTTTCAAATGCTCTATTCTTGCTCATACAGACTCCATTTCTCAAGAAATGTTTTTTTTTTTATTTTGGTTATTTTTTCATGCTCTATACACTAGTGCAGTCATTTTTTTATTTTGATGCATAGACTTTCTTGAAATTATAGATTCTCAATCATGACACTGTATAGTTCTCATTTTGGGAACTTCGAAGAAGCATAACTCTTGCATAAAACCTCAGATCGAGGTGATTCTTTTTTTGAAAGTGCATTTTTTTGTGTACTTTGTAGTGGTTCTATTTATTTCACTTGGTATTATTCCAAAGTTGTATTATCAGCATATGCTCTTTTTGAAGATTTGTAATAGCATTGAGATCAAGTCCACTCAGTATTTCTTATTGGTGGCAATTGTAATCACACTAGATATAAAGTGCCAAATCATATTTTCTTGGGGGGTTCTTTGATTGAGTGAAAAGGGGGGGTGTCTTATGTGTTCTCTTTGAGTTACATCTTTTAAGGTTATTATAATCATGAACTGAGATAAAGTTCTATCTTTAGGGGTTGATTATGGATTTTGGTTACTTCCATCCTTCTGTTGTTAAACTAACCTTAAAGAACTATTTGTCTTGGAAATAAGGGATAAAGAATCAATGCCTTAAGCAGGATCTATTGCCCCATCTCCTTGGACTCCTTCCTAAGCCAACTGACTATGAACAAAAGAATGCATGGTTTAACAATAGTGACAAGGTCTATAGACTAATATGTATGTTGTCCTCAAAATCAGTTGTGCTCATTTTGTAGGATGATGCCTACGAAACTTGTCTATTTCGTAGCCTACACTCAGCCCACAAATCGAGGCAAGTCTTCTCGCCCTTGTGCATGGTCCTCTGACACCTAAGAATCTCTTAGAACATTTTCCTTGGTTGGTTCCTTGAAATTCGTGAATTTTGACTAGTTATAAGCATGTCAAAATATCAATTTTTGGGTGTTGAAAAGTTTTTAGTAGTTTACATGCAAAGTCAGCCAAAACCCTCGACAATGCATATGACTTTCTTTCTTATATGTTTGAGCGGTGAAAGTCGCCGCTCAAACATGTTCATTTTCCTTTGCATGAAAAGGTGGTCATTTTGGCTGCTTATGCATGTTTATCCATTATGTACAACATGTAAGGGCGGAAAAAATTGCTGCCCATACACTTTGGTCATTGTTCGTGTGAAAGTGATGAAAAGTGTCACTTTTGCACTTTTCAGTGACTTCAAGTCTAACTTGTGTGAAATTAATGCATGAAGAGTTTGACTTTCAAAACCTTTATATGTTTTAAATTGCCTTTTTTGTTTTCATTTGATTTGTTACTTGTTTTTTCTCAACTCTTTGGCTTGATTAAAACCCTACATAAAAAGTCGTGAAGACCATTGGGCGATTTACCATGCGATTTTCAGATCTAGGATTTTCCACAAAGGTCATTTTGTTTTCACCATTGCCGAGTAAGTTGTTTCTATGATTTCTTTTCTGTAAATTTCTTATTTTCCTTTTAGATTAGATGTTTTGGTTTTTGTTTGTTCTTGTTGTCTGAATCTCTAGAATCATTTTCTAGATTTTATTTTTTCCTCTTAAATGGTGTCATTTTAAAATTAGGGTTACTGTTTAGTTTAAACCTTTGTTTTAAATCTTTGTTTTCTCCTATAAGAGTCATGTCAAAAATCATCGCTCCTTCCATTTGGTATATATAAACCTTGGTGTTTTTCATTTCTTTTCATGAAAAGACCTATCGTATGCAGGGTCGGTTTGTCCTACTAATTGCTCATATAACTTGATTTGTTTTCTTCCCTTGACATGTAAGGGTGGTGAATAATGTCCCCCATAAGTGTCGTCTTGTTTTCCATATAAAAAGGCAAAGGCAGTAATTTTTTCCACCCATGCCTTTGCTTTTTGTTGTAGTACCCTAAGTGTAAGGGTGACGAAAATTGTCACCCCTACATACAAAGTCTGTGAGTTTATACCATATGCACAAGCGGTAAAAATGATTGCTCAAACACTTGAATTTTTCTCTTTACAAGACCTAAATGCATGAATAGTCATTTTGACCACTTGTGCACTTTAAAACCAATAGACCCATTTTTCATGTAAGGGTAGTATTGGGTGTTAGAAAGTTTTTAGGCCAAAACCCTCGACAATGCATATGACTTGCTTTCTTGTATGTTTGAGCAGTGAAAGTCGCCGCTCAGACATGTTCATTTTCCTTTGCATGAAAGGTGGTCATTTTTGCTGCTTATGCATATTTATCCATTACAACATGTAAGGGCGGCGAAAATCGCAGCCCATACATGTTGGTCCTTGTTCATGTGAACACAGTGAAAAGTGTCGCCTTTGCACTTTTCGGCAACTTCAAGTCTAACTCGTGTGCAATTAATATACGACGAGTTCAAATTTCAAAACCTTAATATGTTTTAAATTGCCTTTTTTGTTTTCATTTGATTTGTTACTTGTTTTTTCTCAACTCCTTGTCTTGATTAAAACCCTACAAAGTTGTGAAGACCATTGGACGATTTACTGCATGATTTTCGATCTAGGGTTTTCCACAAATGTCATTTTGTTTTCACCATTGCTAGGTAAGTTCATTCTATGATTTATTTTCTATAAATTTCTTGTTTTCCTTTTAGATTGGACATTTTGGTTTTTGTTTGTTCTTGTTGTCTAAATCTTCATAATCGTTTTCTAGATTTTATTTTTTCCTCTTAAATGGTGTCATTTTAAAATTAGGGTTATTGTTTAGTTTAAACCTTTGTTTTAAATCTTTATTTTTGCCTGTAAGAGTCACGTTGAAAATCACCGCTCCTATCGTTTGGTATATAGAAACCTTGGTGTTTTTTGTTTCTTTTCATGAAAAGGCAGCCTGTCGTATGCAGGGTTAGTTTGTCCTGCTAACTGCGCATATAACTTGATTTGTTTTCTTCCCTTAACATGTAAGGGTGGCGAAAACTACCGCCCTTACGTGTCATCGTATTTTCCTTATAAAATGGCAAGGACAATGATTTTTTATACCCATGCCTTTGCCTTTTGTTGTACTACCCTAAGAGTAAGGGCGGTGAAAATCGCCGCCCCTACATATGAAGTCCATCAGTTTATACCATATGCATAAGTAGTAAAAATGACCACTCAAACGCCTGACTTTTGCTATTTGCAAGACCTAAATGCATGAGTGGTCATTTTGACTGATTGTGCACTTTAAACCCAAGAGACCCATTTTTCATGTATGGGAGGTCAAAATAACCGCTCATACATGAAATCACTAAGTCCTATCAATATGCAAAAGTGGTTATTTTTACCTCCATTTCACCCCTTCTATAAACAAACCTGCCTACATGCAGAAGTAGCTATTCTAGCCACCTATACACCAAAATGCAGTATACCTACCTATAGGAACAGTCAAAATGACCTCCCGTGCATGTCTTCATCTAAAATTTCCTAACACTGGGAAATTCTTGAAAATGATGCCTTTGCCCACTTTCGCCTAATTTCTGAACTTGTGCATGCTCTAGCCCATTTAAGCTTGTCCCTGTGAACATGGTTAACATTACGTAGTTTTCCCAAAATGCCAATTTTTCCCCTAACTATGAGATCATGACTTTTTTGCAGTTTCTGCAAGCAATAACTGTTGTTGACACCAATTTCAGTGATTCCTTCAAAAGTTGATGTTCGAGCCATGTCCGTCCAAATCTAAGATAATGAAGTATAAGTATTAAGGGCTTTTCCCTGTCACTACAGTACAGTCAAATGTGGAGGATATCAGGGATACTAAGATAGGTCATGTTGACATGGAAGAATTTGTAGAGAGAACTAAGCAGCCAAATACTCCCCAATATATGCAAAATATCATTGACAGTAATATATGCTTAGTAGCTTTGTTCCCAGTGGTAGCTCACAATCCTGAATTCGTCCTTCAAGTGGCAAGTCACTATGATAAAGATACTAGAACTGTGGTTGATTCCAAGGGGGATGTTATCATGAGACTAGATACTGAGTTCTTTGATAAGATTTTCATGTGTCCACCCATAGAGCATGTTTGGGAAATTGACTTTGCCCAATGTCAGAAAGAGTTTGATAAGGATGTTGAATCTGCCAAAAGGTGTATAATTAACAAATGGTTGAAAACTCCTAGGAGCAATCTATCAAGATGGTCCAAAGTCCTTCCCAGAAGTGACTTTATAGAGGAGGTTAGTGACTTGATCACTTTGTTGAGTAGAATTAGAGGTCTTTCTTCTTCTTCTCAATTCCATGAGTGGATGTACATATACATCAAAGTCATCCTCAAGGACAACAAAAGATATTTTAGGGGGAGAAAATTAGTAATACATTGCATGAACAACTGCTCAAGGTCCATACCAGCTTCAAATTTTATATGACATCTTACCTAGTATATGCAATAGCATCAATGAGAATCTTTCCAGGCTTGACTTGGGAGGGAGATAGAAGAGTCGTACCAGTATTCAAATATTACCCTCAAAGGGTCTATTCACCATTTTAGGAGGGTAAATAATGCCTTCTTCACAATCTTCATGTGTTTATGGAACAAGGACTTGGGGCAAAAAAGAGTATCTGATGAAGCCTGGCAGGTGGTAAATTCTTTTGGTTGCTTATTCTTGCAGTTCTCTACATTTACATATCTGAGAGTTGGATACTACCAAGGCTATCCTCTCATGTTGCCTAGGTACCCAACTAATAAAATGGTTTTAATGGAGTTATGCAGGTAGTTGATTGTTGTCCATAATAAGAAGATGGAGTTGAAAAAGTCTAGGATCAAGTTCCCTATTGAAATTGGAAGGTATTTAGTTCAATTTGCCACTAAGGCAAAAGCAATTGAAATAGAGATGCAACTTGTTAATGTGAAACAATTCAAGAGGAGAAATAACTTTGATTTCTGGAGAGTGCAAGACAAGATTAAAAGGAAACTAGTATTTCATGTTCCCATGGTGGAGGATGTTTGGGTTGACATAAGGACTCAAAATGAGATTCGCAAGCTGGATTACTACAAGCTACGTCTAAATCAGACAGAAGAGCTAGGATTGGTAAAGATTCCAAAGGGCATGAAGGATGAGGGGGATGTTCTAGATCCCAAATATAATACTAAGAATATTGAGGCATCAACCCTAGCAGAGATCAAATGGCCAGTGAAAGAAGAGACTTCTCTTCAAAAAAGGTTTCAATCTATCTTAGCTAATACTAATATATGGTTTGAAAGCAAGGGGATTAGTTTGAAAGAGTTCCTTAATGGGTTTGAGACTAAGATTCAGGAACAAATGGGAAAGAAGGTGGAAAACAGAACCAAGAACAAAAGTGACACTCCTTATTCTAGGGTAACAAAGACATGAATTAAGTTTGTTTCCAAAGGGGGAAAAGCAAAAGAGGTCATAGAAAGTTCTAATACTGAGGACCTAGGTTTAGATAAGATGAATGTTGATAATGCAGAGGTAGAAGATGCAGAGGGAGAACAACAAAATGTCAAAGAACCTTAGACTGAAGATGTGGAGATGGAGGAGAAATCAGATGATGAAAAGGATGAGAAGCATAAAATAGAAATAGGTGTAGATCAAGAACAACTTGATGATTTACAAAAGTCTCCTTAGAAAAATGTTCCCCAAGGATCACAAGATTCTATTGTTTTACCAAATCTTCCTGTCTCTGATAATGTTCCAATTGTTTCTAATATTCCCACCTCTCCTATTATTGTGTCTTCTGATTCTACCCCCACTTCTGTAAGATTGCTTTTGGAATTGTATTTGTGTTGGTAAGAGACACTACTAGGCATGTTAGGTGTTGTCATTAATGGCAACTAAATCTATCTTACATGTCCACATTACAACTTTCGATCATATCAGAAGTTAGAATGCAGATTTGTCTAAGTCTGGATAGACAGGAACAGGGCATTTGACAGGGTTCAGTACTTTGGTCCGTATTTCTCCACAAGTAATCATATTGTGTTGCAGATCTAAGGGAATGATAAGGGATGTTAGGACTACCTAAATCCAAGTTTTTAGCCTCTAGTGATGAAGGGATTCAAAGTTACAAGCATCTGAGTATCAGGTTTTGGTTAGACAGTTCAGTCCGATGAAGAACAGGCCGACTTGGTGTTTGATTCCTATGCGGATCAGAAAAAGTTGTTGGTTGAGTAATTTGTGAGATTCAGTGGTATTGGCCAACTTGTTAGGTGACTTGAATACACAAGTTTTGGTCCTCATTGATGTTTGTACATGGATTTAGCCGATAGAACAGTGATCTTGAAAACGTTTTCTTGAGGCCGACTGCAGTTGATGAAATCTCATGTTGTAGATATATATAGTCGATGGATTCAAGCATTTTGGTGTGTGAATGTGTGAATATGATGTGAGAGGTGTGAAGTGCGATAGTAACAAGTGCAAAGAAAGGAGATCTAAGGTTTGAATCATGGCAGAATAGTGAAACAGGGCAGTGAGAGATGAAGTGTGTGAAATCAGTATATTAAGCTTAACCGGAACTGTAATCTTGCATTGTTAGATGCTATTCTTTAGTTCAAACATTTTAGTGAACTCTTGTAAATGATCTTGTAGGTAGTGATCCTACTTTGAGTAGTGAGCTCTGGGTAGTGTGCCCAAAGGCATGTGCCTTCCCATTTGTAATACTTTTAACAAAGTATAATATCTTTTGGGTTAACCCCCATCGTGGTTTTTTCTTTAACTGGGTTTCCACGTAAAAATTTTGGTGTTCATGTGTGATGATCTTGTTGTTACTACTCTTATGTTCTTATTTATTTCTTTTGAATGTATGTGGTAAATTTATAAAGGAACATAATAATAAGTTTTGCAGAACACTGATTCACACCACCCCCTCTCAGTGTTCCTTAATTTCAATAATTGGTATCAGAGCCTAGTTCCTTGGAAGAAGTTAAAGTACTTGAGGAAGATCTGGGAAGGTATTTCAATGGGTTCATCTAGATATTTTGATGGCATCAATGAACAAATTCAAGTTGCTTTAGAAGATCTTGATCAGTCTAGAGTAGAAATCAAAGAACTGAAAGAGAACCTTAAAGATGCTGAGGATTTTAGTCAAACCTTAAAAGGGCAACTGAGCAAATCTATGAAAAAGAGGAAGGAGCTACTTTAGCGGTTAGCAAACCAGAATGAAGACTATGACATGGATGAGGCTCTAAAGGAGAAGACAAAGGAATGTGAGAAGCTGGAAAAAGAAGTTGTCCTAAAACATGAGATGGAATCTAGAGTGATGAGACTAACCAAGGAAATTAAGAAAAGGAAGAAGACTGAGGAAACCCTAAATCAGTCATTGAAAGAAAGAACAAAAGAGTGCTGCATATTGGACATAATAATTGGCCATCTAGACTCAGACCTACAAGAAACCAGGGATAATGAGGAAGAACTTAAAAGGCAAATTTCCATCCTCAAACATGACCTAGAAGTTGCAAATGAGTACAAAGAAAAGTTCAAGATAAGCTTAGCCAAACTTGAGGTGTTGCTTGAGAGTTAGAAGAAGATAGATGATAAACATGGTCTAGGCTATGAGAAAAGTGAAAGCTCTGGATCTAGTTGTAACGTCAGAAGATGTCCCCTTGGGGGCTTTTCCCTCATAAGGTTTAGCTCCTGGGTCTTTAGCATGCATTTAGGACATCTTAGATTATATTTTAGTATCCCGATGGAATGACACTTGGGTTTCATGGCAAATGGGACCTAGGAGGACCCCTTGAGTTGTACCTTGTCCAAAATAGGGGTGAGGACTTGGGTACTTGTGCCCTAGTCCTGCCCTATTTTTGGATAGCCTCAATTTCTGGGTGTCGGTTAGTGACCATTATTAGGTCCTTTTGCCGACACGGTAAGTTTGAATTTCAAATATCTTGGAGGGAGTGCTTGTAGATGCATATATAAACATATGTAGGCATTCATTTGTAAACTAGAGATTCCAATTAGATGATCATTGTGAACTCTAGGCATTCTCAAGGTGATTCAAGGCTTTCTATTGTGTTACAAGAGCAGACTTGTATGTTTTGTGTGTTGATATTTACAGATTTGAGCTTCAATCTCCTCATGGCATGAAGAGAATATTCCTTCATGAGAGCTTCACTACAAGGTGACATATCATTATGTTTTTATCATTGATTCCTTTGGGTTTTGGCCTCTTCCTCACAATGGCACACCCTCTTTATCTGAAAATGATGTTCAGAGACTTAAGTGTCCTCTAGGAGTTGACTAAGGCAAACCTCTAAACACCACAACCCCCAAACCAAGTCTTGTGATTGCAGGTTATAGGTGTCACATCCCAAAAAAAGTGGAGTTGTAGGAAGACTGTGAAGACCTCAGAGATTCAGGATCTGAAGGAAAGACGGACAAAGGAGCACTTCGGGACTAGGGCACTCGCTCTAGTGTCCTCCGCAAATAGATTCTAGAAAATAGAAGTTACAGGGCTAATCAGTGTCTGAAGGAGGTCCAGATTCCCTGAAAAAGTAGGTAGCTTGGACTTGGGTGCCCACTCCAGTGTCCCTGACTATTCTGCCTCAGAACCCCAAAAATAGGCATTCTGTAATTTGGCATTTTACTCTCGTCAACAAGAGCTTTTTCCGTAATTCATTAATTTGTTGTCGTATTTGCATAATTAGGGTTTTAATGGTCAATCGAGCATAGGAGAAGGAAAATTTGATAATTAATTCCCTAATCCAAGTTTCCCTACATCTGTAAGTGACCTAGGGTATGATAGTTCTCGCCACTCGACCCTAGATCCTTCAATGTTAGGGTGAAAGGAGGATTTTAACATCTAAGCCACAAAAGATCAACAAATCCAATTTTACCATAAACATTTTGATGCAGAGGTAAACGCAACGGGAGCTTACTAACAGGAAGGAGGAGCCAATAATACAAACAGCATGATAAAAATCCCTATCGGCTCAGCATCATCATCATATTCCCTAAAAACACCAACAGCATCATCATATTTCGGATGATCACAAACATCCTCCTGTTGCACTGTTCATCGGGCGCCAAACTCCAACGGCATCATCATGATATGCAACACCACCTTCGTCAGCAGGATATCAAATATCCAGTTGCTCCAAATATCCTGATGACGACAACTTCAGTGCCTTCCCTTCGATGCCTCGATAGCCGATGATACAAGCAACAGCATCATGATATGATTTATCCGGTTCTCTCGAAACCTCCTGATGATGTTAACACAACTTTCTGCCGAGGACCTACGCCGATACCTAAGCACTTAGCGACAGCAGGATAAACTTGCATAGAGAGATATCTTAATATCCTGATGATGTTGACGTCATATCCTAATGACGATGACGTCACACAATATCCTGATGACCTCTTCAACACTTAGTCAAAAAAAAACTAAACTTTCACTCCCGCATCTGCTAGCGATACGCGGATGATGGGCACCCCCGAGAGATGATCCTGACGGTGATATATACATTGAGTATATATCCGACTTAAAACATCCTGATGCACTTGCAACATGCAAACTTCAACAGTTTCATGACCCAATCCTGTTGGCGATGCATTCGCGGATGACGATGCTGCTTGTTCTGACTGGAAACGCACATGCAGACTCCTGTATATCCGTCCACTGCATGTAAACACTCAGAACCGCTCAATTTCACAAAGACAATATGATGATCGGGCCGGATCACCTTCAAACCAAAATTTAACAGCTTATCTTTCTAGACCTAGCACATGAGGATGCTAGGTTGATTCACAGCATGCTCCTAACTGATCTCTTGAACAATGCAATGCATAAACAGAAAACACAAATGCAAACTAAGCTATAATACAGGACCATTCCACCGATTCACAGGATCAACCGGTGGAAGGGTTGAAAGTACCCATCAACTTGCAAACAGAAAAGAAATCAAAACAGATACAGCTGATAAACCAGAAACTGCAAATGATGAGATCTTATTCAAATGAAATTCAAAAGTTCTGAATACAGCTTCACAATGTCTGAACTATTCTCCTGAATCTCAACTCAATCACAACACCAATACATAACACAATTAACATAACATCTGTAATATCTCAATATCAATCGATCCTAAACCCTAACAGATCGAAGGTATAAATAGCAAAATCCTTCGAGTACTACCAACTCACTTCCCAGCGGCTGGGAGAAGGACAGCTCAGACTACCTAACCACGATCTGTAACTGCCTACACATACTCCTAGGCTGATCTATTACATAGCATCGGTCCAATGGACCTTATTACATGAAGAAGTCAAACATACTAAAAATAGACTAATGCCCTGTCATCATGTGGACAATTAACCTCTATCCTGATCATGTACGGGTGCTCCTGCACCATACTCCCCAGAAGAAGAAATCTCAAGTCCACTTGAGATGAGAGTATCAAGGTCTGCACCATGTTTCTGGATCTGATCTTCAGTCATCCATACGGCTTCAGAGTTCAGCTGTCCCTTCCAAGAGACTAGATACTCCAAGTATTGTTTGTTCCTGGTCTGTTTGACTACTCTGGTGTCCAAAACCTTCTGTAACTGTGGGGGATCATGCTGGGGAATGTCTTCAGCAACTGTATCCTGTAGGATATCCTGATCTGCATCTGGATTAGCCTTGTATGGAGTTAAATCACATACATTGAATATAGGAGACAAACCAAGATCAGGTGGGAGTTGGATCTCATAAGCATTCTGTCCATGCTTGTGCAAAATCTGACATGGTCCAACTTTCTTTTGCATGAGCTTAGTATACTTTCCCTTAGGAAGCCTGTCTTTCTTCAAGTGAACCCAAACCAATTCTCCAACATCAAATTGAACATCCTTCTTCTTCTTATCAGCATATTCCTTATACTTTAAGGTGGTTTGCTGGAGTTGGGTCTTGACCTGATCATGAACCTCTTTGATGGCTTCAGCAAAAGCTTCTCCTTCTGCACTAACAGGGTCTGCTGTAGGTAGATCTCTCAACTCCAAAATTCCTCTGGGATGTATACCATATACAATCTGAAAAGGTGATTTTCCTGTGCTCCTATTGACAGTATCATTATATGAAAACTCAGCTTGAGACAGAATATTGTCCCACTTCTCTCCATGCTGTTTTGTCAAGCATCTAAGTAAATTCCCCAAGGAACGGTTCACTACTTCAGTCTGTCCATCTGTTTGAGGATGATATGCAGAGGAAAAAGACAAATTGGTTCCCAGTTTCCTCCATAGAGTTCTCCAGAAGTGACCAATAAACTTCACATCCCTGTCTGACACTATGCTCAATGGCAATCCATGGATTCTGACAATCTCCCTGAAGAATAAATCTGCAATGTATGAAGCATTAGCAGTGGTTTTGCATGGCAAGAAATGTGCCATTTTACTGAATCTATCCACTACAACAAAAACACTGTCAAATCCTTTCTTTGTCCTTGGTAAACCCAAGACAAAATCCATACTGATGCTTTCCCATGGTCTGGAAGGAATGGGTAAGGGCTGATATAAACCTGCATTAGTTGACCTGCCTTTAGCTTTCTGACATATCACACATGTCTCTACAAATTTTCGGACATCTGACTGCAACTTAGGCCCAAAGTAATGCCTTCTGACCAGATCAAGAGTCTTATCTAGACCAAAATGACCTGCCATAGCTCCACAATGTTTCTCCTTGATTATATTTAACCTCATAGAACACCTTGGAATACACAACTGTCCACCCTTGAACAACAATCCATCCTGGATCAGAAATTCAGAGAACTCAGCATGGTATTTCTCCCCAAAAGAAGTACATACCTGATATATCTCTCTAAAATCTTCATCAGACTCATACATGGTTTTGAGTGAATCAATGCCAACACTCTCTAACTGAATCTGATTGACTGTGAGAACCCTCTTGCTCAAAGCATCTGCAACTTTGTTCCTGATCCCTTTCTTATGCTTCAATGTAAAAGTGAAAGCCTGTAAGGTTTCTACCCATTTCATATGTCTGTGGTTCAGCTTTTCCTGGCTGTTTATGAAACTCAGAGCCTGGTTATCTGTGAATACTATGAATTCCTTTGGCATCAGGTAATGCCTCCATTTCTTGAGGGACTGAACTAAAGCATACATTTCCAGATCATATGATGAATACCTCTTCTTAGCATCATTGAGCTTCTCACTGAAAAATACAATAGGTCTACCTTCTTGACTGAGTACTGCTCCAATGGCCATGTGACTGGCATCACACTCTACCTGAAAGATTTTGTTAAAATCTGGAAGTGCAAGGACTGGCTGCTGTGCCACCTTCCTCTTCAGTGTTTCAAAAGAAGCATCTACTCCTTGAGTCCAAACAAACCTGCACTTCTATCCTCCTTTGATGGTATCCAGCATGGGTGCACAAATATGACTAAACCCTCTGATAAACTTCCTGTAGAAGGTTGCTAACCCATGGAAACTTCTGACATCATTCATAGTCTGTGGAGTTGGCCAATTCAATATGGCACTCACCTTCTCCTTATCCATCTGTAACTTTCCTTGTGAAATGACAAAACCCAAATATGTGATCTCCTTTTGCATGAACAAGCACTTGTCCAAATTTATCATCAGCTGCTCTTCATGTAACCTCTTAAGAACCAAATCTATATGTCTGAGATGTTCTTCTTTTGTGTTACTGAAAATCAGAATGTCATCTAGATATACTATGACAAACTTACCAATGAATTCTTTCAGAACCTCATTCATCAGCCTCATAAAAGTACTAGGTGCATTAGATAAACCAAAAGGCATAACCTTCCATTCATATAACCCTTCATTTGTTTTGAATGCTGTCTTCCACTCATCACCTGGTCTAATCCTGATCTGATGGTATCCACTCTTCAAATCTATTTTTGTAAAGTACTTAGCACTTCCCAAACAATCAAGTAAATCCTCTATTCTAGGGATTGGAAACCTATACCTGATTGTGATTTTGTTAATAGCTCTAGAATCTGTGCAAAGTCTCCAAGTGCCTTCCTTCTTTGGTGCTAGTACAGCTGGTACTGCACATGGGCTTAGACTTTTCCCAATCAGACCTAAATCCATCAATTCTTCAATCTGTCTGGCTACTTCTGCATTCTGTTCTGGAGTAAGCTTATAGGCTGCTTTGTTTGGAAGTGTTGACCCTGGAATTAAGTCTATGCAATGACTGATATCTCTGACAGGTGGTAGGGATCTGGGCATTCCCTCTGAGATGACACCTTTGTACTTATCCAATAGCTCTTAGACAGCTGGGTCTATCAACCTTGGCTTTTTCTCTTTCTTGACTTCTTGCTGTTGTTCTTTCTTCACACTCATACATGGGATTAGGGCATATGCAACTGCACCTTCTGCTGCTACTTCCTTCATGAACTGTTTACCTTCCATCAGCATGACCTTCACCTCTTTTCCTTTAGATTTCTCCTCTTTCTCCTTCAATGGGAATAACTCTGTCACCTTACCATCTTTAGTGATTTTATAGGTGTTTCTAACACCATCATGCTGTGCCTTCAAATCATACTGCCATGGTCTACCAAATAAAAGGTTGCAAGCATCCATCTTGGTAATGTCAAACAACAACCTATCCTTATATGCACCAATCTGAAATTCTACCCAAGCCTGCTCTTCTACAGTTGTCTGCTAACCTTGAGTTAGCCATGAGACTTTATATGGGGATGGGTGAGGCAATCTCCTAAGCTTAAGCTTTATCACCATTTCTTCAGACACAAAATTTTCAGTAGAACCAGAATCAATCAAAACTTTACATGCCTTACCTCCTGCTTTGCAAATAGTTCTGAAAAGAGACTTTCTTTGAGGGGCTTCTTTGTCAGGTACCTTCATGGTAGTCACTGTTCTTCTCATCATCAGAGACTCTCCACTTTCTGGGTATCCATAATTATCAGGAGCATTTACACTCTGAAAATCATTAGAGCTTGTCCTACTTTGATTATCAGGTTCTTGGACCAGATTTGTTCTCCTTTCTCCTGCTGAGCTTGTGGCCTTTTCTGGACATCTACTGGCTATATGGCCTTCTTTGTTACAGTTATAACATCTGATGGATCCCCTGCCCTGGGATCTTCCTCTGAAAGGTCTTCTACCTCTGAAGTTTCCTTGCTGACTGTAATTCTCTCTCTGATTCTGACTATTGTTGCTCTTACTATTGTCATGACTGGATTCTCCTTGATATCCCTGTCCATGTCCTCTACCTCTAAAAGGACCTCTTCCACCTCTTTGTTGTCTTCCTCTTCCTCTATTGTTTTGTTCTTGTTTTCTCTTTAACTTCTCTTCCACTTTCAATGCCAACTGAAATCTTTTCTGCACTGTATCTGGATTATGCAGACTTAGATCTTCCTGAATATTAAACCTCAATCCATTAAGGTATCTGGCTACCTTCTCTTCTTCACTTTCTTTTACCTTTGTCTTCATACAGAGTTTCATGAATTCTTCTGTATATGAGCTGACATCTAGCTCCTTCTGCTTCAGGTTTTGCTTCCTCTTGTGTAATTGGATATTGTAATCCAATGGAATATAAGCTTCCTTTACTAATGCCATCATCTTCTTCCATGTGGCAACTCTACGTTTTCCTTCCTGTACTCTATCATCTTGAACAAAATTCCACCATGTCAAGGCAGCTTCTTTCATCTTTGACTGTGCTATCTTCACTCTCTGTTGTTCTGGTATCTCCTCTGTTACAAAGAAATTGTTCAAACAGTCTATCCACTCCATCACTGAATCAGGGTCCATCTTACCTGTAAACACTGGCAAATCCAGTTTCACATCCATGGTTCTCCTCTCCATGGCCTTGAGGGCGTTCAACAGTGGTCTCTGGTCTACAGGAACGACCTCCTCGCTCCAATTAGGGATCTCTTCTTCTTCCCTATCTTCTTCTCTACCAGAACCTACTCTGCTCCTCAACTTTGCTAACTCATCTTTCAACTCCTGATTCTGAGCCTTCACGGCCTTGCTTTCTGCAATCTGTTTCTTCACCAGAACTGCCAACTCAGCATTGGTCATCCTTGCCAGAACCTCCGATGTTCCTTCTTCGTCTGACATCCTGCTTATCTTTTCCAGAAGATCCTAACCTTTTCTCTGATACCACTATGATGCAGAGGTAAACGCAACGGGAGCTTACTAATAGGAAGGAGGAGCCAATAATACAAACAGCATGATAAAAATCCCTATCGGCTCAGCATCATCATCATATTCCCTAAAAACACCAACAGCATCATCATATTTCGGATGATCACAAACATCCTCCTGTTGCACTGTTCATCGGGCGCCAAACTCCAATGGCATCATCATGATATGCAACACCACCTTCGTCAGCAGGATATCAAATATCCGGTTGCTCCAAATATCCTGATGACGACAACTTCAGTGCCTTCCCTTCGATGCCCCGATAGCCGACGATACAAGCAACAGCATCATGATATGATTTATCCGGTTCTCTCGAAACCTCCTGATGATGTTAACACAGCTTTCTACCGAGGACCTACGCCGATACCTAAGCACTTAGCGACAGCAGGATAAACTTGCATAGAGAGATATCTTAATATCCTGATGATGTTGACGTCATATCCTGATGACGATGACGTCACACAATATCCTGATGACCTCTTCAACACTTAGTCAAAAAAAAACTAAACTTTCACTCCCACATCTGCTAGCGATACGCGGATGATGGGCACCCCCGAGAGATGATCCTGACGGTGATATATACACTGAGTATATATCTGACTTAAAACATCCTGATGCACTTGCAACATGCAAACTTCAACAGTTTCATGACCCGATCCTGTTGGCGATGCATTCGCGGATGACGATGCGGCTTGTTCCGACTGGAAACGCACATGCAGACTCCTGTATATCCGTCCACTGCATGTAAACACTCAGAACCGCTCAATTTCACAAAGACAATATGATGATCAGGCCGGATCACCTTCAAACCAAAATTTAACAGCTTATCTTTCTAGACCTAGCACATGAGGATGCTAGGCTGATTCACAGCATGCTCCTAACTGATCTCTTGAACAATGCAATGCATAAACAGAAAACACAAATGCAAACTAAGCTATAATACAGGACCATTCCACCGATTCACAGGATCAACCGGTGGAAGGGTTGAAAGTACCCATCAACTTGCAAACAGAAAAGAAATCAAAACAGATACAGCTGATAAACCAGAAACTGCAAATGATGAGATCTTATTCAAATGAAATTCAAAAGTTCTGAATACAGCTTCACAATGTCTGAACTGTTCTCCTGAATCTCAACTCAATCACAACACCAATACATAACACAATTAACATAACATCTGTAATATC
Source organism: Cunninghamia lanceolata (assembly GCA_027924645.1). Lineage (NCBI taxonomy): Eukaryota > Viridiplantae > Streptophyta > Pinopsida > Cupressales > Cupressaceae > Cunninghamia > Cunninghamia lanceolata. The sequence continues at coordinate 6,187,804 of BSBN01000501.1, read as the reverse complement.
TCAATATCAATTGATCCTAAACCCTAACAGATCGAAGGTATAAATAGCAAAATCCTTCGAGTACTACCAACTCACTTCCCAGCGGTTGGGAGCTTCCAAGCGGCTGGGAGAAGGACAGCTCAGACTACCTGACCACGATCTGTAACTGCCTACACATACTTCTAGGCTGATCTATTACATAGCATCGGTCCAATGGACCTTATTACATGAAGAAGTCAAACATACTAAAAATAGACTAATGCCCTGTCATCATGTGGACAATTAACCTCTATCCTGATCACGTACGGGTGCTCCTGCACCACATTTTGGTGCACCCATATTTTTGGACTTAAATTACAACCTGCTAAGTGTTTGTATTCAGATTTGGGTTGATTTCATTCATTCATTTGGTCATTTATTTTATTGCATTGAGAAAAATTCAAAAAAATTGAAAAATACAAAAAAATTGCATTGTTTGGCTTACTAAATTGCATTAATTCTTCCTAAATTTTCCTAATTCATGATTTTTGCATTAGATCTGATATAAAATATAGAAAAATACAAAAAATCAGAAATTTACCTTGCATTTTCATCATTTAATTGCTAGGGTTTTGTGGAAATTTTGACAATTTTATATAACCTAGTAATTCCAAAATCTAGGGTTAGTAGGAAAAATCTTTTATCAGATTTTTCTACTGATTTTAGAGGATCATTCAAATTTTCATTTGGCTTTAGTCTTGCATTTTAGTGTGAATTTGCATTTAGATTTAAAATATTTGCATTTTTACATAGAAAATTTTAACAAAAACTAGCAATTTTGATGCATTTTCATTAAATTTGCATAGGCATTTTGCATATTAAGACTTGAAAATCATTTTCAGATATTAGAGTAAGTAAATTTTATCATAAATCAGACTTCAAAGCATTCACATAGAATTTTCTCTCAATATCTAAAACCTAGGGCTTCAAAAACAATAATTTTCACTAAAATTGGCCTTATCGACTCTCTAAACTTGCACTATAGGTGTGTTGTGAAGGATAATTTTGCATTAATTTGTTTTTATCAGGGTAATAATTTTCTTCCCCTCACAAAAAGCTTCACAACACCCTTTTATCGGGCTCTTGTAGTGAAATTTTGGTGAAAAACTACACATTTTGGCTATTTTGGCCCTAGGATTTGACCTAGTTTGCACTCCAAGCATGTTGTGATCAGTTTTATGGATTGAGGTGATTGATATTATTGATATTATTCTCTTTCCCTCCTAAAATTATTTACAACACCCCTTTGCTAGGTCTTGGAGTTGAAAAACCGTGGACAATTACCTATTTTTGCTATATTTTCACTAGGGTTTTACCTTAAGTGGCGCTACAATCATCTTGTGTTGGGTATTTTTGCATCAAGTGGCTGTTATTGCTGATACTATTTGCTGTCCATAAACATTTTCCTCGTAACACCCTTTGTTATGCTCTTTTGCATTGAATTTTGGCCAAAAAAGTGCTCATTTTGACATATTTTCACTATATTTTGACTTAGAATTATCTTGGATTTGCATCAAGAGTGTGTTGAGAGTGATTAGATTTATTTTTTGGACCGATATCAGTCATATAACTTGCTTCCCTTGACTTAAATCCTCATAGCATCCTTTATTTCATTCATTTACATTGAAAAGTATCGAAAAATCAAGCATTTTTGCATATATTTTGCATTAATGGATTCTCCTAATGGTACATCTTTAGAAGACCTATATGAGTACGTTGTGAATTATGAGAATTTTTGTAAATTCACTAAAAAATATCCTCAAGTCTTGCATCAAATAGCATACATCTATGGCATTGACATAACCAACATTGCTCCATGTGATATCCTTCGATCAATAGCTTACTTCGATAACTTTCGTGAGACTATAGATGTTTTCCCTTCAATCATGAAGAATCTCAAAAATTGTATAGGTGAAAACCACCATGGGGAAAGTAGTGATGATAAATTTACTCCCACTCTCCCTTTATTTCATGATGATATAATGCAAATCCTTTCTGAGACCTATGAAAATGAAATAGCAATGGGTGAGCCATCAAACAAAGAGACTTGTCCCAACATAACGCCACTTGGTGAGGATTTATTGGCACAAGAAAAATATATCATCAATACATTTCTCCATACCTCTCTTCCATGTCTTCCTGCTCTCCCTAATCAGGATGAAGCTCTAGATAATGTAGATTCTCTTTGTAACCATTTGCTCGGTTTGCCACCAGATGTTCAAGAACTTCTCAATTACATGCTAAACTAGAAAACAAATCATGAACTATCACATACTTTGGCAAGCAATGAAATCCTACATGTTGTGGAAGAATAAGCTATCCCTCTGATTCAAGCCATTCCAACATCCTATATAAGGACTGAAATGGGTATCTTTCGGATGCCTCCACAAGCTCATTTAAATGGCATTTCAAATGCTCCTATAGCTGACATAGACAATGGCAACATTCCCTCTCAGCCATCATTAAGAGAAACCTTTCCTACATGGTTACCCTTGCAAACTCATGAACATATGGAAGAGAGAAGAAGTGATAACACCTTAACCATTAAAATAAAGATCAAGATTCATGATACCCGCTAGCCCGACAGGGGCCCTACAGGTAAGTGTCTCTAACCCCTTATCTCTCTCATGATGTGCTTCCCCTGCGATGTGTTATGTGTTTTTTAGGCCTCCTAAGATGACCTCAGATTCTCTCATAAGGTTCAAGATACCAGGAGACTACCTCTATTGTGACCTTCTTCTATTTGTATCATCATTCTTCTAAATTGCCTCTCTCTGATTTCATTGTTGTGTGTTGTGTCTGACGGACATAGTGTCGTGGTTGGTGACTTGGGGGCACCCTCCTATGTGACTATCCCTAAGACACTTGTTTCTCCTCTCTTATTTATTGTTTCCCTTCCTCTAGTGTTTCCATCTAGCGAGCTGATGACGACAAACATTTATACTGATGCAGACCTAGTGTCCCTTTCGAGAGCAATCCAAAATTGGACTTAGTTCCTAATATGATGATGGGATTGTATATTTGATCTGACGCTTGGCTAGTGGAAGCACTTGTACTTTCTTCATAGTGAATTTGATGATGTTTCTATCGCATTTACAAACCTTAACAATACTGCTACTCTATGCACCTTTGTTTGCCTTTGAATCTAGCCTTGGCGGTACTCGATTCAGAGAGCTTCATGATATAGCCCATGGTTATCCTTGAACTCCAAATTCATGGTATAACCTTGGCTCTTTGTGTGATTAATCATATGCATTGATGTTGTTGTTTATCATGGTGTGGTATACACTAACATGTATCTTGTAGGGATGTGTTTGTGGGAACATTTGGCGATCGTAAAGTACATGTCACCTCTGGGGGGCATGGGCTTTGTGAAAGTCAGTGTTCCCTTATGTGTTTTCTTCCTACCTTAATGTGCTTGATATCAATAACTGATATCAACCACCTTAAGGTGGGGGCATATAAGGTAAGTTGTCTGTTATAGATGTTAGCAATGTGTTTGACCTCAAAAGCATAGACTTGTGCCCTAGAGTAGTGCATCATGCATCCTGAGTTTGTTTGCAATCAATCAATCAATAATATAAGCCCTCTGTGGAGGTGGGATATCGAGAATATCATTTTTCTTAAGCCCTCTGTGGAGGCAGGGATGGTGTATTTCTCGGAGCAGATTGCATCATCCTATCATTTTTAAAAGTCCTTTGCGGAGGTAGGGAGCGGTTTTGTGACTAACTCAACCCTTAAGTGTGTCTTTGGTGATTGTTGTGGTGAAGTACAATCATCGGTATGTGCCTGTAATGTGCCTGAGATGGTGTTGGACCTAGAAATAGGTACACTCCATCACTTGTCTGTCATGTTTTCTCCATGTCTTCAAGTGTGTGTGTTTTGGCATGCTTGTTTTGTGTGGCATGTTTGTTGCCCCATATGCATAGACCAGTGCCTTTGAGTAGTGCTTCATGCATTTTGGGAGGTTTTACGTGTATTGCATGTGTGTTGCCACATATGTAGAGACTAGTGCCTTCGAGTAGTGCTTCTTGCATTTTGGTAGGTTTGTTTACTTTCCAGTTTGCATTTCATATATATGAGAAAAAGAAAAGAAAAGATATATTTATGTCTTCCATGCATTAATTGTTTGCTCTGTGTTCTGCATGACTGTAACTGTCTTCTCCATGTTTTGCATGCATGTAACTATCTTCTATGTGATTAGCGTGTCTTCTCCATGCTTGGTGTGTTTGTTGTGTTTGTGACCTTACTTTAATGCATGTATTGGCCTCGAGTTAATACATACATTAAAGTGGGGGCTAAATGTAACGTTAGAAAATGTCCCCTTGGGGGCTTTTCCCTCATAAGGTTTAGCTCTCAGGTCTTTAGCATGCATTTAGGACATCTTAGATCATATTTTAGCATCTCGATGGAATGAGACCTAGGTTTCATGGAAAATGGGACCTAGGAGGACCCCTTGAGCTGTACCCTGCCCAAAATAGGAGGGAAGACTTGGGCGCCTGCACCCTACTCCTGCCCTATTTTTGGACAGCCTCAATTTCTAGGTGTCGGTTAGTGACCGTTATTAGGTCCCTTTGTCAATACGGTAAGTTTGAATTTCAAATATCTTGGTGGGAGTGCTTGTAGATGCATATATAAACATATGTAGGCATTCATTTGTAAACTAGAGATTCCAATTAGATGATCATTGTGAACTCTAGGCATTCTCAAGGTGATTCAAGGCTTTCTATTGTGTTGCAAGAGCAGACTTGTATGTTTTGTGTGTTGATATTTGCAGATTTGAGCTTCAATCTCCTCATGGCATGAAGAGCATCGTCCTCCATGAGAGCTTCACTACAAGGTGACATATCATTGTGTTTTTATCATTGATTCCTTTAGTTTTTGGCCTCTTCCTCACAAGGGCATGCCCTCTTTATTTGAAAACGGTGTTCAGAGACTTAAGTGTCCTCTGGGGTTTGACTGAGGCAAACCTCTAAACCCCCAAACCAAGTCTTCTGATTGCAGGTTACAAGTCTCGCATTTGGAAAAAGTGGAGTTGCAGGAAGACTAGGAAGACCTCAAGGATTCAAGATCTGAAGGCAAGACAGACAAAGGAGCACTTCCAGGACTAGGGCACTCACTCCAGTGTCCTCCACAGATGGATTCTGGAAAATAGAAGTTACAGGGTTGATCAGTGTCTGAAGGAGGTCCAGATTCCCTGAAAAAGTAGGTACCTTGGACTTGGGCGCCCGCTCCAGTGTCCCTGACTATTCCGCCTTGGAACCCCAAAAATAGGTATTATGTAATTTGGCATTTTACTCCCATCTGCAAGAGCTTTTTCTATAATTCATTAATTTGTTGTTGTATTTGCATAATTAGGGTTTTAATGGTCAATTAAGCATACGAGAAGGAAAAATTGATAATTAATCCCCTAATCCAAGTTTCCCTACATCTGCAAGTGACCTAGGGTATGATAGTGCTTGCCACTCGACCCTAGATCCTTCAATGTTAGGGTGAAAGGAGGATTTTAACATCTATGCCACAAAAGATCAACAAATCCAATTTTACCATAAACACTAGTCAAAGAAATCCTTAAGCAAGAAAACAAAGAAGGAATCCTAGAAGGCCTTCAGTATGACAACCTAATACTCAAAGATATCCATCTTTCAATGGAAATTGTTTCAATTGCAATAAATTTGGTCATAGAGCTACTCAGTGTAGAAGTAGAGTGAATCAAAGTGGTCCATCCTTCTCTGATCAATGCTTCAATTGCAAAAGTTATGGTCATACATCTAATGAATGTAGAAGTATGATGATGAACTACTCTAACAACAGAAGAAATGTTAATTCTTTCAATGGCAACTATTTTTCATGCAATAGATTTGGACACATGGCTAATCAGTGTAGATCAAGAAGAAATCAAATAAATGAGCAAAGAAATGTTGTGTGCTTTAATTGCAATAGATCTGATCAAATTGCAAGGTTCTGTAGAAGAAGAAATGATGATAGAAAAGGTCCAGTTAACAGAAACTAGAATATGCAGAAATAGGATAAAGGCAAGGGCAAAGTAGATGTGAATGAGATCTAGAATGAAATGAACAAGACATGGGTAAAGAAAGGTGAAATGAGTAACAGTGATGGGTCTGTACTAGAATCCGGTGCTGATAATTCCTCTGGGAATTAAAATTGGAGCTCTAGCTCAGGGGGAGCTACATTGAAAAACTAATTCTCCCTACCAGTAAGTGGGTGCCTAAATCTGGCATGATGAATGAAGATAAAGAATCCTATTGCAGATCTGTTGAAGCAAATTTTGGAAGAAAAGAAGCTAATGCGATTAATTACGGAGTAATTGAAGACTGACTATATTCAAAAATAGGGTATTTGGAAGACTTAGGGCAAAGCATTTATTAGAATGATGAATTAGGTTTTGCGGAGCATAAAAAGTCATTTACTCAACATTTGAATCACTTTGCATTCAAGGAGAATAGGGAGAAGAGTGCTTGAGATGAGATTTCAAAGATTTGGAGTGTGAAAAGCGAATTTGATAGCCAACCCTAGTTCTGTGGAGAAAAAAGGTATTTTCTTACGAAGCTTTAAACTTGTAATCTTTCGAAATGGCTACACCTTTGGTTCTGAATATCACCGAGCCTTTCAAGTCCACTGAAGTCGATTCTATGGGAGCATTTTCTGATGTTCCATATGGAGTTCTTCACACAGAGGATGTTAGGGCTTACATTCACGTGCCTCTAGAAGAGCATAACAACTTAAGATTTTCTGAACTGTTCATCAATCACTTAATAGACAATGATTTTGAACTCAAACCGAAGTATAAAGCCCTGAAAGATAAGAAATTTTTACAATTTGCTGAGTTTTCGATATTCACAGAAGACGAGTGGGTCTGGTATGTCTTGAGCCATATCCATGATGAATTTATATGGATGAACCATCCGTTTAAGATCACAAAGGATGCAATAAGGGTAGTTACAAGGTTGAACTCAACTGGCACTCTACCTCAGTTGAAGGCCGTGAAGAATCAAGTATTCACAGAGGCAACTGGATCAAAAATTGATAAGAGAGGTATGACTATAAATGATATAGAGGATCATGGGATCAGATTTGCATCTGTAGTGATTAGATATATCACTCAAGCAGAGAAAACTCAGTATTCAGAACAACCATTTATACGGCATATCAGATGGTAAAAGAAGATGCAGACTATGATCTCTGTGAACTGATGCAGAACCATCTTATGGATAATTTAAGCAAAATAAAGAAGGACAAGAAGTACTCATTCAAATTTCATATGCTAATTATATGTCTTTTCTTTTACTTCTTGAGTGAGCTCCCTGGAAAGAAGAATGTATATTGGACTAATGACAAACTGGTAGCAATTCAAATTAGAAATTATTTGAGTAGTTTGGGTAACTATGAGGCACAAAATTCTGTATTTTGGGGATTCTTCAAGAATTTCTAGAGTATGATGTAGGCCAGGGAAAGAATACCTAGTGTTGTGGTTTAAAAATACAAGGACACCATTTGTTTTATGGTTACTATTGATCAATGCCAAATGGAAGTAGTAGAGCCGAGAGTTGTGTGGATCATGCCCATGGGGTATGAAGTAGATGGACGTGTATTGAAGATGTATGCACAACATTTGTTGGGCCAGCCTATGGATCTGGTTGAAGAGAGATTTGGAACATATCAAGAGATTTCACAAAAATTGCATGTTGAATTCAAGGCTTCTACAATCAAAAGAACTGTGAGAAAAGAAGTTGAGTAGTTAGCTGAGAATTTTGGCCTTACCAAGGAAGCTGTGAGACAACATAGGGAAAGGAGAGAGAAAGATGAGAAGGAGAAACAAGACAGGGAATAGGGAAGTGTCCTGGTAGAATCCTCTTCCAAATCTAGGACTACTAGGAGTTTTGGTACAACCTTCGGTGCATCACCTTCTCCTGTTGCAGAAAAATTCAAAGAAAAACCTACCGGTAAGGAAGGAAAAAGAACAAAAGTAATGGGCAAAAGGACATATGTTAGTGTGAGGGAGGATGAAGAAGAAACTGATTCAAATGATGAGGTCAAAGAGTTGAAGGTCGTAGGTACTAAATCTGCCAAAGTGTCTAAGGAGAAGCCCTTCGAAAGTAAATAGTCAAGAAAAAGGCATAAGTCAAAGGCTTATGTTGAGAAGCCTACCCTTTCTATGGAAGACATTATTAAGTCAATCACTGTAGATGGTAACATAAAACCAATGACTAAATTTTATGATCATTATAGTGATGTTGATAAGAGAGTTTTGGAGGAAGCAACAGTCAAATACTTGAATATCTACAATAAGACTTTATTTCAAATAAATTCTAAAATTATGGAAAGCCTTGCGAAAATTCTAGAAATAAGAAAAGAAAATGCAAAAGTTAAAGATATTAAGCTTCGGGAGCATTTGCTAATAAAATTGTGTCCTTAAATTACTCCGGAGCAAATGGACTTGATATTCAAAGAAGTGAAACAACACTTCAGGAGTAAGTTTAGAATGAATAAGCTCATGCTGGGTGAGATTGATAAAATAGTTGAAGATACTCGGGGGATTCTTCTGAATGCATTGAAAAGGCATAATCTTCCCACTGTTGAAGAAGAAACTTATGATGGAATTGATTCCTCCATTCTAGATGTTGAAGAATTTGATAGAAATGATGAAAATGTTACTACTGAGGATACACGAAATCATCTAGAAAATAGTGCAGAAGATATTTCTGATAAAGATAAAAGGGAGGATGCCTCTGCTAATGATGCAAAGAAAGCAAAAGCAGAGAAAAATAATGAAAATGATAAGAAAGATAATGAGGTTGACTCCGGAAAGGGAGAAGATATAGGCCCTAAAGAGCATAAAATTGAAACATCATATTGGACAAGAGACACTATAGAAGTAGTGAAAGAAATTCTAGAGAAAGATAAACAAGTTACAAAAGATCCAAATTTAATTCAAGGTCCAATTAATTTTGCTACTCTCTCACTGGTATAGATGATAAAGTTGGCCTCTTTTGCACAAGCTAAGGCTAGAGAGGAAGTCTTGAAATCACATATAGAAGATAGTGAGTTGCTTGGTCTTGTGTCTAGGATTTTGGACAAAATCATACCTACATTTCATAAGAACTCATCAGCATCTCCCTCTGGTCAGTTGAAGAGTCTGATAAACTCTATAAGTACTCATTTTGAAACTTTTGAGAAGTCAGCATAAGTTAAAGTCTAAAATGAATTCAATGAAAAGAGATTTGCTGAAATAAAGAAAATAATTAGTTATGATAGATCAATGCTTGATACTAGTGTAAAGAGTATTCAAAATGTCATCTCTGAAGGTGCAGAGATTTATAAGTTTTGCATAAATTGGTTGAAAGTTGTTGAAGATATTGAGAAGAAGATTAAGGACTTAGAGCTTAAAATGTATAACATCTCTCAGTCCTATAGTCCTTTAACTGAGTCTGTAATAACTGAAGAATGTCAACTAGTGAGTTTGTGAAATGAATTGAGTAATTTGGAGAAGGAAAAGGTTAAAGTTTTGGGCAGATTGGATGAGCTTCGGAGACTAATTTCCCCTAAGTTAGAGACTATGTATGATTTATTGGCATAATCCCAAACTATTGTTGCTACTTGTGATCCTACTGATCTTCAAAAGGTAGAATCATAGGCATTTTTGTTTAGTGGACATATATCCATTTTGGACAACATAAAGAAGAATTGGGATAGTGAGTTGACTTGGTTGAAAAACATTTTTGGTGATATCTTTTTGCAGATGAACAAGGCGTAAGGATTGTGTGTTCATATGTGGGAGTATGTACATAGAGTTTTGGCATGAATTTTGCCATGCGGATCTCAAAATTTTCTATTGATGTCAAAGGGGGAGAGGAAAATAGTGAAAAATGAGAAATTCATCTAAGGGGGAGCATTGCAAATCACAAGTGTGCATAGTAAGGGGGAGTTGTTTCAACACTTAGTCATTTTCACTAAGTGTTGCCATCAATGCCAAAGGGGGAGATTGTTGGCAAGAGACACTGCTAGGCATGTCAAGTGTTGTCATTGATGGCAATTGAATCTATCTTACACATCCACATTACATCTTTTGATCATACCAGAAGTCAGAATGCAGATTTGTCTAAGTATGGATAGATAGGAATAGGGCATTTGACAGGGTTCAACACTTTGGTCTACATTTCTCCACAGGTAATCATATTGTGCTGCAAATCTGAGGGAATGATACGAGATGTTAGGACTACGTAAATCCAAGTTTTTAGCCTCTGATGATGAAGGGATTCAAAATTACAAGCATCTGAGTATCGTGTTTTGGTTAGACAATTCAGTCTGATGAAGAATAGGCCGACTTGGTGTTTGATCGCTGTACGGATCAGAAAAAGTTGTTGGTTGAGTAATTTGTGAGATTCAGTGGTATTGGATAACTTGTTAGGAGACTTGAATACATAGGTTTTGGTCTGCATTGATGTTTGTGCATGGATTCAGCCGACAGAATAGTGATCTTGAAAAAGTTTTCTGGAGGTCAACTACAGTTGATGAAATCTCATGTTGCGGATATATATAGTCGATGGATTCAAGAATTTTGGTGTGTGAATGTGTGAATATGATGTGAGAGGTGTGAAATGTGGTAGTAACAAGTGTAAAGAAAGGAGATCTAAGGTTCAGATCATGGCAAAATAGTGAAACAGGGCAGTGAGAGATGAAGTGGTGAAATTAGTATATTGAGCTTAACTGAAACTGTAATCTTGCATTGTTAGATGCTATTCTTCAGTTCAAACATTTTAGTGAACTCTTGTAGTTGATCTTGTAGGTAGTGAGACTCCTTTGAGCAGTGATCTTTAGGTAGTGCACCTAAAGGAATGTGCCTTCCCATTTGTAATACTTTTAACAGAATATAATATCTTGTGGGTTAACCCCCACCGTGGTTTTTCCCTTAACTGGGTTTCCACGTAAAAATTCTGGTGTTCATGTGTGATGATCTTGTTGTTACTACTCTTATGTTCTTATTTCTTTCTTTTGAATGTATGTGGTAAATTTATAAAGGAACATAATAATAAGTTTTGCACAACACTGATTCACCCCCCCTCTTAGTGTTCCTTAATTTCAACAATTTGATTATGTCAGTTCAATACCCAGTTTGTCTTCACCTTCATTTGTATTGGAGAATAAACTGTGTTAGATCAATTTCTTAATACTTCTGAGAAGAATGTTGATTCTATAGGTACAGTTTTTACTACCACTTCTCCAATTGTTACCATCACAGGTGTCAATATGAATCCTATTGAATAGATGGTTGATCCACCCCCAAGTGTAAATGTTTCCACATTGCCTCCATGATTATCAGCTTATACTCTGAAAAGGAAGAAGCAAGCTATTTTGCCTAATGGCATTGATTTGGAAAAGTTGTTACCTGCTAAACCAAAGGCATAGAAGAAGAAGCCCAAGACTATTTCTAGACTTATTTATGACAAAGGAATCAGATATGTAGATATTGCCAGGCCTCCTCCTGAGGCTACAACATATTTTTTTGATGTGAACGATTACATGATTTCTAGAGTTGAATTGGGAAAACTTACTATTGTGTGGTTACACAACATGCCCCATTTTGACTTGACAAAATAGGGACCCAACTTTTTTTTCTTGGCTTGGCTTGTGTTTTCCTACTTTTCGGCAGTCTGGTAAAAGTAAGTCATGCAGGTGATCCTGCATAAGGGAGCTGAGTAAGTCATCATGATGAGGTCAGTTTGTCAAATTTAATATTTCATGTCAATAACCTCATGGTTGGAAAGAGTACAAAATTTCATGTAGGTTTGCCTTTTGGATCACCCTGATATTCCTTAGGGAACGAAAGTTATTGCAAGTCAAAGTTTTGGTCAAACCTGATATTCCAGGGGGGGTCATATTTCTTAATATCAATCATCTTATGAAAGATCACCCCGATCCAATTTTATCACCCAATAAATCATTTGGTCCAATCCTCTGGACATCAATTTTACGTGATAGTGGTATTTACCCGTCAAACAGATCATATATTTTGCGGGGGGTCATATTTCAAACATCACCTGATATTTTGAATATCAACCTATTTTTCAAATATCACCTTGTCACAAAATATCACCCCAGAGCCAATATGCTGATGACATCATCCAATCCTGATAAACAAATAAAATCACTCTGACGGTGACATCATCATCCTTTCTACCTCACGGAGGTATTTTTCCAGCGATCACCCTTTTTCCATAACATGACAGTGACATCATCCTGATCTTTAAAAAATGACCCAATATTTGAATATCGCCCGATCTCTTCAACATCATTTTTCCCGCTAAAAGGCAAAGGGTCATATTATGCATGGAGGGTCATATTCCCAATATCACCTGATATTCAAAATATCACACGATATTCCAAAGATCACCCCCTCATCTTGCCCCATGACATTAAATGCACATAAATGCAGTAGGTGGATTCCAGCCGATCGCGAACATGATGTAAACACTTGGCAACATCCGTAGATCCATGGCAGAAGATCAATGGTTTTAATCAATCTAACCTAGATTTGCCCTAATTTTCCCTAAGGATGAGATTAAATGTGAATTTACAGGGTCATTTGACATTTACCTTGCGAAGAAAAGAGTTTTTACAGAGTGCAGAACATTCAAACCCTAGTACGACCCACCTGCAGATGCAAACAACCTACAACTGAATGAAGTACGTGATTATCACTGGTATCTGAACCTCTTTTCGATAATCATCTACTTAATCCAGGAGAAAAACATGATTAGGTAAGTAATTAGAAACCCTCTTGTTGTCATTTTCTGTAATATCCAAGTAGTAGATGCTTTTCATTGGTTTGGCTCTGTAGTTAGGCACATCATGATGAAATAAAGATTAATAGGTATAATATACATGATGTCATAAATGTATAATGCTATATATCCATGCATGTGGATATTGTTGTGAGACCAGTCATGTTTATTACAGGCGCCTATGGCAGACGTCAGGAAGAATAAGTCCGATGCAGAATTCCTTAAACCTATGTTTGCCCAACCTGAGGGAGTACAATTCAAATTTGGTGTCATTAGAGATACCCACCAAGGAAACACAGATTTGGCGGCATGGTCAGCCAAGATGGGTGAAGACAGAGAAAGTTCCCTACTGGATAGCATTTTTGTATCAGGAAATGTGGTATGCAACTGGATTTCCCTACCCCATGGAAACTCTGGAATTGGTAGTAGAGTGTTCCAGAAACTATAACCCTAAGACAAGACAGGTAGAAAAACATAGAAGGGTATATGCAGACCTATCAATCAAAGGAATTACTTCTACTTTCAACCTTCCAGTTGGGAAAAAGGTGGTTAGTATGGATCTGAAGAAATTGGAAGTTGAATATACCAATAACAAGAAGACTGCAAGAAAGAGGATGTACCAATGGAGGGCAAAGAACAGTCCTTACACTGCCTCTACCAAACTACCAGTGCACATGTACCAGTTTGATTTTGATGATGAGTATCAATATATGATTGCCCTGCTCAACAGAGTGATAGGCCAGCCTAATGCTAGAAGCTTCAAGGACTAGATGTACAGGATCATCATGATGAGCATCTACACAGATAACAAGACATTATGGGCTAAGATCATTAGTGATGCCCTGGATGAATAGCTGATGAACCTAGGGGGCCTGGACTGTTCATTTTATATGACTTCATATATTGTATATTTATACGCCTATAAAGGTACATTTGATGCACTGACTACAGTTGGAAAGATTTGTGGTAGTTTGAATGATGCCCATATATGGGATCATTATCCTCAGTTGCAGAGAGCACATTACCTTCAGGATTATAAATTAGTGAATGATGCATTTTCTATGCATCTGGTAAGAACAATGGAGGAGGATAGAACCAAAAGACTAAGCATGGAAGCTCAAGAAGTCATATACAGGCATGGTGACTGGTTTATCCAGTTTGCAACATTCTCCTACATCAGAGTAGAAGGTTTTGCAGACCAACCCTTGATGCTACCCAGGTACCCTACTGATGGGGTAGTCCTGATGCAATTTCTAAGACAAATATCCACAATATTGGATGCATATAAGGTAAATCACAAGATTCCTCCAGTTTTGTTTCCAGTGACTATAGGGTGGTATATATGCCCTAATACAAAAAATACAAAGAAGGCCATAGTGGGTCTGAACTTGATGAACTTACAACCATTCCCATTAGCTAGATCATATGACCCCTATGGGAGGATGCAAAAGATCATGGGAAAGCCCATTCATCAGAAACACTTACAGGATTTCTGGACAAACTGTGAGGATGAGGCTGAGGTTAGAAGGAGAAAATATCAGAGACTCACCCTCAACCAGATCAAGACATTTGATTGCATTCCAGTGCCTACACAATTTAAGAAGGATGATGGTAGGTTATTATCAAATGAATATGAAGAGAAGAAGGTGTATAATGACACCATTTCATCCCTTGACCTAATGCGGCTTGAAGACATTTCACTGGATAGGTTTACAGGTGGGGTGTTGTAGTTGACCCAAGCATGGGTGGATGCACAAATAAATATACTAAAGAAGAAGGGGATGGCCATCACAGTAGATAACAAGAGGAAAAGGTAAGAAATTGTTGATGAGGAATATGATGACTTTCTTGGAGATAAGAGAAAATCTAATGGAGAAAGGTTGCCACCCCAGAAACAAGGAAAATGACCTCCCAGTAAAAAGAAGAAAACTGAAGATACACCTAAGGGAGTAATAGTTGAGAGAATAGATATACCAGCTGAAGATGAATCTACATCTAGACAAGCATCAGCTTCGTCAGCTCCACCTCAAGAGGATAAACAAAAGACTAAAAAGATCCAGAGTTCAGCTGTGGATACTACAAAAATACCAGACCAAGGCCAATCTTCACAGCAATATGCAGAGAAAGATATTCTTATTCAGGAGGAGCCTTCAGAGGATGACCCCTTGGTGGTCACCAGGAAGAGGAAAGCAGTATCCCTAGCAACTTCAACTCCTAAAAAACCAAGAACACAAATGAGGGGTGAAATAAGACATGACCTTGTGATATTAAGGGGAGCAGGTAGTGAAGTGTTTAGAAAAGAGTTGCAACATGAGGTACCATTTCCTACCATCATTCAGCTTAAGACTGAGAAGGCTAAAGAACAAGCCAAAGAAGCCACTAAAGCAAGCCAAGGTGGTCCTATCTCACTAGAGGAGACTGTGGACTTAGCAGATGATGAAGTGGTAGAAAATGTAGCCTCTCAGCAAATGGAGACCCTCGCTTCAATTACTCGCATGACTCCACAAGGAACACCATCTTCACAGAGGGTGATATTAGAAGAGTTGAAGTAGGCACAACAAGAGAAAGAAGATAGTCCAGAGAGGATAGCCCAACAAATTAGGCTTGATAAATTAGTTGATCAGGTGACCATCCCTGCGGCGATAGATCTAACCTACAGAGAGGATGTAAGTCCTGAACATTAAGCAGGTGCACCTGACAAAATAGATAATATCAAAGTAGCCAGGCTGGCAGAAATAGAAAGCAATGCTCCAGGTATGGGCCAACAACAACAAGATATATCTGATGAGCCCAAGATTGTAGAAGTCCAAGAAAAGGGAGGGAATGACAAGACCACATCAAGTGAAAATGTCCCCCGAACTCAAGAAACCTCAGGTAATAAGGCTACATTAGGTCATGATGATCTGAAGATGCAGGAGGTAGACACAGCAGGTGCAGATCTTAAAGTGATCCAAGATCAAGGAGATGCACCTAAGTCAGATACAATAGTATCTGCAGATGCAAATGTGCCTCATGATGAGGAGATTACCAAGGTGGATGAAACAAAAGAAGATGAAGTATAGGATCAGCTACAAGATCATCATGTAGATGCACCACAAGATCCTCCACCGCAAGAAGAGATTCCTCAGGAGGAGGAAGTAGAACAAGATCACCCTCATGAAGATCATCATGAGGAAGAAATAAGGAAGTCACCCTCTCCATCAAGAATAGAGATAGATATAGAAGATCAGTGTGGACATGATGATGATGATAGACAACATGGATCTGGAGACTAAATACCTCAATGGCTTGAGAAAGAGATAGGTACAGAATCTGGTTTTGAGATTCAAGAGTTTGATGTTTTGACATTATTTTTAGAAACCATCATGAAGCCAAAGAGGAAGGCCAAGTTAACCTCGGCCATCAGAAGAGATCCTGCTACAGGAAGAAGGACCGCCCAGGTAGCCATTCCCATTGTTGAAAAGGAAAAAGGCAAGATCACCCTAGAAGAATTCTAGATCAGAATAGTTGATTTAGGGTTTGCTAATGAAGACTAGGAAGGTCAGGAAGGGAAGGACATAATAGATTCTTTAACCCAAAGGGTGAAGAAAGAAAAGGAGAAGAATAAGTAGCATAAGGAGCACATTGCTCAGCTGCATTCATGCATTAAAGGGTTAATTAACCCTGATCATACACCATCAGATCAGGCAATCCCATTGACTGCGATTTCTCAGAAGGAGGTCAATAAATTGGACCTTATGAAACATGAGCCAGTGATTATGAGAAAGTGGATGTCATTCGCACTCACAGGAGCTAAGGAAGTAGTGAAAGCCTCTTTACAAAGGTGGAAGTTTTGAAGTATCTCAAGGAGAAAAGTTGATAAATTGCAGATGGAGACCGGAAGAGGGTCATTCCAATTGGAGAAAGCCTTGAGTGCTTTGAGAAAAATAAAGAGAATTAATCCTCAAGTCCTAATAAGTAACTAGGTGCTAAATAATAACACAACCATGCTGGTAGATATCTAGTATAAGGATATCAGATTTGAATGTGATGTACTAAAGAGGTGCAGCAATAAATTGAGAGATATCAGTATGAAGCTGCATGACATGATGTCTTATGAGGTAGAAGTCCTGGAGGCCTTAGAGGGGAAGGTGGAAGGTAAAATTGAAAATCAAGATGCGGACTTTTCCATCAAAGCCCTACATAATAATTTCCATCCGATGGCTGATGACCCTCTTAACCACTTGATAGAAGAAGCAAGGAATAAGATCATGAGGATCAAGGTCAAGGTGGAGAACTACAATGAAACATTGAGCAGTAGGACAAACAAATTGGAAACCCTTAGGGATAAGTTCCAAACACATAAGCATGCCATCAGGAAAGCCAAAACTTAGGATGGTAGAGAAATTGAAAGAATAGTGGAGATATATGAAAATATCAGGATAACCATGCAGGTCCATATACAGGGAGACATTCATCAGGATGATGAAGACACAGAAAGCAATGATCATGAGGATCATGAAGATGAAGAAGAAGAACATGATGAGTAGATGAAGATGATCAACAAATGGAAATACATGCATCAGGTACTTAGGAGAAAATAAGTTACCTAGATGGTTGCTAGCTGGCAACCTGTGCCACGAGATACATTTGACTAAGTCAAAGGAGAATATGCACCGTAGATCTTAATGGATAAATCTTGATCATAGATCATGTGTAACCACTCCCTCACCTTGTTCTATAAAAGGTGTAGGGATGCCTTTGTTTTAGACATTCGAAGCTTAATTGAAATTTGTTTGCTGAAATATTCAGGGCCTATTTCAAAGTTATTGTAAGCATACATATTTTCGCATACTTAATGAAAGAGAAGACTTGTTTGATTACAAATCATCATAAATTCTGAGTAATCTGTGTCTGAATTCTTGATATATGCTTTGATTTGTTGCGTCCCTTAGAGTGCTCATCAGTCTGCATATATTGTTTTCATTCATCATCCTTTGAAGTTTGTATCATCCGTATCTAGTTGTGGAACATCCTGGTGAAAAGATGGTTTGATTTCTTCTTTCTCATGACTTTGTCAAGTGTGTATATGACTCAATAGCTAAAGATTCATCATAATTTGAAGTATTCTTTTACATTTCTTGTAATTTCAGAATAATTCACCATCACAATTGCAAATAATAGATAATCAGAAGCAAAATACATGAAATATGTAGACATCTCATAGGTACTTGAAGATTTATAGCATATTTGAAGTTTAAGCATGTACAATTGATAAATATCATGCAAAGATTTGTGTATAGACACACTATCTGTGGAAATATCCTATGTAGATAACCTTTTGTGTAGCATCTTTACAGAAACATAATCCTATTGATGAACAAATGTAAGGCCCCTAAATGGAAAACAACAACTCACATCAACCACTGAGTAATGTCAGTTGATTAAGAACTAATCCACGGAGACTTGGGATCATGAATTCTATGAATTCATTATATCTTTCAAGATGAGTAAAGGTTGATGTGTAAATTTTATTCTATGTTTGTTTATGACTAACATCATGATCAACATAAATTGGTGCTAGAAGGAGGGCCTGAAGCTAGAAGATCATCATCAGTAAGTTTTATCAAAATTTTGATGATGCAGATAGCGAGGTAACACTGATATACCTCCCAATCTCGATCAATACGCAAGGATTTGTTGTTTTATGCTTGTACATGCTAATATTTTGTGAAGTTTTCAAGATTAACCATAAATATTGCAAGCTTTATAGTAAATCATCGTGAATTTGCAAAGATTAGTCCTATTTCAGGTAAATCTGTCAAAGCTTTGAGGTAATCTACCTTAAAAACCTAATATCCGGTTGCAAGTGTCATCAGACCTCAGTATCACCTCATATTTGTGTTGTCCTTGCAAATATTCAGTAAATATCTAGTCAGTCACACTTTCTGACCATAAATACAACCCTTGCTGGTAAATTCCAACCGATCTTTACAATCAACCAGCCAAATTTCCTTAAAATTGAGAAATCCTGGCTCACAGGCCAAATACCAGGTCTAGGTCCAATGGAATATTTGAAGAATTGCCTATCAGAAGATTCAGACCTAGGACTGTATATAACCATCATACTCCTAGTTCTAATGCTTCAGGAGCATCACCAAAGTATCCTCCTGTAACTCCTATTAGTTTACAATCACCTACAGGATCACCTGTTACACCTCTGATTCAACCTCAATCAGTCATACCTCAGGCTCAACCTCATTTGGTTGCAATGTCTTTCTTTGCAACAGAATCACCGTTAACTTTCTTGGCATATCATGCTTTGCCAAAGAATCCAGACAAAATTTGTCACAAGTATCATCCATAACAAGATGCAGATGATCATATTAGAACTTTCAAAGAAGCCTGTTGTAGAGCCAGAATAGAGCATTAGGACGTTGTATGTAGATTATTTCCTTTTTCCTTAGGGGAAGAAGCCTATAATTGGTATATTAGCCTTGGTCAGGGTTCAGTCAGATCATGGGCTGTCCTGGAGAAAGCTTTCATTGATAGGTTCAAAGTACCAATAGATCCTTCAATGAACTATCACCTATTTGCCACAATTAAATGGTTTGAAGGAGAACCTATTGCCAATTTCAATGCTAGGTTCCAGAAAATGTTATCTAAGTTAGTCACCCCATATGTTGTAGCAGATGTAGCTACTAGGAACATTTATTATTCAGCCCTGGATCCTTTAACATCCATGTTCATCAGAAGAGCACATCCTAAAATCACAACTTTAATAGGAGCTTTCCAAGAAGCTATCAAAGTCAATCAGCAGCTAGTTCCTGCTCCTACACCAAACATAGCATTCCCCACACTTCCTGGTTATCCAGGATATCATGTCCAACCACAGCATAAATGAGCCTTGATGCCTCTAGCTGTCATGCCTGCACCTTTGTAAATACCTCCATTGAGTATTATGCCACCTCCAAATGGAAATGGCCAGATGATGCAGTATCCAGGACAAGTACAAGCACCTCAGGTTGTAGACCAATCTGCCAATAATTAGAACAATGGATCTTTTTTCAAGCCTTTGACAGAAAATGTAGTGGTTAAGGTCTAGGAAGAGAAAGAAGAGATCAAGGAAATATCAGCTCAGTTAAGGAAACTTACAACTGAGATCACTCACTTGAGGAGTCAAAACTTCTACTCCCAACCTAACCAGAATAGAGGCTATAATAATGATAGACCAAATTATCCTAATAGGGGGTACAACAACAATAATTATAACAATAACAATGGCAATAAAAATCCTCAAAGATAGCCTAGAGTGTGGAACTCCAGGCCAAACAATGGTTCCTTGCCATCACCCCTAGACAATTTGCCTCCTGGTGAACCCAAACAGACTACCAGAGTCAATCTTGCAGAGGCAACCCTCACTAACTGGTGCAAAATTCATAACACCAATGCACATACAGAGTTAGACTGTCCTTAATTTAGAATTGCTGCTAGTATTTTTCAAACTAAAGTATCCAATACTTCAGGAAATCAACCTCAGGTAGAGGGAAATGAGCTTGTTCCTTGCAGATATGATTCTGCATTAGTGCTAGAGAGTTACACTCATCATCCCTATTAGCGGACAGTGCCTGTTCACCAAGATTACACCCTGGCATGTGAGGAATCAGCCATGGCATTTGAGTCAAATTATGTTTTCCCCTTTGAGGATGAAAATGAGCCTTCAAATGAGCATGAGGAAGTACATGCCTACCAGCAGCAATATCCGGGTAAGCATAACTATAACCTGAGAAGTAATTCCAACAGACTTACTGGTCCATTGACCTCTTCCTTGCCTCCAAATAATTTCAATACACCTCTAGATCCCAAGGCAAGTAATAACCCTGGTTTTCCCAAGGTGAATGCTCAATATTTAACACCCCAGAATAATGTGCCAAAAGCTGCCAATCCACCTCATGAATCTGACAAGTTAGTCACGTATCTCACTAATGAAATGAAGAAGATTAAAGTTAGCCTTATCTTTGTCAGAGTTGCTCAAAACTCCTACCATCAAGAAGGCATTTATGAAATCACTAGATGATCCTACTCCCAAAGAGGATAGTTACCCCTGAGGTTAGTCTGGTAGCGAAGATCATGCTGCTAGAGACAATAATGTTAAACACAAGGTGCCAGCTAACATTCAAGCTACAGAGACCTCCCACATGACCTTGTATAGAGATAAAGGTGAGTTGCCTCCATTCTTACTAACTATAAGGATGTTCAGCAAAACCCTGCACAACTACTTAGTAGACTCAAGAGCATCTACCAACGCAATGCCCCTATCTATATGCAATGCTTTAGGACTACATCCTACTAAATCCTTGAAGAAGGTGACTCAACTGGACAAAAAAGAAGTAAGCATGGTAGGAGAGCTAACACACATTGACATGCAGCTAGCATCTGATCCTAGAACTCAATATTATATTGACATTTAGGTAGTTGACATACCTGATACTTATGGGATGTTACTCAGCAGAGACTGGTCCAAAACTCTTAATGGATATATGTCTACGGATTTCAGCCATATGTGGTTACCCTGGAAGGGGATACCGAACCAGATAAGAATAGACACTGAACCAAGAATGAAGCACATGATCACTGAATACAACAAAACTAACAAGATCATGTATGTAGATGTAGAACTTGGAGTTTACTCCATCAGGCCACTAACTATCAGGATAGAAGAAATCCTGATGTATGATGTTCATCATCATCATGTTGATCATTAGGATGACAAAATAGTTGCAGAATCTGATAGTAACCCTAAGAATGAAAATGAGGTAGACCATTACAAGAATTTCAAAAGGCACTTGTCTAGAGAGGTAAGGCGATGTAAGTTGTTAGGAATACCTTTTCATGATATTCTAATGGATGGTTGGTGCAGGTTGCATAATGAGTCACATTCTAAGAAAACCTGTGAAGCATACATAGATATGATGGAGCTAGAATGAGCGTACAGTGATGCATCGGCATCATCATCATCATCATCAGAGGTAAGTTCATCAGATAGTGATAATGATAGTGACGTTGATTGCTGTTTGTTTCTTGTAGGAATAGGAGAAGCTATACAACAAGATGAAAATCATGTTCAAATGACAAAAGAGATGCTGGTATGCAACCAGAGTAATGTTAAGAGAAAAGAGAAAATCACCAAAGGAAGTGATTGTCTAGTTGAATCAGATTATGAATTATTTGATGAAGACAAAGGCAGTAATCTATCTAAATTTGAAGAGTTCCTAAATGAAGAGATCCAGAAGATGACACAACAGCAGAGGCCTCCACAAGATGCCTTGATTGAAGGCTAATGCAGGTTACATGAAGCACCTAACTCATAGATTTCTTTCTCTTTGTGTTTGCATCTTCTGAAAAAATAAACATCGCTTAGTCCAGAAGGTCAGCCTTCTGGTCATAAAAAGAAAGAAGAGCCGTCAGCTTCACAAAAGAAAGGAAGGGTGAAGTCTGAAAAAGTTGAGATACCTAAGTTAAAGTGGATATCAAGTGGTGCAGCTGCTAGAGCTGTAAAGAAGAAGAAGGAAGGCTCAGGTGAGACTCTGGCTAAAAATAAGCATGGATCCTTAGATTTGATGGATCCAAGTCCAAACAAGGAGCTGGAGTAGGGATAGATCTCATTGATCCATTAGGAAAATCCTACTTGGTAGCATATAAACTGCAGTTCTCATGCACCAACAATGTAACAGAGTATGAATCTTTGATTCATGGGATGCTATTTGCCCTTAAGAAGAAAGTAAAAATTTTGCATGTCTATGGAGACTCAGAATTAGTAGTGAGACAGGTAAGAGGAATCTACTCCTGCAATTATAAAAAACTGTCTAATTACAGACACAGGGTGTGGGACCTGATAGAATCCTTTGATGCATTTAATATCACCCACTTACCCAGAGAACAGAACCATATGGCAGATGCTTTAGCCCAAGCTACCAGTACATTGGAGCCACTGTCTATTTCTAGTCTAAAAAGATTTTCAGTAGAGTTGGTATCAGTACCTTCTGTGCCTGACAATGTGACCAACCTCTGAGTGTTTGATGATGATCAACATATCCTACATTTCATCTCCAATAGAGATATATTTGATGCTTAGATCATAGATGAGAACAAGGTAGAAGATCATGTATGGGAAGAGGAAGAAATCTTAGAGTTGCCCAGCAATAAGATTCCAAAAGGAATGATTGAGCTAGAGAGAGCATTTGATCTGGACAACATGCTGAAACAGAAGGATCTTCCAAAAGCTAATGGAGGACAATATTCCTAGGTTAACATTGGATAGAATGATGAAAAGAAGAATGTCCTGATAGGAAAAGTTTGCACAGAAGAGGAATTA
The DNA here is from genome assembly GCA_027924645.1 of Cunninghamia lanceolata. Lineage (NCBI taxonomy): Eukaryota > Viridiplantae > Streptophyta > Pinopsida > Cupressales > Cupressaceae > Cunninghamia > Cunninghamia lanceolata. Next base: position 6,164,629 of record BSBN01000501.1, on the reverse strand, counting down.
AAAGGAATTACCCAGGCTCTCAAGGATTACATCCATGTCATTTCCTGGACTTATGATGAGCTAAAAACGTATGACACATCAGTCATCACACACACCATACCCCTCAAGCTAGATGCCAAAACTTTCAGATAGAAGAAAAGACCTGTCAATGCTTTGCTAGAACCAATTATTTTTTAGGAGGTTAAGAAACTATTAAATGTCAAGATCATATTCCTATGAGACACTCCACTTGGGTAGCAAATCTGGTCCCAGTGAGGAAGAAAAATGGAGACATCAGACTATGTGTGGATTTCAGGAATTTGAACAGACCGTCTAAGAAGGATAACTATCCTCTACCTTCCCTTGATGAGGTCCTACAAATTGTAAACAGTGCCAAAATGATGTCATTTTTGGATGGTTTCTCAGGCTACAACCAGGTAATGGTGGATAAAATTGACAGACTAAAAACTGCCTTCACCACAAAGTGGGGGATATTCGCTTACAGGTGGATGCTGTTTGGGTTAATCAACATTGGAGCAACATTCTAGCGAGCAATGGACATAGCCTTCAGAGGCTTAATAGGAAAATGTATAGTCATATACATGGATGACTTAACAGTGTTCTCTAAAGATAGAGGAAACCATGTAGAGGATCTTAGAAATGTGCTTAAAAAATGTGAGCAATATGGGATATCCCTGAACCCCAAGAAATGCATATTTGGGGTGACAACAAGAAAATTACTAGGCCACCTGATAACTGAAAATGGGATTATCATTGATCCTGACAGGGTGGAATCTATCATGAAAATACAGCTTCCTGGAAGCAAAAATGAGCTTAAATCTTACTTTGATAAGATTAATTTTGTTAGGAAGTTTATTACTGGTGTAGAAATAGTCAGACATTTAAATGCCATGCTCAAGAAGGATGCTAAAATTGAGTGGACACCAAAGGCTAGAGCAGCTTTTGAAGATATCAAAAAAGCTATATCTGATGCTCCAGTCCTGATCAGTCCAGACTACACTAGGGACTTCTATATTTATTCATTTTCTTCAAAGCATACCTCTGCAGTAGTACTGACATAGAGAAATAAAGAAAAAGAAGAGAAGCCCATAGCCTTCATGAGCTGCCCTTTCAAAGATGCAAAATTGAGATATATGGATGTTGAAAGGCAGACACTTGCTTTGGTCAGAGCAGTAAAGAAGTTCAGGCACTATATATTGAGAAGTAAAGTTATTGCTGTGGTGCCTGATGCAGTAGTGAAAATGCTATTAATGCAGAGTGAGCCAGGTGAAAAAAGGGCTAAGTGGATCACAGTCCTACAAGAATATGACATGGAAATTACACCCATGAAGCTAGTGAGAGGATAGGCTTTAAGACAGATGATATCCGAGATTGACCCCAATATCATGAGTCAATAGTATGTAATTAATGCAAAGGACAATGGAGAGTGGTACTTAGACATTAGGCACATCCTGATTACTGGAAGATGTCCTTCAAGACTGCAAGCCTCACAAAGGAGAGCCCTAAAAATAAGGTCATAGAAGTATATGATGAAAGGGGGAGTCCTTTTCAAGAAAAATTATGAAGGAATATATCTAAGATGCTTAGAGAGGCCAGAAGTAGATAGAGTGTTATCAGAGCTACATGACAAGTTTAGAAAAACACATGGATCACCCTTGGCCACTACTCACACTATCCTCAGGGCAGGATACTACTAGCCTACCATTTTCAAGGATATTGCTGAACACATTAAATGTTGTCATGTATGTCAGGTTACTGCTAACAAAGAGAGATATGCTACTCAACCCTTACAACCAGTAATGGAGATGCGCCCATTTGCACAATGGGGCATGGACTTCATAGGACCAATTAATCTATTAGCTGTCATTGCACCAAAAGATTGACCTTTTAATGCCCGCTACAACCACTTGACTTAACAAGCACGAGAGGCGGTTAAGCCCTTGTCGCAAACCACCGCAGCACAACACTGAACAAGGAGACCAAGGGTCACACCTTGCAATAATCCCCCCCAGCGCAAGCGTAGGGTTTGAACCTGTGACCTTGGCTCTGATACCAATTGTTAGCTGCCATTGCACCAAAAGATCAACCTTTTAATGCCTGCTACAACCACTTAACTTAATAAGCACGGGAGGCGGTTAAGTCCTTGTTGCAAACCACTGCAGCACAGTGCTGAACAAGGAGACCAAGGGTCACACTTTGCAACATAATCCTCCTTCATCATCAGGTCACAAGTATGTTTTAACGATTACTGACTATTGTACCAGGTGGACTGAAGCCGTCAGCACCAAGACATGCAATGCTGAAGATGTCATCGGATTTCTAAAAAGTAATATTGTCACTAGTTATGGGGTTCCCTATGCTCTGGTAAGTGATAATGGCTCTACTTTTGCTTCAACCAAATTGTCAAGCTGGGCTTTTGATTATGGGATCATATTGAAGTTTTCCTCCAACTATTATCCCCAAGGGAACAGATTAGCAGAATCTACCAACAAAAATTTGCTGAATATCATAAAAAAGTTAATAGAAAAGAACCCTAGGGAGTGGAATACCCTTCTGAAATATGCCTTATGGGTAGACAGAACTAGGAACAAGGCTGCATTAGGAAACTCACCTTATCACTTAGTATATGGGGTGGATCCCATCCTCCCTGTTAATCTAAAAATTCCTACACTACAGTTTGCCCAAGAGTACCTAGGCATTGACAATAAGCAAGAAGTCAGGTTGCTTTAGTTGATGCACCTAGAAGAGAAAAGAAGTCAGGCAATTGATCAATTTGCCAAACATCAGGCTATTGTCAAATGCTAGTTTGAAAAAAGAGCCAGGGTTAAAGCCTTCAGGATCTCAGATTTGGTCCTGATGTGGGACAAAGCACATGAGAGGAAAGGAGACCATGGTAAGTTTGACAAACTCTGGATAGGTCCCTTCCAAATTTATGAGATATTAGGAGACAACACTTACAGGCTTAAAAACTTGACAAGTGAGGATGTTCCATTACCAGTTAATGGACAGTTCCTCAAACATTATTTCCAAGCCTGAGTTAGCTTCATAATAGTCATGTGTATCATAGTGTGTATATTTGTATAGTTGTTTGTACAATTTTGTTTTGGTTAGTCAAGATGATGCAACTCATCACCATAGAAAATAACTAAATTGTTAGGATTCAAGTGATGAGAGCAAATTTATATATAGGTTATGATTTATTCTGAGAAATACTTGTGATCAGGTCTGTGATATCTTTTCATTAGGGTGCTTTTTCTTGACCAAAGTGATTCTCTCACAATGACTCACCTAACAGCCTTGGGTTTGTTGAACACACAAGTATAGGTGTTAAGTGAAAAATCTAAAGGGACTCCCTTGCTACCAATACAATCTCCAACCTAAATTAGTAAGTGACCATACCTTGCACACTGAGCTTACATGATGACATCAGATATATAGAGTATATAAAATATTGAAAAATCCAAAAATATAATAAAATTAGGCCATCTAAGTAACTCTACCGGGGCTATAGACGCCTTCAGGCAGTGGGGCTCTACTTAGGGAGATTGTATAGATAACCTTGCCGAGGCTATAGACACATGCTGGCAGCAAGGCTCTATTCAGGTTGGCTATGAGGGACGCTCCCAAACTATGTAGCTTAACATCAGTTACTCATGTTTTCAACTTACTTTCAAGATGATGATAATTAATCATTTGCACACACCTGATCCTTTGTTAGCATTGTTTCCATGATGAAACTTTGTTATACAGAAAGATTATGATGCTTATACTTATAAATAGTTAGAATACTATATATGAATGTGATCACCTCACTTGAATCATTGGAATTTCGTTGTTTTCTTTGGTGGCAAGTTGTGTGGTTACACAACATGCCCCATTTTGACTTGACAAAACAAGGACCCAACTTTTTTGCTTGGCTTGGCTTGTGTTTACTTGCTTTTCGGCGGTCTGGTAAAAGTAAGTCATGCAGGTGATCCTGCATAAGGGAGCTGAGTAAGTCATCATGATGAGGTTAGTTTGCCAAAGTTATTATTTCATGTCAATAACCTCATGGTTGGAAAGAGTACAAAATTTCATGTAGGTTTGCCTTTTGGATCACCCTGATATTCCTTAGGGAAGGAAAGTTATTGCAAGTCAAAGTTTTGGTCAAACCTGATATTCTGGGGGGGTCATATTTCTTAATATCAGTCATCTTATGAAAGATCACCTTGATCCAATTTTATCACCCGATAAATCATTTGGTCCGATCCTCCAGACATCAATTTTACGTGATAGTGGTATTTGCCCATCAAACAGTTCATATATTTTGCGAGGGTCATATTTCAAACATCACCCGGTATTTTGAATATCACCCTATTTTTCAAATATCACCCTGTCACAAAATGTCACCCCAAAGCCAATATGCCGATGACGTCATCCAATCCCGATAAACAAAGAAAATCACTCTGACGGTGGCATCATCATCCTTTCTACCTCACAGAGGTATTTTTCCAGCAATCACCCTTTTTCCATAACATGACGGTGATGTCATCCTGATCTTTAAAACATGACCCGATATTTCAAACATCACCTGATATTTGAATATCACCTAATATTTGAATATCACCCGATCACTTCAACATCAGTTTTCTCTCTCAAAGGCAGAGGGTCAGTACACATGGGGAGTCATATTCCCAATATCACCCGATATTCTGAAGATCACCCCCTCATCTTGCCCCATGACATTAAATGCACATAAATGTAGTAGGTGGATTCCAGCCTATCACGAACACGATGCAAACACCTAGCAACATCCGTAGATCCATGGAAGAAGATCAATGGTTTTAATCAATCTAACATGGATTTGCCCTAATTTACCCTAAGGATGAGATTAAAAGTGAATTTACAGGGTCATTTGACATTTACCTTGCGAAGAAAAGAGTTTTTACAGAGTATAGAACATTCAAACCTTAGTATGACCTACCTGCAAATGCAAATAACCTACAGCTGAATGAAGTATGTGATTATCACCGGTATCTGAACCTCTTTTCGGTAATCATCTGCTTAATCCAGGTGAAAAACGTAATCAGGTAAGTAATTACAAACCCTCCTGTTGTCATTTTCTATAATATCTAGGTAGTAGATGCTTTTCATTGGTTTTGCTCTGTAGTTAGGCACATCATGATGAAATAAAGATTAATAGGTATAATATGCATGATGCCATAAATGTATAATGCTATATATGCATGCATGTGGATATTGTTGTAAGACCAGTCGTGTTTATTACAGGCGCCTATGGCAGACGTCAGGAAGAATAAGTTTGATGCAGAGTTCCTTAAACCTATGTTTACCCATCCTGAGGGAGTACAATTCAAATTTGGTGTCATCGGAGATACCCACCAAGGAAACACAGATTTGGCGGCATGGTCAGCCAAGATGGGTGAAGACAAAGAAAGTTCCCTACTAGATAGCATTTTCGTATCGGGAATGTGGTATGCAGCTGGATTTCCCTACACCATGGAAACTCTGGAATTGGTAGTAGAATGTGCCAGAAACTATAACCCTAAGACAAGATGGATAGAAAAACATGGAAGGGTATATGCAGACCTATCAATCAAAGGAATTACTTCTACTTTCAACCTTCTAGTTGGGAAAAAGGTGGTTAGTATGGATTTGAAGAAACTAAAAGTTGAATATACCAATAACAAGAAGACTGCAAGAAAGAGGATGTACCAATGGAGGGAAAAGAATAGTCCTTACACTACCTCTACCAAACTACCAGTGCACATGTACAAGTTTGATTTTGATGATGAGTATCAATATATGATTGCCCTACTCAATAGAGTGATAGTCTAGCCTAATGCTGGAAGCTTCAAGGACTAGATGTACGGGATCATCATGATGAGCATCTACATTGATAACAAGCTATTATGGGCTAAGATCATCAGTGATGCCCTGGATGAATAGCTGATGAACCTAGGGGGCCTGGACTGTTCATTTTATATGACTTCATATATTGTATATTCATGTGCCTATAAAGGTACATTTGATGCACTCACTACAGTTGGAAAGATTTGTGCAGTTTGAATGATGCCCATATATGGGATCATTATCCTCAGTTGCAAAGATCACATTACCTTCAGGATTATAAATTAGTGAATGATGTATTTTCTATACATTTGGTAAGAAAAATGGAGGAGGATAGAACCAAAAGACTGAGCATGGAAGCTCAAGAAGTCATGTATAGGCATGGTGCCTGGTTTATCTAGTTTGCAACATTCTCCTATGTCAGAGTAGAAGGTTTTATAGACTAGCCCTTGATGCTACCCAGGTACCCTACTGATGGGGTAGTCTTGATGCAATTTCTAAGACAGATATCCACAATACTGGATGCATATAAGGTAAATCACAAGATTCCTCTAGTTTTGTTTCCAGTGACTATAGGGTGGTATATATGCCCTGATTCAGAAAATATAAAGAAGGCCATAGCGGGTCTAAACCTGATGAACTTACAGCCATTCTCATTAGCTAGATCATATGACCCCTATGGGAGGATGCAGAAGATCATGGGAAAGCCTATTCATCAGAAACACTTAGAGGATTTCTAGACAGACTGTGAGGATGAGGCTGAGGTTAGAAGGAGAAAATATCAGAGACTCACCCTCAACCAGATCAAGACATTTGATTGCATTCTAGTGCCTGCACAATTGAAGAAGGATGATGGCAGGTTATTATCAAATGAATATGAAGAGAAGAAGGTGTATAATGACACCATTTCAGCCCCTGACCTAACATAGCTTGAAGACATTTCACTAGATAGGTTTACAGGTGGGGTGCTGTAGTTGACCCAAGCATGGGTGGATGCACAAATAAATATACTTAAGAAGAAGGGGATGGCCATCACAGTAGATAACAAGAGGAAAAGGAAGGAAATTCCTGATGAGGATGTTGATAACTGAGAGGGGGGGTGAATCCGTTATCTTAATTATTTCAGCTTTCTGAACTTTCTTGTTAATTGATGCAGCATCAATTCAAATAAGCAAACATAACCATGAAATGGAAATACAAATGACACAATATTTTAGACATGGAAACCCTGTTAAGGGAGAAAACCACGGGGTGACCAACCCAATATTATATTCTTTGTTAGAAGAATAGAAATACAAATGACACTTGCCAGTTAGGGCACACTGCCCAAGCACACTACTCACAAGAGGCTCACTGCCTACAAGAGATTCACTGTCTACAAGTTGTTGGAAGAATAACAAGACCCTTGAACTGATGAGAAGCATCCATATATGCTGAGGTTTAGTTCCAGTTTAGGTTCAATACATTGATCTGCTACACTTCATCCTTCCTCTTCTTTTGTGTTGCTGTCCTTTCACATACTGGACCTTCCTTACTGCTTTCACTCTACTTTTTCTACTTTTCTTCACACTTTTGGACATCCAACATCCACCTTGTCATCGAAACTCATTTGGTATATATATCCACACAAAGGATTTCATCCTCTTTCTAGTCGGCATCCGGAATAGTCAATATTTCCCAAACTCTAGTTTGTCAGCTGAATCCTTGCTTCCCAAGTAATGCAGATCAGAAAGAAACTTATAGAAGTTATCTAATAAGTCAGCCAATTATGAATGATACTTTTGGAATTTTTATCACCATCGACATCTCATTCGGAATAACTTCTGATGCTCTGCCTATCAATTCTTCCTCTGTCTGTTCTACCAAACTGGACCCCAATACTTGAATGCTTATATCTCTTTTCTCCTTCATCACCAGAGGCTCAATTCCTGGAATCTATCAGTCAAGATAATCTTCTTGACTTCCCCAAGTCTGTACTTTCCAAGGATACTTCCTTTGAGAGATCCAGACCTGACTGTCAGACCCTGCCACATACTCTATTCTTGCTTACCGGACCACAACACTCTTCAATCTGACTTTCGGTATAGGCACACCATGTCCTGCAAATGTGTGGGATGAACTTTGTTGCCATCAATGACAACAATCATGAAGCTCCAATGTGTCTCTTGCCAACAATCTCCCCCTTTAGCATTGATGGCAACACTTAGTGAAAAATGACTAAGTGTTATACTATACTCCCCTTTGGTTGATGCTCTCTTCTAATGTAATTTTTACTGGAGCTCCCCCTTAGCTGGATTCTACATTTTTTACTTGTCCTCACTCCCCCTTTGACATCAATGGAAAAGGGTAGGCTCCGCACACCAAAATTGCCCAAAAATTTAACTATACTTGGCCGCATGAGTATATAAATAGGTTATACTTACATATACTGTAATATGTCTACAAAGGTTGTCTTCAGCTGTACAACTTGTGTCACCCAACTCTACTTCACTTTGTCCAAAATTGAGATGTGACCACTCAACAGGAATGCAAAAGCTTCTGCCCTCTTGAGATCTATCAGATCACTAGTCCGGGTTGTGGTTTGGGCATCTGTTAGGGCCTCATGTATGGCCTCTAATTTGGGGATAATCATCCCTCTGAGCTCACTCATTCTACTTATTATGTTTTTCCTCTCCTTCTCAAGCTTCTTAATCTCATTCATGATTACAATAGTTTGACATTCCTGATTTACTATAGAAGAGGAGAGAGGATCAAAATTTTGAGATAAACTTGTCAGTTTATCCTCTTGCTCTTTTACTTTCTTCTCAAAATCCTTGGTCACTTTAGGCTAGGATAAGAAAAATTTATAGATATCACCGCCATCTTTAAGAGCATTTTCCAAGCTCTTTATTCCAGTATCCATAATTCTCTTATCATTTGTTATTAAGCCTTGTAACTCCAAGAATCTCTTATCCAAAAATTCTTTCCAAACTTTTGCCTCAGCTAACTTTTCCAACGACTCAAAGTGAGTGCTAACAGAATTAACAAGAGTTTTGAGATTACCAAATGTGGAGGCCGAAGAGTCCTTTGGAAAGAAGGCATAATCTTCTCTAAAACACTAGATGCAGCTTCTATGAGCTCACAGTCTACCAAGTGAGACTTCAGAATTTTTTCTTTTTCCTTTGCTTGGGTGAAGGAAGCTATCTTCATGGTTTGCATCAGAGAGAGGGAATCAAAATTGAATGGACCTTGAAGCAACTCTAGTTCATCAAATTCCAACAACTCCTTGGTCAAGAAATCTTTGACTGCATCTGCTGTGTCTCTTGCCGGTGATAGGGTTTTCTTCTCTTCTGCAGCCTTAGCACTATCATTTGTGGTCTTTTCTATTTGACCTTCTTCTTTTTCCTTTACTTCTTCTACTTTCTCCTCTATTCTTACTTCTCCTTTAGATCCAGAGACTGCTGGGGAATCTGGATTTATTTCTCCTTGAACTTCCTCTTTCAGAATAGAGGAATCCTTTTCCTTTACCTCTTCTGCTACCGTCTTAGTAGATTCTTCTTTGTTATCTATTCCCAAGGGATCATTACCTAAATCCTCTATAACAGGAATATTGAATCTTTTATAGGCAGTCTGTAGGATTTCTTCTGTTTCTTTTGCAACTTTATCAGTTTCTCCAAGCATGAGCTGATTCATTCTAGTCTTACTCCGGAACTCATTCTTGCAATCCTTGAAGATCATATCCATTTGTTTTGGAGTAATTGAAGGGTAGAGCTGAATAGCTATCTGTTCTCTAATCTCTAAGTCCTTAGCCTTAGCATTTTCTTTTCTCATTTCAAGTTCCTTTTCTAAACTTTTAGGAATTAGAGAAATTATTTCAATCAAAGCTTTATTGTATATGTTCAAGTACTTAATTGTGGCTTCCTCCAAGATTTTTCTATCTGCATCATTATATGCATCCTAGAATTCTGTTATTGGTTGTAGGTTCCCATCCATAGTAACAGCTTTGACTACATCATCTAGGGATAGAGTGGGTCTTTCAACAAACTCTTCTGCCTCTGCCTCCTTATCTTCACCAGATACTTTCTTCTTCTTCTTCATTTTCTTGATTTCTTCATCAGATTCTGTCTCTTCTTCATTTTCTTGATTTCTTCATCAGATTCTGTCTCTTCTTCATCTTTTTGACTGATATAAGACCTTGTGGCCTTTGTCTTAGTTCTTTTCTTTGTTTTACCGGATGATTTTGCTTCTGGTTTTGATGTCTTTGAGCTCTTGTCAGTGGTAGGAGCGGACCTCTTAGAGGATCTTGTCTGGGTGGAGGCTTCTACTAGACCACTTTCCTTTTCAGCACCTTCCTTCTCTTTCTCTGCTCTTTCCCTCTTCTCCCTGTTAGCATCAAGTGCTTCTTTTGATATGCCAAATCTTTTGGCAACATTCTCTACTTCTTTTCTAACTTTTCTCTTTATCTCCAATTGTCTTAACTCCACATGGATCTTCACACTTAATTCTTCAAATGTTCCAAACCTTTCATCTTTGGGATCCTTGGGCTGACTTAGCATGTGCTGAACATGCAGCTCCACAATTTTCTCATCCACTTCATACCCCATAGGCATGATCCACACTATTCTAGGTTCCATTGCCTCCATTAGGCACTGATCAGTTTCTACCATAAAGCATATTGTATCTTTATATTTTTCAACTATAGATTGGGGGATTCTCTCTCTTGCTTGCATCATGCTCTAAAAATTCTTGAAATAGCTCCAGAGGGCTGTATTTTGTGCCTTGGCATCACCAAGCCCATGTATATAATCTCTGATCTGAATGGCTACTGGTCTATCATTCTGCCATACCCAGCCACTAGATCCAGGAAGCTCATTCATGTAATAAAAGAATAGACAAAGTATCAAACCACCGTATTTGAAGGAGTTCTTCTTATCCTTCCTTATCTTCTGTAGATTCTCCAAGAGTTGGTTCAGAAGGAGCTCACAGAGATCATAGTCTACATTCTTCCTCAACATTTCATAAGCAGTATATATAGTAGTTCCAGAAACTAAATTCTCCCTGTTGGAGTGATATATCTTATATCCAATTATCATTGATGCAAACTTGATATCCAGATCTGTGATATCCTCAATCGTCATAGCTCTTTTATCAAACTTCGATCCGGTAGCCTCACTGACAATTTGGTTTTTGATAGATTTGAGTGTAAGCATTTCACTGGTTGAGTGTAATCCAGTTATTGCCCTCATGGTATCCTTAGTGATCTTAAATGGCCTGTTCAACCACATGAAGTTGTCATGCATTCTACTTAAGATATACCAAACCCATTCATCTTCCAAAAAACAGGGGAAATGAATGCACTGTGCAAAATGTTTGTCCCAGATAGCTTTATACTAAGCTTTGAGTTCAAATGAGTCATCTATCAAATGCTTGTGATAGATATCAACTAGTTTAGATTCTCCAAATTCTTCAATATTCACATGAATATATGCCCTAACATCTTCTACATGCAGAACTCCATGCGGAATACTTGAAAAGGCACCGAGGGGATCAACTTCTAGGGATTTATATGGATGTTTCTTGAACTTAGGGCGTGGCCTCTCAGTGATCTTTACAACATTCGGTGTAGCCATATTCAAAAGACTTATAGAGAAATATTCAATAATAGAAAGTACCTTTTGCATGTCTAGGGTTTGTGAAGAGATCTGGAATGATTTGCTGGATGAATCAACTTCTGTAGATGGCCTTTGATGGGCTTCAGGAGATTTGATGCAGAGCTCTCTTTCACTTCTTCTCGAATGCAGAATGAACAAGTGTTTGATAGGAAAACCCCTATATTATTCTGTAAACCCTAATACCAAGTTGCAATAAATTCTCAACTTAAGTCATTCCAGTTTTCCTTGTTTTCCTTATTCGAGTGACTTTATGAACCGGATCAATCTTGTTCTAAACATCTTGCGGACCTTTCATATTTTAACTATAGTTTATTTAGATGTTTCTCTTATGAACCCTTTGATCCGCAACTCTCCTTGTGCCAGTTCCGGCACCAATTAACTGGCTGGGGGAAAACATTTTTCCTTGTGTTTCCCCCTCAGCCAGAGCTCACTTTTTAGTTTCTGGAAGGAATATCAGCACCAGATTCTGGTGTGGATCCATCCCCTACATTTTCTGTACTTCTCTTCACCCAAATCTTGTTCATCTCACTTTTAACTTCATCAGCATTCACTTTTCCTTTTCCCTTGACTTGATTCTGATTATGATGTACTGGACCTATTTTGTCCTGATTCCTGCTTCTACAGAATTTAGCCAAATGATTAGATCTATTGCAATTGTGACAAACAACATTTCTTGGCATATTTGATTGATGTCCTCTTGATCTACATTGATTAGCCATATGACCCATTCTATTGCATGCAAAGCATCTACCATTGAATGAATTGTTCATTTGTATATTTATGCATTCATGAGATTTGTGACCATACCTTTTGCAGTTAAAACACTATCCGGAGAAGGATGTATTAGTCTGATTCATTCTCCTTCTGCACTGATTAGCTTTGTGACCAAAGTTATTGCAGTTGTGGTAGTATCCATTGAAGGATGGATATCTTTGAGCATTAGGTTGCCTTATCGGAGGTCTTCTAGGCCTATTCCTTGAATTTTCTAATCCAAACTTCTTCTGACCAGATCCAGAGCTTTCTCCTTTCTCATATCCCAAACCACACTTGTCATCTACCCTCTTTTGGCCTTCAAGAAGAACTTCAAGTTGAGCAGAACTTATCTTGAATTTCTCCTTATATTTATTTGTTGTTTGAAGATCCCTTTTAAGAGAGACAATTTGATCCTCAAGTTTTTCTTCATTATCTTTAGTATCTTCAAGATCAGATTCAAGATGTCTGATTATTCTATCCATCTTGTGGCAGTCTTCTGATTTCTCCTTGAGAGATTTTTTTAGATCATCTCCAGTTTTTCTTTTCTCTTCAATTTCTTGGGTAAACTTCATAACTCCTGATTCCGTTTCATGTCTTACCATAATGATCTCTTTTGATAACTTTTCACATAACTTGGTTTTCTCCTTTAGATTTCCATTTGTATCATTGGCTTCACCTTGGCTTGCTAGTTGCTGAAGTAGCTCCTTTCTCTTTTTCATGGAGAGACTCAGTTTCTCTTTTAATTCATTTATGAAATCATCAGCTTGTTTGAGTCTTTCCTTTAATTCATTGACTTCAGAATTTGACTGCTCAAGATCATCTAGGGCAGACTTAAGTTGCTCCCTCATACCATACACATCCATTTGAATTACCAGATCTTCCTCAAGCTATTAGGCTCAATTGGGAGGAACTTGGCTCTGATACCAATTGTTGATAACTGAGAGGGAGGGTGAATCAGTTATCTTAATTATTTCAGCTTTCTGAACTTTCTTGTTAATTAATGCAGCATCAATTCAAATAAGCAAACATAACCATGAAATGGAAATACATATGACACAATATTTTAGATTTGGAAACCTTGTTAAGGGAGAAAACCACGGGGTGATCAACCCAAGATTATATTCTCTATTAGAAGAATAGAAATACAAATGGCACTTGCCAATTAGGGCACACTACCCGAGCACACTGCTCACAAGAGGCTCACTGCCTACAAGAGACTCACTGTCTACAAGTTGTTAGAAGAATAACAAGATCCTTGATCTAATGAGAAGCATCCATATATGCTGAGGTTCAGTTCTAGTTTAGGCTCAATACACTGATTTGCTGCACTTCATCCTTCCTCTTCTTTTGTGTTGCTGTCCTTTCACATACCGGACCTTCCTTATTGCTTTCACTCTACTTTTTTTGCTTTTCTTTGCACTTTTGCACATCCAACATCCACCTTCTCATTGAAACTCATTTGGTATATATATCCGCACAAAGGATTTCATCCTCTTTCTAGTCCGCATCCGGAATAGTCAATATTTCCCAAACTCTAGTCTGTCAGCTGAATCCTTGCTTCCCAAGTAATGCAGATCAAAAAGAAACTTATAGAAGTTATCTAATAAGTCGGCCAATCATGAATGATACCTTAGGAATCTTTATCACCATCGACGTCTCATCTGGAATAAATTCTGATGCTCTGCTTGTCAGTTCTTCCTCTATCTGTTCTACCAAACCGGACCCCAATACTTGAACGCTTATATCTCTTTACTCCATCACCTGAGGCTCAATTCCTAGAATCTATCAGTCAAGATACTCTTCTTGACTTCCCTAAGTCCACACTTTCCAAGGATACTTCCTCTAAGAGATCCGAACCTGACTGTCAGACCCTGCGACATACTCTGTTCTTGCTTACCGGACCACAACACTCTTCAATCTAACTTCCGGTATAGGCACAACATGTCCTGCGGATGTGTGGAATGAACTTTGTTGCCATCAATGACAACAATCATGAAGCTCCAATGTGTCTTTTGCTAATAAAGGAATATGATGACTTTCTTGGAGAGAAGAGAAAATCTAATGGAGAAAGGTTGCCACCCCAGAAACAAGAAAAAGGACCTCCCAGTAAAAAGAAGAAAATTGAAGATACACCTTAATAGTTGAGAGAATAGATATACCAGCTAAGGATGCATCTACATCCGGACAGGCATTAGCTTTATCAGCTCCACCTCTAGAGGATAAACAAAAGACTAAAAAGATCCTGAGGTCGGTTGTGGATACTGCAGAAATACCAGACCAAGGCCAAACTTCACAGCAATATGCAGAGAAAGATATTCTTATTGAGGAGGAGCCTGTAGAGGATGACCCCTTGGTGGTCACCAGGAAGAGGAAAGTAGTATCCTTAGTAACTTCAACCCCTAAAAAACCAAGAACACATATGAGGGGTGAAATAAGACATGACCCTGTGATGTTAAGGGGAGTAGGTAGTGAAGTGTTTAGAAAAGAGTTGCAACATGAGGTACCACTTCCTACCATCATTTAGTTTAAGACTGAGAAGGCTGAAGAACAAGCCAAAGAAACCACTAAAGCAAGCCAAGGTGGTCCTATCTCACTAGAGGAGACTGTGAACTTATCAGATGATGAAGTGGTAAAAAATGTAGCCTCTCAGTAAATGGAGACCCTCGCTTCAAATACTTGCATGACTCCACAAGGAACACCATCTTCACAGAGGGTGATATTAGAAGAGTCAAAGCAGGTGGAACAAGAGAAAGAAGATAGTCCAGAGAGGACAGCCCAACAAATTAGGCTTGATAAATTAGTTGATCAGGTGACCAGCCCTACAGTGATAGACCTAACCTACAGAGAGGATGTAAGTCCTGAACATCAAGCAGGTACACCTGAGAAAATAGATAATATCAAAGTAGCTAGGCTAGCAAAAATAGAAAGCAACGCTCCAGGTATTGGCCAACAACAACAAGATATATCTGATGAGCCCAAGATTGTAGAAGTCCATGAAAAGGGAGGGAATGACAAGACCACATCAAGTGAAGATGTTCCCCAGACTCAAGAAACCTCAGGTAATAAGGCTACATCAGGTCATGATGATCTAAAGATTCGGGAGGTAGACACAGTAGGTACGGATCTTAAAGTGATCTAAGTTCAAGGAGATGCACCTAAGTCAGATACAATGGTATCTCTGGATGTAAATGTGCCTCATGATGAGGAGATTACCAAGGTGGATGAAACAAAATAAGATGAAGTACAGGATCAGCTACAAGATCATCATGTAGATGCACCACAAGATCCTCCACCACAAGAAGAGATTCCTCAGGAGGAGGAAGTAGAACAAGATCACCCTCATGAAGATCATCATGAGGAAGAAATAAGGAAGTCACCCTCTCCATCAAGAATAGAGATAGATATAGGAGATCAGGGTGGACATGATGATGATGATAGACAACATGGATCTGGAGACCAAATACCTCAATGGCTCAAGAAAGAGATAGGTACAAAATCTGGTTTTAAGATTCAAGAGTTTGATGTTTTGACATTATTTTTAGAAACCATCATGAAGCCAAAGAGGAAGGCCAGGTTAACCTCAGCCATCAGAAGAGATCCTACTACAGGAAGAAGGATCGTCCAGGTAGCCCTTCCCATTGTTGAAAAGGAAAAAGGCAAGATCACCCTGCAAGAATTCTAGATCACAACAGTTGATTTAGGGTTTGCTAATGAAGACCAGGAAGGTCAGGCAGGGAAGGACATAATAGATTCTTTAACCCAAAGGGTGAAGAAAGAAAAGGAGAAGAATAAGCAGCATAAGGAGCACATTGCTCAGCTACATTCATACATTAAAGGGTTAATTAACCCTGATCATACACCATCAGATCAGGCAGTCCCATTGACTGTAATTTCTCAAGAGGAGGTCAATAAATTAGACCTTATGAAACATGAGTCAGTGATTATGAGAAAGTGGATGTCATCCACACTCATAGGAGCTAAGGAAGTAGTGAAAGCCTCTTTGCAGAGGTGGAATTCTTTAAATATCTCAAGGAGAAAAGCTAATAAATTACAGACGGAGATCGGAAGAGGGTCATTCCAGTTGGAGAAAGCCTTGAGTGCTTTGAGAAAAATAAAAAGGATTAATCCTCAAGTCCTAATAAGTAACCAGGTGATAAATAATAACACATCCATGCTGGTAGATATCTAGTATAAGGATATCAGATTTGAATGTGATGTACTAAAGAGGTGCAGCAATAAATTGAGAGATATTAGTATGAAGCTGCATGGCATGATGTCTTATGAGGTAGAAGTCCTAGAGCCCTTAGAGGGGAAAGTGGAAGGTAAAATTGAAAATCAAGATGCAGACTTTGCCATCAAAGTCCTACATAATAATTTCCAGCCAATGGCTGATGACCCTCTTAACCACTTGACAGAAGAAGCAATGAATAAGATCATGAGGATCAAGGTCAAGGTGGAGAACTACAATGAAACATTGAGCAATAGGAAAAATAAATTGGAAACCCTTAGGGATAAGTTCCAAACACATAAGCATGCCATCAGCAAAGCCCAAACTCAAGATGGTGGAGAAATTGAAAGAATAGTGGAGATATATGAAAATATCAGGACAACCATGCAAGTCCATATATAGGGAGACATTCATTAGGATGATGAAGACATGGAAAGCGATGATCATGAGGATCATGAAGATGAAGAAGAAGAACCTGATGAGTAGATGAAGATGCTCAACAAATGGAAATACATGCATTAGGTACTTAGGAGAAAATAAGTTACCTAGATGGTTGCCAGCTGTGCCACGAGATATATTTGACTAAGTTAAAGGAGAATATGCACCATAGATCTTAATGGATAAATCTTGATCATAGATCATGTGTAATCGCTCCCTCACCTTGTTCAATAAAAGGTGTAGGGATGCCTTTGTTTTCGACATTCGAAGCTTAATTGAAATTTGTTTGCTGAAATATTCAGGGCCTATTTCAAAGTTATTGTAAGCATACATATTTTCGCATACTTAATGAAAGAGAAGACCTGTTTGATTACAAATCATCGTAAATTCTAAGTAATCTATGTCTGAATTCTTGATATATGCTTTGATTTGTTGCATCCCTTGGAGTGCTCATCAGTCTGCATATATTGTTTTCATTCATCATCCTTTAAAGTTTGCATCATCTATATCTAGCTGTGGAACATCCTGGTGAAAATATGGTTTGATTTCTTCTTTCTCATGACTATACCAAGTGTGTATGTGACTCAATAGCTGAAGATTCATCATAATTTGAAGTATTCTTTTACATTTCTTGTAATTTCAGAATAATTCACCATCACAATTGTAAATAATAGATAATCAGAAGCAAAATACATGAAATATGTAGACATCTCGTAGATACTTGAAGATTTATAGCATATTTGAAGTTTAAGCATGTATAATTGACAAATATCATGTAAAGATTTGTGTATAGACACACTATTTGTGGAAATATCCTATGTAGATAACCTTCTATGTAGCATCTTTACAGAAATAGAATCCTACTGATGAACAAACGTAAGGCCCCTAAATGGAAAATAGCAACTCACATCAACCACCGAGTAACATCAGTTGATTAAAAACTAATCCACAGAGACTTGGGCTCATGAATTCTATGAATTCATCGTATCTTTCAAGATGAGTAAAGGTTGATGTGTAACTTTTATTCTATGTTTGTTTATGACTAACATCATGATCAACACTTACTCATGAAGGCATCAAATCAGATTTTCAAGTTACAACCACTTCATTACTGAATAAATATGATGAAGAGAAAAAGGGAGAAAGAGCACTACAAAGCTAAGGCTAAACAATTGGCTACAGTCCTTCAAAAGATCATAATGTCTTCAGAAATTGTAGAACCTATGGAAGTCACTATTGAAGACCCTTTGATCTAGAAAGTTGAAAAGGTTCATGCCAAATGAAGGGATGTGGGTGAGTTTCTGGATTGGATGCTAACACAAGGAAGAGATCTTCTGAAGACTACAGCAGAAAGGAAAGAAAAAATGGAAAAAGCCAAAGCTGAGCTCGATGACCTTGTTGATTCATTGTCTCAAGGACTTCAGGATCTAGAGGAAACCCTAGAAGAATGGGTTTAGATGAAGATGATGAAAATAAAGAACTTGATAGAGATTGGTGTGATATCAAATAGAGATTATTATGTTAAGACTAAAGATTCCTTGACTCATCGCATCAATGTGCTAATAAGTTTGCTTGAAGACCTACAAACTACACGGGAACTGAGTGAAGACAATGATGTGACACTTTTGCACAGGCTTGAAGAGTTCCCATTTACCCTCACAACTGAAAATCACAAGTTTCCTCCTGCAAAAGAGATGGTTGATGCTTTCAGAAAGATGATCCAGAAGAACTTTGAAGATGAAGCATTTTCAATTGCTTGAATGGATAAACTCCAAGATTATCAATCAACCCTTGATAATTTGAAAGACAATCTTGGGAAGCA
The DNA here is from genome assembly GCA_027924645.1 of Cunninghamia lanceolata. Classification (NCBI taxonomy): domain Eukaryota; kingdom Viridiplantae; phylum Streptophyta; class Pinopsida; order Cupressales; family Cupressaceae; genus Cunninghamia; species Cunninghamia lanceolata. Next base: position 6,145,890 of record BSBN01000501.1, on the reverse strand, counting down.
TGAAAAGGCGATAAAGGTGGTGAAAGATAAAATCATCAAATCTCATGTTGTTTCAGACAATACAGTTGGACCAAACATTTATGAGATGGAAACAGTAAAGGACATGTATCACAATTTTCTGAAGAAGAATGATAGTGGTAGCTGATATTCTTTCTTCAGCACCTTAGTTTATTTTTCCTAATTTTTGTATATGTAATTTGTAATAAGTGTTGGACATATCCATATGTATTTTTCTAAAATGAAATTACATGTGAACAAAGGAAGTCCTAAGTCAAAAAGGATTGTTTTATTGAATAAGTCAAAGTAGTTAGACTTTTTCCTAGATTAGCTCAAGGCCTCTCACTATAATTAAAGAGGGCCTCTATTGTAATTTTTATCTTTTGTCTATTGCAAGAAAACTCTGTTAAATTGAAGAGCATATCAAGATTTTGAGTTTTATTGTGTTTATCAAATTTTCAAGCAACTATTAATATAAGAACGCATTTTGAGTATCAAACTTTATGTTGAATCAAATTGTATTGTGATATTGATGTTCTTATGTCATTAATATTATATTATATTGGATAGTTATTTGAAGTGTGGAGGTTTTATCAATCGATTGAAAGAGTTTTCTTATTGTGATTCTAATAGTCTTTGTGCTATTATATCATCAAAGGATATTGTGTTAAGTTAGTGAAGGTAGATTGGAGACTTTGTGCTGTTAATTGTTGTCTTCAATGTGGTTATATTTCATAGTTGATATAAGGTGAAGACTTTGCACTTCATTTTGTTTCAAATCAGTTTATTGTTATTCAAGTGGAAGGAGTTATGGAAAACTTTGGGTTTTCATGAGATTCATGGTAATTTATATTTCTTTTGTGAAAGTTATTGTTGTGGAGAAAGAATACATATTCTGAAAAAAGAGAATATTGTGATATGAAACCATCATCTACATAGTTTAGTATAGGAATAGTTTACTTTGTGAGAAAGGGAACCTCCCCTTGCTGAGAGGAGAGACTTTATCTAATCATAACTATGGCTGATATAACCATTTTGTCATTAGTGAGTTAACGACAAAATATTCACCCAACAGTTTTTTGGTGACTCTACTGAGGAACGAATGTGCAACTTAGAGCCTCGTGCTTTGGGTTGAAGTATTTCATCCTCATTCATTGTTATAATTGGTTTTTAGTTTTTATCTTTGCTAAGTATATTGCATTCTGGTAGACTCAAGGTATACCAAAAGTAAGAGAGCTCAAGGAATTGTTTACCCTATTTTTGAGTTAATGTAGCAAAATAACTTCAGCCTTTTGCCTGCAAATCCACAGTCACCACTTCAGCATATAAGGAGTTTCCCTCCTACCAACGCTAGGTCTCCTATACCAGGTGAAGCTTGTAGTGCAAATACTAACAGAGTATTATCTACTTGGGTTCTTCAAAGTTTTGTTATCCCACCTTTCAACTAGTGTACAATGGCAGCTCAAGGTCCTTGGGGTAATTCTTTTGGACCCCTAAACTTGACACCACCATTGCATGAACTACCCCATAGTTCAAGAAAGAATTTTCTAAAATTCCAAGGTGATGGGAAAGTTCATCCTGATGAACACATTGCATCTTTTTGCATAGCTTGTGGTGTGCTAGGGGTGGAGTATGAAGATGTATCTGTGAGAATTTTTATGGAGACACTTCAAGGAGTCGATGTAGATTGGCTCTATCGTCTTCTAGCCCAAACCATTACTGGGTGGAATACTCTCAAAACTAAGTTTGAGGCAAGCTTCAAACCTACCAAAGATGCACATGCTCTGCTAGCTCAATTAACTCAAATGAGAAAAGAACCACAAGAACCCATGCAGGAATTTATTGCTAAGTTCAACAAGCTAACTAATAGGATTCCTACCAATGGTCAGCCCACGGCTGAAAATAAAAAGTGTTTCTTTAAAAATACTTAGCTGCCAAAGGTGAGTTTTCTTTTACAGCAGGCAAATCTAGCAGATTTGACAGCAGCTTAGAATCTTGCTATGGAAATCGAGGATGATCTCATTCTTATTGGGAAAATAAGGAAAGACACTAATAGAAATAGAGGGTAACCCTCTGATGAAGTACTATTTACTGGCACCACGGATCCCATGGTACAAAAATTAGCTAACAAATTGTTAGCTTTGAAAAAATAGATGTCTCAAGGTGTAGCCATTCCTTCTTATAGGGATATACCAAGGAGGACATTTCCTAATGCTTAATATTAGGGCAATGCTGCTAAAAACCAAGGACATAATAGGCTTCCACCAACATAGGGGAGGTTTGCTTTAGAAGCACCACCGGTCAACTCAGCAGTTAGCTAATATGAAGCTGAGCAAGAACATTTTTTACAACATGACTTGAATCAAGAAAAAAGTGTCAATCTCTTTATGGGATGAGAAGAGGAATCGACTGGTGAATCGAATATTAGGTTTTTGAATTATCAGGATGAGGCAGAAAGAGGAGGAGATGCATATGGTGGAGCGTATGCTATTTTCACCAGATCTCAAAATTAGTCAAATTAGAAAGTGACTGATAAAGGTAAATCAAAAGAAGATCCTCAACCTATAATTTCTATTGCTAAGCAAGGAACTCCTTTACCTTATCAATCAAAGGATCCAGCTGGTCAAAAACAAGTAAGTTCTTCTAATACTCCTTTTTCTGCTGCTATTTCTCAGACCGGTACTTCCCCAATTAAACCATAGAATGAAAGTTTCCCTGTTGCTATGTCCAATTTGTTTCATCTTTTTGATATAATTGACCATGCTAGGAAAACCAAAATTCAAATGTCTGAGGTGGAATATTTGCAAGCTAACCATGTTCAATTTGAAAGGTTAGCTGAATTTATTAAAAATAAGACTACCTTTGTAGGGCAAGATACTTCCAAGACTATTCCTGACCCCTCAAAGACTAGGTTTGCTCAGAATAACCTAGTTACCACTCCTTTTATTGCTTCAAGGAAAATTGAACCTTTCTATGTTTCTTTGTTAATCAATGGTCAGAAACTTAGTAATTGTGTCATAGATTCAGGAGCTTCTAATAGTGTTATGCCTGCCAAGGTAGTAGATGCTCTAGGATTGACTCTAATAAGACCTTTGGAAAGTGCTTTTCAATGGAAAACAAACAAGTGCCTTTGTTAGGCCAGATTAAGGATGCGCAGTTTGCATTCGCTACTTTTTTGGAGGAAAGAATAAAGATGACTATCCTGGTTGCCGATGTCCCAGCTTCATATGGTATTTTACTGGGACGAAACTTCTATAAAGATGTAGGAGGAGAGCTTAATATGGATTTATCTGAGGCAAGGATACCTGTCAAGGGTGTTATGTAGATATTGCTTCCTTAAAGGGAAGCAAAATATATTGTCACTCAATCTGAAGACCCAAAAGCTCAAATTTTATTTGAATCTTTAGGTTTAGGTAATTATTTCCTGACTACAAAATATTCTTCTAGTTCGTCAGATGACAGTTCAGATGAAAGTATAGTGATGGAAGATTCTTCTTCTTCTTCAAGTGAAGAGTCTACTAATCACAGAGATGTCAAACCAGAAAGTTCAAATGATATTTGGATTTTGGAATTTGACGGTAGATGTTCTTCCACAAGATTTGGTGCTGGAGTAGTCCTGATATCTCCTCAAGGTGATATTTTCCCTTTCTCATATAAGCTACAGTTTGGCAATACCAACAATACTACTGAGTACAAATCTTTGTTACTCAGAATGGAGGTTGCTTGCACAAAGGGAATTAAAAATATTCATGCATAAGGAGATGTGGAGCTGATTGTTTGTTAGGTAATAAATTTGTACAAAATGAAAAATGAAAGGTTAAAGCATTACCAAAATCGGGTATGGGATTGCATTGATAAATTTGATGCATTTGAAATTTCTGTTGTTCCTAGAGAGTATAATGACAGAGCTGACTCATTGGTTGTATCATCTACCCTTATGGTCCCACATAAGGATTTAGAGGATGATAAGTATACTATTGAGTTGGTCTTCCAGCCAAGTGTACCTGATAATGCTAACCATTGGCAAGTTTTTAATGGTGATAATCAGATTATAGCTTTCCTAGAGAAGACAGATAACTTTGATAAACTTTACTTTGAGGCAAGTGATTCTCTACCTTAGGAATATTTTTCTGAAGTGAATTTAGAGACTGGTGAAGAGTTTCTTCAATTGAAAGGAAATAAAAATTCTAAAAGGTTTAGTTTCCCTTGAAAAGCTATTTGATAAACATGATCGTTATATCAAGCAAAAGCAACAACTCAGTTCAAGTTCATCAATGGAATTTGAGCAAGTGAATATGAATACAGAAGCAGATCCTAAGATGGTCAATATTGGGAAATGCTACACTGATGATGAAAAGTTCAAATTCACAACACTTCTATGCCACTACATTGATGTGCTGGCATATTCATATGATGACTTGAAGTCCATCAGACCACATGAGATTCCGCTCAAGGTGGGATCATTGCCTCATAAACAAAAGAAGAGGTAGTACAATCCTAAAATATTAGGTACCATCCTTGCTAAAATTCAAAAGAAGTTGAATGCTAGGATAATTTTCTCTATTCATCATTCAACTTGGATTTCAAACATCATTCCTGTAAGGAAGAAGAATGGAGAGATCCGTATCTATGTAGATTTTAGGAATCTAAATCAATCTTCCTTGAAAGATAACTACCCTTTGCCCATAATGGATCAAGTGTTACAAACAGTAACCAGTTTAGAGATGCTATCTATGTTGGATGGTTTTTCAGGCTACAATCAAGTAGAGGTCAATGAAGTGGATCAGTACATAACCACTTTCACAACTCCATGGGGCACTTTTGCATATCGTAGGATGCCATTTGGATTAATCAATGTTGGTGCTACTTTCCAGAGAGCAATGAACTTGGCATTCAGAGATGAAATGGGTAAGTTCATTATGGTATACCTTGATGATTTGACTATTTTCTCCAAGAAACATCAAGATCATGCTTACCAATTGCGGCAAGTTTTGGAACAATGCCGTCAAAATGGTATTTCTCTTAACCTGAAGAAGTCAATTTTGGGGGTTACAGAAGGTAAACTTCTTGGTCACATTGTGTCTAGAGAAGGTACTAAGATTGACTTTGAAAGAGTCAAATCCATCCAAGGTCTTACCTTGCCTACAAGTAAGATGGTTGTTCATTCTTTCTTTGGGAAAGTAAATTTCCTATGAAGGTTCATTCCAAAGTTTGCAGAGAAGACTCGTCATATTGTTAATATGATGAAAGGTAAGACCACTTTCTGTTGGAGCACAGAAGGTAAAGTAGCTTTTGAGGACATAAAAAGAGCCATAGCCCATGCTCCAGTTTTGGTGTGTCCTGACTATAACAAAAATTTCATTATGTATAGTTATGCTTCAGAGCATACATTGTTAGCAATTCTAGTTCAGCAGAATGAGGAAGGTGTAGAATCCCCAATTTCATTCATGAGTTGTCCATTGAAAGCTCATGAACTCAAGTACTCTAATATGGAGAAACATGCTTATGTTGTAGTGAAGTTTGTGAAACATTTCAGATTTTACATACTGAACTCACATACTATTGTTTTGGTGCCAGATACAACAGTGAAATCGATCTTAACTCAATAGGAGTTTGGGACTAAGAGAGGTAATTGGATTGCCAAAATTCAAGAATTTGATCTTGATATTAAACCAACCAAGCTGGTGCATGGGAAAGGTTTGTGTCAGCTCATTGCTGATAATGTTCCAAAAGAAATAGGTGATGAAGAGGCAGAGGTTAAAGATGTTCCAACTGTCCTTTTTGTTACTACAACTGATGAGTGGTATTCTGATATCACTTATTTTCTCACATACGATGAGTGTCCTACTCATTTGTCCTATAAATAAAAGTAGACTATCAAACTCAAGGCTGCGAACTTTGTCCTATGGGATAATGGTTTGTATAAAAGAAGTCTTGATGGAGTTTTCCTCCGTTGTGTGGATAAAGCACAACAAAGCAAGCTATTGGAGTCTTTTCATAATTTGGCATGTGGAGGACACTTCTCAGCACCAATAATGGCTCACAAGATTTTGAGAGCTAGGTATTATTGGTCAACCTTATTCCAAGACACATATGATTGGGTGCGTAAGTGTGGACTTTGTCAGCAGTTTGTGGGGAAACCAAAGTTGGCTGCACTACCATTGAAACTAGTTGTAATTAGGAACCATTTTAGTAGTGGGGCATTGACTTCATTGGCACTATGAATCCACCATCAAGTGTGGGACACAATTATGTTCTTACTGCAACTGATTATTTCACTAAGTGGGTAGAAGCTATATCAGTGAAGCATGCTACTTCTGAAGTGGTGTGTAAGTTCCTTAAAGAAAATATCATATCCCAGTTTGGTGTTCCAAAAAAATTGTGGGAGATAATGCTACATGTTTTTCCTCTAATGAGATTACTAGTTTTTGTTTTGAATATGGGATTATTCTTTCACATTCATCTGATTATTATCCGCAAGGGAATGGTCAAGTAGAATCAAGTAATAAAAATCTGGTTACTATTATCAGGAAGCTAGTAGATAATAATCAGAGAACATGGCATAAGGCATTGTTTGATGCTTTATGGGTAGATAGAATTACACCAAAGATGGCTATTGGTATGTCACTATTTTAGGTGTTATATGGTTTGAATGCAAAGATACCAATCACCTTGGAATTGCCAGCTTTGAAGTTGGCAAAGGCAGTTGAGAATGGAACTTTTGAAAATTCTATTGATAAACACATAATGTATCTTTTTGAACTTGAAGAGCAACGAGTTATGGTGGTGGATAGTATAGATGAACATCAAAATTAATTCAAGAAGCTATTTGATAAGAAAGCAAAGGCCAGAGATTTTTAGATTGGGGATCAAGTCTTGTTGTGGGACAAGAGGAGAGAGCCAAAGGGAATGCATGGGAAATTTGATTCCCTATAGAGAAGCCCATTTGTCATTCATCAATTATGTGGTGAGAATAATTTCTTACTGGAATATCAGGATGGGACTTCGTTCTTGTTGCCACATAGTGGACAACATCTGAAGCTTTTCAATCCATGAAGCGCAAGATAAGTTCACTTGTATATTTATACATTTTGTGTTTTTCATTTTTCGTTTTTAGATTTTTTGTGTTTTTTTTGTTTTGTTTACTTGACTCTATGGCCCAATGGCATGGATGAAGGCACTTAGAGACTAAAATTCTTCTCCCTTTGATCATTTCAAAGAACATGTTAGGTCTCAAAAACACAGGTTTTTAAACCTCAAGAGGTTGCCAAGCTCTCTTCATGCTTTTGGCTAACAACCACAAGGATAATACCTTCTTCACTTTAGGTTCTGCTCAACCTAGGTTTGTATACCTTTCACAATTAATGTAGATTTTTAGTATCCTTCATGGTGGCAAATAGGTGTGAAGTAGATGTGATGTTTGTGAATTACTCCTATTCTAATGTTTGTAATTTTGGATATATGAAAGGTTTTAAAATGTTATGTTGAAATGATCAGTACTTTGTCTATTTTGGGCAATGGAGTTAGGATATGTATGATGGATGTGTCCTTCCCTTGATTTAACTCAAATTATTTGGCACTTCCCAGATGTTTATACCTTGTATAAACATGCAAGGATATAGGTTATTTGTGCTCTTCTTATTGATCCCAATGATATTTTCCTAGGCTACTGTGAACAACTAAAAGGAAATTTAATTCTGGTAAGAAGGAAACCTAATTGAGATCATTTGTTTAAAGGGTTTTAACTCGTGGCAAAGACCAATGAACATAAGTCACTCGGGACGACTTAAATCAACTTCTTATAGAAAACCAATCATGTAGCACACACTAAATCAACAAATGTGACCAAATAAACTAAATATATCCTTGATATACTAATTTAAATAACAAGGGAAACCATTTTGGAGACAGTTCAGATAACACATATGCATTAATATCCACAAATAATTGAACCCCAGAAAAGTTGGACATCATATTATTTTATTCCTTCTTCGTTCAAAAAAAAGTCTTACAATATGTGTTGGGAAGTCTTCATCTTGATATATTTTTGCCTAACCCTAATTATTGTTTTCCTTCTCTGTTGCTTCCTGTTTCTTTTGATCTCATCTGGCATATATAGTTTTTGATTTTAGGGTTACAACCCTTTATATGTCTGGTGCAACTCTTTAATAAATAAATTATCATCAATAGATTTGATGATTAATTAATTTCACTCCTTTCGCCCCGATAAAAATAAAGTATTTATCAATACTATAGTCTTTATTTCATCTCTCAATTATATTTTTCTTTGTGTTTTCACCTTTATTTTGACAAAATATTCATTTGGATAAAAAATTATTAACCCATCTTTATATCCTTAGTGAAAATATCTCTCTGGTCATTTTATACCTTCTTAACTCTTCTAGAAGAATATTTTATTTTTGAAAAATATTCTCAATAATTGTTCACTTCTATCTCCTTCTACAAAATACGAGGTTTATATTTTATTTTACGATAGTATCATGTCATTTAATTTTTTATATGCACCTTCTTCCTATATTTATTTCCCCTTTGGTGATCTTTCAATTTGGGATTTAAACTTTTCAGTTTTCCTTATCGGAGTAAGGAATACAGTTGGAGAGATATGAAAAAACTTATTCCAATCATATGTCTCTTGCCAAAATTGGGTCCATCAGCATGACTTCTGAGATTGGCATAATTTAATATTTTCATTCCAACTTCCCTTTCTCTTGCTGATGAGTTTTTATCGGGAGTTTCTTCTTTGTGTTTTCAATTTTTGCCCTAACTATTTAGTTCAAACACAAAGGATGCTGGCAACGATTGTGGTGTCTAGTTTTATACTTGTCATATGCATTTGCTTGAGAGTTTATAAAATATTATCAACAACTCCATTTTGTGCATATCCTACAATCATTGCATTCCATGAGATGAAACAATTCATAAACTTTGGCTATGTTTCCACATTTTGCATCGATGTATACCAGGGCAGTCCGAACTTTAATATCTACAAAATCTCTCTTCCAAAATGGTCATTGGGTAATCAGTCAGCCAGGAAAATATATTATCTCTTTTACATAGTCATCCTCAGTTAAAACACCTTCCCTTCCTTCTTATTTCTCTTCACCGCCCCCCCTCTCTCTCTCGATTGAACATTGATCACTCATTATGCACTACCCGCAAGAAGTTAAGTAGTTAACAACATTTCAGTTACAGAAGATGAACATCCAAGGTACTTAATACGCAAAGAATAATGCCCTCTCTTCCCCAAAACTTACATAGTTTAGAGACCATTTATAAGTGCATTAGTGATGAATTACTTAAGAACTCTCTTCCCTTCGGTATGGAATACTTCTTCATCAGTTCAATTGGCTCGAAAGGAGCCATACGACTTCTAAAACAATCATCCCCCAAGCAATTTCAATGTGTCAGAATTCTTTTTAATTTTGAAGCTCCAAAATGTATTTCATTTCCACTGACAATAGCTTATAGGGACTTTCAACTACCTGGTTAATATAAAATTATGTTTGTTCTCAAGTAATAATATCAAAGTATGTGTTAAACTAGTTCCTGTTTCTATCCAGCCCAACCGAAAATCTCCAATTTTGCATGAAATATGTTGTGTTCCTCCTGTAATCATTGAAGTCCATGAGACCACGTCTTTGTTTTGAGGAAGCAAACATGGTTTAAACACCATGTGTCCCCATTTTACATATATGTATACCCAAAAATATCAAACAATTCATTCTTTGGTGGTTGTTATGATTGGTACCTGCAAGAGAGAAAAACTTGTATATGTTCTAATTTGTGATAATACTACCAGGCTTACCATTTTATCACCTTTAGAAGCTCACAAATCTCACACAATAGTGTACTCTATATCTGGCATTGATTGTGGTTTCTTGGTTATAAATATGAGCTCCCCAAAACTTGGCAGTGATGGCCCACCCATCGACAAGTTAGAATGACTTATTTTAGTCATTCTGATTGTTAATGTCTCTCCGATAAGCATTTTAGGGTTCATGTTTTAATTTCTTTGCGGGGTGTTGGAAATTTTAGGGTTACCATTTGAGCACTTTTTAACAGTCCTCCTCTTCTCTTTGAAAACGTGACTTGCCTACTCATTGCATTCTCTATCCCCTTGATCTCTATCTTACCTCAACCCATAGCTTGTTGAGATATATTCTCTTTTCCCAAACAAAGAAGTTATCATCGGGTGACCTTTTTAGGTATAGTCATAATAGATATCATGGGAAGATTTTATATGTTGTTTTTAGGGGTGAAGTTTCATGTTTGAAGAAGGGAGAGGGTATCTCCTTGTATTTTTAAGCTGGAGGAATGCTCTAATCAGCAACGAATAGAAGAAAGTAGCTGTTGTACCCCTTTTACATCTTCCAATAATCATTCCTTGTAGACAAGGGAACCATTGAATGATTGCTATTTACAGACTCTTCCTTCGTCAATAAACTTCTAGGTGTACTTACTGTCCCCATGTTTCCTTCTGTATATCAACAAAAAATGTCTATAATAGAAGCCATTTCATGGAATGTATGAACTTAGATCCTCCTACAATCCATATCAGCTGATGTTTCTAGTTTTTGATTCATTGTACTCTTAGCATTATTCTTATTATTAAATGTTTAAAGTCTAAAAGCATTTCTTCTCTCACAATAAGAATCTATATCAAGAAAACTAGAATGCTTTACTTGTATCCCATTATCCTCATCACTCTCATGGGTTTCAATTTTGGTAATGTAATGGGGAAGCTCAATGATGTCCATGCTGGACCAGGCTCTATAGACTTTGATCCTTAGTCTTTTCAAGAAATACCTGCCAAATCCTACCCATCAACCTTGCAATGGATCTGTACCTTAAGAGGTTGAGTTCCATCTTCAGAAAGAATAGAATAATACTACAGGCCTCACAAACATTATCATTAAACCTTCTCAATCAATACTTGTGTGAGGCATGCTAGGTCCCATTTTGGGCCCGACTAAAATTTTTTTTGTTCTAAAACAAGTTTTTTGTCTTGAAATGATCTAGAACCACTCCAATGTGCATCTGAATTGAAAAATTGAACTAGTTCATCATCAAAATCCACTTTCTACCCTTTCATACTATGAGTAAAACAAGCCCAGTAGCTTTCATAATTGGCTTGGAAAAGTGGTCAAATGATATCCTGGAGTTGTCAAAATGCACAGACATGCAGAATTTTGACTCGAGAAGTTAATGCAAAAAATGGTTTGGCCAAATGCCTCTTGGGTTACAAGATATAATCGTTCAAAGTAGCCCACTTGGCTTTTTCTTAAAAGTATACCTGTTGAAACCTAATTAGGGCTCACCAACTTGCAATTTTAAAAAACCTTCAAATCTCTTCCTGGGAAGCTGCAATTGGAGGATTTAATTCATTTAGGCTTCATTAGAGAGTGTGCAAGAAGATTTTCCACCAATCACCTTTCTTCATCAAATATTTAGGGCCAAAGTTGACCTCTCTAGAGGTGAAAATTGTGAAATTAGGTCTAAGTGCATTTGCTTTTCATTTTGAAAAAATAGCAAACGATGTGCTGGAGCCTTCAAACCAAACATAGAAGTAGATTTTCATAGGGTGAATCAGGAACATGAATCGGTTCATCATGAACATTATCCATCTACAAGATATTAGCCTCCCAAGTTGGCCTCCCGGACTGATTTTACATTGTGCAAACAGAAAAACTTTTCCAAAACCCTTCAACTTGACTCCTCAAAACTTAATCAAATCTCATCATAGGAGTTTGAAATCAGACATGTGCACTCACATATGATAGGAAAGCATGCTTACAAAGTGATTTTACGTAAAACTGAGAAGGTTTTAAATTATAATGCTTCAAAGTAGGCCACTTGAGCATATTGTGCATGTGCATTTCTGAGTACTGAAATTGATTTTTTCATCATGGGATCCTGAAATTTCTGCAAAAATTGGTAGGACATTTTAGGTCCCAATAGTGGCTCTGTCTCGGGATGTATGCTCCTTGTAGGCATAGCAAGATCCCAGATCTCTTGGGAGTAGATCAGTGCCTACTCCATTGGGCAATAGATACAACTTCCTCTTTTTTCCCTAATATGATATAGTTTGGAGAACCACACCACAGTAGATGGTTCAATGCCACCAGAAAAAGAAAAGGCCATATTTTCCTCTGTCAAAAATCTAATTTTCATCACGCTGTGGTGAAGCCGATCCATCAATATTTTTAAATCTTATCTGATTGAATGCATTCATATCATTGATCAATTTTCCATGCTCAATGTTGCTAATATTTTCTTCATCATCATCACAATACCCAAATGTGCTCATTTTATCATTTGATTTCCCTTTATTTATGGAGCTATCATTATGTATATATTCACTTCCCTCATGAATCAGTACAACACTTTGACTGTCTGAAAATGTTACATCTTCATGATAACATGGATTTGAAAACACTTGGAATTCCTTACCTGGGACACCTTGGCAAAATGTCTTCTGATCTTCTTCTATCTCTTCATCATACAATAGGTTTGAAAAATTTTGAAAATCATTTTCAGATATGTGCACTTCCTCTTCATCGTGAGTTTGCCCTATTTGAAAACAGTCATTCTCTTCCTACCCAAACTATTGATTCATATATTGCAGTGGGTGGGCCGAGACAAGAAAAGAATTTGTATTTTGAAGATTGCTCTCATCTCTTGATATACCATATGCCATTTCATTAGTTGGAATATGTTGTGGCTCCAAGTGTGGTGTAAAAATATTTTGCTGCGTATGATATCCATATGGGGGTTGATGGTAAGCATTTTGTTGGGTGGGTTGATGAGAGTGCACATTCTGATGTGACATATGCTGGTGGTGATATTGTGGGGCATATTGCTATCCTAGTGGTGGATAGTGTTGGGGAATGTTACTTGCACTTATAGGCTGGGGCCTTTATGGTGGCATATTATACTGGATAGGGTTATGATATGCACTGTGAGGTATTCTTGAGGTACATGGAGCATATGTATTTCGAGAGGGCTCATGTGAATTGATATTACCACCTTGTGGAGGGACATATTTTGGTGGTTTTGATGCCTAGATGTCCAATTGTGCCAATTGTCTATCCAGTTCTTGGCTTTCTTGTATCATCTGTAGTCTCCTAAGTTGTTGTCTTTGCCATTCTAGATGTAGTTCAATCTCTTGGTTAGTCATACTATCAAAATCAATGACAGTGTGATCAACAAACCCCTCTTGATTTCCTTCCATCCGTTCCTCTAATTCATTTGCCTTTAGAGGTTCTTTTCCATAAGGAGATCCATGCTCTTTTGTCCACCTTTTCTTAGGACTCTCTTGGAACAGAGATCTTCTTCCATTCATTGTTGGATAATATTAAAATCTTTTCAGAGTCACCACCTACTTTTCATGAGTAGGAAAATGATTTCCTCTCCGGGTCCTTGCTAGCAGAGTTACCAATTGCTATTTGAATTCAAAATTTCATTGACTCTGTAATGAAATGATCTTCAACCAAATTTCTTAAAAGGTTTCCCCAACAGAGTCACCAATTCTGTTAGGTCTCAAAATCGTAGGTTTTTACACCTCAAGAGGTTGCCAAGCTCTCTTCATGCTTTTCGCTAATAGGCAGAAGGATAATACCTTCTTCACTTTAGGTTTTGCTAGACCTAGGTGGGTATACCTTTCACAATTAATGCAGATTCTTAGTATCCTTCACGGTGGCAAGTAGGTGTGAAGTAGATGTGATGTTTGTGAATTACTCCTATTCTAATGTTTGCAATTTTGGATATATGAAAGGTTTTAAAAAATTATGTTGAAATGATCAGTGCTTTGTCTATTTTGGGCAACGGAGTCAGGATATGTATGATGGATGTGTCCTTCCCTTGGCTTAACTCAAATTATTTGGCACTTCCCAGATGTTTATACCTTGTATAAACATGCAATGATGTAGGTTATTTGTGCTCTTCTTATTGATCCCAATGATATTTTCCTAGGCTACTGTGAACAACTGAAAGAAAATTTAATTCTAGTAAGAAGGAAACCTAACTGAGATCATTTGTTTAAAGGGTTTTAACTCGTGGCAGAGACCAATGAACATAAGTCACTCAGAAGGACTTAAATCAACTTCTTGCAGAAAACCAATCACGTAGCACACACTGAATCAGCAAATGTGACTAGATAAACTAAATATATCCTTGATATACTAATTTAAATAACAAGGGAAACCATTTTGGAGACAACTCATATAACACATATGCATTAATATCCACAAATAATTGAACACTAGAAAAGTTGGACATCAGATTATTTTATTTCTTCTTCGTTCAAAAAAAAGTTTTACAATATGTGCTGGGAAGTCTTCATCTTGATATATTTTTGCCTAACCCTAATTATTGCTTTCCTTCTTTGTTGCTCCCTATTTCTTTTGATCTCACCTGGCATATATAGTTTTTGATTTTAGGGTTACAACCCTTTATATGTCTAGTGCAACTCTTCAATAAATAAATTATCTTCAATAGATCTGATGATTAATTAATTTCATTCCTTTCACCCCAATAAAAATAAAGTATTTTATCAATACTATAGTCTTTATTTCATCTCTCAATTATATTTTCCTTTATGTGTTTTCACCTTTATTTTGACAAAATATTCATTTGGGTAAAAAATTATTACCCCATCTTTATATCCTCGGTGAAAGTATCTCTCTGGTCATTTTATACCTTCTTAACTCTTTTGAAAGAATATTTTATTTTTGAAAAATATTCTCAATAATTGTTCACTTCTATCTCCTACAAAATATGAGGTTTATATTTTATTTTACAATAGTCTCATGTCATTTAATTTTTTATAAGCAGCTTCTTCCTATATTTATTTCCCCTTTGGTGATCTTTCAATTCAAGATTTAAACTTTTTGATTTTCCTTATTGGAGTAAGGCATACAGTTGGAGAGATACAAATTTTTTTTTTTTCTGATCATATATCTCTTGCCAAAACTGGGTCCATCGGCATGACTTCTGAGATTAGCATAATTTAATATTTTCAGTCCGACTTCCCTTTCTCTTGCCGATGAGTTTTTATTGGGAGTTTTTTCTATGTTTTCAATTTTTGCCCTAACTGTTGAGCTCAAACACGGAGGATGCTGGCAACGATTGTGGTGTCTAGTTTTATACCCGCCATATACATTTGTTTGAGAGTTTATAAAATATTATCAACAACTCCATTTTGTGCATATCCTACAATCATTGCATTCCATGAGAATAAACAATTCACGAACTTTGGCTATGTTTCCACATTTTGCATCGATGTATACTAGGGTAGTCCGAACTTTAATATCTGCAAAACTTCTCTTCCAAAATGGTCATTTAGCAATCAGTCGGCTAGGAAAATATATTATCTCTTTTACATAGTCATCCTCAGTTAAAACACCTTCCCTTGTTATTTCTCTTCACTACCCCCCCTCTCTCTCTTGATTGAACATTGATCACTCATTATTCACTACCCACAAGAAGTTAAGTAGTTAACAACATTTTAGTTACAAAAGATGAACGGCCAAGGTGCTTAAGATGCAAAGAATAATGCCCTCTCTTCCCCAAAACTTACACAGTTCAGAGACCTTTTATAAGTGCATTAGTGATGAATTACTTAAGAACTCTCTTCCCTTCGGTATGGAATACTTCTTCATCGATTCAATTGGCTCGAAAGGAGCCATACAACTTCTAAACACAATCACCCCCAAGTAATTTCAATGTATCAGAATTCTTTTTAATTCTGAAGCTCCAAAATGTATTTCATTTCAACCGACAATAGCTTATAGGGACTTTCAACTTCCTGGTTAATATAAAATCATGTTTGTTCTCAAGTACTGATATCAAAGTATGTGTTAAACTAGTTCCTGTTTCTATCCAGCCCAACCGGGAATCTCCAATTTTGCATGAAATATGTTGTGTTCCTCCTACAATCATTGAAGTCCATGAGACCACTTCTTTGTTTTGAGGAAGTGAATATGGTTTAAACACCATGTGTCCCCATTTTACATATATGTATACCCAAAAATATCAAACAATTCATTCTTTGGCGGGTGTTATGATTGGTGCCTACGAGAAATAAAAACTTGTATATGTTCTAATTTGGGATAATGCTAGCAGGCTTACCATTTTATCACCTTTAGAAGCTCACAAATCTCACACAATAGTGTACTCTATATCTAGCATTGATTACGGTTTCTTGGTTCTAAATATGAGCTCCCCAAAACCTGGCAGTGATGGCCCACCCATCGTCAAGTCAGAATGACTTATTTTAGTCATTCTGATTGTTAATGTCTCTCTGATAAGAATTTTATGGTTCATGTTTTAATTTCTTTGCGGGGTGTTGGAAATTTTAGGGTTACCATTTGAGCACTTTTTAACAGTCCTCCTCTTCTCTTTGAAAACGTGACTTGCCTACTCCTTGTGTTCTCTATCCCCTTGATCTCTATCTTCCCTTGACCCATAGCTTGTTGAGATATATTCTCTTTTCCCAAACAAAGAAGTTATCATTAGGTGACCTTGCTAGGTATAGTCATAATAGCTATCATGGGAAGATTTTATATGTTGTTTTTAAGGGGTGAAGTTTCATGTTTGAAGAAGGGAGAGGGTATCTCGTTGTATTTTTAGGTTGGAGGAACTCTCTAATCAGCAATGAATAGAAGAAAGCAGTTGTTGCACCCCTTTTACATCTTCCAATAATCATTCCTTGTAGACAAGGGAACCATTGAATGATTGCTATTTACAAACTCTTCCTCCATCAATAAACTTCTAGGTGTACTTATTGTCCCGATGTTTCCTTCTATATATCAAAATAAAAATCTATAATAGAAGCTATTTCATGGAATGTATGAACTTAGATCCTCCTACCATCCATATCAGCTGATGTTTCCATTTTTTGATTCATTGTACTCTTAGCATATTTCTTATTATTAAATGTTTGAAGCCTAAAAGCATTTCTTCTCTCACAATAAGAATCTATTTCAAGAAAACCAAAATGCTTTACTTGTGTCCCATTATCCTCATCACTCTCATGGGATTTGCTTTTGGTAATGTAATGGGGAAGCTCAATGATGCCCACGCTAGACCAGGCTCTATAGACTTTGATCCTTAGTCTTTTCAAGAAATACCTGCCAAATTCTGCTCATCAACCTTGCAATGGTTCTGTACCTTAAGAGGCTGAGATCCATCTTCAGAAAGAATAGAATAATACTATAGGCCTCACAAACATTATCATTAAACCTTCTTAATCAATACTTGTGTGAGGCATGCCGGGTCCCATTGTGGGCCCAGCTAATTTTTTTTTTTTTTTTTCTAAAACAAGTTTTTTATCTTGAAATGATCTGGAACCACTCCAATGTGCATCTAAACTGAAAAATTGAACTGGGTCGTCATCGAAATTCACTTTCTATCCTTTTGTACTGTGAGCAAAACAAGCCCAGTAACTTTCAGAATTGGCTTGGAAAAGTGGTCAAATGATATCTTGGAGTTGTGAAAATGTACAAACATGCAGAATTTTGACTTGAGAATTTAATACAAAAAATGGTTTGGCCAAATGCCTTTTGGGTTACAAGATATAATCATTCAAAGTAGCCCACTTGGCTTTTTCTTAAAATTGCACCTGTTGAAACCTAATTAGGGCTCACCAACTTGTAATTTTAAAAAACTATCAAATCTCTTCCTGGGAAGCTGCAATTGGAGGATTTAGTTCGTTTAGGCTTCATTAGAGAGTGTGCAGGAGGATTTTCCACTAGTCACCTTTCTTCATCAAATATTTAGGGCCAAAGTTGACCTCTTTGGAGGTGAAAACTGTGAAATCAGGTCTAAGTGCATTTGCCTTTCATTTTGAAAAAATAGCAAACGATGTGTTGGAGCCTTCAAACTGGACATAGAAGTAGATTTTCATAAGGTGAATCAAGAACACCAATCTGTTCATCATGAACATTATCCATCTGCAAGATATTAGCCTCCTAAGTTGGCCTCCTGGACTGATTTTACATTGTGCAAACAACAAAACGTTTCCAAAACCCTTCAACTTGACTCCTCAAAACTTAGTCCAATCTTGTCATAGGAGGCTGAAATTAAACATGTGCACTCACATATGATAGGAAAGTGTGCTTGCAAAGTGATTTTTTATAAAACTAAGCAAGTTTCAAATTATAATGCTTCAAAGTAGGCCACTTGAGCATATTGTACAGGTGCATTTCTGAGTACTGAAATTGATTTTTTCATGGGATCCTGAAATTTCTACAAAAATTGGTAGGAAATTTTAGGTCCCAATAGAATGATTGAAGGAAGCTCCCCAGTTAGAGCCAGCTATTGTCCTCAAAATCAACTGTGCTTATTTGGTAGGATGACCCCTATGAAACTTGTATGTTTTGTAGCCTACACTCTAAACCCACAAATTGAGGCAAGTCATCTCACCCTTGTGCGTAGCCCTTTGACACCTAAGAATCTCTTGGAACATTTTCCTAGATTGGTTCCTTGAAATTCATGAAGGTTTACTAGTTATAAGCTTGTCAAAATATCAATTTTTGGGTGTTAGAAAGTTTTTAGTAGTTTACATGCAAAGTCAGCCAAAACCCCTGACAATGCATATGACTTGCTTTCTTACATGTTTGAGCAGTGAAAGTCACCACTCAGGCATGTTCATTTTCCTTTGCATGAAAAGGTGGTCATTTTGGCTGCTTATGCATGTTTATCCATTACAACATGTAAGGGCGGTGAAAATCGCTGCCCATACACATTGGTCATTATTCATGTGAAAGCGGCGAAAAGTGTCACCTTTGCACTTTTTGGTGACTTCAAGTCTAACTCGTGTGCAATTAATGCATGATGAGTTTGACTTTCAAAACCTTTATATGTTTTACATTGCCTTTTTTATTTCAATTTGATTTTTTACTTGTTTTTTCTCAACTCCTTGGATTGATTAAAACCCTACATACAAAGTCATGAAGACCATTAGGCGATTTGTAGCGTGATTTTTGGATCTAGGGTTTTCCACAAAGGTCATTTTGTTTTCACCATTGCCAGGTAAGTTGTTTCTGTGATTTCTTTTTTGTAAATTTCTTTTTTTCCTTTTAGATTGGACATTTTGGTTTTTGTTTGTTCTTGTTGTCTAAATCTTCATAATCATTTTCTAGATTTTATTTTTCCTCTTAAATGGTGTTATTTTAAAATTAGGTTACTATTTAGTTTAAACCTTTGTTTTAAATCTTTGTTTTCTCCTGTAAGATTCGCGTCAAAAATCATTGCTTCTACTATTTGGTATATAAAAACCTTGGTTTTTTCATTTATTTTCATGGAAAGACCCGTCGTATGCAAGGTCGGTTTGTCCTACCGACTGCCCATATAACTTGATTTGTTTTATTCCCTTGACATGTAAGGGTGGCAAAAACTAAAAAGGCAAGGGTGGCAATTTTCGCCACCCATGCCTTTACTTTTTGTTGTACTACCCTAAGTGTAAGGGCGGCAAAAATTGTTGCCCCTACATACAAAGTTTGTGAGTTTATACCATGTGCACAAGAGGTAAAAACAACTGCTCAAACACTTGACTTTTGATCTTTGCAAGACCTAAATGCATGAGTGGTCATTTTGACTATTTGTGCACTTTAAAACCAACAGACCCATTTTTCATGTAAGGGCGGTCAAAATGACCACTGATACATGAAATCAATATGCAAAAGTGGTTTTTTTTACCACTGTTTCACCCCTTCTGTAAACAAACCTACCTACATGTAGAAGCGGCTATTCTAGCCACCTATACACCAAAATGCAGTATACGTACCTACAGGAGTGGTCAAAATGACCGCCTGTACATGTCTTCCTCTAAAATTTCCTCACACAAGGAAATGCTTGAAAATGGTGCCTTTGGCCCACTTTCTCTTGATTTCTTGACTTGCATGCGCTCTAGCCCTTTTAAGCTCATCCCTGTGAACATGGTCAACATTACGCAGTTTTCCCAAAATGCTAATTTTTTCCCTAACTACGAGATCATGACTTTTTTGTAGTTTTTACAAGAAATAGCTGTTGTCGACACTAGTTTCAGTGATTCCTTCAAAATCTGATGTCTAAGCCATCTTCGTCCAAAGCTAAGACAATGAAGTATAAGTATCAAAGGGGTTTCCCTATCATTGCATTACAGTCAAATGTAGAGGATATCAGGGATACTGAGATAGGTCATGTCGACATGGAAGAATTTGTACAGAGAACTAAGTAGCCAAATCCTCCCTGCTATATGCAGAAAGTCATTGACAGTAATATACACTTAGTAGCTTCGTTCCCAGTGGCATCTCACAATCCTGAATTCATCCTTCAAGTGGCAAGTCACTATGATAAAGATACTAGAACTATGACTGATTCTAAGGGGGATATTATCATGAGACTAGATGCTGAGTTCTTTGATAAGATTTTCATGTGTCCACCCATAGAGCATGTTGGGGAAATTAACTTTGCCCAAGGTCAGAAAGAGTTTGATAAGGATATTGAATTTGCCAAAAGGCACATAAATAACAAATGGTTGAAAACTCCTAGGAGCAATCTATCAAGATGGCCCAAAGTCCTTCCCATAAGTGACTTTGTAGAGGAGGCTAGTGACTTGATCACTTTGTTGAGCAGAATCAGAGGTCTTTCTTCTTCCTCTCAATTCCATGAGTGGATGTACCCATACATCAAAGTCATCCTCAAAAGACAACAAAAGATATTTTGGGGGGAGCAAATTAGTAATGTATTGCATGGACAACTGCTCAAGGTCCATACCACCTTCAAATTTTATATGACCTCTTACCTAGTATATGCAACAACATCAATGAGAATCTTTCTAGGCTTGACTTAGGATGGAGATAGAAGTCATACCAATATTCAAATATTACCCTCAAATAACCCTCAAAGGGTCTATTCACCATTTTAGGAGGGTAAATGATGCCTTCTTCACAGTCTGCATGTGTTTATAGGACAAGGACTTGGAGCAAAAAAGAGTATCTGATGAAGCCTGGCAGGTGGTAAATTCTTTTGGTTGTTTATTCTTGCAGTTCTCTACATTTACATATCTGAGAGTTGGATACTACCAAGGTTATCCTCTCATGTTGCCTAGGTACCCAAGTGATAAAATGGTTTTATCTATGCAGACAGTTGATTGTTGTCCATAATAAGCAGATGGAGTTGAAAAAGTCTAGGATCAAGTTCCCTGTTGAAATTGGAAGGCATTCAGTTCAATCTGTCACTAAGGAAAAAGCAATTGAAATAGAGATGCAGCTTGTTACTGTGAAACATTTCAAGAGGAGAAATAACTTTGATTTCCATAGAGTGCAAGACAAGATTAAAAGCAAATCAGTATTTCATGTTCCCATGGTGGAGGATGTTTGGGTTGACATAAGGACTCAAAATGAGATTCGCAAGTTGGATTACTATACGTTACGTCTGAATCAGATAGAAGAGCTGGGATTGGCAGAGATTCTAGAGGGCATGAATGATGAGGGGGATGTTCTAGATCCCAAATATAATACTGAGAATATTGAAGCGTCACCCCTACTAGAGATCAAATAGTTAGTGAAAGAAGAGACTTCTCTTCAGAAAAGGTTTCAACCTATCTTAGCTAATACTAATGTATGGTTGGAAAGAAAGGGGATCAGTTTGAAAGTGTTCCTTACTGGGTCTAAGATTGAGATTCAAGAGAAAACGGGAAAGAAGGTGGAAAACATAACCAAGAACAAATGTGACACTCCTTCCAGGGTAACAAAGACACAAATTAAGTTTGTTTCCATAGGAGGAAAAACAAAAGAGGTCATAGAAAGTTCTAATACTGAGGACCTAGGTTCAGATAAGATGAATGTTGATAATGTAGAGGCAGAAGATGTAGAGGTAGAACAACAAAATGTTGAAGAACCTCAGACTAAAGATGTGGAGATGGAGGAGAAATCAGATGATGAAAAGGATGAGGAGCATGAAACATAAATAGATGTAGATCAAGAATAGCTTGATGATTTACACAAGTCTCCTCAGAAAAATGTTCCCCAAGGATCACAAGATTCCACTATTTTACCAAAGGTTCCTGTATACGCCTAAAAATGACACGACTCGGTCTAAATAAATATTCTTAATATTTATTTCATTCTAATTCTTCTATCAATAAATAAATAAACAAATTTATTTATTTGATTCATATTCCTCTAAGTTAATTAAATATCAAATTATTTAATTACCTCTTCTAAAGTTAAAATTAAATAAAATCCTTTATTTAATTTAATTCTTCCAAACAATTAAATAATTTTAATTATTTAATTAAGTCAAATTCTTCCTCCTAATTTAAATAAATCAATCAAATTTATTTAAATTCTCTCAATCTCTAAAAATAAAATATAATCAAATATTTTATTTATTCTTCCAAATCATGCACAAACAATTAAATAAATTTATTTATTTAATTTACTTTCTTATCTTCTAATTCCTCAAAAATCTTCCAAATCTTCTAAAAATAAGTCTTCTTCTTCATGCACACAAAATTAAATAATTTATTATTTAATTTCTCTCAAATCATGCAAAAAGCAAATTACAAGTTGAGTTAATCAACCTTGTTTTTATCAACAACTCTTAAATTAAAAAAAAAAACATTCTAAATTATGAAAGCAAATCTTATCTTTATAAAAGAAAGCAGTTAATTCAAACAAAACAACTTTTTGTGTGACACTTGTCTTCTTTCTATTCACGTACATCCTCTCAAGTCTTCCATACCGTTGATCTTCTTGTTCTTTTTATACCGTTGATCTTCTCTCTCACAAGTCTATAAATTGAACCTATTTCCTCCATTTCTATCATCAAAGCTTTTAGTAAACTTACTCTGTAGGAATTACATCGTGCCTTTGGCACCCAAGTCATTCCATAGCTTACGATCACCCTTTCATCATTGCAATTGTGTTTACGAATCTCTTCATTGCAAATCTATCATAGCCTTTCCCACTTGACATATTAGAAAATAGCAAGGAAGTGTACCTTTTGAGGGCCATATTCATATGCAAGATCATTTGAGATAGGTGACCAATGGAAGCCACGAAGTAAAGAGGTTTGCAAGGTTTGAGTTCTTTGTTTCTATATTTCATTGAGTTATCAGGTATTATTTGATATTAATTGATATTCATGCATGATTTCTCATAACATTTTTGGCACCCACCATGGGGCCTTGCCCCGATTTAACCCAAAAACTAAGTTTTTGTGCGTTAGGTTTCGTAAACTGGAGGATTCTACACATTTGGTCAATTCTAACACGCATCTGAGCTCTGTTTTAGTGCATCTGATCTTTTGGTGCATATACCCCTTAAAGTTGTGCATCTATGCTCTGAAATGGTGCATTTATTCTTTCTGTGCATATATTATGTCTTCCTATGCTTTTGACCTTTATTTCTGTGCTTTTGTAATTCTGGGCATATGATCTCTGTTTCTGTGAATTTGATCTCTATACTTGCGCATCTGATTCTGACAGTGACTTTTTTGAGTTGTTCCTTGTGAT
Organism: Cunninghamia lanceolata; assembly: GCA_027924645.1. Taxonomy (NCBI): domain Eukaryota; kingdom Viridiplantae; phylum Streptophyta; class Pinopsida; order Cupressales; family Cupressaceae; genus Cunninghamia; species Cunninghamia lanceolata. The sequence continues at coordinate 6,122,372 of BSBN01000501.1, read as the reverse complement.
TTTTCTAATGTTCACACTTTTTGTAGGAATATTCTTTGATCTACTTGCAGGTTAAGGGCTGGTTTAGTCATATAGCTGCATTTGTTAACTCACCTCTCGATCTAAAGGAAAGTAAATGGATGTTCATGCAAATCTCATTTAGTTCTAACTAGGAAGGATTGCAATTTGATCTTGTTGCATCAACAACTTGAATTTAGTCCCAATGCTAGGAGGATAAAATTTAACCATTGCTATCTTGCTCTCAAAGTTAAGAATTGTGTGTGTGCCCAAGTAGCTAGCTCATTTAGTCTTTTTCATTTTAATTAGGGGAAAAGAACCTTTGTCTTTCATTTTTTTGGAATGATACTAGGCCTATGCTCTCCCCTATCTTGGGTGACCAAAATGTCAGACATATCATTTCGCATGTGTTAAATGCTTAGAGAGGCCTACCCTTGGATATCCTTCCGTCCAAGTGGGAACAACCTTAAGTGGTAACAAGCTAAAGCCAAGCTCTGCCAAGCCACTATAAATAAATTGTGTTTAGAGTGAAATCTTCAAACAATGAGTGAAGTTGTGTTATACCGACAACCAACCTCCCCCAAAACCCTCCAAGGCGTAACCCTTGCAGGCTAGGAGACTCCATAATGGAGAGTAGTGTTGTCACACATATAACCACTCGAATGGTTGCACTTATTAATCATCCTTCATTTTTAGTAGCTAAAAACCCCTATAAGATGGTGCAGGGAAGGGTGATTATCACCTCCCAAAGATGCCTCAACTAGAAATAGTGAGAATTTAGTTTATATTGTCCCAACCAGCCTAGGATTTATACCTACTTTTTAGTCAAAAAGAGTCCAAAAATTACAAAAAAAACCAAAAAAAAACCATGAAAATATTCTTTGTGTTTGCTATGTCTTCTTGCCATAATTGAGAAATTAGATCAAAAAGACCAACTTGCAGCCAAGAAACTAAAAACATCCAAAAACGTGCCAAGAAAATTGCAAAAACAGTCAAGAAAACTAGAGCTACGCATTTACCCTGCAGAGCTGTGCATCTATGTCGATCTGCTGCACATTTACTTCGACTTGCTATGCTTTTATCCTCTATTTTAGCACATCTATAGCTGCGCATCCAAGCCAGTGAGCTTTTCCACATCTTTTGAGAGAAAAAATTTAGCATTTCTGGGTACCCATTTCAGCCTTGTTCTAGTTTTTGAGATCAGATTTATCATGCAGTCACCTCTTTCATTCGTTTCCATAGCATACCCTCTCTTTCATTGGTCGTCTCATCCACTTTTTACTAGGTCTTCCCATTAACAAGTCAAAATATCTATATCAGGTTAGTACAAGACCTTTTTCAGATCATTTCAGATTCAAGTAAACCTAGTAAGTCTCCACTATCAAGGATCAGACATCCTTTTCTCTCAGAACTTCACTAGTGGTCTGGGTGTAATACTAGTCTCTACATAGTAAATGAGTATTGGCTATCCTTACTTGTGGCTATCATCTTGTGTCGACCAACTTACTTGGAATCATTGATCAAAAGAGTCCCTTGTTCGAATCTCATCATAGCAAGTATCCCCTTCTCACCAACCTACACCAACACCTTACCAGAGTCTCTAGTTTCACCCCACATCTTTTCACATCACCTTGCATGGTCTTAACTAGATCCCAAATGTAAAAATAAATTGAAATGGTCAGACATCTAACCACATTATATCCCCTCATGACAGTGATGAGGAAATCTCTCATGAGGAGTACCAAGGAGCCCTCCAAGATCAGAAATTTCAACACATGATGGACAAAGTGCCCAACGAGGACCCTCAAAAGTACTTTCTTCATCTTGCAACCCAAGGACTTAAACTCCCCCCAAACTTCGATCTCAACAAATTAAGAGAAACTGTAGTGGAAGAAACTCAGGAGGACCACACAAGTGAAGATAAAACCATTGGCAAAGACAAAGAAAAGAAAACAACATACCCCAACATACCTATAGACACGTTCACGAAGCAAATTCAGACGTTGCAATAGAAATTTGATGACCTCCAAACAGGGACACCCACAAAAACTTATTCATTGGAGGATATCTCGCCATATCCCTTTGGCAAGCTTGAACATGGTACCCTTCCCCTTTCGGTTTGAAGTTCCTAATTTTGACAAATACAAAGGAAAAGGAGACCCACAAGATCACATTAGGGAATTTAGCATCGTGTGCCTAGAAGTAGCTCACAACAAAACTTTCCTAATGAGACTATTCCCTAGATCTCTAGGTGGACAAGCCATGGAATGGTTCTCACAAATTCCCTCGGGTATCAAAACTTCTAATGAGTTAGTAAACAAGTTTTTCACACACTTCTCATATAACATTGAACATGAAGTTTCCATGCTTGACCTATGCAATACAAAGAAAAAGAGTGGTGAATCCTTCGCCGCCTTCTTACAAAGGTGGAGACAACTTGTGAGAAAATGCTCATATCACGTGCTTGAGAAGCAAATGACGGAGATGTTTGTCCAAAACCTTAACCCCAATCTAAGTTACCAAATCCAAATTCAATGCCCTACCTCATTCATGAAAGTCATTGAGGTGGGATTATTTATCAAAAAAGCTATGATCACAAAGGGCCAAATAAAGTTGTACAAGGACACCCCTAACTCTAACTACACCACGGACAAGTTGAAGTTTTGGACAAAGAACAAAAATATCATCAATGATGCAGTAGTTGATACCAAAGTAGCGGCTCCCAAAAAACAACCGATCTTCACTCTCAAAGGAGAGGTAAGCAATGCTACACCAAACAAAACCTTCTCTCTCGAGCCAAATCAATGGTTCACCTCTGCTCCTAGAAGAAAATTCACACCGCTAGGGGAGTCCCAAGAGTCAGTGTTAAGAATGCTATTATCCAACAATGAGATCACTCTTCCCGCTACTAGCGACTATGAACCTCAAGTAAAACCTTGTTATTGGAAAGACACTGATTTCTGTGAATATCATAGAGGAAGAGGCCATAAGACCAATGACTGTATCCATCTGAAACACATCATTCAAGACATAATTGACCAAAATTAGGTAGGCACTAAAGAACATACCTCTAACAAGATGCATGTGGCATACAAGGATCCACTCCTCAACCATGACAGGCCATACAACAACAACAACAATAAAAACCACAACAGATAGAATCAAAAAAATGGACAGAACAATGTTAACTATGCAAATGTGTCGTTTGATTATACTATCAACTACATATTGGAGCACATCCCACAAGTCAATGTGGTCACATTCAACCAACAGTCAGGACCCAACAAAACTGATTGTAACATCATAACCCACAGTGGTAAGGTCACATTAAACATGCTTCCTCCAAGTTCATCACCTTCTCCGTCTAACTCCCATGCACACAGTGTCATAGACAAACTTAAAAAAACTCTAGCCCACATATCTATCTTAGAGTTGTTGCATCTATCTCCCTCCCATAAGGAAATTCTTGATAAAGCCCTAGTGGAAACAACTGTCCCACGAACCTAGCCCAAGAGAAGTTTCAAGCCATGGTAGGAAATCTAACCTCTTCTAGCACCCTATCATTCACCAAAAAGGATGATCTTGCAGTGTCTCAATCCCATAACACACCCTTGCATATCGTCGCCTTCATTCATAAACACTATATCAAAAGAGTTCTCATTGATGGAGGAGCAGGTTTAAATATTTGCATGCTCAATCTAGTCCTTATATTGGGGTTCTCTGAAACTGCAGTGGATCCTAGGAAAAAGATCACTATTAAGGCCTATGATGAAGAAGAAATAACTAGTAAAGGAACAATGGTGTTGCCAATACAAGTGGGATCAGTAACGAAGGAAATTGTTTGCCAAGTCCTTGACAAGGAGCTAGCCTATAACATCCTCCTAGGCAGACCTTGGATTCATGCCATGAAAGCTATGCCTTCTACCTACCACCAATGTATCAAATTCCTTCATAACAAAAAATAGATCACCATCCAATGTGATCCGAATCCTTTTCAGCATTGCAACTCTATCCACTCAAAGCCTGATTGCATCATTCCCAACAATAGAGCTTCCACATCCCCCATCCCATAGCATGATTCTAGCTCTGAAGCTTCCTCATCAAAACCCAAAGAGTAGAAAATCACAATCAAAGAAACAGGGGTAGGGGAATACTCCATCAAGCACAACCTCAACTTAGCCAAATTGCCTCTATCTCCAATATCCTTTGGGCAACCTACACCTAAGTACATTCCAAAACCATTTGCTCCTCCTGAACCTCCCACAGCTCCCTTTGTAAAATGGGGGACCCTATCAGATGAGAGTGAGGAAAGAGATGAATTGCAATGGCTCTACATAGAGGAAGATAACACACAACAAGAAGAACCTAAGCTCCCAATGGAAATATATGGGCATGGTGAGTCTATCTTACACTGAATGGGTAATGAAGGACAAGGTCCCATTGGCCTAAGAAAAGAAGGAATAATAGAACCCATCTAACCCTCCTCATCATCATTGGCAAGAAATACAAAAGGGCTAGGATATAACGACAAAGGCAAAGCTAAGGCCAATGCTTGTTTTGTGGAACATATCCATACCCTAAAAGAAGACAGTGACATAGACTCTAACGAGTATGAGTGGGATGAACTCATAGAGCACTCCTATGAGGACAAAGGAGTTGACACCATTCAAACCTATAGCCCCTACCATGAGGGATAAACACTAATGCATAGACCATTAGAGTGTGATTGGCCAACTCCTGAGAGTACGATTTTTGAGGAAGGTCAGAGTTCCAACGTGATAAATAATCTTGAGGAAAGTACCATTCCAGATCCTACCCCTATCAATCTGAATCCTATATCTATCCAAACTATCACACCTAATGAATTAGATCTACCTTTTGATCCCCTCCCCCTTGTGCATCCTAAACTTATCGACTGGGATTTACGAGGAATCCCACAACTAGACATGTTCCAAAATGATTATGCCTATATTAACTACATGGAACTTAGGGACCACCTACCCACAAGAGATCATAAAGTTGGCTTTGTCATTGAACTCAACACCATGGCTTATTTTGGAGAGGGTACCAAGCCTTCCAGTCGCAAAAACATACAAATAAAAGCTGGATCTGATGGTGAAAACTGCTCTGCGGTAGTATCAGATCCCGAAATAGTAAAAAGAAAGGATGCATCGGATGGTGAAAACCTCTCTGAGGTGCTAGATGATGGAAGGCTTGACACTCTCCCCAACGAAATGTATTAGGAGAAGTCTCAGATTGTTGTGGAACCTACAGAACCTGTCAACATTGGAACAAAAAGTAGTCCTAAGATCATTCACTTTGCAAAGTCTTTAACTCCATCAAAAAAGACCAAATTTGTACCATTCTTCAAGAAGAAGCAAGTCAACTTTGCTTGGTCCTATGTAGATATGCCCGATTTAGATCTAGATTTGATCCTACATCATCTTCCACTAGATCCAGGAGTCAAACCAGTCAAGCAGAAGTTAAGAAAGATACATCCCCACATTGCATTATTAGTGAAAGAGGAACTCAAGAAATTGTTGGATGTAGGGTTCATCAGGGCAATGAACTACTCAGAGTGGGTATCCAACATAGTGTCAATATCAAAACCTGATGGTAGAGTTAGATTGTGTAAAGATTTTTGAGATCTAAACAAAGCTTTCCACAAGGATGATTTTCTGTTGCCTAATATTAATATCATTGTCGACTTGATAGCAAGACATACCATGCTTTCTCTTATGGATGGCATCTCTAGGTATAATCAAATTAGGATAGCACCAGAAGAATAACACAAGACAACATTCACTTGTCCATGGGGCACTTTTTGCTAGAATGTCATGCCTTTTGCGTTAAAGAATGCCAGGGCAACCTATCAACGTGCTATGACCACCATCTTTCATGATATGATGCACGTCACAATGGAAGACTATGTAGATGATATCCTAGCTAAGTCACTAACAAGAGAATCCCACTTGGATGTGCTAGAGAAGGTCTTTCAAAGACTAGAACACTTCAAAGTCAGGTTGAAGCCGAAGAAATGTGTGTTTAGAGTCACCTCCGGCAAGCTCTTGGGCTTCATCGTATCAGAAAATGGGATCGAAGTAGATGCTACCAAAGTCAAAGCTATCATGGAAATGCCGCTGCCAAAGAACATCATGCAACTGTGGTCCATACAGGGCAAGTTATAAGCAATCCGTCAGTTCATATCACAACTGGAAGACAAGTGTCAACCTTTTACTCACCTATTGCACAAAAACATACCATTCAGATGGGATGAAAAGTGTGAGGAAGGATTTCACAAGCTAAAGGAATACCTAATGAATCCACCTATTCTGATTCCACCTATCCAAGGTAAGCCTTTGTATCTATATATATCTACTACTCCAACAGCTCTCAGAGCCCTATTAGCACAACAAGATTATGAAGGCAAAGAAAGGGCTATCTACTACATCAGCCACACATTGGTGGGCTACGAATTGCAATATTCTCAAATAGAAAGATCATGTCTTGTTGTGGTTTTTGCTTCCCAAAAACTACGATATTACATGCTAGCACATCCAGTCAAGCTTATTGCAAAGATAGATCCACTAAAATACCTATTAAGCAAAGCAACTCTAACAAGCCGCCTAGCCAAGTGGGTAATGATGTTAAGTGAATATGACATTGAGTATGTAGAAAGGAAGGGTATCAAAGGTCAAATCATTACCGATCAGTTAACAGAAGCACCATTGCAGGATACCACACTAATGATATTCAAGTTCCTAGATGAATTCATATTTAGTATCACAGCACACTCATGGAAACTCTACTTTGATGGATTCTATACAAACCATGGATCAAGGGCAGGAATCTTGTTGGTCACTCCTCAAGGTGACACCATACCTAAGTCTTATCATCTACTATTCCCATTCACAAACAATATAGCAGAGTATGAGGCCTTGGTCATTGGTCTCAAAATGGCAACAAAATGGAAAATAAAGGAGCTACATGTCTATGGTGACTCCCAACTGGTAATCAATCAAGTCAATGACGACTATCAAACCAAAGATGACAAGTTAATACCATACAAGTGTATGGTCGATGACTTTAAAGAGTACTTTGTGATCATCTCCTTTGAGCAGATACCTCGCATTGAAAACAAAGCAGCAGATGCCATTGCAACCATTGCCTCGCTCCTTGAGATCCCAAAGAATGAGTCATGGTATGAGTTCTTGGTAGAATCAATTACGCAACCAGCTTATGATATCCCTGAAACACACTCTAGTTGCCTCTTAGTCAGATCTGATTCACCCTTGTATGGTAACATTTACACTTACCTCAAGGATAACACCCTACCACCTGACTTATCTTCTAACCAACGCTGAACCTTCATTCGTCAAACCTCTTGTTACACCATTATCACTAACACCCTATACCACCGAGGTCTAGATGGTACTTTACTCCGATGTTTAGAATGGGAAGAATCTCAAACCGCCTTACGAGACATGCATGAAGGCATTTGCAGAACACACTCTAGTTGTCCTTCTTTAGCTAATAAACTCATGCATTTGGGATACTATTGGCCAAACATGGAAAACAATTCATATCAATTTGTGAAGAAATGCAAGTAGTGCTAGATACATGGTAACCTCATCCATGCACTAGCTCAAGAGCTAGGACCTTTAACGACACCTTGGCCCTTTTGTCAATGGGCACTCGACCTTATGGGAAAAATTCACCCTCCATCATCCAACGGCCACAAGTTCATAATACCTGCCACTGAATACTTTACCAAGTGGATTGAAGCCGTTCCACTCACCAATGTCACAGGCAAATAGATTGCCTCATTTATCCTTAATTACCCCATCTGTAGATACAGAATTCCCTCATCTATAGTCACGGATAATGGAAGACCTTTCAAGAACCAGGATGTCCAAGAGCTTTGTGACAAATTCAAAATCCAACATTATTTATCCACCCCCTACTATCCACAAGGCAATGGCCAAGCTGAGGCATCCAACACAACAATCTTGAAAATCCTCAAGAAGACAGTCAATGACACCGACCATGATTGGCACATACAACTAAATCTTGCTCTGTGGGCCTATCGAACTAGTATACGCACTTCCACAGGTGCTATCCCTTATGCCCTTGTGTATGGATCAGAAGCCATTTTGCCCATCGAGGTTGAATTACCATCTCCAAGGGTGTCATTAAAAGGTCTTATCATTGATGAAGACTATAGGGTTTCTAAACTACAAGAGTTAGAACTGTTGGAGGAGAAATGACAGAATGCCTTCAACCATCTCAAGGCATACCAGCAAAGGATGTCATGAAGCTATAACCACAGAGTCTGTCCCAAGGTATTCAACGTTAGTGATCTAGTACTTAAGGAAAATCCTCGCAATTAGCAGGATTGGGAAAAGAAAGGTAAGTTTGAACCTAACTGGTTTGGTCCTTATGTAATCATTACTACTTATGGATCAGGAGCATATCAGTTAGCTACTTCAGAAGGTGAGTTGTTCGATGACCCAATCAACAATATGCATCTTCGTCGATTCTATACCTAGAGAACCCCAATGTAAGGAGGGCATAAAAACATAAAAAATTTAAAAAAATAAAAAAATTTAAAAAAATAGCAAAAAAATAAAAAAATGGAAAAATAACAAAAAAATCATCCTCTAGTGAAAACCTGGTAAACAGGCACCTTAGATAGATACCATGATGAAAACCTAGTAAATAGGCATCATGTGTATTTTGGTTCCCGTACAATAAAAGAAAAGTAGTGAAAACCTAGCAAACAGGCGCTCTTTGCGATGCGAACCACTTCCTCCATCTTTGGGAAACCAATCACCTTGTGTCCATTCTTCCCACCATTATCCATTATCTAATCATGTCAATTTCACAATAAACACCTTGCATAACCTAACAATAACCTATCATGGCTTGATACTCTATCTCTTTTATCACCTTATCAACTAATGTCTTATCCAGTATCCTATCCATAGTGTCAGCCTGTCATAGTGTTCATCGTCAATATCATAGGGTCACCCCGAACTACGTTGCCTCTGTGTCATCATGTAGGCAAGGCCATTATCAATGCATCCCAGAGGCTCCACTTTCCATCCATCCCATATCTTGTCGTCTATCCTCTAGTCCATCTGCATCTAATTCCAAGTCTCAAACTATGTTGCTTCTACGTCATCATGTAGGCAAGGCCAATGCACCCCCGAGGCACTAGGTCAGTCCCTTAGGGTCCATTTCACCAATAAGGATTGTGATTCCTTTTCACTAGACACAAGCAAGTGCAGCAAAAACCCATTTTCAAACAGAAGTTTTGATACAAGACACCAACCTATCCGAAGCAAAGAAAAAACAAGGGCAAAGCGATCCAAACGACTCTATCTAAATTATGGCAAGAAAGATACATCTAAATGCAAGAATGTTTTGTTTCAATTAGTTACATCTTTAAGTCTTCATTTTTGTTATCATGTCTTTTTATGCTACTCGAGGATGTCAAAAGCTAGCGATGCTATGATGGGAGCACAATTATTTTCTTTGTTTGTTGCTTGTGGGTTTATATTTAGTAATGTGAAGCCTTGTCTAATGACATGATCAGTAAAAGATCATTGAGAACATCAGAGGTCTAACATGAAATAGGTATAATCCTTGTCTGTTGATACACAAGAAATACTCAAGTCATCTTGGTTCAATTATACCTAGATGCTTGTATTAACTTGCTACATCAAAATCTATGTAAGCAATACTCAGGTCATCTCAGTTTAATTATACCTAGATGCTTGTATTAACTTACAACATTTGGAAAAAGTACCAAAATAATTGCTTGATGATGAAACCAACACTTCAAATTACTTGCAGCATCAAGATGAAAAGTATCTACATCCATATCATATCCATTTGCATTCCATATTACTCTTCATCAATAAAGATTATGTTCACAGTATAAGTGTTTACAAAAGCTTGTGAGTCTTTCTACCGAGTCAGTCTCCTGTTTGTCATTGTGTCATTTCTGTGTCGATTGAGTACATTTGGACATAGCAAAAACATGGCATAGTTTGCATATCATATCACATGAGATAGTCATTAACATGATTAAATCATTTGCATACATCATAGGTCCATTAGATCATCCATATTCATTTGCATCAGCATAACATAGTGTCAATAGAAAAAATAAAAAACATAGATAAGGACATGTAGATCATTTCATAAAACTATATAATCATTAAGATAACATTCGCATTTCCATATTAGATCATCATAAATCACCTAAGTCTGCATTAGATCATATCAACATCAGCAATATTATGCATTCAATAGAAACATCACATAGCATCATATAGACAAAATAAACGTGTGCATTACATATGAAACATCATAAGATAGAATGCATCCATGACATATAGCATAAACAACTACATATAGAGATCATATAGCTGCATCATCATATAAATAAACATAAAACATGTCCAAATATATAAAATATCCAAGTGTCTGTCATCCAAAAGTCAGAGTCATATCAAGTGTATACATCACAAAAGATAATGATACATGCCTCGGTGCAAAATGATACAAATATATACATATCGGCCTATCTATGAGCCATAAAAAATGTGTGTATACATTGCAAAATATTGATACAAGTGTAATACCTAGCCTTGCTGCTGTGGGACACTGCTCCCTGCACTGTCCTCTCCACCTCCCCCTCTACCATCCCCTGACTGTTGTGGGCCCATCGTCGAAGTAGTAGACCATGAGCCGCCTGCCCTCTAAGATGTACCAACTACTGACTGGCTCCTATAGCTGGGTACCCTCTAGTCTGTCGGCACCACCCCATGATACAATCCTCTATAATACTTGTATATGCCTAAAAATGACGTGATTCATTCTAAATAAATATTCTTAATATTTATTCCCTTCTTATTTCCTTCTATCAATTAAATAAATATTCTAAGGTTATTTGATTGATTCATTATCCCATAATTAAATAAAATCAATTTATTTAATTAAATTTCCCTAAATTCTTCTAATGTCTCACATAATTAAATAATCCTACATTATTTAATTAATCCTAAATTCCTCTATCCTAAGTCCTAATTCCATAAATACACCTCACCAATCCACCTCACCTTTCCACCTCACCTTTTCCACCTCACCATGTTGCACATGTAATTAAATATTTTAAATATTTAATTAGCTAATATTCCCTCACCCACATGTTCTATTTATCCTCCAGTCAAGGTTAGTTAACTCATCAATCAAATCTGTTAACTAATTAGTCAATTGAGTTCACTGCTCAATCTATTCTATTGACTCCTCAATCAACCTAGTTAACTGATCAATCAATTCAGTCAATTCCTCAATCCATTCTATTAAATCTTCAATCAATTTTATTAACTCCCCTGTTACATGATGGAAGTAAGACACTTGTCTTCTTCCTATTTGTTGCACATTCCTCAACCGTTCTCAACCATTGATCTTCATATATCTTCTCAACTGTTGATCTTCATTCTCCCAAGTCTATAAATGAAACCTCATTCTTCCATTCTTATCATCCAGGCTATTCGTATTATTACTCTACAGAAATTCACCAGAGCGCCTTTGGTACCCCAATACAATTCGCTTGAGATCACCAAAAGCTTTGAAACTCCTCTTCATTGCACGTTTATCACCACAACCATTTACTATCAACATCCTTGAACATAGCAAAGGAGTACACTCTCTGAGGGCCCTACTTCATACAAGCAAGGATGGTTTTAATAGGCAAACAATAGAAGCTTCGATCTAAGGAAGGTTTGCATTGTTTTATTCATTGCTTCATTTCATTTAAATCTTCTTAGTTTCATTATTCTATTGAGTTATGGGTATTTAATGTTGTTTGTTGCATATTCATTGTTGATCCTATTTTACCCTAACATTTTTGGTGCCCACTGTGATCTGACCCATTTTATTTGTGAGTGTTTGTTTTAGAAGTTTTTTTGTTGCAGATTCATGTGTGTTTTAGGTAAAACTTCAGGAATTGACTTTCAGAAGCAACCTCCTACGAACAAACTGAGCTCACCGTTGAGTCTGGAAGGCCTCGAAGGTAAGAAATAACATATAATTTGTCTAGTTTTCATTACTTAAAATTTTTAAATTTTTTTTTTTACTTTTTGGCCTATTTTTGCAAAAAAAAAATACAAAATAAAAACAATCCAAAAAAAAAGTAAAAAAAATTATGTAGATAGCATTTAGAATTAAATTTATTTTTCTATTTTTTTTTTTAAATACAGAATCTTAAAAAAAAAATACAGCAAAGAATTTTTTAAGAAAAAAAAAAACAAACAAAAAAAAAACATTATAAACAAAATTTTTAAACAAAAAAAAATTAAAACATAAACCAAAAAAAAAATAATTAAAAAAAAATAAACAATTTTTTTTTTTTTGTGGGCTCTGCCCACATAGGCCCTCGGCCTTGCACCTCCGACCCCCTAAACCTACCCCTTCCCCCTCAGCCCCCCCTCTGCCTGCAAACAGGCCCCGCGGCCTCCCCCAATCCCCCTATCTCCGCCTACCCTTCCCTCTCCCAACCCTCCTCCCTGTGTACCTCCCTCATCCCGCGTGCCACCTCCCATCCCCCCTGTCCCCCATCCCCAACCCTGCACCCAGAACCCTACCACTCCCTGTGTGCCTTCCGCTCCCCTCTGCTGCTTCCCACTGCTCCCCCTCTCCGCCACCCCACGTCATCGCCTGTCCATCTTCCCTCTCCCATTCCCTCTGCCCTCCACCCAGGCCAGCTCTTTGCTTAGCCCATCCACCACCTCCACCACAACTCCGCCTGCCTGCCCACTACACCTGCACACACACCAAAAAAAAAAAAAAACAATAAAAAAAAATACAAACACAAAACAATATTAAAAAACCAAAAACAAAAAATTAGGGTTGACACAAAACAATTAGGTTTAGGTTATTTTTTTTTAAAATATATTATAATTTAATTTTTTTAAAATTTTAATATTAAAAAAAAAAAAAAAAAAACCATCTTCCTTTTTCTTTTGTTCATTTAATTTTTTTTTTTTTTTAAAAAGAAATACAAATGTTCATGAGGGTAAAATAGGCATTTTTTTTTGTTTTGGACATAACTTCTTGCAGGAACATCGGATTTTCACAGATTTATAGTCGTTGGAAACCTGATTCACTCTACTTTTTAGTGATGTAGGTATCTTCAGTATTTTTCATCAACTTCAACAGGTATAATCAGTCAAAGTCAACTTTACCTTGAAAACTTCAAACGATCATAACTTTGGCATTTTTTATTAAATTTTCATGAATTTTTTTTAAAACAGCATAGAATTTCGTGTAGATTCTGATTCTCATATCTATTTTGCTATCAAAAATCATATTTTCATGAAATTTTCAGATTATATGTTTTTCACCCAATCATTTGATTTACAAACTCCTTGATTCAATTTTTATTTTTATAGACTACATGTGGACATCAGGAGACTACTAATCTAGTTTGGTACAAAAACATCCACTGAAGACAATCATTTTTCACTAAGTGTTGAATAGGACTGATTTAGGCATTCTCCTACAATTTGCATACAATTCTCATCTAGTTCTAATTAGGAAGAAGTAAACCATTGTTCATGCAACTTGCATACAATTTCCATCTAGTTCTAATTAGGAAGGAGTAAACCATTGTTCATACAACTTGCATACAATTTTCATCTAGTCCTCATTAGGAAGGAGTAACCCATTGCCCATGCAACTTGCATACAATTTTAATCTAACTCTAATTAGGAAAGTAAAAATATGCATGCACATCTCACATAGTTTTTAACTAGGAGGGTGGTAACTGAATTATTGCTATCTTGGTCTCATTGATCATTGCTATATTGCTATCTCTTTCAGTTAAGAATATTGCTATCTTGTAAAGGAAAGAATCATTGCTATCTCCTAATCACTTCAAAGTTAACAACTGTGTGTGCCCAAGTAGATTAATGCATATAGTTTTCTCATTTTAATTAGGATTGGATAAACCACTATTTCCTGTGTCTTCAGAATGACAATAGGCTTATGCTCTCCCCTTTACTAGGTGACCAGAGTGCTAGACTTGTTATTCCATCTGTTTAACCTTTAGAGGGGCCTACCCTTGGATGCACGCCTGTCCAAGTGGGAATGACCCTGAGTGGAAACAGGCTAAAGCCAAGCCCTACCAATCCACTTAAAATAAATGTGCTTGAGGTGAAAACCTCCTGCAACGAGTGCTGCTGTGTTACACCGATGGCCAACCTCCCCCAAAACCCTCTAAGGTGTAACCCTTTGAGGTTGGGAGACTCCATAACGGAGAGTAGTGTTGCCGCATGTGTAACCACTCGAACGGTTGCCTTGACTACGAACCAATTGTTTAGTATACCAAAAACCCCTGTAATCCTTTTGAAACCTAGGGTTGTACTTGCTTTCCTTTTAGTCCAAAAAAAAAATAACAAAAGATAAAATCATGAAAACTTCTATGTTTGTTGTGTCTTTGCCATAATTGAAAATCAGAATTATCCAAACCAGTAAGCTTTTCCGGTCTTGTGTCAGTGGTAAACCAATTAGAATATATTGGTCAAAAACTCTAATATCTACAATTGCAAATAAACTTAGGTCCCTCGCCCCAAGATTGTATAGTAATTTCTCAACAAATCCAAGTCTTACAACAAGAAATGACAATCTTGCAAGCTGAATGTGCTAGTACTAGCTACGCCTTGCCCCAAAATTGTATATCCTTTTCCCATACTCATGACAAGGCAAGCACCATGCCAAGTTGGAACTCGTATGCCATTATGCCTACTAGTCCTCCTTCACCATCTTCTAAGACACATATTCCAAAGCATACCGGTTCTACACCAACACCACCATCAAGTTCCCCAAGTTCTAAATCGACAACCAAGGAATCCTTGGATAATTTCTAGAAAAGAGTTTTTCTAAATTTATACAACCAGAGAAAAGCTAGGGAGAAAGCTAAATCCCCTCATTCATCTACCCATACACCTACGAAGGATGTGATCCAAGGGCTACTAGTAGAGAGTCAACCATGTCCCCAAATTCCAGTCCTTGACCTTACAAAAGATGCTTCTAATAACATGTCAAATCCTACAACCCCTTCATGTGATCCTCAATTCCTTGAGCTTATCACAGAGCCTTCTACCATGCACTAAAGTCAAGGTCCATCACACCTTCATGTTGTTGACCAAGAGCTTATCCAAGAGTCTTCTACCTCAACTTCAATTCAAACAACCCAAGAGTTATGTCAAGAGCACACTTTAGAGCATGTGGAAACATCAACCCCTTGTCTAAACCAAGAACAAAGCACTCCCATCCGACCCTTACATAACCTTTATCTTTTCAATGATCCTATACCTATACATGAGCAAGAGATCCAATTTCCAACCATGCATAACCTATATCTTTTCCAGGATCAAGATACTACCTTTGATGAAGAAGCTATCCATGAGCAACTTGATCCTATGCATGAGCTAGAGATCCAATTTTGGCTCCTCCATAACCTACATCTTTTCTATGATCAAGATATTATCATTGATGAAGAACATATACAAGAGCACCTTAATTCCATCATGCTAAATCCTATCTCTGATCAAGATCCCATCTATGATGAAGAGCCTATCTATGATCAAGCAGACTATGATGATCCTCTTAGCCCACTTTATGCATTCCATGGTCCTGAGCCTATAAGCCCATCTAGTCCTACCCAAGATCCAGCAACTTCCACTTCCCTTGATGAGACACTTGCCTCCCAAGCAAGTGTAGAAGATCAAACCAGTAATACTCCTCTACCATCCGTTATCGACCATGCTCCAAATCCCCCACCGTATATTCTTGGTCTTACCACCTTTATTCATGACTGTTCCTCCTTAGAACACCAGCCACAATTATCCTCTATCTCATCTTCTCCATCCAATAAGGAACTTGTGTCTAATGTTCAACCTACACATAATCCCACTGTCCACCGTATACTCCAACATATGAACTATCAAGGTAAAGGATTAGGCCTTCATGAACAAGGTATTTTGCAGCCCGTCCATGTCAATGTTCCTCCTCCTTCATATGGCCTTGGATACATACCCCAAGGTGAACATTCTCAAGATGTTGGTACTTCCTCCACTCCTTCAAAATCCCCCACTTTCCATCGCAAACCCTATCATATCCCCAAAACGTATGTCGCCATTCCACCTCCATCATCCTACAATTGTCAAAAGCATGTGACCATACACCTTCCACCATCCAATCTACCTTCGCTACTTCCAACTCCTAATATCCCTCCATACATTTTACCACCACTTCTTCCAACACCTTATTCATCCATCTATGAATCTTCTAACAACCCCAATCATGGCCAACAAATGTACATGTGGTCTAAACATAGAATGTCCTCCAACTCCACTTCCACCATCCCACAGGAATTCAACAATAAAAATCTAGATGCCTCTACCTATAAAGTCAAAAATCCTAAGAGTCCTCATGACCTAGGATACAAAAGCCAAGAATTAAAGAAACATCCTTCTCCAGAGTTGCATGCACCCACACACCTATATGCCAAACTGAAAAAGGTGTGGGTTCACATCCAACAAATAATTACCTTTGAAGCTGCACAAAAGCTACATACACCCAAGCCCATACCTCCACAGGTACTATCTAAAAGAAAAATGGTTTGGGTACCTAAGCAAAAAGCCCTCAAGTTACATGAGGCATCCACCTCTCAAGAATCTCAACCATCTACTTTCTCCCATTCCATCCATAAGTCTCAAATTCTTCCATCCCACACGACAAGTAACAATCAGAAAACTACTCAGTCTATGTGGATCCCTACATGCCTAAGTCATTCATCCACAAGCAAAGGTCTTTGTTGCTTCTTACACTACTTTCCCATCACCAGCTTCAATGTTTATCATGGTATGTGCAACTGCTAGTCATGATTACCTTCCCTTCCACAACATTTTCATATACCTCCATCTCCCCTTCCTTCCACTATTATCCTACATATCTTCCTCATCCTATTCCTATGGTCCATGCTTTTGCATAAGCCTTCCCTCCATATTCTGCATCATAATCCACTATCTACCTTCACCATATCACTTTCATACGATCCCCTACCAACATCTGTGAGAACACTTGACATTGTCCATGCGACAACATCCATCTAGTGGGACTGTCACCTTTCACAAAACTAGATCCCTGAGTCTCTGTTGGCAAGAGACACTATATGGATTCATGGTTGTTGTCATTGATGGCAACAAAGGTCATCCCACATATCCGCAAGTCATGATGTGTCTCTACCGGAAGTCAAAATAAAGATTGTTGTGGTCCGGTGAACAAGAACAGAGCATGTGGCAAGGTCCAACAGATTGATCTGGATCTCTCAGAGGAAGTGTCTTGGTGCAGTGCGGATTTGGGGAAGTCAAGAGGACTACCTTGAGTGGTATATTCCAAGGATTTAGCCTCCGGTGATGGACAAGGAAAAAGATATGAATAGTTGAGTACCGGATTCTTGAGAGACAGTGAAAACAGAGGAAGAACTGACTGACAGAGTATCAGACTACTTTTCGGATGTGTTACTGTTCATGATAAAGGTTGTGAAGGCATGAATCATGTTTGGCCGACATGATTAATGATATCTACAAGTATATGCTTGATCCGCATTGCTTGGTGAGCAAGGATTCAGCCGACAGAACAAAGTTTGTAAGAAACTAGACTGTTCCGGATGCCGACTAGAAAGGTGATGAAATTACTTGTGCGGATATATATAGAGGATGGATTTAGTTGTGAAGGGTGTGAATGAATTAATATATATGCGAATAAGTCCAGAACAGAGCAGAAGTAGCAAGAAAGATCCGGTATGTGAAAGGATAGCAGAATAAAGAACAGAGGAAAGATGAAGTGCAGCAGATCAGTGTACTGAGCCTAACCGGAACTGAACTCCAGCATATGCAGATGCTTCCAATCAGTTCAAGACTGTGATTCTTATCACTTTGTAGACAGTGTGTCTTCTTGTAGGCAGTGGGCCTCTTGTGAGCAGTGTGCTCGGGCAGTGAGCCCTAATTGGCAAGTGCCATTTTGTAATTTCCTATTCTTCTAACAGAGAATAATTTTTGGGTTAATCACCCCGTGGTTTTCTCCCTTAACAGGGTTTCCATGTCAAAAATACTGTGTCATGTGTTTCTTATTTCATGGTAATGTTTTTGTGTTTGATTCAATGCTGCATTAATTAATAAGAAAGTTCAGAAAGAGAAATAATTAGGATAACTGATTCACCCCCACCCCCTCTCAGTTATCAATAGTCTCTCCCTTCCATATCCATGTTCTCCTACCCAAATGTTTCAAAAAAAAAAGGAAAAAAAAAAAAAACGTAAAGAAAAATCCCTTCATCCAATGGTGAAAACCTGGCAAACAGGCACCTTGGATAAGTACCATGATGAAAACCTGGCAAACAGGCATCATGTGTAAGTTGATCTTCTATGTCACCTACACTTGGGGGCACCTTGTCTCATCGACATATCACTTTTCTCCTACCAGTTTCCTTTCATACCATTTCCTATCCTATCCTCTATCCATTACATACCTATACTATCCCATCCATCCATCCAATCTTCCTTTCCTCTATTCTTTGGTCTTGATAAAGATTGGGGGCACAATGTTGACAAATGTTTTAGATGTCTCTTGGCATACCTTATCCCTCCAAACCATGAAAATCCTTCATTATCCTCTCATCCTCCTATTGTCATTAGCATTGTCATAAAAAATCCTACGTACTCTACCTACAATGGGGCATGTTATACTTATGCGACATAGTCCTTGGAGATCACATCCTTGTTTCCTTCTATCCACTATTGCCCATCCTCATACCTACCCGTTCTATTCTTTATCTCCCATCCATCTTCCTATCTATGGTGTTTCCTTGTCATCAGTATCTAGCGTTAAGGCTCTGCTTCCCATCCATCCCATGTCTTGCCGTCTGTGTCTGTACCCTTTCACCAGGCCAAGCACGCGCAGCAAAAGAAGCTTCCCAAAGAAAAAATCTTGACCCAAAACATCAACCTGTCCAAAGCAGAACACCATACCAAAACATTCAAACTAATTCTATATCAATTATGGCAAAAAGACACATCTAATGCAAGAATGTTTTGTGAACATGTTAACTTACAAAGTCTTGGATTTTTGCCATTATGTCTTCCTATGCTACTCAAGGATGCCAAAAGCTAGAGATGCTATGATGGGGGCATGATTATTTTCTTTATTTTCTCTTTATGGATTAAACTTTAGTAATGTGACACCTTGTCTAAGGACATGATCGGCAAAAGATCATCAAGGACATCAAAGGTCTAACATGAATGGGGGCAATCCCTATCTGTTGATATGCAAGAAGTACTCAGGTCATCTTGGTTCAATTATACCTCGATGCTTGTATTAACTTGCTAAATCAAAATCCATGTAAGCAGTACTCAGGTCATCTCGGTTCAATTATACCTAGATGCTTGTATTAACTTACAACATTTCAAAAAAAGTACCAAAAAAACACCCAATGATGAAATAAAGCACTTCAAAATACTTGCACCGTCAAGATGTCAAAAGTAAAGTGTAGACACCTAAAAATGTCTTCCACCATCTAACTAACTCCATAAAACCCTAAACACACCAATTTTCCTTCTAACCAATTAATTAAATTTTTATTTAATTAATTACCCCTTTCATTTTCCAAATTCACACCATTTTGTCCCCAAAATTGAATTAATTTCATTAATTCAATAGTCTAAACCTTAGCCAATTAATTTAATAATATGCAAATATTTATTAAATCAATTTCCCCTTTTTCTCTAAATCCAATTAATTAGTTAAAACCATGTTAACTAATTAATTCAGCCTATAATTAACCTATCCCTACCCTAAACAATTAAATAGCTATTATTTAATTGCCTACCCTAGCCTACCTCATCCTAGCCCTAGGATTAATTAAATAAAACCCCTATTTAATTAATCCTAACCCCTTCATTTGGGTGGTCAAACCTTGTTTAACACTCTTCCCCACATTCTCCAAATAAAAAATTGAATTAAATTCACATAAGTCAATTTTTTATTTAAAAACATCCCACATCACATTTATTTCTCCTTACAAACCCATACTCATTTATTTCCTCTCTTCCCCAAATGAATTTTTAATTTATTTACATTCCCCCATATGAATCTTTAATTCAAAAATAATATTTCACCCCCATGCTCATTTAATAACTCATTTTCCCAAAATGAATAAAAGATTCACTTTTATTCCTAGCCCTCCATTCATTCAAGATTGAATCTAGGCCCTCCACATCACTTTGATGGGATTAGATTTGTATGTGAGGTATAATCTTGTGTTTATTGCATTTGGTTTAGTATTTCAACCTTGTTTACATCTCTAATCTACATTGGCATGCCCGATGGAACCCACAAGGTCCAAGTCTAACTTATTTTGTGAGTTTTTGGTGTAAGATACGTGTGTTTACAGGTGTGGCGCCATCCTACCCTCGCAGCGATGCCATCACTGGCTAGTTTTAGCGCCATTTCCTATTTTGGCGCTATTTTGGCATAGCACATTTCTACTCTTTCACTCACTCACATTTCTTTTGCTCATGATCTTCCTACCAATTTTTTTGTTAATTTGCTCTCGGTTTTCACAAAGATATTGAAATTACAAGGGGGGATTATGTCAAAATTTTTATAGGAGGTCTAAAAATGCATTTTGGCTTTGTTTTTATCTTGTTTTTCATTTACTCAGACTAACGAAGCTAACAAGACCTTGATTTTGTTGTCTGACCCTTTGTATTGTGTAGAAGAAACCACTTTTTGCAGGTCAAACATATTCAGCCCCATATCAATGCTATCTCCCAGATTTGCGCTATCCGCAGGTGTAAACCAACTGCCTGAGACATTACGTAGTGGCACAATCACAGTTATTTTAGTGCTATCTCCTAGTTTAACGCTATTAGGGTCTTATGTTAGCACTATTTATTGGATTATTGCTTTCTATGTAATATTGTAACACCATCATTTAGTTTGGCATGTTCATGATCTGGAATCAGTGCTATATTGTTAATTAGCACCATCTGTGTAAGTCGGGTTGTTCTACCCGCAGTGGTGCTATTATATATCTGTTTCAACACTATTCTTCAAACTGACTTTGCTATTTTTTTTACAGGTACTGACAAGTGTTTATAGGTCTTTTGCTATCATTTTTGGAGTTACTAACTAACTTTTTGTAGGGTGATTTCATTTCTGTTTTAAATACTTCAATTTGCAACTTAAAATGAACCCTTTGCATGATTAGTTAGACAAACGTTTTAACTTGGTGCATCTGAAATTTGAGCAAAGCAAGAAAATCCTTTTGTGTGTGTGTGTGCCCAAACATTAAAATTTGGTTTCCTAAAATTTACATTGTGTGCCAACAACAACAATACAAAACACTTCAATTTAGGCTTTAAAAAGAACCACAACTTGCATAAATCGAACATATTTTGGTTAAAAAGAACAACAACTTGCATCTTTCACGCATATAAACAAGAAAATCATTTTTTAATTGTGTGAAGTGTCCTGTGCTCTTTTTACTTGTGGAGTGAAAAAGCGTATACTCTTCCCTCGCACCATTTTGGTGACCTTGGGAATCAAAAGCTTCTCATGAAACTTGCATTAATCACACCCCATTTAATCCAAAGATCTAAAAATGAACCATGTTTAGTGTGATGCAATCATAGAAGATACGTATGCTCTCCCCTTGCATCTTTGAATGAACTTGGGGATCAAAAGTGTTTTCATGATTGTATTGCTTTTGTAAACCTTAGAGGGCCTACCACCCCGCTTCAAAAGGTGGGAACGACCCAAGGGGCATCAAGCTAAAGCCAAGCTCTTCCAAGCCGCTATATAAAATAAGGCGTTTGGGACGAAAGTCTCAAGCGACAGGTGTTGTTGTGTTATACTGACAGCCAACCTCCCCCAAAACCCTCCAAGGCGTAACCCTTGGAGACTGGGAGACTCCATAATGGAGAGTAGTGCTGCCGCACGTATAACCACCTAAACAGATGCCCTTACTACAAACCATTGTTTAGCATTTCCAAATCCTTCTATTTGTTGGCGCAGAAGGGAAACCTTTGAAGCGGCCCCAATTCATGTGGTTCTTAGATGAGGTAGCAGGGATAATCTAAAGGTTTGGTGAGGGACAAGCCTTATAAGAAACCTGGATCTTGGTATGAGTGAGAAGTGTGTGCAATTGTAAGGAGAAGCCGGTGCTACCAAGATCCTGGAGCTACCCGCTTTGAATAGGTGCAGCTAGGGGATTCAACAAATACTGTCACATTCTCACCTTAGGTTGTTCAAAGTGTTTGTTAAATAAAATCACACATCTTTTTTTCAAAACAAAGCAAAATCTTGATTGTTGTGTGATTATTGTGCTTGAATTATATGCAACAACATTGCCAAGAGACAAAACAAATCATTTGATCACATTCTAAACAAAGAAAATCCAAAATTGCCATCAAAAATTTGTCTTTTTAGGACCTTGACAAACACTGTCTTGTTTTAGTGCCATATCTGTCTGATAGTGGCATCATTCCACCTGTGGATTGGCACTATTCTCAAATTCACTTGCCTAAAGCAGAGACCTATCTATTTGAGATCTTCACCATCTGTACCGCTATAATCCATAGTCACATCCCAAAAATTTGACAACAGCACATCCATTTTCCTCCAAATTTTTCAAAATCACACCTTCTCTTTAACCTTAGAAAATTAATCGCCACCATTGTTGGACCCTATCTCATTTTTCATATCAACCTCATCTTTATTCACATACCTTTTTAGACCAAACCAAGATTCTTATCGTAAGAAAATCATTCCCAAAAATCCCCAAAAGTTCCCAAAATCAACACATCATCAAAATCTGTCATCCTTTTGAGCTAAAGTTAGATCTAGATTTCATCCTTCACATCACATCTTACTTGGGAAGTCAATAGTCTACCTTCCAAGTGAAATCATTATCCCTCTTTGCATAAGGTCATTAGTCTACCCCAAACAAAGAAAAATATCCATTCGTGCAACCACAAATCTAGGTCCTACCTAAGCTCAGTTTGTTGACTATCAAAATCATCCATATCAAAATCAAACATCAACAAAATCTCTTCAAAAACAAAATGTCATCCATCACCTATCTCTTTGGTCCAAAATTTGTCCAAAATCAATATTGCCCATCCATATCACCCTTAGGTTGAAACCTTTAGAAATACATATCGATCTTCCACCACATCTTCTCTTCTACTCCATCTCACTACCACATCCATCTTTGGGTCCAACATAATCAATCAGATTCTCTAAGGTCTCCATCCCCATCTCATCATACATCTAGAAATCAACTCCATATACGTGCATGCCCATCATGAGATCACAAAGCAAAAAGAAGCAAGAAATGGCAGAACATTGGCCATTTGGCATGCCTAATACCGATAGTAACAACATACCCGTCTATCAAACATGCAACCCACCTACATACTCTTACCTTCCCCCATATGGTCCTAATGAAAATCCCTTCAGTTACTTACGACAAACACAACCATCACCCCCCCACCACCACCAACACAAAACGTCCCCATCATTTACCAAGATGATCTAGATGTCTTAAGCTTCACGCAAGATGCTGATAACATGGACCTACTTGATAAAATCCTAAGGTTGGACCCAAGTAGATATCTTGATCATCTTTTCAAAATTGGTGCTCAACTCCCCCCCATCACGACATCATCACAACCATCCACCTCTACAATTGTCCCTACCCCATCAAATACCCAAGCATCTACATCACATACCCAACCCACCATCTCTCAAATGTCAACACCAACCGTATCTACCACCTCCACAACCTCAACCGCTACCACATCTACAATTCCCACATGTACCGCTATCCCTACCATCTCCCAACCCATCATCACTTCTACTACCACAACTACCATAAACCCTTCCGCTTCACAAATCACCATGGGCATACAAGGCAACATCACACAAGAAAGTACCTCCACGAGTGTGCCCCCACCCAACCCTCAAACCATTGCATACCTACGACAATTATTCTCACAAACACCTTGCAACACATCTAACCAATCCAACATCCACATACCCAACATCAATCCATCTAATGTCACCTACCCACATAATCCCATAAATCAACATAATCCCAATCCCCAAATACCACCACATGTTCTCCAACAACTCTACGCGCATCAACAACATCAGCCACCAATCAACCAAAACACCAACACACAATACCAACACCTCAATCAAACAAATCCCCAATATCAAATCCCACCCCATATCCAACATCTCACCAACCAACAGATGTACATACAACAACCACAACAACCACAGGATCTCACAACCGTCCTACAAGGCTTAATCCAAAAGGTAGATGACCTACAAACTGGGGGCAAATGCAAACACTATTCCTTTGAGGATATTTGCCCCTACCCATTCAATCACACATTGTACATGCCCCCTTTCCCCAAGAACTTCGAGACACCTAAATTTGACAAATACAAGGGAAAGGGAGACCCTAGGGACCACCTTAGGGAGTTCTACATCACTTGCTTAGAAGTCTCTAATAACGACACCTACCTAATGCGACTGTTCCCAAGAAGCCTCGGCGGTCAAGCCGCTGAATTTTTTGCACATCTTCCCCCAGGTATTAGGACTTTCCTTGAGCTTGCGGAGAAATTTGTGAACCACTTCTCCTACAATTTTGAGCACGAAATGTCCATGACAGACCTTTGCAACACCAAACAAAAGAATGGAGAAGCCTTCGCTTCCTTCTTGCAAAGGTGGAGAGGCTTAGCAAGGAAAATCCCATGGCCCATTCCTAAAAAACAACTCGTCACCATGTTCATGGCCAACCTCAATCAGGAATTAGGGTTTCATTTACAAATACTTTGTGCATCTACCTTTGAAGAGGTCATCGATAAAGGCACCACCATCGAATGAGCCCTCATTGCCAAGGGCTCCATCAAACTGTATGACCACAAATCCAACAACAATAACAATAACAACAACAACAACAACAACAACAACAACTACAAATCCAATAACGACACCCCCAATACCAACAACAATGCCAACAGACAATCAAATGACAAATCACGTTATTAGGGGAAGAACAAGAACAATTTGAATGATAGCATCATGGATGTGAAAGCCATCCGACATATACAAAACCAAACACCTGCACATGTGTATGCAACAAATGTAAATAACCAGAGAGGCCCAACTAAACAACGCAAACCACGCAGACATTTCACACCCTTAGGAGAACCTGTTGAAGACATCCTTGATAGATGTCTCAAGCAAAATTTGATCACACTCCCACCCATTAGACCCCGTCAAGAGAATGAACTAAAAGCCATGTGGTGCAATGAGAATGACTACTGTGAATACCACCGCATTGCGGGTCATAAAACAACCGACTGCATGCAACTAAAACATTACATCCAAGACCTTATAGAACAAAATCTAGTCGGTCTCGATCACAGCACCCAACCATCACCAAACGCCAACCTAGGAGCTTACAAGGATCCCCTACCTAATCATAACAAAGCCTCCTCATCTAACCAAGCATACAATGTCACCCCACCACATGCGTCTTACGACTCTATTGTAGGATGTATAGAAGCATCATCCCATCATGTCAACATAGTCACCATTTAGGCACAAGCACCTGATTGCGCTATTACAACTCGTCGTGGCCATGTATCTATCCACACAGCCCCTCCCACTGAACAAACACCTGCATCCACATCAGATCCCCTACCTCCTTGACCAACCGCACGTGCACCACCTACCCACCAATATAACCTCCTAGAACACCTAGGAAAGACACCCGCACAAATCTCCATCGTCGAGTTGCTTCGCACATCTCCCCTTCATAAGGACGTCCTCGATAAAGTGCTCTTGCAAACACAAGTCCCTACCAACTTGAATGTAACTCAATTCTGAGCCATGGTAGGACACATCGCCGCACCCCATCATCTCACTTTCTTAGAAAAGGACCTGCCCGCCTCTGATCACATACATAATGATGCCCTGCACATTGAAGTCCACATCCACAAACACACCATTAAAAGAGTCTTAATAGATGGTGGTTCTGGCCTCAACATATGCACTCTAAAACTGCTAAAACACTTGGGGTACTCTGATGTGGTTGTCGACACTAGCGAGTGCATTACGATTAAAGGCTATGATGACATTGAATGGCTCTCTGAAGGTACTATCAAGCTTCCCATACAAGTGGGACAAAAAATATTGGAAACTAAATGTCAAGTTCTCGATCTCGACCTCCCCTACAACATCCTTCTCAGTAGACCATGGATTCATGCCATACAAGCCGTCCCATCCACCTTCGATCAATGCATCAAATTCCCTCATAATGGCATAGAAGTCATAGTCTATGCTGACCCTCGCCCCTTCCAATACTACAGTTTTCTGGAAGGCCACAACCAAACATTCTGCCCATATAAAAAAGCCACCGCTAAAGCCAATCCAACAACATCAAACTCATATATCGACCCCGCAAACATTGCCTCCACTTCATCCCAAGCAACTCCACCACCTGAGGTCCAGATCAAGCTATCCAACATGGGATGTGGGGAATATGACCTGCACGGCACCTTTTGTGTTGGCACATTACCCAATCCTAAGACATTCGGCATCCCAAAAATAGAGGCAGCCAATACAGTCATTATCAAGTGCAAACCCTTGCCCATCTTCAAGAAGAGGCATCTCCTGGATCAGGATGTACTCGAAGACATCTCATCTTGGCTTTACAAGGATGAAGAGCTTGAACAAGAAACCCCCACAATCCCAACAAAAATCTACGGCAAAGGTTCTAAAATTGTCAAAAGCATGGGCTATAAAGGACAAGGCGGTATAGGCCTTCATGAACAGGGAATCATAGAACCACTACAAGAAACAAAGAATCCATATACTCAAGGGTTAGGGTATGGTCAACCACAACGCATCCTCACTACCGGTGAGTGTATCTTGGCCAAGGTCGCTACGATCTCCTTAGATGTTGACAATGTTAACGAAATGGGCCTTCACGACTCCCTTAGTGATTTCACCAAATTATTTGACTCATCTACTTGTACCATCTACTCTGTCACCACTCTCGCTTCACCCTCCAATGATTTGCCACTAGTTTACCCCGACCTCATTGATTGGGACCAACGGGGACCTCCTATCTTCGACATCACACCTAACGATGAGGCCATCACCGAAATGATGGGGGTAAGAGATCACTTCCCTTTGGGAGATCATCGAGCAGGATACATAATGGAACTCAATCCGGATGCCTATTTTAGGGAGACAACCCCTGCTTCCAGTCACACAAACACAAAAAGAAAAAATGGATTTGATGGTGAAAACCGTTCTACGACAATATCAGATCCCAAAATAGTAAAAATAAATGACATATCTCCTGGTGAAAACCTCCACAAGGCATAAGGAGATGGAAGCATGGGCCTCCCTGAGATAGACAAAGTCTATCCAGATAGATCACCCATCTTGGTCAAACCATCTCAGGAAATGAATCTTGGAATAGAGGAAGAGCAAAAAATCACATACAGAGCAGAATCTCTTAGCATACAGGAACAGGAGAATTTCTTATCCTTCTTCACATGCAGAAATTGCAACTTTACGTGGACCTATGCAAACATGCCAGGGCTAGATCCTACTTTGGTGGTTCATCACCTTGCAGTACGCCCTGATGCAAAACTAGTCAAATAGAAGCTCAGAAAAATGAATCTGCAAGTGGCTCTCCTCATCAAAGTAGATCTCAAGAAATTACTGGATGTTGGGTTCATTCGCCCAATCGATTATCCTGAATGGGTTTCAAACCTTGTACCAGTTGCTAAACTAGATGGCCAAATCCACTATTGTACCAATTTCAAGGATCTCAACAAGGCCTGCCCGAAAGATGACTTCCCACTACCAAACATTGACATGATAGTAGATCTCACGGTAGGATATGAAATGTTATCCCTCATAGATGATTTCTCAGGATACAACCAGATAAAAATCACTAAAGAGGATCAGCACAAAATGGAATTCATATGTCCATGGGGAACATACTGCTAGGTGGTAATGCCATTCAGCCTAAAGAATGCAGAAGCCACCTATCAAAGAGCTATGACCATCATCTTCCATGACCTCTTCCACCACGTCATGGAAGACTATGTGGATGATTTGCTAGGGAAATCCAAGACTAGAGAAGAACACTTAGATGTGCTGGCCAAGATCTTCGATAGGTTAGAGAAATACAATGTCTGTCTGAATCCAAAGAAATGCATCTTCGGTGTCACCTCAGGCAAACTTCTGGGATACATAGTCTCGAGAAGAGGAATCAAATTTGATCCTGCAAAGGTCAAGGCCATCACCGAGATGCCGCCTCCAAAAACACTGAAACAGCTGTGGAGCTTGCAGGGAAAACTCTAGTCTATCTGACGATTCATTCCCCAACTTGCGGATAAGTGCCAACCATTCCAGCATCTGCTTCGAAAAGACATCACTTTCATCTGGAACACCCAGTGTCAGGATGCATTTGACTGACTAAAAGAATACTTGGCTAATTCTCCTGTGCTAACTCCACCAAGGCAAGGCGAACCCCTCCTATTTTACATCTCCACAACAGAGACAGCCATCGGAGCCTTGCTAGCACAACTCAATGAGCAGGGGAAAGAAAGAGCCATTTACTATATCAGTTGTACCTTGATCTCATGTGAGCTCAATTACACACAAATTGAACGAGCATGTCTAGACCTTGTCTTTACGTCACAAAAGTTGAGACACTACATGCTCAGTCACAAGACCAAGCTCATTGCTAAGATCGACCCACTGAAGTACCTCCTAAATAGAGATACTCTTATTGGCAGAATGGCTAAATGGGTCATGATTCTCACAGAGTTTGATATAGAATACACTGAGAGAAAGGCCATCAAAAGGCAAGTTATAGCAGATCAGCTGGCTGAGGCACCTATTCCAACATAACATCCTACTTTAGCAGATTTTCCTGATGAAGCCATCTTGACAATCACACCAGCCATAGATACATGGAAGATGTATTTTAATGGATCATACACTCACAAAGGCTCAGGGGCAGGTATCCTATTTGTTGCCCCTTAAGGCGACACAATCCCTAAATCCTTCAAGATCACATTTCCATGCACCAACAACATAGCAGAGTATGAGGCCCTCATCACAGCTCTCTGCATGGCCATCCAATGTAAAATTGAAAAGCTAATTGTGTATGGCAACTCTCAACTGGTCATC
Source organism: Cunninghamia lanceolata (assembly GCA_027924645.1). Taxonomy (NCBI): domain Eukaryota; kingdom Viridiplantae; phylum Streptophyta; class Pinopsida; order Cupressales; family Cupressaceae; genus Cunninghamia; species Cunninghamia lanceolata. The sequence continues at coordinate 6,093,005 of BSBN01000501.1, read as the reverse complement.
AGGCAGGTCAATAATGAATACAAAACCAAGGATGACAAGCTCCTTCCCTATAAGAAGATGGTCGATGATTTCAAAGACTACTTCGAAGACATCCATTTCGAGCAAATCCCAAGACTCAATAACAAAGTAGCAGATGCCATGGCAACTATCGGATCTTTGGTAGACATGAAGAAGGATAGCAAGAAATGCGAGTTCCTGATCGAAGGACTCCCCATCCTAGCATCCAATGTTCCTCAATTTGAACTAGTGTGTGAAGTCATTGGTCCCTTGTTCCCTTGGTACCAAGAAACATAATTATACCTCCACGACAACATCCTCCCCCCTAATCTGTCCACCTCACAAAGAAAATCATTCATCCCTCGAGCCTCATGTTTCATCCTTGTAGGCGATACATTATACAAAAGGAGTCTTGATGGTGTGCTTCTACGATGTTTAGACTCTAGGGAAACCAAAGTAGCCTTAGAAGAGGTACATGCAGGCATCTGTGGGGTGGATTCAAATGGACCCACTCTTTCTAAAAAGATCCTCAGGACCAGATATTATTGGCCCACAATGGAACAAGATTCCCACAGGTTTATCAAGAAATGCCTCACATGCCAACAGCATGGCGATCTCATCCATGCACTAGCACAAGAACTGCAACCGATCACAATGCCATGGCCTTTCTCATAGTGGGGACTCGACCTCATAGGAAAAATACATCCTCCATCCTCCAATGGCCATAAGTTCATTATCACTGCTATCGAATACTTCACAAAGTGGGTGGAAGCAATACCACTCACCTTCACCACAGGTATCCAAATCTCAAAATTCATCCTCCACTATATCATTTTCTGATATGGTATCCCCCATTCCATCATCACTGACAATGGAAAGCCCTTCAAAAACCAAGAAGTTCGCACCTTGTGCAAAAAAATTGACATTAAACACCACTTCTCCACACCATATTACCCTCAAGGAAATGGTCAAGCAGAGGCTTCTAACAAAACCATCCTCTGCATTCTCAAGAAGACAGTCAATGAAGCTGGCCGTGACTGGCACCTCCAACTCAACCCCGCTCTATGGGCCTACTGCACAAGCATCTGTACTCCTACAGGAGCCACCCCATTCTCACTAGTATTCGGATCTGAAGCCATTTTACCTATAGAAGTCAAGCTCCCATCTCTCTGAGTGTCCTTGCAAAACATTATCTCTAATGAGGACTACCACGTCGCAAGGTTACATCAACTGGAACTACTGAATGAGAAACGCCTGAATGCATTGAATCACCTATAGGCATACCAAAACTACCTCAGAAGAAGCTACAACAAAAAGATCAGAAACCAAAAATTTAAGGTAGGTGACCTTGTCCTAATGGAAAATCAGAAGAACTTGCAAGAGCGTCTGAAGCAAGGAAAGTTTGAACCCAACTGGTTAGGACCTTATGTCATCATGACCGATCATGGGTCAAGAGCTTATCATCTTGCAACACCTGAGGGGTAGCCTCTAGATGAGCCCATGAACATCTTGCATCTCAAGAAATTCTATGCATAACCCATCTGGTACCCCAAGTCAAAAAAAAAAAAAAATCAAAAATCAAAAACATAAAAAAAATCAGAAATCAAGAAAAATCAGAGTGCAATAAAAACTTCTAATGGAGAAAATCACCTCGGTGACGCCTTGGATAAGTACCATGGTAAAAACCTGTTTCACACGCCATGTGTAGTGGTCGGTTCTACCATCTAAGAAGTCCTCTTTCCATCACATCACTCCATATCTCACGCATCCCATGGCTTGGAATTCTGAAACATCAAGTTCTATCGACCAACCCATCCTATCTCACCCAAAGGCCAACTCATGGAACGAGGATCTTTGTATGCTCCATTTGTACATACAAAATCAAAAAATCCAAAAATATCACAAAATCATAAAATATAAAAACAATAGAAAATACAGAAAACCCAAAAAACAACACATCTCATCGCAATCACCAAACACACATCAATCTTCATCACATCAAACCCATCCCAAACCATTCCCACATCATCAAGTCTTGCCAGAACTATATATTCATTTCACCCGCATCTTAAAAGTACCTTGATCCCGTGGACACAGGGTATGTAGGAAGTCTGGAATACGAAGAATGTTTCCAGTACTCAGGTATATAAGATGCACCCATCCAACTTGTTTGGATGGTCCCCATTGACTGAGCTTTCTGGATCTCATAAATGATACACACGCTACATATACACTCCAAACAGGTCCCCCAACGCAAAAATCATCAATCAACATACCAATCATAATCCTACACATGGCCAGACTGTTCTTTTGCCCATCTTCCAAAAATTCTCTCATCAACACCAATGGATCTACGTCCTAGGATATATCTTTCCTACAATGGACAAAAATCTATCATTCAATCATCACGTCTCTTGGCAAGAGCACACAAAGGCTATTTGTATCTTTTCGTTGGTCTTTTTGCTTATTGATTTTTATCTTTTTGTCTGGCTCTAAGTCATCTCCAAAGCTACCTTGATCTCATTATATCATGGTAAGTAGCGGATAGCACCTGGAGTAGACATAGTCATTGTTTCTGCATGCTGTGCTTGTGGGTTGGTTTCATTACTCCAAGAATAGTATTCATATCTTGAAGTCCAGGTTGGTTCTAGCATCATGTGTCCTATCTTGCATATACATGCATCAAAACCTTATATGCATTATTCATACCCATCGCTATGAGTCCCCTTCCTCGACTAGACAAGATTATACTACCTTGGGCATGCATGAAATCAACCTATTGTTTGTGGGTCTAGTCCATGCAATCACAGGGTATACATCATCACCTAGGTCATTTCATACCTTTGTGAAATGTATCCTACATTGCTACATTAAACTAAGAAATGCTCTCAATTAATCTTTTGCAACTACTGTTACTAGCTCAAAATCATCACCCTAATCACTCAGTCAACTATCCCATCTCGACCTAGATTTGATCATCACTTTCCCCAGACCCCCCCAATCTAATTCCCTCACCAACCCCATTCCCCCACCATATCTCCACTTAACACATCTTGAACCAAATCCCCCCTCAATGACGTCCAGGTTGGTTCTAGCATCATGTGTCCTATCTTGCATATACATGCATCAAAACCTTATATGCATTATTCATACCCATCGCTATGAGTCCCCTTCCTTGACTAGACAAGATTATACTACCTTGGGCATGCATGAAATCAACCTATTGTTTGTGGGTCTAGTCCATGCAATCACAGGGTATACATCATCACCTAGGTTGTGGGATATGAATAATCACAAGATTATTCATATCTTGAAGTCTAGGTTGGTTCTAGCATCATGTGTCCTATCTTGCATATACATGCATCAAAACCTTATATGCATTATTCATACCCATCGCTATGAGTCCCCTTCCTCGACTAGACAAGATTATACTACCTTGGGCATGCATGAAATCAACCTATTGTTTGTGGGTCTAGTCCATGAAATCACAGGGTATACATCATCACCTATTTCATACCTTTGTGAAATGTATCCTACATTGCTACATTAAACTAAGAAATGCTCTCAATTAATCTTTTGCAACTACTGTTACTAGCTCAAAATCATCACCCTAATCACTCAGTCAACTATCCCATCTCGACCTAGATTTGATCATCACTTTCCCCAGACCCCCCCCAATCTAATTCCCTCACCAACCCCATTCCCCCACCATATCTCCACTTAACACATCTTGAACCAAATCCCCCCTCAATGACGTGGTGTCTTATGACCTAACAATCCTCTCATCTCCCCACCGCCAACCTCTAGACGCTCCCACCCCTATACTCTCCCCACCTAATTCCCTTTCCCACAGCCTCACCACTCAGGGTTAAACAAAGAACATCATGTGTATTAGGACTGGATCATCTCACCTATCACCTAGTTTGCATACCACCTATCACCTAAACTGCATCTAGCATATCATTTTAGCTACATGTCATGATCATTTAATATTACATATCATTTAGGTGCATTTTAATCCATTTAATTGCATATCATTTTAGGTGCATTTTAATCCATAATTGCATATCATTTTAGGTTCATTTTAATCCATTTAATTACATATCATTTTAGGTGCATTTTAATCCATAATTGCATATCATTTTAGGTTCATTTTAATCCATTTAACTTGCATGTCATTTAGGTTCATTTTAATCCATTTTGCATATCACTTAGGTTCATTTTAGAATCAGTTTAAAATACATGCCAATTAGATTCATTCTAGAATCATCTAGTTGCACATTATACATCACATTTCGTATCATCTCATAAACCACTTAGTCACATTACATCGTCATATAAACATCTAGCTGCATTTGCATATTTTTACATTTCCATAATAAATACTTCTGAAACATTCATTTACATTAGATATCCTATATCCATCATCAATGCATCCATAAAATCAAAAACATCATTGCATAAACATCACACATCCATAGCATATAAAATCCATAAAGAAATACTGCATCCATCACATAGACATCATCATAATAGATCATATCCATAGCATCATAAACTGCCAGAATGCATCATATCATATAAAATCACTGCAAAAAATGTACATCGCTCATATATGTATACAAAAAATAAAGTGTACTGATACAAAATGCCTCCAAGGGCTATCATGATATGGCTATCACATAAAGGATCCCCTCTCTGATGGAATAGGAGACTCTGACCTTGGTTGAGCTTGCGATCCTATCGGCGGCTGCGGCTGTGGCTGTGCCTACACCTGAGGAACCTGCTGGGGCACGTGTGAGGGAGGAGGTATCGTCTTCTGAATGGACTGAATAGATCTCGATCTATGTGATCTCGATGCCCCTGATCTGTTGACCTGAATATAGCTCAGGGCACGCTACGCTGCTGGCACAGCCGCGTAGTACAGGCCCTGATAGTACTCCACCCGTGCTCTGGCCTCTGCTAAATCCCCCTATACCTGCATCACCTGCCCCTGTGCCTGACTCAATTGTTCCTACAACTGATAAGTCTGTGTCTGTGCCTGAGACAACCGAGCTTGCATCCCTATCAAAACTAGGGCAAGTCCACCACCTGAAGCCTGTAGACTACCTAATGCAGTCTCTGCTTGCTGTGCCCTACCAAGTGCGGTATCCTGCTCTCTGGTCAACACCTCTACCTCACCATGAGCCTGGGCTAACTGTACCCATAATGCCGCCACTTGTCCATTTGTCCCATCTAATAAGGCCAGTACCCCCTGCAACTATACCAACTCTGCATCTTGGCCCTCCAGTGCGTCCTGAAGGCTTGCCACCTATGCTCTCAGGGTCTCCATATCCTCCTCATCTTGTCGCCTCCAACGATGTGTAAGCCTCTCACCCTCGGCCTCTCCAGCCATCCCTGAGGGACCTACCTGCTGCCTGCTGCCCTCCCCCAACCACCTGCTACTGCGCTACCTGTGGTGGAGGCAAATGTTCCCCACGCCACCAAGGTCCTCTAGGCTGTCGCCCTGCTCCAACCTGTACCTACTCAACAGGAACCTGCTGCATAGGTACCTGCTGCCCCACCTGCCCCTGCCCTACTGCCACTGTCGCCAGCACATCTATTAGCTGGCCATCCCTACCAACCACTCTCTCCTCTCCATCATCTCCAACCTCCACAAGGACGTCCTTAATGATCAACTCCCCCCCCACATGATCCTCCCCATCTGAGTCATCTCCACCATCTGAATCACCACCCCCGAACCTACTACCTCCTCTATGGGATCTGTCAACTGAGTAGGCTGATGCATATGCCACCATATATCATAGGCAGCCGTAGTCCTTGCATCCCTCACTGTGCTCCTCCAATCCCATTGCACTGGCCGTAGAGCTGTAAAATCTACTAAGGCGACCTGTGGCTGTATAACTGCAGGCCAATAGGCCGCATCTTGAGGGGTCCGCGCAAATATCACCATCTACTATAGAGTGTCCTAGACCAAACCAAACTGCCACATGACCCGTGAGGGTAGATACATATCTATCATATGGTCTCCTCAACCCATCAGGAACCGCTGCTAAAACGCAAAAGGGAGATGCAGGTCATCATCTGGCCACTACTCTACACTAATGTATGGTTGTTGGGTCACACTGATCACATCATCTAGCATCCTCCTCTAATGCCGCACCTACCCAGTATACATGTACTCTGCATCTCGATATAAAAACACAAAGGCCTCAAACTACTGTTGATAGAACCCACATAGCGGCCTGGTAACTGGGATGTGCTCCCAAATCCATACGTGAAGCAAAGTAACTCCAGCTAATAATGCTCTATCATGCAGGTAAGCAACTGTATACATCTCATGATATAACTGCCCTAGCATAGTCGGTCCCCATGCATAGACAATCTCATGTGTCACCATCCCCTCTATCACCCCCCAGCTAACCGGAAAACCCCTGCCTCGCCTGTTAGGCATCACGACGCAAAGGAATAAGGCAAATGGATCTACACCCATAGCTAGTGTCCCCTCATAGTCCATCTCCCTCCCATCCGGAGAGAGAACAAGATGATCCGCACTAAACACCCTGACTAATGCACTCTGCCCTCTCCTCGTGTCATATCTAACACGCCGACCCTGGATAGGCAGCTTGAGGATGCGATAAACATCCTCAAGTGTGATGGTAATCTCTCCAGTAGGCAACAGAAATTGTAGATCTCAGAGCGATACCACTCCACCATCGCTGTCATAAGAGCTCGATGAGCTTGTAGAACTGGCATCAATGACACCGTCAGAAGACCCAACCTAGCCAATCGACCCCGTGTCGTATCATCAAAACCCTCAAAAAGGGCAATCACAGATGGCACCCGTCACTCTCGTGAAGCAAGTATAAATTGCTCTGTATCCTGCATACGGAACATTATGGTTAGATGTCAACCTATCTTTGTCTAAACCAACCTTTTTCTTCTAAGTGTCTAAACCAACATTTTTCTTCTAGGTATCTAACAAGCCAACATTAGGTGGCATGAAAATAGACAACCCCTTGTGCCATTTTTTAAAAAGGGTACTAAAATTCCCTCTAAATGGTGCTAATATAGAAAATCGCACCACTGCGCATAGCTCTTTGTGCCATTCCATAAAATAGCACTACTGCGCGCTATCAATCGCACCATTTCTCAAAATGTTGCCCCTTTTCCTTTTCGCGCTAATCCACCCAATGGCACCGATTTAACAAATAGTGCCAATCCAGTCAATAGCGCTAATACACATGATAGCGCTAAAATGCATCATAACGCTACTTCCCAGGATGGCGCTATTCCAAAGAATAGCACCACTTTAACCCTAATTTTGTGTTAAAATGCCAGAATCCTATTCTTCCTTGTATGGCACTAATCTAGACAATAGCGCCAAAACACCTGCCTAATGGCAAAAAACTACCCTAACCCTACCCAGGTGGATAGCGCCAATCCAGATGATGGCGCTAATCCGTCCTACCGTTGGCGCTATGTGCTCCAACCCCAAATCCCAAAAACCTAAAAAAATGCACGAAAAATGAGAAAATTACAAAGTCAGGGTTAGGCCCTACTGGGGGTCTAGTGCCTAGTGCCCGGCCAAACTCTCAGAACTGCTCAGAGATATGTCGAAGTCACAGGAACTAGGGGTTGCGGTCAGCCATCTCTCCTTTGTCTTTTTTTCTCCAAAATCACAAGTGTGCAAATGTGGCACTCTAGGGGCCCACTTTGCCTAATATAGTGGGCCATGTCATACCTCCACCCCCTTGTTTTCCCTCTAGGGTGCAGATCTACGCTTTTTTTCTCTGTTTTTCTTCTTGTCATCATCTTTTCCCATCACCTATCCAACTTTCACTCCTGTCGCATCCTTTTTGAGAACTCACCTAGAAAATTTTTATTTTCCTGCCGACCTCTCGAGGGGGCAGCCCTTATCCATCTTATTCCTTCCCAGCAGTTGGGGCATAATTTTCTTCGACCTGACGCCACTTCCCTCCTAGGTCCAGATGCCACGTCAAAGAGGGGCAAAAGTAGACACCTAAAAATGTCTTCCACCATGTAACCGACTCCATACAACCCTAAACACACCAATTTCCCTTCTAACCAATTAATTAAATTTTTATTTAATTAATTACCCCTTTCGTTTTCCAAATTCACACCATTTTGTCCCCAAAATTAAATTAATTTCATTAATTCAATAGTCTAAACCTTAGCCAATTAATTTAATAATATGCAAATATTTATTAAATTAATTTCCCCTTTTTCTCTAAATCTAATTAATTAGTTAAAACCATGTTAACTAATTAATTTAGCCTATAATTAACCTATCCCTACTCTAAACAATTAAATAGCTATTATTTAATTGCCTACCCTAGCCTACCTCATCCTAGCCCTAGGATTAATTAAATAAAACCCCTATTTAATTAATCCTTACCCCTTCATTTGGGTGGTCAAACCTTGTTTAACACCTTTCCCCACATCCTCCAAATAAAAAATTGAATTAAATCCACATAAGTCAATTTTTTATTTAAAAACATCCCACATCACATTTATTTCTTCTTACAAACCCATACTCATTTATTTCCTCTCTTCCCCAAATAAATTTTTAATTCATTTACATTCCCCCATATGAATCTTTAATTCAAAAATAATATTTCACCCCCATGCTCATTTAATAACTCATTTTCTCAAAATGAATAAAAGATTCACTTTTATTCCTAGCCCTCCATTCATTCAAGATTGAATCTAGGCCCTCCACATCATTTTTATCCTCCACCATTGATCTTTTAAATCAATCTCCACCATTGGATCAAAATCCCTTCCAAAAGTCTATAAATAGAACCTCTCACAATCCATTTTCATCATCCAAGTTTATGCAAAGTTACCATGCCAAAATAACTCTTGAGCTAGAATAGTGAGTTGCCACTTTTGAGTAGCATTTCACATTTCAATTCATTGTCTAGGGTAATCTTTGTCAAGGAGCTTGTTTGGGTGCAAAGGCTCCTTCCTCCCTTGATGGGATTAGATTTGTATGTGAGGTATAATCTTGTGTTTATTGCATTTGGTTTAGTATTTCAACCTTGTTTACATCTCTAATCTACACAAAGCATCCATTATACATCCATTTATACATCCATATCCCATGCAATAAAAGATCCACAACATGTAGAGTATCAATGTTTACAAAAGCTTGTGAGTCCTTCTATCGAGTCTTTCTTCTATCAATCAGATTTCTATCTATCATCATATCTTTCATCCTTGTCCAGTCAGTCTGAGCAATGATACAAATGCAAGGTCCATCCTTAATCCATACCAATCAAGTCAAGTCAATCTTGTCAAATGATGCAATCACAATCAGTGGTCTTGATCCTTGTCTAGTTATAAATCAACTCAATCAATTATAATCAATCACTTGTCTTATATAGGATGTTGCATTGTCAAAATCAGACCAATACATCCATCTTACATGACATGTTTCATTTCCTGAAACCAGACATTATCCTTCGTGTTGCTCTAGGGATATATCATTCCCTGCCATGACAACACTGTCGTATATCATTATCAATTATTCAGTTAGTTTATAGTTTGACAGGGGCAATACCTTGTTTGTTCTTGTATCATTTGTGCATACTTGCTCACTTGCTTGTGTGTGTTATCATTTTATCTTGCATCACGTATCATTCGGCTCTTTCTTCACCCATTTTCTTCAAACCTAACCTTCTTCATCATGAGATTGTCTATCTCATGCCTTCTACCTTCTCCCCATCCAATCTCCTGAGGGGGCATCCTGTCATCAAACTTGTACCAGGGGCAAACTAGGGCATGTATCATTATCAAACTATTTATTCTTTGAAGCAACACTGTAAACTGCATTGCATCGAAGAGGGGCAAAATGTATATGTGGTGCAGGAGCACCTTGGCAAATTAATATTGCCTTGGACAAATCTTTAAGTTTGATTAAATTTGTATGCTTCCACATTGTAATGAGGTTTATCAAGTCATTTTTATGTGTTTAGGTCATTAGAAGTTTCAAAAATGCAAAATATTGCAAACCATGTAAAGGTTATCAATGTAAAATTAGAAAAAAGATGCAAACTTGGAAGGTGAAGAGTCATTTGGCTCTTGGTTCACTCCAAATCAGTTATGAACTAAAGAGACATATTTTAATACCTTTAAAAGGCCTTGTAACCATGAAGAATTTGTGGGTGGTTGAAGATTTGAGCATGGAATGAGAAAAAAACAATGTTTTCTTGTATTTTCTTTCAGAAATTTGCTGTCTTTTGCTATTGTACAGCCCTGTATGGGATTGAATGGATGTCTAATGGATTACAAATGTTATATCCTTCAACCACCTTCCATTTTATTCTTGTCCCATGCATTTTTATTTAGTTTTGTGAAAGATATGAGTGTTTTATGGACTGTAATTTTCTGATTTTCCCTGCAACAGTCCTGTTGCAGCATTTGGTATGGTTCTATACAGATATATATAGGAGAAATACATATATGGTTGGAAAGAGTATTGAGTATACTTTCCATTTCTTTTTGTTGCATCAAATTTCATTAAGATTTGAATAAGTTATGGCATTTTTATTGAGGGTAGGTCTGCAGAGTTTAATTTTCTGAAAATATAGTTTGAAAATATGCATGGTACAACTTGGTACGGCCTCACATTGATGCATATAAATAGATGGATGGAAATATATGTGTTTCTAGTTTACAATTATTTTAGTTTGGTATAATTTCATTAAGTTTTGTGAGAGATAATGTAATTTTGGTGAGTGCAGGTCTGCACACTGCCTAGGGTTTGTAGTTTTGGTAAAAGAGTCATAACTTTCTCCCCTACCATTGGATCTTCATGAAAATTGGAGGAAAAATATGTATTAATGTTCTCTTCAACCTAACCACAGCAATTGGATTATTTCTTTGATTTTTTAATGTTATTGAGGATAGTTTTGGTCCTCCTACCTCTGCATCAAATTGGTATCAGAGCTGGCGAAAGATTTGGGTGGTGTGTATTTTTTTTCCTGTCACTAAGAAGGCAAGTGAAGAGCGAGAAGATCTTGATTGTGTAGATAGATCTCTAAGGGAGGAAATATACACCTTTTGGATTTTGTGTTGCTCAGTTGTTTGGTTGCAGGTGCTTGTTCCATCTAGCTGCAAGAAGAATGTTTTCTGAGATTGTGTGTGGGCAGACAAGATGAGGTCTGTCATGACCATTCTCCAATAGAGATTTGGCTGGAGAAGGATGCATAGAGAAACCACTGAGGAGAGAGTGGTAGATGCATCACTAGGATCTGTTGTTGGGTGAGATGGATGGTTTGGTGAGTTGGTTTGTTGTGAAGCAGTGAGAGAGATGGATACCTGAAGAAGCACTTGATGTTGCAGCCTGAAGAATACTCCACTGATGGGAGTAGGAGCCTGAGGATGCTCTGTGAAGATGGTAGTTTGTTTTGTTGGTTGGTTGATCACCATTTCTATAGATTGGAAGATTGAAGATAAAGACAGAGGAAAGAGACTGTTGTTGCAAATACATTTCCAAGGGACTTGGAAATTTTGTTGGTTGGTTGTATGGTGCAGGAGCACGTTGGCAAATTAATATTGCCCTAGACAAATCTTTAAGTTTGATTAAATTTGTATGCTTCCACATTGTAATGAGGTTTATCAAGTCATTTTTATGTGTTTAGGTCATTAGAAGTTTCAAAAATGCAAAATATTGCAAACCATGTAAAGGTTGTCAATGTAAAATTAGAAAAAAGATGCAAACTTGGAAGGTGAAGAGTCATTTGGCTCTTGGTTCACTCCAAATCAGTTATGAACTGAAGAGACATGTTTTAATGCCTTTAAAAGGCCTTATAACCATGAAGAATTTGTGGGTGGGTGAAGATTTGAGCATAGAATGAGAAAAAATAATGTTTTCCTGTATTTTCTTTCATAAATTTGCTATCTTTTGCTATTGTACAGCCCTATATGGGATTGAATGGATGCCTAATGGATTAAAAATTTTATATACTTCAACCACCTTCCATTTTCTTCTTGTCCCATGCATTTTTATTTAGTTTTGTGAAAGATATGAGTGTTTTATGGACTGTAATTTTCTGATTTTCCCTGCAACAATCCTGTTGCAGCATTTGGTACGGTTCTATATGGATATATATAGGAGAAATATATATATGGTTGGAAATAGTATTGATTATGCCTTCCATTTCTTTTTGTTGCATCAAATTTTATTAAGATTTGAATAAGTTATGGCATTCTTATTGAGGGTAGGTCTGCAGAGTTTAATTTTCTGAAAATATAGTTTGAAAATATGCATGGTACAACTTGGTACGGCCTCACATTGATGCATATAATAGATGGATGGAAATATATGTGTTTCTAGTTTACAATTATTTTAGTTTGGTATAATTTCATTAAGTTTTGTGAGAGATATTGTAATTTTGGTGAGTGCAGGTCTGCACACTGCCTAGGGTTTGTAGTTTTGGTAAAAGAGTCATAACTTTCTCCCCTACCATTGGATCTTCATGAAAATTGGAGGAAAAATATGTATTAATGTTCTCTTCAACCTAACCAAATCAATTGGATTATTTCTTTGATTTGTTAATGTTATTGAGGATAGTTTTGGTCCTCCTACCTCTGCATCAATATGCCTAAAAATGACGCGATTCATTCTAAATAAATATTCTTAATATTTATTCCCTTCTTATTTCCTTCTATCAATTAAATAAATATTCTAAGGTTATTTGATTGATTCATTATCCCATAATTAAATAAAATCAATTTATTTAATTAAATTTCCCTAAATTCTTCTAATGTCTCACATAATTAAATAATCCTACGTTATTTAATTAATCCTAAATTCATCTATCTTAAGTCCTAATTCCATAAATCCACCTCACCAATCCACCTCATCTTTCCACCTCACCTTTTCCACCTCACCATGTTGCACATGTAATTAAATATTTTAAATATTTAATTAGCTAATATTCCCTCACCCACATGTCCTATTTATCCTCCAGTCAAAATTAGTTAACTCATCAATCAAATCTGTTAACTAATTAGTCAATTGAGTTCACTGGTCAATCTATTCTATTGACTCCTCAATCAACCTAGTTAACTAATCAATCAATTCAATCAATTCTTCTATCCATTCTATTAACTCTTTAATCAATTTTGTTAACTCCCCTGTTACATGATGGAAGTAAGACACTTCTATTCTTCCTATTTGTTGCACATTCCTCAACCGTTCTCAACCATTGATCTTCATATATCTTCTCAACTATTGATCTTCATTCTCCCAAGTCTATAAATGAAACCTCATTCTTCCATTCTTATCATCCAGACTATTCGTATTGTTACTCTGTAAAAATTCACTAGTGCACCTTTGGCACCCCAATACAATTCGCTTGAGATCACCAGAAGCTTTGAAACTCCTCTTCATTGCACGTTTATCACCACAGCCATTTACTATCGACATCCTTGAACACAGCAAAGGAGTGCACTCTTTGAGGGCCCTACTTCATACAAGCAAGGATAGTTTTAATAGGCAAACAATAGAAGCTTCGATCTAAGGAAGGTTTGCATTGTTTTATTCATTGCTTCATTTCATTTAAATCTTCTTAGTTTCATTATTCTATTGAGTTATGGGTATTTGATGTTGTTTGTTGCATATTTATTGTTGATCCTATTTTACCCTAACAATATTGTGTTTGAGCCTACACTCTAGCAAGCTCACCCTATATCTGTGCAACTTGTGTCTGCAACTGGTGTACCTGAGCCTACCCCTGCTACACCTATGTAACCAAAAATGAGGTAGCTCTGTCGGTACCCAAGGCCTCCAAGGCAGAGTCCCTCTCTAGTCTAAGAGCCCACACCCTCGCCAATGATGTATCTCACTCTGCAGTGAGCCCCAATATAATCCTTGTATCTGCCTCCCTCAGGGACTCTGCCATCCTGAGCTATGCCTGGAGCTGTCTAACTTGACCCTGCAAAGTAGTAATAGCCCGCTGCTGTAGAAGTAGCTGGATAGGAACCTACAAAACCTATACCTCTGCCTGCACCTGCTATTGGGGCACCTATTGCTGAGTTATCTACTATGGTGCCAACACCTGTACCTGTGGTGCAGCCTATGGCTACACTACCTATTGTTGTTGGGAGGATCCCTCCCTAGATCTCCTCCGCTGTCTCTGCCTCCCCCTGCCACCATCCCCTCCATCTCCTCTGTCACCTCCATCATCCCCATCTCCTCGACCTCCTCTTGTCCTCCTCTGTCTCCCCCTCCTCCTCCCACCACCATCCTCATCGTCTGAGTCCTCCTCCTCCAGACGAGGAGCCAACTCTCTAGGCCCTGAATATCTTAGGAATGGGTGAGCTACAAACCACTCCTCATAGTCAAGAGTCATCCTTATGTCAACTACCTCCCTCCTCATGGGCCAAGCCACATAAGGAATCTATTAAAACTCTGCCAAGGGCTCGTCATAAGATGCAACGAGGCCCCATCTCAGTCCCTCCACATGTGTCCTCGCAAACTAGGCCTACCCCTATGGCATACCCTATAGCCTGCCAAACTGTCACTGAACTTGACTAACTATCTGCCTCTCTAGTATGTGGCATGTCTACCCAATCAACCACCGAGTTTGAAAGTAGTAAGGTAGCTCATCATTCTCATCATCCCAAGGCTCGCAGTTTAGATACAAGCACCAGATAACTCCATCTACATTATCTAGTGCATGCCTCCAATACTCAAGCTTTCCCAACTTGTGTTGGGAAATAACACCTGTGTATCCATAACTATAAGGCTCACCCCACTGCCTAGAAAACACACAGATCGACTGTGTAATAGCGATGTGCTCCCATAACCAAAATTGTAGCAGTGAAATGCCATCAGACAAACTAGAAGCCCTATGATACATAACCTGGTGCATATCCTGATACAAGTGGGCGAGAACACACACACCCCAAGCAAAATAGGTGCCATCTATGATCATCCTCTCCATCATGCTACCCCAACCAATGGGGAACCCATGTGACCTCCTATTGGGGCATACAACACCCCCGATTAGCCCTGTAACTATCCTTGGGAAGTAGTCATAGTAGTCATGAATATCCTGCCAAGAGATAACCTGGTGCTCTAACTCTGGATCATCGAAAACACACCTGCACTCTGCCAATCTGGCATCGCATTGAGGATCATACTCTACAAGCTTGCCCTGGATCGGCAAGTGTAGAATCTTGTAAACATCCTTGAGAGTAATAGCCATCTCACTGGTAGGCAAGTGAAAGGTCCCATCCTCACTGTGGAATCGCTCCACTGCTATAATCAACAAACCGAGGTTCTCACAAACTTCAATCATGAAACACATGTAGTCCATGCCCATAGCCCCAAGAGCCTCTCGATCCAGCTCTATGAGCATGTACTACTACAACAATGGCAAGGGAAACTGATCCCGCGACATGAGTATATCACGAATGTCCTCCTACAATCAAGCAAGCCAATGCGTCAACTAAAACTACAAAACTGCTCAAACTATCAAAAGTATCCTATCACTTACTTAAACATATCAAAATTGATCAAAAACAAGTGTGTCATCTCTTGACTAGATTCCTGCAATCTTGGAGATAGCTTATTGATTGACGCATCGAGCAAGATGCCAATTGATTCAATTTCATTAAGTAAACTGACTATCTAAAACACTTGCGTCGAACCAAAAGGTACATGCGCCATTTCATAGTAAATGCACCACTTCTTGTGGATGCACTGCAACATTGCATATATGCACAGTTTCATATCATAAGCGCAACTTCAGCATGAATGCACTGAAATAGGTCATGCATGCATAGTTTGAACGTATGCAGAGCTTCCCTTCATATATGTGCAATCCTGTAACGTATGTGTCGACTCATATCATATGCGCAGTTTTGGAGTGCATATATGCTGAAACACAATTCAGCGCATCTATCCTAGCAATTTTTCCCTATCATTTATTGCTCAAATAAATGACCCTAGGCAAGTTTTGTCGAACTATATACCAGTGGTCCTGCCTCAGCTAGCCGCCTAAACCATCGAACGTGCTCAAAGTTGTGCTCCCTGTGTGGAATATCCATATCTATACTAACTGCTCTAGCTCCTATGCTCTCCTAAGCTCTGAGGGACCTATCAACTAAAGCCAAGTGTGCAAATGACTAGGATTGTGGACCCAGCTCCTATATATAGCAAGTGAACCATAACTGACTATGTGACAACTGTGACTACTTCCCATGCCTGTTTCCTCTCGTTTCTCTGAACCGTGACATGTTGTTCTTCAACCTAACCTGTTTTTCACCTTCTTCATCATGAAATTGTCCATCTCCCATCCTTTTGCCTTCTTCTCATCCAATCTCCTGAGGGGGCATCCTACCATCATTAAACCTATACCAGGGGTAAACTGGGGCATGTATCATTATCAGAAAAATCTATTCTTTGAAACAACGTGATAAAACAAATTGCATCAAAGAGGGACAAGATGTATACACCTAAAAATGACATGACTTGGTCTAAATAAATATTCTTAATATTTATTTCATTCTAATTCTTCTATCAATAAATAAATAAACAAATTTATTTATTCGATTCATATTCCTCTAAGTTAATTAAATATCAAATTATTTAATTACCTCTTCTAAAGTCAAAATTAAATAAAATCTTTTATTTAATTTAATTCTTCCAAATAATTAAATAATTTTAATTATTTAATTAAGTTAAATTCTTCCTCCTAATTTAAATAAATCAATCAAATTTATTTAAATTCTCTCAATCTCTAACAATAAAATATAATCAAATATTTTATTTATTCTTCCAAATCATGCAAAAACAATTAAATAAATTTATTTATTTAATTTGCTTTTTTATCTTCTAATTCCTCAAAAATCTTCCAAATCTTCTAAAAATAAGTCTTCTTCTTCATGCACACAAAATTAAATAATTTATTATTTAATTTCTCTCAAATCATTCAAAAAGCAAATTACAAGTTGAGTTAACTGACTGAATGAACCTTGTTTTTATCAACAACTCTTAAATTAGAAAAAAAGCATTCTAAATTATGAAAACAAATCTTATCTTTATAAAAGAAAGTAGTTAACTCAAACAAAATAGCTTTTTGTGTGACACTTGTCTTCTTTCTATTCATGCACATCCTCTCAAGTCTTCCATATCATTGATCTTCTCTCTCACAAGTCTATAAATTGAACCTATTTCCTCCAGTTCTATCATCCAAGCTTTTAGTAAACTTACTTTGTAGGAATTACAGTGTACCTTTGGCACCCAAGTCATTCCATAGCTTGCGATCACCCTTTCATCATTGCAATTGTGTTAAAGAATTTCTCCATTGAAAATCTATCATAGCTATTCCCACTTGACATATTGGAAAATAGCAAGGAAGTGCACCTTCTGAGATCCATATTCATACGCAAGATCATTTGAGATAGGACCAATGGAAGCCACGAAGTAAAGAGGCTTGCAAGGTTTGAGTTCTTTATTTGTTTAATCTTCTTTGTTTCTATATTTCATTGAGTTATCGAGTATTATTTGATATTCATGCATGATTTCTTGTAACAATTCTTGTCTTTGATAATGTTCCAATTGTTTCTAATGTTCCCACTTCTCCTATTGTTGTGTCTTCTAATGCTACCTCCACTTCTATAAAGATTGCTTTTGGAATTGTATTTAATTCTGTCAGTTCAATACCCAGTTTGTCTTCACCTTCAATTGACATTGGAGAACAAACTATGTTAGATCAATTTTTTAATACTCCTAAGAAGAATGTTGATTCTACAGGTATAGTTTTTACTACCAATTCTCCAATTGTTACCATCACAGGTGTCAGTATGAATCCTATTGAGCAGACGGTTGATCCACCCTTAAGTGTAAATGTTTCCACATTCCCTCCATGGTTATCAGCTTATACTCCAAAAAGGAAGAAGCAAACTATTTCGCCTGATGACATTGACTTAGAAAAGTTGCTACCTGTTAAACCAAAGGCACAGAAGAAGAAGCCCAAGACTATTTCTAGGCTTATTGATGACAAAGGAATTAGATATGTAGAGATTGTCAAGCCTCCTCCTGAGGCTACAACAGATTCTTTTGATGTGAATGATTACATGATTTCTAGAGTTGAATTGGGTAAACTTACTCATGAAGGCATCAAATCAGATATTCAAGTTACATCCACTTCTTTACTCAATAAATATGATGAAGAGAAAAGGGAGAAAGAGCACTACAAAGCTAAGGATGAATAGTTGGCTACAGTCCTTCAAAAGATCACAATGTCATCAGAAATTGTAGAGCCTATGGCAGTCACTATTGAAGACCCTTTGATCCAAAAAGTTGAAAAGGTCCATGCCAAGGGAAGGATTGTGGGTGAGTTTATGGATCAGATACTGACACAAGGAAGAGTTCTTTTGAAGACTGTAGCAGAAAGGAAAGAAAAAATGTAAAAGTTCAGAGTTGAGCTTGATGACCTTGTTGATTCATTGTCTCAAGGAGTTCAGGATCTAGAGGAAACCCTAGAAGAATGGGTTCAGATGAAGAAGATGAAAATAAAGAACTTGATAGAGATTGGTGTGATATCAAATAGAGAGTCTTATGTGCTAAGAAGTTTTCTCAAAGACCTACAAACTATACGGGAACTCAGTGAAGACAATGATGTGACACTTTTGCACAGGCTTGAAGAGTTCCCATGTACCCTCACAACTGAAAATCACAAGTTTCTTCATGTAGAAGAGATGGTTGATGCCTTTGAAAAGATGATCCAGAAGAACTTTGAAGATGAAGCATTTTCAATTGCTTGAATGGATAAACTCCAAGATTATCAATCAACCCTTGATAATTTGAAAGACAATATTGGGAAGCATGAAAAGGTGATAAAGGTGGTGAAAGATACAATCATCAAAGCTCATGTTGTTTCAAACAATATAGTTGGACCAGACATTTATGAGATGGAAGCAGTAAAGGCCATGTATCACAATTTTCTAAAGAATAATGATAGTTGCAGCTGATATTCTTTCTTCAGTACCTTAGTTTATTTTTCCTAATTTTTGTATATGTAATTTATAATCAGTTTTGGACATATCCATATCTATTTTTCTAAAATGAAATTACATGTGGAACAAAGGAAGTCCTAGGTCAAAAAGGATTCTTTTGTTGAATAAGTCAAAGTAGTTAGACTTTTTCCTAGATTAGCTCAAGGCCTCTCACTATAAATAAACACGGCCTCTATTGTAATTTTTATCTTTTGTCTATTGCAAGAAAACTTTGCTAAATTGAAAAGCATATAAAAACTTTGAGTTTTATTGTGTTTATCAATTTTTCAAGCAACTATTAATATAAGAAGGCATTTTGAGTATCAAACTTTGTGTTGAATCAAATTGTAATGTGATATTGATGTTCTTATGTCATTAATATTACATTATATTTGATAGTTATTTGAACTGTGGAGGTTTTATCAATGGATTGAAAGAGTGTTCTTATTGTGATTCTAATAGTCTTTGTGCTATTATATCATCAAAGGATATTGTGTTAAGTTAGTGAAGGAGATATAGATTGGAGACTTTATGCTGTCAATCATTGTCTTCAATGTGGTTATATTTCATAGTTGATAGAAGGTGAAGAATTTGCACTTCATTTTGTTTAAAATCAGTTTATTGTTATTCAAGTGGATGGAGCTATGGAAAACTTTGGGTTTTTGTGAGCTTCATGGTAATTTATATTTCTTTTGTGAAAGTTATTGTTGTGGAGAAAGAACACATAAATAAGAGAATATTGTGATATGAAAACATCATCTACATAGTTTAGTATAAACATAGTTTACTTTGTGAGAAAAGGAACCTCCCCTTGCTGAGAGGAGAGACTTTTTCTAATCATAGCTATGGTTGATATAACCATTTTGTCGTTAGTGAGTTAATGACAAAATATTCACCCAACAATGTATTACTATTTCTAAGGATATTCTACATCACATAGAGCTCACTAAATGCCCTTTCACTACCTAGACCATCATCCAGCAGTTGTATGGAGACTTTGGATATTCATCTGATAGTGATGTTTCCTTAGATGACCAGGTTCTTGTGGATGATATTGCAGACACCTAAAAATGTCCAACACCTTATCACTAGCATGTTTTTCCCTAGGTACCCATATCATTCACCTAATTTTATTCCCCTTTCAATCCCATAATCCTATCTTCTATAATTAAATAAATTTTAATTATTTATTTAATTATTCATGACTATTAATCCTCTCTAGTTAAATAATTATTTTTAATTATTTAATTAGTCACTTATTTATTTTCCTATACTTAAATAAACTTTTATTTATTTAATTATCTATCCACATCATCTCCCATCACAATCCAACTTAATTAAATAAATTAAATATTTATTTAATTAATAAAATCCTAATAAAAATCCTCTTTCTTTCTAAAATTGCAACTCATGCGTATCTAATTAATATTTTTAATTAGATATTTCATCAATTATTCCTCTCATTTTTTTAGGATTTATTTCCTTTAAAGAAAAATCAAATCACTTTCTATCTTTCTAAATTCTATCTTGTTTTATTTCCTCTTTTGTCTAATAAAGCAAAATCCAATCCTTATCTTATATTCTTCCCTCCACATCAAAAATCAACCCTGTGTCTATAAATATGGCCTCTCACAAGCCATTGAGGAGACATCATGATTGAGTTTTAAGTATCCTTATTCTGTCGAACTATTTTCCATCATCTCCTATCAATGTTATGTTGTGATTGTGATCATCTACATCGATCATTTGAGGTATTCGACAAAGTTTGGGTAAAAAGGTAATTTGCATTGTATTGTTTTATCTTGCTTTTATCCAAATTTTCTCGATTACATTCTAGCATGCCTGGTGGGACTCACTTTGCTTGATCATTTTTTTGCAAGTTTTTGTTATAAAAATATGTATTTTTTCTAACCCTCATGTTGCAAGTTTTGCAAGTGATTGTTACAGGTGACCTTCTGAGCTAAAACAGACATCACAGTTGCATCCAAAAGGGCCAAGAGGTGAAGAAAAACATAAAATTTGACCTTTTTTGGTGCAGGAGAAGTTTGAACCAATGTTTATAGGGTGATGAACAGTGTTTCTGACGGTAAATAGTGCTTTCTGGCGATGAATAGTACTTCTGACAGTGAACAATACTTCCAACTATGAACAGTGTTTCCGGCGATGAACAATGTTTTCAGTGATGAACAGTGCTTTCCGGCAATGAAGAGTACTTCTAGTAGTGAATAGTACTTCTGGCAGCGAATAGTGTTCTCAGGCCGTGAACAGTGTTTTCAAGCCATGAATAGTGCTTTTTAAATCTTAAAATAGTTTTCTTTTTTAAAACTGTCATAACGTTTTGCATATCATGTCAAATTTTTGCATTTTTATAGGCGTTGGAAAGCTAACAAGACAAAATTCATATTTGCAAAGGTTTCATTAGGTGACCTCATCATTTCATCAGGTATTTTTGCAGGTAAACTTCAGCTTCCGTTCAAACTTAAAATGCACGTATCTTGAGCAAAACATATCCTTTTTCAGCGAAGTTTTTTTTAAAAGTGCATAGAATTTCAGCTACTTTCTATTTTTGCAACTTATTTCTCTATATCAGATTATTCATTTGCAGGTTTTTATCTAATCATATCTTTGGCAGCTAACATTTTATCTATGCAACTTGTCCTAATCGCTTGTGAATGAATGAAGCAAACAAACTACTGACATATCTCCTACAGGTTCGAGCGGTCAAAGAACAATCATTTATCACTAAAGTAGGCACACTTTAGTTTGGTGCTTAAAATTAACACTGTCTACTCTGTGCTTGCTTTTCTTTTCTTTGTTTGCTTGCTGAGATTGATTGTTACTTGATTTAGCAATGAAAGTATCATCTCCCCCTGCCTAACCAACGAATCTGGGGTGCACGAGAAATCATTGTCAACTCTAGAGGGTCTGCCTTCCCATTGTGAGAAGGGGTACAACCCAGGCAAAAATGGGCTAAAGCCAAGCCATTCCAAGCTGCTATATAAATAACACGTTTGTGCTGAAAGTCACAAACGATATGTGCTATTGCGCTATACTGACAAATGTTTCCCCCAAAAACCTTGTGGAGTGTAACTCTGTAGGCTGGGAAGACTCCATTAATGGATCGAATCACGACATGTATAGCCACCCGAATGGTATACCTTATTAGAAATCTTTGTGTAGTGGCCCAAGACCCCTATCTGTTGGTACAAGAGGATAGAAGATTAGACCTCTGATAGCCATCCCACATTTTCATGGCTTATGGTAGAGATAGAAATGTACCTTAAGATCTGTGCATCTTGAGGACTTGGAACTTGGTGTTCCTGAGAAGTGAGTGCACTATAAGGGGGAGCCAGTACCCCAAGTTCCTAGAGCTATACACCATAAGTAGATGCAGCTGGATAAAACCAAGTGGGAACCTAACAGGTATTGTCTTGGCCAGCCTAGGTGGTAACTGTTTGTGAATGGATTGTGCATGAGTGTTTGCTAGCTTGTCTTCTTTCCATAAAATTGTCAAAGTTGTCAAAAACAAGCTCCCTATCACGAGATAACTTCACCCTAAATCAACTTCACCTCATTGTCCACTTTCAATCTAGAGTACATCCATACACTTTTACCTCGACCTTGGAGAAAACATTTGACTTGTTGGACCCCTTAGCCATTTCATTCCAAAATCATTTTTTACCAACATCCATCCAAACCTTGAATTTCCCACAGGACATTTAGCATTTGACCTTAGGAAACACCTCACCAACCTATCCAAAACCAATCAACATTGATCAACCAAAACATATCCAAAAATGAATCTTGTACAAAAGATTTATTCTAGATCTTATCCTTCATCATCCTTATTTTATTAGAGGGTCATTAGTCTACCTTTCAAGTGAAATAATTATCCATCCTTTTGGCTTAGGGTCATTAGTCTACCTTGAGTAGAAGGAATCATCCTTGAAACAAACCCAAAAAGATCTAGATTTTGTCCAAGCTCATCCTTTTGATTTTAAACTATCATCCAAACCAACCATCACATTTTTAACCTCTTTAGCCAAATTCATCCCTAAAACACTATCATATTCATTTCCAAAACTATCACCACCTTTGGGTCCAACCAACTTCTAATTCACCTCTAAGGTCATTCTCAAAACATCAATCCATTTCATCTCATAATCAGGTTCATCCCAAGAATATTGCATGCCCTTGACAAGATTACAAGATAAGAGAATTCGAGAGATGGGATCCTTTGGGTTAAACATGAACATCAAAATGCCCCAAACTGATCACAATAGCATACCCCTTGGGTTAAACACGAACCTCAAAATGCCCCCAACCAATCAAAACAACATACCCTACGATAATTCACTTCCACCTTCGTTGCCATCCAATGTACCCACGATTGATCAAGATGTTCTAGATTTCATACAAGATCCTGATAGCATGGATGTACTTAATAGGGTTCTTCGATCGAATCCAAATAAGTATGTGGAGTATCTTATTCGACACGGGGATTCCTTACCTATGATCACTGCATCATCAACAAATCCCACAAATGTTAATGCCACCACATCCACACCCCAAATCACCCTTAATATTCCCCCCAACACCATGCTTATGAATGCCTCTACCAATGTACCATCAATTGATCCTAACACTATGGCCTTCATAATGCAACTATTTTTCGAACAACCCTCTAACACCACCAACACTTTGAATACCATAAATGTTCAAACATTACAAGCTAATCTAAACAAAAACCCACAAATTCCACTGCATATCCAACAATTCATCATTGTTCAACAATACCTGGCCCAACAACAACAAAATCAACGACAACAAAATTCCCCACTATTGAACCAAAACACACAAGTACTGCAATATCTTCAACAACTGCTTCAAGCGCAAATAAATTCCAAACCACAACCACCTCCAACACTGGACCCCTTGAGCAATGTCCTACAAAATATCAGAGAACTTCAATTGGGACCCAAAAAGAAACAATATTCCCTTGAGGATTGTTAGGGTTAGCTGACAAAAGATATCAATTAAATGCAAATAAAGATTAAATAGAGGAATGAAAATACACAAAAATAATAACAGTGAGAGATAATTTTAACGTGGTTCACCCAAACTTGGGCTACATCGACCAATAGAGAGTCCAATATTATTATCCAGTAAATTAAACTGATTACAACCAGCAATCCTTGCAACTTAATACCGCTGCAAAATGCTACAATACATCAACAAAAACCCTAGCCCTTAGCCATTTTTATCATGACTTTTGTCAGTTACAAAATAGGGTTTTTTTATGTCAGCCAATGAAAAAGTAACTCTCGATGCCTTAATAAAATAATAAAAAACTGTGTGAGGTTTGGGAGGTGCTGCCCCTGAGCCCCCGCGAGGGTGCTGCCCCTCGACCCTGCCCTCTATCGCAACAGGGAGTGCGCCAGGGGCACTGCCCCTAGACCCCACAAGGGGCACTGCCCCCAAATCCCCTCAAGGGGCACTGCCCCTTGACCCCATAGGAATTTGGGGGAAAACTACATCGACAAAAGTGGGGTAAATTTAACCTCTGAGTCTAAATAGACTCCATATAACAAGGATATATGTCCTTATCCCTTTGATAGGACTCTATACATGCCACCCTTTCCTAAACATTTTGAAACGCCAAAATTTGACAAATACAAAGGAAGGGGAGATCCTCGAGAACATTTATGAGAATTTTACGTCACTTGTCTTAAAGTCTCTTACAACGACACTTACCTGATGAGACTTTTCCCTCGAAGCCTTGGTGGACAAGCCACTGAATGGTTCGCGTGTCTTCCTCCTTCCATCAAAACATTCCAAGAACTTGTAGAGAAATTTATAAACCATTTCTCTTATTATTTCAAACATGAGGTTTCAATGACTGACCTTTGTAACATAAAACAAAGGAATGGGGAATCATTTGCCTCCTTTTAACAAAGGTGGCGAGACTTGGCAAGCAAACTACCATGACCTATTCCTGAAAAACAACTTGTGCCCATGTTTGTCACCAACCTAAACCCTGAAATGGGATTCCATCTACAAGTGCTATGTGCTTCTACCTTTGAAGAGGTTATTGACAAAGGAAAGACCATTGAGAGAGATCTTATTGCTAAAGGCTCGATAAAACTGTATGACAATAGCAAGAACGGTAACAATAACCACAACACAAACAACAAGAATGCTCAAACAAGTGAGAAACTCCGCTTCTAGGGTAAGAATAAAAACACTCTCAATGACGATGTCATAGATGTGAAAGCCATCCAAAACATTCAAAATAAAGCACCACCTACTACCTCGAGCAACAATGTAAACATACCAAGAGGGCCACCTAGACTAAATGATAACCCTAGAAGGAGATTTATGCCTTTAGGAGAACCTATTGAAGATGTCTTGGATAGATGTGTGAAAGAGAACTTGATAAATCTTCCCCCTGTTTGGCCATATGATGAGAATCAATTCAAACCTTCATGGTTTGATGAGAATGCATTCTGTGAGTACCATCATGTTAAAGGACACATAACATCAAACTACATGAGATTAAAACATTTCATACAGGATCTCATAGAATTAGGGAAAGTCACCCTCCAAGACTCTTCTAATCCATCCCCAAACACAAACTTGGGAGCATACAAGGATCCCCTCCCTGATCATAACAAAGGCAAGACCTCTTCATCATCTAACCAAACATATCATGTTGTCCCCCCTCCAAACTCTTTCAATTATGTTGTGGGTCAGATAGAGAAATCTTTCAACCATGTTAATACCGTAACTATTCAAGTTAAAGCCCTAGATTGTGCTGTCACAACCTGACGTAGTCATGTTACCATTCATGGTGCCACTCCTACTAATCAACCATCCACATCTAACCAACCTCCATCATCTGTACCTCCTAAACCATACACACATAAATATAATCTCCTAGATCATCTAGGAAAGACACCTGCCCAAATATCCATTCTCAAGCTTCTTCGTACATCTCCGCTCCACACAGAAATTCTTGATAAAGCTTTGATAGAGATGCAAGTCCCCACTGATCTAAATGTGGAACAATTCCAAGATATGGTATCCCATATCTTTGCACCCCATCGCCTCACTTTCTCAAAAAAAAGATCTTCCCACAGTTAATGCCTCCCATAACGAAGCACTTCACATCGAAGTTATCGTCCATAAACATATCATAAAAAGGGTTTTAATAGATGGTGGTTCTAGCCTAAATCTATGCACTCTAAAGCTATTAAAACACTTGGGATATTCTAATGTGGTTGTAGATGCTAGAGAATCCCTTACCATCAAAGGATATGATGACACAGAGAGATTGTCCGAAGGAACTATTAAGCTCCCTATTTAGGTAGGACACAAGATTTTGAAAACAAAGTGCTAGGTCCTTGACCTTGATCTTCCCTACAACATTCTTCTCAGTAGACCATGGATTCATACTATGTAAGCCATCCCTTCCACCTTCCATCAATGCCTAAAGTTTCCACATAATGGTACAGAAGTTACCATTTACGTTGATCCTTGTCCCTTTCAATACTATAGCTTTTTGGAGGGACATGACCACACATTCTGTCCATATAATCATCCCATCATGACCCCTTCTAAGACTAAACAAAGGGGCCTATCATCCTCTACCAACATTGATCCTACTGATTTTCCATCCACATGGCAATCATCTCCTTACCCCGAAATCAAGATCAAGGCAAGTGACAAGGGATGTGGTGAGAATGAGTTACATGGCGCCTTCTTTTGTGTCGGCCACTTACCACCATCCCCCAAAACATATGGTACTCCTAGAGAGAATGAAGTTTCCACTGTAGTGATAAAATGCAAACTAATGCCTACTTTTGAAAAGAAACATCTTTTGGAGTAGGATGATCTAGAATACATTTCTTCATGGCTATACAATGATGAAGAAGACCAAGAAGTCCCAACTTTGCCAACACAAATTTATGGTAAAGGACTCTAGATCGTTAAGAACATGGGATATAAAGACAAGGGGGAATGGGCTTTCATGAACAAGGGATCATGGAACCAATACAAACAACAAGAAACCACTACTACCATGGGTATGGAAAACTAGAACCAAACCCTACAGAATGTGAGTCTACTTTTGTCGAGGATGCTAAGGCCTTCCCAATAATTAATGACATCAATGAAGAGTACCATCATGACTCCTTTGCTGACCTTGCTGAGCTATTCAAATCATCCATTTGTACCATCTTCACATTATCCTCCATGCCATCCACCTCTGATGACCTACCTCTCATATATCCTCAACTAATCGATTGGGACCAACAAGGACCACCCATCCTTGATGTTGTACAAAATGACGAGGCTCTAGCTAAATTCATGGGAGTGAGAAACCATTTCCCCTTGGGAGATCATAAAGCAGGATACATCATGGAGCTTAACACTTGTGCTTACTTTGAGGTGACCACCCAATCTCTTAGTTGCAAAATGATGAAAATAAAAATAACATCCCTTGGCGAAAACCACTTTGTGGCACTTTCAGATGATAAAAAAGTAAAAATAAAGGATGTATCCTCTAGTGCAAACCTCTCTGAGGTGCTAGAGGATGAGAGATTGGATGTCCTTGAAGTGTCCAAGTTTTCTCAAGAAAGATCACCCATATTGGTGGAAGAGTCACATGAAATGAATTTTGGAACAGAGGATGAACCTAAAATTACATACTGAGCTAAATCATTGACATCAATAGAACAAGAGGCCTTCTTGGATTTCTTCAAACAAAGAAGCATCAAATTTGCGTGGACCTACACCGACATGCCTGGGCTAGATCCTACCCTCATAGTTCACCACCTTGCAGTACATCCAAATGCAAAACCAGTGAGGCAGAAATTGAGAAAGATGAATCTGCAGGTAGCATTACTTGTTAAAGAAGAATTAAAGAAATTGTTAGATGTGGGGTTCATTTGACTGATAGATTACCATCAATGGGTGTCGAATGTGGTACCAGTTAAGAAAGTGATTAGGGGCATCTGTTGTTGTATAGAGTTTTGAGACCTCAACAAAGCTTTCCATAAGGATGATTTCCCTCTTCCTAACATTGACATCATTGTAGATCTTACTGCTGGACATGAAATGCTATCACTCATGGATGGATTGTTTAGATATAACCAAATCATAATAGTAGAGGAGGATCAACATAAGACATCATTCATAGCACCATGGGGAACCTATTGTTGGGTCATGATGCCATTTAGTTTGAAGAATGCAGGAGCGACATACTAAAGAGCCATGACAGTTATCTTCCATGACTTCTTTCACAAAATAATAGAAGACTATGTAGATGACTTATTGGGAAAATAAAAGACAAGAGAAGAACATTTAGATGTGCTAGCAAAGATCTGTGACTAATTGGAACAATACATTGTAAGACTGAACCCCAACAAGTGTGTCTTTGGAGTAACCTCTGGGAAACTCCTGGGATACATAGTGTCAAGGAGGGGAATAGAAGTAGATCCTAATAAAGTTAAAGCTATAATGGAAATGCCTTCTCCTACTACACTTAAGTAGCTTAGAAGCCTTCAAGGGAAGTTACAATCTATCTACCGATTCATAACACAACTTACTGATAAGTGTTAACCATTTCACAAACTTCTCAAGAAAAATATAGCTTTTCAGTGGGATAACAACTATCAACTGGCTTTTAAACAATTGAAGAAGTACCTTGCTAACCCACTAGTCCTCATGCCACCAAGATCAGGACAACCTCTTCTCCTTTATATATAAGCAACAGAAACATCAGTTGGGGCTTTAATGGCACAACATGATGAACAGGGATAGGAGAGGGCTATTTATTATATCAGCTGCACATTGGTAGCTTATGAGCTTAACTACACACCTATAGAGCGAGCATGTCTGGTAGTGGTCTTTACTTCTCAAAAGTTAAGACACTACATGATTAACCACAAAATGAAGCTCATCATAAAAATAGATCCATTGAAATATCTATTAAGCAAAGCGGCTCTTATAGGAAGGACATCAAAGTGGGTAATGATCTTGAGTGAGTTTGATATTGAGTATGAGAAAAGAAAAGCCATCAAAGGATAGATTATTATAGATCAGTTAGCAGATGCTCCCATCCCAGCAGAGCATCCAGTGTTATTTGAGTTTCCAAATGAGTCCATATTGACAGTTGCATCAGTAGAAAACATGTGGAAAATGTACTTTGTTGGGTCTTATACTCACCGCGGCTCAGGGACAGGTCTTTTATTTACAACCCCTCAAGGAGACACAATCCCTATGTCATACAAGATCACATTTCCATGTACTAATAACGTAGATGAATACGAGGCCCTCATCACAGGACTCCGCATGGAAATCAAGTGGAAAATTGAGAAGCTAACTGTATATGGTGATTCCCAATTGGTCATCTGACAGGTGAATAATGAGTATAAAACACAAGATGACAAGATCCTACCTTACAAGAGGATGGTAGATGACTTCAAGGATTATTTTCACGACATCCACTTTGAACAGGTTCCAAGGCTCAACAATAAAGTAGTTGATGCAATGGCCACCATAGGGTCATTAGTTGACATGAAAAAGGATAGAAAGAAGTGCAAATTCTTGATAGAAGAACTCCCGAGACCTGCTTATGATGTTCCACAATCTAAGCTTGTATGTGACATCATTGGTCCTTTATCCCCATGGTATCAACAAAATTATATGTACCTTCACGACAACATCCTTCCACCCAACCTAACCTCTACACAACAAAAAACCTTCATTCGCCAATCATCACGTTACACCATTATCGGTGACACCTTATATTGAAGGGGTCTCGATGGTACTCTTTTGAGATGTCTTGATTTTAGAGAGGCCAAGGTTTCCTTGCAGGAAGTACATGAGGGTATCTGTGGGGTGCATTATAGTGGACCAACCTTAGCTAAAAAGATTCTTCACATAGGATATTATTGGCCAACTATGGAGAAAGATACACATGAATTTGTAAAGAAGTGCCTACCTTGTCAGTAGCATGGAGATCTTATACAAGTGCCATCACAAGAATTGTAGCCAATTACAACTCCATGGCCTTTTTCACAATGGGGGCTCGAACTTATAGGTAAGATTCACCCACCATCCTCTAATGACCATAAATTCATCATCACCACCACTAAGTACTTCACTAAGTGGGTAGAGGCTCTTCCACTTACCTTTACCACTAGTATCCAAATTTTCAAATTCATCCTACACTATATAATCTGTCGATACGACATCTCACATTCTATCATTACAGATAATGGAAAGCCTTTCAAAAACCAAGAGGTTCACATTCTATGTGATAAGTTCCATATCCAACATTACTTCTCCATGCCATATTACCCACAAGGTAACAGTCAGGCCAAAGCTTCGAATAAAACTATTTTGTGCATCTTGAGGAAAACAATTAATGAAGCTGGCCATGACTGGCATTTGCAGCTCAATCCCACCCTATGGGCATATTGCACTAGCATTCATACCCCCACAGGAGCCACGCCTTATTCATTAGTGTTTGGTTCTGAAGCCATATTACCTGTTGAGGTCGAGCTCCCTTCTCTTCACATCTCATTGAAGAATATCATCACTGAGGTGGAATACTGAGTTGTACAATTGAATGAACTAGAGTTTCTAGATGAAAAGTGCCTCAATGCTCTGAATCATCTTCAGGCTTATCAAAATTGCCTACGGAGAAGTTATAATAAGAAGATCAAGAGCTGGAGTTTTGAGGTAGGCAACCTTGTCCTTTTGAAGAATCAGAAAAACATGCAAGATCATCCTAAGAAGGGAAAATTTGAGCCTAATTGGTTAGGCCCCTTTATCATCATAGCTAGCTATGGATCAGGAGATTATCAGCTTTCAACAATAGAGGGGCAATCTCTAGAGGAACCAATGAACATCATGCACCTGAAAAGATTCTACGCATGACCCATTGCATATCCTAGGTAAAAAAACAAGAAAAAAATGAGTGTAATAAAGCCTTCCAATGGTGAAAATCACTTCGGTGATGCCTTGGATAAGTACCATGGTGAAAACCTATTTCAGGCACCATGTGTAGTGGTCAGTTTTACCATCTAATAAATCCCTACATTCATTTACAATTGTTTGCATTATTCACATTTCATAGCTTGGAGTTTTCCGTATTTAGCCTTATCATCCGCATTTAAGCCTTGTTATCCCACCCTTCATAGCATCACCCAAAAATCCTAGAGATAGGATCCTTGTATGCTCTTTTGTACAACGAATCCTAAAATCCAAAAACATCATAAACCGTCCTGAAAAAATCCTTAAAAACTAGAAAACGTCCTAAAAAAATCCAAAAACATCATAAAAAGTCCTGAAAAAATCCCTAAAAATAAGAAAACGTCTTGAAAAAATCCCTAAAAATAAGAAAATGACCTGAAAAATCCAAAAACATAATAAAAGGTCTTGAAAAAAATCCAAAAACATCATAAAATGTCTTGAAAAAATCACTAAAAAACTAGAAAACATCCTAAAAAAATCCAAAAACATCATAAAACATCTTGAAAAAATCCAAAAACATCATAAAAAGTCCTGAAAAAAATACCAAAAACATCATAAAATGTCCTAAAAATATACCAAAAAAAAAAAAAAATTCCCCAAAATATAAAAAAATCAAATATCCAATAAAAATCCAAGCCATAAAATCAATCATCATCAAAACAAATCATATCACATCAAAACAAATCTAATCCAACCTATCAAATCAAAGAAAAACAATCTCAATCAATCCATCACTCGATCAATCTATCCACAATCATCAAAACACAAATCAAAACTACATCTCATCTCTATCATTAAGTGCCTTGAACCTGTGGATACGGGTATGTAGGTAGTCTGAAGTATGAAGAAGGTACCCAGATTCAGGCACAAGACGATCTACCCCCTCATTATCCTCATCATTCATCTCATCCTTATCCTCATCATCCATCTCACCTTCTATTCATCTATCTCCCACATCATCAATAAACACCCAGAACTACATATTCATCATGTCTCATCATCATCGTATGGTCCTTTGATCCTATGGATACAGGTATGTAGGCAGTCTGGAATATGAAGGAAGTATCTAGTACACAAGTACCAACAATTCATTCTTCCATCCCCCTATCATCTTCTCTTTCTTTCATCTCTCATCTTCTTCTATCATCTATCTTCATCAATCTTTCAAAACAATTCTTCTAATCAACCACTTCTTCAAATCATTAATCCATCACTTCTTCCAATCAATTTCAATCCAAGCAATAGATCCAAATGCAAGTCTATCGTTAATCCATACCAATCAAGTTAACCAATCTTGTCAAATTATCCAATCACATTCTTGGTCTTGATCCTAATCTTGTCGTAAACCAAATCAATCAATCAATCAATCAATCAATCAATCATCTGATGGTGACAAGTTGTCATTGATGTCAAAAGTGTGTTCATATCAGGAGGAGATGGTTGTTGTTCAAAGAAGATCTCAGTTGGCTTATGTCTTATTCTTCATGTGGCATTCTCTGCTTAGTTCATTAGTAACATTCACATAATATTTAAGCAATTTCAAATCAGGGCAAGGTTCTTGTTTGAATCACATGACAAGGAGGTTATGATTCTTGATCTGAAAAGAGTTGACATATGGTATGTTGCTTGCCTCAGTAATACTTCATCTTCATGCAGTGTGTTCTTGATGTGTTCATGAAAGATTGTTTTCCATTAAGAATAATGGTTTGGTGTTCATACTGTATTAATGACAAAAGGTGTTGTGCATTGATCTGAGAGAGGTTGCTTCAAGATCAGTTGAGGTCAGTGATAGTGGGTTGTGTTTGAGTTAACATTTGAGGTTGGATGTGCTCAGGATAATACATATTATGTGATCTTCATTCATGGTTTACTTGATTTACAAATATTGTGAAGACAATCACCTTGGATTATATTATTCAGGATAATAAAATCAAATAGGGCAAGGTTATGTTTTTGTCTTCAAGAGTCTTGCGCTTCTCACCATCCTGGATATCAGATCAGGAGAATAATGTCAAGATTCATCAGCAAAATGTTGAGATCATTTTCAATTTCATACTTCTTTCTTTATGATTATTCTGAGGTTTTGTGGTTCATTAAGTTCTAACTGCCTTAGAAGTTTGTTTTAAAGGATCATTATTTCAAGTCATATTACAGTTTCATGATGTTGGTGGTCTGTTGGATATAAGTGACTTAGGGTTCTATATTCTTTGTCTAAGATCTAAAGATTTTATGTCTTGTAGAACTCTAAACCATGCTCTTAAAAGCCCTCTCTGCCCGTCATTCTAATAATGACCTTTTTGTTTTATTTTACTGTTGACCTATTAATACAAGTCAGTCACTTATACATGACCTACTAGAGGGTTCCTTACACATGGCGGTGATCGGCCCCTTTCCCTTGCAGACCGGTGGCTTTGGTAATGTGGTGAGCGCATGGGCGCCAAAGACCAAATCTAAGGATATGTTTGAATATGTGAAGAGCGCGAAGTATCTATCTAACGGTTGTTATTCAAACCTTGAAACCTAACTTGAAACTTCTTATTTGACGTTCCCATGAACATATACTGCTCTTGTATGACTATAAACTATGTTTTAGAAAGTTTTTGTTAAGGCAGTTTATAGAATTTGTTGGAGCCCGACTAAAAAGAAGAAAATCTCCATTTTATTTAAGGCATTAAATTGCTTTTTTAAGGGAGCTCGACATTAGAAGGAGTAAAGTTTTTTTTAAAGTTTCCTTCTAAGAAAAAGACATCCATTGGATGGAATGCTTCATTATTAGAAATTTTCTTTTCTTCCATAAAATAATGTGGAAATAATAATATTCTTGGAGATATTTTTTATTTGATTTACTCTTCCAGATTGAGAAGAAGAAGAAGCTCAATGGTTTTGTATGTAAAAGCTTGAAAGTTTTTAAGGAGATTTTTTTTTTTTTACAGATGATTTTGTTTATGATGTAGAATATGAAAGGTTTGGATGTTTTGAAGGATCATGCAAAGATTAGCAAGATGTTTTTATAAAAAAGAAGAAAATTGTAGAAGATGAAGCATTCAAGTTTTTTTTTCAGGAGCAAATTAATTTATTCTCAAAGATTAATTGTTTTCTTGTAGATGAAAATATTTTGCAGATTGAAAAGTCAATTGAGGGAGAACAAAATTATGAGAAAGATTTTATTTTTCTCACACAATAAATGTCTTATATAGAGAAGATGAAATTTATAGATGATGATAAATCAATCAAGTTTTGAAGATGGAAGATCAAAAGTTTTTAAATGGAGTTTATTTTGAGATTTGAATGGGCACAGGGGAAATGAAAAGATTTTTCTCTATAGGTGAAAGGTTATTCAATTTGTATAAAATTATTTTATAGGTGCATTGATGATTTGTCTTGGGAGACAGAAATGAAATATACAAATGATGAGAGATTGAATACAGATGATGTGAGTGATGTTGTGCAGATCAATGATGAACTGACAGGGATCAAATACAGATACAGAGATTGACAAGATGATCAGAAAGACAATATGCAATTGCAATGATAATCAGGTGCATGAATCATAAATTTGATTGAACAAAGACATTGAAACTAGTAAGAAAGAGATGAAACATACAGAGTATGTAGTGTGGTTGAGAGGATCCAAAAAAAGGATTGATTTTGAATAGAATGGCCATTTGACAGACATATGTTTTGTATTGAATGGAAACAGAGTGTCCCTCTGAACTTGTTTATTACTTCCAGTGAAGATTCAGTTTGCCAGTGAGGCCTTGTTTTGGCCAGTGAGGCTTGTAGGTCAGTAAGACCTATTTGTTTACCAGTGAGGTATATTAGTGTTGGAAGTGGGTGCTTCTATTTGGTATTGGAGTTGGTGCTCCTAGATACAATTTGTATTGCCAGTGAGGCATGTTTTTCAGTTAAGCTAGTGAGGCAATTCTGGAGTGGTTTTCCACTTGTGCAATTCTTGTGTCTTGATCTTCTCTCTGTGGATATATGTTTTACTCATGAGTTTTTGTTTTTCATTCTTAGTTATGTGCACATTATGTGAGAAATCAATGATAGCTCTCTCTCCTTGTACTCTTCAAGTTAAAGTTTGTAAAAAGATTAGAAATTTCACACAACACTGATTCACCCCCCCTCTCAGTGTTGTCCTTGACTCCTACAATTGGTATCAGAGCCAAGTTCCCTTTTTGAAGTCTAATAGGCTCGGGTAGGTCCTGGTAGTGGAGTAAAATGGGTAAGAAGAATAGAATTAAGATGTCAAATAAAGATGCTGATCAAAAAAATGGTAAAACAAGCCTCAGTTGTGCCCAGCAATGACTTGTTGCATTTGTCACCCTTGATAATTGATACAAAGAATGGTCATGTAGTTGAGAATTTTAAATTTAATGAAAGAAAATATATCTTTGCTATTGAGACTAATGATGAAGATGATTAGGATTACAATGAACAAGATTGTGAGATTGATTTAGAAGGAGAGCTCATATATGCTCTGAGTGAGCTCAAGAATTATAAGAAGGAGAACAATAAATTAATGATGCAGTTGCAGCAAGAAAGAGAATCTAAAGATAATGTACTTTCAAAACTTGAAATTGTATCTACAGATCTTGAAGAGGCAAAATGTCAAATTATAACTTTAAAGACATATATTGATGATTCTGACAAACTAATTGCTAGATTGAAGACAGAAATTGAAGAAGCTAAGAGGATAGCAGATGTTTTAATATCTGACCTTGAAGTTAGAAGGATTAAGAATCTAAAACTAGAATCAGAAATAGTCTCTTTAAGAAAGGAGTTAGAAAAGGCTTCCTCTAAGTTGCACAAGAATCTGCTATTTGAAAAGAGTACTGAAGAAGGGGAATGTTCCAAAGCTAGAGAGACTCCTAGAAGGAAAATTGATTTAAGTCATGTTGCCACAGAAGGAAAAAGGAAGAGTGAAGCTGAACAGAAAATGAGAGATGAATTTGTGCATAGAA
Organism: Cunninghamia lanceolata; assembly: GCA_027924645.1. NCBI lineage: Eukaryota > Viridiplantae > Streptophyta > Pinopsida > Cupressales > Cupressaceae > Cunninghamia > Cunninghamia lanceolata. The sequence goes on along the minus strand of BSBN01000501.1, from coordinate 6,056,964 downwards.
GAAATTTCAGAAAACCTGCATCTATAAGACAAGCTTACATGTACAGGTATAACTATTCATTTAATGGTTACTGTTATACTTGTAATCATTTTGGGCATAAAGTAGTTGATTGCAAAAGGAATACTAACCTTGTATGTTACAAGTGCAATAGTGTTGGACATATTCAAAGAAACTGCAAAATGAATAGAGTGTATGATCCTTCATGGAAGCTTAATATGAGTGCTCAAAGGTATTATCAGTTAATTGATTTTGATTACAACATAATTTGTTATAGTTGCAACTCTCTTGGTAATAAAGCACACAGTTGCAAGAGAGCTCCATCTAATTTGAAAGGTTGGGAAAAGAAAAAGACAGAAAAGGTTTGGAGGAAGAAAGAGCCTGTTAAGATTTGGAAGCAGAAACATAGTCAAGAGAAGTCAATACTAAGCTTGTGCATCTTGCACAAGTCATTTCATCTGTTGCATAACAGATAGCATAATGTGAGGGGGAGTTGTTCTTGTTCTATTTTTTATCCCCAAGAAGTTACAGGAGGAGATCAGTTGATCTTGTTTTGTTTGTCATGCTTGCCTGAAATGTTTGAAATGAAGTTTTTGATGTTTTTGAGTTTCAGTATATGTTAGGTGTTCATGATCAGTGACATGTTTAGTAGATCATATAAAGTGTTCAAAAGCTCTCTGCACAAAGAGTTTGATGATGATGTGACATTGATCCTATTTGTATATTGTTTGATACTTACATGATTAAGTTGTGATGATGCTTATGTTAAGATGTTGTCAAGAAACTCTCACCTGGATTTGGTTTTGCAAAGTGGTGTTACAGGAAGAGCTTGATGGTGAAGGTTGTGCAATCTTGATAAGATGATTTGTATTATGGATCTTGTGTATTCTCAAAAGGTTCTCTTGAGATGTTAGCATGTGTTGGTTGAAGAAGTTGCAAATGAAAGAAGTCAATTGATTTGTTTTTGGAAAGGTATTGATAATGGTTATGTCAGATTTGACAGTGTGCTGTAAAAAGATGTGCAGGAACAGCAGGATGGTCTTCATTCTTTTCATGTCAAAAGGGATGTGCAAGAATAGTTTGGTTGTAGAATACATGTTCATGATCATTGGTATAATAATTTGACATGTTCTTCCTCATTAATATGGTTTAGAAAGGTTTGTTCAAACTGTGTGGTGGTTTCAGGTATGAGCTTCAAATTATGATAATCTAGAGTTTCTTATGACATTGATGATGAATTTTGTATCAGAGGCAAGTAAAGGTCTTATAAAAAATGGTCATCTTGGCATCTTGTGTTGAGAACTGTGTGATAAGGAGTCTTCATTTTTTTTGGCTACAATTTTGTTCATCAAAGAGTATTGCTATGTTTACGATTTATTTGCAAAAGTGTTTAGAAGGTTGAATATCAGTAATTGAATGGTATACTTCAGGTTTATATGTTGCTTCAGGACTAATTCAGGAAGTGGATCAGTGCTGAGTTGAGTTGAGTTATGTTGATTATGCTTCAGATGTAACAATTTAACAGGAGTTTTTGTCTTCAAAGCCCTCATAATGCAATGTGTTTGTAAATGTTATGATCATGCTTCAACATCTTTCAGTAGAGTTCTTTTCTCAGGGGGAGTTAATCAGAGGATTGAGTTGTTACTATCTTGGGAGATTTGAAAAGGACTTATCAATAGTGGTCATTGTGTCATTTTGAGTTGGAAACTACAATGGTTTGTGTTGATTATTCTTGCCAGTAATTGCCAGTGGTATTCAACATAGGGGGAGTAAATAGTTTTATGTCTTTGTCATCAGATGTCAAAAAGGGGGAGAAAGAAAAATTGCAATCAGATGGTTTTGCCATCAATGACAAAGGGGGAGATTGATGGTGACAGGTTGTCATTGATGTCAAAATTGTGTTCATATCAGGAGGAGATGGTTGTTGTTCAAAGAAGGTCTCAGTTGGCTTATGTCTTATTCTTCATGTGGCATTCTCTGCTTAGTTCATCAGTAACATTCACATACTATGCAAGCAGTTTCAAATTAGGGTAAGGTTCTTGTTTGAATCACATGACAAGGAGGTTATGATTCTTGATCTGAAAAGAGTTGACATATGGTATGTTGCTTGCCTCAGTAATACTTCATCTTCATGCAGTGTGTTCTTGATGTGTTCATGAAAGATTGTTTTCCATTAAGAATAATGGTTTGGTGTTCATACTGTATTAATGACAAAAGGTGTTGTGCATTGATCTGAGAGAGGTTGCTTCAAGATCAGTTGAGGTTAGTGATAGTGGGTTGTGTTTGAGTTAACATTTGAAGTTGGATGTGCTCAAGATAAGACATATTATGTGATCTTCATTCATGGTTTACTTGATTTACAAATATTGTGAAGACAATCACCTTGGATTATATTATTCAGGATAATAAAATCAAATAGGGCAAGGTTATGTTTTTGTCTTCAAGAGTCTTGCACTTCTCACCATCTTGGAAATCAGATCAAGAGAATAATGCCAAGATTCATCAGCAAAATGTTGAGATCATTTTCAATTTCATACTTCTTTCTTTATGATTATTCTGAGGTTTTGTGGTTCATTAAGTTCTAACTGCCTTAGAAGTTTGTTTTAAAGGATCATTATTTCAAGTCATATTACAGTTTCATGATGTTGGTGGTCTGTTGGATATAAGTGACTTAGGGTTCTATATTCTTTGTCTAAGATCTAAAGATTTTATGTCTTGTAGAACTCTAAACCATGCTCTTAAAAGCCCTCTCTGCCCATCATTCTAATAATGACCTTTTTGTTTTATTTTACTGTTGACCTATTAATACAGGTCAGTCACTTATACATGACCTGCTAGAGGGTTCCTTACACATGGCGGTGACCGGCCCCTTTCCCTTGCAGACCGGTGGCTTTGGTAATGTGGTGAGCACATGGGCGCCAAAGACCAAATCTAAGGATATGTTTGAATATGTGAAGAGCGCGAAGTATCTATCTAATAGTTGTTTCAAACCTTGAAACCTGACTTGAACCTTCTTATTTGATGTTCCCGTGAATGTATACTGCTCTTGTATGACTATAAACTGTGTTTTAGAAAGTTTTTGTTAAGGCAGTTTATAGAATTTGTTGGAGCCCGATTAAAAAGAAGAAAATCTCCATTTTATTTAAGGCATTAAATTGCTTTTTCAAGGGAGCTTGACATTAGAAGGAGTAAAGTTTTTTTTTAATTTTCCTTCTAAGAAAAAGACATCCATTGGATGGAATGCTTCATTATTAGAAATTTTCTTTTCTTCCATAAAATAATGTGGAAATGATAATATTCTTGGAGATATTTTTTATTTGATTTACTCTTCCAGATTGAGAGGAAGAAGAAGCTCAATGGTTTTGTATGTAAAAGCTTGAAATTTTTTAAGGAGATTTTTTTTTACAGAAGATTTTGTTTATGATGTAGAATATGAAAGGTTTGAAAGTTTTGAAGGATCATGCAAATATTATCAAGATGTTTTTATAAAAAAGAAGAAAATTGTAGAAGATGAAGCATTGAAGTTTTTTTTACAGGAGGAAATTAATTTATTCTCAAAGATTAATTGTTTTCTTGTAGATGAAAATATTTTGCAGATTGAAAAGTCAATTGAGGGAGAACAAAATTATGAGAAAGATTTTATTTTTCTCACAAAATAAATGTCTTTTACAGAGAAGATGAAATTTAGAGATGATGATAAATTAATCAAGTTTTGAAGATGGAAGATCAAAAGTTTTTAAATGGAGTTTATTTTGAGATTTGAATGGGCACAGGGGAAATGAAAAGATTTTTCTCTACAGGTGAAAGGTTATTCAATTTGTATAAAATTATTTTTCAGGTGCATTGATGATTTGTCTTGGGAGACAGAAATGAAATATACAGATGATGAGAGATTGAATACAGATGATGTGAGTGATGTTGTGCAGATCAATGATGAACTGATAGGGATCAAATACAGATACAGAGATTGACAAGATGATCAGAAAGACAATATGCAATTGCAATGATAATCAGGTGCATGAATCATAAATTTGATTGAACAAAGACATTGAAACTAGTAAGACAGAGATGAAACATATAGAGTATGCAGTGTGGTTGAGAGGATCCAGAAAAAGGATTAATTTTGAATAGAATGGCCATTCGACAGACATATGTTTTGTATTGAATGGAAACAGAGTGTCCCTCTGAACTTGTTTATTACTTCCAGTGAAGATTCAGTTTGCCAGTGAGGCCTTGTTTTGGCTAGTGAGGCTTGTAGGTTAGTAAGACCTATTTGTTTACCAGTGAGGTATATTAGTGTTGGAAGTGGGTGCATCTGTTTGGTATTGGAGTTGGTGCTCCATAAGGAGTTGGTGCTCCTAGACACAATTTGTATTGTCAGTGAGGCATGTTTTTCAGTTAAGCCAGTGAGGCAATTCTGGAGTGGTTTTTCTACCCCTGGAGGGTTTTCCACTCGTGCGATTCTTGTGTCTTGATCTTCTCTCTGTGGATATATGTTTTACTCATGAGTTTTTGTTTTTCATTCTCAGTTATGTGCACATGTATGTGAGAAATCAATGATAGCTCTCTCTCCTTGTACTCTTCAAGTTAAAGTTTGTAAAAAGATTAGAAATTTCACACAACACTGATTCACCCCCCCTCTCAGTGTTGTCCTTGACTCCTACATCATCATCATCAATGGGATATATCGTTTCCACATCCTTGTGTTGATCTAGGGATATATCATTCCCCACAATGACAACACTATCATCATCAATCAATCAATCAACAATTAATCATTGGCTTACAACTTGACAAGGGCAATACCTTGTTTGTTTTTTAGTCTTTTGTGCATGCTTGCTTGCTTGCTTGTGTGTGTTATCTTTTTATCTTGTATTTGTATCACATCTATATCATTCCAGCTAATATTCATATCTTGTGTATGATGGAGTAGCTTTTTGTACTATCCTTTGCATCTAAGGTCACATCATACCTTTTGTGCATTAGGACTTTAATGCTCTAAGTTTTCTTCCTCATGCATTAGACAAGGTTGTATTACACTAGGGCATGAGACACATCGTCACCTTGGTCTTTATACCCTGGTGCATAATGTCTCATGCTATATCAAAATCCATGGTTGCTCACCTTCATTGTAGCATAACGCATCCTTCCCTTTCTTCTTCCGATCCCCTTATTCTTTCTTGCTTACCCAATCCATTTCATTTCGAGAGCCTACCCGTGTTTGTTTGACTCACCTATCCTCTCGAGGGGGCATCATTATCCTATCTTTCTGTCATCCACCCTTTTCCTCTACCTATACATTAGCTTCTTTGAAATGATGTTACTCGACATAAATCTCATCATCTCAAACATCATCTCAAAGAGGGGCAAAATGTAGACACCTAAAAATGTCCAACACCTTATCACTAGTATGTTTTTTCCCTAGGTACCCACATCATTATTTTCATCCCCTTTCATATCTTCTATAATTAAATAAATTTTAATTATTTATTTAAATTATTCATGGCCAATAATCTCCTCTAATTAAATAATTATTTTCAATTGTTTAATTAGTCTATTTGTCCTATAATTAAATAAATTTTATTTATTTAATATCTTTCCACATCATCTCCCATCAAAATCCAAATTAATTAAATAAATTAAATGTTTATTTAATTAATAAAATCCTAATAAAAATCCTCTTACTTTCTTTCTAAAATTGCAACTCGTGCGTATCTAACTAATATTTTTAATTAGATATTTCATCAATTATTCCTCTCATCTTTTTAGGATTTATTTCCTTTAAAGAAAAAATCAAATTGCTTTCTATCTTTCTAAATTCTATCTTATCTTGTTTTATTTCCTCTTTTGTCTAATAAAGCAAAAATCCAATCCTTATCTTATCTTCTTCCCTCCACATCAAAAATCAACCCTTTGTCTATAAATATGGCCTCTCACAAGCCATTGAGAAGGCATCATGATTGAGTTTTAAGTATCCTTATTCTATTGAACTATTTTCCACCATCTCCTATCAACGTTATGCTTCGATTGTGTGCAATCAACATTTGATCATCTACATCAATCATTTGAGGTATTCAATAAAGTTTTGGTAAAAAGGTAATTTGCATTATATTGTTTTATCTTGCATTTATCCAAATTTTTTCGATTACAGATACTAAGACTTCCTTTGACCCATCTTGTGTGACATACATTGTGTTGCAAGTATGTGCCTAGTTGGTGTTGTCATTGATGTCAACATATCTTTATTGTCATTAGTGTCAACTATATCTTATTCTATTACTTGTTTAGAAGATTTGTATGTTGAGGATATGAGAAAATTAACCTCTCCGAAAGAAACAAGTGAGTTACAAAGAAGTGCAGCACAGATAGTGAGTGGTGTGTTGAAGAATAACCTAGTAGATTGCTCCACATTTCCTTCTAGGTGAAGATCTAGTTGTACGAATTGGAATTTATTCAAAGGGATGCCTGAAGTAGCTAAATCCTTAGTTTGAACCTCTAGTATGAAGATTTGAGAGAGTTACATTCACCAGAGTTAAGTCTACCTTTTCTGGAAGAACAGTTGGGACACAGAGAAAGTAATATGCTCCGCATTTCTCCGCAATAAAGTATTTTTCTCTACAGTTCTAGAGGAAAGTCTGGGATGAGGATAAGTGCCTACAATTGCAATGGTTCATGGTTTGGTGGTCCACAAGCTATCTTTCTTTCATGACAGTTGAAGACAGTGAAGTTCATGTGTTCCGGTGAAAAGATTCCTATGGATGAAGAGGTTAAGGCTCGTGCGATTGCTCCTGATGATTATAGTGTGCTTGTGGATGTCTCCTAATCATGTTCCTATTTGGACTTTGGTTTGCATTAAGGAATTGAGATTGTTCTTGAATATTGTTCCCAGATAATGTAGCATGTAACCAGTCTTGGCCGACCTGGTTGATCCCAGTGATTGCAGAGATCTCTAGAAGATTGTGGAAGCATGTTGTGGTGTGGAAGATTGTGTTTAAGTCCTAAATAAGGAATGGCATGATCTACATTTCATTCCCTTTGCATTATGTTGTAATAGGTCAGGACCTATTTTGTAAATGTTTGTAATACTGACCTTGGAGATTGTTCCAATGGTTGATGATTGTAATGCCAACCTTGATGTTCATTCCAAGTTTGATGTAGTGTATAAATACTTGTAGTTGAGTCATGGAAAAGTTGTCCTAGAGTGGAAAAGATAAGATTCTAAGAAAGGTCCAAAGCCAGAGTAGAAAAGAGGAAGAACAGAGGAGGAAGATCAGAGAAGAGGCAGAGAAAAGAAACTTTTGTATTTCAATAATATTTTGTAAAGGTGTTGATCATGATTTTGTAGGGTTTAACAACCCTTAGGGTTTAACATCCCTTATTGTAATCTTGCTAGGTTTAGGGTTGAGGCAGTGAGCCTGCTAGACCTAGTTGTTCTTCATGACAGTGAGTCAGTATGATTAGGCCCATGGAGTGACCAAGCCTGATCATCATTATTTCAATATTACAATATATATTGAGAGTTAATCCACTCTGTGGTTTTTCCCCACCTTGGGGTTTTCCATGTAAATCTGGTGTCTCTTGTGTTTGTTGCTACACATGTGGTTGAAGTTTTAATTTTATGGTTTCATGGTTAGATCTTAATCATTACGGACAAGTGTTTAATGTTTTAATGTAGAATTTTTATGTTTGCAAGACAACTGATTAACCACCCCCTCTTAGTTGTCTAATGAATATCAACAATTGGTATCAGAGCCAAGTTCCTTAGAAGAAAGTTTAACAGCTTGAGGAAGATCCAAAATGTCTTTCAAGAAGGAAGTGCCGCATTTTGATGGAATGAATTATGTTCTCTGGAAGGCTCAAATGAAAAGTCATCTTCTCAGTCTTGGTTACAAAGCATGGAAAATTGCAGAAACAAAGTACAACATACCTGAAAATGGTCCGACAACTAAAGATGAAATTAAAGAATATGAAATAGATGTTAAGGAAAAAGATGCTCTGCTAAGCTCTTTACTTGATTCAATATTGACGAATGTTGTGGATCTTGAAACTGCATATAAGGTATGGGTAAAGTTGAAAAATTTGTATGAAGGAGATGATTCTATGAAAGAAGCCAAGTTACAAAGTTTGAAAGTGAGATATGAAGGTTTAAAAATGAATGATGATAAAAACATTTCAGCCTTTATGCAAAGAGTTGATGAACTTGTTACAGGGATAAAAGCCATGGGTGGAACTCTCGATGAAAAGGAAGTTGTTATGAAAATCCTTAGATCCCTGCCCAAGTCCTACTATCACAAAGTAGTTGCAATTGAAGAATTCATGCAAGTTAAAAAGGTTGACAACAATTAGTTTCTTGGTAAGCTTACCATCTTTGAGATGAGAGAGTTTGGTGATGTTCTGCTGAAAGTTGAGACGGCCTTCAAAGCCAGCACTCTAGGGAGTACTTCCAGATCAAAAAGATACAAGGTAGCATCTGATGATGAGTTTGATGAAGTTGAAGCCAACTTCGTGGATAGACTGCAAAGAGGATTCAATGAGTATAAAGGCAAATTACCTTTCAAATGTTTCTCCTGTGGTAAAGTAGGTCATTTTGCTTCCAAATGTCCTGAAAGAATTGAAAGAAATATAAAAAGATATGAGAACAGACCTAGGATCCAAAAGAAGTGTTATTATGTTGAAGATTTTGATGATGACAAAGGAGTATCAGATAATGGAGAACCTGATAATGCTGGAAATGAATGCTTGTTTATTGCTATTAAGGAAGATTCTGTGTCTACTAATTCTACTAGCTGTGTAAAGGAAGAAAAACTAGTGGAGAGTACTTTAGCTACTTAGATTATCAAGGACAAAGATGAATGGATTATTGATAGTGGATACTCTCACCACATGACTAGATACAAAAGTAAGTTTGTAAGTTTCGAAAGATATGATGGTGGATTGGTTAGGTTTGGAGATGATACAACTAGTAAGATTTGTGGAAAATGGTCCATTTCTTTTGATGGCAAGCATAATACTGAAGATGTCTTGTATGTGAAAGGATTAAAGTACAATCTTCTGAGTGTGGGTTAGATGTGTGGAAAGGGCTATGATCTAAGCTTCAAGGACAATGGATGCAAGATTGGGGAAAGTTCTGAGACAGTCATTTCAATAGGTAAAAAGACCAAAGATAATATCTATCACTTGAAAGGAACTGAAAACTATTGTTTGTTGGCTCAGACTGATGAAAGTTGGCTATGGCATAGAAGGTTGTGTCACATAAATTTTGACAACATCATAAAGATAAGTAACACACAGGCTGTTAGAGATCTGCTTAGGCTTGTAAAGCCTGCTAATCAAATTTGCAAAGAGTATCAATTTGGGAAGCAAATAGGAACAAGTTTCAAAAGAAAAGAACAATCTGTTGAAGGACTACTTGAGCTGGTGCAGACAAACATGTATGGACCTACCAGAGTAAGATGCTTACAAGGAGATAGGTACTTCATGTTTCTTATGGATTATTATTCTAGAATGACTTGGGTTACCTTTTTGAAAGAAAAAGCTGAAGCTCTAGACAACTTCAAGGCTTTTAAGGCAATGGTTGAAAATGAGATGGATTTGAAGATCAAATGCTTGAGGACTAATAGAAGAGAGTTTACATCAAATGAATTCAATTTCTTTTGTGAAGAGTATGGAATAAAAAGATAGCTATCTACACCTAGAGCTCCACAACAAAACAGAGTTGTTGAAAGGAAAATAGAACAATTCAAGAAGTTGCTAGAACCATGATGAAGGAAGATGATCTACCAAAAGTATATTGGAGAGAAGCAATTCATACAGTTGTATACGTCCTAAACAGAGTCCAAGTAAGAGGTAACAACTCTAAAACTCCTTATGAATTGTGGCATGGCAAAGTTCCTACTATGAAATATCTCAAAGTTTTTGGTAGCAAATGTTATATTAAAAGGGAAGAAGATCTTGGCAAGTTTGATGCTAGATGTGATGAAGGAATCATTTTTGGCTACTCCACTAAGAGTAAAGCATACCGGTGCTATAATAAGAGGCTGAATAAGATCATTGAAAGTGCAAATGTCAAAGTTGATGAAAGCAAGGAAAGGCCATTAAAATCAAATGGATATGAATATGATGAACTAGAAGTTTCCAAAGTGGTGCAACAAGAAGATAGCTCAGATGAAGAAGAACAAGCCCTGGAAAGTGTCACCAAAACTCCAAGGTATGTGAGATGCAATCATTCTGAAGATCAGATAATATGAGATAAGAGCAAATGGATCTTAACCAGAAGAAAAGCTGCAGAGGAACAAGTAAATTTCTATTTAATCTCCAAGATTGAACCTAAAACTGTGGATGAAGCCTGCAAAGATGAAAACTAGGTAAAGGCTATGGAAGAGGAATTGAGATAGATAGAGAAGAATCAGACTTGGGATCTTGTCTCTAGACCAACAAATTAGAATGCAATTGGCACAAAGTGGGTTTTTAGAAATAATTTGAAGAGAATGGTGAAGTAGAAATAAATAAAGCAAGGTTGGTATGAAAAGGATATGCTTAAGTTGAAGGTATAGACTTTGAAGAAACTTTTTCTGTTGTAGCAAGGATTGAAGCAATAAGGATGTTTTTGGCTTTTGCTACCTACAAGAATTTCAAGGTTTATCAAATGGATGTGAAGTCTACCTTCTTTAATGGAGACTTGGATGAAGAGGTCTATATTGAACAACCGGAAGGATTTCAGCTATCAAATCAGGGTGACATGGTATGTAGATTGAAGAAGGCTTTGTATGGATTAAAGCAAGCTCCTAGGGCATGGTATGCACAATTAGACAATTTTCTGATATAGATAGGGTTCAATAAAGGTACTATAGACAACAATCTCTACTTCGAGATAAATGATGAATAAATCTGAATTGTTGCAGTCTTTGTGGATGATATTATTTTGGGGGGAAATGAAGGTATGTGCTCAGTTTTTGATGGAGAAATGCAAAGTGAGTTTGAAATGTCTATGTTTGGAGAAATGAACTTCTTATGTCTACAAATAAGCCAATCAAATAAAGGTATCTTCATTTCTTATTCTAAGTGTGTGAAAGAACTGTTAAAGAAATTTGGGATGTAAGATTCCAAACCAGTTTTAACACCTATGGTTACTAGTTTTAAGTTGAGTAAAGATGACAAGTCACCCATGGCAGATCAGAAAAAGTACAGATCTATGATCAGAGGATTGTTTTATCTGACTCAAACCAGACCTGATATAATGCATGCAGTATGTCTTGTAGGAAGGCTTCAAGTAGAACCCAAGGAATCTCATGTGATAGAAGTCAAGATAATTCTAAAGTATTTAAAAGGAACAATGGATCATGGCTTGTGGTACCCTAAGGACAATAATTTTACCTTTAGAGCATACATTGATGCAGATTGGGCCAGAAATATGGATGATAGGAAAAGCACAAGTGGAGTTGCATTCTTCTTGGGAAAAAGGTTAGTATCTTGGTTAAGTAAGAAACAAGATTCAATATCTCTATCTACCATAGAAGCAGAATACATTGCAGCAGCATGTAATTGCACTCAAGCGTTATGGATGAAGCAAACATTGAAGGGTATCAGAGTTGTGTATGAAAATCCAATTACAATATTTTGTGACAATACAAGTGCCATCAACATATCAAAGAATCTAGTAATGCATTCAAAGACAAAGCACATATCTATCAAGTATCATTTTCTGAGAGAAAAGGTGACAGAAAATGAAGTCAAATTGGAGTATGTTTATACCAAAGATTAGATTGCTAACATCTTTACCAAGCCTCTACCTAAGGACACTTTCAAGTTTATTAGAGAAAATTTATAGGTTATCACCCCTCCTACTCTGAACTAAGATGCACCATAGTGTATCAGTCCAGAGGTGTTAAGAGATCTGGATTGATGCCTCTCAGGGTTACTTCTGAGGGGGAGTAGTCAAAGAGTTCTAAAGAAAGATTGAATCAGAGTAGATGAATGCAAGTATGTGCCCTTTGCCAATGATGTCAAAGGGGGAGAGAAGTCATGTGAAAAACTGAGAGAGACAAAGAGTGTAGATGTTTAAAGAGAAAGGGGGAGAATCTTGTCTTGCTGGATGTTACAGTTTCTCACATCATATGTTGCCATCAATGAAAAAGGGGGAGATTGTTGCAAGTATGTGCCTAGTCGGTGTTATCATTAATGTCAACATATCTTTGTTGTCATTAGTGTCAACTATATCTTATTCTATTACTTGTTTAGAAGATTTGTATGTTGAGGATATTGAGAAAATTAGCCTCTTTGAAAGAAACAAGTGAGTTACAGAGAAGTGCAGCATAGACAGTGAGTGGTGTGTTGAAGAATAGCCTAGTAGATTGATCCACATTTCCTTTTGGGTGAAGATCTAGTTGTGTGGATTGGAAGTTATTTAAAGGGATGCCTAAAGTAGCTAAATCCTGAGTTTGAGCCTCCAGTATGAAGATTTGAGAGAGTTACATTCACTAGAGTTAAGCCTACCTTTTCTGGAAGAACAGTTGGGACAGGGAGAAAGTAATATGCTTCGCATTTCTCTGTAATAAAGTATTTTGCTCTATGGTTCTAGAGGGAAGTATGGGATGAGGATAAGTGCCTACAGTTGCAATGGTTCATGGTTTGGTGGTCTATAAGCTATCATTCTTTCATGACAGTTGAAGACAGTGAAGTTCATGTGTTCTGGTGAAAAGATTCCTATGGATGAAATGGTTAAGGCTTGTGCGGTTGCTCCTATGATTACAGCGTGCTTGTGGATGTCTCCTAATCATGTTCCTATCTGGACTTTGGTCCATGCTAAGGAATTGAGATTGTTCTTGAAGATTGTTCCCAGATAATGTAGCTTGTACCCAGTCTTGGCTGACCTGGTTGATCCCAGTGATTGCGGAGATCTCTAAAAGATTGTCGAAGCATATTGTGGCATGGAAGATCATGTTTGAGTCCCAGTGAAGGCATGGTGTGATCTGCATTTCATTCCCTTTGTATTATGTTGTAATAGGTCAGGACCTATTTTGTAAATGTTTGTAATTCTGACCTTGGAGATTGTTCCAATGGTTGATGATTGTAATGCCAACCTTGATGTTCATTCCAAGGTTGATGTAGTGTATAAATACTTGTAGTTGAGTCATAGAAAATTTGTCCTTGAGTGGAAATGATAAGATTTTAATAAAGGTCCAAAGGCAAAGTAGAAAAGAGGAAGAACAGAGGAGGAAGATTAGAGAAGAGACAGAGAAGAGCAAAGAAACTTTTGTATTTCAATAATATTTTGTAAAGGTGTTGATCATGGTTTTGTAGGGTTTACCAACCCTCAGGGTTTAACAACCCTTATTGTAATCTTGCTAGGTTTAGGGTTGAGGCAGTGAGCCTGCTAGACCTAGTTGTTCTTCATGATAGTGAGTCAATATGATTAGGCTTGTGGAGTGACCAAGCCTAATCATCATTATTTCAAGATTACAATATATATTAAGAGTTAATCCTCTTCGTGGTTTTTCCCCACCTTGGGGTTTTCCACGTAAATCTGGTGTCTCTTGTGTTTGTTGCTGCACATGTGATTGAAGTTTTAATTTTGTGGTTTCATGGTTAGATCTTAATCATTGTAGATAAGTGTTTAATGTTTTAATGCAGAAGTTTTATGTTTGCAAGACAACTGATTCACCCCCCCTCTCAGTTGTCTGGTGAATATCAACACATTGATATCCCATCTTCAAATACAACACCTATTACTTCATTAGATTCTAGAGATGCTTCCTTGAGAGCTTCTAGTGGTTCATTGCAGCAGGATTATTACGATCTTCCTGGTTGGGATTCCTATCTATCAGACATTGCATCTTTGTTTGTGGAGTCTCACATTTTAGATTTGGAGGACACATTTGAGGGGTTATCTGTCCTTTTTTATGGTAGTTATTTTGTCCTTGTGCCTGCTATTACTATAGTGTTCAGAGTTGCTTCTTCGAGGGATTCCAGTGATTCCTTGTAGGAGGATCATATACATCATCTGGATTCATTTCATTGGGACCAATTTCTACCAGACATCTCTTGTCTGTTTATAGAGTCTCACATTTCAGATCTAGATGACACTCTTGAGGACATTCAAATCCTCTTTGATGACAATCATTTCATCACTGTTATCCCATCTTCCTTGTCTTTGGATCTTGTACCTCCTAGTTCTACACATGGAACTGGATTGCTTCTACCTTTGTGCATTGAGGCATCTTCTGATACTCACATGGAGACACTTGAGTAGAGTTTGGATTGATAGAATACATCATGAGACTTCCTTCCTCACCTTGCTTCTTTGAGTGGGAGTTACTCTAGCATTCAACATTGGAGTTGTTTCTTCCTAAGGGGAGAAATATCATTTGCCACAAATGGATCATCTTCAACATTCATATATGGGCATCCTCTTTTGGCATAGGAGCTACTTTATTGTGGGGGGGTTTCATAGTCTCCTCTTTCTCTCTCTATTCTGGAGGACTTTTCTCTCTTTTTGGGGGAGCTTCTTGTTGGTGTGAACACATAATTCACACATGTTAAGTTGACTTAGTGAGTCTTCTAGATGTCTAGTTGAGTCTAGTTGTGTGTTGAGTTGTTGATAGTTGGAGTGTGTTGTATTATCCTCCACATGTGCAATTAGTTATCCTCCTCTAATTGACACATGTTGTAGGAATATCTCCACTTTCTACTCCACCTTTCACTCCACCCTTCTAACTCTCACCTTGCCTTTATAAGCAAGGCTCACTCATTGTATTTCATATAGCTTCATATAATCTTTGTATAGAATCTCGCTCCATTGTTTTAGCATCTTCTCTTGTCATCTTTGTGTGGAAGGTTGTCTTGATTGCAGGTGATCCTGGCTTGCCGAGTCACATTGACTCTTACATGGTATCAAAGCCTAATCTGCAATTCCCTTCCCTCATTGGAGAGGTTCTTCTTGGATCTACATCATAGGAGCATCCTGGAACAAATCTGACATCACGGTTGCAATCAAGAGGCCCAAATTTGTATAGATCAGTTGTTCATTCACTGAATTTCGTCATCAAAAATTTTGGCAAATTTTTTTTTGCCCCTAGTCCCTTGGCAAAAAATCTGTACGGTACCGTACCATCGTCTACATCAGCCCTGCACCAGTCACTATGCAAGCATACTTGTGGTATCATCATTTTTTTGCAGAATTGGTCAGGTAATATGTTTTAATTGGTTTTTAAATCTGTGGGTTTTATTATCGATTTGAAAAGCTTTTTTGAAAACTTTTGTTGTAGGCAGGGTACCAAGTACCCTGCGCACTGCTGCTGTTGTAGGCAGGCTTGGACCAAGCCTGGATCATGGGGTGTGGCCTTCGACTCCCCAATCCCTATGTCATTTTACCTCGTGGCATTTAAAATTCGCAGGTTATAAAGCTTTTCAAGGCAGATTGCACATTTTGCGGTAGCTATTATTATCATTTGCTGGCTTTTCTTCCACCGTGAGATCTCTGATAGTCTCACCAATCCGCAATAAACCTTTATTGGCACTTGCAAATGGTTATAAATATAGACAGTTTAGATCTTCCCTGGCGGTCGGCATCAACAGTCGACAGGAATTCATAGTTTCCATCTGTCTATATTTCATCCCAGTGACCCTTACATCCACCAGTTATATTTTTCCATTGGTGGTTAAAGAAATGTCTCACGTTTAGAGTTCAGATCTTCGGCAATGTCCACAGATTCGGTGGTCATTAGATCTACTCGTAGTTTTATCCTTGCCCACAATGACTGTTTAATCATTGTCTGGTTGTCATAATAGTTTTACAGCAGATTTCTTTCTTTTTGCGGGAGTCTTAATCGTTAGCAGTTGACATTGGCGGTGTTAAAACCCTTGGTTGTTCATCATTTGTTTCTCAGCATCCTTTAAATCTTGGTGATCCATCTTTCGCCAAAAAATGTTTTGAGCTCGACAGTTTTTAGTGACAGATCCATTGATGGTTCTTTGGACTTGTCTTTAGTTTCAATCGGCGGCCACATTTTGGTCAAAGCAGTTAACGATTTCCTCATCGACCATATACATTTCACAGTTGGCATTCTTCAATACTCTGTAGATCTTAATCCATCAACCCACAATTTGGTGGTTACAACTACAGTTTCAGCTAGACCTCTGGTGGTTTCATAGATGACCAGCAGTGTTAATCACTTCAAAGGTAGTTTTGAGCACCCAAGATAGTGGTTTTGACTAAATCCAAGGAGTTTTTGACTTCCACATTGGCAGGTTTTATCCAAACCAGTGGTTTCCACGTGTAAATAGGCAGTTTTTTCCCAAATAGTGATTTTGCGCCTACAAAGGCAGTTTTTGGCCAAACTGGTAGTTTTTTGCTTGTTGCAGAATATTTCGGCTGAAAAGAGAATATTCCATCAACAAGGGGGCCTGTTTTACCCTTAAAGCCCTAAAGTAGGGATTTTTTTCTTTTTTGCACAACTTTTGCCCATGGTGTCAAAATTGAGCAAATTATATATCATTGGAAAGATGACAGAGAGCACTTTGTAGTGGTATCAGTCATTTTCACTGATTTTGTTGTTTGACAACATTTATCACAGGTTGAAAATAGATCTCTCTTTTTGTCTTCTGAGCTCATAACCTTTTGCCACGATCTCCAATTTTTGCAATTCAAGTGGCATTGGAAAGGTATTGACGAACTCTACATAGCCATTCATGCACTTTTCTCATTTTTTGCTCCAGGTTTATTTTATTCAATTTGTCATTTTTTTAGCATTTGAGTGATAACTTGGGCATTTTGATACTTGAGAGGGTGAAATTTGTTTTGAGAGGATTTGTTTGCTGTAATACATCATTGTGAATGATTGTAATCTCACTCGAATCTCTTGTTTAAGAGATTTTGTTGTTTTTCCCAATTTTGGTCCTTTAAGGACAACTGTAAATCGCACTAAGTATAAAGTGCCACAACAAATTGGGGGGGCTCTCTTACATAGTAAAGGGGTGTTGTTGTGTTTTTGTCTCTCTTTTTCATCATGGATGTGCCTCAATTTCCACTTTTAGCTCCATATAATTATCTTGAATGGAAGAAAAACATGGAGTTTGTGTTGTATAAACAAAAGTTACATAGAATAACTTTAGGCACAGATCCCGAACCCACAGGTGCTACTGAGAGAAGAAAATGGTTAGATAGAAGAGATGAGGCTTTTGGTATGCTTTGTCTTGCTATTTCTCCAGATCTGAGATTTTATGCTGAGTCTTGTACTACACCAAATGAGATATGGACAACACTAGACAATCTATTTGGCAAGCAAGATAAAATAAGAAGGTTCAAATTGGAGAATGAGCTAATTGCACTTAATCCTCAAGAATTTGATCAAATTGAATACTTCTTCACCAAGTTTAAGTCTCTTAGGTTGCAACTCAAACAAAGTGGTCTTGAGAAAGAAGATGAAGAATTGATTCTATCTATTCTTGCAAAATTGGGTCCTGCATATTTAGTTTATGTTTCTACCTTTTATGCTACAATGGATGCCTCTGGTAGTAAGTTTACTATGCCTTCACTTGAGGAGTTTGCTACACAACTCACTAGAGAACAATCGAAGCTACTACACATGGGCACATTGAAGTCTCCTAGAAAACAGGCTCTAGTTGCAACACAAAGCACAAAAGATCCTAAGACTTCAAATAATAAGGGCAAGAAAGAAAATGATTCACAGTATAATAAGCAAGAGAAAGAATCAAAGAAAACCCCCAACCCTTCTTCCAAAGAGGAATCCAATAAGAAGAAGAAGCCAAAGTGTTCTTATTGTAAGAAATTGGGTCATGATGAGACTAAATGTTATGAGAAAAAGTTTGAAGAGATGTCACAACTTCTTCAAAAACATAACATTGAGTATTCTCCATCAACAATAGTTTTACCCAAGTCTTCTTCTTCACCACCATTATCATCTACATCTATAGGGACAACAAGTATTGCAAATTGGACAGATAAAGGAAAAGGAAAAGCACTCTTTGCTTCAACAAGTCTACAGTCAGAGAGATGGCTTCTTCATTCTGGAGCTTCTCATCATATGGCATCTTCACAAGGGATGTTCTCTTCATTTCAGTCATGTACTTCGCCACCTATTTTGATGGGTAACAACACATACATGCATGCAAATGGAAAAGGTAATATTGACGTTGGTCAAAATACATTCAACAATGTGTTGTGTGTACCTTCCTTGACAACCAATCTCCTTTCCATCTATCAGATTACTCATTGTGGTGCAGGGAAGATAGTTAAGTTCATTCCTGATTCTGTGATCATACGGGACTTGGAGAGTAGAGACATCATTGTTGTTGGGATGGCTGATCATGCATCTTGCTTGTATACTTTCTCCCATTTTGTTTCTGATAGTGATGTAGATCCACTGATGGCTATTCACACTCATGCATCAAGCATGAATCATGTTTGCAAGGAGAAGTTTGGTCACTTGAACCTTGGTGTTCTTGCATCTACTTCAGTTCTTGAGACTAGTTTTGAGCTTCCTCCTTCTCCTGCTTCTTCAAAGATTAGTATTGACATAGCTTCATCCACTTCAGTTGAGCAAGGTATTCTTTGTCTTCCAGATATAGGTTTGTGGGATGAGCACTTGACAGGTATTGCAGCCTTGTTCCGTGAGTCCTATCTTGATGACTTGGAGAACATCATTGATGACATTCATCTCCTCTTTGAAGGAGTTGATTATTCTACTTCAGATGAGCATACACCTTCTCCTCTTCACTTGTCAGAGTTTGGCATTGAGTTGGAGTATCCTGAGCATCATTCGGAGGATTCTTTGTTTTTGGAGATTGATGATCTTGATTTTTCATCTTGTCTTGGATTGTCACATTCTTTGATTGGACATGCAACACCTAATTATGTGACATCTTTTGGTTGTGACATGTGGACACTTGAGCAGTTTTCAAAGACATCATACATCATGAGGCTTTTTCCCTCATACCTTGAGATGGAGTTTCCTTGACATCAGCCTTTGGACTTGTTTCTTCCTAAGGGGAAGAATGTTGTTTGTAGGCCTTGGATTCTCTTCAGCATTCTTCTTCAGGCATTCACCATCGACACAGGGGCTACTTCATTGTGGGTGGGACCTACAGTATCACACTTGCTCTCCTATGGGGGGTAATTGATTGTATATATGTGTTGGATGTAGTTCTTGGGGGGTCTTGAGTCCTCCTTCCAACACATCTCTCATTTCATTAGTTTTATACATTCTCACTTTTGGAGAGGAGTTTTGTCCCATGAGGTTTTCTCCTTTTCTTCACTTGAGATTTGTTGTACATGGGTACCTAACATGGCCTAGTAGCTGGGATCCATCCATCGTTGCATCTTTGTTTTAGCCAGCTACTCCCTAAGTTGCACTTAAGGGGGGGTGTTGGTGTGAGCACATAATTCACACATGTTAAGTTGACTTAGTGAGTCTTCTAGATGTCTAGTTGAGTCTAGTTGTGTGTTGAGTTGTTGATAGTTGGAGTGAGTTGTCTTATCCTCCACATGTGCAATTAGTTATCATCCTCTAATTGACACATGTTGTAGGAATAGCTCCACTTTCCACTCCACCCTTCTAGCTCTCACCTTGCCTTTATAAGCAAGGCTCACTCATTGTATTTCATACAGCTTCATATGATCTTTGTATAGAATCTTACTCCATTGTTTTAGCATCTTCTCTTGTCATCTTTGTGTGGAAGGTTGTCTTGATTGTAGGTGATCTTGGCTTGCTGAGTCACATTGACTCTTACACTTCTTCTCTCTAGTGGAATTTTATGTACATGGGTACTTCATTAGACTTGATTTTCTGGGACCCATCTCTTTACCCACCTAAGCTATGATTAAGGGGGGTGTTAGTGTAGGTTTTTTATTCCTTTTCATAAGGTTTTTCCTACACATTTATTTAAGGTTGCTTAGGTTAATAAAGCATGTTTATTAGGTGAGGGATTATGAGGTGTCACCTTCCTACATGTGAGCATCCATTAGGTATCTTGGGAAGACACATTGCTATCTTTAGTCTGATAGATGGTTTCTCCTCATTGGTTGGTGTTGCCACATCCTTCCTCTCCCTAGTCTATATAAGCATGCTACCTATCATGTATTTTAATTCAATATTAGAGATAGTTATCTGATGCTATTTTTTTGTTCAAGTATTTCACATAAGTCTCTTGGTATCATTGTTATGATGTTTCAATTGGTTTTGCATTTATAGTTTATATTTCTAACTCTTTCAATCAATTCTAGGTTATAATCTGATTTACAGATTCTAATAGTTTGGTGTTCCAATTTTAGTTTTAATAGATATTGGTGCCAGTAAATATTTTATTTCTCCAAAATTTCTAGATAAGATATCTAGAAGAGTTGGTTATATGGAAAAATCATGGTTAGTAGAGTATGCTAATCAGACAAGGGCTCATGTAGAGCAGTGTTTGTTCAAAGCTAAGGTTGAACTCCTGAGATTTTTGACTGAAGTAAACCTATATATAGCCCCCTTAGGATCATATGATGTCATCCTTGGAATAAACTAGTTATGGAGGCATATGTCTAAGGTAGATTGTTTTGCTAAAACAATAGAATGCCTAGATGACCTTGGAAATAGAGTTTTTCTACTAGGTGCTTCTAGAGAGGTTAAGCTGAGGTAAATATTTGCCTTACATTTGAAGAGAGCCAAGTGAAAAGGGTGTCAACTCTTTAGAATCAAAATGGAGAAAATAGATGATCGTAAAGAGTCTATTTTTCAAGATGATTTAATGTATTATGAATCTCAAAAAATCCAAGGAGTGGATGAAGAAGAATCTATAGATCAAGATAGATCAGATATGGAGAAGTATCCCTTTCTTTGAGATTTTAAGGATGCATTTCCAGATGAATTACCTGGATTACCTCCTAAGAGAGCTTTTGACTTTTCCATAGATATAATTATGGGATCAAAACCTATATCCAAAACTCCTTATTGAATGACTACAATAAAGTTGATGGATCTAAAGGCTTAGCTGTAGGAGTTTCTATTAAAAGGATTGATAAGACCCAATGTTTCACCCTGGAGAGTGCCAGTGATCTTTTTTAAAAAGAAATATGGTACATTGTGCCTATGTATAGACTATTGTATGCTAAACAAAGTAATGATAAAGAATAAGTATTTGTTGCCATGTATTGATGATCTCTTTGATCAAATGTGTGGGGCAGTTGTCTTCTCAAAGATCGATCTATGATCGGGATACCATCAATTAAGGCTAAAAGATGAAGATATCCATAAAGCAACCTTTAGAATGAGATATGGACATTATGAATTCATAGTCCTACGTATTGATGAATGCACCTGCATCACTCATGAATTTAATGAATAGTGAATTCAGGGATTGTCTGGATAAGTTTGTTCTTGCTTTCCTAGATGATATTTTGATTATTCCAAAAGTGAGGAAGAACATCTACAACATTTGAATATTGTTCTTTAGTGTTTGAGAGAGCATAATCTATATGGTAATCTCTCAGAGTGTACTTTCTTCCAAAAAGAAATATAATACTTGGATCCTATTATCTCAGCATAGGGAATTACTATAGATCCAGTAAGGATCAAAGCCATCCTAGAGTGGACTACACTAAAAAATGTGCACAAAGTCCATAGTTTTATGGGTCTAGCAGGATATTACATAAAATTTGTGGCTAACTTTCCAAGAATTGCCTACCCCATTACTTCTCTACAAATGAAAGGCAAAAGATTTGTTTGGTCAGAAAAGTGCTAGGAGGCATTTGATCAACTAAAAGATAAGCTAACTATGACCCCAGTTCTAAAGGTACCTAACCTAAAGGGTCATTTTGTAGTCATCACCGATGCCTCAGGAGAAGGATTAGGTGGTTTACTAATGCAAGAAGGGTGAGTTATCGCTTATGAGTCTAGAAAACTGAAGACATATGAGCATAATTATGCCTCACATGATCTTGCATTAGCAACAGTGATTCATGCACTATAAATGTGGATGCATTATTTAATTAGGAAATCCTTTGAGTTAAGGACAGACCATCAAGGACTTAAATATTTGTTTACCCAAACACATCTAAATTCTCATTAGAGAAGATGGATAGAGTTAATATCTGATTATGATTTTGAGATCAAATACATTTAGGCAAAGGAAAATGGTGTAGTGACGATCGGAGGGTTCACAAAATGAACTATCCAGGCCGTGCAACAAGAGTAAACACAATGGAAACAAAACAAATATAGAATGCAATGGAAGATTCAAAATGTTTAGTATATCATATATTCAGAATGCTTATATGCCAACAACATGCGGGCTACAATCACAAGGGCTCACAGGCCTAATCTTAGGGCTACAATAGAAATGCAAGATATGGTAATGAAGTGTCTGCCCCAAAAAGAATCAATTATCAAACTATGAATTCATCTATCTATAAACTACTGACTTCCTAATACTTCCTAGAGATTTATATATCATCTCCAAGTGCATGAAATCCTCTGCGTCGGCTAAGAAAGGTTACAAACTCCAATGAAGGAATGTAATGTGTAGAAACAAATAGGTCAGGCTAAAATATCTGGTAATGCTTCATGAATGCATGAATCAAGGTGCAGACCTCAAGGAATGTCTATTTGATCATTATGTGTTGTGTACCATGTTTCATTTAGCTCTACAAGTCACAGAATTGCTCTACAAACCTTCTCCTTTAACTGGTTATCTATATGCTCTGCTCTGTTAAAACATGCGATCTTTTGATAGTAATAAATTTTAGCAAACAAGTCCAAATGACCTAAAATTTGGATATGATGTAGATGCTAAGTCCTACTCTGTGAGTTCTAATCTCAAGATGCAGAAAAATGTGGTACAAAATGTTGAAATTGTAACTAATTGAACTGAACTAAAGAAAAGAAAGAATGCAATTTTTTTTTGGTTGATACAAGATTGCTCTACAACCTGGGATGCTCTTGCATCAGATACCTATGGTTGTTGAAAAAGTGAGTCTCCCACTTTGCTGGAGTTGGAGGAAAACCAAGACAGTCAACCTTAGCCTGAGAAATCCATGTTGAATCTTCTTCTAGTCTACCTTTCCAGTTTACCAAATATTCTTTGTATTGCTTGCCTCTGGTACTGTGTCCAACTTTGTTGTCCAATATGTCATCTATCTTGTCTAGTTGTTGCTGTGGTAACTAATCCTTCAAATCATCTTCAATTCTATTACTTTATTCTCCTTCATGATACTAATATAGGTTAGTAATGTTGAATATAGGTGATATACCCAATGTCTCTGGTAGCTCCACTTCATTTGCATTTCTTGGATCAAATTTTCTGAGTGTCTTACATGGTCCAAACTTCTTCATCTTTAACTTGTTATATGTTCCAACTAGAAATCTCTCTTTTCTTAGATATACCATTACTTCATCACCAACTAAAAATTATTTGTGTCTCCTCTTCTCATCTACTTGCTCCTTATACTTGTTGTTTATCTCCTCCAAATGCTTCTTGACTTAATTATGCACTGTTTCCATGTATCCTACAAACTCTTCTACCTCTACACTTCTCTTATTCTCCATACTGACATCTCTCAGCTCTGCAACTCCTCTAGGTTTCAATCCGGTCACAATCTCAAAAGGTGTCTTCCCTGTACTCCTATTTACTGAATTATTGTATGCAAACTCTGCTTGCAGTAGAATTAGATCCCAATTTCCTATCTTCTCTCCTACCAAACATCTCAACAAGTTTCCCAAACTCATATTTACCACTTGTGTTTATCCATCCATCTATGGATGAAATGTTGAACTAATATTTAGGCCTATCTTCATCTTCTTCCACAATGTCCTCCAAAAATATCCATTGAATCTTGTTTCCATGTCTAAAATTATGCTCTTAGGTAATCCATGCAATCTCACAATCTCCTTTTAAAATAGGTCAGCAACATGCACTACATCATTTGTCTTCTTACAAGGTATGAAATGTGCCATGTTTGAAAATGTGTCCACCAATACAAATATAGAATCATGTACTCTCTATGTTCTTGGAAATCCTAATATGAAATCCATGCTTATGTCTTCCCAAGGTCTCTTTGGTACTGTCAAATATTTGTACAAACCAATATTTTGACTACTCCCTTTTGTAACTTGACATACTCTACAACTCTACACAAACTTCCTTATATCCTTATATATCAGAGGCCAAAAGTAATGTTCACTTACCAAAGCCACTGTCTTGTCAATTCTAAAATGTCTTGCTAATCCACCACTATGTTTCTCCTTGATCAAATTGTCTCTCATTGAACTCCTAGGTATACACAACTGATTTCCTTTGAACAACATATCCCCCTAAATGAAATAGTCTAGCCACTTACTTCTATCTATCACAACAGGTTCCCTACATGCTTTCCATGGTTCTGCAAAATCAAGATATGCTTCATACATGTGCTTCAGTTCCTCAAAACCTAATACTTTAACTCTCATTTCTGTCAGCAAATTCCATCTTCTACTTAATGCATCTACAACTTTGTTTGACTTCCCACTCCTATGCTGCAATACAAATGTGTAACTCTGCATGAACTCCACCCATCTCATATGTATCTGATTCAACTTTCCCTGATTGTTCAAATATTGTAAAGCCTGATGATTTATATACAACATAAATTCTTTAGGAAACAAATAATGTCTCCACTTCTTCAAAGCTTGAATTATGGCATAAAATTCCTAATCGTAAACTAAATATCTTTTTCTTGCATCATTCAACTTCTCACTAAAATATGCTATTGGTCTACCTTCCTGACTTAACACTGCTCCTATTGTATTTCCACTTGCATCACAATCCACTTGAAATACTTTGTTGAAATCTGATAATGCTAACACTGGTTACTCTGTCACTTTCTACTTCAACAATTCAAAACTTTTATTTGCTCCTGATGTCATCTTAACATCCTTCATGTCACCTCTCATTGTCTATGTCATCGATGTGCATACTGAACTGAATTTTTCAATGAACTTCTGGTAGAAACTAGGTAATCCATGAAATGATCTAACTTCTCCAATGATCTTAGGTGTTGGCCATTCAACAATTGATCTAACTTTCTCAAGGTCCATCTTCAATCCTTCAGTAGAAATCACAAATCCCAAATATACCAATTCATCCTTCATGAAACTACACTTCTTGATATTTATCAACAATTTCTTTTCTCTCAGTCTCTGCAATACTTGTCTAAGATGCCACAAATGTTCTTCCCTTGTCTTACTGAAAATTAGAATATCATCCAAGTATACAATAACAAACTTACCCAAGAATTTCTTTAAAACCTCATTCATCCATGTCATGAAAGTGCTCAGTGCATTAGTCAATCTAAAAGGCATCACTAACCATTCATACAATCTTTCATTAGTCTTAAATGCAGTCTTCCACTCATCTCTGTCTCTGATTTTGATCTGATTGTATCCACTCTTCAAGTCTATCTTTGTAAAATACTTTTCTCCACTCAAATAGTCCATAATGTCATCCATCCTAGGAAATGGAAATATGTACTTAACTATGATCTTATTAATTTCTCTAGAGTCTGCACACATCCTCCCTTCTCCATCTTTCTTTGTTGCTATCACTGTAGGTACTACACAAGGGATTAAACTTTCTCTGATCAATCCTTTCCTCAACAATTCTTATATCTGTCTATTTAGCTCTATATTCTCTACTGGTGTCATCTGATGTGCTACTTTGTTAGGCAAACTAGCTCTAGGTATATGATCCAAATGATGACTGATACTTTATATTGGTGGCAATCCTTCAAGTACATTATCTAATATGATGTCTTCATACCCTGCCAATAATTCAATTATCTCTTCTGGCTGTGATTCTTTAGTCTCAGTACTTAGGGTTCCACGCTTCTTAGGAATCAAAGCAAAACACATATTATCATGTCTCAATCCATTCAAAATTTCCTTCCATCAACCGAACAGATTCTAGCATTCCCATATACTTCACTCTTAGGTTCATCTTCCAAAGGTATCAAGGTGATTTTCTTTCCATTAGATACTATAGTGTAAGTATTCTTTCTCCCATCATGTATATCTTTTCTATCATATTGCCATGGTCTACCCAATAATATATGACATACATCCATTGACATAATATCACACAAGACTTCATCATGATAAGACCCTATATGAAATTTTACCAAACATTGTTCACTCACCAGTACCTTGTGTTCATACTGAATCCATGCTATCTTGTAGGGATTAGGGTGTTTCAATCTCTCTAGGTTCATCTTAGTCACCATCTTCTCTAAAACCAAATTATTAGTACTACCACTATCAATGATAACCTTACAACATTTACCTCCTAATTTGCATCTGGTCCGGAACAAACTTTTCCTTTGCAGTGGCTCCTCAATTGTCTTGGCTTAAAATATTACTCTCCTCATGACTAATGATTCTCCTTTCTATGGTTTTCCAACTAAATTAGGTGATCCAACAGGTTCTTCTTCTACATAAGTTGTTCTTACATTGTTCTTTGTCTTCTTGCTTGTACTTCCCTGATGACATTCAAATGTTTTGTGTCCTTCACCTCCACACTTGAAACAAGTTCCTCTAAATGTTATCTTATCAAACCCTCTTCCATCTCTCTTGTATCCTTCATTCTAGTAAGAACTATGATTCCCTCTGTGGTATAAGTTTCTATCATCTCTCTGGTATGAACTGTTAACTCTGTCTTCCTTCTTGAATGGGCTATCTTATTTGTTTTGCTCCACATATGATCTTTCTCCTCCAGAATATGTTCTACCTCTTTGAAATTTAGCTCCTATACCTCTCTATCTTTGCTCATGCTTCTTATTCAACTTATCTTCAACTTTGAGGCAAATTGATATACTTCTTTTATTGTTGTCATCCTTACTAGACCTAGTTCTCCTTGAATGTTCAATCTCAGTCCCTTGATGTATCTTGCCACTTTCTCCTTGCTTTCTCCACTATGTCTAGCCCTTATGGTCATCTTATGAAATTCTTTAGTATACTCCTTCATAGATTTCTCCTTTTGTTTCAAGTTTTGCAATCTCTTCAATAGTTCCAACTCATAGTCAGCAGGTATAAACTGATTTTTCAACTTTGTCACCTTTCTATCCCCTTTTGTGATGTTTTCTTTTCCTCTTCTATTCCTATCCAACTGAACCTCTTTCCACCAAATAGTAGCATGTCCTTTCAACTTAGTCTTTGCAAATCCTACCTTCTCCAGATCTTCAATTTCTTTATATTCAAAGTATTTCTCCATGTCATTTATCGAATCAATCAATTCCTCTGGATTCAAATTCCTAGTGTAGTTTAGTACATCCACTCTAGGTCTTTTTCCAATCTTTGAAATAGCTTTTAACATCTTCAATTGATCTAATTCTTCTTCTTCTAGGGTTTATTCATTTTGATCAGTGGATTGAAATTCTTCATCATCACTTTCAACATCATGTCTAGGGGTTAGTCCTCTTCTTCTATCTTCCTCAACAACATTCAGTCTAACTTTCATTGTTTTCATCATCTCCATCATTTCATCCATTCTTCCAGCCATAGTGCCTATAGCGGGTATCCTCCTCGGTGGCATCTCTTCCTAGGATCTGATGCAACTACCTCAATTTGACAATCTAAATACAAGGTAGTAACTGCCTCACACTTGGCGATCTATTGACAAACACAAGTAGATTGCCTCAAGTTAGTGATCGGTTCACCACAGGATCTTCCAGAATGTCTTCACTTCAAACTTTGCTCCAAAGGATTTAAAACTTTGCTCTGATACCACTTGGTGTAGTCATAGCTGGAGGGTTCACAGAATGAATAATCCAAGCTGTGCAACAAGAGTAAAGACAATGGAAACACCAAAAATATAGAATGTAATGGAAGATTTGAAATGCTCAGTATATCATATATTTAGAATAATTATATGCCAAAAATATGCAGGCTATAATCACAAGGGCTCACAGGCCTAATCTTAGGGCTACAACATAAATGCAACATATGGCAATGAAGTGCCTTCCTCGAAAAGAATCAATTATCAAACTATGAATTCAGCTATCTATAAAATACTAACTTCCCAATACATCCTAGAGATCTATATATATCATCTCCAAGTGCAAGATATCCTCTATGTCAAACAAGAAAGGTTACAAACTCCATTGAAGGAATGTAACGTGTAGAAACAAATAGGTCAAGCTAAAACATCTAGTAATGCTCCACGAATGCATGAATCAAGGTGTAGACCTCAAGAAAGGTCTATATGATCATTATGTTCCATGTGACATGTTTCATTTAGTTCCATAAGTCACAAAAGTGCTCTATAAACCTTCTCCTTCAACTGGTTGTCTGTATGCTCTACTCTGTGAAAACATGTGATCTTCTGATAGCGACCACTTTTAGCAGACGAGTCCAAATGACCTAAAATTTGGATATGATGTAGATGATGATGTTTAGATACCAAGTCCTTCTCTGTGTGTTCTAATCTCAAGATGCGGCAAAATATAGTACAAAATGCTGAAATTGCAATTGACTGAATTGAACTAAAGAAAAGAAAGAATGCAAAATGTTTTTGGTTGATGCAAGATTTCTCTACAACTTGGGATGCACTTGCATAAAAAAATTGAGTAGAAGATGCCTTAATTCAAAGCAGACATATCTCCTCTATGATCTCTATTCATTCTGATTTTAAGAGTTAGGTGTTGTAAAAGTCCAATGGAGATGAATACTATGAGAAGGTTAAGCAAGCTCTCTTGGACAACCCTCATGATTCTAGGTATAATGGATTCCAATTTGAACTAGATGGACTACCAAGATTTAGAGGAAGAATGCACATTCCAAACTCTAAGGAGTTAAGGAATACCATGTGGAAGGAAGTTCATTCTGCACCCTATTCACCTAGAGTGACGAAACTACTAGCCGATGCAAAACCATTGTATTTATGGAAAGGAATGAAGAGGGATGCTACAAGGTTTGTAGCAAGATCTCTAGAATGACATGATCTGAAAGAAAAACATCATCACCTAGTAGAAATATTATATCCTCATGAGATTCCAAAATGGAAATGGAAGATCATTAGCATGGATTTTGTACAAGGTCTTCCTATGTCTATAAATAGGCATAATGCTATTCTAGTAGTGGTAGATATACTCACTAAGGTAGCACATTTCACACCTAGGAATTTGACAGATGGAGCACCAGTTATAGCCCATAAATTTGTGTAGGAAGTATTTTAATTACATGGCATTCCTCAGAAGATCATCTCAAATAGGGACACCCGCATGACATCATGGTTTTGGCAAACTTTATTTTCCTCACTTAGAACTCAATTGAACATAATCTCATCTTATCATTTCAAGATGGATGGCTAGATGGAAGGAGTGAACCAAGTGTTTGAAGATCTATTGAGAATGTATTGCATGGATTAGCAATACAAGTGGGAGTATTATCTTCCTCTTGTAGAATTTGCTTACAATAATTCATATCATTCTACTATTTAGGTGGCCCCATTTGAAGCATTATATGGAAGAAAGTATCAAACTCCTATAAGATGGGATAAGCTAGAAGATAAGATTAGCCTTGGTCCAAAAATGCTATCAAAAATGGAAGAACACATCAAGTTGATCAAGAAAAGGCTAGTGAAGGTAAATGATAGATAGAAAGGCTATGCATATGCTAAGTGTATTCCAAGACATTTCTCAGTAGGAGAAAAAGTTTTGTTAAGAGTCAAGCCACAAAAGAGTTCCATTAAGTTTGGAAACTCATCCAAACTAGCTCCTAGATATGTGGGTCATATTCTGATGCTTACAACACACCCCATTCTACCCTTTAGCAAAATGAGGACCCCTGTTGTGGCTTGTGCTTTTGGCTTGTGTGGTTTTGCTTCCTTGGCAGTATAGGTGAAATGTATTGGGTGCTTAAAATTTGAGTTACACAATGCTTGGGTATAAGTGGTTGTTATCAGTAGAGTCTGCATGAAAAATTAGCTAGGGTTTCCTTTTGAATCATTTGAAAATTCTACATATTTTGAGAGTTATGTTGTTCTTGTGAAATTCAATGCTAGATAGATGGTGGTCAACATGTATCTGAGATACATTGTTATTTGCATGTATATGTTATGCTTTTGGTTGGTTGGGTCACTTTATTCATTGGGTATTGAATCATATGATATATGGCATAAATAAAAGTATTCAAATCTGAACCTGATGGCATTTTGTGGTGAAATGTATAAACGTTGGAATCCGCAGTTGTATTTGTATATTACAACTCATGTATTAGAAATACAAATGCGAAATATACATGGGTGGATGTCAAAATAAGTTCAAAGTGGTGTATAAGGTCGGGGACATCTTGTTTGTATGTTAGATACATTATTTCTTAAATGCTTTATATACAAATATAGAGCTAGACCCGAAAGTAAAATTAAATCAATGTTGAAAACAAAAGTGAATGCACATGTTTGTATGTATTGTTGTATGTATAATTGCATGTATCTCATATACAAATACAAAACTAGATGCGAATGGGAAAGTCAAACAAAATGAATTGTAAGTGGAGTCTACCTTTGTATATTCGGGTGCATGTATTGGAAATACAAAAGGTGAAAGGTGCATTCATATATTTGAACTCGGTATTAAAAAGGGAATAAAGTACATGCATATTGTGTAAAGGGTAAAATTTGGATAGGGTTGATTAGATGGTTTGTTAAGTGTCTATCCTCCTTTCACCAATTACATTCAAGGACCTAGGGTCGAGTGGCAATGCACTATCATACCCTAGGTCACTGTGAGATGTAGTAAAGACTAGATTTCTATGAATTGATTTCCAATTATGTTCTCTTATGCTCAATTATACTTAAAACCCTAATTAGGAAAATATGACAATAAACAGATGATTTATTCATAATCCCGCTATAGAGAGATGTAAAATGATAAATAGAAGTGTACCTATTTTTGGAGTTCAGAGGTAGAAAAGTCAGGGACTAATGAGCAGGCGGCCAAGTCCAAGGCCCTGTTTCTTTTTGGGATCTACAAACAAGGTCTACAACCTATTCCTGTTGTACCAAAGGTTTTTCCATCCCGGAACTTTGAGGACTAATGAGTGGGCACCCTAGTCCAGGGAGCTCTTTTCTTCTCTGATCTACAATTCTGACACCTTGTTGTACCCTCCTGCAACTTTACTTTGTCTATATTCTCAACTTGTAACCTGTAACCATGAAAACTTTGGTAGGGGGTTGTGGTGTTTAGAGGCTTACCTCAGTCAAGCCTTGGAGAGACATTCAAGTCTTCTGAACACCATTGTCAGATAGAGAGTGCATGCCCTTGGGAGGCAGAGGCAAAAATCAAATGATAAATGCTTACAAACACAAATGATGTCACCTTGTAGTGAAGATCTCATGGGAGGAAGAAGCTCTTCATACCATGAGGAGATGATTGCTCAAATCTGCAAATACAAACACATAGATATCACAAATCTGTTCTTGCAATACAATGAAAGCCTTGAATCACATTTAGAACACAATAGCTTTCTAGTAATAATCTAGCCTACAAATGAATGCCTAAGCATGCTTTTATATGCAACTACAAACACTCTCTCCAAGAATTTCATAATTCAAACTTGTCATGTTGGCATAGGACCTAATTAATAGTCACAAGATGACACTCAAAATTTGGGACTGACCCAAAATAGGGCAGGACTATGGCATGGGTACCCAATTCCTCCCCCCTATTTTGGGTAGGGTTATGTTCAAGGGGTCCCCCTAGGTCCCATTTGACATGAAACCTAGAGTTCATTCCATCAAGATGTTAAATTATGATGTAAGATGTCCTAAATGCACAATAAAGACCTGGGAACTAAACCTTATGAGGGAAAATCCCCCAAGGGGACATTTTCTGATGTTACATTTAGCCCCCAATTTAATGTATGTATAAATGTGAGGCCAATACATGCATTAAAGTATGGTCAACAAGCACAACAAACACACCAAGCATGAAGAAGACATGCCAGATACATTGAAGACAATGATAGGCACGCAAAACACGGAGAAGATAGTTACAATCACTCAAACATGGAGAAAATAGTAAATGCATAGAAGACATGAATGATTTCTTTTCTTTTCTTTTTATTACATATATGATATTGCAAGTATGTGCCTAATCATTGTTGTCATTGATGTCAACATATATTTGTTGTCATTGGTGTCAATTGTATCTTATTCTATCACATGTTAGGAAGCTCTACATATTGAGAAAATTGGCCTCTCCGGAAGAAACAAGTAAACTATAGTGAAGTGTAGAATAGACAGTGTGTAGCATGTTGAAGAACAACCTAGTAGACTGCTCTACATTTCCCTTTGGGTGAAGATCTTACTATACTGATTGGAAGTTATTCAAAGGGATGTCTGAAGTTGCTGAATCTTAAGTTTGAGCCTCTAGTATGAAGAATTGAGAGTTTCATTCACCAGAGTAAAGTCTACCTTTTTTGGAAGATCACTTGGGACAGGGAGAAAGTAATATGCTTCACATTCCTCTACAGTAAAGTATTTTCCTCTGTAGTTTGAGAGTGAATTATGTGATGATCATAAGTTCCTATAATTGCAGTGGTTCATGTTTTGGTTGTCCACAAGCTATCCTTCTTTTATGATAGTTGAAGACAGAGAAGTTTAGGTGTTCCGATGAGAAGATTCCTATGGATAAATTGGCTAAGGATTGTGTGGTTGCTCCTGATGATGATAACATGCTTGTGGATACCTCCTGATCATGTTACTATCATTACATTGGTCTATGTGGAAGAATTGTGAAGGTATTTTAAAGATTACTTCCGGATAGTGTGTTGTGTAACCAGCTTGGCCAACCTAGTTGATTCCAACAATTGCGGAGATCTCTTGAATATTGTGAAGGAGTGTTGAAGCATGGAAGATTGTGTTTAAGTCCCAGCTAAGGCATGGCGTGATCCGCATGTAATTTTATTTCATCTCCCTTGCATAATGTTGTAATAGGTCAAGACCTATTTTGTAAATGTTTGTAATGTTGACCTTGGAGATTTGTCCAATGGTTGATGATTGTAATGCTGACCTTGATGATCATTCCAAGGTTGATGTAGTGTTTAAATACTTGTAAATGAATCAAGGAAAAGTTGTCCTTGAGCAAAAATGATAAGAATTTAAGAAAGGTCCAAAGGCAGAATAGAGAAGAGGAAGAGCAGAGAAGAGGCAGAGCAGAAGAGACAAAGCAAAGTGAAGAAATTGTACTTCAATGATAAATATAAAAAGGTGTTGATCATGGTAGTGAGCTTGGCAGTAAGATGCCAATAGGGTTTTGTTGCAAGTATGAGGATAACTGGTATTGTCATTGATGTCAACATACTCATGTTGCATTAATGAGAAGGATTAGATGACCCATGTGCTGAGGATTTTGAGAAAATAAGTCTCAATTAGGAACAGTTAAGAACAGTGATGACAAGAAGGTAAAATTCCTCAATAGATTGAGGATTAGAGGATGTAGTTTAAAGGGTTTGTAGATATAAGTCTTGAGATGCTCCAATCAAGAGTTCAGAGGTCTGCATGAAGATCTGAAGAAGTTATAGTTGTTCAAGTAGAACCAGTTCCGGTAGGTGTTCAGAGGTGACAGAGGGCCACAGATAGATTCGGTGAGATCCGGTATTTTATTATCCCGTTCTGTGGATTTGAGGAAGTGTTGATGACAGATTGTGTTCTTGTAGCTCCAAATGAAGGAGAGAAGAATTCTAGTAGGATGATGAAGTGCGGATGTGTTCGGTGATTCAGGGAAGGTTATGATGATCATTGGATCATGTCTAGTTAATGATGGTGATTTGCATTGAAGTTAGAGTTTGCATTTGAAGAATAACCACAGATATTGGTGTTCTTCTTGAGACTGGCCGACCGGATGTATTACACATCTTGCGAATGATCTTGTAGGTGTTTGCCAACTTAGATGATTGTTCCTAAGTCGATGCCTTGTATAAATAAGGGATTGTGAATTCATTTTGAAGTGTGTCTTGCGGTGATGAGTGTGGCATAGCGAAGAAGAAGAGCGAAAAGCAGAGCAAGATTTTTTGGGCCTAAATGGAACTAATCTAGACATGGTAAAGATGTCAATCTCCAGTTCAAGTTTGTGATACTTGTTACTTTGTAGACAGTGTGTCTCTTGTAGGCAGTGTGCCTCTTGTGAGTAGTGTGCTCAGGCAGTGAGCCCTAATTGGCATGTGCCGTCTATTTTTCTTATTCTTCTAATAGAGAATAATCCTTGGGTTAATCACCCTGTGGTTTTTCCCTTGATTGGGTTTTCCACATCAAAATCTTGGTGTCTCATGTGTTGATGTGTATCTGCTCTGGTGTTTATGCTTTATACTTTCATGAGTGATTAATTGATATGCTATTAAATAACAAAGAGGATTTAAGTGTTTGAATTAGAAGCAAGTTTTGGACAACTGATTCACCCCCCCTCTCAGTTGTCTGTCCTGAATCCAACAATTGGTATCAGAGCCAAGTTCCTCTAAAAGGAGCTTAATCGCTTGAGGAGATCTAGGATGTCGTCATACAAGAAGGATAGTCTGAAGTTTGATGGAACTAACTTCTCTCTTTGGAAAGGTCGCATGAAATGTCACTTGTAGTGTATGGGAAAGGCATACTAGTCCATGGTCACAAAAGCGTATGCACCTCCATAGGGTGGTCTGACAACTTTAAATGAAATCACAGATGCTGAAAATAATCTGCAAACCAAAGAGGCTCTTCTATGCACATTAACTGACTCAGAGCTCTCAAATGTTATTGACCTACCAACTGCCTATGAGATCTGTATTAAACTGGAACTTTTGCATGAAGGAGATAAGTATGTTAAGTGTGCAAGGTTGCAGAGTCTAAAAGGGAAATTTGAAAGACTGAAGATGAGAGATGATGAAAATATTACCACTTTTATGCTAAGGGTGAATGAGCTGGTTTGTGGAATTAGAAATTCTGGTGGAGTCCTAGATGAAAATGAGATTGTTGGTAAGATTCTCAGATCCCTTCCTGCCTCTTACAAAATCAAGGTTGCTACCATTGATGAATTTAGAGCCCATAAAATTGTCACAAGAGACCAATTGGCTGGCAAACTGGCTACTTTTGAAATGATCGAATTTGGAGATGATCCCCCCAAAACTAAATCTGCATTCAAAGCTAGTGCCTCTATGAAAGGTAAACAATGATTTGATCTGGGAGAGAACTCATCAAGGAATTTGTCATGGTATGGAAAAGTAAGAAAAGACCTGGAAGAAGAAGAAGTAGAAACTGCACAACTTGAAGCCCTCATTGTAAAGAGACTACCAAGAGGATCTAGTAAGTATGAAGGAAAATTGCCTTTTAAGTGTTTTAACTGCAATAAGATTAGTCATTTTGCCTCAAAATATCTGAAAAGATTTTCAAAGCCAAATCCTAACAGATCAAGGTTCCAAAAGAATTGTTACTATGTTCATGAAGAAGATGATAATGAAGGAGTAACAGATGATGAATCAGAGACAGGAAACAAATCCAGAAGTGAATGGGTGTTTATTGCCATCAAGGAAGAAGAACCAATATCCTCTGTATCTATCAATCAAAAAGTTGTAGAAAGGGCTCTGGCTGCCCAAATTGAAGAAAAGAATGATTGGGTCATTGATAGTGGTTGCTCTCACCACATGATAGGTGACAAGAATAAGTTCATAGATTTGGAAAGGTATGAAGGAGGAGTGGTGAAGTTTGGTGATAATTCTGCTAGTAGAATCAGAGGAAGAGGAACTATTTCTTTTAATGGAAGAAACAAAACTGGTAATGTACTATATGTTGAAGTTTTGAAGCACAATCTTCTCAGTGTTGGACATTTGGTGGACAAAGGTTATGATCTCCGATTCAAGGATGGAAAATGCAAAATCTTTGAAAGATCTGGAATAGAGATTGCATCTGGTACTCAAACTAAAGGTAATATCTTCCACTTGGTTGGTACTGGTAAAAGCTTCTTATTTGTTCAAATTGATCAGAGTTGGTTATGGCATAGAAGGATGTGTCATGTGAATTTTGATAATATCATCAAGATAAGCAATACTCAGGCTGTAAGAGATCATCCAAAATTGGTGAAACCTACTAACAACTTATGCAAGGAATGTCAGTTGGGTAAGATGAGCAGAGTCACATTCAAAAGCAAGGAATTGTCCTCTACTAGACTATTGGACTTAGTTCACACTAATCTTTGTGGTCCGGCAAGAACTAGAAGTATTCAAGGAGATAGATACTTCATGCTGCTAATAGATGACTATTCCTAGATGATGTGGGTAACCTTTCTAAAGGAGAAATCAGAAGCTCTTGAGAAATTCAAAATATTCAAGGCTATGGTAGAGAATGAAATAGGAATAAAGTTGAAATGTCTGAGGTATGATAGAGGTGGAGAATTCACATCTAGTGAGTTCATAGAATTCTGTGAGAAACATGGAATTAAGAGAGTTGTCTACTTTGAGGACTCCACAGCAGAATGGAGTAGTGAAGAGGAAGAACCGGACCATCCAGGAAGCATCTAGGACTATGATGATGGAAGCAAATGTTCCTCAAATCTATTGGAGAGAAGCTGTCAGCACTGCAGTCTATGCTCTTAATCAAGTTCAAATCAGAAGTAGTACCAGTAAGACCCCTTATGAACTCTGGTTTGGCATTACTCCCACTATAAGATATTTCAGAGTCTTTGGTAGCAAGTGTTACATCAAAAGAGATGAAGAATTAGGCAAGTTTGATGCTAGAAGTGATGAAGGAATATTCTTGGGTTACTCTACTCAAAGCAAAACATACCAGTGTTATAACAAGAGACTAAGAAAGATGATAGAAAGTACAAATGTGAAGGTTGATGAGGGAATAGAGAAACCCTCAAGGTTTTATGAGTATGATGAAGATGATCAGAATGGTGTTCTGGTTCAAGGAACTCAATCCTCTCCTGAAAGTCAGATTCAGACTGATTCGGTAAATTAGGAAGAAGAGATAGGTTTGTATGAGCCTGATCAAGAAGTAGAAGTGCAAGAAACTCCCAAAGTTCCAAGGTATGTAAGACTGAACCACTCTGAAGATCAGATCATAGGTGACAAAAGTAAAGGTGTGCAAACTAGAAGGAAAATTGCTCAAAATTCAGATGAATGTTGTCTAATTTCAAAGATTGAACCTAAGACAATAAATGAAGCCTGCAATGATGAAAATTAGACCAAAGCAATGGAGGAAGAGTTGATGCAAATTGAGAAAAATCACACTTGGGATCCTGTTTCTAGACCTAGAAACAAGAATGTGATTGGAACCAAATGGGTCTTCAGGAATAAACTAAATGAAGCTAGTGAAGTAATCAGAAATAAAGCCAAATTAGTCTGCAAAGGCTACTCTCAAATAGAAGGGATTGATTTTGAGGAAACCTTTGCTCCAGTGGCAAGAATTGAAGTAGTCAAACTATTTCTTGCATTTGCTGCCTACAAATATTTCAAAGTGTATCAGATGGATCTCAAATCTGCTTTCCTGAATGGTGGCTTAGAAGAAGTGTACATTGAACAACCGGATGGATTTTAGTTATCTAAGCATGGTGATATGGTCTGCAAATTAAAGAAGGCACTATATGGTCTAAAGCAAGCCCTAAGAGCATGGTATGAAAGGCTGGACAAACATCTTTTGAAGATTGGTTTCAACAAAGGTACTGCTAATAGTAACCTATATTTCAAAATTGATCATGAAAACATCTTGATTGTTGAAGTATTTGTTGATGATATCATCTTTGGAGGAAGAGACAGTATGTGTAAAACCTTTGCAAATCAAATGAAAAGTGAGTTTGAAATGTCAATGCTCAGTGAAATAAATTTCTTCTTAGGTCTGCAAATTACTTAGACAAAGAAAGGAATCTTTATCTCTCAGACCAAATATGTGAAAGAATTATTGAGGAAATTTAGAATGGAAGATTCAAAGCCAATGAACACTCCCATGGCAACTGGATGTAAGTTGAGAAAAGATGATAACTCTCCTAAGACAGATCAGACAAAGTACATATCAATGATTGGAGGATTATTGTATCTCACTCAAACTAGACCAGATATAATGCAGGTTGTTGGTCTTGTGGCAAGATTCTAGGCTGATCCCAGAGAATCTCATGTCATGGCAATCTAAAGAATTTTTAGGTACTTAAAAAGAACAGTTGAGTATGGTCTATGGTATCCTAGAGATCATAATTTTTCTCTTCATGCATATACAGATGCAGATTGGGTAGGAGATGTGGATGATAGGAAGAGTACAAGTGGAGGAGCATTCTTTTTGGGAAAAAGGTTGGTTTTTTGGCTGAGGAAGAAACAAGAGGCAATATCCATGTCTACAACTGAAGCAGAATACATTGCAGTAGTAGAAAGTTGCACTCAACTTTTGTGGATGAAGCAAATGCTAAGAGATATTCAAGTAGAATATGAGGAGCCTATCATAATTTTCTATGATAATTCAAGTGGAATAAATATTTCTAAGAATCTGGTGTTGCATTCTAAGACTAAGCATATATCTATAAAGTCAGATTGGAGTATGTGCCCTCCAAGGATCAGCTTGCAGATATTTTTACTAAACCTCTTCCCAAGGACTCTTTTGAGTATCTCAGGGAGAAGTTAGGGGTTATTGCCCCTCTGGTGATGAACTAGGATGCACTGATGTGCATTAGTCCGATGGATATCATAGTCATATCTTGTGATCCAGATTGATGATGGGGAGCTGCAAGTATGAGTCCTTTGCCATTGATGTCAAAGGGGGAGAGATAACATGTGAAAAATAAGTGGTTGATGATCAAAGGGGGAGCAGTAAAGGAAGAGAAGACATGTGAAGGGTTGTTACTGATAGAGGGAGTTGTGACAGAAAGGAGAAGTTCTTGTCTTGATGGTTTTTCACATCATATGTTGCCATCAATGACAAAGGGGGAGATTGTTGCAAGTATGAGGATAACTGATGTTGTCATTGATGTCAACATACTCATGTTGCATTAATGACAAGGATTAGATGAGCCGTGTGCTAAGGATTTTGAGAAAATAAGTCTCAATCAGGAACAGCTAAGAACAGTGATGACAAGAAGGTAAAAGTCCTCAATAGATTGAGGATCATAGGATGCGGTTTAAAGGGTTTGTAGATATAAGTCTTGAGATGCTCTAGTCAAGATTTTAGAGGTCCACATGAAGATCTGAAGAAGTTATGGTCACTCAAGTAGAACTGGTTCTGGTAGGTGTTCAAAGGTGACAGAGGGCCACAGATAGGTCCGGTGAGATCAATATTTCATTATCCCATTCTGCAGATCTGAGGAAATATTGAGGATGTCTCTGTGAAGTATCAACTAGATTAGTTCATGGGTTGAAGGTCTGAAAGTGCCTATTCATTTATGACAGTGATGACAGACTGTGTTCTTGTAGCTCCAGATGAAGGAGAGAAGAATTCCAGTAGGATGATGAAGTGCGGATGTGTTTGGTGATTCAGGGAAGGTTATGATGATCATTGGATCATGTCTAGTTAATGATGGTGATTTGCATTGAAGTTAGAGTTTGCATTTGAAGAATAACCACAGATATTGGTGTTCTTGAGACTGGCCAACCAAATGTATTACACATCTTGCGAATGATCTTGTAGGTGTTTGCCGACTTAGATGATTGTTCCTAAGTCGATGCCTTGTATAAATAAGGGATTATGAATTCATTTTGAAGTGTGTCTTGCGGTGATGAGTGTGGCATAGTGAAGAAGAAGAGTGAAAAGTAGAGCAGGAGTTTTTGGGCTTAAATGGAACTGATCCAGGCATGGTAAAGATGTCAATCTCCAGTTCAAGTTTGTGATACTTGTTACTTTGTAGACAGTGTGTCTCTTGTAGGCAGTGTGCCTCTTTTGAGCAGTGTGCTCGGGTAGTGAGCCCTAATTGGCATGTGCCATCTATTTTTCTTATTCTTCTAATAGAGAATAATCCTTGGGTTAATCACCTCATGGTTTTTCCCTTGACCAGGTTTTCCATGTCAAAATCTTGGTGTCTCATGTGTTGATGTGTATCTGCTTTGGTGTTTATGCTTTATGATTTCATGAGTGATTAATTGATATGCTATTAAATAACAAAGAGGATTTAAGTGTTTGAATTAGAAGCGAGTTTTGGACAACTGATTCACCCCCCCTCTCAGTTGTCTGTCCTAAATCCAACAGGTTTAACAGCCCTCAAGCTTTAACAACCCTTATTGTAATCTTGCTAGGTTTAGGGTTGAGGCAGTGAGTCTGCTAGACCTAGTTGTTCTTCATGACAGTGAGTTAGTATGATTAGGCCCATGGAGTGACCAAGCCTGATCATCATTATTTCAAGATTACAATATATATTGAGAGCTAATCCTCTCCATGGTTTTTCCCCACCTTAGGGTTTTCCATGTAAAATTAGTGTCTCTTGTGTTTGTTGCTACACATGTGGTTAAATTTTTTATTTTGTGGTTTCATGGTTAAATCTTAATCATTGCGGATAAGTGTTTAATGTTTTAATGCAGAAGTATTTGAGTTTTTAAGACAACTGATTCACCCCCCCTCCTCTCAGTTGTCTAACGCATATCAAATATTAGTATTAGAGCTAAGTTCCTCAGAATAAAGTTTAACAGCTTGAGGAAGATCCAAAATGTCTTTCAAGAATTAAGCATCGCATTTTGATGGAATGAATTATGTTCTCTGGAAGGCTCGAATGAAAAGCCATCTTCTTAGTATTGGTTACAAAGTATGGAAAGCTGCAGAAATAGAATACACCATACCTCAAAATGGTTCGATGACTGAAGATGAAATCAAAGAATATGAGATAGATGTCAAGGCAAATGATACTCTACTAAGCTCTTTATCTGACTCAATATTGATGAAAGTTGTGGATCTTGAAACTACAAATAAGGTATGGGAAAAGTTGAAAAATCTATATGAAGGAGATGATTCTATGAAGGAAGCCAAGTTGCAAAGTTAGAAAGTAAAATATGAAAGTTTGAAGATGAATGATGATGAAAACATTTCAGCCTATATGCAAAGAGTTGATGAACTTATTACAGGGATAAAAGCCATGGGCAAAACTCTTGACAAAAAGGAAGGTGTTATTAAAATTCTCAGATCCCTGCCCAAGGCCTATTGTGACATAGTAGTTGCAATTGAAGAATTCATGCAAGTTAAAGCGGTTGATAGGGATCAGTTTCTTGGTAATCTTACTGCCTTTAAAATGAGAGAGTTTGGTGATGCTTTGCCAAAATTTGAGATGGCCTTCAAAGCCAGCACTCCAGGAAGTACTTCCAGATCATAAAAATACAAGGTAGCATCCGTTGATGAATTTGACGAAGTTGAAACCAACTTATTGGATAGACTGCAAAGAGGATCTGGTAAGTATAAAGGTAAATTACCTTTCAAATGTTTTTCCTATGGTAAAGTAGGTCATTTTTTCTCTAGATGTCCTGAAAGAATTGAAAGAAATAGAAAAGATATGAGAATAGACCTAGGACCCAAACTAAGTGTTATTATGTTGAGGATTTTGATGATGATAAAGGAGTATCAGATAATGGAGAACCTGATAATGCCAGTAATTCTAGAAATGAATGCTTGTTTATTGCTATTAAGGAAGATCATGTGTCTACTAATTCTACTAGTTGTGTGAAGGGAGAAAAACTAGTGGAAAGTGCCTTGGCTGCTCAAGTTATTAAGGACAAAT
This sequence comes from Cunninghamia lanceolata, assembly GCA_027924645.1. Classification (NCBI taxonomy): domain Eukaryota; kingdom Viridiplantae; phylum Streptophyta; class Pinopsida; order Cupressales; family Cupressaceae; genus Cunninghamia; species Cunninghamia lanceolata. Next base: position 6,015,302 of record BSBN01000501.1, on the reverse strand, counting down.
ATGAATGGGCTATTGATAGTGGATGCTCTCACCACATGACTGGGGACACAAGTAAGTTTGTAATTTTGGAAAGATATGATGGTGGACTAGATAGGTTTGAAGATGATACAACTGGTTAGATTTGTGGAAAAGGATCTATTTCTTTTGATGGAAAGCATAATATTGAAGATGACTTGTATGTGAAAGGATTAAAGCACAATCTTTTGAGCATGGGTTAGACGTGTGAAAAGGGCTATGATCTAAGCTTCAAGAACAATGGATGCAAGATTAGGGAAAGCTCTGGAACAGTCATTGCAACTAGTAAAAAGACCAAAGGTAATATCTATCACTTGAAATGAGCTAAAAATTATTGTTTGTTGGCTCAAACTGATGAAAGTTGGTTATGGCATAGAAGGTTGTGTCACATAAATTTTGATAAAATTATGAAGACAAGTAACACATAGGGTATTAGAGATCTACCTAGGCTTGTGAAGCCTTCTAATCAAATTTGTAAAGAGTGTTAATTTGGGAAGCAAACAAGAACAAGTTTCAAAATCAAGGACCAATCAGTTGAAGGACTACTTGAACTAGTGCATACAAATCTGTGTAGACCTACTAGAGTAAGAAGTTTGCAAGGAGACAGGTACTTCATGTTGCTTATTGATGATTATTCTAGAATGACTTGGATTACCTTTTTGAAAGAAAAAGTTGAAGCCCTAGATAAGTTCAAGGCTTTTAAGGCAATGCTTGAAAATGAGATGGACTTGAAGATCAAATGCTTTAGGTCTGATAGAGGAGGAGAGTTAACATCAAATGAATTCAATTTCTTTTTTAAAGTACATGGAATAAAAAGATAGCTATCTGCACCTAGAACTCCACAACAAAATGGAGTTGTTGAAAGGAAAAATAGAATAGTTCAAGAAGCTGCTAGAACTATGATGAAGGAAGCTAATCTGCTAGAAGGATATTAGAGAGAGGCAATTCATACAACTGTGTACATCCTAAACATAGTCCAAGTAAAAGGTAACAGGTCTAAAACTCCTTATGAATTGTGGCATGGTAAAGTTCCTACTATGAAATATTTCAAAGTTTTTGGTAGCAAATGTTATATCAAAAGGTAAGAAGATCTTGGCAAGTTTGATGGTAGATGTGATGAAGGAATCTTCCTTGGTTACTCCACTATGAGTAAAGCATACCTGTGCTATAATAAGTGGCTAAATAAGATCATTGAAAGTGCAAATGTTAAATTTGATGAAAGCAAGGAATGGCCATCAAAATCAAATGGATATGAATCTGATGAACCAGAGGTTTCAGAAATGGTACATCAAGAAGATAACTCAGATGAAGAAGAACAAGCCCCAGAAAGTGTCACCAAAACTCCAAGGTATGTGAGACTCAATCGTTCTGAAGATCAGATTAGGAGATAAGAACAAAGGGATCTTAACGAGAAGAAAAGTTACAGAGGAACAAGTAAATTTCTGTTTGATCTCCAAGATTGAACCTAAAACTGTGGATGAAGCCTGCAAAGATGAAAACTGGGTAAAGGCTATGGAAGAGGAATTGATGCAGATAGAGAAGAATCAGACTTGGGATCTTGTTTCCAGACCAATAGATAAGAATGTAATTGGCACAAAGTGGGTTTTCAGAAATAAGTTGAATGAGAATGGTGAAGTGGTAAGAAACAAAAAAAGATTGGTATGCAAAGGATATGCTCAAGTTGAAGGAATAGACTTTGAAGAAAATTTTGCTCTTGTGGCAAGGATCAAAGTAATAAGGATGTTTGTGGCTTTTTCTACCTACAAATATTTCAAGGTTTACCAAATGGATGTGAAGTCTACCTTCTTGAATGGAGACTTGGAAGAAGAGGTCTATAGTGAACAACTGGAAGGATTCCAGTTATCAGATTAGGGTGACAAGATATGCAGATTGAAGAAGGCTTTATATGGATTAAAACAAGCTCCCAGGGCATGGTATGCATGGTTGGACAAGTATCTAATATAGATAGGGTTTAATAAAGGTACTACAGATAGTAATCTCTACTTCAAGATAAATGGTGAACAAATCCTAATTGTTGCAGTCTTTGTGGATGATATTATTTTTGGGGGAAATGAAGGTATGTGCTCAATTTTTGCTAGAGAAATGCAAAGTGAGTTTGAAATGTGTATGTTTGGAGAGATGAAATTCTTCTTAGGTCTGCAAATAAGCCAGTCAGATAAAGGTATCTTCATTTCTCAGTCTAAGTATGTGAAAGAGCTGTTAAAGAAATTTGGGATGGAAGACTCTAAACCAGTTTGCACACCTATGGTTACTGGTTATAAGTTGAGTAAAGATGATAAGTCACCCATGGAAGATTATAAAAAGTATAGATCTATGATTGGAGGATTGCTTTATCTGACTCAAACTAGACCTGATACAATGCATGCAGTATGTCTTGTAGCAAGGTTTCAAGTGGAACCCAAGGAATCTCATGTGATGGCAGTCAAGAGAGTTTTGAGGTATTTAAAAGGTACAATGATTTTACCCTTAGAGCATACACTGATGCAAATTGGGCTAGAGATATGGATGATAGGAAAACCACAAGTGGAGGTGCATTCTTCTTGGGAAAAAGGTTGGTATCTTGGTTGAGCAAGAAACAAGATTCAATATCTTTGTCTACTGCAGAAGCAGAATACATTGCAGCAGCATGTAATTGCACTCAAGTGTTATGGATGAAGCAGACTTTGAAGGAAATTAGATTTGTGTATGATGATCTAATTACAATATTTTGTGACAATACAAGTGCCATCAACATATCAAAGAATCTGGTAATGCACTCAAGGACAAAGTACATATCTATTAGGTGTCATTTTCTGAGAGAAAAGGTGACAGAAAATGAATTCAAGTTGGTATAGTTTCTACCAAAGATCAGATTGTAGACATCTTTACCAAGCCTCTGCCCAAGGACACTTTTGAGTTTCTCAAATAAAAATTAGGGGTTATCACCCCTCCTACTCTGAACTAAGATGCACAATAGTTCATCAATTTGGAGGTGTTCATAGATCTGGATTGATTCCTTTTAGGGCTACTTCTAAGGGGGAGTAGTCAAAGAGTTCTAAGAGAGATTGGATTAAAGTAGAAGAGTGCAAGTATGTGCCCTTTGCCATTGATTTCATGTGAAAAACTTAGAGAGACAAAGAGTGCAGATGTGTAAAAAGAAAGGGGGAGAATCTTGTCTTGATGGCTGTTGTAGTTTTTCACATCATATGTTGCCATCAATGACAAAGGGGGAGATTGTTGCAAGTATGTGCCTAATCGGTGTTGTCATTGATGTCAACATATCTTTGTTTTCATTGGTGTCAATTGTATCTTATTCTATCACATGTTAGGAAGCTCTGCATGTTGAGGATATTGAGAAAATTGGCCTCTCTGGAAGAAACAAGTAAGCTACAGGGAAGTGCAGAATAGACAGTGTGTGGCATGTTGAAGAACAACCTAGTAGATTGCTCCGCATTTCCCTTTGGGTGAATATCTTGCTATGTGGATTGGACGTTATTCAAAGGGATGTTTGAAGTTGTTGAATCTTGAGTTTGACCCTCTGGTATGAAGAATTGAGAGAGTTGCATTCACCAGAGTAAAGTCTACATTTTCTGGAAGATCAGTTGGGATAGGGAGAACGTAATATGCTCTGCATTCCTTTGCAGTAATGTATTTTCCTCTGTGGTTCAAGAGTAAAGTCTGTGATGATCATAAGTTCCTACAATTGTAGTGGTTCATGTTTTGGTGGTCTGCAAGCTATCCTTCTTTTATGACAGTTGAAGATAGAGATGTTTGTGTGTTCCGGTGAGAAGATTCCTATGGATAAAGTGGCTAAGGATTGTGTGGTTGCTCCTAATGATTATAACGTGCTTGTGGATACCTCCTGATCATGTTCCCATCATTACATTGGTCCATGTGGAAGAATTGTGAAGGTGTTTTGAAGATTACTTCCGGATAGTGTGTTGTGTAACCAACTTGGCCGACCTAGTTGATTCCAGCAATTACAAAGATCTCTTGAAGATTGTGAAGGCATGTTGAAGCATGGAAGATCATTTTTAAGTCCCAGCTAAGGTATGGCATGATCCACATGCAATTTTATTTTATCTCCCTTGCATAATGTTGTAATAGGTCAATACCTATTTTGTAAATTTTTGTAATGCCGACCTTGGAGATTGCTCCAATGGTTGATGATTGTAATGCTGACCTTAATGATCATTCCAAGGTTAAGGAAGTGAGTCTACTAGACCTAGTTGTACTTTATGGTAGTGAGCCAGTATGTTCTGGGCCCATGGAGTGACCAAGCCTGAACATCATTTTTCAAAGATTGCAATATATTTGGAGAGCTAATCCTCTTTGTGGTTTTTCCCCACCTTGGGATTTTCCACATAAAATTGGTGTCTCTTGTGTTTGTTGCTACACATGTGGTTAAAGTTTTAATTTTGGGGTTTCATTGTTAAATCTTAATCATTGTGGATAAGTGTTTAATGTTTTAATACAAAATTATTTGAGTTTTTAAGACAACTGATCCACCCCCCCTCTCAGTTGTCTGGCACATATCAACATATGAAATGCAAATACAAGTACAAAGAAGTAAACACACCTCCCATAATGCAGGATGCACTCATCGCATAGGTCTTTAAACTTCATATGGGGAAACAGACATGCAACACACACCAAACCTCCCATAATGTAGGATGCACTCATCATGTAGGTCTTTAAACTGCATATGGGGCAACAGACACCAAACAAAGTAAGCACGCCAAACACACACACTTTGAAGACATGGAGAAAACACGACAGACAAGAGATGGAGTGCTCCTATTTCTAGGCTCAACACCATCTCAAGCACATTATAGGTACACACCAATGATTAGGCTTTGCCACAACAATCATCAAAGACACGCTTAAGGGTTGAGTTAGTTACAGAACTGCTCCCCGCCTCCCAATGAGGGCTTTTTGAAAATGATAGGATGGTGCAATCTACTCTAAAAAATACACCACCCCTACCTCCGCAGAGGGCTTAAGATAAAAAAGGATATACATGATATCCCTCCTTCATAGAGGGCTTAAATGATTGATTGATTGCAAACAAACTGAGAGTGCAAGAAGTACTCATCACACTAGTCTTTAGATTGCACCTGAGGACAAGCACATTACTAACATTTACAATAGACAACTTACCTTATATATGCCCCCACCTTAAGGTGGTTGATATCATGCATCAATATCAAGCAAGTTAAGGTAGTAAGAAAACACACAAGGGAACATAGACTTTTGCAAGGCCCATGACCCCCGGAGGTGACATGTACAGTATGATCACCAAATGTTCCCACAAACACATCCCTGCAAGAAACATGTTAGTGTCTACATAATCATGATAAACAACAACATTAATGCATATGAAATCTAAAGCATGCAAGATTCAAGATAGACAAAGTGCCCAGAGCAACAGTATTGTTATGGTTCATAAATGAGATAGAACACCATCAAAATCACTATGCAGAAAGTACAAGTGCTTCTACTGGCCAAGCATCAGATAATTTATTACAACCCCATCGTCATATTAGGAACTAAGTACAATATTTGATTTCTTACTAAAGGGACACTAGGTTCGCATCAGTAAAAATATTTTTCATCATCTGCCAGCTAGATAGAAACACTAGAGGGAGGGAAACAATAAATAAGAGAGGAGAAACAAGTGTCTTAGGGATAGTCACATAGCAGGGTGCCCCCAATTCACCAACCGTAATGCTATGTCCGTAAGACACAACACACAACGATGAAATCAGAGAGAGAGTCAATATAGAAGAATGATGATACAAATAGGTCACAATAGAGGTGGTCTCCTGGTATCCCGGACCTTACAAGAGAATCAGGGGTTATCCCAGGAGGCCTAAACAACACATAACACATCACAGGGGAAGCACATCATGAGAGAGAGAAAGGGTTAGAAATACTTACCTCTTAGGACCCAAATGTTAAGAATATACATATCTAGGAAGAGGCCACCCATGAGAACTACTGTAATATTCGCTACCACAACTGTGGCTCATTTGTTTAGGATATCTCATATGTTGATTTGGTCTTGTTGATATTGTATTAACATTAAGTTTAGGATGAAGAGAGGCTTTCTTTTCTTTAAAAGGATTATATCCAATGCCACTTGAGTAATGTGTTGAAGGGAATTCTATACATACTCGAATTCCTTGTTGATTTACACCACATCCCTTACCTACATAGTCATTATTTTTGTACAAAATTTGAAATCCATGACCATATAGAGAGTCATGTTCGTTAGAAGAAGGTGAAGCCTCGTAGGTATCATAATTTGTAGTATAAGTGAGAGTATTGTCTTTATTTTCAACCAAGGAGACTTTGTTTTTCTCAGATGGTTCAAAAGATTGCTTAGACAAGATCGATGTTACTTTTGATGTGTTGAGGTTATTAAGTTTATAATACCCTATACCGCAAGGATTAAAATCTAATTAACCCCAATCATCACCAAAAAGTGTATTCGATGGTTTAGATTCCTTCACAACATCATTCGTAGCAAGAGGCATTGATGGATCACCTCACAAATTGTTTAAGCTCATATGATTGTAAACTATTTTTTCTGTTTCAATATGTAAAAAATTATCTAGTTCAGGATCGGCATGAATAGTGTGGAGCTTATCGTTGAATATGAATTTAATTAAACAATGTAGAGTAGAGGGCACTACCCCCAATGCGTGAATCCAAGGTCTACCAAGAATCACATTGTAAGATAGAGAGAAAGGCATGACATGAATCAGGGTAGGCACAATCACAAATCCTACTTGTATAGGTAAAGTTATAGTGCCCATGGATTGTCGTCTAACATTGTCAAAACCACAGATACTTAACGGTTCTGGCTTGATGTTAGATATATCAACTTTAATCTTATGTAATAAGTCAATGCCACAAACATTAAGATTTGATCCATTATCAATCATAACTCTCTTAACCAATGTTTTGTTTATTGTGACAAAGATTACAAGAGGATCATATTGATTTTGAACTTCAATTGTCGGTAATTCATGTGGTTGAAAGAGTATATTCATTTTTATTGCATGCATATAATCTAATAGAGCTGCTACATCATTTAGTTTAACATCAAGTGGGACAATCACCTTTTGTAAAGCTTCTTGGATCATTCCATGGTATGTAGGCGATGTTTGTATTAAATCCCAAAGAGAGATCTTAGCCAAAGCAATGTGAAGTTGTTCGACAAGATCATACTCTTGACCACTTTTATGAGCAAGATGAGGTGGTAGAGGGAGCATAGGTTGAGAACATGGAAGAGAGATAGGCACATGTGGTGCTTGTTTATTTTTCTTGTTATTATAGATGTTGTATGTATGAGCAATTATATTTTGAACACCGTGATTTCTTTGAGTAATTTGCTTTGCATAGTTGAACATGTCATAGGGAGGTTTACCTTGAACTGTAACCATTGGCTTTAAGCAAGAGGGTGCACTAGGTGCCCCTTGGACAATCATCTTAGGGATATTGCTACAAAATCTATTAATACATATTGAATTGATATTGTTTCCCTCGTGATTGCACTTGTTGGATTTTTCTCTCCGAATCGGCAAAGGGTTTGCCAGTTCCAATGCACAGGCAGATTCGGCCAACAAATACAGGAGGTTGCGTGAGCTGCCTCCCCTTCACTTCTGGTTTTGCCGCACCAAGGGCGGTATCCCTATAGCTAAATATTTAACTTTGACTCACCCAATAGAAATATTTAGCTTTACAACAACAAGTAGAATACTCTCATGTTTGGACCAAGATTTGCATGATAAATCACAAGGCTGGCATTGTTCTTGGACATATCTAACTGGTTAGGAATGAGAGTATGCAGGGGTCCTATTCCTACTCCTACAACTAGTAGGTTGGAATTTTGAAAGGATTTGTATTTATGTTTTGGATGCAATACAGGGGGTTTTGGATCATAACTACTACACAAGGGCAGACCGGTGCCTATCTCAGGGCAAGGAGTCAACTAGACATATACAAGTGAATGATTTGCACTGACATTCAAGTTTCAAGGGGTCAGATAGGTATTTGCCTTACAAACACCACCCAAGAATGAGTATTTAGCTATCTCTACTTACAAATATCCCTACTACCATACAATCTTCTTCATACTTAACCTAAAATAGTTTAATCCACTCCTTGAATGGAGGTCAAAAGTTAAGCATGCAATACAAAAATCTATATCCTAGAATCTAAGTAACCCTTAGCAACCAGATTCAAAAGAAGGGATGCATACAACAAATGGAGAAAAATAGCTAAACACATGCAATAAAGCATTTTTCATATAAAAACAACATGAAACTGAACATATGTGCAACCTGCATTCAAAATGCAACTCATAAACTCACAAAAGAGACAGAACAACCAAGAAATGCTCTATTCTTCATTATTTCCTCCAAAAAATTGCCCAAGTCTTCAACAACCAGAAAAATGAGTGACACCATCCTCTTATATAGAACGTGTACTCAAAAATTAATTACATGGTCTTTTTGAGATGCTGCTAGATACATTGCACCATGAAAATGGCACCTAAAAACATTCAATGCAGCATGAAGAAGAAGGAAAAGCAGGTTAGTTCAGGAAACCTGCTGCAGACTGGAGATTTTTGCCTTAAAAATGGTAGTTGACCTGTCCATTCAACCCATACCTCTGTAATTTTTCCATAAATGCCAACCTACCGATTTCGAGATGCAACAAGGGTTCACGTATTCATGAAGTTTCTTTGAATTGAAATGATGTAGTGAACACACAGAAAAATGCTCCTACTCTGAAAATTTGAATGATGGGCATCGGTTTCCTTCTTCCCGCCAAGATCTGTGGCTTCAATTTGATCAGGCAATCAAGTCACCCGCTTTGAAAAGTCATCGGCTAATGAAAACATGCCACACAGATGGTTTTTGCTCTTTTGACTTTTCGCAGTGCGAACATACCTTTTACCCTTTGTGCCCATTTTTTCCTTTAAGTTTTTGCATATGTAGTTGTATATACATACAACTAACATGGACACATGGCAGCACCTGATTAGATCACCATCGCTATGTATTTGCATCCTCATCGGCAATCCATTGTATCTCCTTTTGCATCAGAAATTGTATATGAGATTGTATGCACATACAATCACCCTGCATACAAGGCAGACCCCAAATCATTGTGAAACAAATTGAAACTGCAATCGGGTCTGAGCTTTGTATCTAACTCCTTTTGCATATCAGTATATACAAGCACTTCACCATACAAATTGTAGACTCAACGCTGAATTTGCCAAATTTGATTTGCCAATTAGGTCCACCTTGTATATCGCTTTGTATATGACCCTTGTATGTGCTGATATACAATGCAAACATATATACAAGGAAAACATACAATCACCTCTGCCTGTATCAACTAGAATGCATATTCATTTCAGGTCTGGGCCCTGCATCTCGGGAATGTATATTCCCTTGTATATGCGATTGTATGTGCAAAGATACAATCGCATATACATGCAATTGGTGGACCCCATCTTACTATCTGACCTTTGCACATTGACTTTGCATATTTCCTTTGTATGTTGCCACCGATGTATCTTTTGCTTTGTATATCTGCTTGCATCTTTCCTCTTTGCATCATCAGCCATCGGAAAGACCATTAGTTGAGCTGCCGATGCATATTGTTTCGCCGATGATCCTTTTGCATATGGCAAATGTATAAGACCCTTGCATCTTTTCCTTTGCATGTGCGCTTTGTACATCACCTTTATATGTCTGCCTACCAGGCCCGATTTGATGAAATTTGAAGTCCGGCATTGTATGTTTTGCATTGTATATTCTGCATTGTATAAGTCACATACATACAAACCCTTTTGCACATATGTGGACCCGACCACCATTTTAACCCAATTAGAACCCTTTTGAGATCCGTGTTGCATCTCACCCGTTGTATATCAAATATACAACAACATATACATGCAAAGCTTTACATACAAGCACAAAATATTCCAGGAATCTACCATGTACATCTACTTTTGCACGCCCGGAATTGCACCCGAATATCACATACAAGCCTTTATGCATACAATGATGCATATAACTAATTTTTTCACCATTTCTGAAGCCGATTGAAATTTCCTCTCAGGTACACCCTTGTACATTTGCACTTGTACATACAAAGATACAATGGCCATATACAAAGAATGATACATACAACTGTGAATGCCGAGGGACTTAGAAATTTTTTGGGTTTTTCTGAAAAGGCTTGCAGATGAATACTTGAAACCCAAAACCTAGGTGGGCACCACCATTGGCTCTTTCTGGGGACGCATGCCTCTTGCAAGCATGGCGAGAACTCTAGAATCTTTGGTTTTCCAGACCAGGTGCTATATCCATTGGGCCACAGAGTCAAGCACCGCACAAACCTGCATCATAAATCACATTTTCAAACACTATTTTGGTGGCCCTAGGCAGCCAAAAATGAAAAACCATAATCTCCTTCTGCCAAATGCTTGATTCTAATCTAAACAACCCCAACCACAACTGAAAACACTGACATAATTTGCCCACAAGCTGATCTTGTCAATTACATACTTCACCATTTTTGAAAACTTGCCTCTGTCAGTATTGCATCTGTCACTCTACATCTCACAATAAGACACATAACCATACATACTGGAATATGTTTTAGCATTAGGTAACATATGTATGTTATATTCCTCAAACAGTATATCATCATATTGCATGTGTCATTCCTCATTATCTACCTGGTTGTTGCACATTACCAGGCACTCATCCAGCTAATCTAGAAACTCAAGACACTTAGAATATATGAGACTTTCAAAGTCATTTATATCACTTATTGATAGTGAAAACAAATCTTGATCCATACAACCATCATTACACATGTATGAACCAACTGATGATGAACATTCATTATCCATAGTTTGCATATCCATATCATCCTCACAAGAGTTGAAGATCTCTGCCTTCAGTTTATATGTCCCCTCTTCACAAACTAATGTAGCACCTATGTTAGTCTTCTCTTGATATTCATCATCATCTTCAAAAAGAGGGTTAATTCTGTACCAATGAAGGTCATGACTCACAATGTTCAATGCATCTAAAAGGTCATCATAAAGAGGATTCATACTCATTGCAAAGGTCTTTGCTTCTTCTTCATGACAATCCAACGCTTTTTCAACATTATCAAATCTAGAGTCATAAGAAGAACAAACCTGATCCATGAACTAATCATGGATATCATCTTTATCATTTGATTGCCCCACATACAAGATTTATGCTACTTCAATGCAATCTAAAGCTGAAATATGCCTATCACTTTCTAGCCCTCTAATTCTTCATGATGAAATTGATATTGACTCTTGATCCATATGATCACAACTATGCACAACCGGATCATTTAAACATGAATGCTCCTTGCTTAGGACTGGCATATTAATATCACTTGAAAAATCATTATTATCAACTTCATTTGCTGGGCAAATCAGGGCATCCTCCTTTATGGCAGAGTCATCATTAACTTGGAATGGTGCATAAACAGGGATAGCAGGGGTGTGAGTGCTTTGACATTCATCTCCAACACCTAAACTATATCTTTCATCTACATTGGGGACCCTAGGGCAGCAAAAATTTGTAGTGAAATAACCCTTTTGAATTCCATACCTCCAATTGTTTTCAATGTCTATTGCAAACTGATGTGCCTGATGCAATGTGGTGGGCTCCTTATCTCTCAATCTATAACTCATTTTCTTATCAAATGCTCCCAGATAGACCACCAAGCACAATGCAACACTAGGTCTCATGCATTCTAGGATTCTTTTCAATGCCTTCATAAATATGAGGCTAAAGGCTGGAACTAACTCATCTTTTTCAATATGGATATACATGAAATCACTAATAACTGCATATTCATATATTCTTTCACCATATTGTTCTAGAAATGCATATTTAAATTCTTGCCAAGAGCTGATAGAGTATGCTGGAAGATAGGAGAACCAGCCCCTTGCATCTTCATCTAGATATTGAACAAATAACCTCATAACTACATCTTCATGGTCAACCTCAAAGTCATCTATTACATTTCTAAACTGTTGCAAGTGTCTCTCAACTGATTCAGCCTTTGCACCACTGAATTTAGGCAAATACTTTCTAATCTTAGATGAAAAAGCATTTGGATAACCACAAATGCCATTGAAATTGATGGACTTATATTTGTCAATGCTGAAACTCCTTCTATTACATGGTTGGGATTGGTTATTATACATTATTGCATTTGACACCTCACAAGGGTGCATGGGTTGATAATACATCTTATATGCCTTTGTAACCTTCTTCTCAACTCAGACTTCCTTTTACAACAATGACCTTAGGCCTTTACAATATAAACTGTTGTTTCAAATTTCCTAAAGTCCTCTAAATAAAATTTTCAACAAAATTGCATACTTCACTTGAAACACAAAATACATTCTCAGAAAATACAAAGCATGAAAGCTTATCACCAATATTTCCCTTTTAACCAGTGCTACTTCACCAAATAGGGAATCTTTTCAAACTTATACACCATGGTTTTTGAAAACCAAAACATGTGAAAATACCTGGATATGTTGCAGCAACTACAAATTACTTTCCTTGACTGAAAGTATGAACATTTAACACCTCTTGTGTCTTTTATCAGGTTCTTTTTGTGTAGAGTCCCTACCTCCTTGGTAGTGGAATGAGTTTCAAATAACATGAAGCTGAAAATTCATTTCTTTCCTTTCTGGGTTCTCCAACAGTAGAGCCACACATACAATTTCTTTAAATTTGCCACAACAAGGTACTTTTACTTCAACTCCCCAGCAGAGTCGCCACTTTGTTGGGTCTTTCTCTCCAAATCGGTAGAGGGTTTGCCAGTTCTAATGCACAGGCAGATTTGGCCAACAAATATAGGAGGTTGCGTGAGCTGCCTCCCCTTCACTTCTGGTTCTGCCGCACCAAGGGGGATATCCCTATAGCTAAAGATTTAACTTTGACTCACCCAATAGAAAGATTTAGCTTTACAACAATAGGAACAATACTCTCATGTTTGGACCAAGATTTGCATGATAAATCACAAGGCTGGTAGTGTTCTTGGACATATCTAACTAGTTAGGAATGAGAGTATGTAGGGGTCTTATTCCTACTCCTACAACTAGTAGGTTGGAATTTTGAAAGGATTTGTATTTATATTTTGGATGCAAGATAGGGGGTTTTGGATCATAACTACTACACAAGGGCAGACCGGTGCCTATCTCAGGGCAAGGAGTCAACTAGACGTATACAAGTGAATGATTTGCACTAGCATTCAAGTTTTAAGGGGTTAGATAGGTATTTGCCTTACAAACACCACCCAAGAATGATTATTTAGCTATCTCTACTTACAAATATCCCTGCTGCCATACAATCTTCTTCATACTTAACCTAAAACAGTTTAATCCACTCCTTGAATGGATGTCAAAATTTAAGCATGCGATACAGAAATCTATAACCTAGAATCTAAGTAACCCTTAGCAACCAGATTCAAAGAAGGGATGCATACAAAAAATAGAGACAAATAGCTAAACACATGCAATAAAGTATTTTTCATATAAAAACAACATGAAACTGAACATATGTGCAACCTGCATTCAAAATGCAAATCATAAACTCACAAAAGAGACAAAACAACCAAGAAATGCTCTGTTCTTCGTTATTTCCTCCAAAAAATGCCCAAGTCTTCAACAACCAGAAAAATGAGTGACACCATCCTCTTATACAGAACGTGTACTTAGCAATTAATTACATGGTCTTTTCGAGATGCTGCCAAATACATTGCACCATGAAAATGGTACCTAAAAACATTCAATGCAACATGAAGAAGAAGAAGGAAAAGCAGGTTAGTTCAAGAAACGTGCTGCAGACTGGAGATTTTTGCCTTAAAAATGGTAGTTGACCCATCTATTCGACCCATACCTCTGCAATTTTTCCATAAATGCTAACCTACCGATTTTGGGATGTAGCAAGGGTTTGCGTATTCATGAAGTTTCTTTCCGCTTGAAATGATGCAGTGAACACACAGAAAAATACTCCTGCTCTGAAAATTTGAATGATGGTCATCGATTTCCTTCTTCCTGCTGAGATCTGTGGCTTCAATTTGATCAGGCAATCCAGTCACCTACTTTGAAAAGTCATCGGCCAATGGAAACGTGCCACGCAGATGGTTTTTGCTCTTTTGACTTTTCATAGTGCGAACATACCTTTTACCCTTTTCACCCATTTTTACCTTTAAAATTTTGTATATGCAGTTGTATATACATACAACTATTTTGGACATGTGGCAGCACCTGATTGGATCACCATCGCTATGTATTTGCATCCTCATCGGCAATCCATTATATCTCCTTTTGCATCAGAAATTGTATATGAGATTGTATGCACATACAATCACCTCGCATACAAGGTGGACCCCAAATCATTGTGAAACAAATTGAAACTGCAATCAGGTTCGGGCTTTGTATCTAACTCCTTTTGCATATCGGCATATACAAGCACTTCACCATACAAACTATAGACTCAACACTGAATTTGCCAAATTTGATTTGCCAGTCAGGTCTGCCTTGTATATCACTTTGTATATGACCCTTGTATGTGCCGACATACAATGCAAACATACATACAAGGAAAACATACAATCACCTCTGCCTGTATCAACTAGAATGCATACTCATTTCAAGTCTGGGCCCTGCATCTCAGGAATGTATATTCCCTTATATATGCGATTGTATGTGCAAAAATACAATTGCATATACATACAATTGGTGGACCCCATCTTAGTACTTGACCTTTGCACATTGACTTTGCATATTTCCTTTGTATGTTGCTGCTGATGTATCTTTTGCTTTGTATATCTACTTGCATCTTTCCTCTTTGCATCATCAGCCATCGAAAAGACCATTAGTTGAGCTGCCAATCCATATTGTTTCACCGATGATCCTTTTTCATATGGAGAATGTATAAGACCCTTGCATCTTTTCCTTTGCATGTGCGCTTTGTACATCACCTTTGTATGTCTGCCTGTCAGGCCCGATTTGATGAAATTTCAAGTCCAACATTGTATATTCTGCATTGTATAAGTCAGATACATACAATGCCTTTTGCACATATGTGGACCTGACCACCATTTTGACCCAATTAGAACCTTTTTGAGATCCACGTTGCATCTCACCCATTGTATATCAAATATACAACAACATATACATGCAAAGCTTTACATACAAGCACGAAATATTCCAGGAATTTACCATGTACATCTACTTTTGCATGCCCGAAATTGCACCTGAATATCACATACAAGCCTTTATGCATACAACTAATTTTTTCACCATTTTTGAAGATGATTGAAATTTCGTCTCAGGTCCACCCTTGTACATTTGCACTTGTACATACAAAGATACAACGACCATATACAAAGAACGATACATACAACTGTGAAGGCCGAGGGACTTAGAAATTTTTTGGGTTTTTCTGAAAAGGCCTGCAGATGAATACTTGAAACCCAAAACCTAGGTGGGCACCACCAGCACCCAACATCCATCCCTAGAGGATTTAATGTGAGAGACCTTTTCGCATCCACTAATACCACATCTTGGCCAGGGAGAGCAATGGGATGAGAGGAAGGTACATCATCATCATCATACTCTGTGGCAGAAGAAGGCTTTTCATTCTCATCTTTCTCATGAGTAGTCCTAGAGATGAATTTGGTTAAATCTTCTAATATCAAAGGATATGTTCCTATGAATAGTGTGAAGCTATTAAAATCATGTGTATAACAAAGTAATTGCAGCTCATATGTAGAACATATAGAAGCATCAATACCACTTGCAAAAGCTATGTGCTCTAGAACATGAGGATTCTCATTAGTGAAATTAGATAAATTTTCAAACTCTAAGATATACTCATGCAAAGATTTCAGAGATGAATAACATGAAGATGCCATAATGATATGTAAAATCAGATTTTAAAAGTTTTTCAAATTTAATGCAAAAGACAAGTGCAAAGATGACCTAAAATGCTTGATTTTTTTGGTACTTTTTTTCAATGCAAATGAATGAAATAAAAGGTGTTGTAAGGATTTTGATTAGGGGAAAAGAATAATATGTCTGATATCAGTCCAATACAAAAATAAAATTCTTTACAACACTCTTTGTATGCAAACCTAGGATGATAACTAGTCAAAAGCTAATGAAAATACCCAAAAATATGCAATTTTTCACAGTTTTTCGGTCCCAAGACCTAATGACAAAGGTGTTGTAATGAATTTTATGAGGTACAGAAAATAATAGAAATAATATCAGTCACCTAAAATCATAAAATCTTTTACAACACACTTGGAGTGCAAACTAGGTCAAACCCTAGGGCAAATATAGCAAAAATGTGTAGTTTTTCACTAAATTTTTAATACAAGAGGCCAATAACAAGGTGTTGTAAAGAATTTTAAGAGGTTCAGTAGATAATACCACTTATATCAATCAATTGGTGCAAAAATATTCTTTACAACATGCCTATAGTGCAAATTTAGAGAGTTGATAAGGCCAAATCTAGTAAAAATCAATGTTTTTCAAGCCCTAGGTTTGAGATCTTGAAGTAAAATACTATATGAATGTTTTGAAAGCTGATGTATGATGAAAATTAAATTCTCTTAGATATAAAAATTATTTCCAAGTCTTAATGTGCAAAATTCAAGTGCAAATCTAGTGAAAAATCAATGCAAATGCTAGTTTTTTTGTTGAAATTTTCTATGTAAAAATGCAAATTTTTGAAATCTAAATGCAAATTTGTACTAAAATGAAAGACTAAAGACAAACTAAAATTTGAATGAGTCTCTAAAATCAGTAGAAAAATCTGAAACAAGATTTTACCTGAAAACCCTAGATTTTGGAATGACTAGGTTATATGCAAAATTTACAATTTTCAACAAAACCCTAGCAATTTTATGATGAAATTGCAATGAAAACTAATGAATTTTTGTAATTTACTGTAAATTAACTTAGATCTAATGCAAAAATCATAAATATTATGAAATTAAATTTAATTAATGCAACATGCAAAACCCTAACATGCAATATTTTTCAATTTTTTTTGTAAGTTTTCCAATGCAATAAGATGAATGACTATATGAATGAATGAAATCAATAGAAATATAAATAAAAACACTCAACAAGGTGCAAACAAGTCCAACAACATGGGTTCACCAAAATGTAAAGGGTAAAATTTGGATAGGGTTGATTAGATAGTTTGTTAAGTGTGTATCCTCCTTTCACCAATTACATTCAAGGACCTAGGGTCAAGTGGCAATGCACTATCATACCCTAGGTTGTTGTGAGATGTAGGGAAGACTATATTTGTATTATTTGATTTCTAATTATGTTCTCTTATGATCAATTATAGCTTAAAACCCTAATTATGTAAATACGACAATAAACAGATGAATTATTCAGAATCCCACTATAGAGAGATGTAAAATGACAAATAGAAGTGTACCTATTTTTAGAGTTTGGAGGTAGAAAAGTTGGGGACTAATGAGTAGGTGCCCAAGTCCAAGGCCCTAATTTTTTTCGAGATCTGCAAACAAGGTCTACAACCTATTCCTGCTGCACCAAAGGTTTTTCTATCATGGAACTTTAAGGACTAATGAGCAGGCACCCTAGTCCAGGGAGATATTTTCTTCTCTGATATGCAATTCTGACACTCTATTCTCCTTCTTGCAACTTTACTTTGTATGTATCCTCGACCTGTAACCTGCAACCATGAAAACTTTGGGAGGGGGTTGTGGTGTTTAGAGGCTTGCCTCAATCAAGCCCCAGAGAGACATTCAAGTCTTCTAAACACTGTTGTCAGATAGAGAGTGTGTGTCCTTGGGAGGCAGAGGCAAAAATCAAATGATAAATACTTACAAATACAAATGATGTCACCTTGTAGTGAAGATCTCATGGGAGGAAGAAGCTCTTCATGCCATGAGGAGATGATTGCTCAAATCTACAAATACAAACATAGACAACACAAATCTACTCTTGCAATATAATGAAAGCCTTGAATCACCTTTAGAACACAATAGCTTGCTAGTAATCATCTAGTCTACAAATGAATGTCTAAACATGCTTTTATATGCAACTACAAACACTCCCACCAAGAATTTCATAATTCAAACTTGTCATGTCAGCATAGGACCTAATTAACGGTCACAAGATGACACTCAAAAATTGGGACTGACCCAAAATAGGGCAGGACTAGGGTGTAGGAGCCCAAATCCTCCCCCTATTTTGGGTAGGGTTATGTTGAACAGGTCCCCCTAGGTCCCATTTGACATGAAACCTAGGGTTCATTCCATCGGGATGTTAAATTATGATGTAAGATGTCCTAAATACACACTAAAAACCTAGGAGCTAAACCTTATGAGGGAAAAGCCCCCAAGGGGACATTTTATGATGTTACATATTGTATACAAAACCTAATGTAATTAAGGGTTTGAACATAGTATACATCAGGTGGGGTCCACATAAGTACATTTGGGATACATGAATGGGATATACAAAAGAGTGATACAAAGGACTTAGATGCAAGGCCGAACTTGAAATTAATTACAATCTGTTTTATAAACCCGATGGAGTCTGACTTTGTATATTTTGATGATTGTATAAGATATACATAAGGATATACAAAACTAAATATACAAAAGGTACAAGAGGGAAAACACTAAAGTGCATAAGGATTCATCATGCATGTATGTGAAATACAAAAAGGAAAAGTGCATGTATATGATATACACAATTCAAAAGTGCAGAGAATTAACATATGCAAGATTCAAAATATGAACTAAACGGGAAAGGTAAAACACAGATTAAATTGTATGCCTTAATTACAACATTTAATGCATATCTACCACTGGCAACCTAAATTCAAAGAAGTAAAAAGGAAATTGGATTATGTTAATCTTCACAATTGAATTCAGAGTTAAATTGTAGAGCATTTTACAGAGCAAAGGTGAAAGGTGATTCAAAGGGCGAATAGAAATTTAAGAACGGTAGCTGGGTTAAATTAGAATGGTAAATTTCTTGTCAACACTATTAAAGTCAATAGTTGTAGTTCAAGTATGTACCGAAAGACCTGTGATTTTATGGACTACGATTACAAAAATTTTACAGTGATTGCAGTTGAATAATGAGAATGTGTAAGGCTTAAGTAATCATTATGATTAAATTGTAAATGTAAACATAGTAAGAAACATATGCATAATTCAAATGAAAAGAATCTTAGGGTCAAAGTTAAATGATAAATATGCATGGCAAAAACCCTAGTAAATATAGATATGGTGGTAAAATCAATGCATGTCTTTTCAGGATGCCACTAAAATGAAAGAAAGTAGAGAAGATGACTGGAAAAGCCAGAAAGAAGGAAACCAGAGTTAAAGAAGAATTTGTAGTTAGATGTTATAACTTGAATATTTATTGTTCACACAGGATAACATATACTGAAATTGGAGATTTTGATTTTGAGGAGATATTGAATAAGATCAAAGAGTTGGGCGCATCCTTGGCCATGAAGAACATTTGGGATGTAGGATTGTACAAGGTTGCAAGATTTCCATTAGCAATGGAGGCTAGGGACATGGTTTTTGAATGTATATAGACGTATGATTTTAATTCTAGGAAGATGAAGCATAATGGAGTGGTATTCATAGATTTGTCTGTTGAAGGTATAGTAGAAACCTTTGAAGACCACTAGAAAGATGGAGGTAGTGTTGATAGTAAGGAATACTGAGAGGGGGGGTGAATTAGTATTCCACAAAACTTCTTTTTAATAAGTTTGTTAATCCAATTTCCCAATTGAATAATATAAAAGCAGAGTAAGCATTGGAATAGCAACCACAAAGACATAACACATGAACACCAAGATTTTTATGTGGAAAACCCAAAAAATAAAAAAAACCATGGTGAGAGTTAGCTTACAATATATTAATATAGCATAATACCAGATTACAATAAGGCTCGTTGCCTTAGCGCTCACTGCCCTAAGAAATGCTCACTGCAAGAAAGGCTCTCTACCAAAATAGGTTCACTGCCTAGAGAAAGAAAGAAAAAGGAAGAATGGCTCATTTCCAAGTTGGAATGTTCATATTGCATCTACACATGCATAATTGTAGCTCTATTGAAGCACTAAAATACTGTCTCAAAACTCTTCATGTCCGAATGCTCTGTTTACTGCTCTACTTGTACATGGAAATAAGATCTCTCTTCTTTTGCTCTTAATTGCTTCCACAACATCACCTTCCTCTATATGTCGTGAACATATATATATTCCTCATTTGTACACCACACACATTGAATTTGATCCCGTATTTATATATATCTGCAACACCTAAAATCTTCATATTAGGTTAGCCTAGTAAAGTGAAGCATGCACTCATATCTTAAGTAGCTTGTTGGCCAAATTCATTTACCAAGATTCCCAGCAGATTCAAACAATACTTAAATTGCATTCGCATGTGTCGGCCTTAACTATTTAATCATTTAAGATTAAGTTCTAAGCAATAGAACTTACCACAAACAATTCAAACTTATTCTATCAGCCTTTAACTCAGACTGCCACTGGTTTAGTTCATCTTGTCAAACTACATCTTTTACTGCGAACCACAAGACATGCTCAAAATCATGTCAAAGACTCGTTAGACATCACACATCATACCTTCAGAACCAAAAAACAAAATATCCTTTAGTGGCAAAACAATGACCATCAAAACTTAGACTATGTCACA
This sequence comes from Cunninghamia lanceolata, assembly GCA_027924645.1. Classification (NCBI taxonomy): domain Eukaryota; kingdom Viridiplantae; phylum Streptophyta; class Pinopsida; order Cupressales; family Cupressaceae; genus Cunninghamia; species Cunninghamia lanceolata. Next base: position 5,994,455 of record BSBN01000501.1, on the reverse strand, counting down.
GTCAAACTCTGTCAAATAGTGTAGTGATTGTGAGGTCTATTTATTTCACTCCCTTATTTTGCTTATTTCAATTTTATAGTTGATGATATTTAGACATTTGGGACTATTGATCCTGATATGTAGATTTTTTGGACTCTATTCCCTTGTTTTGATTGGTTATATTTAGTATGATGTGATGTGACTATATCCTAATTTTGATTTCACTGATGATTATTAGACATGTGACATGCATTTTGATGCTATTAGAGATTCTAGTTGTGAAATTATTAAATAGAATTGTTATGCGAGTTTGATCTTGAGATAGTGTTTAGAAATGCAGTTATAAATCTTATTTATGATTCTATGTGATTTTAATAATGTTTTAAATGATTATGCGATATCGTGAGTGTATGCATTTCCTTTCTTCAGCTATGATACATATATGTTGGATTAATCTATTTGTTCAAGTGCGCATGTGATTTTCTAGGCCACAAAAAATTAGAGATCTATCCCACACCTAATGTAATTCCCGTGTTAGACCGATCTAGTCCCAAGAGGGACCAAGATCATGTGTGAATTGTATGATGCTTTCGTAAATGTCTGCATTTTAATTATTTGGCTTAGGTCCAACTCTTTTATAATATTTATTTGAAGTGTTGTAATAATATGTGATTTAATATACACCACTTGGTGTCCTTTATTTTTCTAGTCATTTTATGTGATTTTCTACTTCCTAAACTATTTATTATGGGCTAAAATTAATCCTAGGTGGTACCCCTAGGTTCTAGGGCCCATTTGAGCATGCCAAACCCTAGGGTAACCTCTATCTAGTCACTTTAACTTCAGCCTGAAGTAAAGTGACGAAATTCAAATTTGAATTGGAATGGAGGATGAGTCATGCATTGAAACATGACCCATTCCTCTTTCCAAGGCATGGATTCCCATCACCTTGAAAACTTGGAGAGTCTTCAAGACCCCCAAGTGTGTGGAACCCTTCTCCAATGCTCTCACACATGTGTGAGCATCTTGGAGCGAATGGGATTCCTTTAGAGAATAAGGTGATGACATGTGTCATCCCTTATCCTCTTGGAGCCCATCTTGAGAGATGCCACCTCTCCACCTTTGATCTCACACATGTGTGAGAGCACATGTGGAGAGGGTGAGGTGTGGATGGATGGGAGAGTGACACATGTCACCTCCACATTCCATAACCCTGGAAAGTGGATTGGGGAGAGGAAGGAGAAGGTGACATGTGTCACCTTCTCATTCCTCAAGGCTTTGGAATGAAGCCTATATTACTTCCTCTTTGTGAGAGGAAGGGGGTTCTTTCATCTTTTTTTAGGTTTTTTGGCTATTTTTGGAAGGGTTTTTGGAGAGAGAGTTTTTGGAGATCTTGGAAGAAGACTTGGAGGAAAAGGTTTGGAAAAAGCTCTTCTACAACTCTCTTCCATTATTGGGCTTTCAAAGGTAAGCCTCAAGGCATAAGAGCCTTTTTCATGCATTTTTCTTTTCTTGTGTGAATGAAATTGCTTTGTGTCTTGCATTTGTTTGTTGTTGTTGAGTTTTATAGGTGTTTGAATGAGACTACCACTCTTGGTGTGTCCATTCATGTGAGGAGTGGGAGAGGAGTGAACCTCCTCGAGGTCGCCCTCTTTGTATTGGCATATTGTGGCCTTGAGGGAATTTTGGTGAAGTTTTGGTGGTTATTTTTATGGCATGAGTGCCTTGGTGTGATATATTTCATGGAGAAGATTTTAGGCTTGAGGCCTTGTTTTGGAGTATTATGAGTTTTGGTTGTAGAAGTGAACCTCTTGAGTAGAGAGAGTCCACTCTCCTACCCCCTCAAATCCATTTCTATGGATTTTGTGTGTTTATCCTTGATGGGTGTTCTTCTTGTTTGAGTGCTTTCTTTTTGTTGTGTTTTGTGGAGTGTACCCATGTGTAGATCGACCTCCAAGCTTAGGGGTGACCCACTTGTGGGTCTATGGAAGGGTGGAGAGCATTTTGGTGGCTTGGACTTTTCCCTTGTTGTTTATTGTAGGTTATGGTGTTGAGTCTTTTGGAGCTTGGATAAGAGTTATCCTTCTTGGTGTTGGGTAATTTATTTGGCTTTGGAAGCCATGGCCAAAAGAGAGACCTAATTGTATTTTGTCATAAAAAAAGACAATACTCTCTTATTGTGTATTGTATCTTATTGATGTTTTCATTTCATTATGTTGTTGTGAGAAAATTTGTGTAAATGAAAAAAAAATGAGTTGCTGGTGTGTCTATGTTGCTTGTGAGGAAAATATATGTGTGTTACTATTTTAAGCTACAAAAGGAAACTTATTATGATGCTGTCTATTTTTGGGACTATGCAAAAGACAATTTACATTATTGTTTTCCTTAAAAATAAAAATAAAATATAAAGTAGTTGTTGGATGTATTTACTCAATTAAAGATATTGTGTGTGTGCATATGAAGAAATGGTTTATTTTTGGTACATATCCTTTTATAAAAAAAAATGCATTTCAATGTAATGCTAGGTTATTTTCCATGTATCTACTCAAAACAAAAGGGGTTTAAAATTTTATATATATATATATATATATATGTTCTTAATCATATATATATATATATATATATATATATATATATATATATATATATATATATATATATATATATATATATATATATATATATATATATAATTTTGAAAAGAGTAATGAATTGGATTTTTTTTAATAAACAAATCTGTTAATAACCATAGAACTGAGTTAAGAAAGTTTTTTTTTGGGCCTTGCTTCAAACCCTAGCGGCACCTGGTATATATATATATATATATATATATATATATATATATATATATATATATATATATATATATATATATATATATATATATATATTTCATAAATCTAATTTTGAAAAGTGTAATGAATTGGATTTTTTTTAATAAACAAATCTATTAATAACCATAGAATCGAGTTAAGAAATTTTTTTTTTGGGCCTTGCTTCAAACCCTAGTGGCACCTGGTGCCGCATTTTTTTTTATAGAGAAAAAATTTAACAAGAAATTTTTTTAAACAACTGGGGGTGATGGCTAAGTCATTGCCCCATCTTTTCCATTGCAGCAAGGGGGGGGAGGGGGGGGGACAGGCCCCCCACCCCCATTCCTTTTACTTGTGGCACCAGCGGTGCCTACCTCAAAACTTGCTTTCAGCCTCTGCAAAATTCGCCATCCATTTCGGCTTCTGTGGTTCATTTTCAACCTATGTTCCATCAATATCAAGTTTATATATATATATATATATATATATAATATACACAGTTTTACCTGGTAATAAAATAAAACTTGGGTCTGGTTTATTCCTTCTAGTTCCAGCAAATATATATATATATATATATATACGCTGATAAAAAAAGAAACGAAAATCATTATAGTGTAAAATAAACCTCTGTATTCTTCCTTCCATGGCTGCCCACCTGTTTAACCTGCAAACAAAATGTAGAAAGAAGAAAAGAAAAGAGATAGAGAAGAGATTAGGGTTAGAAGAAAATAATATAGAATATGGGAAGAGAGGATAGGTAAATCTTTTAGGGTTATGGCTTGGGAAGAGTTATTATTATTTTATTCCTTTAGGGTGAGGAATTTTAAATTGAGGAAAATAGTTGCATGTGACTTTATATTCCCTCTTTCATTTCTTTTAGGCTTGACTTATAATTTCTCTTTTGGCCATGGGATATATTAGTAGATGGGTTTAAAGTTTAGTATAGGTTTTGAATTTAGTGGGATGGGCTAACTTTATACCTTGTCATATTTATTTGAACTTGGAGGTTTAATATTTTATCTTATTGTTGGGTTTTGAGTGGGATATATTTTAATCTAACCATGCTTTTAATTTTGTCTAGGGGATTAATTATTTTTATGGGTTTAGATGAAAGGTTAATTAAATTTATTTAGAAAACTTTAATAAAAATTTTGCAATGGCATTGGAAAATTATTTAGACGATGGGGCCATGCATTTTATTAATTTAATACTTTATTGATATAACTAGTTTTTTAATTTAATTTAACCTAGGCATTTAAACCTAGATGTTATTAGGGAATGATTAATTAATCGAGCATATTTGTATGTTTATTTTTAATTATTTTAATTTTGGTAAGGCATGGTAGGGTTTTATTTTTAAAATTAATTCCCATGTATGCCAGAGAGGCATTATGCTACTAGAATTTTCTGGAATTTAGAATTGATTAATTAAATTTTTTTGTTACGCGTTTATTTAATAATTTAATAGTTATGCATTGTAGTTATGGTTTTAGAGGAATGCTATATTAATCTAATTTATGTTTTAGTATTAGGGTTTGGATTTTGACGCATGTTGAAATCCCTCATTTTCACTTAGGAATCTTAGGGTTAGTGTCAAATTTTAATTCTGACCCTATTGGTGATGCTCCTCACGTTGCATAACCCCCTAGTCGGCTATCATCACACAGGGGATGGTGGAAGGTATTCGCACTACCCCGAAGTTGGATTGACATGTTTATACCTTATACGTATTGCCACCGAGCATGCTGATGCATGCAAGGGGGTTTCTAGGGATACATGGGAAAGTTTTTGATATTCCGTGTCATGACCACATGGTAAATGTGGACATGGCATGTGTGTTACATGTCATGATCGCATGGGAAAGGTGGGCATGACATTTGGTATCAAAGCCCAAGTTTAAACATTGGGCTTGTTTGGGCACATTATATATTTTGCATTTTTTATTAATTTGTAAATACCTTGTTCATGTAGGATGCCTCCCAGAGTGATGTGAGCACGTTCACATGCTAGTGCATCCATTGAGATACGGAACGAGTCATCAGCCAAGGGTTAGGCACCGCCAACATCATAGGGGCAATAGGAACTACATGCACCTAATTTAGGGCCATAGATTCTTTAGGCGCTATAGGTAGTCTTAGAGAGATTACCATCGACCATAGCAGAACCATGTGTTGAGCCGCATGTAGAGTCACGTGTCGAGCCCCATGTTGAGCCACATGTGGATCCACGTGATGAGCCACATGCTGAGTCACGTGTAGAACCACGTGTTGAGCTGCGTGTGGAGCCACATGTTGAGCCGTGCATGGAGCCATGTGTTGAGCCGCATGTAGAGATACTTGACACTACTATAGAGGAGGTCGCTTCAGTGTAAAGAGCTCGTAGTAGGAGTCCTCTGCATCATACGAGGCAAGAGGAGGCTATGAGGATAGAGCAAGTCTACCTTGGAACTTATGATTATGGATGGTGAGAGGAGGTGGATGTACCTTTTAGAGGACACAGAGACCATGGAGACCCTATTAGGGATCTACTTAGACTTAATCCACCCACTTTTGCCTGGACTACAGAGGGTGCTGAGGCAGAGGCCTGGTTCATCAATCTTGATAGGTGCTTTGCGTTGCGCCCCTATGGGAGCAACACAAAGGCATGAGTCACAGTACACTTGTTACGAGATGCAACAGTGACATGGTGGTTCACTAGGGAGCGCAAGCATTATCTTTCTTTAGACACACTCACTTGGGATACATTTCTAGAGCGTTATAGGACTCGTTATCTCTCAGAGCATTTTAGATAGCGTAGGATCGATGAGTTTCACAACCTGTAGTTCCATACCAAGTTTCATTCATTTGTGGATCAATACTATGTGTTGTAGGTTGACCTACATGTTATCTACATGTTTCATCATTCATTGGAGTTTGTAACCTTTTGAGGCCAACACAGAGGATTTTATGAGCTTGAAGATGATATATATACATATCTTAGATGCATTAGAAAGTTAGTTAGAGTTAGTAGTTTTAGAAGATAAGATAGATAGTTAGATTCTTTCGTGAAGGCACTTCAATAGCATATCTTTTATTTCTATTGTAACCTGAAAAGTAGGCCTATGAGCCCCTTTGATTGTAACCTGCATGATGCTGGCATATGAGCATTGTGATTATCTTATTTATTAAGAATTTGAATCTTCCATTGCATTTTGTTATTGTATTATTTTCGTTGTGTTTACTCTAGCTGCATGGTTTGGATAGTCCCTTCTTAGGACCCTCCATCCATGACTGCACCAACCACCCCAACTGTAACCCCTCTTGTGACTATTTCTCCTACTCATTATAACCAAGCTAATGAGGTGGTTGATGGTCCTTTGGATGATAATGTTAGAACACTTAGAAATACTAAGATGGGGGTGAATCAATATTTACCACTTTTTAAAACAATTCTACTGCAATATCAGGATCTCTACTACATAAACTAGATTATGAAAGATCTAAGAAAGCATAATCATAATCACACATTCACATAAGAAACCATAACACCAGATTTACATGGAAACCCAAGATGGGAAAAACCATGGTGAGCAAACTCCTTGGATCTACTCTCCAAATCTAGCCTCACATAAATAAAATGGTGAATTACAATATTTTGTAGTCTCCAACCCATAGGAATTTCAACCTAAGATGGATTGCAATCCTATTACAAAGGCATGAGTCACAGTACACTTGTTACGAGATGCAGCAGTGACATGGTGGATCACTGAGGAGTGCAAGCATTATCTTTCTTTAGACACACTCACTTGGGATACATTTCTAGAGTGTTATAGGACTCGTTATCTCTCAGAGCATTTTAGATAGCGTAGGATCGATGAGTTTCACAACCTGTAGTAGAGGGGCTCTACCATTGCATAGTACGAATGCAAGTTTGTGGACCTATCATAGTATGCTGAGTACTTGTAGGATGAAAAGCTCCTGGTTAGTTGCTTTATCAGAGGGCTTAATTCTAGCATTGCCAAACCTGTTCACATGTCAGACCCATAGACGATGAGTGAGGCTGCCGAGGAGGGACTCATTACAGAGGAGGTATATGGACAGAGTCATGGATCATGACATCCATTCTAGGATCGTAGCCACCACCAGGATCAAGGATTTCATAGGCCCCAGCCACCTTATAAGGGTGGTTTTAGTTCTACACCATTACTTCCTAGACCTCCATAGTAGTAGCAGTAGCATCAGCAGACGTCCAGACCATAACAGAGAGCACATGGGGGTCATAATCATGGATGGCAGTAGTAGGGCCCACATAGGGACCAGCGACAACAGGGACCTATTGATGAAGATTTGTTAATCATAACAACATGCATAAAAGTTCACACAAGAAACCTTTATTATCTTGAAAACTATGATCAATTTGGAATCAATTGATGACTCCAAGTCTCCATGGATTAGGTCATGATCGTTTGAAGTTACTCAAAGGTTGATGTGATATGTTGTTTTCCATTAAAGGGGCCTTACACTATACTGTTACTATGGATTGATGTCTGCACGTTGATTCTGCACCTGTTTCTTGTAAATCTCTTCACAAATGAGGTTAATCCTATTGTATTTGACAAATGATGATGATATTTATAATTTTGATCAATTCTTCTGATCATCAACTATTATAAACTTATCTTTACTTCTGCATAGTAAATTTATCTAAATAATATGCCTACAAGCTGATATTTGCATGATTACCATTGATATTCATATGGATTTGCATGATATTTATCATTCTTGACATGCTTTTACTCAAATATGCTCTGTATATTCAATTAATTATGGGATATATGCATATTTCATGTTATTTGCTTTAAATTGTCTGTTATTTGCAATTATTGTGATGATTGTAATGAAATTAAGGAAAAGTGAAAGAATGCTTTCTAAATTTAATGAGCCTTTAGCTATTGATTCACATACATTCCAAATACTTTCATGAAGAGAAGAAACCAAACCATAATTTCACCAGGATGTTCCACAGCTAGGTATGGTTGCTGCTAACTTCAAAGGAACGAAGAATGAAAACAACACATGTAGACTGATAAGCACTCCAAGGGACACAGTTAATCAATGCATATATCTAGGATTCATCCACTGATTACTCAAGATTTATGATTAGTTGTAATCAAAATAGCTTCTCTTTCATTAGGTATGCAAAAGACATGTACATTCACAATGAGCTTTGAAATTAGTCCTGAGAACTTCAGCAATCTAACTTCAATTAAGTTTCCAATAATCATACAACGTGCACTCCATCTCCTTTTATAGGATAAAGAGAGGAGGCGGTTACAATGATCCAACGATCAAGATTTATCTATCTAAATCCCAGTCAATATTGTTTCTAACTTTATCAACACATGTCAACATGGCATAGGTTGCCAACTAGCAACCATCTGGTGGAGTTCGATCACTTTTGCCTTGTTATGCATATGACCTTGTCATCATGCATCTTTACTTACTCTTCTTCTTCTCCATCTCCATCATCATCATCATCATCTTCTTCTTCTTCATCTTCATCCTCTTCATCCTCATTATCATCCCTAGCTTTAGGATCACGTCTTATGTGCACTCCCTCTGATAGATTCATAGGCTTGCACTATTTTCTCAATTTCTCCTCCATCTTGAACTCTAGCCTTTACTACAGCATGATTTTGAAAATGAAATTCTGCCTATAGAGAAGTCCATTTGCTCTTTCTGTTGTTTAATGTCTCATCATAGGTTTCCACTATGGATTTCATTCTCATGGCCTTATTGATCACATCCTCTGTCAAGTGATGAAGAGGGTCCTCTGCTGCTCGCTTAAAATTGTTATGGAAAGCCTGGACTACAATATCGGTATCTAGATTTTCTAACTTTCCTTCTACTTTATCCTCCAGAGCCTCCAAGGTATTTATTTCCTCTGCCATGAGGTGATGCAGTTTAACACTTATATCCCTAAGCTTGTTGTTGCATCTTTTCAAGACATCACACTCAAATCTGGTGTCTTCATACCCAATGCCTAGCAATTGTGCGGTATTGTTATCCAACACCTTATTATCCATAAGTATTTTCATATCTATGCACCTCATTTTAGATAGAGCATCCAGATGCTTTTCCAATTTGAAATACCTTCACCCAACCTCATTTTGCAACTTATCTACTTTTGTGAGGCCGATTATTTTACTTCCCATATTTTGATCATTATGCTATGCAGTAGATGACACTATCAGACCTTAGTGACTATGTTTCATTATGCAAACTTGATGTTTTATCTCACTGATTTGATACATGTGGTTTGATTCAGTCATATTGGATGATATGTTGTGTTTCAATATATGGGATTTATATGAGATGTTATTTTGTTATGAGATTCTAGTTATTTATGTGATGTGAACTATTTGACATGTGATGGAAAATGCAGTTAATTTGTAGTTATGTATTGATGTTTATTTCGATTGCATGAAGTTAATTTCAGTTGCTTCGGCTATGACTTTTCATGACAGGACTGACACTTGATCGAGATGTGCAGGTTTTACGTGTAGACACTCTAAAATGACCATGTCGTCAAATCACTTGCATTCCATTATCTGTCTAATCACCTGCATTACAATGTTAATTAAATAATCTAATTATTTAATTAATTTTCATCAAATTCTTCTAAACCTCCTAAATTCAACATTAATTAAATAAATCCTCTTTATTTAATTAATTAAATTAAATTCTTCTATATTCTTCCACAATTAAATAATTTTTAATTATTTAATTAAATCATTATTCGCTTTTCAAAAATCAAATCCACATTAATTAAATATATCCAATTATTTAATTAATTCAACAAATTCCCTCTTATCTAAAATTAAATAATTCTTAATTATTTAATTAAATCAAAACATTCTTCCAAAAATCATGCACAACAATTAAATAAATTTATTTATTTAATTTGCTTTCAAATCTTCTAAATTAAATAATTCCAATTATTTAATTATTTTTTCCAAAATATCTTCTCTAAATTTAAATAAATCAATTATTTATTTAAATTGCTTTTTCTTCTAATTTGAGTTATCTCTAAAATAACTCAAGCTTTCTTGCTCATCAATTAAATATTTCTATATTTAATAAAGCAAAATATCTTCTTTTCTCATGCAAATCCCTTCTTCTTGTTTTAAATCACTTAACTGATTGCTTTATTCTTTTAATTGATTTATCTCTTCAGTTAACTCATTCTTCTATTCTTGATAACTCCTCTCATGAAAAAGCAAGCAAGACACATGTCTTCTTCTCATTCGTTGCACATTCCTCAACTGATCTCCTCCATTGATTCTTCTAAATTATCTGAACCATTGATCGATCTTTGATGAAACCTATATAAACCCCCGTCATCTCCTTCATTGAGCCTCTCTCTTCGATCGTATTCTCAGGCATACTTAACAGAGCTTTGAGCATACACAACGCATTGATTGAGCACTATAACGATCTTTTGACATTGATCTCTTGAGCACTACTTGCTTGTTGCGACCATGGCTTCGCAACTTCATTGAGCAATCCACATATCTCCAAAAGGGAACAATACAGGTTTTAGTAAGAGCTTTCATTTGTCTTTGATTTGTGATTTATGGCTTTTACTTAGATTCGTTTCCTTTATGTTATTGGGTTCTTTGGTTTTATTTAGTTTAGATTTAATCCATTTTTCCATATACACATTCTGGCACGCCCGGTGGGACCCACTAATCCCTTTGTTTCTTTGAGAAATTTGTTTTTTTTAAAGTCACAGTATGGCACAGCGCAGACGATATTGCACAGCACGTCTGGTAGTATCTCTAAGCGCTCTTGCAGGAACAATTCAGCGCTACTGGCGGCACGGCCGCGCTTCTGGCTGCACAGAGCAGCGCTTTCAGTGACACAGAGAAGTGCTATTGGAGGCCTTGTTAAGCGCTTCTAGTTAAAATTAGGTTTTGACTTTATTCACGGTGCCTTTGCAGGGTTTTTCTCATTTCAAATCTATGATTTTGGTTGTACAAGCTATTGTATTTGTCTTCCAAACCTGATTTTCGATATCTCCTAAGCTGATTTATTTAGGAGTATCCTTAAGTTCTGCTAATCTATTGTGTTGACCCATTTTCTGAGTTTTCCAGATTTCACGACCCAGATCTATCAGATATCATTATCCAGACAGTAGATCCACCATGAAAAGTCATTTTTTGCCTGGTTATTTTGACAAAAACTAATATTTTTTGTATCTAAGACAGCACAGCGCTTTTGGCTACACAGTATCGCACTTTCGGTTACACAGTGACGCGCTCCTGGATATTTTACAGCGCTTTTGTTATTATCGTTGCACGCTTTTGGGTGTTTATCGCAGCGCCTTTGGAATCACAGTACAACACTTCTGGCTATTGTTCAACGCTGCTGGTAATATTCTATTGCGCTTCTTGTCTGTCTTAAAGCGCTTTTGGTTTACAGTGAATCGCTTCTGGTAAGACAGTAACACGCTTTTGGTCAAAGTTGATTTATTTTGCTAACTTGTGAAATTTTGGTGGAACTAACTCACTTGTTGCAGCTTCTTATTACTCACACAGAGCCAATGGGTGTTTTCTTAACATGTTCATGTAGGACAAGCATTGAAGACCTCTTTGATTTATCTCACCAAGTCTTAGAAACGCATTGCATGCTTAAAAGGATAATTGAACAAATCTTTTTTGCAATCTAAGTCTTAGGAATATACTACATTTCTTAAGGGACAATGGACATGTATGAACACACATCTCAATTTTCTAAAGGACAATGGACATGAATGCCAAACACTTCATTTCATAAGGGACAATTTACAACTACAATCGTGTGTGTGCATAGCTTAGTTGCACCTTATTTTTCTTATAACGGGACAATTGAACCTTTGTTTGACATGCTTGCTTTTCCTTTTTTGTACTTCCTTTAGAAGGGCCTACTTTTAGATTGCGATTCATCCAAAAGGGACGACCCTAAGCGGAGTTTTCCTTTGAACCACTATATAAGAGGGATAAGGCGAAAGCCAAGTCCTAACCGACGTCAGCCTTACCTTGTGGTGCCAAACTGAAAAGAGGTGTACTAGCTCTTTGTGGAAACGATTTTCACATTGAGCGAAGTGTTTGAAACTCTTAGTAGGATTGGTTAAAGCGTTTAGTAGCTTGTTGCATTGCTCGTAAGGCGTTGGTCCCTCAAAGTCACTAAGAACCAATTTAGATAGAGACTACCCGACCTACCTCCGAACATTGCGGTAATCATCAGTGCAAGGGAAATCGATTTAAACCCTTAAGACACTCACCATTGGCTCCCTTGAGAAGAGATAGTATTCCCTCGGACATAAAGCTCTTGTGACCTACTTGAGCTTTCCAAGGGGAGGGTGAGATATCCCTACCTATCGTCTCTCGCAAAGATACTAAATATCCGACACCTTTATGGAATGATATTTTTATCGACGGAGTATTAAGCTGTGAGCTGATCTACTGCAATGAAACCTTGTCTCTAGGGATAAAAAGTGCTTGTTATTGATTGCAACTGTATTAGACCTGTGGAAACCTTGGGCTTGTTTGGAGCCTTGAACATACACTATCTGTTGTGTCAGTCCTTGTGCCTTTTTTTGACCACTTGTTTGCTGTGTTTTCTCTTGCCAAACCAATCCAATCAGAAACAGAAAAATCTTGCCTTTGAAAAACATCACACTACTTCAGCACCCGTGGTATTACAACAGCTCGCCTTTGGTAATACAGTAGATCACCTTTGGTCAGCAGTAACCCGCCTCTGGCAAAACTCTACTTCAGCGCCCTCGGTATAACAGTAGCTCGCTTTTGGTCACTGTAGCTCGCCTTTGGCATAGCAGTAACTCGCTATTGGCAGCTCAGTCCGTCGCCTCTGGCCCACAATAACACGCTTTTGGTAGCACAGTCCTGCGCCTCTGGTCAAACAGTATAGCACTTTTGGTCCAGTACTTTGTGCATCAGAGTTTGTCCATTTTCTCAAAAAACATCTCACAGATTCCTAGCATTACATTGTGTCCTAAGTGTATCCCATGGTCTCCACTAGGCTACAGCAAACTATGAAGTCTAGGCAAGTTGTCCCTAAGAAGCACAAGTCACCCCCTCGCACACCACAATCAGGTCGTCTCAACATTACTCCCAAGGTGACTCCTAGTACACCCGCGGCAAAACCAATCAGCTCTCCAAACATGCTGCACATAGATGAACCAAGCAATCCTCATGAGGATAGACCCCCTTTGCTAAATGCACTGCAGTATACCACAGGCTTGCCTCTGGACTGTTGGTCATGATGTTAGTCATTCGCAAACATAGAATAAAAGTTACACAACAACCTTTACTCATCTTGAAAGATACGATGAATTCAAAGAATTCATGATCCCAAGTCTCCGTTGATTAGGTCTTAATCTACTGACGTTACTCAGTGGTTGATGTGTGCTGCTGTTTTCCATTCAGGGGCCTTACGTGTTTCTGCACTGTTCATCATCATCATCTTCAAATATCCTGCTCTGGATGTTCGCTCTGAATAAGTTTCCAACAATTCTACCTCTGCACTGTAAATTTAGTCAAATAATGTGCATACAGGCTGATATTTGCATGATTTCTACCATTATTTATGATTCTTTGCATGATATTTTCAATACTACATGCATTTAACTCAAATATGCTAAGGATCTTCAGTTATCTACGGGATTTCAGCATATTTCACTGTTTCTGCTTATTATTTATCATGATTTGCAGTTACGGTGATGAATTAATGAAATTAAAAAAAGGAAAAGGGTTAGAGAGTGAGATTCCTAAAATTACTGGACTTAGATCACTGATTCACATACAAGCTCCCATACTTGCAATGAAAAGAAGGAAAACTAGAAATCATACTTCACCAGGACATTCCACAAATCCGCATGATCTAGTGCAAAGCTTCAAAGGAAAGTTGACAACAACATGTAATGAAATGAAAGCGCTTCCAGTTGAACACAGCATTCACCAGTACATATCCAGAAATCAACAGAAGATTACGTAAAATTTACAATCAGGATGTAATCTGGAACTTCATATTCATTCAGTATGCTCAAGAACAGGTACATTTACAGTGATCTGAAGAAAGAACCTTGACATTTCAACAATTCTATCCTCATTAGTCTCAGTAATCCGATCTCCTAACTTATTCTACAGAAATTGACTCTTTGCGCCAGATGCGTCTGTGTATTCTCATGTATTCCCCTCTCTTTAAAATGACAAGCTCTGGATGTTATATAGAACAACTGCCAGAAAACGGTTACAATGATCTAAGGATCAGGATCCTCTCATAACAAACAACGGCCCAGATGAAAAGCACATGCTTCGTCAGCTAGCAAATGTACAGCTGGCACAGAATATTCCAGCATCTTCAACTTGATTCGGCTTCCAGCTGGCGAACAGCATATTTGACAATATCCTCCTCATGTCTGGTCCATGTTGATTCCATGCGCAACTTTGTAATGCTCAGCCTCAGCAGCATCATCATGATTTCAACGTTCAGCTTTAGCAGCATCATGACTTCAATGTTCAGCTTCAGCAGCATCATGACCTCAATGTTCAGCTTCAGCAGCATCATGATGATTTCCTGCAAGTAAACAGACAAACATAAGGTTCATCATCATCATGATAAACAACAGGAAGTAAACACTTTATTAAACATACTTCCCCATGTGCAGCTACAGGCAATCAGGCTCTACCTGTGAAAAATATGCACTAAATGCATAAACAGCATAAAAACAACCAGGTCAACCCTCGTTGACCAAAATCAGGTAGTCGGCCCTTTCAAATTTCCATCACTTCATGTTTTTGCCCATTCTCCTGTATATCGGGTTCGAAATATGATGATGATGACCCCAAATTATACAAAGAAATATTCGCCCTTCAACCATCCTTAGAAACCGGCCTTGCATCATCATCATATTTGCATCGGCGTGACTACATATGATCAGGGTGACAATTTTTTCTTAGGCCGACGGCAACAGTTATACCGACGCCAAAAAATCATGATGATGACCAACTATATGCCTTCTGTCTGTCCGCAGGATATCACAAAATATGATGATCTTCCTTTCCTAATGCTTTGATGAAAAGCACATCAGGATGTTTTGTTTTTGCACATTCGGGAAAGAAAGACATCGTCATCATCATCATGATGAAGACAAACAGGAGGACTTGGAAAATGATCCTGCCGCTGAGGAAAATCATGATGACGTCATCGTCATCATCAGGCTTGGTTAAAATGCAAAGGGATGACGTCACCGTCATGTTTCGTTTAAGATCAGGAGGTAAATGGAATATCGGGTTCCCTCTAAGGAAGATGATCAGGTCATGAAAGCAGTATGACCCATTTCGGCCAAGGCTATCCGCTCGAAAGATTAGGATGATGAACATCATCATCATATTATACGCACTAGGTGATCAAAAATATGATCCTGCTGAAAGTCCTGATGACGTCATCAGGATATCCGGGGCCTGTGTTAATCCTCGAAGATGACGTCATCGTCATCATCATATTGGTGAAATGGATCACACCTTGGAAAATATCCTGCCGAAGGAGAAAGGTGATGGTGACGTCGTCGTCATCATCATATTCGCAAAAGTTTATACTCGTCGGCAGGAGGATATTACGAACTGTCGGGTAGAGAAAGATCATGATGATGATGTTCAACATGACTTAAGAAATGAAAATCACCCTCCGCTTCGAAAGATAAGGTGATCATCATGATCACGCAAAAGGAGGTCAGGAGGATATTGAGAAATGTCGGGTCCGAAATATCATGATGATGTTGATCACCAAGACTTGGTCGTGCGTGCGCAAATTATGCAGATGGCAGATTTCTCTAAGTAAGGTGATATTATAATATCAGCATGATATTATAATATCGGGTGACGCTGGAATATCATGATGATGCTCGCAATGTGAGAATATCATGATGCTGATGATGTTAGAATATCATGATGTTCGCTTGACGGGCAAAACACACTAGCATTTAAGATTGACGTCCGGATGTTTCGGGACTGCATGATTTTCATCAGGTGATAAAGTAAGATCATGATGATGACCTTTGGCGATATAAAAGACCGCCCGACGGGGAGAACCTACTACGACTTAAACTTGACGTCCGGATGTTTCGACCTCAGGATATTATCGGGGGGGCTTTTCAAATATCATGATGATGTTGCCCATATAGCAATTATCAGGTTTGACCAAAACTTTGACTGCTCACAACTCCCTCATATGGACGAATTTTCAAGTGATGTAAAAGGCAAACCTGCATGAAATTTCAAGCTCTTTCTAACCATGAAGTCATAGAAACAAAATATGAACTTTGAAAAACTAACCTCATGATGATGACCTACCTCATCCTGACCTTCATGATGATGATGCACCTGACTTATTTTACCAAAACCGCCAGAAACAGACAACACAAGCCAAAACAAAAGCTGGGTCCCTGTTCTGCCAAGTCAAAATGGGGCGTGTTGTGTAACCACACAACAACTTGCCACCAAAGAAAACAACAAAATTCAAATGATTCAAGTGATGTGATCACATTCATCTATAGTATTCTAATTCTGTCTAAGTAAATCATCATGATCTTTGAATGATAAAATTTCATTATGGTGATAAAGGTAACAAAGGATCATGTGTGTGCAGATGATTAATTATCCTCATCTTGAAAGCAAGTTGAAAACATAAGTAACTGGTGTTAAACTACATAGTTGGAGATCATCCCTCATAGCCAACCTGGATAGAGCCTTGCTGCCAGCAGGTGTCTATAACCCCGGCAAGGTTATCTATACAATCTCCCTAAGTAGAGCCCCACTGCCAGCAGGCGTCCATAGCCCCGGTAGAGTTACTTAGATGGCCTAATTTTATTTTGTTTCTGATTTTCCTTTAAAAATTTAAATTTGATATCATCATGTCTGCTCATTTGTACAAGGTGTAGTCACTTGCAGCTTTAGGTTGGAGATTGTATTGGTAGCAAGGGAGTCCCTTTAGATTTTTCACTTAACACCTATACTCATATCTTCAACAAACCCAAGGCTGTTAGGTGTTTCATTGTGTTTGATTCACTTTGGACAAGAAAAAGTACCCTGATGAAAAGACATCATAAACCTGATCATGAGTATTTATCAGAATGAATTACAATCTATATCTAAATCTGATCTCATCACTTGAATCCTAACAATTTAGTTATTTTCTTAGGTGATGAAGTGCATCATCCTGACTTACCAGAACAAGGTCCCAACCAACAAAACAACAACAACAACAAGCAAACACTGTACAAACAACTATACAAATATACAATATGATACACAAGGCTGCCATGAAGTCACTCAGGCCTGGAAATAATGTTTGAGGAATTGTCCATTGACTGGCAACGGGACATCCTCACCTGTCAGGTTCTTAAGCCTATAAGTGCTGTCTCCTAAAATTTCAGAAATCTGAAAGGGACCTATCCATAGTCTATCAAACTTACCATGATCACCTTTCCTCTCATGGGCTTTATCCCACATCAGGACTAAATCTGATATCCTGAAAGCTTTAATTCTGGCTCTCTTGTCAAACCAGCGTTTGACAACAGCCTGATGTTTTGCAAATTGGTCAATTGCTTGGCTTCGTTTTTCTTCCAGATGCATCAACTGAAGCAACCTGACTTCTTGTTTATTATCTATGCCTAGATAGTCTTGGGCAAACTGCAGAGTAGGAATTTTCAAGTTTACAGGGAGGATAGGATCTACCCCATATACTAGCTGGAAAGGTGAGTTTCCTAATGCAATTTTCATTCTAGTTCTGTCTACCCATAAGGCATATTTCAGAAATGAGTTCCATTCCCTGGGATTTTTCTCTATCAATTTTCTTATGATACTCAGTAAATTCTTATTAGTGGATTCTGCTAATCCATTTCCCTGGGGATAGTAATTGGATGAGAACTTAAGTATAATCCCATGATCAAAAGCCCAACTTGACAATTTAGTGGAAATGAAGGCAGAACCATTATCACTTACTAATGCATAAGGAGTGCCATACCTGGTGACAATGTTGCTTTCCAGAAATTTAATGACATCATCAGCAGTACAAGTTTTGCTGCTGATAGCCTCAGTCCATCTGGTACAATAATCAGTAATTGTTAGGACATACCTCTGGCCTGAAGAAGATGGAGGATTGATTGGTCCTATGAAATCCATGCCCCATTGTGCAAATGGGCGCTCTTCCATCACTGGCTGCAATGGTTGTGCAGCATATTTTTCTCTGTTGGCAGCAACCTGGCAAACATGACAACATTTAACATGATCAGCTGTGTCTTTAAAAATTGTAGGCCAGTAATATCCTGCTCTGAGGATTGCATGTGTTGTGGCCAACGCTAATCCGTGGGCAGTTCCAAACTTGTCATGTAGCTCCGTCAAAACTTTATTGGCTTCTGGTTTCTCTAAGCATCTCAGGTATATCCCTTCATAATTCTTTTTAAACAGGGCTCCTCCCTTCATCATATATTTCTGGGATCTCATCTTTAAGGCTCTTCTCTGTGAAGCCTGCATCCTCAAAGGACATCTTCCAGTGATCAGGATGTGCCTGATGTCTGAATACCATTCTTTATTGTCTTTCTCATCTATCACATACTGCTGACTGATGATGTTTGGATCAGTTTCAGATATCATCTGGCTCAGAGCCTGTCCTCTTACTAGCTTCATGGGTGTGATCTCCATGTCATATTCTTGTAGTACTGTAATCCATTTGGCCCTTTTTTCACCAGGTTCACTCTGCATCAGCAGCATCTTTACTACTGCATCAGGTACCACAGCAATCACTTTGCTCCTCAGTATATAATGTCTGAACTTTTTTACTGCTCTGACTAATGCAAGTGCCTGTCTTTCAACATCTACATATCTCAACTCAGCATCCCTGAAAGGACAACTCATGAAGGCAATTGGTTTCTCTTCTTTATCTTCATTTCTTTGAGTTAACACTGCTGCAGAAGTATGTTCTGAAGCAAATGAGTAGATGTAGAAATCTTTTGTATAATCTGGACTAATGAGGACAGGAGCATCCGAAATGGCCTTCTTTATATCTTCAAAAGCAGCTCTGGCTTCTGGTGTCCAGTCAATTTGTGCATCTTTTTTCAACATGGCATTCAGTGGTCTGACAATCTCAGCAAAGCCAGTGATGAACTTCCTCACAAAATTTATCTTACCAAAATAAGATTTAAGCTCCTTTTTGCTTCCTGGAAGTGGTAATTTCATAATAGACTCCACCCTGTCAGGATCAATGATAATCCCATCTTCTGTGATCAGGTGGCCTAGTAACTTTCCTGTTGTGACCCCGAATATGCACTTCTTGGGATTCAAAGATATTCCATATTCTTCACACTTCTTTAGCACACTTCTGAGGTCAGCAACATGATTTCTCCTTTCTTTGGAGAACACTGTCAGGTCATCCATGTAGATGACTATACATTTTCCTATTAAGCCTCTGAAGGCTATGTCCATTGCTCACTGGAATGTAGCTCCAGCATTTATCAATCCAAACGGCATACGTCTATATGCAAATATCCCCCATTTTGTGGTGAAGGCAGTTTTTAATCTGTCAATTTTATCAACCATCACTTGGTTGTATCCTGAAAAACCGTCCAAGAAGGACATCATCTTGGCTCCATTTACCATCTGCAGAACTTCATCCAAAGAGGGCAAAGGATAGTTATCCTTTTCTGATGCTCTGTTCAGGTTCCTGAAATCCACACACAATCTGATGTCTCCATTCTTCTTCCTGACTGGTACCAGATTTGCCACCCAAGTGGAGTGCCTTACTGGAAATATTATCCGGGCATTTAACAATTTCTTGACTTCCTCAAGGATGATGGGCTCAAGCAGAGCATTGACTGGCCTCTGCTTCTGTCTAAAAGGTTTTGCATCTGGCTTAAGGGGTATAGTATGAGTTATGACAGAAGTGTCATACGTCTTCAGCTCGTCATAAGTCCATGCAATTACATGTATATAATCCTTAAGGGCTTGAGTTATTCCATCCAACTCTTCAGGTGTACAAACCTTACCCAACAAGACATTCTTCTTGTTATCAGCTTGTCCAATATTCACCTGTGAATATTGACCTCCATCTGCCTTAGGCAGATCCTTATGCTTGAGCATATTATCCAGATCAAAGGCTCTTTCTAATTCAATCATACCTTTGGGAATTGTGTTGCCAAGCAACTCTAAAATCTCATCTTCTTCCCAGACATGATCTTCCATGCCATTTTCATCTATGATCTGAGCTTCAAATACATCTCTATTTGATATGAAGTCCAGGATATGCTGATCATCATCAAACACTTGGAGATTGGTCACATTGTCAGGTACCGAAGGTACTGACACCAATTCTACTGAAAATCTCTTCAGACCAGATATAGACAGTGGTTCCAGCGTACTGGCGGCCTGAGCAAGTGCATCTGCCCTTTGGTTCTGTTCTCTTGGCACGTGAACGATGTTGAAGGCATCAAAGTCTTCAATCAGGTCCCACACACGATGTCTGTAATTTGACAGCTTTCTGTAGTTACAAGAGTAAATTCCTCTTACTTGCCTCACAACTAGTTCTGAATCTCCAAAGACATGCAGGATCTTCACCTTCTTCTTATGGGCAAACAACAGTCCATGAATCAGAGCTTCATACTCTGTGACATTATTAGTGCAGGGGAACTGTAATCTGTAAGCTGCTAAATGGGATTTCCCTGATGGATCAGTAAGATCAATCCCTACTCCAGAACCTTGCTTGGATTTGGATCCATCAAACCTCAGGATCCAAGGCTTATCTTCAGCAGGACATTTATTTGAACTTTCCTTTTTCTTTGCAGCTCTGGCTGCTGCTCCGCCTGATATCCACCTCAACTTAGGTGTGTCATCTTCAAGCTTCCTCTTTCCTTTATCTGATGAGCCTGATGGCTTTTCTGTTTTCTCTTCAATCCTAGCAGGAGGATGATGTTCAGCACATACAACTGCATGCTTCTTCAAAATGTGCAAGCACAGTGAGCAAGTGGTTTCTGAGTGAGGCGCCTCATGCAGCCTACACCAACCTTTGATTAAAACCTCCTGGGGAGATCTACACTGTTGTGTCATTTTTTTTATTTCTTTGACCAGAAATTCTTCGAACTTCGTCAGGTCACTGCCTTTATCCTCATCAGACAACTCGTAATCCGGTTCCATGAAGCAATCACTACCAGGAGTGATCTTTTCCTTTCTCGCGTCATTTGTCTGATTGGACACCAGGATCTCTTCTGTTTTTCGGATATGATCCTCATCAAGATCCGTCGACTTTTCTGTTCCTGCAGAAGACAAATAAAAATTAGTATCATCATCATCATCAGATGTAGCACTTACCTCGGAATATGATGATGATGTTTCACTATACGTCTGCTCCAGCATGATCATGTCCAAGCATGGTTCGCAAGTCTTTTCCGAGTGTACCTCGCCATGTAGTCTGCACCATCCGTCAATCAAAATATCATTAGCAGGTATATTTAATAATTGACAACGTTTTATCTGAGTAGATAAATGCATCTGAAAATCCTTGAAGCGATCTATTTCATTCTCATTATCAGGATCATTATTAAGTTCTACGACTGGCATATCCTCATGATAATCATCATCATGATGATGATGAACATCAAGCATCAGGACCTCTTCTATTTGGACAGTTTGCGGCCTGATGTGATAAACTCCAAGTTCTACGTTTACATACATGATCTCATTTGTTCTGTTATATTCGGTGATCATATGTTTCATCCTAGGCTCAGCATCAATCCTGATCTGATTAGGTATACCTTTCCATGGCAACCACATGTGACTGAAGTCTGTGGACATGTATCCGTTAAGCGTTTTAGACCAGTCCCGGCTAAGCAACATCCCATATGTATCAGGTATGTCAACTACCTAAATGTCAATGTAATACTGGATCCTAGGATCAGACGCTAGCTGCATGTGAATATGAGTGAGTTCTCCTACGACACTTACTTCTGTCTTGTCCAGTTGAGTGACCTTCTTTAATGATTTAGCAGGATGCAGTCCTAATGCGTTGCATATTGACAAAGGCATAACATTAGTTGAGGCTCCTGAATCAACTAAACAGTTATGCAAATTCTTACTGAACATTCTTATGGTGAGGAGAAACGGAGGTGACTCAGTTTTGTCTCTGTACAAGGTCATGTGAGAGGTTTCAGCAGCTTGGACTGTGGCTGACACTTTGGGCTTGATAGTGCTATCTTTAGCAGTATGGTCTCTGTTATTGGATTGACTCGAAAGGTGATTATCCTCTTTAGAAGCAGGATCATCCAGTGACTTCATGAATGCCTTTTTGATGGCAGGAGTTTTCAGTAACTCAGATAGGGACAGGCTGATCTTGATTTTCTTCATTTCATCAGCCAAATAGCTAACTAACTTGTCAGACTCATGAGGTGCATTTGCAGCCTTTGTTACTATGTTTTGAGGAGACAAGTACTGAGCATTCACCTTAGGGAACCCAGGATTATTGCTAGCCTTAGGATCAGGAGGTGTGTTGAAGTTGTTTGGAGGTAGAGATGATGTCAATGGACCGGCAGGTCTGTTGGCATTACTCCTCAGGTTATAATTATGCTTACCAGGGTATTGCTGCTGGTATGCATGTACTTCCTCATGCTCTCTTGTAGGTTCATTTTCATCCTCAAAAGGGAAGACATAATTTGCTTCAAAGGTTAAGGCAGATTCTTCACAGGTCTGATTATAATCCTGATGAGGCTGATTAGTGTAGGTTTCCAGCACAAAAGCTGAGTCATATCCACAAGGAACTATTTCATTTCCTTCTGCCTGAGGTGGATTTCCAGAAGTATTAGACACTTCAGTCTGAAAGATGCTGGC
This sequence comes from Cunninghamia lanceolata, assembly GCA_027924645.1. NCBI lineage: Eukaryota > Viridiplantae > Streptophyta > Pinopsida > Cupressales > Cupressaceae > Cunninghamia > Cunninghamia lanceolata. Next base: position 5,971,751 of record BSBN01000501.1, on the reverse strand, counting down.
AGCAATCCTAAATTGTGGACAATCTAATTCTGCATGTGCATTGGTATTGTGAATCCTGCACCAATTGGTAAGGGCTGCCTCAGCAAGATTGACTCTAGTAGTTTGTTTGGCTTCACCAGGAGGCTGATTGTCTAGGGGTGATGGTAATGAGCCATTATTTGGCCTGGAGTTCCACACTCTAGGCTGCCTAGGAGGATTATTGTTATTTGCAGCACTACTGTTGAAGTTATTGTTGTATCCTCTGTCAGGGTAATTTGGTCTGTCATTGGAATAACTCCTATTCTGACCTGACTGTGAATAAAACCCTTGGTTTCTCAAGTGTGTTACTTCTGTGGTGAGCTTTCTCAACTGAGCAGCAATTTCTTTGATTTCCTCTTTCTCCTCTTGAGCTTTGGCCACTACATTTTCAGGCTGAGGCTGGAAAAAGGAAGATCCATGGTTATTATGAGATAGATCTGTACCCTGAGGTGTCTGAGTATGTGCAGGATATTGTGGCAATTGGCCATTTCCATTAGGAGGAGGCATGATACTCAATGGAGGTACTTGCAAAGGTGCAGGCATGATTGCTGGGGACATCGCTGCTCCATTTGGATATTGTGCAGGATATTGCAAAGGATAAGCTGCAGGATACTGTGCTGGATATTGTGACTGCATGCCAGGCAAAGCAGGGAATGCTATATTTGGAGTAGGAGCAGGTATCAGCTGTTGATTTACCTTGATAGCTTCTTGAAAAGCTCCTGTCAATGTGGTGATCGCAGGATGTGTTCTCCTGATGAACATGGCGGTTAATGGATCCAGGGCTGAATAATAAATACTTCTAGCAGCATCATCAGCCACCACATATGGGGTAACTAGCTTGGACAACATTTTCTAGAACCTAGCATTGAAATTTGCAATAGGTTCATGCTCCAATCTCTTAATTGTGGCAAACAGGTGGTAATTCATGGATGGATCAATAGGGACCTTGAATCTGTCAAGAAAAGCCTTCTCTAAGACAGCCCACGAACCTACAGAAGATTGACCAAGACTGATGAACCAATTATAAGCTTCTTCCCCTAAGGAAAAAGGGAATAATCTGCACACCACATCCTGATGCTCTATTCTGGCTCTGCAACAAGCTTCTTTAAACGTCCTGATATGATCATCCGCATCCTGGTAAGGATGGTATTTTGGACAAAGCTTGTCCGGATACTTTGGTAACTCATGATACGCAGTAAAGGTCAATGGTGATTCTGCTGCAAAGAACGACATTGCAACCTGAGGGGGCTGAACTGGTGGTGCAGTTGGCTGAGGTTGGACTAAAGGTATACCCTGAGGTTGAACAGGAGGTGTCACTGGTATACCTGAAGGTATTTGCAAACCAACAGGAGTTATAGGGGGAGGTCCTGGTGAAGCTCTGGACGTACTAGACTCTGGAGTATGGTGGACGTCTACAGTCCTAGGTCTAAAACCTCTAACAGGCAATTCTTCGAAAATTTCACTATGTCTAGACCTGGTATTTATCCTGTGAGCCAGGATTTCTCGATTTGGAGGCCAATTAGCTGAAACTTTGCAAATATTGGCTGGATTCCACCGGACGAGGTGATATTTGTGATCAACTTGCAAATCAGACTAAATATTTACGCGATATTTGCGAAGATACTGCAAATATGACAGGATATTGGGATATTTCGACCAGTAGCACCAGATCTCGCGTGTTTAAGGCTCAAATTCTCAAAGCTTGAACAAATTTGTGTATCTTTGGCCAATATTTTGTGAATCTAAAGAAATCTACTGTAAAGCTTGCAGTATTTATGTGAAACTTGGAAATCTTTACACAGAATGTGCAAATACAAACTTGTCGCAGCAAATATTTACGCAATTTGATGAAATTCACAAATGATCTGAAGTTACCTTACTCTGAGCGTCATCAAACCTGAAAATATTGATGATGAATGTGATCTTCAATCTTTGGCCCTCCTTCTAGCGCCAATTTATGTTGGTCATGATGTTAGTCATTCGCAAACATAGAATAAAAGTTACACAACAACCTTTACTCATCTTGAAAGATACGATGAATTCAAAGAATTCATGATCCCAAGTCTCCGTTGATTAGGTCTTAATCTACTGACGTTACTCAGTGGTTGATGTGTGCTGCTGTTTTCCATTCAGGGGCCTTACGTGTTTCTGCACTGTTCATCATCATCATCTTCAAATATCCTGCTCTGGATGTTCGCTCTGCATAAGTTTCCAACAATTCTACCTCTGCACTATAAATTTAGTCAAATAATGTGCATACAGGCTGATATTTGCATGATTTCTACCATTATTTATGATTCTTTGCATGATATTTTCAATACTACATGCATTTAACTCAAATATGCTAAGGATCTTCAGTTATCTACGGGATTTCAGCATATTTCACTGTTTCTGCTTATTATTTATCATGATTTGCAGTTACGGTGATGAATTAATGAAATTAAAAAAAGGAAAAGGGTTAGAGAGTGAGATTCCTAAAATTACTGGACTTAGATCACTGATTCACATACAAGCTCCCATACTTGCAATGAAAAGAAGGAAAACTAGAAATCATACTTCACCAGGACATTCCACAAATCCGCATGATCTAGTGCAAAGCTTCAAAGGAAAGTTGACAACAACATGTAATGAAATGAAAGCGCTTCCAGTTGAACACAACATTCACCAGTACATATCCAGAAATCAACAGAAGATTACGTAAAATTTACAATCAGGATGTAATCTGGAACTTCATATTCATTCAGTATGCTCAAGAACAGGTACATTTACAGTGATCTGAAGAAAGAACCTTGACATTTCAACAATTCTATCCTCATTAGTCTCAGTAATCCGATCTCCTAACTTATTCTACAGAAATTGACTCTTTGCGCCAGATGCGTCTGTGTATTCTCATGTATTCCCCTCTCTTTAAAATGACAAGCTCTGGATGTTATATAGAACAACTGCCAGAAAACAGTTACAATGATCCAAGGATCAAGATCCTCTCATAACAAACAACGGCCCAGATGAAAAGCACATGCTTCGTCAGCTAGCAAATGTACAGCTGGCACAGAATATTCCAGCATCTTCAACTTGATTCGGCTTCCAGCTGGCGAACAGCATATTTGACAATATCCTCCTCATGTCTGGTCCATGTTGATTCCATGCGCAACTTTGTAATGCTCAGCCTCAGCAGCATCATCATGATTTCAACGTTCAGCTTTAGCAGCATCATGACTTCAATGTTCAGCTTCAGCAGCATCATGACCTCAATGTTCAGCTTCAGCAGCATCATGATGATTTCCTGCAAGTAAACAGACAAACATAAGGTTCATCATCATCATGATAAACAACAGGAAGTAAACACTTTATTAAACATACTTCCCCATGTGCAGCTACAGGCAATCAGGCTCTACCTGTGAAAAATATGCACTAAATGCATAAACAACATAAAAACAACCAGGTCAACCCTCGTTGACCAAAATCAGGTAGTCGGCCCTTTCAAATTTCCATCGCTTCATGTTTTTGCCCATTCTCCTGTATATCGGGTTCGAAATATGATGATGATGACCCCAAATTATACAAAGAAATATTCGCCCTTCAACCATCCTTAGAAACCGGCCTTGCATCATCATCATATTTGCATCGGCGTGACTACATATGATCAGGGTGACAATTTTTTCTCAGGCCGACGGCAACAGTTATACCGATGCCAAAAAATCATGATGATGACCAACTATATGCCTTCTGTCTGTCCGCAGGATATCACAAAATATGATGATCTTCCTTTCCTAATGCTTTGATGAAAAGCACATCAGGATGTTTTGTTTTTGCACATTCGGGAAAGAAAGACATCGTCATCATCATCATGATGAAGACAAACAGGAGGACTTGGAAAATGATCCTGCCGCTGAGGAAAATCATGATGACGTCATCGTCATCATCAGGCTTGGTTAAAATGCAAAGGGATGACGTCACCGTCATGTTTCGTTTAAGATCAGGAGGTAAATGGAATATCGGGTTCCCTCTAAGGAAGATGATCAGGTCATGAAAGCAGTATGACCCATTTCGGCCAAGGCTATCCGCTCGAAAGATTAGGATGATGAACATCATCATCATATTATACGCACTGGGTGATCAAAAATATGATCCTGCTGAAAGTCCTGATGACGTCATCAGGATATCCGGGGCCTGTGTTAATCCTCGAAGATGACGTCATCGTCATCATCATATTGGTGAAATGGATCACGCCTTGGAAAATATCCTGCCGAAGGAGAAAGGTGATGGTGACGTCGTCGTCATCATCATATTCGCAAAAGTTTATACTCGTCGGCAGGAGGATATTACGAACTGTCGGGTAGAGAAAGATCATGATGATGATGTTCAACATGACTTAAGAAATGAAAATCACCCTCCGCTTCGAAAGATAAGGTGATCATCATGATCACGCAAAAGGAGGTCAGGAGGATATTGAGAAATGTCGGGTCCGAAATATCATGATGATGTTGATCACCAAGACTTGGTCGTGCGTGCGCAAATTATGCAGATGGCAGATTTCTCTAAGTAAGGTGATATTATAATATCAGCATGATATTATAATATCGGGTGACGCTGGAATATCATGATGATGCTCGCAATGTGAGAATATCATGATGCTGATGATGTTAGAATATCATGATGTTCGCTTGACGGGCAAAACACACTAGCATTTAAGATTGACGTCCGGATGTTTCGGGACTGCATGATTTTCATCAGGTGATAAAGTAAGATCATGATGATGACCTTTGGCGATATAAAAGACCGCCCGACGGGGAGAACCTACTACGACTTAAACTTGACGTCCGGATGTTTCGACCTCAGGATATTATCGGGGGGGCTTTTCAAATATCATGATGATGTTGCCCATATAGCAATTATCAGGTTTGACCAAAACTTTGACTGCTCACAACTCCCTCATATGGACGAATTTTCAAGTGATGTAAAAGGCAAACCTGCATGAAATTTCAAGCTCTTTCTAACCATGAAGTCATAGAAACAAAATATGAACTTTGAAAAACTAACCTCATGATGATGACCTACCTCATCCTGACCTTCATGATGATGATGCACCTGACTTATTTTACCAAAACCGCCAGAAACAGACAACACAAGCCAAAACAAAAGCTGGGTCCCTGTTCTGCCAAGTCAAAATGGGGCGTGTTGTGTAACCACACAACATGGACTTTGTCCCACAAGGTTATATCGTAGATCAAACCCCATCTCAAGAAGAGCGACACTTTGAAATAGGTCAATCCTCTCAAGAAGATGGGCAAGATCTTGATGAATTTATACAAGATCCTAGAGCTATAGCTGCCTTTGATAAAATCCTTAGTGAGAACCAGGATCATTTCTTTCGCTTGCTTACAAAGCAAGGTGCCAAGTTACCTCCAGATTTTGATGTGTCCACTCTCAAGGAGAGCACCAACACCCAAGAAACCATACAAGCGGTGCAAACCATGTCCACGGTGACTACGCCCCTACCTACTCAAGGTTCACAGTATAGGAATCCCCTTTTTCAAAATCCAACAGAGGAGAGGCCCATATCACTACTTTTGACTCCTATGGAGATCTATCAAAACCAACAAGACACTCTCCAACGTCAAACAGAGTTAGCTAAGCAAGCCACCTTAGCTCGATCCAATGTGCAACCACCTCCTAAAGTGTCCACCTCAAACGCAAGCGGAATCTTGGTTACCCCATCACGCGTAGGTTTCCCACCTAATTACAATCCGGGGAACACTTATGTAGCCATGCAACAAGGGTCTCAACAAATGCCCTCTCCTATATCATCACACCTGCATGTCTCTCAACCAATTAGAGTCACGCAGCCCCAACCACAACATTCTTCTACTCTCATCCTCAAGCAACCCCAACCATCGCAAATCACTTCTACCTATGTTCCTCCACCACAACATTCTTCTACTCTCATCTTCAAACAACCCCCACTGTCGCAAATCACTTCTACCTATGTTCCTCCTCTACAATGTTCATCCACGCTCAACTTCTTTCATACATTGCCTAGCCACTCTCAACATTCCCAACATCAGGTTTCCCAAAGCTATGTGCCACCATCACAACCTAATCAAACGCACTTTAGCTTTCCTCCACCCAATACTTTTCTTCAACCATCGCAGAGCCAACATTCTTACCTAGCGCCACCTCCACCTCTGCCTAATCAAGGCCTCCAATTCCAACCCAATCTAACCAATCGTACAATCCATACAATCCCAATCAATCTCACGACCCTTACAATACCAGTACGCATGGCTTACAATATAATCTTCCATATGGGCAGCACCAACCGCTTTTTGGACAACAGGAGACGTTACCAACCCCTCCCACGACTATGGAACTAAAGATTGCGGAGGTGCAACAACAGCTATCTGATCTTACGTTTGGCCACACCAAAAAGACCTTCTCTTTAGAGGAAGTGTGTCCTTATCCTTTTGATCGGTCATTACCAATGATCCCTTTTCCTCAAAATTTTACTATTCCAAAGTTCGATAAGTACAAAGGAAAAGGTGACCCAAAAGACCATCTTAGGGAATTCTATCTTGCTTGCTTCAAGGTCTCACATAACGATACATATCTTATGCATCTCTTTCCTCGCAGTCTTGGAGGTCAAGCAATAGAATGGTTCTCACACTTACCTACTAGTATGAAGTCTTTCAATGAGCTAGCAGAAAAGTTTGCCACCCACTTTTCTTACAACGCAGAGCATGAGATTTCCATGACGGACCTATGCAACAATAAACAGAAAAATGGTGAAACTTTCATTTCTTTCCTTCAACGATGGAGACAAATGGCTAGTAAATTCCCTTTCAAGATTCCAGAGAAACAGCTTGTTAGCATATTTGTGCAGAACCTCAACCAAGAGTTAGGTTTCCATTTGCAAATCCTTAGTGCTACAACCTTCGATGAAATCACATACAAGGGTATCAACATTGAGAAGGCCCTCATTGCTAAGGGTGTGGTCAAAATCTTTAAGGAGACGAAAGATAACACTTCGCATCAACAGTCAAACAATAAACCCAAATATTGGAACAAGAACAAAAACGTGGTCAACGATGGGGTGGTCGATACTAAGCATGTCCAAACGTTGCAAACACCGCTACAGCTCTCCAAACCAAGTCAAGCTCCACCTCAACAACAACAGTAACAAAGGCAGCCTTATCCCAACCAACAGCAATGACAACACGAGCGGCCCCAACAAGATTACCCTCCGCGACATCAATTCACTCCCTTAGGAGTGCCCATCGAATCGGTCTTACAGCAAGTTTTGCAGAAAGGGCTCATCACCTTACCTGATGCTCCCCCATATGGTGAACCTATTTACAAAATGACACACTATAGAGACAATGAGTATTGTGAGTTCCATAGGAGCAAAGGTCATCGAACTGCATCTTGCATGAAGCTTAAGCACCTCATCCAAAACCTCATCGACGGTAATCAAATCACTTTTGAGAATGAATCACCAGCGCAACACACGAACAAGGATCTCGATATGTACAAGGAACCATTCCCTCATCACGGTCCACCCCCTCCTCAGGATAGAGGTAAAGGTATCAATCACGCGTCCACATCTTTCGATTCCATTGTAGGTCATTTTGAAGAGAGTCGAGTGTCTACCCTCACCATCAAAGGCAAATCTACGGATTGTGCTGTTACTACTCGTCGAGGTCATGTCACCATCCGTGCACCTACACCTAGACTTCCAGTTTAGTCTGATTATAATCTTGTCGAACATCTAGGGAGAACACTAGCACAGATCTCTATTTTGGACCTTCTACGGTCATCACCTGCACATAGAGTGGTGTTAGAAAAAGCCCTCCAAGAGTCGTCCATTCCTAACAACATAGCAGTCGCAGATTTCCAAGCTATAGTGGGTAATATTGCTTCGCCTTACAATGTGGTCTTCTCTGAGAAAGACCTCCCCTCCCACGATCCATGTCACAATGACGCCCTGCATATTGAAGTTCTCATACATAAGCGCAAAATCAAACGCATCCTCATAGATGGTGGTGCTAGTCTCAACATCTATTCTTTAAAGTTACTAAAGCAATTGGGATACTCTGAGGATCATGTCAACACTAATCATAGTATTACAATCAAGGGGTATGATGATGCAGAACACCGTTCAGAAGGTGTTATTCACTTGCCTATACAACTTGGCCCTGTCATACTTGGAACTAGGTGCCAATTTCTTGATATTGAGCTGCCTTACAACATTATCCTAGGCCACCCATGGATCCATGCAATGAAAGTTGTTCCCTCCATGTACCATTAGTCCCTAAAGTTCCCATACAATGGTACGGAGATCACTATCCCAGGAGATCCTAATCCTTTTGAATTCTGCCGTGTTTTGCAAGGAAGCTATAAGAATTGCAACCAAGTGCCTAAAAATGACAAAGCCCTTGAGTCCCCTCTCTATGTTGATCCTAAAACTCTCACGCAAGCCTCTACAAGTAAACCTACCCCCCTCCCCAAAATCACAGCTCGCGTCTGAGATATAGGCTTTGGTACTTATGATATCTCCGAATCTTGTTGTGTGGGGCGGATGCCTTTATCTCCAAAATCTTACGGCAAACCACCCATTGCCAAAATTACCAAAAAAGCTACTATTCCTCCCCCAACATTCCTAACCCAATTCCAACATGGACGGTTATTGGAAGAGGAAACTATTGAGGACATTTCTTCTTGGCTCTACAAGGAGAAAGAACCAGTCATGATACCAGTCAAGCAATATGGCAATGGCTTAAGGATAGTGAAAAACATGGGCTATAAAGGCAAAGGTGGCCTTGGGAAACAGAATCAAGGCACTATGGAACCCATTGTGGTAACAAAGAAGCTAGACAAGAAAGGATTAGGATTTGGTAAGAAGGTACCACGCGCCTCAGACATCGAGTATATCCTCGACGAGGTAGCTGACACTTTTCCCGCCGATTCGACATCTGCAGAGGATATCATCGATGACTCTTCCCTCCACATGACCAATCTATTCGCAGAATCCTCCATTTTTACACTATCCTCCGTATCCTTAACTTCCACCACCAGCAGCCAGAATGTCACGCTTGTCTACCCTGAACTTATCGATTGGGACAAACAAGGGGCCCCCGTTATAGATGTATTTCAGAATGACGAAGCTCTAGCTGAGTTCATGGGACTTCGGGAAGGTATCCCTTTGGGCGATCACAAGGCAGGTTTTGTAATGGAACTTGAGCCCATGGCTTATTTTGGTGAGAATGCCAAATCCTCTAGTCGCAAAAGTACAAATAAAGAAAGATCTCTAGGTGAAAACCACACTGTGGCACCTCCTGATCATAAAATAGTAAAAATAAAGGACGTATCCAAAGGTGAAAACCCAACTGTGGCACCTGAGGATGGAGGATTTGACCTTCCCTTACCATCTAAGTACCAAGAAAAATTAGCTCTTCTAGTCGAAGATTCTATAGAGATCAACCTGGGTATAGAACAGAATCCAAAGACAACATTCCTAGTGGCATCCTTATCTAACACAGAGCACAAAAATCTTAACAACTTCTTCTTGCAACAAACCATCAACTTTGCATGGACCTATGCAGATATGCCAGGGCCAGACCCTAAGCTGGTAGTTCATTATCTCATAGTTGATCCCAAGGTGAAACCAGTCAAGCAGAAATTGAGAAAAATGCACCCACAAATAGCTCTCTTGGTGAAGGTGGAAGTACAAAAGCTATTAGACGCAAAGTTCATATGACCTATCGACTATTCAGATTGGGTCTCAAACATTGTACTAGTGTCTAAGCCTAATGGGCGCATCCGCATGTGTAATGATTTCAGAGATCTCAATAAGGCATGCCCTAAAGATGACTTTCCACTACCAAACATTGACATTATAGTAGACTTGACAGCAGGTTACGAGATGCTTTCTCTCATGGACGGATTCTCGGGTTACAATCAGATAAGGATAGCTGAAGAAGACCAACATAAAACAACCTTTACTTGTCCTTGGGGCAATTATTGTTGGTGCGTCATGCCGTTTGGTCTCAAGAATGCAGGAGCAACCTATCAGTGAGCAATGATAGTGATATTTCATGACCTCTTTCATCACATCATGGAAGACTATGTGGATGATATATTGGCTAAATCTTCTAGAGCAGATCACATACAGGTCTTAGGATAGATCTTTGATAGGCTTGAAAAATACCAAGTAAGACTCAATCCAAAGAAGTGTGTATTCGGTGTAACATCAAGAAAGCTATTGGGATACATCGTATCTCGTAGAGGCATCGAAGTGGATCCAGCAAAAGTAAAGGCTATAGTGGAGATGCCTCCACCAAAGAACCTAAAAGCATTAAGGAGCCTCTAAGGAAGGTTGCAATCTATTCGATGTTTCATCTCTCAGCTAGTAGATAAATGTCAACCCTTTCAACACTTGCTCCGAAAGGATGTTTCATTTCGATGGGACAACAAGTGTCAGGCAGTGTTTGATCAACTTAAAGAGTATCTAGCTACACCTCCTATATTGGTTCCACCAGTTGCGGACAAACCCTTGATATTGTACATCTCCACTACAAACTCAGCCCTAGGGGCTCTGCTAGCACAGAATGATGACACAGGAAAGGAGCATGCAATATATTACATCAGTAGAACCTTGGTGGGATACGAGCTCAATTATTCACCAATGGAAAGGGCTTGTTTAGTAGTAGTTTTCGCCTCCCAAAAGTTGCGGCATTACATGCTGAACCAACACACAAATCTGATAGCCAAGATTGATCCCTTGAAGTATCTACTAGCAAAAGCAACTCTCACAGGCAGACTAGCTAAATGGGTTATGATCCTTAGTGAGTTCGATATTGAGTACACCGATCGTAAAGCAATCAAAGGACAAGCTCTCGCAGATCAACTAGCAGAAGCACCTATGAAAGATACACATCCTATGGTAGCAGACTTTCCTGATGAGAATCTATTCACTCTTACTACCTCCATAATGTGGAAGTTGTACTTTGACAGTTCTTACACACAGCATGGATCAGGAGCGGGCATCTTATTTGTTACACCTTAGAATGACTACATTCCAAAGTCATATCGGCTAGCATTCCCTTGCACCAACAACATAGCCGAGTATGAAGCACTCCTCATAGGTCTCAACACAGCAGTTCAATGGGACATTATAGAATTACAAGTATATGAAGACTCACATCTAGTCATTCGCCAAGTCACAGATGAATACCAAACAAAAGATGAAAAGTTGGTCCCCTACAAGCACCTAGTGGATGCCTACAAACCACACTTTTCTCGCATCACATTTGAGCAAATTCCAAGAGAGCATAACAAAGCTGTAGATTCTATGGCTTCTGTAGGGTCACTGATTGACATGCCTGCAAATACACAGAAATGTGAATTCTTGATTGAGCAATTGTTGATACCAGCCGTCGATGTTCCGGTTACTGAAATCATCTGCAAACTTGTTGGTCCCAATTCCCCGTGGTACGAAGATATCTATGAATACCTCAAGAACAAAACCTTTCCCCCTGACCTATCATCCACCCAACGCAAAACCTTTATCCGTCGATCCTCTCGTTACATCATTCTGGGTGATACACTATATTGCCGGAGTCTCGATGGTATCCTCTTACGATGTCTTAACGCGGAAGAAGCCGAAGCTACCTTATGAGACATACACGAAGGTGTCTGTGGTGCGCATTCTACCGGTCCTAATCTTGCTAAGAAGATACTCAGAACAGGTTATTACTAGCCTACAATAGAGCAAGATGCTGCACAGTTTGCTAAGAAGTGTCTACAATGCCAGCAGCATGGAGATTTGATTCACGCACCAGCTCATGAATTACAACCTGTGACAACTCCATGGCCTTTTTCTCAATGGGGTCTCGACCTCGTAGGACAAATCCACCCTTCCTCCTCTAATGGCCACAAGTTTATCATTACCACCACTGAGTACTTCACGAAGTGGGTGGAAGCCATTCCTATGACCTATATCACCGGTAAACAAATAGCCAAGTTTATCCTAAACTACCTCATATGCCGGTATGGTATTCCCCAAGCCATTGTCACTGACAATGGGAGACCATTCAAGAGCCAAGATGTCCATGCCTTATGCATACAATACAATATCCAACATCGCTTTTCAACTCCCTATTATCCGCAGAGCAACAACCAAGCTGAGGCTTCCAATAAAACCATTCTCAAGATCCTCAAGAAAACGGTCAATGAAGCTGGTCGTGATTGGCACTTGCAACTCAATCCCGCCCTATGGGCCTACTACACTAGTATCAGAACACCAACTGGTGCCACACCATATGCCTTGGTCTTTGGCTCTAAAGCCATCCTACCTATAGAGGTCGAGATCCCATCCCTCAGAGTATCCATGCAGGACCTGATCGGCGGAGATGAGTATCGTACTTCCAGATTAGCTAAGCTTGAACTACTAGATGAGAGGCACCTTGCCACACTTAATCATCTCCATGTCTATCAAAACCGCCTCTAGCATAATTACAACAAAAAGATCAAAGAAAGACAGTTTCAAGTTGGTGATCTTGTACTTAAAAAGAATCAGAGAAATCAAGCAGATTGAGAGAAGAAGGGTAAGTTTGAGCCTAACTGGTTAGATCCCTTCATTGTGACAGCAGCATATGGATCAGGAGCTTATACTTTAGCTACACCTGACGGCATTCCTCTAGATGAGCCACTTAACAGTGTCCATCTCAAGAAGTTCTATGCCTGATCCTCAGAGTATTCCCACAAAAAAAAAAAAAAAAAAAATCAAAAAGCAAAAAAATAAAAAAATCTAAAAATCAAAAAAAAAAATCAACAAAATCAAATAATCCACAAAAATCCATCCTCTGGTGAAAACCTGGCAAACAGGCGCCCTGGATAAGTACCATAGTGAAAACCTGGCAAACAGGCGCTATGTGTAGAGGCCGCATCCATCGTCTATCGAGTCCTGTCCACTCCTTGTCCAGTTCGCAACACGCTTCATCCATCCATCCATAATAAAACCATTGACTTTGTTTGCATTTCCATCTCCCTACCTAGTATAGCTTAGAAATTTGTCAATGTCCCTCGTCGTCTTCCCATGTCTTGGTCTGTCTAGGCAGTTAACACTGTCTTGTCCTAGGTCATGTCTTTCTATGTCTTCTTCGGCGGTCACCCCTACAGTTTCCTCTACCAGAATGGGGGCAACTCTTTCCTTAGCTTCAGTCTAGGATTGGTTCTTTGTTCGTGGTTCGTAGTGCATACTTCAATCTTGTCTCATTTCCATAAGTAACACCCTTTAACGGACACTTCGCTCCTACGATAAGGCGGTTATCTTCTCAACACTTGTTCTACATCATCACCTCCACCAGAACTACATACTATCATCTTCACAATCTTAAAGTACCTTGATCCCATGGATATGTGTATGTAGGCAGTCTGGAATACGAAGCACATTTCTAGTACTCAGGTACATAAGATCACCTCTTCTCCGCTCTTTTCCCACATCATCACACTAACCAGAACTACATATCATCTCTTCGCAATCTTAAAGTACCTTGATCCCATGGATATGGGTATATAGGCAGTCTGGAATACAAAGGACGTTTCCAGTACTTAGGTACATAAGATCTCCCCCTTTCACCTAGCCCCATTCATCACTCTATCCAGAACTACATATTTATCACGTTCATCTTCCATCGTAAGTGTGCCTTGATCCCGTGGATACAGGGTATGTAGGTAGTCTGGAATACGAAGGATGTATCTAGTACTCAGGCACACACGGTCCACCATTCTCCACCCGTTTCAATCCATTTGCATTCCATCCTTCTAGTCTTCCGTTTGTCAAAATCCATTCACCTCAACTTGACTAACTCAAGCAGCAAGCTAGCGCATCCTTTCAAAGCAAAAGTCCTTAACAAACTTGAAGCAAAGAGGCTTCCTTCCAGAGTCTTCTACTGTCCTACATACCGATTGCCAACATCAGCTAAGTACTGCTTAACCAAGCCCTAGATCCACAAGCTTGTCTTCTGTGAAGTGTTCCATTGTCGAGACCAACACCCGTGTCTCCTGCGACATGTGGCATTTCCTACAGCGAGATATTGTCTTTTTAGGTAGATAGCCCCCTTTAACGGACACAGAGCTCCTACGATAAGGCTATTATCTTTCCTATCCAATCTATCCTGAGCAACCTCTTTGGCAAGAGAATATGTTGGCTATATGTTTACTTTGTAAGTCAGTCAATTTGTGTTATGGTTTATCTTTTGTTCCCTATTCCCATACCTATTCAAGACTACCTTGATTTATCTATAATCTTGGTATGTTGCGATGCAGTACGGATTGGGGGCATAGTCATTGTTTTCTATGTGCCGTGTTTGAGGAATGATCTCTAGCATCTTTCTTAGCATTCTATTTATCTTGTGTGTGTTACGTCCTAGCATCTTACATATTAATATTTCTTCTTGCATTTACATGTATTAAAGTTTATTTTATGTTCAAGACTATGGCTTATTCGCATATTCCAACAAGGTTATATTATGTCTAAGGGATCTAGGTTCAAACCGTTTGTTTGTAGAGTCAACGTCCACACACTCGGATATTACTGCACCTTGGTCTTTTATACCTCGGTGGCGAACTATCCACGTGCTATATCAAACTAAGGATTGCTCTTTATATACAAATGTGAAGCCATTGCAACAAGCTCATTCATCCATTTCCACAGCCTTTATATCGCTTTCATTGCAGTAATCGATCAACAGTCTCCATCTCCTCCTGTTCTCCTCTCTGGTGCATATCTGTAAAACCCACATGTCAGATATCACTAGTCATCACATCTATATCATCATATATCTCTATCATCATACATCTATAAGCATCATAAAAACAATATATGTCATCACATGAATCCATAATCTTACATACATATCATCACATCCATGACATCAAGGAATGCATACACAAAAAGCATGACCAGCAGTGTGTCGAACAGATCATCATATATATATATATCATGTAATGGTCATCATAATACAAAGTGTCTGTGTCTACATCAATAATACAAATGTGTATACATCAAAATATACACCAATATAGTACATCAAGGCTATCAAGAGCCCTCAAAATATACATCAGAATGCACGCAGGCATCTGTCCAAAATAATACAATATGATACAATATACATGAATATGCCCTAGTGGGTAGAGCTGCCCTCCTGCTGTGGCCCCTGGCCTCCCCCTGTGCTCGGTGGAGGTCCCCCTGATGGTCCTCCTCCTCCCCCTAGCGGCAAAAGTGGCCCTCTGACTGAGGACGCTGATTGCCCTGTCCTCCGGGATCCTGATGCCCCCGACCTGCTCCTGTCTCTATAGCTCGGTGCCTGCTGCGCTGTCGGCACCGCACCCACATACAGCCCCCTGTAATACTCTGCCTCCCGGCCAGCTGATACCAGCTCACTCTGCACACGGACGAGCTCACTGTATAGGATCCTCTGGTCTGCACCCAGTGCACGGCGTGCCTCCTCTCTCTCTCGCCTCACTCTAAAGAGTGTAGCCTCTGCTGTCAGCCGTAGCTATACCTCGGCATCGCACTCTCTCCTGGCCTGTGCTACCCGCCTCGGCGTCTGCTACTGGTGCGGCCGGCGGCTGCATCTGTCCCTGTGCCTGTGCCTGTACCTGGGCCTGCAGCTGCCTGTATGCCTGCACCTGTGCCTGTAGCTACGCCTGCACCTGTGCTAGGGCTGTCTGTGCTGCTGTGGCTGCCTGTGTCTATGCCTGGGCTATGGCCTCTGCCTGTCTCGCCTCTGCCCGAGCTGTATCCCTGTCTCTCCTCAGTCTAACCATCCAGAGCTCTAGTCGAGTCCTCTGGGCTATCTCCTCCTGCAGCAGTCGCTCGGCCCTCTATAGATCAGTCTCTACGACTGGGCCCAATGCCTCTGCCATCTCAGCATCCTCCTGCTGGCCACCTGCCTACTGTCCACCTACCTGCTGTCCGGCTACCCTGGCCTACCGCCTCATCCTGGCCTCTCCGCCAAGGACTAATACCTCTCCCACTGCCCCAACTACACCTGGTGTAGTCAATCTCATCAGCCTGTGTGTCTGTCAGTACTGATCATAGTCTGGCAGTGTCCCTGGGTCTGCTAGCCCAGAGTCCCAATCCCATCTCATGGGGATAAGTCCCTGCACCTCTGCTAATGCTATCGCCACTGGGATCACTGCGTCCTAGTCTCCAGTCTCTCACCGCGTCCTGGCATGTGTGGCCTCCCCCACTGGTAGCCCCTATGGTAGGCCAAACTGTCTAAGTACCCGCTCGGGAAGATATCTCTCTATCATATCTTTCCGTCTACCGAACAGATAGTGAGCCTGTTCCGCTAAGGACTAATACCTCTCCCACTACCCCAACTACACCTGGTGTAGTCAATCTCATCGGCGTGTGTGTCTGCCAGTACTGATCATAGTCTGGCAGTGTCCCTGGGTCTGCTAGCCCAGAGTTCCAATCCCATCTCATGGGGATAAGTCCCCGCACCTCTGCTAATGCTGTCGCCACTGGGATCACTGCTTCCCAGTCTCCAGTCTCTCGCCGCGTCCTGGCATGTGTGGCCTCCCCCACTGGTAGCCCCTGTGGTAGGCCAAACTGTCTAAGTACCCGCTCAGGAAGATATCTCTCTATCATATCTGTCCATCTACCGAACAGATAGCGAGCCTGTCTACAGTACATGAGCTGCTCGTGCTCATCCGGCCACTCCTCGCATAGTAACCACGGCCTCCATATAAATATGTCCATCTCGTCAATCTGCCGCCTCCAGTAGCTGACAGATCCCATCCTCTGGTGTGTCATCACCCCATCATATAGAAACGCATATGGCTCCCCTCTGTCTCGGTGGCGCTACGCCATGGTTCGGATAACTGGAATGTGCTCCCATGCCCACACCTGTAATAGGGTCACCCCTGCTGAGAGGCTCCTACCTCTCCTGTATACGCAGTAATGCATATCATGGTATAGCTGGCCTAACACGCAAGGTCCCCACGCATACTGTTTGCCATGGGTGAACATCCCAGATAGAACTATCCCCCAGCCAATTGATAGTCCTCTCGATCTCCTGTTCGGACACAGGAAGCCGCCAATCAACGATGCCACGATCCATCTGATCCTATCACAGAGTCTCGGGACGTCTGCCCATCTGATCTCCCCATCGTCTATCCATAGGTCGTCTGTGCAGAAGACCTCCTCCAAGCTTGCCTGGCCTCGTGTCGGGTCAAAGTTAACAATCTCCCCGTCTATCCGGATCCGCAGGATGCGATATACATCCTCCAGTGTCACTGTAGCCTCCCCTGTCGGGAAGTGAAACGACGAAGTCTCACTGTGGTATCTCTCCATGACTGCCGTCACTAGGGCAAGATTCGCCCTAATGTGTGTCAAGTGTGCCACATGCCATAGCCCTGCATGCTCTAGGAATGCATCCTCCTCCCACGTCAGTTGAACAACCTCATGCGCAATCGCGTGGTGTCGCTCCCGCGACATCAGTGGCAGCAAAATCCTCTGCATCCATAACAAATCATGTGTCAGTTCTTCCATAACCAACTCCTCATAATCCTATCTACCCCTAGGCTTTGCTATGTAAACCCCAACCATCCCTTTTCCCTCTTGTCAGCTAGGCTAGGCGTCTCTCTTCTAAGTCACCTTTCATTCTACTTAAACCCTAATTTTCTTCTGTTCACACCAAAAGCGCTTTGTTTACATAAACGCGCTGTCCCTCCCTGCCACCAACGCCCTACTATCCATCCCAAAGCGCTGCATTTTTTCTCCCAACTGCGCTTTGTTTTCCACAAGTGCTGCACCCACATGCCAACAGCACCACTCTGTTTTACCAGAGGCGCTTCATTTTTTCCTCTCCCCACCATTTGCGCTGTCCTGCCCTAGCAACTGCGCTACACTGCCTAGCCATATGCGCTGCGGGATTTTGCATATACGCTGCGACGTGGACCCCAACTACCAAAAGTGACTTGGTTTTACCAGTCACACTGCAGCCGCTTACCAAACGCGCTGCGGTGCACCAAAAGCGCGCCGAACGACTACCAGACGCGCTGCAGAAGCCTACAGCGCTTTTGGCTCAAATGCTAAACCCTACCTAAACCTAGCCCTAATCTACCCCTACTCGACAAATTCAAAGGGGGTTTTCGATCACTTACCGCTGTCGGAGCTCCTGCTGGCCTCCCATAGGTCCACACCAGCTCCGCCCGATGTCTATGCACTGGAATCGGCATCTCTCCGTGATGTCTGCTCACCTCTCTCTCAACTAAGCTTAGAAGCTCTTCTCTCTAACTTTAGACTCTCAATGGGTGCAAATGAGGATTGTGGTCCCCATGGGACCTATTTATAGTGTCCCCACACTTAGTTTTCTTTCCCACCCCGTTTTCTGCTTTTCTTCCCACATGGTCGCGCAATCTTCTCGTCAAGCGTCAACACCTTTCCTCTGTCGCTTCCCTGTATTCCCGCTCGAGGGGGCATACGCTGGGGCAACTAGCTATACTGGGGCATAAAAATTGTATTACATCTTCAACAATTATTTTCTTTGATGCAACGCTATAAATTGCATCGCATCAAAGAGGGGCAAAATGTAGGCACTCTAAAATGACCATGTCATCAAATCACTTGCATTCCGTTATCTGTCTAATCACCTGCATTACAACGTTAATTAAATAATCTAATTATTTAATTAATTTTCATCAAATTCTTCTAAACCTCCTAAATTCAACATTAATTAAATAAATCCTCTTTATTTAATTAATTAAATTAAATTCCTCTATATTCTTCCACAATTAAATAATTTTTAATTATTTAATTAAATCATTATTCGCTTTTCGAAAATCAAATCCACATTAATTAAATATATCCAATTATTTAATTAATTCAACAAATTCCCTCTTATCTAAAATTAAATAATTCTTAATTATTTAATTAAATCAAAACATTCTTCCAAAAATCATGCACAACAATTAAATAAATTTATTTATTTATTTTTCTTTCAAATCTTCTAAATTAAATAATTCCAATTATTTAATTATTTTTTCCAAAATATCTTCTCTAAATTTAAATAAATCAATTATTTATTTAAATTGTTTTTTCTTCTAATTTGAGTTATCTCTAAAATAACTCAAGCTTTCTTGCTCATTAATTAAATATTTCTATATTTAATAAAACAAAATATCTTCTTTTCTCATGCAAATCCCTTCTTCTTGTTTTAAATCACTTAACTGATTGCTTTATTCTTTTAATTGATTTATCTCTTCAGTTAACTCATTCTTCTATTCTTGATAACTCCTCTCATGCAAAAGCAAGCAAGACACATGTCTTCTTCTCATTCGTTGCACATTCCTCAACTGATCTCCTCCATTGATTCTTCTGAATTATCTGGACCGTTGATCGATCTTTGATGAAACCTATATAAACCCCCCTCATCTCCTTCATTGAGCCTCTCTCTTCGATCGTATTCTCAGGCATACTTAACAGAGCTTTGAGCATACACAACGCGTCGATTGAGCACTATAACGATCTTTTGACATTGATCTCTTGAGCACTACTTGCTTGTTGCGACCATGGCTTCACAACTTCATTGAGCAATCCACATATCTCCAAAAGGGAACAATACAGGTTTTGGTAAGAGCTTTCATTTGTCTTTGATTTGTGATTTATGGCTTTTACTTAGATTCGTTTCCTTTATGTTATTGGGTTCTTTGGTTTTATTTAGTTTAGATTTAATCCATTTTTCCATATACACATTACGTTCCCTAGCCACGAGAAATTGGAGGTAGGATTCACACCTTGTTATTCCCTATAATGCTGATCCATTCCCAAGAGGGATAAGGATCACGTGTGTAATTGAATGATGATTTATTGAGCTTGGTTTAATTTTAATTATTTTTAGCCTTAGTACCTTTTCTTTTTCATATTTTGATTAATATTAAGTGTCGTAAAATTTTAGTTGATTTATGCCACTTGGTATTTTTATTACTTTTTTTGGCCATTTATATGTGGATTTTTAACCCCTTTCATGAACCCTAGGGTCCCAAAAGTTACCCTAGGTGGTCAACCATGAGTCTAGGGTCAAATTGGACCATCTAACCCTAGTTTTGATTCACCTTAGGTCACCCTAAACCATGGTTGAGTAAAAGTGACGAATTTGGAAAGAGGGAAGATGGGGGATGGGCCTTGCCTTGGGAAGAACTCACCTCCCATCCCAAAGTCTTGGGAATCATTCACAAGGAAGACTTGGGAGGTCTCCAAGAGTCCTCCCAAACTCCCAAGTGAGTGGGAGCACCACTCAAGACCATTGTCTTCTTGAGGTGTGAGTGGGAATCCAACTCACCATTTGTTCCCCTCCCACTTGAGTGGAAGCACAAGTGGATGAGGTGGAGATGGAGGTGTAGTGAGGGGAGGACATTTGTCATCCTCTTACCTTGTCACTCTTACAAGTGGTTTTGGAGGAGGGAGGAGATGGTGACAAATGTCACCTTCTCATCCCCTCAAGGCCAAGTTGATGGCCTATAATAGCTCCTCTTGTAGAGGAGTGGGGGTTCTTCTTTTCTAGTCTTTTTCCTTGCAATTGGAAACTTCTTACAAATTTTTAATGTTCTTTTCTAGTTTGGAGCAGTAGAGAAGGTTGGAGAAATTCTAAAAGTTAGAAGGCTTGGGAAGGCTTGGAGCTCTTCACCAATTTCTACTTCCATTGTCAAGGCCTTGAAGGTAGGCCTCTTAACTTGCTTCTTACTTTGTTAAAATGATGTTCCATGTTTGGATTTTGCTTGTAAGTTGTTTGCCTTGTGATGTTTGCATTTGATGTTGGGTTGGGTGTTATGGCGAGAGCACCTCCAATGGAGGTAATGCTCAACTTGTTTGGGTAGGGGAAAGGAACATCCTTGAGGTCTCTCCCACAGTATGTGTTTATGCCTTGAGGGCTTAATATTTGACGAGGAGATATCTGAATGGCAAGAGTGCCATGTAAGTTATTGAGATAATGGTGGTTTGTGGTGTTTTGGGGAGTTTGGCTTGAGGCCATGAGAAGAATTTTGTTGTCTTTATTATCATTTGGGGAGCTCTTTGAAGTTGAGGGGTCCATTCCCTACCCTCACCAAACTCATTTTTATGAGTTGAGTATTGTGTTAATCCTATGGGGGTTGTTCTGTTTTTGTGTCATTGTGAGTGCTTTTGTTGTGAAATGAAACCCTGTGTGAAACCCCTACCTCCCTAGCTCGGGGGTGACCCTCTTGCGGGTCTACGGTAGGGAGGAGAGCTTTCCTTTCTCAGTGGATGTTTTCTTTTGTTGCTTCATTGTTGTGTTTAGTTGCAGGTTTGAGTGAAGAAGGAAAAGTGGATGAGAGCTCCTCTTGTGAGTCTTGGAAGTGTTTAATGGCTGTTTGGAGCCTTGGCCATTGTGGCCTTGTTGCATTGTAAATTTTGGATGAAGCTACTAAGTTATTTGCCATATAGATGGTTGTAAATGATTAGCTAATGTAACTGCATGATATTGAGTTAAAATAGATTATTTCCTTTAGAGTGTGTAGACACCCAAATTTGTCCCAACTTTGTCCATGTCCTACAACACCTTATTAAAACATTATCCTAAACATCATAAGCCATTTTTGTCCTAAATCCCACTCTTAATCCCATTTATCCATTAGCCAATTAATTAAATAAATTTTATTTATTTAATTAATTTCACATGCATAATCCCATTTATCTTATCCCCATCCCAATTAATTAAATAAATTTTATTTATTTAATTAATTTTCACATCATATCTTATCTCATCCTATTCAACTTCTCAATTAATTAAATAAATCTTATTTATTTAATTAATTTCCAACTCATATCCCAACTAATTCAAATATTTTATTTGAATTAAACACTCATCTTTCATCACATTCCAACACTTGTCTAGTCAATCATGTGTTACAACTTTTATCTTTCACATGCACAACTAATGGGACCTAATTTTAGTATTTATCTACGCAAGCACACCTAAGCCTCATCCTCCTTTGCCACATGTCATATGACTACAATTTCTTGATGTGCAAGGAAACCTAACTTAATCCTATCCATCCATTTCACCTAAAGCCCTAATTGATCCTAGCCATCCATTGGAACTAAGCCTTTCCTATAAATCAACCCCCTCACAAGCCATTAGCATGCATTGAGCCTTAAGCACCCTTATTCTGTCAAATTTTTTAAAAGGGCATTGATCCTCAAGTATCCACATGCTGTTGAAATATCATTAGAGCTTTTGCATCCATCATCTATCTCCTTATCAACGTTATGCTGCAGAATCGAGCAATCAACACAACAAAGCGATCAATCAATCAAGCTCATTTTGCATCTTCGAGGTATTGAATTATTTGGGTTTAGGTTATGCATTTCAATTGTTTGATCATTTCCATTTATAAATCCAAATTTTTTGATATACATTTTGGCACGCCCGGTGGGACTCACGTCCCTGATTAACCCTCTTGTTTGAATTGTTTTTGTGAAGATCAGATTTCTTGGAGCGTCAATCATTCATTTTTGCAGGTTTATGCACTTTGATTTGTAGGTTGAAGATATTTTATATTACTGATTTTTTTTAATTTATGACCAGATCTGTTGCAGAGGGTTTTTTGTTTTACACAGGTCCTGTAAAAAGGAGATCTTAGATTCATTGGAAAGAGGACTTCGAGAGCTTTCCGAAAAGTGGTTACATTAAAGATTTGGCTCAGTATTCAAAGAGTTATGACGATTTGAAGTTGACCCTGCGATTCTAATTTTTTAAAAAAAATTTGACGCGCGACTTTTTGCTGATTTTTTTTAATTTATGACCAGATTTGGTGCAGAGGGTTTTTTGTTTTGCACAGATCCTGGAAAAAAGAGATCTTAGATTCGTTGGAAAGAGGACTTCGAGAGCTTTCTGAAAAGTGGTTACATTAAAGATTTGGCTCAGTATTCAAAGAGTTATGACGATTTGAAGTTGACCCTGCGATTCTAATTTTTCAGAAATTTTTGACGCGCAACTTTTTGCTGATTTTTTTAATTTATGACCAGATCTGTTGCAGAGGGTTTTTTGTTTTACACAGGTCCTGTAAAAAGGAGATCTTAGATTTGTTGGAAAGAGGACTTCGAGAGCTTTCCGAAAAGTGGTTACATTAAAGATTTGGCTCAGTATTCAAAGAGTTATGGCGATTTGAAGTTGACCCTGCGATTCTAATTTTTCAGAAATTTTTGACGCACGACTTTTAGAAAAAAAAATCATATCTTCCAATCTAGCGAACCAAATCACATTTTATTTTTTGCAGTGACTTGTAAGTGAATCAAAGGAGCTGGAGCAACATTTAGATCAATCATAATAGCAACTTGGAAAGCAATTTTTATGAGGTGCACTCATTCTAATCTCTCATCTCTAATCATTATTTGATCACACATTTAGATTTTGGGCATAAAACAAACAACTTGTTTGTCATCACACTTGGATTTGGGCTTTAAAATAAATAATTGTTTGCAAATTCACATCAAAAAATTAGGCTAAAACAAACCATTGTCTTCCATCATATTTAGATATGGGTCTAAAAAGAACAAGTGCTTGAACTGTTTGTTACACATTTCAAGTTTCTAAGGGGAAATTAACAACTGCGAGTGTGAATCAAGTGACAGCTCACTTGGTTTGCTTTTGTCATACCCTTCTTAGGAGGCCTGCTTGGAGACACACCACTCCAAGGGACGACCTCAATCGAGGCTGAATCGAAAGACACCCTCATTGGGAGTTGGAATCTTGTCACTCTTGGCTAAGCCCCAAAGAACTTTATACCTTTGGGAAGTGAAGGTGAAGGGTGGGTTACCCCTTTCTCCTGGCTGTGTGGCAGGATTTCACTTTCAATTCCATAGTCAACCTTGTGCAATAGATAGCCTAAGACCTAATTGGCTATACCCACTTGACTACACATTAGGCTTGTTGATGTGTCTTCCATGTGTGCTTGCATAATCATCACATTTCATTTTCAAAGTCAACAACTTGCTTATGTGTCTTGCGTGAGTGATTCATGTGTGTATATGCATAATCATTTATTTGAATATTGCCATATCAAGCTCTAAACACCCAAACACATGAACAAATCAATCTAAACACATCATCTAAACATTCCACATCATCATCCAAATCCCTAAGCAAGCACTTGCTAAAAGGACTTAAGACAAACACATGGTGACAACATGTCTACACTAGAGGACCTAGAAATCAAATTCCAAAGATTCCTCCAAAATCTTTATCAAGGATTACAACCCCTAAACCAAGACGCCATTGAAATATTACAATTCTTCATCCAGAAAGCTCAACCCCACGCAAGCCAATCACCTCAACTACAACACTCCATAGCCCAAGTCCAACACCTTTTAGCCACTAGTCAAGCTCGACAAGTACAACAATCCTTAGCCACTTCCTATCAACCTAATCCACCTTATAGCCACATGTCATATCCATCCACTGCCTATCAACTTAATCCACTTATCCACCAAGTCAATGCCACATCAACCTATCAACCTCCACCTCAAGCTTATCCAATCCCTCATACCACCATTCCAATGCACTACCAAGCCCATCCACAAGGCAATCAAGTGATATCACAAGAACAACATGCAAGTCCAAATAGCCCTTTGTACATAAATTAATCAGGTCCAAGTACACATTTTCAACAAGACCACCAAACACCATTGATAGACCTAAGTCCACCTTTGCAACAAGAAGCACATCCAAGTCCAAGTAATCCCTTGTACATAAATCAAACAAGCCCAAGTTATCCTATGCAAGACTTAATTACCTTTGACAAGGGAGATACCAATCTAGCAAATGCATCTTATGAGTGGCCTTCATCATCTAATCACCCGCCAACACATGAGCCAATTAATCCTATCCCAACACCACCATGTGATCCCAATCATAGTCCATTGATCCCTTTACCTTCCAAACCACCAAGTCCCTCATTATCTTCCTCACCATATCATTATAATCGTTCACCAAAGGATGCGGCTGAGAGAGTTTTACAAAGGATGCTTGAAGCAAAACTCATTGAACTTCCTAAAGTCAAACCATGTGAAGAAAGTCCATATGATGAACATGATTATTGTGCATACCATAGGACCAAAGGCCATAATACAAATAAATGCCTAATATTTGTTCCAATTGTTTACAAGGTGTACCTACCTATAATGGGAAAACATGCCACATCATCCCCATCCTATGCATCACCCCCATTTAGTCCAAATCCTAATCCATCCAATCCAATTAGCTATCAACCTAATCCTCATCCTAATCCTAATCCAACACCATCTACCATTATCATCCATCCATTATATTTCCCATCCACCCATACACTTGCAAAGGATGTGATCCATTGGCTACTAGATAGGAATAAACTACCTCCATGTCAAACATCTATCCTTGAGCCTATCCAAGACCCTTCCATTAACATACCTAGCCCTTTAAGCCCATCATGTGACCTACAATCCATCAAGCCTATTCAAGAGTCTCTTATTGTGAATCCAAGTCAAGAGTCATCATGTTCTCATGTTGTTGACCAAGAGTCATCTACCTCCATTCAAGCAACCCAAGAGGTATATCAAGAGTTTAATCCTAAGTATGTGGAAACATTAAGCCCTAGTCCAACTCACGATCAAAACACTTTCATGCAACCCATCCATAACATTTACCTTCTTTATGATCAAGATGATACCTATGAAGAAGCTATCCATGAGCACCTTGATCCTATCCATAATCCTATATCTATCCATGAGCAAGACATCCAAATTGCTCCTAGTCATCTGCCATCTAGCCTTATCCATAATGAGCAAACATCCACTTGTCATAATGAGACATGTGCCTCTCAAGAACACATAAGCATAGAAGATCAAACAAATAACTTGGATCTTAGTGAACACAATGCTAATGATCCTCCCTCCATATCTACCATCGATCCCATTTCAAGTCCACCATCATGTCCTAGTAGTCTTACCACCTTCCTCCATGAATGTTCTTCCTTAGGACAACAACAACCATTGTCCTCCATTTCATCTTCTCCATCCAATAAAGAACTCAAGTCTAGTTCCCAAAACACATCTAGTCCCATAGTCAATCGCATCCTCCAAAACATGAACTACCAAGGTAAAGGTCTAGGCCTTTATGAACAAGGTATTTTGGAGCCAAACCATGTCAAAATCCCTCCATGCTCATATGGCCTTGGATACACACCCCAATGTAAACAAGGCCAAGATGTTGGTAATCCTTTCATGCATCCTAAACCTACCACTTTCCATCACACCCCCCATCATATACCCAAAACATATGTAGCCATTCCATCTCCATCATCCTATAAATGTCAAAAGCATGTGACCATACACCTTCCGCCATCCACCTTGCCTCCACTTTTACTAACTCCAAATATCCCTCCATCCACCTTGCCACCATTGCTTCCAACACCTAACATACATATCATTCATAAGTATCCTTACATCCCTAATCATGGCCAACAAAAGCACACATCACCTAAGCATAAAGCTTCCAATCATTTCATCCACTCCACCCATGCCATGGAATTCAAAAGCAAAAATTTTGATGCCTCTACCTATAAAGCTAAAATTCCTACCAAAATCCAAAGAACTATCATGCCTTAGGGCACAAACATGAAAAATCAATGCAAAGAAACAAATCAAAGCAATCCAAAAAGCTATCCAAGCCCATACCTCCAAAAGCAAAGCCCAAAAGCAAAATGGTTTGGGTTCCTAAGCAAACAGCTAGCAAAGCGAATGAGGCATCCTCATCCACATCTAAGAAACCATCCAAACCCTTACCTCCAAAAGCAAAGCCCAAAAGCAAAATGGTTTGGGTTCCTAAGCAAATAGCTAGCAAGTCAAATGAGGCATCCTCCTCCACATCTCAAGAATCCCAACCACCTATATCCATCCAAGAACCTATTTCCACCCAAAACTTCCATTCCCTTCAAAAATCCCACAAGCAAAGCAAAAGCACTAAAAATACTAAATCTATGTGGGTTCTTATATCACTTCATCAACCATCTCCCAAGCAAACATCCCCATTGCTTCCTACACCACCATCTCATCAAAAGCTTCAATGTTTATCACGGTGTGTGCAGCCGTTGGTCATGGTTCCCTTCCACTCCGCAGCACCGCCACATAACTACATCTCCCCATCTTCCCTCCATTATCCTACATATCTCCCCCATGCAATCCCTATGGTCCATGCTTTGGCATAAACTTTTCATCCATCTTCATTCCATAAGCCTATATAAATCCACATCATAAGCGACTAGCCTACCCTACCATCATTCCCTTCATAATCCACTATCTACCTTATCCATCTCCCATCCATATCTCCCTTACCAACATCTATGAGCATAACAACATGGTCCATGTAAAGACATCATCAATCTCTAAAGGGACACTGCCAACATCCATCACACTAGCCACTTGAGTCCCTCCTATCCATTACCATGGTGAAAACCTGGCAAACAGGGGCCATGTGTAATTGTCAACACATCTAAAAGCAAAAAAAGAAAATAAAAGAAAAAAAAAAAATCAAAATAGTAAAGAGAAAGCCCTTTGTCCAACGGTGAAAACCTGGTAAACAGGCGCCTTGGATAAGTACCATGATGAAAACCTGGCAAACAGGCGTCATGTGTAGGTTGATCTTCTATGTCACTTACACTTGGGGGCACATTGTCTCATCCAACCTATCTATTTCCAAACTATCTATCCCATTATATCATTTTCCATCCTATCTTATCCTATCTTATCATCCTACTATCCATGGCCATTACATCCATATACCTATCTTATTGAACCCATTTATCCATCCTTCTGCCTTTTGATTTTGATGAAGACATAGGGGCAAAATGTTGAAACATGTTTGGATATTTCTTGACATACCTTCTTTCCAAACCAATTCCTATCCATTGACCATTCATCCATCCCATTCAAATCAATCTATCATGTCATCCCTTGGTCATGAACTTTGTCATGTAAAAATCCTAAGCATTACCACCTAGAATGGGGCAAGTTATTCTTCCTATGCAACATAGCCTTTGGAGATCACATCCTAGCTCCCTTATGATCCATCCACAAGCTTTCCATCTTATATCTTATCCCAATCCATTTATCATAAGCTTTCCACTATAGCCTACCTATCTATTTATCATGAGGCATGCATACATCCCTTATATGGCCTATCCTCTTATCTATCCATCTATCATGAGCCTTCCATCCCATTTACTATGAGCCCATCCTTTTATCCATCCTTTGCACCTAGACTTGGTTTTGTCCCTTGTCATTGGTATCTAGCACAACAGCTACCTAAATTGTAAATCCATTGACATCCCAAAACATTTCAAAAACTACAAAAAAAATTAAATATGTCAAAAAATCTAAAAAAATCAAATATCCAACAAAAAATCCAAGCAATAAGATCAATTCAATCATCATCCAAAACAATCCACTCCATCAACATTCAATCAAAATCAAATCCTCATCATCATCAATTCTTCCTATCAATAACATGCATTCATCCATTTCAATCAGTCACTTCTTCCAATCATATCAATCAAATCAATCTAAGCAATGATCTTAAATCCAAGTCACACTAATCCATATCAAGCAAGCTAATCAATCAAGGAACATTATCCAATCAAATCAACAAGTTTTGATCCTAATCTTGTCATAAACCAAATCAAACAATCATCAATCATCATCAATGGGATATAGCATTCCCACATCCTTGTGTTGATCTAGGGATATAGCTTTCCCCGCAATGACAACACTATCTATCAAACAAAACAAACAATCAATTATTGGTTTATGACTTGACAAGGGCAATACCTTGTTTGTTTTACATCCTTTGGGCATACTAAGAACACTTGCTTATGCTTAGATTGAGTGGACACTCTAATCATCACACCATTACTATCATCATTCAAAACAATCCAATCATCAAAACAATCAACCCAGCAATAACAAACATCACAACCAAAGCACATCAAGCCAACCATCAAAACAAATCCAATGACTCCAACAAATCAAAAGCAGCTCAATTCACCACATATCATCCCATCATCAACATTTCATCAAATCAATCTTCATCC
The DNA here is from genome assembly GCA_027924645.1 of Cunninghamia lanceolata. Classification (NCBI taxonomy): domain Eukaryota; kingdom Viridiplantae; phylum Streptophyta; class Pinopsida; order Cupressales; family Cupressaceae; genus Cunninghamia; species Cunninghamia lanceolata. Next base: position 5,942,582 of record BSBN01000501.1, on the reverse strand, counting down.
TTCAATCATCTTCAAATCATTCTAAATAATTATCCAAGTGCAAGTCAATCCTTAATCCATATCAATCAAGTTAATCAATCTTGCCAATTATCCAAACGCAATCCATGGTCTTGATCCTAGCCTTGTTGTAAGCCAAATCAATCAATCAACTAGCCAACCAACTCAGCAAACAACCTTGTGTTGATCTAGGGATATAGCTTTCCCCACAATGACAACACTATCAATCAAACAATTAATCATTGGTTTACAGCTTGACAGGGGCAATACCTTGTTTGTTTTTGAATCATTTGTGCATGCTTGCTTGCTTGCTTGTGTGTGTTGTCATTTTATCTTGCATTTACATCACATCCGTATCATTCTAGCTAATATTCATATCTTGTATTCAGACAAGGTTGTATTATGCTGGGGCACGAGACACATCGTCACCCTGGTCCTTATACCTTGGTGCATAATGTCTAGTGCTATATCAAACATCATGGTTGCTCACCTTCCATTGCAGCATAACTCATCATCATTTCTTCTATCCATTCTTTTATCCATCTTTCTCAGCCAAGCCATTTCTTTTCGAGAGCCTACCCGTGTTTGTCCAACCCGCCTAACCTCTCGAGGGGGCATCATCATCCTCATCATATCTTTCCATCATCACTATCATTTTCCTCTATCCATACCTTGGCTTCTTTGAAATGATGTTACTTGACACAAATCTTATCATCTCGAACATCATCTCAAAAAGGGGCAAAATGTAGACACCCAAATTTGTCCCAACTTTGTCCATGTCCTACAACACCTTATTAAAACATTATCCTAAACATCATAAGCCATTTTTGTCCTAAATCCCACTCTTAATCCCATTTATCCATTAGCCAATTAATTAAATAAATTTTATTTATTTAATTAAAATCCCATTCAATCCCATCCTCATCCTACTTAGCCAATTAATTAAATAAATTTTATTTATTTAATTAATTTCACATGCATAATCCCATTTATCTTATCCCCATCCTAATTAATTAAATAAATTTTATTTATTTAATTAATTTCCATATCATATCTTATCTCATCCTATTCAACTTCTCAATTAATTAAATAAATCTTATTTATTTAATTAATTTCCAACTCATATCCCAACTAATTCAAATATTTTATTTGAATTAAACACTCATCTTTCATCACATTCCAACACTTGTCTAGTCAATCATGTGTTACAACTTTTATCTTTCACATGCACAACTAATGGGACCTAATTTTAGTATTTATCTACACAAGCACACCTAAGCCTCATCCTCCTTTGCCACATGTCATATGACTACAATTTCTTGATGTGCAAGGAAACCTAACTTAATCCTATCCATCCATTTCACCTAAAGCCCTAATTGATCCTAGCCATCCATTGGAACCAAGCCTTTCCTATAAATCAACCCTCTCACAAGCCATTAGCATGCATTGAGCCTTAAGCACCCTTATTCTGTCAAATTTTCTAAAAGGGCATTGATCCTCAAGTATCCACATGCTGTTGAAATATCATTAGAGCCTTTGCATCCATCATCTATCTCCTTATCAACGTTATGCTGCGGAATCGAGCAATCAACACAACAAAGCGATCAATCAATCAAGCTCATTTTGCATCTTCGAGGTATTGAATTATTTGGGTTTAGGTTATGCATTTCAATTGTTTGATCATTTCCATTTACAAATCCAAATTTTTCGATATACAGAGTGAAATTAGTCTTGTGTAGAGAAATGCATGGGAAAATAAACATAAATACTTTTCTTGCCATTGTCCTCTCAAACAAGAAACTATGTAAGAGATGTAAAGTTAATGTTAGATCTTAACGTGAATGAAGAAAAGGAATTGCATTTCTTGGCTATATAATGATGCTACTTCCTATTTTTATGGAGTTGTGAGATTGTGAAATGTTTGTGAAAATATATATATAATTTTTTTTGTCATTATAGTTATCAAAAGAATATATATAATTGAGTGCATGTTGCTGAATAAATATTATTTCATCATGACAAAAAAATAAAATAAGGAAAATGTGATGTGAATTTCTGTATGTTGACTTTCAAAAAAGAAAAATATGCATGAGGATGTTCTAATTTTCTGTCTCTTTCCTTTCAATGAAGCATATGTGAGGATGTAGCTAAATATAGATTAATCCATTCCTTAAATAAATAAATAAATAAATAATAGGGATAAGGTATTTTACATTTCTACCTTTTTATCCTTCTTAATGAGGTGCTATTGATTTATTGTGTTACATTTAGTAAGAAAATTTATAATGCATTCGTTGGGTATATTTACAAAAAAAATATATACTCATAAAAAAAACATATGTATATTTGTTAAGAGTATTTTTTTGTTTTGTTCAAAAAAAAAAAAACATAGAAGATGTGTATGTTGTAATTATTCTTTTAAAAATATATAAATTCACATATATATATTATTATGTATATATACTAATGAATGTATATATGAGTGTGGGTGTGTGTGTGTGTGTGTGTGTGTGTGTGTGTGTGTGTGTGTGTGTGTACATGAATTTATATATACTATATATACAAATCCCATAATAGATAAACCGAGTTTTTTTTTTTTATCCAAAAAAAATAACAAAAAAAAATAATAACAAAAGAATTTTTAAAAAAAAATTAAAAAAAATTGTTAGTGGGGGACTATGGGCAACGCCCACAGCCCCCCTCCCCGAGCCTTAGTAATAGTGGGGTGTGGGTGGAGGCTCCGCCTCCCCCACACCCCACACAAACACTAAACACTACCTACAATCTCTGAGCCAGCACACAGCCCGCACCTCCAAACACCCTCTGCCCACCTCTTACGCGGCCAACCTACCACCCTCCTGCGTGCCCCGCACACCGTCGCCACTGTCGCCAGTTTTCGCCGCTTGCAGACTGCGGTCCCCTCACCCCCTTGAGTACCTCTGACCGCAGTCTCCCCAGCGCATAGCTCCTGTGCCCTCACTACCATCTCCCCACTCCCTTCGCATACTCTGCCCTCCCACACAGCGCCACCGCCATCAGACTCTGCCGTTCGGGCCGCGCCGCCACTCCTCCATGCCCTGCCCACAACAATACCACTTACTCAGTATTTTTTTGATACAAAGATTATTCAAAACCATCCTTCAACATAGCTTAAAAAAAAAGATAAGTTTTTACCATGAGTATACCTCCAAGAAGTAGAACAAAAAAAAATAAGCCATGGCCACCATTCCAAACCCTAGACCTGTACAAAAGAAGAAAACAAAAAAAAACAAGTAAAGAAAATGCAAGAAATTAGGGCAAATGGAATGAAAGGTGGGATTAGGGCAAATGGAATCAAAGGAGGAGATAATAGAATTCTATTTAGGGTTTCATTTTGGGAGCTTAGTGTTATTTTAAAATAAGGCTTTAAAATTTGACTTATTAATCTATTTTTATTTGTGAGGATTTTAAATGTTAATTTGATTTTAATCTCTTTTCTTTTATTTTATTTTTATTTCTATTTTTCTCATGAGGGTTATTTTTTTTGACTTGTTTTCTAAATTTGAAATGGGATTAATTTTATTTTTTACTTGTGACCTTGTTATTTTGTAAATAGAGTTTACTTGGGAGGGAATTAATTTAATTCATGGTGGGAAGAATTCCCCCCTTTGTATTTTCTTTTATCGGTTAAATTATTGAGTTTTTTTTTATCGTTAATATTTACAATGTTTATTATAAATGACTTTATCATTAAATTTATTTTACAGGGAGGGTTAATTAAACCCTCCTCCCTCACCCATTAATTTTCTCAAGTGAGATATTAAATATAATACCAAATTATATTTAATAACGAACTCATTTTCTCGATTTAATTTAATCGACGACTTGATTTTTTTTTCTTGATTAAATAAATTATTTTAAATTATATCGTTGATATCATTCTAAGTTAATTTAATAATTATTTAACTACTTATTTTTTATTGTTTTTCCTTATGGTGATTTATTTAAAATTTTTGTTCTTGGTTTCCATTTAATTTTACTTATAAAATCTATTTTCTTGTTAGTGAATCATTTTAAAAATTTTATTTCAGCGTTTAATGAAAATGCAGTATGCTGCCGGAATTCCACTAGACTTTAGGGTTTATTTATGCGTCGTGTTATTTAATTTTAAACCACCATCCCAACTTAATCACGCGCCATCTGTCATCATAATTAATCATTTATCAATCTGAGACAAGTTAGGGTTGAATTTTGAATCCATTTCACCTAGGAAAGAGAAACTTAGGGTTCAGACTAATTTAGCCTAACCCTAGAAGCAACATCCTACTTGTCGCATATACCCTAAACAGTCTTCACCTTCTCATTTCGATGTCATGTCTACGCCTACGCGTATTGCTACCGAGCATGCAAATGCGTGCGAGGGGGCACTTAGGAGTAGGGAGGAAAAAAATTTCGCGGCTCGTGTCACGACCACATGGTGAATGTGGTTGAGGCACAAGCATTTGTGTGTCACGTCCGCATGGAAGATGTGGGCGTGACATTTGGTATCAGAGCCAGGTTGTTTAGAACACCGGGCTTGTTTTAGGCACATTATTGTTTCCGCAACTATGATTGACTTGTGGCTACCTTGTTTTGTAGGATGCCTGCCAGACGAGTTTGGCGAGCGCAGACCCGCTACACTCCACCCCAGAGGTACGCACTGATTCATTAGCTGTGGGACTAGGTCAGCCAGATCCACAGGTATAGCCAGATCCACAGGTACAGCCACTCCTACAGTCACAGCTAATTCCTCAAGTACTACAGGCACCACTGGCCCCACCAGATATTGGTCCACAGATATTACAGGCCTTACAGGCAATCTTGGATAGGCTTCCACTGACTGTAGTTGAGCCGCGCATAGAGACACGTGTCGAGCCTCGCAAGGATCCATGAGAGGAGCCACGCGTGGAGCCACGCGTGGAGCCACGAGCTGAGTCTCATGTCGAGCCACATGTGGAGCCCCGCGTAGAGCTGCGAGGGGAACCACGTGTGGAGCCTTACGTTGAGCTGCCAGAGACAGAGGAGGTTGGTTCGGCCAACAAGGCCCGTAGCAGGAGCCCCCCACATCAGGCTAGGCAAGACGAGACAGTGCGTGTAGAGCACTTGAGTCACAGGCCTTATGAGTATCATGCAGATGAGCCTATCAGGGGGCACACAGATAGAGGAGATCCCATTAGGGACATACTGAAGTTGAACCCTCCTACATTCATCGGGACCACAGAGGGAGCTGAGGCAGAGGCTTGGCTTATTAGTTTAGACAGGTGCTTTGCATTGCGTCCTTACGAGGGCAACACGAAGGCCCATGTGGTAGTTCACTTGTTGCGAGATGCAACAACTACCTGGTGGTGCGCTAAGGAGTGCAAGCACCACCTTTCTTTAGACACTCTCTCATGGGAGACCTTCATTGAGCACTTCAATGCACGCTATTTATCAGACCACTACAGGCAGCATCGTCTAGAGGAGTTCCATGACCTCCAGCAGAGAGGACTTACAGTGGCTCAGTATGAGGCTAGGTTTACAGAGCTATCTAGATATGCGGAGTATCTCCATGACAAGAAACTCCTGGTGCATAAGTTTATCAGAGGACTTAATCACAGTATAGCAGGGCCTATTCGGATGGCAGACCCCCAGACTTTGAGTGATGCTGCTGAGAAGGCATACATTGCTGAGGAGATTCAGGGATGAGGGCAGAGTTCACACCCTCAGTTCCACGATCGGGGACAACAGCAGCATTAGTAGAGTTTTCGTAGACCTTCATAGCCACCCCATAGAGGAGGATTCAGTTCAGCATCATTACCTCCTAGACCCTCACAGTAGCAGCAGAGAGTTAGGACACAGCAGAGGTCACATGGGGGACATAACAGAGGTTGGCAGTAGCAGGGCCTGCGTAGAGATCAGAGGCAGTAGGGACCACCTGTGGGACCCGCGAGGTCGCAGTAGTCTTATAGGGGCTCACAGGGGTCTACTGGCAGATCAAGACATCAGCAGTCAGGTAGGACTCAGACTGTGCAGGCACAGGTTAGGGGTCCTTGTTATGTTTGTGGTGGAGCTGGACACCTAGCTAGAGAGTGTCCACAGGGTTTTGTAGCAGGGGGACAACCTCGTGTAGGAGGTTCCGAGTAGACAGTGGGTGATGTGGGTAGATCCCACCATATGTTTGCAGCGGTTGATAACCACCAAGCAGATTTTTAGGTGTCATTGATTGAGACGTTAGGTATGATTGGGGGTAACCCCATTTCTATTCTCTTTGATTCTGGTGCTACTAATTCATTTATATCTCCATCGTTAGTGGAGCATTGCAGGCTGGTGGCCTCTAGGCAGGGTGATAGGTGGGTAGTTGAGTTGGCTTCAGGAGCCAAATTGACAGTAGATGCCTTAGTCCATGACTGTGAGATTGCTTTAGGACCCTTCACTACAATATGTAACCTTAGAGTCATGACATTAGGATCCTATGATGTGGTGTTGGGTATGGATTGGCTTGCGGCTCATCAAGCCAAGCTAGATTGTCACCGAAAGGCGATCAGCTATTTAGACGATCATGGCACATCAGTTGAGATTGTGGGCATATAGAAGCCCACCGCAGTACGTATGATATCTGCTCAGCAGCTTAAGCACTGCATGCGGAAGGGATGTCAGATGTTTACCATATTAGTGAGCGACAGATCAGATGACGAGCCAGAGGCATCTTTGGATGATCATCCCATCCTTAGAGAGTTTGCTGATATTTTCCCAACAGAGTTACCAGGGATGCCTCATTGATGAGAGGTAGACTTTTGCATAGACTTAGTGCTGGGTGCCGAGCCAGTGTCTCGTGCACCCTACAGGATGACCACACATGAGCTCACGGAGCTCAAGCTACAATTGGAGGATTTTCTCGAGAAGGGGCACATCCGACCAAGCATTTCACCTTGGGGCACTCTTGTCATCTTCGTGAAGAAGAAGGATGGGTATCTTCATTTGTGTATGGACTACAGGTAGTTGAATAAGGTGATGGTGAAGAACCGTTATCCTCTGCCTAGGATAGATGATCTTTTTGACTAGATGTAGGGAGCCAGGGTGTTCTCTAAGATAGACCTAAAGTCTGGGTATCATCAGTTACGTATCGCAGAGGCAGATATCCATAAGACTGCCTTCCGGACTTGTTATGGACACTATGAGTTCACAGTAGTTCCCTTCGGCTTGACGAACACCCCTGCAGTGTTCATGAGTCTCATGAATGGGGTGTTCTGTACCTATCTAGATCGGTTCATGATCATTTTCCTCGATGACATTTTGATCTACTCACGGACTGAGGAGGAGCATGAGGAGCACCTTCGTCAAGTACTAAAGTGTTTGCGAGAGCAGAAGCTTTATGGGAATTTGGCGAAGTGTGCATTTTTTAGGATAGAGGTTCAGTATCTGGGGCATATCCTTTCCAACGATGGAATCTCAGTAGATCCATCGAAGATCAGAGCTATCAGGGATTGGCCATCACCCACTAGTGTGACAAAGGTCAGGAGTTTTATGGGGTTAGCTAGTTACTACCATCGCTTTGTTGAGGGTTTTTCTCAGATTACGCACCCCATCACTTCCCTTCAGTGGAAAGGGAAGAGCTTTCTTTGGACTGAGCAGTGTGAGAGGGCCTTCAGGGACCTCAAGGAGCATCTTACCAGTGCTCCTATTTTAGCAGTTCCTAATCATGCAATAGATTTTATGGTTTGCACGGATGCATCACTTGAGGGATTGGGAGCTGTACTTATGTAGGGTGGTAGAGTGATCGTGTATGAGTCATGAAAGCTCAAGACTCATGAGCTGAACTACCCCACGCATGACTTGGAGTTAGCAGTAGTGGTTCATGCTCTAGTCCATTGGAGACATTTCTTGTTGGGCCGACGCTTTGAGCTCCATTCCGATCATCATAGCCTCTAGTATATCTTTACCTAGCTGAATCTGAATGCATGTCAACGGCATTGGATGGAGTTCCTCTGCAAGTATGACTTTGATGTCCACTACATAAAAGGGAAGGAGAATGTGCTTGCTGACACATTGAGTCAGAGGCGCCACAAGCTCTTGACCTTGACTTTGAGTGTGGACTTGAGGGATCGCATTTTACAGCATCTTCCAGAGAATGGATGGTTTCTTGAGGTGCAACAGGAGATCAGTTCATAGAGGGCCCTGGTGGGCAAGTTTGCAGGGTATACACTTGACACAGATGGTTTACTTCGTCATTGGCAGCGCATCTATGTACCCCGTGCAGGTGACCTACGTACTGTATTGCTATCAGAGGCTCATAGAGCACCGTATGCGGCACATCTGAGGGTGAAGAAGATGCATGCCAATCTTCGACAGTTGTACTATTGGGCAGGTATGAGACAAGATATAGGAGAGTTTGTTGCTCGATGCCTTGAGTGCCAGAGGGTCAAGGCTGAGCATCAGTATCCAGCAGGTCTTCTATACCCACATGATATACCTGAGTGGAAATGGGACACCAATTCCATGGATTTTGTTGTTGGTCTTCCTATGTCTTCATGTCGCCATGATGCCATCATGGTGATAGTCGACAAGTTTACCAAAGTGGCTCATTTCTCTCCTATACACACGATGTACAATGTGCCAGCTGTGGCGAAGGTATTCTTGGATGATATTGTGAGACTACATGGGGTACCTCGTCGCATCATCTTGGACAGAGATCTAGTGTTCACTTCAGCATTCTGGAGAGCCTTACAGCAGGCATTAGGCACACAACTTAATTTTAGCTCTGCTTATCATCCTGAGATAGATGGACAGACAGAGCGGGTGAATCAGGTATTGGAGGACATGCTTCAGATGTATGTTATGGACCATCAGTCTAGATGGGAGGAGTATCTTTATCTAGTTGAGTTTGCCTACAATAATGGGCATCACAGCTCATTAGGTATGCCTCCCTTTCAGGCTTTATATGGCAGACCATGCAGGACACCATTGAGTTGGGATTAGATTGAGGACAGAGTCACCATTGGCCCAGAGCTAGTTCAGGATATGGAGCAGCAGGTCACACTGATTAGACAGAGGTTGCAGGAGGCACAGGATAGGCAGAATAAGTATGCGATGCTAAGAGGATTGATTGGAGCTTCTCAGTGGGTGACAGGGTATTCCTTAGAGTGTGGCCACACAAGAGTCCAATCCGTTATGGAAAGGGCTCTAAGCTCACACCATGGTTCGTAGGACCCTTTGAGATTTTGGAGCGGATAGGACCAATTGCCTATCATCTAGCATTGCCACCTAGCCTGTCACGTATCCACGATACTTTTCATGTTTCTGTTTTGAGATGATATATATCTAATGTATCTCATGTACTGGACTAGAGTGCTTTATAGGTAGAGGCAAATGGGTAGTTGGTGCTGGAGCCAATTCGCATATTGGCTCGTTGGATGCTGGGCCTTCGAGGTCGAGAGCTGGACCAAGTTAGGGTCCAGTGGGATCGATATGACGAGGTCACGGTGACTTGGGAGGATTCAGCTAGTTTGAGGGCACTCTATCCTCACCTTTTTGATGACTTCCTAGAGGAAGTTCAGTCTTAGGGGGGGAGGATGTGAGGCTGATTATTTTACTTCCCATATTTTGATCATTATGCTATGCAGTAGATGAAACTATTAGACCTTAGTGACTATGTTTCATTATGCAGACTTGATGTTTTATCTCACTGATTTGATACATGTGATTTGATTTGGTCATATTAGATGATATGTTGTGGTTCGATATATGGGATTTATATTAGATGTTATTTTGTTATGAGATTCTAGTTATTTATGTGATGTGAACTATTTGACATGTGATGGAAAATACAGTTAATTTGTAGCTATGTATTGATGTTTATTTTGATTGCATGAAGTTAATTTCAGTTGCTTCGGCTATGACTTTTCATGACAGGACTGACACTTGATCGAGATGTGTAGGTTTTACGTTCCCTAGCCATGGGAAATCAGAGGTAGGATTCACACCTTGTTATTCCCTGTAAAGCCGATCCATTCCCAAGAGGGATAAGGATCACGTGTGTAATTGAATGATGATTTATTGTGCTTGGTTTAATTTTAATTATTTTTAGTCTTAGTACCTTTTCTTTTTCTTATTTTGATTAATATTAAGTGTTGTAAAATTTTAGTTGATTTATGCCACTTGGTATTTTTATTACTTTTTTGGGGTCATTTATATGTGGATTTTTAACCCCTTTCATGAACCCTAGGGTCCCAAAAGTTACCCTAGGTGGTCAACCATGAGTCTAGGGTCAACTTGGACCATCTAACCCTAGTTTTGACTCACCTTAGGTCACCCTAAACCATGGCTGAGTAAAAGTGACGAATTTGGAAAGAGGGAAGATGGGGGATGGGCCTTGCCTTGGGAAGAACTCACCTCCCATCCCAAAGTCTTGGGAATCATTCACAAGGAAGACTTGGGAGGTCTCCAAGAGTCCTCCCAAACTCCCAAGTGAGTGGGAGCACCACTCAAGACCATTGTCTTCTTGAGGTGTGAGTGGGAATCCAACTCACCATTTGTTCCCCTCCCACTTGTGTGGAAGCACAAGTGGATGAGGTGGAGATGGAGGTGTAGTGAGGGGAGGACATTTGTCATCCTCTTACCTTGTCACTCTTACAAGTGGTTTTGGAGGAGGGAGGAGATGGTGACAAATGTCACCTTCTCATCCCCTCAAGGCCAAGTTGATGGCCTATAATAGCTCCTCTTGTAGAGGAGTGGGGGTTCTTCTTTTCTAGTCTTTTTCCTTGCAATTGGAACCTTCTTACAAATTTCTAATCTTTTTTTCTAGTTTGGAGGAGTAGAGAAGGTTGGAGAAATTCTGAAAGTTGGAAGGCTTGGGAAGGCTTGGAGCTCTTCACCAATTTCTACTTCCATTGTCAAGGCCTTGAAGGTAGGCCTCTTAACTTGCTTCTTACTTTGTTTAAATGATGTTCCATGTTTGGATTCTGCTTGTAAGTTGTTTGCCTTGTGATGTTTGCATTTGATGTTGGGTTGGGTGTTATAGTGAGAGCACCTCCAATGGAGGTAATGCTCAACTTGTTTGGGTAGGGGAAAGGAACCTCCTTGAGGTCTCTCCCATAGTATGTGTTTATGCCTTGAGGGCTTAATATTTGAGGAGGAGATATCTGAATGGCAAGAGTGCCATGTAAGTTATTGAGATAATGGTGGTTTGTGGTGTTTTAGGGAGTTTGGCTTGAGGCCATGAGAAGAGTTTTGTTGTCTTTATTATCATTTGGGGAGCCCTTTGAAGTTGAGGGGTCTATTCCCTACCCTCACCCAACTCATTTTTATGAGTTGAGTATTGTGTTAATCCTATGGGGGTTGTTCTATTTTTGTGTCATTGTGAGTGCTTTTGTTGTGAAATGAAACCCTGTGTGAAACCCCTACCTCCCTAGCTCGGGGGTGACCCTCTTGCGGGTCTACGGTAGGGAGAGCTTTCCTTTCTCAGTGGTTGTTTTCTTTTGTTGCTTCATTGCTGTGTTTAGTTGTAGGTTTGAGTGAAGAAGGAAAAGTGGATGAGAGCTCCTCTTGTGAGTCTTGGAAGTGTTTAATGGCTGTTTGGAGCCTTGGCCATTGTGGCCTTGTTGCATTGTAAATTTTGTATGAAGCTACTAAGTTATTTTCCATATAGATGGTTGTAAATGATTAGCTAATGTAACTGCATGATATTGAGTTAAAATAGATTATTTCCTTTAGAGTGAAATTAGTCTTGTGTAGAGAAATGCATGGGAAAATAAACAGAAATATTTTTTTCGCCATTGTCCTCTCAAACAAGAAACTATGCAAGAGATGTAAAGTTAATGTTAGATCTTAACGTGAATGAAGGAAAGGATTGCATTTCTTGGTTATATAATGATGCTACTTCCTATTTTTATGGAGTTGTGAGATTGTGAAATGTTTGTGAAAATATATATATATATATATATATATAATTTTCTGTCATTATAGTTATCAAAAGAATATATATAATTGAGTGCATGTTGCTAAATAAATATTATTTCATCATGACAAAAAAATAAAGTAAGGAAAATGTGATGTGAATTTCTGTATGTTGACTTTTAGAAAAGAAAAATATGCATGAGGATGTTCTAATTTTCTATCTCTTTCCTTTCAATGAAGCATATGTGAGGATGTAGTTGAATATAGATTAATCCATTCCTTAAATAAATAAATTTTTAAAAAAATAGGGATAAGGTATTTTACATTTCTGCCTTTTTATTCTACTTAATGAGGTGCTATTGATTTATTGTGTTACATTTAGTAAGAAAATTATAATGCATTCGTTGGGTATATTTACAAAAAAAATATATACTCATAAAAAAAACATAGAAGGTGTGTATGTTGTAATTATTCTTTTAAAAATATATAAATTCACATATATACATTATTATGTATATATACTAATGAATGTATATATGCTTGTGGGTGTGTATATATATATATACATGAATTTATATATACTGTATATACAAATCCCATAATAGATAAACTGAGTTTTATTTTTTTTTAATGCAAAAAAAATAACAAAAAAATAATAATGACAAAAAAATTAAAAAAAAAACTGTTAGTGGGGGACTGTGGGCAATGCCCACAGGCCCCCCTCCGAGCCTTAGTAATAGTGGGGTGTGGGTGGAGGCTCTGCCTCCCCCACACCCCACACAAACACTAAACACTACCTACAATCTCTGAGCCAGCGCACAGCCCCTGCCTCCAAACACCCTCTGCCCACACCTTATGCGGCCAACCTACCACCCTCCTGCGTGCCTTGTACACAGCCACCACCATCGCTAGTTTTCGCCGCCTGCAGACCGCGGTCCCCTCACCCCCCTGAGTACCTTCGACCACAGTCTCCCTAGTGCACAGATCCTACACCCTCACTCCCATCTCCCCACTCCCTTCGCATACTTTGCCCTCCCACACAGCACCGCCACCATCAAACTCTGCCGTTCGGGCCGCGCTGCCACTCCTCCATGCCCTGCCCACAACAATACCACTTACTCAGTATTTTTTTGATAGAAAGATTATTCAAAACCATCCTTCAACATAGCTTAAAAAAAAAGAGAAGTTTTCACCATGTGTATACCTCCGAGAAGTAGAACCAAAAAAAAAGCCATGGCCACCATTCCAAACCCTAGACCTGTACAAAAGAAGAAAACAAAAAAAAACAAGTAAAGAAAATGCAAGAAATTATCAATTGAGTAAGAGGTGTTTGTGTGTCGTGTATGCGTGGAAGATGCGGGCGTGATAACTTTTCTCTTCAAAGCACCAAGCGAATTCCAATTAGAAAGGGAGGTTTTTATTACTTTCTCTACTTTAAAAACAAAAGAGACAAACCAATTGTCCACCAATTGAGCCTTATGCTTCATGAGGTCCAACCTTGTTATCTCATCTTGAGATATGATGGTCAATGGGGTGGTTGTATCAGGTGGTGTATGATTAGGGTTAATTAACCCTTTTATAAATGAATGCAATTGAGCAATGTGCTCCTTATGCTGTTTGTTCTTATCCTTCTCCTTTTTTATTCTTTTCAATAAAGAATCAATGCTATCTTTGACCTCTTGGCCTTCTTGCTCTTCAGCAGAAAAACCTAAATCAATGTTTGTTATTGGTAGGGTAACTTGGGTTGTTCTCCTATCTATATTAGGATCTATCTTTCTTGCAGATATGGGTCTAGCCTTTCTTCTAGGCTTCATCATATTTGCTGAAAACAATGTAGAGACATCAAACTCACAAACCTCACTGATATTTTGAGGGTTTATTTCCTGCTGCAACCAAAAGGCCACATCACCACTGGGTCCTTGTTGGTCAGTTTTCTCAATGCAAGCATCCTAAGACTATATTATGCTCTGCCCTTGGTGGAGAAGTTTATTTTCTCTATTCATTCTCCTGAATCTCCTTAGGAGGGATCTCTTGCTGTGCCAAAGCTTCTTGGAATGCAGGGGGTGCTTGTGGTACAGGAACTTCAGGTGGTGTAGCAATATTCTGGTCAGGTGCATTTTGTTGAGGTTGATCCTTAGGAGGATCCTAAACATTATGATCATGCACATTTTGCTGAGGTTGGTTTTTAGGAGGATTCTGAATATTATGATATGTTTTGTCTATATGATCCACTTGATCATCTTGATTCACTTTGTCTACCTCTTTTTGTTGGCCACTATCTGGTTGAAGACTTTGCTCTGTATCCTTTGATGTATTTCCCTCTCCAGGGTCCTGAATTTTCTCCACTTCCTTTTCACTTGTTTTCTCTTGTGGTACCAAATTATTATCCTGATTATCATTTTGAGTAGGCATATCCTTATCCCCCTCTGTATGTACATAGACTTCCACCTTTTCTTGCTCTAGTGGTGGATCATTTCCCTTATCCTGATCTTGATCACCCTAATATGCCAAATCAATTACTGTAGGGCTAGTGACTTGATCAACTGTGTTGGTTAATCCAATTTGTTGGGCCATAGCCTTAGGATTTTCTTCTTCAATTTCTTCCACTTCCACCTCTTCTTGATGAGCCTCCTTTTGTATCGAGGAAGTGCTGCAAGGGGTCATTCTTGTATTTTCTATAAAAGTTTCCATCCTTTGAGCAAAAACCTCATTGACTACCTCATCATCTGATAACTCTATCGTGTCATCTAGTGGTAGAGGTGGTTCTTTCCTTGCACCATGCATTTCTTCCCTCTATTCTTCTTCCTTTTCAGTTTTGAATTGTATGATATCAGGGATGGGAACCTCATGTTGTAGGTGCTTCAAATCACCATGACCACTATCTCCTCTCAATAGGACAGGATCTATGTCCATCGTTCCTCTCATAACTATCTTTTTCTTCTTCTGAGGTGGTTGAGGTGGTGTTACAACTTTCTTCTTTGTCCTTGTGATCAACAGATCACTATCCAAGGGTTCTTCCTCCTCTTCTTCAATAATAGCAAGACTAGGCTTTGCGACAACATTCTTTAGTTTGTGGGGTGCATCAGATGATGTTGTTGTTGATGTGGATGCTACATCCCCCTTTCATTGTGGTTGCTTGATGATCACAACTCCATATTCTTGGGAATCCTTCTTACTTTTAAGTCTTTTCTTATCTTCAATTGGTTGTCTCTCTCCATTTGATTTCCTCTTCTTTGTGAGGAAATCATCATACTCTTCTTCAGACAATTCTTGTCTCTTTCTTTATTGTCTATAGTAAGGGCTACACCCTTATCCCTTAGCTTCTTGACTTCAACATTTACCCATTGTTGGGTCTATTTCATGACCTTCAACATTATTTTCTCTAGTGAGACCACCTTTAGTGCTGATATGGTATCATTGTATACTTTCTTTTCTTCATATTCTTGAGACATGATTTTTCCACCATCTTTGTGTAGCTGAACAAGCACTAATATGCAATCAAAAGTGCATATTTGGTTCAGAGTGAGCCTTTGGTAATCTCTCCTCCTCACCTCTACCACATCATCGCAATCACCCTAATAGTCCTTGAGGTGCTTCTAATGAATGGCCTTTCCAAGCAATGTTTGCATTCTGCCATATGGATCATAAGGCCTAGCCAATGAGATTGGTTGCAAGTGTATCAAGTTCAAACCTCCAATTACATCTTTAACACTTTCTCTCTCTAGACACATGTACCAGCCGATAATGATTGGAAACAAGATCTGTGGAATCTTTCCCTTTGCAATATGAGTCTCCACTGAGGGCCATATCTGGCTAGCAAATTCCATCATAATGACTTGACCATTTGGGTACCTAGACAGCATGAGAGGTTTCCCTGTAAAGACTTCTATCCTCATGTATGAAAATGTGGGGAATTGGATAAACCAAGCCCCATGCTTGTATATGATTGCTTGTGCTTCCACACTTATCCTCTTTGTCCTGTCTTCTTCCATGGTTCTAAACAGATGCATGGAAAAGGAGTCATTCACTAGCTTATAATTTTAGAGAGATTCCCTCCTTTTCAACTATGGGTAATATTGCTAGATTCTCGCATCTCCTAGGTTGCTTCCCAGTCTACCTACTATTTGTATCCCATTAAAGGTTCCCCTGAAAGCATAGGCATATACAACATAAGAAGTCATATGGAACATATTCATGTTCCCTCCTAACCTTCGCATTCCTTCATCTAAGATGTCACTGATGATCTTCACCCATAAGGGTTTATCATCAAAATACTCTATCATCTTGATAATACCATACATCTAATCCTCAAATGTTCTAGCATCTGGTCTTCCTGTCATTCTATAGAGCATTACCATCATGTATTGGTACTCTTAAGCAAAATCAAACTTGAATAGATGCACAGGTAATTTGGCAGCAACCTTGTATGGGCTATTCTTGGATCTCCATTGATACATGACCCTTCTGGCTTCTGTCTAGTTGCCCTTATATTCCTTTTCCAATTTACTCAAACTCAAATGAACCACATCACTCCCCTTAGGTAGATTGAAGGCTGAGGTGATGCCTACAATAGAGAAGTCTACATAAACTCGACCATGCTTCTCTACTTTTTTGGTCTCGCACATTCTATCACCAACTCCATAGTTTCTATAGCATATGGGAATCCACTAGCATTCCACATTCCTAAATTATAGATGCTTATGAGAAAAGGGTTTCCACTCTCTTTATCCAGTCTTTTCGTCCATCTATCAAGATCAGTATTCCCCTGATGTGTATCATTGATTATTTTGTATCTGAATACTATTCCTTCTAGCTGCACACACATGGGCTTCAAGAACTTAGTTTCTGATCTATTCTTTCGAACTACCATGGTGTCTTGCAATAAAAACATGCATGTCTTACCCTAACGTGTCATGTGCAATAGTGACCTAGTAATCACGTGCATCTCATGGTGATAATTTAATTATTCTAGTTCATCTTATGCAGTCATTATATTAATTAACTCTGTAAAAACTACATTTACCTCGTGATTCACCACAAATGACAAAAATGTGGGTTTCCAGTTACATACCTGATAATCACTTTCCCTTCGTACAACAAAGGTGATATCCTTATGAGTGCGATTACCCTATAATTATCATTCCATTCTGTTTGAATGCAGGTCCCGTTTCATTCACAAGTTGTAGTAAGGGTTTAATCTCTTAGAGCTCCGTAAATTCTGTTTAAATGTATGGTAAATTCAAAATGACCCTCAAAATTACCTTTTAACCATTTGATATGTCAAATTAGGGCGTGTTTAATGTCATTTTGCTTATGTCCATTGATTGACATGATATTCATGTATGTTGACAAGTGGCATGTAAGTATTTGAAGTTTCGAAGGCTCCACCTACCGTTGGGATCTCATTTAATGCAGAGGGTGATATTTGGGAACATTAGGATATTTGGAAATATGACTGATATTTGGGATATCAGGGTGATGTCATCATGAGGATGGCCAACCATTGACTTGTATGATATCAGGGATGGGAACCTCATGTTGTAGGTGCTTCAAATCACCATGACCACTATCTCCTCTCAATAGGATAGGATCTATGTCCATCGTTCCTCTCATAACTATCTTTTTCTTCTTCTGAGGTGGTTGAGGTGGTGTTACAACTTTCTTCTTTGTCCTTGTGATCAACAGATCACTATCCAAGGGTTCTTCCTCCTCTTCTTCAATAATAGCAAGACTAGGCTTTGCGACAACATTCTTTAGTTTGTGGGGTGCATCAGATGATGTTGTTGTTGATGTGGATGCTACATCCCCCTTTCATTGTGGTTGCTTGATGATCACAACTCCATATTCTTGGGAATCCTTCTTACTTTTAAGTCTTTTCTTATCTTCAATTGGTTGTCTCTCTCCATTTGATTTCCTCTTCTTTGTGAGGAAATCATCATACTCTTCTTCAGACAATTCTTGTCTCTTTCTTTATTGTCTATAGTAAGGGCTACACCCTTATCCCTTAGCTTCTTGACTTCAACATTTACCCATTGTTGGGTCTATTTCATGACCTTCAACATTATTTTCTCTAGTGAGACCACCTTTAGTGCTGATATGGTATCATTGTATACTTTCTTTTCTTCATATTCTTGAGACATGATTTTTCCACCATCTTTGTGTAGCTGAACAAGCACTAATATGCAATCAAAAGTGCATATTTGGTTCAGAGTGAGCCTTTGGTAATCTCTCCTCCTCACCTCTACCGCATCATCGCAATCACCCCAATAGTCCTTGAGGTGCTTCTAATGAATGGCCTTTCCAAGCAATGTTTGCATTCTGCCATATGGATCATAAGGCCTAGCCAATGAGATTGGTTGCAAGTGTATCAAGTTCAAACCTCCAATTACATCTTTAACACTTTCTCTCTCTAGACACATGTACCAGCCGATAATGATTGGAAACAAGATCTGTGGAATCTTTCCCTTTGCAATATGAGTCTCCACTGAGGGCCATATCTGGCTAGCAAATTCCATCATAATGACTTGACCATTTGGGTACCTAGACAGCATGAGAGGTTTCCCTGTAAAGACTTCTATCCTCATGTATGAAAATGTGGGGAATTGGATAAACCAAGCCCCATGCTTGTATATGATTGCTTGTGCTTCCACACTTATCCTCTTTGTCCTGTCTTCTTCCATGGTTCTAAACAGATGCATGGAAAAGGAGTCATTCACTAGCTTATAATTTTAGAGAGATTCCCTCCTTTTCAACTATGGGTAATATTGCTAGATTCTCGCATCTCCTAGGTTGCTTCCCAGTCTACCTACTATTTGTATCCCATTAAAGGTTCCCCTGAAAGCATAGGCATATACAACATAAGAAGTCATATGGAACATATTCATGTTCCCTCCTAACCTTCTCATTCCTTCATCTAAGATGTCACTGATGATCTTCACCCATAAGGGTTTATCATCAAAATACTCTATCATCTTGATAATACCATACATCTAATCCTCAAATGTTCTAGCATCTGGTCTTCCTGTCATTCTATAGAGCATTACCATCATGTATTGGTACTCTCAAGCAAAATCAAACTTGAATAGATGCACAGGTAATTTGGCAGCAACCTTGTATGGGCTATTCTTGGATCTCCATTGATACATGACCCTTCTGGCTTCTGTCTAGTTGCCCTTATATTCCTTTTCCAATTTACTCAAACTCAAATGAACCACATCACTCCCCTTAGGTAGATTGAAGGCTGAGGTGATGCCTACAATAGAGAAGTCTACATAAACTCGACCATGCTTCTCTACTTTTTTGGTCTCGCACATTCTATCACCAACTCCATAGTTTCTATAGCATATGGGAATCCACTAGCATTCCACATTCCTAAATTATAGATGCTTATGAGAAAAGGGTTTCCACTCTCTTTATCCAGTCTTGTCGTCCATCTATCAAGATCAGTATTCCCCTGATGTGTATCATTGATTATTTTGTATCTGAATACTATTCCTTCTAGCTGCACACACATGGGCTTCAAGAACTTAGTTTCTGATCTATTCTTTCGAACTACTATGGTGTCTTGCAATAAAAACATGCATGTCTTACCCTAACGTGTCATGTGCAATAGTGACCTAGTAATCACGTGCATCTCATGGTGATAATTTAATTATTCTAGTTCATCTTATGCAGTCATTATATTAATTAACTCTGTAAAAACTACATTTACCTCGTGATTCACCACAAATGACAAAAATGTGGGTTTCCAGTTACATACCTGATAATCACTTTCCCTTCGTACAACAAAGGTGATATCCTTATGAGTGCGATTACCCTATAATTATCATTCCATTCTGTTTGAATGCAGGTCCCGTTTCATTCACAAGTTGTAGTAAGGGTTTAATCTCTTAGAGCTCAGTAAATTCTGTTTAAATGTATGGTAAATTCAAAATGACCCTCAAAATTACCTTTTAACCATTTGATATGTCAAATTAGGGCGTGTTTAATGTCATTTTGCTTATGTCCATTGATTGACATATGATATTCATGTATGTTGACAAGTGGCATGTAAGTATTTGAAGTTTCGAAGGCTCCACCTACCGTTGGGATCTCATTTAATGCAGAGGGTGATATTTGGGAACATTAGGATATTTGGAAATATGACTGATATTTGGGATATCAGGGTGATGTCATCATGAGGATGGCCAACCATTGACTAATGACCGAGGTCGGGTCATTACCTTTGCTAACAATTGTAATAATACATTGTTTCAATATGATCTAGTTGATGTGCCACGTGGCATCATTTAATTGGTTACTTGGAATCATCGCATCTTGGGTCATAAGGGTCTACATGAGGGATATTAAGAAATATTTGGATCTTAAACACTACAAAATATCACCCTATTTGAGAAAGTGAAGATGACGTCAGCAACATACGAGTCTTTGAAATCATTCGAGGGAATGATGTCATCGTCATATTAGTTAAGGTCAAGGATGTTTCAAAATATGACCTTCTTATGTCTGGGTCATGATGACATCATCATCAGATCATGTCACTTTGCATCGGGTTGAGGTGACATCATCGTCATATTGAGATATATGACTTACATTCAGAAATGTGACCCTCCGGGTATTGGGTATACTGATGACATCATCATCGAATCAAACTCTTTTATAAATTGGAACTGATGACATCATGGTCATATTTGTGAAGGGTGATATTCAAGAACATCAGGATATTTGGAAATATGACCCTACGAAATATCACCCTATTTGCATAAGGACTTGATGGGTAGATATTCTTAGAACTTTACTTTGACATTTGCATATTGACGAATATGTGAATATTGGGTGATACTCATCTATCAGGGTCATCTAACGAATGTGACTGATATTAACAAATATGACCCTATGGGGAATATCAGGTTTGATCAATCTTTGACTTAGCATAACTTTTAATCCCTAAGGAATATCAGAGTGATCCAAAAGGCAAACCTACTTAGAATTTTGTTCTCTTCAAGATTATGAGGTTTATAGGGGTGAATTCTAACTTCAACATTTGACCTTCATTTATGAGGCACATGCATGTGCAAGGGTGATATACTCAAGTAACTTTTTTCCAAACCGCCCAAAGCAAGGAAAAAAAAGCAAGCAAAAGCTAAAAGTTAGGTCCTATTGTGTGGTTACACAACACGCCCCATTTTGACTTGGCAAAACAAGGACCCAACTTTTGGCTTGGCTTGTTTGTTCTCTGGCGGTCTGGTAAAAGTAAGTCAGGTGCATCATCATGTAGAGTCAGGATGAGGTAAGTCACCATTATGAGGTCAGTTTGTTAAATGTCATATTTCATTTCTGTCACCTCATAGTTTGAAAGAGTATTAAAATTCACTCAGGTTTGTCTTTTACATCATCCTGATATTCCTCAGGATGTGAGAGTTATGAACAGTCAAAGTTTTGGTCAAACCTGATATTAGTAAGAGGAGGGATCATATATTTTTTTATAACCTGTCATCTTTTTGAAGATCATCATCATATTTGAAACATCCCCCGATATATCATGCGGCTCAAATATCCAGACGTCAACTTTAAGTGGTAGTAAGTCTTCCCTGTCGAGCGGTCTTTTGTATCGCGAGCGTAATGTTTTTGAATGTAACCTGATATTTCTTAATATCCTCCTGACGCGAAATATCACCCTTAGCAAATACCCTGATGATGTCATCCAAACTGGATAAACAAAGAAGCAAACAAGATGATGACATCATCATCACATTCATATTTCGACAGGATATTTTTCCAAACATGATCATGTTCGCCTAATATGATGATGACGTCATCATATATTTTTGATATAAAGAATGACTATCAGGATAACGTCATCCTGATATTCTGAAAAGAGACATGTAAGTTTGTTTCGTCATCATCATATTTTGAAACATCACCCGATACACCGAAATATCCTCCTGATGTACTAAACATAAACATAGGTGCTTTTGTCACCCGAATCTTGTCGCGATAACAATTTCAATACGAGGGAGGAGGATGATATTGAAACTCAACCCGATATTTGCAAATATCATCCTGCCCTCATGATATACTGTCATATGGATATTCCCCCACTCCCGTTGCCGCCATTATCATTTAATGCGCGCAGACAAGGTAGGTAGTTCCCACCGACCCCGGAACCCAATGAAACAGCTGGTGAGATCCTGTGTTTTCACATGAATAATCAAGGAATGTAATCTAACTTGTCAGAGTTGCCCTAAGTGTACCCTAACTGCAAGGTTAAAAGGTAATTCAATCGCCATTTTCACATTTACCTTGTGATAAAATTGTTTTACAGAGTACCAGCTTCCATATCCGCATACTAGCTACTGTTGCGCGATTTGAGCTCACAAACAGAGGGAAGGAGGTGATCATTAGCTGAATTAGGAGCGCCGTTGGCAATCCACTAGTATAAAAGAGAAATTTACATAACCAGGTAAGTAAATGAAACCATCATCATGTCCTTGTTGTTCAGGTATGATGATGGAAGTTTTGGTTGATGCATCCATATGATTAAGTAATGGCGAAGAAATACAGTAGGCATAGTGATTTTAATTGCAATATGTATGCATGTATATACCTATTGTGAGATAGGATTTTGTTAATTGCAGGTACTCATGGCTGACAAGTGGTACATTAAGTGTCAAGAAGAATTTAGTAGGCCTATGTTCTCTTCTCAGAGGGGAGTCCTATTCAAATATGGAGCAATTACAGATACCCATCAGGGGAGCACTAATCTGGAGGCCTGGTCAGCTAAACTGAATGATGGGCATGACAAGAGTCCTGTGCTAGACGCAGTATTTGTGTCAGGAATGTGGAACGCTGCTAGTTTCCCATATTCCATAGAATCTCCGGAGCTGGTTATAGAATGTGCCTAGAATTATAATCCTCAGACGAGGCAAGTGGTAAAGCATGGGAGGATATATGCAGACCTCTCCATCAAGGGTCTCTCCCAGACATTTGGACTGCCGTTGGGCAGTAAAGTAAAAAGTGTGGACCTGAGAAAGGCAGAAAAAGAGTATGAGGCCAACAAGAAATCGGCCAGAAAGAACATGTATCAATGGCGAGCAGAGAACAGCACATATCCTGCAGTGGCCAAACTCCCAGTGCACATGTTTAAATATGATTTCAGTGAGGAGTACCAGTATATGATTGCACTCCTGAATTGAGTAACAGGCCAACCGAATACTAGTAGTTTCAGGGATTGGATGTATGGAATTATAATGATATGTTTGTATTCAAACACCAAGCCACTATGGGGCCAAATCATAAGTGATGCTCTGCATGAGCAACTGATGAACTTGGGAGGTTCAAATTGTGCATTTCATATGACATCTTACATTGTTTATTCTTGTGCTTATAGAGGCACTTTTGATGCCTTAGTTACAGATGGAAGGCTCACAGGCACAAATGTTGCATACATCTGGGATCATCATCCCCAGCTATAGAGAACCAACTACCTCAGAGAATACAAACTGGTCAATAATGCATTCTCTATGCATCTGGTAAGGACCATGGAAGAGGACAAAACAAAAAGATTGAGCATGGAGGCTCAAGAAGTAGTTTACAGGCATGGAGCCTGGTATATCCAGTTTGCAACCTTTTCTTACATAAGGGTTGAAGGTTTTGAGGAACATCCCCTCATGTTGCCGAGGTATCCTACCGATGCAGTGATATTAATGGAATTTATCAAGCAAGGCTCCGTGATGATAAAGATGTACAAGGACGCCAAGAAGCTGCCACCAATTTTGTTCCCAGTCAGCATTGGCAACTATATGTGCCCTGATTCTAACAATATAAAGAAGGTGATGGTCACCCTGAATAAAATGAATCTGCAGCCTTTCCCAATAACAAGACCATATGATCCTTACGGCAGGATACAGAAGATACTAGGAAAGCCTATTCACCAGAGGCACCTAGAAGATTTTTGGGCTGACTGTGAAGATGAGGCAGAAGCCAAGAGAAGAAGGTATCAGAGGTTGACTCTGAACCAAATTAGGACTTTTGATTGTATCTCCCTTCCCCAACAATTGAAGAAGGATGATGGCAGGATAATGGCAGATGAATATGAATAGAAAAGATATACAATGACACTATCTCTGCACCTGACCTCACCATGCAGGAAGATATATTTTTGGACCCATTCATTGCCAGGACCATACAGCTGACTCAAGCTTGGGTCGATGATCAGGTAGAGGCATTGAAAAAGAAAGGTGTTGCCATTACGATGGACAACAAAAAGAAGGGACAGGATATTCCTGGGGACGTATATGATGACTTCCTGCTTGAGAAAAGGAAGACTAAGGGAGAGAAGTTACCTCCACCACAACAACAGAGCAAAAGACCCCCAAGGGGTAAGAAAGTGGATAAACAACCCAAAGGGGTTATAATTGACAGGGCAGTGTTTATAGCTGAGGAGGCGGCAGGATCAGGATCAGAGTCAGAATCCTCTCCAAAGAAAGAGAAGCCCAAGAAGAGTAAGATAGCTGAGGCTAGAATAACTGGGATCCTGGAAGTGGGTCAATCCTCAAAGAAACCTGGAGAAGAGGATATCCTCATGGAGGAAGAGCCTGAAGAAGGAGAGGTTCTGTTAGTAATAAAAAGGAAGAGGAGAGCTCCACGGGTGCTGGTCCCTACCACACCTAAGAAACAAAGAACCTCCATGAGAGGTGGAATAAGTGAAACCCCTACACTATTACAAGGGTCAGGTAGTGAAGTGCTGAAGGAACTTCAACATAATGTTCCACTTCCTACCATCGTCAAGTTCAAAACTAAACTTGCAGAAGCACAAATGAAAGAAACCTCTTAGACACAAGTAGAAGGACATGTCTCACTTGATGAGACAATAAATTTGTCTGACGATGAGGTAGTGCAGGATGTGGCTGCACAAAAGATGGAAACACTTGCTGTTGATATAATTATGACTCCTCACAAGCCTCCACTAGTTCAAACTGTGCTTGAGGAGATGAAACAAGTAGAAGAAGAGCAAGAAAAGAGCCCAGAGCAGGTGGCTCAAGAGATAGGGCTAGAAGCATTGATCACAGAGGTGACAAGTTCTGTAGTGGTGGATCTGACAGAGAAATAGGATGCAAGTCCTGAACAGCCAGCAAGATCACCTGATAAAGGCCACCCAACATAAGAGATAGAGATGGCAGAGTCAGAGGGCCATGCTCTTGAGTTAGGCCAACAAATAACTGCATAATATAACTTCTCTATAAAGAATTTCTACAGGAATGTCATGATGATGATAAAATTCCACGTAAGGCCCCAAAATGGAAATAGCAACTCACATTAACCTCTTAGTGACTTCAGACGATAAAGTCCTAATCACCGGAGACTTGGGATCCTGAATTCTTTGAATTCATAGTATCTTTCAAGATTAATAAAGGTTAATGTGTACTTTTATTCTATGTTTGTTTGTGACTAACATCATGACCAATATAAATTGGTGCTAGAAGGAGGGCCGTGATCTGGAACACCACGCTCATCATCATTATTTGTAGGTTTGATGATGCAGAGAGAAAGGTAACCTCTAATCGTCTGTGAATTTCAAATACTACGTAAATATTTACTGTAAAAGGCTCGAATATGCGCATTTTGTGTAAAGCTTTCCAAATCTCACATAAATATTGCAAGCTTTATAGTAGATCATCCTGAATTCACTAATATTAGCCAAAGATACGTAAATTTGTTCAAGCTTTGAAGAATTTAAGCCTTAGACACTTGAGATCTTGTGCTAGGGGTCATTATACCCCAAATATCCTGTCATATTTGTAGTATCTTCGCATATATCTCATAAATATCTAGTTTGATCAGCCATCTGACTGCAAATATCACCTCATTTGGTGAAATCCAGCCAATATTCGCAAAGTTTCAGCCAATTTGCCTCAAAATTGGGAAATCCTGGATCACAGGATAAATACCAGGTCTAGACCTAGTGGAATCTTCGAAGAACAACTTGTTAGAGGTTTCAGACCTAGAACTATAGACATTCATCATACTCCAGAGTCTAGTGCACCAAGAGCTTCACCAGAACCTCCTCCTGTAACTCCTGTTGGTTTACAAATACCTTCTGGAATATCTGTGACACCTCCTGTTCAGCCTCAGGGTGTGCCATTAGTTCAGCCCCAGCCAGCTGCACCCCTAGCTCAACCTCCTCTGGTTGCAATGTCTTTCTTTGCAGTGGAATCACCTTTGACCTTTACTACATATCATGAGTTACCAAAGAATCTGGACAAACTTTGTCCAAAATATCATCCTTATCAAGATGCTGATGATCATATCAGGACATTTAAGGAAGCTTGCTGCAGAGCCAGAATAGAACATCAAGATGTGGTGTGCAGGTTATTTCCTTTTTCCTTAGGGGAAGAGGCTTATAATTGGTTCATTAGTCTTGGCCAAGCCTCTGTTGGTTCATGGGCTGTCTTAGAGAAAGCTTTTCTTGATAGGTTCAAGGTCCCTATTGATCCATCTATGAATTACCATATGTTTACTACAATCAAAAGATTTGAGAACGAGCCTATCGCCAATTTCAATGCTAGGTTTTAGAAAATGTTGTTCAAGTTAGTTGCCCCATATGTAGTATTTGATGCCTCTGCCCGGAGTATCTATTATTCAGCCCTAGATCCATTAACTTCCATGTTCATCAGGAGAACACATCCTAAGATCACGACATTGACAGGAGCTTTTCAAGAAGCTATCAAAGTGAATCAACAGTTGATACCTTCTCCTACTCCAAATATAGTATTCCCTACTTTGCCTGGTATACAGTCACAATATCCTGCATCATACCCTACAACATATTCTCCACAATATCTTGCACAACATCCTAATGGAGCATTGATACCCCCAGCTGTCCTGCCTGCACCTTTGCAAGTACCCCCACTGAGCATCATGCCCCCTCCTAATGGAAATGGCCAATTGCTACAATATCCTACACATGCTCAGACACCTCAAGGTACTGATTTGTCTAACAATAACCATCTTCAAGCCTCAGACTGAAAATGTAGTAGCCAAAGCTTAGGAAGAAAAGGAGGAAATCAAAGAGATTTCTGCTCAATTGAGAAAACTCACCACAGAGGTGACACATTTGAGAAATCAAGGGTTTTATTCCTAGTCGAGTCAGAATAGAAATTATTCCAATGACAGATCGAATTATCCTGACAGAGGATATAACACCAATAATTTCAACACACTTGCCGATCCTAAAGCTAGCAATAATCTTGGATTCCCCAAGATAAATGCTCAGTACTTGTCCCCTCAAAACGCAGGATCAAAGGTTGTAAATAAACCTCATGACTCCGACAAGTTAGTCAGCTATCTGGCTGATGAAATAAAGAAAATTAAGATCAGCCTGTCCCTGTTTGAGTTACTAAAAACTTCTCACATGACCTTGTATAGAGATAAAACTGAGTCACCTCTGTTCCTCCTCACCATAAGAATGTTCAGCAAGAACCTGCACAACTATCTGGTTGATTCAGGAGCCTCCACGAATGTTATACCCCTGTCAATCTGTAATGCCTTAGGACTACATCCTACTAAATCCCTAAAGAAGGTGACACAGCTAGACAAAACAGAGGTAAGTGTAGTAGGAGAGTTAACTCATATCCACATGCAATTAGCATCTGATTCTAGGATCCAGTATTACATTGATATTAAGGTAGTTGACATACCTGATACTTACGGAATGATGCTTAGTCGAGACTGGTCCAAGATGCTTAATGGATATATGTCCACAGATTTCAGTCACATGTGGTTGCCATGGAAAGGTATACCTAATCAGATCAGGATTGACACTGAGCCTAGAATGAAACATATGATCACTAAATACAACCGAACAAATGAGATCCTGTATGTAGACGTAGAGCTTGGAATTTACTGCATCAGGCCACAGACTATCAAAATAGAAGAGATCCTGATGCTTGATTTGCATCATCTTCATGATGATGATCCTTAGGAGGACATGCCAGTTGTAGAACCTGATAATAATCCTGATAATGAGAATGAAATAGATCGCTTCAGAGACTTTGAGATACATTTGTCTAATCAAGTAAAACGTTGTCAATTATTAAATATCCCTACTAATGATATTTTACTTGACATATGGTGCAAGTTACACGATGAAGCACACTCAGAAAAGACTTGTGAAAAATGCTTAGATATGATGATGCTGGAGCAGACATGTAGTGAGGCATCATCGTTATATTCTGAGGTAAATGCTACATCTCATGATGATGACAATACTAATTCTTATCGGTCTTCTGCAGGAACTGAAGAACTGACAGACCATGATGAGGATCATATCCTAAAAATAGAAGAAGTTCTAGTGTCTGACCAGATAAATGATATGAGGAAAGAAAAGATTACTCTTGGTAGTGATTGCTTCATGGAACTCGATTATGAGTTGTTTGATGAAGACAAAGGTAGTGACCTGACTAAGTTCGAAGAATTTCTAGTAAAGGAAATAGAGAAGATGACCCGATAGCATAAATCTCCCCAGGAGGTTTTAATCAAGGGTTGGTGTAGGTTGCACGAGGCACCTCACTCAGAAACAACTTGTTCACTGTGTTTACACATTTTGAAGAAGCATGCAGCTATAAGCCCAGAAGATCATCCTCCTGCTGAAATGAAAGAGAAAATAGAAAAGCCATCAGGCTCACAAGAAAAAAGAAAGAAGAAACTTGAGGGTGATGACATCCCTAAGCTAAAATGGATGTCAGGCGGAGCAGTAGCCAGAGCTGCAAGGAGAAAAGAAAGTTTAGCTAAATGTCCTGCTGAAGATAAACCTTGGACCCTGAGGTTTGATGGGTCCAAATGTAAGCAGGGTGCTGGGGTAGGAATTGATCTAATCGATCCAGCTGGAAAATTCTACTTAGCAGCCTATAGATTACAGTTCCCCTGCACTAACAATGTAGCGGAGTATGAAGCTCTGATTCATGGGATACTGTTTGCTCATAAGAAGAAGATAAAGATTTTGCATGTCTTCAAAGATTCAAAACTAGTGGTGAGGCAAGTAAGCGGAATCTACTCATGTAACTACAGAATGCTGTCCAATTATAGACATCGGGTATGGGATCTGATTGAGGACTTTGATGCCTTTAATATCACTCATGTACCAAGAGAACAAAATCATAGGGCAGATGCACTTGCCCAAGCTGCTAGTACATTGGAGCCACTGTCTATATCTGGTCTAAAAAGATTTTCAATAGAACTGGTGTCAGTACCTTCAGTACCTAATAATGTGACCAATCTCCAAGTGTTTGATGATGATCAACACATTCTGGACTTCATTTCAAATAGAGACATATTTGAAGCTCAGATTATAGATGAGAATGGCATGGAAGATCATGTCTGGGAAGAAGATGAGATATTAGAGCTGCCTAGGAACAGGATCCCCAAAGGTATGATTGAATTAGAGAGAGCTTTTGATTTGGATAATATGCTCAAACAGACGGATCTGCCCAAGGCAGATGGAGGTCAGTATTCACAAGTGAATATTTGACAAGCCGATGACAAGAAAAATGTTCTGTTGGGTAAGGTTTGCACACCAGAAGAGTTAGAAGGAATAACTCAGGCCCTCAAGGACTACATACATGTAATTGCATGGACTTATGATGAGCTAAAGACATATGACACCTCTGTCATAACTCATACTATACCTCTCAAGCCAGATGCTAAACCTTTCAGACAGAAGCAAAGGCTAGTCAATGCCTTGCTTGAACCAATAATTCTCGAAGAAGTCAAGAAATTGTTAAATGCTAGGATAATCTTTCCTGTGAGGCACTCCACTTGGGTGGCAAATCTTGTGCCAGTTAGAAAGAAGAATGGAGACATCAGGTTATGTGTAGATTTCAGGAACCTAAACAGAGCATCGGAAAAGGACAACTATCCTTTGCCCTCATTAGATGAAGTTCTGTAGATTGTAAATGGAGCTAAAATGATGTCCTTCTTAGACAGTTTTTCAGGATACAACCAAGTAATGGTTGACAAAATTTACAAATTGAAAACTGCCTTTACCACAAAGTGGGGGATATTTGCATATAGACGTATGCCATTCGGACTCATAAATGCTGGCGCTACATTCCAGCGAGCCATGGATATAGCCTTCAGGGGCTTAATAGGAAAATGTATAGTCATATACATGGATGACTTGACAGTATTCTCCAAGGAAAGGAGGAATCATGTTGCTGATCTCAGAAGTGTACTGAAGAAGTGTGAAGAGTACGGAATATCTTTGAATCCCAAGAAGTGCATATTTGGGGTGACAACAGGAAAGCTATTAGGCCACCTGATCACAAA
This sequence comes from Cunninghamia lanceolata, assembly GCA_027924645.1. NCBI lineage: Eukaryota > Viridiplantae > Streptophyta > Pinopsida > Cupressales > Cupressaceae > Cunninghamia > Cunninghamia lanceolata. Next base: position 5,912,372 of record BSBN01000501.1, on the reverse strand, counting down.
AGATGGAATTATCATTGATCCTGACAGGGTGGAGTCTATCATGAAGTTACAACTTCCAGGAAGCAAAAAGAAACTCAAGTCTTACTTTGGCAAGATAAATTTTGTAAGGAAGTTCATTACCGGCTTTACTGAGATTGTCAGACCACTAAATGCTATGTTGAAAAAGGATGCACAGATTGAGTGGACACCAGAAGCCAAAGCTACATTTGAAGATATAAAGAAAGCTATATTAGATGCTCCTATCCTCATCAGTCCAGACTACACAAAAGATTTTTACATATATTCATTTGCTTCAGAACATACTTCTGTAGCAGTGTTAACTCAAAGAAATGAGGAGAAAGAAGAGAAACCAATCGCTTTCATGAGCTATCCTTTCAGAGACGCTGAATTGAGATATGTAGATGTTGAGAGACAGGCACTTGCATTAGTTAGAGCAGTAAAAAAATTTAGACATTACATACTAAGAAGCAAAGTGATTGCTGTGGTACCAGATGCAGCAGTGAAGATGCTGCTGATGCAAAGTGAGCCTGGTGAGAAAAGAGCTAAATGGATTAGTGTATTACAAGAGTATGATATGGAAATTACACCAATGAAGTTGGTAAGAGGACAAGCTCTGAGCTAGATGATATCTAAATCGATCCAAACATCACTAGTCAGCAATATGTGATCAATGAGAAAGACAATAAAGAGTGGTATTCAGATATTAGGCACATCCTGATTACTGGAAGATGTCCATCAAGAATGCAGGCTTCACAAAGAAGAGCCTTAAAAATAAGATCCCAAAAGTATATGATGAAGGGAGGAACCCTATTCAAGAAGAATTATGAAGGAATATACCTGAGATGTTTAGAAAAACCAGAAGCAAATAGAGTCTTGACAGAACTACATGACAAGTTTGGAACGGCACATGGATCATCCTTGGCCACAACACATGCAATCCTCAGAGCAGGATATTATTGGCCTACAATTTTCAAAGACACAGCTGATCATGTTAAATGTTGTCATGTTTGCCAGGTTGCTGCCAACAGAGAGAATGCTACGCCCTTAATATTGGTGTACATAGGGTTATGAATAGTCGGCTTGTGGCTATCTTAACTCCTAATTAAGTCATATTATCATTATTATATTGTTATTTAGTTGTTTAGGTTGGCCTAAGGCTTCTATAGGTCTATCTAAGTCGGCCTGGGTGATATCCTAGGCATAAATAGGTATATATAGGAGGTAGTGAGTCTCATTTCATATCATATTGTGTATTGTGTTCTCATTGAAGACTATTGGAGGTATCCCCCTCGAAGTGGATTAGGAGGTTGCCCCCTCAAAGTGGCATATTATTATCAAGTATTTGTAGCATATTTACTATTATATTCAGATATTGTGCAAGTTGTTTCATTACAAGTGGTATCAGAGCATGATCTTGGCACCGTAGAGGCAAGATTTTTTCTCAACATTGGAGGCGATTTTGAGAAGAGCATAACTTTCAGATTTTAGAGAATTTTTTAAAGAGTTTTAAAGGGTTTTTGAAGACCATATTAAAGAAGATACAAGCCATATTTTAGAGGAATTGAAGCAAAAATAAGCGAGTTATTGCAAAATTAGAGTTTCCAACAAATTCGCTCTCAAGGCAACAAATTTGCTAAGTTTTTGGATTTTTTTCTGGGTAAGTGGTATCTTGGCCTTAGTAAGTTACAGTAAAAATTTCAGAAAATTTCCCCTTCATTTGTGTGATTTATTTCAAAAATATTGGTTTCCATCATGACGGGGCCTTCAACAAGAGGCAAAAAGAATGCTGCCACACCGGGGAAATCCTCTGATAAGGATGAGGAAATAATAGAGGATAGTAATCCCAATGAGGAAATAAGTAAGGTCAAAGAAGAGGTGTCCTCAATTAAGAGGGATATGTGTGACCTAAGAGGAGATATATTAGATCTACGAAGCATGTTAAGCACCTATATGAATGAACCAAGAAAGGAGTTCTCAAGCAACCAAGGTGAAACCTTCAAGTCGGCTAATAATGACACAAATTTTAATACTCCTATGGGATCTAGGAATTTCTTTCCAAAGGTGGATATGCACAAGTTCGATGGTAAGGATCCTCTAACATGGATTAACCAAATGGAGAATTTTTTTGAAGTACATCAAATCCCATATGGACAAAAGGTCATGATGGCTTCCCTATATCTAGAACCAGATCAATTCATTTGGTATCGTTGGCTTTGTACTCATCAGAGAAAAAAGGGTCTCACCATCTCATGGTCAATTTTTACAGAAGAACTCCAAGCACAATATAGCAATAGTGTGACAGACAACTTCTTCAGCCAGCTTGCTAAACTTCAACAAACAGGATCAATTAAGGATTATATTAAAAAATTCTAAAATCTATCATTAAGAGTGGATACAATTACAGAGGAGAACTTGAATGATTTATTCTTGGGTGGTCTCAAGGATCACATTCAACATGAGGTACGCATGTTTAGTCCTAGCTTAGTAAATGAGTCTTTTATCTTGGCACGTAGGGTAGAGAAGTATTTGATTCCTAGAGAGCAAGGGGCTAATATGACAAGAGAGAAAGAATATTCAACATCATCTCTTCCTCAACCTACTAGGTTGACTCCACAGCAAATTGAGGAGAAAAGAGCAAAAGGGTTGTGTTTTAATTTTGATAGTAAATACAGTCAAGGACATAAATGTAGTGAAAAGAAATTGTTCTATATTGAAGGTCCAAGTGAGGAAGAAGAGGAGGAACCCATATTACAGGACGATAGGGAGTCAAGTGAGGAATCACATGATTCTCAACCAATCATTTCTTGTCATGCACTCTCAGGTTTCAGTGCACCACAAACTCTCAAGGTAGTGGGTTTCTTAAAGAAGCAGAAAGTAATAGTGTTGATTGACTCAGGTAGTACTCATAATTTCATCAACAAAAAGTTGGCAACTCATCTAAATTGTTTTATATATCCAGCCCCAGAGTTTCAGGTTTTGATTGCAGATGGGGGTACAGTTAGTTGTTCAGGGAAGTGTCATAGCATAAATTATCCATGGGAGATTATCAACTTGATACCCCAATGTATGCAATATCCATGGGTGCAGCAGATATTGTTTTGGGAGTACAATGGCTTACTACATTGGGAACAATTGAGATGAACTTCCAAGAACTATTCATGAGATTTCAATCAAAAGGAAAGGTAGTGGTGCTAAGGGGGTTGAAGGCAAAATCCCCATAGATGGTAAGCTCTCATCAAATGCAAAAGTTGCTTAAGAAAGGAGCGGATGGGTTTGTGGCCCAACTATGTTCATTAGAAGTCTCTTAATCTAATGCTCCTACTCATCCAGATTTACAAGCAATAATTGATCGTCACTCAGTGGTTCTTGGTAGTGTTGCCTACAAGCTAGAGTTGCCACCCACAACAAAGATACATCTAGTTTTTCATGTTTCTTGTTTGAAGAAGGTAATTGGGTAGAATATTCCTACTCAAACAGTACTACCAGAGCTCGATGAAGAAGGAAGAATAATTTTGGAACCAGAGGGCATTCTTCAAACTCACACGAAGAAGCTGAGGAATAGAGCCCTCACTCAGTATCTCATCCAATGGAAGAATTTACTAGTTGAAGAGGCCACATGGGAGGATGAGGAGTTCATTCAAAAGAATCCACACTTGGTTAGCATTGAGGACAATGCTTCTTTGAAGAAGGGGGGCATGCTACGCCCTTAATATTGGTGTACATAGGGTTATGAATAGTCGGCTTGTGGCTATCTTAACTCCTAATTAAGTCATATTATCATTATTATATTGTTATTTAGTTGTTTAGGTCAGCCTAAGGCTTCTATAGGTCTATCTAAGTCGGCCTGGGTGATATCCTAGGCATAAATAGGTATATATAGGAGGTAGTGAGTCTCATTTCATATCATATTGTGTATTGTGTTCTCATTGAAGACTACTGGAGGTATCCCTCTCGAAGTGGATTAGGAGGTTGCCCCCTCGAAGTGGCATATTATTATCAAGTATTTGTAGCATATTTACTATTATATTCAGATATTGTGCAAGTTGTTTCATTACAGAGAAATATGCTGCACAACCATTGCAGCCAGTAATGGAAGAATGCCCATTTGCACAGTGGGGCATGGACTTCATAGGACCAATCAATCCTCCGTCCTCCTCAGGGCATAGGTATGTTTTAACAATTACTGACTATTGTACTAGATGGACTGAGGCTATTAGTAGCAAAACTTGCACTGCAGATGATGTCATTAAATTTCTAGAGAGCAACATTGTCACCAGGTATGGAACTCCTTATGCATTGGTAAGTGATAATGGGTCCGCATTCACTTCAACTAAATTGTCAAGTTGGGCTTTTGATCATGGGATTATACTCAAATTTTCATCCAACTATTAACCCCAAGGGAATGGTTTAGCAGAATCCACCAACAAGAATTTACTGAGTATCATAAGAAAACTAATAGAGAAAAACCCCAGGGAATGGAACTCATTTCTGAAGTATGCCTTATGGGTAGACAGAACTAGAATGAAAACTGCATTAGGAAACTCGCCTTTCCAACTAGTATATGGGGTAGATCCTATCCTCCCTGTAAACTTGAAAATTCCTACTTTGCAGTTTGCCCAAGAATACCTAGGCATAGACAATAAACAAGAAGTCAGGTTGCTTCAGTTGATGCACCTGGAAGAAAAAAGGAGTCAAGCAATTGACCAATTTGCAAAACATCAGTCTGTTGTCAAGCGTTGGTTTGACAAGAGAGCCAGAGTTAAAGCTTTTGAGGATATCTAATTTGGTCCTGATGTGGGATAAAGCCCATGAAAAGAAAGGTGACCATGGTAAGTTTGACAAATTATGGATAGGTCCCTTTCAAATTTATGAGATACTAGGAGACAGTACTTATAGGCTTAAGAACCTGACAGGTGAGGATGTCCCATTGCCAGTCAATGGACAATTCCTCAAACATTATTTCCAAGCCTGAATGACTTCATCACAGTCATGTGTATCATAAAGTATATTTGTATAGTCATTTGTACAGTTTGTTTGTTTTGTTGTGTCAGTTGAGACTTTGTTCTGGTAAGTCAGGATGATGCACTTCATCACCCCAGAAAATAACTAAATTGTTAAGGTTCAAGTGATGAGATCACATTTAGACATAGGTTATGATTCATTCTAATAAGTGTTCATAATCAGGTTTGTGATATCTTTTCATCAGGGCACCTTTTCTTGGTCAAAATGAATCAATCACAATGAAGCATCTAACAACTTTGGGTTTGTTGAACACACTAGTATAGGTGTTAAGTGAAAAATCTAAAGGGACTCCCTTGCTACCAGTATAATCTCCAACCTAAAGTTGCAAGTGACTATACCTTGTACAAATGAGCTGACATGATGATACCAGATACGAATTTTAAAAGAGAAAATTAGAAAAGAAATAAAATTAGGCCACCTAAGTAAGTCTACCGGGGCTATAGACGCCTGCTGGCAGTGGGGCTCTACTTAGGGAGATTGTATTGCCGGGGCTATAGACACCTGCTGGTAGCAAGGTTCTATCCAGGTTGGCTATGAGGGATGATCTCCAACTATGTAGTTAACACCAGTTACTTATGTTTTCAACTTGCTTTCAAGATGAGGATAATTAATCATATGCACACACCTGATCTTTGGTTAGCATTGTTACCATGATGAAATTTTATCATTTAGAGTATCATGATACTTATACTTAGATGGAATTAAAATACTATAGATGAATGTGATCACATCACTTGAAATCATTGGAATTTGTTTGTTTTCTTTGGTGGCAAGTTGTTGTGTGGTTACACAACACGCCCCATTTTGACTTGGCAAAATAGGGACCCAACTTTTTGCTTGGCTTGTTTGTTCTCTGGCGGTCTGGTAAAAGTAAGTCGGGTGCATCATCATGTAGAGTCAGGATGAGGTAAGTCACCGTTATGAGGTCATTTGTTAAATGTCATATTTCATTTCTGTGACCTCATAGTTTGAAAGAGTATTAAAATTCACTCAGGTTTGTCTTTTACATCATCCTGATATTCCTCAAGATGTGAGTTATGAACGGTCAAAGTTTTGGTTAAACCTGATATTCGTAAGAGGAGGGATCATATATTTTTTATAACCTATCATCTTTTTGAAGATCATCATCATATTTGAAACATCCCCCGATATATCTTGTGGCTCAAATATCCAGACGTCAACTTTAAGTGGTAGTAAGTCTTCCCCGTCGAGCGGTCTTTTGTATCGCGAGCGTCATGTTTTTGAATGTAACCCGATATTTCCTAATATCCTCCTGACACGAAATATCACCCTTAGCAAATATCCTAATGATGTCATCCAAACTGGATAAACAAAGAAGCAAACAAGATGATGACATCATCATCACATTCATATTTCGACAGGATATTTTTCCAAACATGATCATGTTCGCCTAATATGACGATGACATCATGATATATTTCTGATATAAAGAACGACTATCAGGATAACGTCATCCCAATATTCTAAAAAGAGACATGTAAGTTTGTTTCATCATCATCATATTTTGAAACATCACCCGATACACCGAAATATACTCCTGATGTACTAAACATAAACAAAGGTGCTTTTGTCACCCGAATCTTGTCGCGATAACAATTTCAATACGAGGGAGGAGGATGATATTGAAACTCAACCTGATATTTGCAAATATCACCTGCCGTCATGATATCCTGTCATATGGATATCCCCCCGCTCCCATTGCCGCCATTATCATTTAATGCGCGCAGACATGGTAGGTAGTTCCTGCCGACCCTGGAACCCAATGAAACACCTGGCGAGATCCTGCGTTTTCACATGAATAATCAAGGAATGTAATCTAACTTGTCAGAGTTGCCCTAAGTGTACCCTAACTGCGAGGTTAAAAGGTAATTCAATCGCCATTTTCACATTTACCTTGCGATAAAATTGTTTTACAGAGCACCAGCTTCCATATCCGCATACTAGCTACTGTTGTGCGATTTCAGCTCACAAACAGAGGGAAGGAGGTGATCATCAGCTGAATTAGGAGCGTCGTTGGCAATCCACTGGTATAAAAGAGAAATCTGCATAACCAGGTAAGTAAATGAAACCGTCATCATGTCATTGTTGTTCAGGTATGATGATGGAAGTTTTGGTTGATGCATCCATATGATTAAGTAATGGTGAAGAAATACAGTAGACATAGTGATTTTAATCGCAATATGTATGCATGTATATACCTATTGTGAGATAGGATTTTTTTAATTGCAGGTACTCATGGCTGACAAGTGGTACATTAAGTGTCAAGAAGAATTCAGTAGGCCTATGTTCTCTTCTCAGAGGGGAGTCCTGTTCAAATATGGAGCAATTACAGATACCCATTAGGGGAGCACTAATCTGAAGGCCTGGTCAGCTAAACTGAATGATGGGCATGACAAGAGTCCTGTGCTAGATGCAGTATTTGTGTCAGGAATGTGGAACGCTGCTGGTTTCCCATATTCAATGGAATCTCTGGAGCTGGTTATAGAATGTGTCTGGAATTATAATCCTCAGACGAGGCAAGTGGTAAAGCATGGGAGGATATATGCAGACCTCTCCATCAAGGGTCTCTCCCAGACATTTGGACTATCGTTGGGCAGTAAAGTAAAAAGTGTGGACTTGAGAAAGGTAGAAAAAGAGTATGAGGCCAACAAGAAATCGGCCAGAAAGAACATGTATCAATGGCGAGCAAAGAACAACACATATCCTACAGTGGCCAAATTCCCAGTGCACATGTTTAAATATGATTTTAGTGAGGAGTACCAGTATATGATTGCACTCCTAAATCGAGTAACAGGCCAACCGGATACTGGTAGTTTCAGGGATTGGATGTATGGAATTATAATGATGTGTCTGTATTCGAACACCAAGCCACTATGGGGCCAAATCATAAGTGATGCTCTGCATGAGCAGCTGATGAACCTGGGAGGTTCAAATTGTGCATTTCATATGACATCTTACATTATTTATTCTTGTGCTTATAGAGGCACTTTTGATGCCTTAGTTACAGATGGAAGGCTCACAGGCACAAATGTTGCATACATCTGGGATCATCATCCCCAGCTACAGAGAACCAACTACCTCAGAGACTACAAATTGGTCAATTATGCATTCTCTATGCATCTGGTAAGGACCATGGAAGAGGACAGAACAAAAAGATTGAGCATGGAGGCTCAAGAAGTAGTTTACAGGCATGGAGCCTGGTATATCCAGTTTGCAACCTTTTCTTACATAAGGGTTGAAGGTTTTGAGGAACATCCCCTCATGCTACCGAGGTATCCTACCGATGCAGTGATATTAATGGAATTTATCAAGTAGGGCTCCGTGATGATAAAGATGTACAAGAACGCCAAGAAGCTGCCACCAATTTTGTTCCCAGTCAGCATTGGCAACTATATGTGCCCTGATTCTGACAATATAAAGAAGGTGATGGTCACCCTGAATAAAATGAATCTGCAGCCTTTCCCAATAACAAGACCATATGATCCTTACGGCAGGATACAAAAGATACTAGGAAAGCCTATTCACCGGAGGCACCTAGAAGATTTTTGGGCTGACTGTGAAGATGAGGTAGAAGCCAGGAGAAGAAGGTATCAAAGGTTGACTCTAAACCAAATTAGGACTTTTGATTGTATCTCCCTTCCCCAACAATTGAAGAAGGATGATGGCAGGATAATGGCAGATGAATATGAACAGAAAAAGATATACAATGACACTATCTTTGCACCTGACCTCACGATGCAGGAAGATATATCTTTGGACCCATTCATTGCCAGGACCATACAACTGACTAAAGCTTGGGTTGATGATCAGGTAGAGGCATTGAAAAAGAAAGGTGTTGCCATTACGATGGACAACAAAAAGAAGGGACATGATATTCCTGGGGAGGTTTATGATGACTTCCTGCTTGAGAAAAGGAAGACTAAGGGAGAGAAGTTACCTCCACCACAACAACAGAGAAAAAGACCCCCAAGGGGTAAGAAAGTGGATAAACAACCCAAAGGGGTTATAATTGACAAGGCAGTGTTTACAGCTGAGGAGGCGGCAGGATCAGGATCAGAGTCAGAATCCCCTCCAAAGAAAGAGAAGCCCAAGAAGAGTAAGACAGCTGAGGCTGGAATAACTGGGACCCTGGAAGTGGGTCAATCCTCAAAGAAACTTGGAGAAGAGGATATCCTCATGGAGGAAGAGCCTGAAGAAGGAGAGGTTCCATTAGTAATAAAAAGGAAGAGGAGAGCTCCACGGGTGCTGGTCCCTACCACACCTAAGAAACAAAGAACCTCCATGAGAGGTGGAATAAGTGAAACCCCTACACTTTTACAAGGGTCAGGTAGTGAAGTGCCGAAGGAACTTCAACATAATGTTCCACTTCCTACCATCGTCAAGTTCAAAACCAAACTTGCGGAAGAACAAATTAAAGAAACCTCTCAGACACAAGCAGAAGGACATGTCTCACTTGATGAGACAATAAATTTATTTGACGATGAGGTAGAGCAGGATGTGGCTACACAGAAGATGGAAACACTTGCTGCTGATATAATTATGACTCCTCACAAGCCTCCACCAGTTCAAACTGTGCTTGAGGAGATGAAACAAGTAGAAGAAGAGCAAGAAAAGAGCCCAGAGCAGGGGGCTCAAGAGATAGGGCTAGAAGCATTGATCACAGAGGTGACAAGTTCTGTAGTGGTGGATCTGACAGAGAAATAGGATGTAAGTCCTGAACAGCCAGCAAGATCACCTGATAAAGGCCACCCAACATAAGAGATAGAGATGGTGTAATGAAACAACTTGCACAATATCTGAATATAATAGTAAATATGCTGCAAATACTTGATAATAATATGCCACTTCGAGGGGGCAACCTCCAAAACCACTTCGAGGGGGATACCTCCAATAGTCTTCAATGAGAACACAATACTGAAATATATGATGAAATAAGACTCACTACCTCCTATATATACCTATTTATGCCTAGGATATCACCTAGGCCGACTTAGATGGGCCTATATAAGCCTTAGGCTGACCTAAACAACTAAATAACAATAAACTAATGATAATATGACTTAATTAAGAGTTAAGATAGCCACAAGCCGACTATTCATAACCCTATACACACTATAGGATTAAGGGCGTAGCATGCCCCCCCTCTTCAAAGAAGCATTGTCCTCAATGCTAACCAAATGTGGATGCTTTTGAATGAATTCCTCATTCTCCCATGTAGCTTCCTCCACTAGAGAGTTTTTCCATTTAATTAGATATTCTATGATTTCCCTTGTCCTCAGCTTCTTGGTGCGTGTTTGAATAATTCTCTCAGGATCCACAACTATTCTTCCCTCTTCATCAAGCTCAGGTAACTTAGTCTGTGCTACCACTTTATTCCCAATAACCTTCTTCAAGCAGGAAACATGAAAAACTGGATGAATTTTTGTTGATATGGGCAGCTCCAATTTATATGCTACATTGCCAATCTTCTGCAACACCTTATAAGGACCATAGTACTTGGGTGCCAGCTTGTTAGCTTTATGTTGTTGTTTTAGAGACATTTGCTTGTATGGTTGTAGTCGCACAAAGACCCAATCTCCCACTTCAAAAGTTCTTTCACAACGATGTTGATCAGCTTGTTGCTTCATTCTGTTTTGTGCCATTGCCAAGTTCTCTCGAAGACTAGCCAATACCTCTTGCTGATGATGGATGTGTTCTTTGACTGTGTGAACCTTTGGTTGTACCCGCAATGAAGAGATGATTGATGGTGGGTGGTAACCATATAGTGCTAAAAATGGAGACATCTTGGACGAAGTATGGAAAGAAGTGTTGTACCACCATTCTACTAGTGGTAGCCATTGCACCCATCTCTCTTGTTTATCTGAAGTAAAACAATGGAGATATCCTTCCAAGCATTTGTTGACCACTTCTGTCTGTCCATCTGACTGGGGGTGATATGATGAACTACGAGCAAGCTGAGTGCCCAAGCATGAAAACAAGTCAGTCCAAAAATTACTTGTAAATATAGGGTCACGATCACTGACTATAACTTTTGGAGTCCCATGCAGTTTCTGAATAGTATTCATAAAAGCTATTGCTACAGTGCTTGCTGCCAATGGTTGTGCCAAAGCACAAAAGTGACCATATTTGGTGAGACGATCCACAACAACCATGATGACATTTTTTCCTTCAGATCTAGGCAAACCTGTGATGAAATCCATAGATACCTCCTCCCACCTTTGACTTGGGATACATAAGGGTTGTAGAAGACCTGGAGTCTTAACTGTCTCCCCTTTATGTTGTTGACATACCATGCATTCAGCTACAAATTTTTGAACATCCCCTTTCAGCCCTTCCCAAAAGAAATCTTGCTTGATTCTATGATAAGTTTTGAGGAATCCTGAGTGCCCACCTATTGGAGAAGCATGTAGTTCTTCCAACACCTTAAGCTTAAGAGTTGAATTCTTGCAAGGGTATAACCTCTCCTTGTACCATAAAATATTTCCTTTCCATGAAAATTTGTCAGACACACTTGATTCCTGTTGGAGTTTCTCAATAAGCCTTAGAGTATCTATGTCCTTCTCCCACTCTTCTCTTGCCTCATTTACTTAGTCTGCTTGTAACATGGAAATGACAAATAAAAATGACTCTGTGGGTTCATCACGCCTTGATAGAGCATCAGCCACAACATTCTCCTTGCCTTTCTTATATATGATCTCAAAGTCATATCCCAACATCTTTGTGACCCATTTTTGTTGTTCTTCAGATGATAACCTCTGTTGCATGAAATATTTGAGACTATCATGATCTATCTTGACCTTAAAGTGTCGTCCCATTAGATAAGGTCTCCATTGTTTGACTGCATGCAAGATAGCCAACATTTCTTTCTCATAAACTGGCTTCAACAAATTCTTACCTTTGAGTTGGCGACTTTCAAATGCTATGGGTTTTCCTTCTTGCATAAGTACTACTCCTATTCCATGTCCTGAAGCATCACATTCAACAACAAATGTTTTAGAAAAATCTGGGGTAGCTAGGACTGGAGTTGTACACATGGCTTCCTTTAGTTTCTCAAATGCCCTTGTCGCCACTTCATTCCATTGGAAAGCATCCTTCTTTAACAAGGATGTGAGAGGAGATGCTATGCTACCATAATTATTTACAAATCGGCGATAATACCCTGTAAGCCCTAAAAAACCTCGTAAGTTCTTAAGGGTCTTTGGAATTTTCCACTCTGCAATTGCTTGGATCTTATGAGGGTCCACCTTGACTCCCTCATGTGACACAATGTGACCAAGGTACTCCACTTCTTTGACACCAAAGATACACTTGGATGGTTTAGCATACAACTGATTCTGCTTCAAAATGTCCAACACTTGATTTACATGTTGCAAGTGTTCCTCCCATGTTTTACTATATATTAAGATGTCATCAAAAAATACCAAAACAAATTTCCTCAAAAATGATCTGAAGATAGAGTTCATTAAACTTTGAAATGTCGACGGTGCATTAGTGAGACCAAAAGGCATTACCAAAAATTCATAGTGGCCCTCATGGGTTCTAAAAGCTGTCTTATGTACATCCTCATCTCTAATTCTAATTTGATGATAACCAGAACGGAGATCAAGTTTTGTAAAATAAATAGCACCATTAAGCTCATCTAACAAATCATCAATTATTGGAATAGGAAACTTATCTTTTATGGTGAACTTGTTAAGCTCTCTGTAATCTGGACACATCCTCCATGTTTCATCCTTCTTACGCACCATTACCACAGGAGATGAGTAAGCACTTTGACTGTGCCTGATAGTGCCTGCTTCTAGCATCTCTTGAACTATCTTCTCAATCTCACTTTTTTGAGCATATGGATATCTGTAAGGCCTGATGTTGGGTGGTTGGCTCCCTGGTACTAGTTGAATGGCATGATCATGATCTCTCCTAGGAGGCAATCCTTTTGGCATCTCCCCAAAAACTATAGAATGCTTATCTATAATTGCTTGTAGATCCAATGGTGTAGAAGCCTTTGAGTGATATGCTTCTAATGAAAATAATTGGGCTACCATCCCATCTACCCCCTTCTTCAACATCTTTTGCATTTGGTAAGAACTTACTATCTGTGGTGACTTTGCACGCATCCCTCGTAATTCTATTGTTCTTCCCTCTGATTGAAAGCGCATGAATAGTTCTTGGAAGTTCAATTCAATTGTTCCCAAAGTGGTAAGCCACTGTACTCCCAAAACAATATCTACCACACCCATTGAGATAGCATACATTGGACAATTAAGATGATAATCTCCCATGGATAATTTAATGCTATGGCATTTTCCTGAACAACTAACAGTACCACCATCTGCAATCAAGACCTGAAATTCTGGAGCTGGATATATAAAACAATTTAAACGAGTGGCCAACTTTTTGTTGATGAAGTTATGAGTGCTACCTGAGTCTATCAACACTGTTACTTTTTCTTTCTTTAAGAAACCCACTACCTTGAGAGTTTGTGGGGTACTAAAACCTGAAAGTGCATGGCAAGAAATGATTGGTTGAGTATCTCTTGACTCCTCCTCAATCTCATTGTCACTCTCTACTATTGGTACCTCTTCTTCTTCCTCACTTGGCCCTTCAATATAGAACAATTTCTTTTTAGTGCATTTGTGTCCTCTACTATATTTGCTGTCACAATTAAAACATAATCCTTTTGCTCTCTTCTCTTCGATTTGTTGTGGTGTTAGCCTAGTAGGTTGTGGAAGTGACTGTGTAGGAGTGCTTTTATCTCTTATGTTTATAAAACCTTGCCTTTTATTAACCATAAATTTTTCCTCTACTTGCCTTGCCATAATCATTGCCTCTGAGATGGAATTTGGATGGAACATGCGTACCTCATATTTAATGTGATCCTTTAAGCCACCAATGAATAGCTCCAACAAATTTTCTATAGACACATTTTCCACTCTTAAAGATAAAGTACGAAATTGATGAATGTAATCCTTGACCATACCTGTTTGCCTTAATTTGGTAATTTGGCTGAAGTAGCTATCCATAAGATTTTCACCATAATGAGTAATGAGTTCTTCTTGGAAAACTGACCAAGTGACAATGCATCCTTTTGCTTTCTTTTCTTCACATAGCCAACGGTACCAAATGAATTGATCAGGTTCCAAGTATAAGGAAGCCATGGCCACCTTTTGTTGACATGGAACATGGTGGATATCAAAGAATTGCTCCATTTGACAAAGCCAATTGGTAGGATCTTGACCATCAAACTTTTGCATATCCAACTTTGGTGTGAAATTCCTTGCCATAAAATGAGTGGTGTGATGATCCATCTTGAGATTTGATTCAAACCCAAAAACACCCTTCCCTTTTGTAGAATCCTCTTCCTCCACATCGTGGTGTTGTGACTGCTTATGTTTGGAAAGTATCTCCAGAATTTTCTCAATATCACATGACTTTGCCAACCCTTTCATTTGTTCATCCATAATGGACAAGATTTCACCTTTCATCTTGATATTTTCTTTATGAATAAGTTCAAGTATATTTTCATATTCTTTATTATCAACATCCTCATTTTCCACCTTCTCCTTGCCTGGAGTTTTTCCCGGTGTGGTAACATTCTTTTTGCCCCTTGTTGAAGGACCCGTCATGATTGGAAAAAATAATTTTGAAATAAATCACACAAATGAAATGAAAATTCTCTGAAATTTTTACTGTAACTTACTAAGGCCAAGATACCACTTACCCAGAAAAAATTCCAAGAAATTAGCAAATTTACTGCCTTGAGAGCGAATTTGTTGCAAACCCTAATTTTGCAATAACTCGCTTATTTTTGCTCCAATTCCTCTAAACTATGGACTGTATCTTATGTAATATTGTCTTCAAAAACCCTCTAAAAATCTTTAAAAAATTCGCTAAAATCTGAAAGTTATGCTCTTCCCAAAATCGCCTCCAATGATGAGAAAAAATTTTGCCTCTACGGTGCCAAGATCATGCTCTGATACCACTTGTAATGAAACAACTTGCACAATATCTGAATATAATAGTAAATATGCTGCAAATACTTGATAATAATATGCCACTTCGAGGGGGCAACCTCCAAAACCACTTCGAGGGGGATACCTCCAATAGTCTTCAATGAGAACACAATACTGAAATATATGATGAAATAAGACTCACTACCTCCTATATATACCTATTTATGCCTAGGATATCACCTAGGCTGACTTAGATGGGCCTATATAAGCCTTAGGCTGACCTAAACAACTAAATAACAATAAACTAATGATAATATGACTTAATTAAGAGTTAAGATAGCCACAAGCCGACTATTCATAACCCTATACACACTATAGGATTAAGGGCGTAGTAGATGGCAGAGTCAGAGGGCCATGTTCTTGAGTTAGGCCAACAAAGTCCACCTGACACATCAGAAGAACCTGCTATAGTAGAGGTTCAGGAAGCAAGGGCTGATGAGAAGAAGGATGCACTAGAGGATCTAGCTGCCAAAATACAAGAAGTTGATAGTGCAGGCTCGGAAGAAGTAATAGCTGCAGAACAATCGCCAGCACCTTAGGTAGGATCCCCAGTATCTGGTGAAGTGGATAAGCAACAAGGGGAAGAATTGGGAACAGATGAAGTAATGATAGAAGAAGGTCATGATCATCATGATCAGCAGATAGATGTGCCACAGGGTTCCCCACACCAAGAAGATGCTCCCCCAGAGAAGGAAATTCCTCAACAGGAGGAGGTGCCGCAAGATCAACAACAAAGTGAGCATCAAGAAGAAGAAAAGGAAAATTCACCATCTCCACAACATCTATTGATAGAAATGGGAGATATGGGTGAACATCATCATGATGCTGAAAGACATGATCAGGTGCCTCCATGGTTAGCTAAAGAAGTGAATATTGAGGAGGAGTTTGAAATTCAAGAGTTTGACGTCTCCACCTTGTTCTCCACCGATATAATGAAACCCAAGAGGAAGGCCAGAATGACATCGGCCATTAAAAGAGATCCAGCAATAGGGAGAAAGACCACACAAATTGCCATACCTGCGGTGGAGAAAGAAAAAGGTAAAATCACTGTGGATGAATTTCAAATCAGCACAGTTGATTTGGGCTTTGCCAATGAGGACCAAGAAGGTCAGGAAGGTAAAGATATTATTGACTCTCTAATTCAAAAGGTGAAAAGAGAGAAGGAGAAGAATAAGCAACATAAAGAGCACATTGCTCAGTTGTATGCCTATATCAAAGGGCTGACCGATCCTGATGATACCACAACTGAACGTGCAATCCCATTGACCGCCATTTCTCAGGAGGAGGTAAATAAATTGGACCTCATGAAGCATGAGGCATCCGTGATAAGGAAATAGATGTCATCCACATTGGATGATGCTGTAGAAATAATGAAAGCCTCTCTGAAGAGGTGGAACATTTTAAGTGACTCCAAGACCAAGGTAGATAAATTGCAGATGCAAACCGGGAAGAGGTCTTACAAATTAGAGAGAGTCCTAAGCCTTTTAGGGGAAATAAAGGGGATAAATCCTCAAATTCTTATCAGTAAGTAGGTATTGAACAGTAATACCACATTATTGATAGATATCTGGTATAAGGACATTCAGTTCGAATGCGGGGTCCTCAAAAGATGCAATACTAAGCTGAGGGATATCAGCATGAGGCTACGAGATTTGATGTCTGAAGAAGCAGTGATATTGGAAGCATTGGAAGGCAAGGTAGAAGGAAAAATAGAAAATCAAGATGAAGAGTCCGCCATCAAAACTGTACACAGCAACTTCCAATTAGAGATAGATGGTCCACCTGTCCACTTGACCGAAGAACTTATAGATAAAATAATGAGGATCAAGGTCCAGATGGAGAAATATAATGAAACATTGTAGGATAGGAAAAATAAGCTGGATAATAGCAGAGATAAGTATGAAGCACATAAGCACACCATCATCAAAGCAAAAACTCAAGATGGCGGAGGGATAGATCAAGTTGTGCATTCTTATGAGCAGGTCCGTAGTAACATGCAGCCCCATATGCAGCATCATCATCATCAGGATAGTGAAAGCTCAGGAAGCGACGCACATGATGATGACCCGCATGAATCAGCTGAGGAGCATGATGAAGATACATCATGAAGGGGATAGTAGCATAAGTAGTATAGATAGTTGCCAGCTGGCAACTTGTGCCATTTTGTAAAGGTTGACGAAGTCAGATGAATCGTGACCATAGATCTGTATTGATAAATCAGGATCGTAGATCTTTTTGTAACGGATTCCTCACCTTATTCTATAAAAGGTGGTGGAATGCCTTATTTTAAACATTCGAAACTTAATTGAAATCTGTTTGCTGAAATATTCAGGGCTCATTTCAAAGCTGTTGTATATGTACATGTCTTTTGCATACTTAATGAAAGAGAAGAGTATTTCGATTACAAATCTTCATAAATCTTGAGTAATCTGTGACTGAATTCTGGATATGTGCTTTGATTTGCTGCGTCCCTTGGAGTGCTCATCATGTTGCATGTATTGTTTTCATTCATCATCCTCTGAAGTTTGCATCAACTGTATCTAGCTGTGGAATATCCTGGTGAACATATGGCTTGATTTCTTCTCCTCATGACAGTATCAAGTATGTATGTGGATCAATAACTAAAGGTTCAACATTAAATAGAAGCATTTCTTCAATTTCTTTTTAATTTCAGAGCATTTCATCTCCATAATTGCAAATAATTGATGATCTTAAGTAAATAACATAAATATGAAGACATCTCATAGATAATCATAAATATTTAGCACATTTGAATACAAAGCATGTAGAATTGAAAATATTATGCAAAGATTGAGGTATATCCACATCTTCTCATCAAATAACTGCATAATATAATTTCTCTATAAAGAATTTCTGTAGGAATGTCATGATGATGATAAAATTCCACATAAGGCCCCAAAATGGAAATAGCAACTCACATTAACCTCTGAGTGACTTCAGATGATTAAGACCTAATCACCGGAGACTTGGGATCCTGAATTCTTTGAATTCATAGTATCTTTCAAGATGAATAAAGGTTAATGTGTACTTTTATTCTATGTTTGTTTGTGACTAACATCATGACCAACATAAATTTGCGCTAGAAGGAGGGCCGTGATCTGGAATACCACGCTCATCATCATTATTTGTAGGTTTGATGATGCAGAGAGAAAGGTAACCTCTGATCATCTGTGAATTTCAAATACTACGTAAATATTTACTGTAAAAGGCTTGAATATGCGCATTCTGTGTAAAGCTTTCCAAATCTCACATAAATATTGCAAGCTTTACAGTAGATCATCCTGAATTCACTAATATTGGCCAAAGATACGTAAATTTGTTCAAGATTTGAAGAATTTAAGCCTTAGACACTTGAGATCTCGTGCTAGGGGTCTTTATACCCCAAATATCCTGTCATATTAGTAGTATCTTTGCAAATATCTCGTAAATATCCAGTTTGATCAGCCATCTGACTGCAAATATCACCTCATTTGGTGAAATCCAGCCAATATTTGTAAAGTTTCAGCCAATTTGCCTCAAAATTGGGAAATCGTGGCTCACAGGATAAATACCAGATCTAGACCTAGTGGAATCTTCAAAGAACTACCTGTTAGAGGTTTCAGACCTAGAATTGTACACATTCATCATACTCTAGAGTCTAGTGCACCAAGAGCTTCACCAAAACCTCCTCCTGTAACTCTTGTTGGTTTACAAATACCTTCTGGAATATCTGTGATACCTCCTGTTCAGCCTCAAGGTGTGCCATTAGTTCATCCCTAGCCAGCTGCACCCCTAGCTCAACCTCCTCTAGTTGCAATGTCTTTCTTTGTAGCAGAGTCACCTTTGACCTTTACTGCATATCATGAGTTACCAAAGAATCAGGACAAACTTTGTCCAAAATATCATCCTTATCAAGATGCTGATGATCATATTAGGACATTTAAGGAAGCTTGATGCAGAGCCAGAATAGAACATCAAGATGTGGTGTGCAGGTTATTTCCTTTTTCCTTAGGGGAAGAGGCTTATAATTGGTTCATTAGTCTTGGCCCAGCCTCTGTTGGTTCATGGGCTGTCTTAGAGAAAGCTTTTCTTGACAGGTTCAAGGTCCCTATTGATCCATCTATGAATTACCATATGTTTGCTACAATCAAAAGATTTGAGAATGAGCCTATCACCAATTTCAATGCTAGGTTTTAGAAAATGTTGTCCAAGTTAGTTGCCCCATATGTAGTATCTGATGCCTCTGCCCAGAGTATCTATTATTCAGCCCTGGATCCATTAACTTCCATGTTCATCAGGAGAACACATCCTGAGATCACTACATTGACAGGAGCTTTTCAAGAAGCTATCAAAGTGAATCAGCAGTTGATACCTGCTCCTACTCCAAATATAGTATTCCCTACCTTGCCTGGCATACAGTCACAATATCTTGCATCATACGCTACAACATATTCTCCACAATATCCTGCACAACATCCTAATGGAGCATTGATACACCCAGCTGTCCTGCCTGCACCTTTGCAAGTACCCCCACTGAGCATCATGCCCCCTCCTAATGGAAATGGCTAATTGCTACAATATCCTGCACATGCTCATACACCTCAAGGTACTGATTTTTCTAACAATAACCATGGATCCTCTTTCTTCAAGCCTCAGACTGAAAATGTAGTAGCCAAAGCTTAGGAAGAAAAGGAGGAAATCAAAGAGATTTCTGCTCAATTGAGAAAACTCACCACAGAGGTGACACATTTGAGAAATCAAGGGTTTTATTCCCAGTCAAGTCAGAATAGAAATTATTCCAATGATAGATCGAATTATCCTAACAAAGGATATAACACCAATAATTTCAACATACCTCCCGATCCTAAAGCTAGCAATAATCCTGGATTCCCCAAGATAAATGCTCGGTACTTGTCCCCTCAGAACGCAGGATCAAAGGTTGTAAATACACCTCATGACTCCGACAAGTTAGTCAGCTATCTGGCTGATGAAATGAAGAAAATTAAGATCAGCCTGTCCCTGTCTGAGTTACTGAAAACTCCTGCCATCAAAAAGGCATTCATGAAGTCACTAGATGATCCTGCTCCTAAAGAGGATAGTCATCTTTCAAGTCAGTCCAGTGGCAAGGATCATGCTACTAGGGATAATATTATCAAGCCTAAAGTGTCAGCTACAGTCCAAGCTACTGAAACTTCTCACATGACGTTGTACAGAGATAAAACTGAGTCACCTCCGTTCATCCTCACCATAAGAATGTTTAGCAAGAACCTGCACAACTGTCTGGTTGATTCAGGAGCCTCCACGAATGTTATGCCCCTGTCAATATGTAATGCCTTAGGACTACATCCTGCTAAATCCCTAATGAAGGTGACATAGCTGGACAAAACGGAGGTAAGTGTAGTAGGAGAGTTAACTCATATCCACATGCAATTAGCATCTGATCCTAGGATCCAGTATTATATTGATATTCAGGTAGTTGACATACCTGATACTTATGGAATGTTGCTTAGTCAAGACTGGTCCAAGATGCTCAATGGATATATGTCCACAGATTTAAGTCACATGTGGTTGCCATGGAAAGGTATACCTAATCAGATCAGGATTGACATTGAGCCTAGAATGAAACATATGATCACTGAATACAACCGAACAAATGAGATCCTATATGTAGACGTAGAGCCTAGAATTTACTGCATTAGGCCACAGACTATCAAAATAGAAGAGATCCTGATGCTTGATTTGCATCATCTTCATGATGATGATCCTTAGGAGGACATGCTAGTCGTAGAACCTGATAATAATCCTGATAATGAGAATGAAATAGATTGCTTCAGAGACTTTGAGATACATTTGTCTAATCAAGTAAAACGTTGTCAATTATTAAATATACCTACTAATGATATTTTACTTGATGGATGGTGCAGGTTACACGATGAAGCACACTCAGAAAAGACTTGTGAAACATGCTTAGATATGATGATGCTGGAGTAGACATGTAGTGAGGCATCGTCATTATATTCTGAGGTAAATGCTACATCTCATGATGATGACAATACTAATTCTTATCGGTCTTCTATAGGAACTGAAGAACTGACAGACCATGATGAGGATCATATCCTGAAAATAGAAGAAGTTCTGGTGTCTGACCAGATAAATGATATGAGGAAAGAAAAGATTACTCCTGGTAGTGATTGCTTCATGGAACCTGATTATGAGTTGTCTGATAAAGACAAAGGTAGTGACCTGACTAAGTTTGAAGAATTTCTAGTAAAGGAAATAGAGAAGATGACCCGACAGCATAAATCTCTCCAGGAGGTTTTAATCAAGGGTTGGTGTAGGTTGCATGAGGCACCTCACTCAGAAACAACTTGTTCACCGTGTTTACACATTTTGAAGAAGCATACAGCTATAAGCCCAGAAGATCATCCTCCTACTGAAATGAAAGAGAAAATAGAAAAGCCATCAGGCTCACAAGAAAAAGGAAAGAAGAAACTTGAGGGTGATGACGTCCCTAAACTAAAATGGATATCAGGCAGAGCAGCAACCAGAGCTGCAAGGAGAAAAGAAAGTTCAGCTAAATGTCCTGCTCAAGATAAACCTTGGACACTGAGGTTTGATGGGTCCAAATCCAAGCAGGGTGCTGGGGTAGGAATTGATCTAATCGATCCAGTTGGAAAATTCTACTTAGCAGCCTATAGATTATAGTTCCCCTGCACTAACAATGTAGCGGAGTATGAAGCTCTGATTCATGGGATACTGTTTGCTCATAAGAAGAAGATAAAGATTCTGCATGTCTTCGAAGATTCAGAACTAGTGGTGAGGCAAGTAAGGGGAATCTACTCATGTAACTACAGAAAGTTGTCCAATTATAGACATCGGGTATGGGATCTGATTGAGGACTTTGACGCCTTTAATATCACTCATGTACCAAGAGAACAAAATCATAGGGTAGATGCACTTGCCCAAGCTGCCAGTACATTAGAGCCACTGTCTATATCTGGTCTGAAAAGATTTTCAATAGAACTAGTGTCAGTACCTTCAGTACCTGATAATGTGACCAATCTCCAGGTGTTTGATGATGATCAATACATTCTAGACTTCATTTCAAATAGAGACATATTTGAAGCTCAGATTATAGATGAGAATGGCATGGAAGATCATGTCTGGGAAGAAGATGAGATATTAGAGCTGCCTAGCAATAGGATCCCCAAAGGTATGATTGAATTAGAGAGAGCTTTTGATTTGGATAATATGCTCAAACAGACGGATCTGCCCAAGGCAGATGGAGGTAAGTATTCACAAGTGAATATTGGACTAGCTGATGACAAGAAAAATGTCCTGTTGGGTAAGGTTTGCACACCAGAAGAGTTAGAAGGAATAACTCAGGCCCTCAAGGACTACATACATGTAATTGCATGGACTTATGATGAGCTGAAGACATACGACACCTCTGTCATAACTCATACTATACCTCTCAAGCCAGATGCTAAACCTTTCAAACAGAAGTAAAGGCCAGTCAATGCCTTGCTTGAACCAATAATTCTCGAAGAAGTCAAGAAATTGTTAAATGCCAGGATAATCTTTCCTGTGAGGCACTCCACTTGGGTGGCAAATCTTGTGCCAGTCAGAAAGAAGAATGGAGACATCAGGTTATGTGTAGATTTTAGGAACCTAAACAGAGCATCAGAAAAGGACAACTATCCTTTGCCCTCATTAGATGAAGTTCTGCAGATTGTAAATGGAGCTAAAATGATGTCCTTCTTGGACAATTTTCTAGGATACAACCAAGTAATGGTTGACAAAATTTACAGATTGAAAACTGCCTTCACCACAAAGTGGGGGATATTTGCATATAGACGTATGCCATTCGGACTCATAAATGCTAGCGCTACATTCCAGCGAGCCATGGATATAGCCTTCAGGGGCTTAATAGGAAAATGTATAGTCATATACATGGATGACTTGACAGTATTCTCCAAGGAAAGGGGGAATCATGTTGCTGATCTTGGAAGTGTACTGAAGAAGTGTGAAGAGTACAGAATATCTTTGAATCCCAAGAAGTGCATATTTGGGGTGACAACAGGAAAGCTATTAGGCCACCTGATCATAGAAGATGGAATTATCATTGATCCTAACAGGGTGGAGTCTATCATGAAGTTACAACTTCCAGGAAGCAAAAAGGAACTCAAGTCTTACTTTGGCAAGATAAATTTTGTAAGGAAGTTCATTACCGGCTTTGTTGAGATTGTCAGACCACTAAATGCCATGTTGAAAAAGGATGCACAGATTGAGTGGACACCAGAAGCCAAAGCTGCATTTGAAGATATAAAGAAAGCTATATCAGATGCTCCTGTCCTCATCAGTCCAGACTACACAAAAGATTTTTACATATAATCATTTGCTTCAGAACATACTTCTGTAGCAGTGTTAACTCAAAGAAATGAGGAGAAAGAAGAGAAACCAATCGCTTTCATGAGCTATCCTTTCAGAGACGCTGAATTGAGATATGTAGATGCTGAGAGACAGGCACTTGCATTAGTCAGAGCAGTAAAAAAATTTAGATATTACATACTAAGAAGCAAAGTGATTGCTGTGGTACCAGATGCAGCAGTGAAGATGCTATTGATGCAAAGTGAGCCTGGTGAGAAAAGAGCTAAATGGATTACTGTATTACAAGAGTATGATATGGAAATTACACCAATGAAGCTGGTAAGAGGACAAGCTCTGAGCCAGATGATATCTGAAATCGATCCAAACATATATGTGATTAATGAGAAAGACAATAAAGAGTCGTATTCAGATATCAGGCACATCCTGATTACTGGAAGATGTCCATCAAGAATGCAGGCTTCACAAAGACGAGCCTTAAAAATAAGATCCCAAAAGTATATGATGAAGGGAGGAATCCTATTCAAGAAGAATTATGAAGGAATATACCTAAGATGTTTAGAAAAACTAGAAGCAAATAGAGTCTTGACATAAATACATGACAAGTTTGGAACGGCACATGGATCATCCTTGGCCACAACACATGCAATCCTTAGAGCAGGATATTATTGGCCTACAATTTTCAAAGACACAGCTGATCATGTTAAATGTTGTCATGTTTTCCAGGTTGCTGCCAACAGAGAGAAATATGCTGCACAACCATTGTAGCCAGTAATGGAAGAACGCCCATTTGCACAGTGGGGCATGGACTTCATAGGACCAATCAATCCTCCGTCCTCCTCAGGGCATAGGTATGTTTTAACAATTAGTGACTATTGTACTAGATGGACTGAGGCTATTAGCAGCAATACTTGCACTGCAGATGATGTCATTAAATTTCTAGAGAGCAACATTGTCACCAGGTATGGAATTCCTTATGCATTGGTAAGTGATAATGGGTCCGCATTCACTTCAACTAAATTGTCATGTTGGGCTTTTGATCATGGGATTATACTGAAGTTTTCATCCAACTATTATCCCCAAGGGAATGGTTTAGCAAAATCCACCAACAAGAATTTATTGAGTATCATAAGAAAACTAATAGAGAAAAACCCCAAGGAATGGAACTCATTTCTGAAGTATGCCTTATGGGTAGACAAAACTAGAATGAAAACTGCATTAGGAAACTCGCCTTTCCAACTAGTATATGGGGTAGATCCTATCCTCCCTGTAAACTTAAAAATTCCTACTTTGTAGTTTTCCCAAGAATACCTAGGCATAGACAATAAACAAGAAGTCAGGTTGCTTCAGTTGATGCACCTGGAAGAAAAAAGGAGTCAAGCAATTGACCAATTTGCAAAACATCAGTCTGTTGTCAAGCACTGGTTTGACAAGAGAGCCAGAGTTAAAGCTTTTGAGGATATCTGATTTGGTCCTAACGTGGGATAAAGCACATGAAAAGAAAGGTGACCATGGTAAGTTTGACAAATTATGGATAGGTCCCTTTCAAATTTCTGAGATACTAGGATACAGTACTTATAGGCTTAAGAACCTGACAGGTGAGGATGTCCCATTGCCAGTCAATGGACAATTCCTCAAACATTATTTCCAAGCCTAAATGACTTCATAACAGTCATGTGTATCATATTGTATATTTGTATAGTCGTTTGTACAGTTTGTTTGTTTTGTTGTGTCGGTTGAGACTTTGTTCTGGTAAGTCAGGATGATGCACTTCATCACCCCAGAAAATAACTAAATTGTTAAGGTTCAAGTGATGAGATCACATTTAGACATAGGTTATGATTCATTCTAAGAAGTGTTCATGATCAGGTTTGTGATATCTTTTCATCAGGGCACCTTTTCTTGGTCAAAATGAATCAATCACAATGAAGCATCTAATAGCCTTGGGTTTGTTGAACACACTAGTATAGGTGTTAAGTGAAAAATCTAAAGGGACTCCCTTGCTACCAGTACAATCTCCAACCTAAATTTGCAAGTGACTATACCTTGTACAAATGAGCTGACATGATGATACCAGATACGAATTTTAAAAGAGAAAATCAGAAAAGAAATAAAATTAGGCCACCTAAGTAAGTCTACCGGGGCTATAGACGCCTGCTGGCAATGGGGATCTACTTAGGGAGATTGTATTACCGGGGCTATAGACACCTGCTGGCAGCAAGGCTCTATCCAGGTTGGCTATGAGGGATGATCTCCAACTATGTAGTTTAACACCAGTTACTTATGTTTTCAACTTGCTTTCTAGATGAGGATAATTAATCATATGCACACACCTGATCTTTGGTTAGCATTGTTACCATGATGAAATTTTATCATTTAGAGTATCATGATACTTATACTTAGATGGAATTAAAATACTATAGATGAATGTGATCACATCACTTGAAATCATTGGAATTTGTTTATTTTCTTTGGTGGCAAGTTGTTGTGTGGTTACACAACACGCCCCATTTTGACTTGGCAAAACAGGGACCCAACTTTTGGCTTGGCTTGTTTGTTCTCTGGCGGTCTGGTAAAAGTAAGTCAGGTGCATCATCATGTAGAGTCAGGATGAGGTAAGTCACCATTATGAGGTCAGTTTGTTAAATGTTGTATTTCATTTTTGTGACCTCATAGTTTGAAAGAGTATTAAAATTCACTCAGGTTTGTCTTTTACATCATCCTGATATTCCTCAGGATGTGAGAGTTATGAACGGTCAAAGTTTTGGTCAAACCTAATATTCGTAAGAGGAGGGATCATATATTTTTTATAACCTATCATCTTTTTGAAGATCATCATCATATTTGAAACATCCCCCGATATATCCTACGGCTCAAATATCCAGACGTCAACTTTAAGTGGTAGTAAGTCTTCCCCGTCGAGCGGTCTTTTGTATCGCGAGCGTCATGTTTTTGAATGTAACCCGATATTTCCTAATATCGTCCTGATGCGAAATATCACCCTTAGCAAATATCCTGATGATGTCATCCAAACTAGATAAACGAAGAAGCAAACAAGATGATGACATCATCATCACATTCATATTTCGACAGGATATTTTTCCAAACATGATCATGTTCACCTAATATGATGATGACGTCGTGATATATTTCTGATATAAAGAACGACTATCAGGATTACGTCATCCTGATATTCTGAAAAGAGACATGTAAGTTTGTTTCGTCATCATCATATTTTGAAACATCACCTGATACACTGAAATATCCTCCTGATGTACTAAACATAAACAAAGGTGCTTTTGTCACCCGAATCTTGTCACGATAACAATTTCAATATGAGGGAGGAGGATGATATTGAAACTCAACCTGATATTTGTGAATATCATCCTGCCCTCATGATATCCTGTCATATGGATATCCCCCCACTCCCATTGCCACCATTATCATTTAATGCATGCAGACATGGTAGGTAGTTCCCGTTGACCCTGGAACCTAATGAAACACCTGGCGAGATCCTGCGTTTTCTCACGAATAATCAAGGAATGTAATGTAACTTTTCAGAGTTGCCCTAAGTGTACCCTAATTGTGAGGTTAAAAGGTAATTCAATCGCCATTTTCACATTTACCTTGCGATAAAATTGTTTTACAGAGCACCAACTTCCATATTCGCATACTAGCTACTGTTGCGTGATTTGAGCTCACAAACAGAGGGAAGGAGGTGATCATCAGCTGAATTAGGAGTGTCATTGGCAATCCACTAGTATAAAAGAGAAATCTGCATAACCAGGTAAGTAAATGAAGCCCTCATCATGTCATTATTGTTTAGGTATGATGATGGAAGTTTTGGTTGATGCATCCATATGATTAAGTAATGGTGAAGAAATATAGTAGGCATAGTGATTTTAATTGCAATATGTATGCATGTATATACCTGTTGTGAGATAGGATTTTGTTAATTGCAGGTACTCATGGCTGACAAACGGTACATTAAGTGTCAAGAAGAATTCAGTAGGCCTATGTTCTCTTCTCAGAGGGGAGTCCTGTTCAAATATGGAGCAATTACAGATACCCATCAGGGGAGCACTAATCTGGAGGCCTAGTCAGCTAAACTGAATGATGGGCATGACAAGAGTCCTATGCTAGACGCAGTATTTGTGTCGGCAATGTGGAACGCTGCTGGTTTCCCATATTCCATGGAATCTCTGGAGCTGGTTATAGAATGTGCTCAGAATTATAATCCTCAGACGAGGCAAGTGGTAAAGCATGGGAGGATATATGCAGACCTCTCCATCAAGGGTCTCTCCCAGACATTTGGACTGCTGTTGGGCAGTAAAGTAAAAAGTGTGGACCTGAGAAAGGTAGAAAAAGAGTATGAGGCCAATAAGAAATCGGCCAGAAAGAACATGTATCAATGGCGAGCAGAGAACAGCACATATCCTGCAGTGGCCAAACTCCCAGTGCACATGTTTAAATATGATTTCAGTGAGGAGTACCAGTATATGATTGCACTCCTGAATCGAGTAACAGGCCAACCGAATACTGGTAGTTTCAGGGATTGGATGTATGGAATTATAATGATGTGTCTGTATTCGAACACCAAGCCACTATGGGGCGAAATCATAAGTGATGCTCTGCATGAGCAGCTGATGAACCTGGGAGGTTCAAATTGTGCATTTCATATGACATCTTACATTGTTTATTCTTGTGCTTATAGAGGCACTTTTGATGCCTTAGTTACAGATGGAAGGCTCACAGGCACAAATGCTGCATACATCTAGGATCATCATCCCCAGCTACAGATAACCAACTACCTCAGAGACTACAAACTGGTCAATGATGCATTCTCTATGCATCTGGTAAGGACCATGGAAGAGGACAGAACAAAAAGATTGAGCATGGAGGCTCAAGAAGTAGTTTACAGGCATGGAGCCTGGTATATCCAATTTGCAACCTTTTCTTACATAAGGGTTGAAGGTTTTGAGGAACATCCCCTCATGCTGCTGAGGTATCCTACCGATGCAGTGATATTAATGGAATTTATCAGGTAGGGCTCCGTGATGATAAAGATGTACAAGGACGCCAAGAAGTTGCCACCAATTTTGTTCCCAGTTAGCATTGGCAACTATATGTGCCCTGATTCTGACAATATAAAGAAGGTGATGGTCACCCTGAATAAAATTAATCTGCAGCCTTTCCCAATAACAAGACCATATGATCCTTACAGCAGGATACAAAAGATACTAGGAAAGCCTATTCACCGGAGGCACCTAGAAGATTTTTGGGCTGACTGTGAAGATGAGGTAGAAGCCAGGAGAAGAAGGTATCAGAGGTTGGCTCTGAACCAAATTAGGACTTTTGATTGTATCTCACTTCCCCAACAATTGAAGAAGGATGATGGCAGGATAATGGTAGATGAATATGAACAGAAAAAGATATACAATGACACTATCTCTGCACTTGACCTCACCATGCAAGAAGATATATCTTTGGACCCATTCATTGCCAGGACCATACACCTGACTCAAGCTTGGGTCAATGATCAGGTAGAGGCATTGAAAAAGAAAGGTGTTGCCATTATGGTGGACAACAAAAAGAAGGGACATGATATTCCTGGGGAGGTATATGATGACTTCCTGCTTGAGAAAAGGAAGACTAAGGGAGACAAGTTACCACCACCACAACAACAGAGCAAAAGACCCCCAAGGGGTAAGAAAGTGGATAAACAACCCAAAGGTGTTATAATTGACAAGGCAGTGTTTACAGCTGAGGAGGTGGCAGGATCAGGATCAGGATCAGGATCAGAGTCAGAATCCCCTCCAAAGAAAGAGAAGCCCAAGAAGAGTAAGACAACTGAGGCTGGAATAACTGGGACCCTGGAAGTGGGTCAATCCTCAAAGAAACCTGGAGAAGAGGATAGCCTCATGGAGGAAGAGCCTGAAGAAGAAGAGGTTCTGTTAGTAATAAAAAGGAAGAGGAGAGCTCCACGGGTGTTGATCTCTACCACACCTAAGAAACAAAGAACCTCCATGAGAGGTGGAATAAGTGAAACCCCTACACAATTACAAGGGTCAGGTAGTGAAGTGCTGAAGGATCTTCAACATAATGTTCCACTTCGTACCATCGTCAAGTTCAAAACTAAACTTGCAGAAGAACAAATGAAAGAAACCTCTCAGACACAAGCAAAAGGACATGTCTCACTTGATGAGATAATAAATTTGTCCGACGATGAGGTAGTGCAGGATGTGGCTGCACAGAAGATGGAAACACTAGCTGCTGATATAATTATGACTCCTCACAAGCCTCCACCAGTTCAAACTGTGCTTGAGGAGATGAAACAAGCAGAAGAAGAGCAAGAAAAGAGCCCAGAGCAGGTGGCTCAAGAGATAGGGCTAGAAGCATTGATCACAGAGGTGACAAGTTCTATAGTGGTGGATCTGACAGAGAAATAGGATGCAAGTCCTGAACAACCAGCAAGATCACCTGATAAAGGCCACCCAATAGAAGAGATAGAGATGGCAGAGTCAGAGGGCCATGCTCTTGAGTTAGGCCAACAAAGTCCACCTGACACATCAGAAGAACCTGCTATAGTAGAGGTTCAGGAAGCAAGGGCTGATGAGAAGAAGGAAGCACTAGAGGATCCAGCTGCCAAAATATAAGAAGTTGATAGTGCAGGCTCGGAAGAAGTAATAGCTGCAGAACAATCGCCAGCACCTCAGGCAGGATCCCCAGTATCTGGTGAAGTGGATAAGCAACAAGGGGAACAATTGGGAATATATGAAGTAATGATAGAAGAAGGTCATGATCATCATGATCAGCAGATAGATGCGCCACAGGGTTCCCCACACCAAGAAGATGCTCCCCTAGAGAAGGATATTCCTCAACAGGAGGAGGTGCCGCAAGATCAACAACAAAGCGAGCATCAAGAAGAAGAAAAGGAAAAGTCACCATCTCCACAACATCTATTGATAGAAATGGGAGATATGGGTGAACATCATTATGATGCTGAAAGACATGATCAGGTGCCTCCGTGGTTAGCTAAAGAAGTGAATATTGAGGAGTTTGAAATTCAAGAGTTTGAAGTCTCCACCTTGTTCTTCGCCGATATAATGAAACCCAGAAGGAAGGCCAGAATGACATCGACCCTTAAAAGAGATCCGGCAACAGGGAGAAGGACCGCACAAATTGCCATACCTGCAGTGGAGAAAGAAAAAGGTAAAATCATTGTGGATGAATTTCAAATCAGCACAGTTGATTTGGACTTTGCCAATGAGGACCAAGAAGGTCAGGAAGGTAAAGATATTATTGACTCTTTAATTCAAAAGGTGAAAAGAGAGAAGGAGAAGAATAAGCAACATAAAGAGCACATTGCTCAGTTGCATGCCTATATCAAAGGGTTGACCGATCCTGATCATACCACAACTGAACGTGCAGTCCCATTGACCGCCATTTCTCAGGAGGAGGTAAATAAATTGGACCTCATGAAGCATGAGGCATCCGTGATAAGGAAATGGATGTCATCCACATTGGATGATGCTGTAGAAATAATGAAAGCCTCTTTGAAGAGGTGGAGCATTTTAAGTGACTCCAAGACCAAGGTAGATAAATTGCAGATGCAAACCGGGAAGAGGTCTTACAAATTAGAGAGAGTCCTGAGCCTTTTAGGGGAAATAAAGGGGATAAATCCTCAACTGCTTATCAGTAAGAAGGTATTGAACAGTAATACCGCATTGATGATAGATATCTGGTATAAGGACATTTAGTTTGAATGCGGGGTCCTCAAAAGATGCAATAATAAGCTGAGGGATATTAGCATGAGGCTACGGGATTCGATGTCTGAAGAAGCAGTGATATTGGAAGCATTGGAAGGCAAGGTAGAAGGAAAAATAGAAAATCAAGATGAAGAGTCTGCCATCAAAGCTGTACACAGCAACTTCCAATTAGAGACAGATGGTCCACCTATACACTTGACCGAAGAACTTATAGATAAAATAATGAGGATCAAGGTCCAGATGGAGAAATATAATGAAACACTGTAGGACAGGAAAAATAAGCTGGATAACAGTAGAGATAAGTATGAAGCACATAAGCACGCCATCATCAAAGCAAAAACTCAAGATGGCAGAGGGATAGATCAAGTTGTACATTCTTATGAGTAGGTCCGCAGTAGCATGCAGCCCCATATGTAGCCTCATCATCATCAGGATAGTGAAAGCTCAGGAAGCGACGCACATGATGATGACCTGCATGAATCAGCTAAGGAGCATGATGAAGATACATCATGAAGGGGATAGTAACATAAGTAGTATAGATAGTTGCCAGCTGGCAACTTGTGCCATTTTGTAAAGGTTGATGAAGTCAGATGAATCGTGACCATAGATATGTATTGATAAATCAGGATCGTAGATCTTTTTGTAATGGATTCCTCACCTTATTCTATAAAAGGTGGTGGAATGCCTTATTTTAAACATTCAAAACTTAATTGAAATCTGTTTGCTGAAATATTCAGAGCTCATTTTAAAGCTATTGTATATGTACAGGCCTTTTGCATACTTAATGAAAGAGAGGAGTATTTCGATTACAAATCTTTGTAAATCTTGAGCAATCTGTGACTGAATTCTGGATATGTGCTTTGATTTGCGGCATCCCTTGAAGTGCTCATCATGTTGCATGTATTGTTTTCATTCATCATCCTCTGAAGTTTGCATCAACTGTATCTAGCTGTGGAATATCTTGGTGAACATATGGTTTGATTTCTTCTCCTCATGACAGTATCAAGTATGTATGTGGATCAAAAGCTAAAGGTTCAACATTAAATAGAAGCATTTCTTCAATTTCTTTTTAATTTCAGAGCATTTCATCTCCATAATTGCAAATAATTGATGATCTTAAGAAAATAACATAAATATGCAAACATCTCGTAGATAATCATAAATATTTAGCACATTTGAATACAAAGCATGTAGAATTGAAAATATCATGCAAAGATTGAGGTATTTCCACATCTTCTCATCAAATAACTACATAATATAACTTATCTATAAAGAATTTCTGCAGGAATGTCATGATGATGATAAAATTCCACGTAAGGCCCCAAAATGGAAACAGCAACTCACATTAACCTCTGAGTGACTTCAAACGATTAAGACCTAATCACCGGAGACTTGGGATCCTGATTTCTTTAAATTCATAGTATCTTTCAAGATGAATAAAGGTTAATGTGTACTTTTATTCTATGTTTGTTTGTGACTAACATCATGACCAACAGGTCCCTATTTTGCTAAGGCAAAATGGGGCATGTTGTGTAACCACACAACAACTTGCCACCAAAGAAAACAACCAAATTCAAATGATTCAAGTGATGTAGACACATTAAAACATAGCGTTCTAACTCTCTCTAAGAATAAGTATCATGACCTTCCTGAATGATATCATGTTCATTAGTGCAACAATGCTGACAAGGGATCAAGTGTGTGCATATGATTAATAATCCCCATCTTGAAAGTAAGTTGAAAATAATAGTAACTGATATTAAGCTACATAGTTTGGGTTCATCCCTCATAGCAAACCTGGATAGAGCCTTACTGCCAGTAGGCATCCATAGCCCCAACAAGGTTATCTTTACAATTCCCCTAAGTAGAGTTCCACTGCCAGCAAGCGTCTATAGCCCTGGTAGAGTTACTTAGATGGCCTAAATATTATCCTTTTGGATTTTCAATATTCATCTCTTTTTTGTATATATATATATGCAAATTCATAAGATATCATCATGTAAGCTCAATATGCAAGGTGTGGTCACTTGCTGCTTTAGGTTGAGAATTGTAATGGTAGCAAGGGTGACCCTTTAGATTTTTCACTTAACACCTATACTAATATGTTCAACAAACCCAAGGCTATTAGGTGAGTCATCATGAAAGTCTCCTTAATCAAGAAAAGGCATTACTGATGAACAAGGCCTCACAGACCTGATCAGGGATACTTCCTAGGGTGAGTCACAACCTATATAAAAATTTGTTCTCATCACTTGAATTCTAACAATTATGTTGGTTTTCTAGGGTGATAAGGTGCATCATCTTGACTAAGCAAAACAAAACTCAACAACAACAAGCAAAACAAATAAACACACAAAGCAAAAACTATACAAACAACTATACAACATGTACACTACGATACAATTGACTTCTTACATGACCCTATTTAAGCTTGAATGTAATGTTTGAGGAATTGTCCATTGACTGGTAATGGAACATCCTCACTAGTTAGGGTCTTTAGTCTGTAAGTACTATCTCCTAGGATCTCTGAAATTTGGAAAGGACCAATCCATAGTTTGTCAAATTTTCCATGATCACCTTTTCTCTCATGTACTCTGTCCCATGTTAGGACCAAATCTACAATCCTAAAAGCTTTTACTCTGGCTCTTTTATCAAACCAACATTTGACAATAGCCTGATGTTTAGCAAACTGATCAATTGCTCTATCTCTTTTTTCTTCTAGGTGCATGAGTTGAAGGAGTCTAACTTATTGCTTATTATCTATACCTAGATACTCTTGTGCAAATTGCAATGTGGGGATCTTTAAGTTAACAAGAAGGATAGGATCCACACCATATACTAATTGATAGGGGGAGTTTCCTAATGCAACCTTCATCCTGGTTCTGTCTACCCACAAAGTATACTTCAGTAGGGTATTTCATTCCCTAGGGTTTTTCTCTATTAGTTTCTTTATGATATTTAGTAAATTCTTGTTTGTTGACTCTGCTAAGCCATTTCCTTGGGGATAATAGTTTGAAGAGAATTTTAAGACAATTCCATGATCAAAAGCCCAACTAGATAACTTTAAAGATGAAAAAGCAGGTCCATTATCACATACCAAAGCATATGGAACTCCATACCTGGTCACTATGTTCTCCAAGAACATGATCACATCCCTTGCATTGCATGTCTTACTACTGACTGCTTTAGTCCATCTAGTGCAGTAATCGGTGATTGTCAAGACATACCTATGGCTTGAAGATGATGGAGGATTAATAGGTCCTATGAAATCCATGCCCCACTGAGCAAATGGGCACATCTCCATCACTGGCTACAGGGGTTGGGCAGCATATCTTTCTCGATTAGCAGCAATCTAATAAGTATGGTAGAATTTATTATGTTCTGTAGTATCCTTAAAAATAGTAGGCCAGTAGTATCCTTCTCTCAGGATAGCATGTGCAGAAGCCAAGTGGGATCCATGTGCAGTTCCAAATTTATCATGCAATTCAGTCAAAACCTTATCAGCTTCTTGTCTATTCAAACATCTAAGGTATATTCCTTCGTAGTTTCTCTTGAAAAGGACTCCTCCTTTTATCATATACTTTTGTGATCTTATTTTTAAAGCTCTTCTCTATGAAGTTTGCAATTTTGATGGGCATCTTCCAATAATTAGGACATGCTTGATATTAGAATACCACTCTTTATCTTCTCTAGTATCCACCACATACTCATGACTCATTATATTAGGGTTAGTCTCAGAAATCATTTGGCTCAAGGCTTGTCCTCTCACCAGTTTCATGGGTGTAATATCCATGTCATATTCTTGGAGCACTGTTATCCATTTAGTTCTCTTTTCACTTGGCTCACTCTGCATCAAGAGCATTTTTACTTCTGCATTTAGTACTACAGCAATAATCCTACTTCTCAAAATGTAGTGCCTAAACTTCTTGACTGCTCTAACTAGAGCAAGTGCTTGTCTCTCAACATCCATGTATCTAAGCTCTGCATCCTTGAATGGGTAGCTCATGAAAGATATAGGTTTTTCTTCTTTGGCTTCATTTCTTTATGTCAATATTACTGCAGATGTATGTTCTGATGTAAACAAGTAGATATAGAAATCTCTTGTATAATCTAGATTGATCAGGACAGGAGCATCTGATATGGCTTTCTTAATGTCGTCAATAGCAGTTCTTGCTTCAAGAGTCCATTCAATTTTGGCATCTTTCTTGAGCATTGCATTCAGTGGTCTAACAATCTCTGCAAATCCAGTGATGAACTTCCTAACGAAATTTATCTTGCCAAAATAGGATTTAAGCTCCTTCTTACTTCTAGGAACTTGCAGCTTCATGATTGATTCTACTCTAGCATGGTCGATAATGATCCCATTTTCTGTTATCAAATGACCTAATAACTTCCTTGTGGTCACTCCAAAGATGCACTTCTTGGGATTCAAGGATATACCATACTGCTAACATTTCTTGAGCATAGTCTTGAGGTTTTCTATGTGATCACCCCTATTCTTGGAAAAGACTGTCAAGTCATCCATGTAAATGACTATGCATTTGCCAATTAAGCCTTTGAAATCTATATCCATTGCACGCTGGAAGGTGGCTCTAGCATTGATCAAGCCAAACGGCATGCGCCTGTAAGCAAATATCCCCCACTTGGTGGTGAACGCAGTTTTCAACCTATCTATTTTATCTACCATCACTTGGTTATACCCTGAGAAACCATCCAGGAATGACATCATCTAGGCTCCATTTACTATCTATAAGACCTCATTTAGTGAAGGTAAAGGATAGTTATCCTTTTTAGAAGCTCTGTTCAAGTTTTTGAAGTCTACACATAAATGTATATCTCCATTCTTTTTTCTCATAGGGACCAAATTGGCCACTCAAGTTGAATGCCTAATAGGAAATATGATTCTAGCATTGGGCAAATTCTTCACCTCTTCAAAGATAATGGGTTCTAACAAAGCATTGACAGGCCTTTACTTTTACTTGAAAGGCTTAGCATCAGGTTTCAAGGGTATAGTATGAGTGATGATTGAGGTATCATAAGTCTTCAACTCATCATAGATTTAGGCGATACTATGCATGTAATCCTTCAATGCTTGAGTTATCCCTACCATTTCTTCTTCTATGCAAACTTTTCCAATCAAGACATTCTTTACCTCTTCATTTTGTCCTATATTTATTGGTGAGTACTCTCCTCCATTAGTCTTTGAGAGGTCCTTTTATTTTATAATATTGTGCAGATCAAAGGCCTCCTCTAACTCTATCCTACCTTTGGGAATCCTATTGCTTGGCAATTCCATGACTTCTTCTTCTTCCCATGTATGATCTTCTATATTCCTTTCATCTATGATCTGAGTATTGGATACATCTATGCTTGATATAAAATCCAAAATCTACTGGTCATCATCAAATACTTGGAGATTGGTGACATTATCTGGTATAGAAGGCATTGATAATAGTTCAATAGAGAATCTCTTCAGACCAGAAATAGACAATGACTCCAACATGCTAGCAGCCTGTGCCAAGGCATCTGCTCTGTGATTTTGTTCTCTTGGCACATGGGTGATGTTGAACACATCAAACTCTTCTATTAAGTCCCACACCCTATGTCTATAGTTAGACAACTTCTTGTAGTTACAAGAGTATATACCTTTCACTTGTCTTACTACTAACTCTGAGTCTCCATAGACATGCAGAATTTTCACTCTTTTCTTGAGACCAAACAATAACCCATGGATCAATGCTTCATACTCTGTCACATTGTTGGTGCATGGGAATTGTAACCTATATGCTGTCAGGTAGGACTTCCCTGTTGGTTTAATAAGATCTATACCTACCCCAGCTCCTTGTTTTGACTTTGATCCATCAAACCTG
Organism: Cunninghamia lanceolata; assembly: GCA_027924645.1. Taxonomy (NCBI): domain Eukaryota; kingdom Viridiplantae; phylum Streptophyta; class Pinopsida; order Cupressales; family Cupressaceae; genus Cunninghamia; species Cunninghamia lanceolata. The sequence goes on along the minus strand of BSBN01000501.1, from coordinate 5,875,292 downwards.
AGGATCCATGGTTTATCTTCTATCAAAGGCTTATTAGGGCCTTCCCTTTTCTTTTTTAGCTCTAGCAGCTACACCACTTGATATCCACTTTAACTTTGGTGGTTCATTCTTCATCATTTCTGGGGGGTGATTTCAATTTGATACTCTTCCCCTCTTAACATATGTGGTATCATCACCATTAGTGTCTATTCGTATTTCAATCTCCTTTTTATCTTTCAGCATATTCCTGCTATCAAATGGCTGATTCTTTGAATGGAGTATCACTTGTTTACTCAATACATGCAAGCATAATGAGCATGTAGTCTCTGAATGTGGTGCTTCATGCAACCTACACCAACCTTCAATTAAAAGATTTTGTGGGGAATCCCTTGTAACATAAGCTTCTGAAATTGTTTTGATAAAGATTCTTCAAACTTTGTTAAATTACTTCCCTTATCTTCATCAGATAATTCATAATCTGACTCAATCAGACAATTAGTCCTCGGGGTAATGTTACTTTCATCTTTGGTAGTATCTTCAATATTCATCAGGATCTCCTCTGAATTGTGGGTGTGACTTTCATCCTGTCATGCCCACATTTCCAATGTGGTCACAACACACCACGTGTCATGCCCACATTTGTCATGTGGTCATGACATGAAATATGAAAAACTTTTCTACCTATCCCTAGGAACCCCCTCGCATGCGTCTGCATGCTCGGTGGCAATATGCATAAGGCGTAAACAAGTCAACATAGTTCAGAGAAGTACATTGTCCTATGCAGTCCCCTACATGTTGATAGCCATCTAGGGGGTATGCGACACGAAGCATGCCGCTTATAGGGTTAGAATGATTTCAATCTGAACCCTAAGTTTCGTAGGTGAGAAGGGGATTTCATCAGATTCAAAACCTAACCCTAACTCAAATAAAAAATGAAATTGAAATAATGATTAAGAAATAATGGCATGATGGACGCATGATAAAGTGGAATGGTAAGACAAAAGTTAATAAAATATCGTAAAATTAAAACCCTAGAAATCTAGGAAAAATTTGACAACATAACACATTTTCAATAATCAACTTAAAATTTTTAAAATAAAACCCCAATGAGAAATTAAACAAAATTTAAGAATAAAAAATTAAACTTAAGAACAATTTTAAAACAATTTAAAATAACAAAATGAATACCTCGCCAAGGCCAATTAAATTGACCTTGCATTAAAAGGTTAAAAATTTGAAATAAAATAAAATACTTTTAAAATAATTTACTGATTTAAAAAAAGCTAATGAAAAATTGAGGAAGATAAAAGTAGTCAAGAAGTGAAAATGTGAAAAAAAGCAAAGTGCCAACAACAAAGCTGCATTAACAATTTTTCCTAGAATGAAACTAAGGCAGAATACCCTCGATGCAAATCGCACTGGAAAGAGAAGGCTTCTCAGGGAGGCTGGGATCACCCTCCATAACAATATGAGGAATAGCGCTGGTGGATTATTAGGAGTAGGAAATCATAGAGGGGAGTTAGGGTAAATGCTAGTGGAGAAAATGCCCAAGCCAGGGCTTCCAAAATCTGGGCTATCCCAATTACCTCAACAACCCCAGCATTCATAACTAGAGCTAACAGCTCTTCATTGGGCATGGAAAGAAGCCACATTGCTCAACTACCCCCTGCGGTCTCCCACCCTTCCCTTCCAAGGCAAAGAGTTGCAGAGGGTTTTTCAAAACCGGCCCCTAGGATCATTCATTCGCAGGAAAAGCCCTTGATAAGCAATATGGTAAATCCCAGAGCACCCCACCATCGGACAATCTCTCAAAACCCTAAACTTGGATACATAGCATCTAACACTTGTGGGAGGGGCAACAATCAAGTAGTAATTCAAGGACAGGAAAACCCTAGACCCCCATGGTCGAACCAACAAGCAAGATCAAGACATTATCAAAAAATGGAGGCCGTGGGGAAGAAAGCACCAATAAACTTTAGCAACATTTACTCAAATGGTCTGGGGAATCATTGCAGAACCCACAGTTTTTTTATCTGATGGTGTGGGATAGGGCAACCTGTGAAGGTAATTGTGGATTGGGTTCAAGTTCTCCTCAAAAATTAGGTAAGTATCACTATCACCTCTAAAGATTTCATATATGTTGATTGCAAAAGTTTAGATCTCAAAAAAAGAAATTTTAAATAGTAGATGTTTGGTCTACAAAGGGCATAATTTTGAATATATAGACTAGCAACTGAATTTCAACCCCAGTAAAATAAAACTCAAATCAGCCAGATGGGTCAAATTGCCAAACCTCCCGGTTGAGCTCATCCATAATGAAATCTTAAGGGAGATAGGTAATCACTTGGGAGAATTCATAGGAATAGAAAAGGATTTATTATCCAACTCTGATGTTCTCTTGTTAGTAAAATTGGATATAAGTATGGTAACCCTCGAACCTCTTGAAATTAAAACTAACTAGGCCAATTACTGTATTAAGCCAGTATTTTATAAGGGCCCTCCCCACAGTAATTTTATCAATAGTACACCAAAAACACATACTAATAAGAATCCTAAACCCCAGTCAGCAAAGGTAAACATCAGATTCAATGATAACAAAGGTAGATTTATAGTGGATTACCAAAGGACTGGCCTTCCTTCCCTTAAACAACACCATTGAGGTATAAGAGAGTTAACTATATAAGATCATAACCTGAGTATGGTAACAACTCAGCCCATAAAATGCCCTAAACCATCTCAGAATTCCAAAAGGAATACACAAAGGTAGAGTCATAAACTTACAATATAGAATATGAACCCCACACAGGAAATATCAGATAAAGGAACACCAGTAGCGGCTGAGAATACAAACAAGAGTTATGAACTTCAGATAGGTAAGGTTAGGATGGAGCTTGAGGAGGGGGAAGTTCCTGTAGAATAAATTAGTAATATTAACCCCCAAGCAGGGGAAGGAAGCTTAGATCCAGAGGTTTCAGAAACACCAGAATGGGTCCCAAACACTTATGAAATAAAGGAAAAGCATAAGGACAATGGGAATCATAAGAAACCCACAGATAAGGTTAGCCATAGGGACTTAGAGGAGATCTATAATGAGATCCTTAACAAGGCAATAGAGGAAGTAGTAATCGAAGAAGCAAACAAAGAGAAGGAAAAACTTATCACCAAGATCTTAGAACTAGAAGAACTGGAAAAAAGGTAGGAGAATGGTAAAGAGGACCTAAAAGAGCAGGGAGATAGAGAGATGGAGGAAGCAGACCCATGGTTGGGAATCATCATAACTGATTTTAGTAAAGAAACCCCAGACTGTGCCAAAAGTAATAAAAAAAGGGGCAGGAAATCATTACTAGTACTAAGAGAGAAAGCAGGTGAGGCAATAGATCAAACTAAGATTACCACACTGTTTAATGTAGGGAAGGGGGAGAAACTTCCCATTGCACCATGAGAGTATACACTTGGAATGTTAGGGGTCTCAATGCCCCTAACAAACAATGAATCATAAAACACTGTATAACCAACACAAAACCAAACATACTAATGCTCCAAGAAACAAAACTAAATAAAGATGAGATAGACACTCTAAATAAGAAGCTAGGAATATGGGAACTAGTAGGAGTCCTAGTAGAGGGTGCCTCGGGGGGCCTTGGGGTAATCTAGGATCCTAGAATGGTTTCATTTTCAGTAACAAGTTGTAAAAAGAACTGGATGGTGGGGAATATTAGAAGCATCAGAAGCAATCTACACTTCTTTCTTATTAACATCTATGGTCCTTCCCAAAACCAGGACAAGAGATTAGTCTGGATAGAAATAGAACAATTCTTGGCAACCTTACAAGATCAGGTTTGTATTCTGGGTGGAGATTTCAATGCAATCTTAGACCCTAAAGAAAAGCTGGGAGGATCTGTGAGGTTATCCACAGTAGTAATTGAATTTAAGGACTGGGTTCATAAGAACAATTTAATGGAAATCAAAACTGCACAAGAGGGTTTTACATGGAACAACAGAAGGAAGGGCTTTAGCAATATTGCAGAAAAATTGGGTAGATTCCTGGTCAAGGGCAATTGGGCACAACTCTCTTCTATTCTGAAAGCTGAGATCCTATCATACTCGAACTCCGATCACTACCCAGTCTAGCTAAGTATATCAAAAGACTGCCAACCCAAACGGTGCCCCTTCAAATTTGAACAAATGTGGGTCAAAGATAATAACCTTTTAATCTTAATTGAGCAATGGTGGAAAGAAACTAGAGTCTCTGGATCTAAGATTTTTTGTTTATTATCCAAATTAAAAACTATCAAATGTAAGCTTCTTAGTTGGAATAAGACTAACTTTGGTAATATCTTTGAAATCAAAACTAAGTTAGAAGAGGAACTTGAAAACCTCAATAGAAGTGTGATAACTAAAGGCATGGATGCAGAATCATATGAAAAATAAAAATAGCTAAAAATGGAATATGAAGATATCCTAGCCAAAGAGGAAATATTTTGGCAACAAAAGTCCAGAGAGACATGGCAAGAAGCGGGTGATAAGAACACTAAGTTCTTCCACAATAGCATGAGAGCATGCAAAAATGTAAATAGGATCTTTAAAATTAAAGATGCAAATAATGTCTAGATCGAAGATCCTCAACAAATTGCATATGAAACAGTTAGGTACTTTGAGGATATTCTTAACAATCAAGAAGGATCTAATTGGTTGCACCAACAAGCCATACTGAAGGATATTCCAAGGATTATCTCAGAGGATCAAAACAAAGACCTCAATGGTAAATTTACTAAAACTAATGTTGAACTAGTGATCTCTCTAATGTAGCCGGACAAAGCTCTGGGACCAGATGGCTTCCGAGCATTTTTCTTTCAAAAATGCTGGCACTTCATAGGAGGTGAAATAGTCAATGCTTTAGAAGGGGTAAGAAATTAAAAGAAGTAAATAATATTTTTCTCTCTCTCATACCAAAAAAAGAGAAGCCAGAAAATCTAGGGGATTTGCAGCCTATTTCTCTTTGTAATACTATATATAAGATCCTCACTAAAACCTTAGCAAACAGAATTCAGACAGTTCTACCAGACGTCATAAGTGATGAGCAAATAGGGTTTGTCCCAGGAAGATCCATATTTGATGGAATTATTATAGCCCAAGAAGCCATTCACTTCATACAACAAAATAAAAATCCTAGTATGTTAAATAAATTAGATATTAGTAAAGCCTGCAACAAGGTTGACTGGCGTTTCCTTTGCAAAACTTTAGAAGCCTTTGGATTTTCTAAACAATGGATAAACCTTATTTATGCATGCATTTCTAACCCCAAGTTTTTAGTTTTAGTCAATGGGACCCCTAAAGGTTTTTTTAATATATCAAGAGGATTGAGACAAGGGGACCCTATCTCCCCTTTTCTCTTTATTATAATGGTAGAAGTTCTAGGGAGAATGATCACCAAGGTAAGGTTAGAAGGAAAGGTTCAAGCAATCAAAATCACCTTAGGTGTAGATCCTACAACTCATCAACAGTTTGTTGATGATACAATGCTCTTTGGTATGGGATGCATTGAAGAAGCTAAGGCATTCAAAGAAATCTTGGATTCATACTGTAGGGCCTCTAGACAAGAGGTTAATGCTGATAAATCAGCAATTTATTTTTTCAATACAGAGCCAGAAACTGAAAGGGAAATCTGTAGAATTTTATCCTTTAAAAGAGGAGAGATGCCTTATAAATATTTAGGTATACCTTTGGGTAAAAGAAACAAGACTAATGCTCTCTAGGACCATATCACCTCTAAGATCAGAAAAAATCAGAATCATGGAAAGGCAAGTGGCTATCATCAGCAGGCAAAGTTACAATGCTAAATTTGGTTCTCTCAGCTATCCCAGTATACCAATTATCCTGTATGAATTTTCCAGCAGAAAAATGTGAAGAAATCAACAAAACTTTAAAAACTTTCCTATGGTAGGGCTCAGAGGATAAAAAGAAAATGGCAGTTGTTGCCTGGGATAAAATCTGTAGACCAAAAGAAGAAGGTGGCTTGGGTTTGAAAAACTTCAAGGAGCAGAGCAAGGCATTAGGTGCTAAACTCATATGGAAAATGTATCAGTAGCCTAATTTAAAGTGGGTTAAAATCCTTAGATACAAATATCTTAGAGGTGAGGAACCGGCCTTCCTATTCAGAATGGCCAATCCCCCTAAAGGCTCTCGCCTTTGGAATTTCATGATGGATTGCATAAAGCTCATTATGGACAAACTGACTTGGAGTCTTGGTGATGGAAATCAAGCACTTTTTTTGGGATGACTCTTGTGGGGGTTCAAGACGTTAAGTAGCTTGGGTAACTTAGAAAATGCCAAAAGAATCCTAGAATCCTAATGGGGAAAGCAAGTAAAAGATTACATAGATTTCCCCAATAATGGGGAGAGTTAGGGTTGGAATTGGAAATCCCTGGAAAATATGAACCTCCTGAATAATGAAAAAAAGAAATTGATTGACATCCTTAATAACAGGAAGGTATCCCTCAAAGGAGGCTCAGATAGATTAGTTTAGGATGGGGCCAAATTAGGAAACTATAAAACTAAGGATGGTTATAAAATTTTAATCAAACAATAGCTCAGACCAAAATCAAATATCCCACTGAGACTCTATTGGGATAAGAACTGTCTTCCAAAAGCTAGGATGTTTGTATGGATGGCCCTACAGAAGAAAATATTAACAGTGGATAGGTTCACAAAGATGGGTTATGAAGGGCCTAACAGATGCCCCCTATGTGAAAATGAGCAAGAAACAACAGATCATATTCTTCTCGATTGTCAATTTTCTAATAAATGTTGGAACTAGCTAAGCAAGAAGATGGGATGGATTACAACCCTTCCTAATAACATACTAAACCTATTCTAGTGTTGGCCTGATACGCACAAACAAAGCATTTACCATAAGTTATGGACAATTACCCCTTCGATTATGATATGGGAAATTTGGAAAGAAAGGAATAGAAGAATATTTAAAGACAGAAAATTGACTTTTAAACAGCTAATTAGTAAGATTGAAGCCGTTATCATAGAAATTATCGATAGCAGGGTACTTCATAACCTTAAAAAAGATACGTCAATGTCTTTCAGGGATGATAAGATGCACGGGAAATGGGTAGGATTAAAATTGCCCTCCTTTGTGGGACCAGGCATCCATAACACCACCAATAAGAGACAGGAATGTAAGTAGCAACCTCCTAAAGAAGGTTGATTCAAGCTTAATTTTGACAGGACGTCTAGGGGCAACCTGGGAGCAGTAGGTATAGGCTATATAATTCATGATTCTAAATAGAGAGTAATCACAACCTTAGCCAAACCACTAGGAGAAGCAAAAAACAATATAGCAGAACTGACTGCTCTGATTGAAGGTCTGAAAATCTGCAAAGACTTGAAAATTGAAAAAGTTGAGGTCAAAGGAGACTCCGCAATCATCATTAATGCCTTACGTAAAGGGAGTATGCCTAATTGGAGACTAAATTCCCTTCTTACTATTGCCCTAGACTTCACTACTTCTTTTAGAAGGTGCACATTTAACCATATTTATAGGGAAGGTAATAGTAAAGCTGACTCCTTGGCTAATAAAGGGGCTGATGGCAAATGCCTTTCTACTAAAGGTTAACCCTAAAGAAGGAATTTTAAACTCCTTAAATTTTGGATGGATGCTCACTTTTCTATTTAGAACTGCTTACAGTCTCATAAGACGCGTATACCTTTATGTAGCCAATAAGATCTCCACTAGTTCAATCACATATTCGAACTAATACCGAGTCTCCATAGAGTCCTAGTTTTAGGACAGAATTGGAGAAGGTAAGAACAACTGAGATGAAATTAGATTCTTATTTATCAAGTGTAGATCACTTCAAATTAAAGATTTGAAGTTTGGTAATGATTTGTAGTCCTTCATACAAAATTAACTAAAAATTATAATCAGAAGTCATGATGCATCATTTTAACCAAATAAAACCTCATTTCATAATCTTTTTGGTTCCGCAACATGCATATAGCTTTGTATATCATCTTGTATGTTTCCCTTTGCCAAACATACAAACTCAAAATACACACAAAGCATCTTATACAAACCCTCTCTTTATACATGTACATCAGCTTGTATATTGAAATATACAAAGCATCTTGTATATCGGCTTGTATATCAAAGATATACATTGTTATTTATACAAGCATCTTATGTTATTTCGGCTTGTATATCGAAGATTTACATTGACTATTTATACAACATCTTATGTTATATTGGCTTGTATATCAAAGATATACATTGTTATTTATACAAGCATCTTGTATATTGGCATGTATATCAAAGATATACATTGTTATGTTATACATTTCAATATACAAAGCATCTTGTATACTAGCTTGTATATCGAAGATATACATTGTTATTTATACAAGCCTGATATGCAAACGGTGGAGCCCACATTGTTATTTATACAAGCCTGATATATCAGCTTGTATATTAAAATATACAAAGCATCTTGTATATCAGCTTGTATATCGAAGATATACATTGTTATTTATATAAGCATCTTATGTTATATCAGCTTGTATATCGAAGATATACATTGTTATTTATACAAGCATCTTGTATATCAGCATGTATATCGAAGATATACATTGTTATGTTATACATTTCAATATACAAAGCATCTTGTATATCAGCTTGTATATCGAAGATATACATTGTTATTTATACAAGCTTGATATGTATTGTATGTATATTGAAATGTATAACCTGAAACATACATACAATGCATGAAACATACAACAATAAAACCTCATTTCATAATCTTTTCGGTTTTGCGACATGCATATAGCTTTGTAGATCGTCTTGTATGTTTCCCTTGGCCAAACATACAAACTCAAAATACATACAAAGCAACTTATACAAATCATCTTTTTATACATGTATATTAGCTTGTATATTGAAATATACAAAGCATCTTGTATATCGGCTTGTATATTGAAATATACAAAGCATCTTGTATATCGACTTGTATATCGAAGATATACATTGTTATTTATACATGCATCTTATGTTATATGTATATCGGCTTGTATATCAAAGATATACATTGTTTATATACAAGCTTCCTATATATCGGCTGGTATATCAAAGATGTACATTGTTATGTTATACATTTCAATATACAAAGCATCTTGGTATATCCACGATGTATATAAAGTGCAATGCATCTTCCAATATACTTTATGTCATAATGCATCATTTTAACCAAATTTCAACCTTTTTGAGTTCTGCATTGTATGTATATTGAAATGTATAAAACATACATACAATGCACGAAACATATAACAATAAAACCTCATTTCATAATCTTTTCGGTTCCACTGGATGCTCAGTGAGAGTTCTACTGACTTCACCATCGGCATGACTTTCTTCATCGCCGTGTGATTAATATTCTTCCCCAATCTCTCAAGTGTCACCGATATGGCTATCGGTGAGAGTCTCATCGATGAATGTGACTATCATTGTCATTGGGGTAATCTGTGTCATCGGGATAACATATTTAGGGTTACCCGATCGTAGTCATCTCCCCAATAGCCTTTTATGTCCTAGATCGGAAAGACTTTCATAACATGTCACTGATATCATCATGAGAATTGCTTCAGTCAGACTTGTAAGCCTTGTTCCAATTCACTTGTTCTCGCCGATGGTTCTTATTCTTCACACTTATCAGTGTAAGTTACACCAAAGCACTTTTCTTCAATCGCTGAGACATTAGAGTATCGAGAGTCTTTAATCTTTCTTTTCGATGCTTGTCTCCTACCGATGACTGCTAGTCTCCTCTGTTCTACTAGATGATCAGTGAGAGTCTTACTGAAATTTCTTATTGGTATGATCTACATCATCGGGAGGTCTTGTAGAGTATTCTCCGATAGGCTTTAGTTATACCGATCAGTGTGACTAGTAGCTTTCTCTCCAACGAAATGTCATCGGTATCATTTTCTCCATCAGTGACTTTTGAAATCTTCTCCCTGACCCTTATTCTCATGCTGATAGCCTTTTTAACAAGTTTCCCATGGATCGGTATAACTAACATGAGGTCTTGCCGATGTAAGAAATTGAGGCCCTTTACATTATTCGTGATAAAAGTCATAGGATTTTATGGGATATATCAGTTGTTTTATTCTGATTTTGGATGAAATATTTTTGTTTTGGTCGGGTATGGATGAGCAAGAATACAAGAAAATTTTAAATTTTCCTATCCCAACACTTTGATTAAAACTTGAATCGCTACTGGCATGTGAGAAGGCAGGAAATTAGATTGGCAATAATGAGGTTTCAAGTCGAGCTTTGGCTGCCATTCTAGCTTATTTGAGAGATATTATAGATTTGACAAATAATAACATTTTTCTTTGATGGGTTAAAGTTTAGATGGTTCACCAACATTATCAGTGACTTGATCGATCACTTATGCCCACACTTGGGTATATATATTTGCATTTTTACAAGTATATATATTTAGATATTGGCATATATAGGGGATCAGTCAACTAGTATGGGATTTAAGTTAACTTTGAAGCAAGTGTGTTTGAATATTTATGATAATATTGGCAAGAGCAAGTATTTTAATTTTTCCTCTCATGCAAAGGATTTAGAGAACTAACAGGTGTTTGCAGGAAGAGAAGTCTATTATATCCTTGTTTTGTTTAGCTAACATGCAAAAAGAGTTGGAAGTTTTCCCTGTGGTCTTAGGTAAGACAGGTAATCTTGCAGGAGCTAGACAGAAGAAGCCCCTCACTTGATAATAGACAGTTGATCTAATACTTTATGTCATCGAGGACATCCCAGGAGCCAGAGAATGAATAAGCCATATAGCAAGAGAATATCAGAAGAAAGGCCCTAGTATAGGGTAATGTTTGTACTTGTACCCTAGAAATTGTATAAGAAAGGATGAGTCCTTGTTGGGCTTGACCCCGTATAAGATCTATAAATAAATAGTATGTACTAGACTATAAAAGTCCTGGGCTAGACTGGAGGTTTTCTTTGCTATGTTCTTTCCTACCGGTACTCACACTGAACAGAGCTGTATTTTATTGTATTTTATTACTGACTTTATATATTTATGGCCTTGGCCTTTTACCAATCAAAAAAAAAATTGAAATAAAATAATAAAATAATTACATGATGCCAAATTGGATTTCAAATTTGAGTCTGTTAATAAATATAATTTCAGCATTATATTTATTAACTAACTCGGAATAATAGAGGAGGGAAAAGATTAAATTATCCTTTCCTGTAAAATAAGAGTAAAATTGATAAAAGATGAAACAATTAAAACATGCTAGGGAAATAAAATAGTTACTCCAATTAATATGAAATTTAAAATCAAAGGGAACACACTTCCCATCTTAACAAAATCCAACCCTTCCCTTTTTAAAATACAATTCACAAGGCAATAAACAAAAATACAAACCCTCAAAATAAAACATAATTCAAAAACATTGAAGTAATAAGCAAGTCAACCTTCTCCAAAAAGTCCCCAAAATAAAAGAGAGGGAAGAATGAGGAATTCCGATGCACATGAGAAAATAAGAAAATAGAAATTTATCTAATATCTAAATTTAATTCCTCACATCCTCCTCTTGCCCTAATTCCATTTTAAATTGGTTTTCCAATAGAAAGCCCTAAGTTATTTTTTTATTGTTTCCTTAAGGAAACCCTAACTCTTCTTTCTCTCATTTTGTTTTGCCTCCAATAGTTTTCTTTGTTTTCTTTTCTTCTTTTTGTTCATACTTGTTTGCAGGTTGGCGATCTTTCAACAATTGCCACCATAGGGATGAAACTAGAGGTAAATTTCATTGGTCTTCAAAAGAGTTTATTTGTTATTATGCATATATGTTTTATTTAATAAATATCTGTATTTATCTATATTTATATATACTGTAATTTTTTTTTTATCTACAAGGGTTTAAATCTCAGAATAAAAGTATATAATTTCTAATTGATTTTCATTAATGGCAGGACAAATTTGAAAGACATAGAGTAATGGAATGGCAAGGAGGAGGGAGAGAGGGGTTCGCAGTGACGGCGGTGCCGTCTAGTGGCTATAGGTTTAATGGTTGAAGGGCCAAAGGGAGAGTGTGGGCCGCATGGTGGAGAGTGCCGGGAGCGTGGGGGAGAGAGGCTACAGGGGAGTGGTGTGCGGTTATTACTTAAGTGATAGTGGTGGGGAGGGGGTCGAAACCCCCACCCACACCCTCAAAGAAGCAACGACAGCGATGGACTGTGGTGGGTGCCAACGCCCACCACAGCCCCCACCTCTTAACTTTTTTTTTGGTTAGTTTTCTTTCTAAATTAAAAAAAACCTACAGTCTATACACATTCCACTATCAAAGGGCTTTTTCTCTACAGTTTTCTATGATACAAATTTCTAAACTAAAAGTATTTTTATAAATAAATAAATATATATATAGTATTTTTATAAATATATATATATATATATTTGTGTGTGTGTACATATATATATTTAAACTCAGATTTCAACTAACAATTTATCCAAAATAACACAGTATAAATACGCTTTTCTATTATGGTAAAAATATATATACATATGCACTTATTTATATATATATATATATATTTATATATAAGTGTATATATATTTTAATATAAACAACAATATATAACTTCTGTGTTTTCTTCTATTTTTAGCATATACATAGTGAATAAAAAAAATTAAACAGCAACTAGATTTCAAAAAAAAGGGCATATATATATTTATACATATATATAATCCCATATATATATATATATATATATGTATGTATAATTATATATACACACTTTAAACTAACTTTCTCATTAACTCTAATTTTTTATTTAATCATAGAATACTAATTTTTTTTAATTTCTGTATCAAAAGTAGATAATCCAGTATTAAATTTATTTTTGAAGCATACATTAATAGAGATATGTTTTTTTTTTAATGAACTTATAAGGTAGAATATGCATTTTCATCTAAATTTTTTCAACAGCTTAACTTCCTAAACTGCAACTATTAATATGAACTTACAATGCAACAAAACAGAAAATTAATTTAAAATTTCTCTTTCTTTCTTTTGTCTGCAAGAAAATTTATTCCACAACTATTATGTATTTTCTTTTTTGAAAAGAACAATGGCAACAAATATATATTTAAATTCACATGCATTTCTCAAAACACACCAACTCCACAACATAAAGAATAAAAAACTTTTTAATTAAAACATAAGGAAGGTTTACATTGCAACACTCATTACATCCAACTCCATGGGTAGAATAACTTGACAAAATAAATCACAATAGGGCCACAAAGGCCATGGCTCAAACAACCAACAATGTAAGACCAAGGCAACACAAAAATGGACTTCTCCAAAGATCCATTTCCTTAATAAGAACCTGCAATAAATACACAACAAGAAGGGTCCTCCCTACCGTAGACCCGCCAGTGGGTCACCCCCGAGCTAGGGAGGTAGGGATTCACATGGTTGCAAACACACCACAACAAGTATCAAAGAAACAACAACACAAAAACTAACCCCAAGGATAAACACACAACACAACTCATGAGAATGAGTTTGATAGGGGTAGGGAATGGACCCCTCTACTCAAAGGCCACACCAAAAATACAAAATACCAAATCTTATGGCCTCAAGCCAAAACCTCCAAAACCACAACTCTCCAAATATCTAAAAATAAACTTCCATGGCACTCTTGCCATCCAAATATTCTCAACACCAAGTAAAAAGCCCTCAAGGCCTTAAGTAACACAAAATATGGGAGTGACTTCAAGGAGGTTGCTTTCCCCTACCCCAAACAAGTTGAGCCTTACCTCCAAATGGAGGTACTCTCACCAAACTCCCATCCCACACAAAAATGAAACAACAAACAACAAATCTACAAACACATCATAATAAAAAAATATGCAAGGGTAAAGAACATAGTCATGAGGCTTACCTTCAAAAGCCCTATAATGGAAGCACGTTTGGTGATGAGCTCCAAACTTCTCCAAACCTTCCAATCTCTAAAATCTCTCTAACTTCCCCAAAATTTTCTCAAAATAGAAAGGAATCTCCAAAATGCAAGAACCCCACACTCCTCAATAAGAGGAGGTAATATAGGCCTTCTAATGTGGCCTTGAGGAATGAGAAGGTGACACTTGTCACCTTCTCCTTCATCCTCCTATGCCACTAGCAAGGGAGAGGAAGTGTGAGGGTGACAAGTATCATCCTCCAATTCCATCTCAATCCTCACCTTATCCACTTGTGCTCTCACACATGTGTGAGAGAACAACTGGTGAGGTGGTATTCCCCTTCAAGCCTCTATGAGGATAAGGGATGCCATATGGCATCCTCTTATCCTCTAAGAGAGCCATCTCCCTCTAAGAAGCTCTCACACATATGTGGGAGACTTGGAGGAAGATCCCACACACTTGGGAGTCTTGGAGACCTCCCAAGTCTCCTTAGTGAAGGGATTCCCAAACATTGGGAAGAGAGATGAGTCTTTCCCAAAGCATGACTCATCTCCCACCCTTATCTAATTCAAATTTCGTCACTTTAACTAAACCTCAGTTTAGAGTGACCAAAAGTGAGTTATCCCAAGGTTTAGTTAGTCAAAATTGACCCTAGACCCATGGGTAACCACCCAGGGTAATTTTGGGACACTAAGGTTCACCTAGGGAGTCATAAATCCACTTTAAATGGCCTCAAAAATAAAAACAATACCAAGTGGTATAAATCAATAAAAATTATACAACACATGATATAATTAAATTAAATAAAGGGTACTAGGCCAAAATGATAAAAGAATAAACAAGCACTTAATCAACACTCAAATTCAAACATGATCCTCATCCCTCTTGGGAATGGATTAGTTTCACAGGGAATAACATGTGTGAATTCTACCTCTAATTTCCCATGGCTTTGGAATGCAAATCCTATACATCTCGATCAAGTGTCAATCATATCATGAATAATCATAGCCAAAGCAACTAGAATTAAATTCATGCCAATGAGTACAACAATAATCATCTATAACATAATTCCAGATTAAACTACATTTTTCTATCAAATGTCAAATAATCATCATCACATAAATAACTAGAAATCACATCACAAAACATCATCTAATATATCTCACATGTCTAATCACAAAATAGCATCAAAATATGATCAAATTGAATCACCATATGTCTAATCAATGTCATATCAAAATCAGGAGATATAATCAAATCTGCATAATGAAACCATAGTCTCTAAAAGTCTGATAATGTCATCAACTGAAATGCAAAATGATCAAAATAAGGAAGGAAAAATAATTGGCCTCACATCCTCCCCCCTAAGAATAAAGTTCCTTCTGGAAGTCATAAAAAAGGTGAGGATAGAGTGCCCTCAAACTAGCTGCATCCTCCCAAGTCATTGTGACCTCATCATAACGATCCCACTAGACCCTAACTTAGTCAAGCTCTCGACCTCGAAGGCCCAGCGTCCCACGAGCTAATATGCAAATTGGCTCCAAAGCCAACTACCCATCCACCTCTACCTATAGAGCACTCCAGTCCAATACATGAGATAAATTAGATATATATCACCTCAATATAGAAATATCTAGATGATAGACAATAGGTCCTATCCACTCCAAGATCTCAAAAGGTCCTACAAACTATGGTGCAAGCTTAGAGCCCTTTCCATAATGGATTGGACTCTTGTGTGGCCGCACTCTAAGAAAAACCCTGTCACCCACTGAGAAGCTCTGATCAATCCTCTTAGCATCGGCATACACCTTTTGTCTATCCTGTGCCTCCTGAAGTCTCTACCTAATCAGTGTGACCTACTACTCCATATCCTAAACTAACTCTAGACCAATGGCAACCCTGTCCTCTATCTGATCCCAACTCAATTGTGTCCTGCATGGTCTGCCATATAAAGCCTGAAAAGGAGGCATACCCAATGAGATGTGATGCCCATTATTGTAGGTAAACTCAACCAGATACAGATACTCCTCCTATCTAGACTGATGGTCCATAACATACATATGAAGCATGTCCTCCAACACCTAATTCACCCACTCAGTCTATCCATCTGTCTTAGGATGATAAGTGGAGCTAAAGTTGAGCTGTGTGCCAAACACCTATTGCAAGGCTCCCTAGAAAGCTGAAGTGAACACAGAATCCCTATCAGAAATGATGTGGTGAGGTACTCCATGTAATCTCACAATATCGACTAAGAATACTCTCGCCATTGCTGGTTCATTGTACGTTGTGCGTACAGGTGAGAAATGTGCCACTTTGGTCAACTTTTCTACTGTCACCATGATGGCATCATGGCGACGTGAAGACATAGGAAGACCAACAATAAAATCCATGGAAATGGTGTCCCATTTCCACTCAGGTATCTCGTGAGGGTATAAAAGACCTGCTAGATGTTGATGCTTGGCCTTGACCCTCTAGTACTCAAGGCATCAAGAAACAAACTCTACAATATCCTGTCTCATACCCGCCCAATGGTACAATTGTCGTAGGTTGGCATGCATCTTCTTCACCCTTGGATGTGCTGCATATGGTGCTCTGTGAGCCTCTGATAACACTACAGTACATAGGTCACTTGCGTGGGGTACATAGATGCAATGTCGATGACAAAGTAACCCATCTGCCTCAAGTGAATACCCTGCAAACTTGGCCACAAGGGCCGTCTGTGAACTGATCTCTTGCTGTACCTCAAGAAACCACTCATCCTCTAGTAGATGCTGAATAATGCATCCTCTCAAGTCTACACTTAGAGTCAAGGTCGAGAGCTCGTGGTGCCTCTGACTCAATGCGTCAGCAACCACATTCTCCTTCCCTTTGATGTAGTGTACATCAAAGTCATACTCACAAATAAACTCCATCCAATGCCACTGACGGGTGTTCAGATTTGGCTATGTAAAGATATACTAAAGACTATGGTGATCTGAATGAAGCTCAAAGCAACGACCCAATAAGAAATGTCTCCAACGAACTAGAGCATGAACCACTGCAACTAACTCCAAGTCATGAGTGGGGTAGTTCAGCTCATGGATCTTGAGCTTTCGCAACTCATACGTGATCACTCTACCACCGTGCATAAGTACGGCTCCCAAACCCTCAAGTGATGCATTCGTGCAAACTATAAAATCTACTGCAAGATCAGGAACCGCTAAAATGGGAGCGTTGGTGAGATGCTCCTTGAGGACCCTAAAGGACCTCTCACACTGCTCAGTCCATAGAAAGCTCTTCCCTTTCTACTGAAGGGAAGTAATGGGGTGCGCTATCCAAGAAAAACCCTCAACAAAGTGATGGTAATAACCAGCTAACCCCATAAAACTCCTGACCTCTATCACACTGGTGGGTGCTGGGCAATCTCTGATAGCCCTGATCTTCAATGGATCTACTAAGATTCCATCACCAGATAGGATATGCCCCAAATACTATACCTCTGTCCTGAAAAATGCACACTTTGCCAAGTTCCCATAAAGATTCTGCTCCCTCAAACACTGTAGAACCTGACGTAGGTGCTCCTCATGCTCCTCCTCAGTCCATGAATAGATCAAAATCTCATCAAGGAAAATAATCACAAACTGGTCCAAGTAGGTACGGAACACCCCGTTCATGAGACTCATGAACACTGCAGGGGCGTTCGTCAAATCGAAGGGGACCATAGTGAACTCATAGTGGCCATATCGAGTCTGGAAGGCGGTCTTATGGATGTCTGCCTCTGTGATACGTAACTGATGGTAACTGGACTTCAGTTCAATCTTAGAGAACACCATGGCTCCCTA
The DNA here is from genome assembly GCA_027924645.1 of Cunninghamia lanceolata. Classification (NCBI taxonomy): domain Eukaryota; kingdom Viridiplantae; phylum Streptophyta; class Pinopsida; order Cupressales; family Cupressaceae; genus Cunninghamia; species Cunninghamia lanceolata. Next base: position 5,857,495 of record BSBN01000501.1, on the reverse strand, counting down.
CATCTGATCAAAGAGATTGTTAATCCTGGGCAAAGGATAATGGTTCTTCACTATCACCTTATTCAACTACCTATATTCCATGCATAATTGAAGAGACCCATCCTTCTTCTTCACGAAGATGACAAGAACACCCCAAGGTGAAACGCTCGGTCGGATATTCCCCTTCTCGAGAAAGTCCTCAAACTGTAACTTGAGCTCTATGAAGTCATGAGTGGTCATCCTGTAGGGTACACGAGACACTGGTTCGGCACTCGATACTAAGTCAATATGAAAGTCTACCTCACGACGAGGTGGCATCCCCGGTAACTCTGGTGAAAACACATCGGCAAACTCTCTAAGGATGGGATGATCATCCAAAGATGCCTTAGGCTCGTCATCTGATCTGTCACTCACGATGATAGCAAATATCTGGCATCCCTTCCGCATGCAGCACTTAAGCTGCTGAGTGGATATCATACACATTGTTGTGGGCTTCTGCATGCCCACTACCTCAGTTGATGTACCATGTCCATCTAAGTAGCTAATCACCTTTCAGCAATAATCTAGCTTGGCTCAATGAGCCACAAGCCAGTCCATACCCAAAACCACATCGTAGGATCCTAATGTCATAACTCTAAGGTCACATACTGTGGCAAAGGGTCCCAAAGAAATCTCGTAGTCGTGGACTAAGGTATTTACTGTCATCTTGGCCCCAGAGGCCAACTCAACCATCCACCCATCACCCTGCCTAGAGGCCACCAGCCTGCAATGCTCCACTAACGATGGAGATATGAAAGAGTCAATAGCACTAGAGTCAAAGAGAATAGAAATGGGAATACCCCTATCATACCTGACGTCTTGATCACTGATGCCTAAAAATTAGCCTGGCGGTTATCAACTGCTGTGAACATATGGTGGGACCTACCACCATCTCCAACCGTCTACTCTAATCCTCCTGTACGATGCTACCCCCTACTATAAAGCCCTGTGGACACTCTCTGGCTAGATGTCCTACTCCACCACACACATAACATGGGCCCCTAGCCTGTACCTGACTAGTTTGAGTCCTACTTGACTACTGCTGTCTTGATCTACCTGTGGACCCTTGTGAGCCCCTATATGACTATTGTGACCTCGCAGGTCCCGCAGGTGGTCCCTGTTGCCTCTAATCTCTGTGCAGGCCCTACTACTGCCAACCTCTATTATGAACCCCATGTGCCCTCTTATGTGTCCTAGCTCTTTGTTGCTTCTGTGGCTACTATGCTATGGGGGCCTAAGAGGTAAGGGTGCGAAACTAATTCCTCCACTATGAGGTGGCTATGATGGTCTGCAGTAACTCTGTTGATGTTGTTGCTACCCATGATCTTGAAACTATGGGCATGAACTCTACCCTCATCCCTGTATCTCCTTAGCTATGTATGCCTTCTCAGTAGTATCACTCAAAGTCTGGGGGTTTGCCATGTGAACAAGCCCTACTATGCTATGGTTCAATCCTCTGATAAACTTATGAACAGGAGTTTCTCGTCATGGAGATACTCCACATATCGAGACAACTCGGTAAATCTACCCTCATACTGAGCAACCGTAAGTCCTCTCTGCTAAAGGTCATGAAAATCATCTATGCGACACTGCCTGTAGTGATTTGATAAGTATCGCACATTGAAGAACTCTATGAATGTCTCCCATGTGAGTGTGTCCAAAGATAGATGGCACTTGCACTCCTTAGTGCGCCACCAGGTAGCTACTACATCTCGCAATAGGTGGACTGCCACATGAGCATTCGTGTTTCCCTCGTAAGGATGCAACGTAAAGCATTTATCTAAGTTGATGAGCCAGGCCTCTGCTTCAGCTCCCTCTATGGTCTTGACAAATTTAGGAGGATTTAGTCTCAACAAATCCCTGATGGGATCTCCTCGGTCTCTATGCCCTTTGATAGGCTCATCCGCATAATAATCATATGGCATGTGAACAATGTGCTCCACTCGTACTGCCTCATCATGCCTAGCATGACATGGAGGGCTTCTGCTACGGGCCCTGTCAGCCGATCCAACATCCTCTACCATCGTATCTTACCTCAACATATGGCTCCACACATGGTGCCCCTCACGGCTCAACGTGGGGCTCCACACGTGGCTCGACATGAGACTCTGCTCATGGCTCCATGCATGGCTCCTCTCACAGATCATCATGGGGTTCAACATGTGGCTCTATCCACGGCTCAACTACAGCTGGTGGCCCAATATCTAGTAGGGCCGGTGGTGCCTGCGGTACCTGTGGGGCCGGTGGTGCCTGCGGTACCTGTGGGACTGACGGTGCCTATCCCTCAGCTAATGAATCACTGTGCACCTCAGCGGATGTAGTGTGGTAGGACTGCACTCACCGAACTCATCTGGGAGGCATCCTACAAAAATGAGGTAAACACAAATTAATCAAAGTTGAGGAAATAATAATGTGCCCTAAACAAGCCCAGTGTTTAAACTTGGGCTCTGATACAAAATGTCATGCCTAAATTTCCAATGCGGTCACAACACACAACACACATGTCATGTCCATATTTGTCATGTGGTCATGACACGAAATACGAAAAACTTTTCTACCTATCCCTAGGAACCCCCTCGCATGCGTTTGCGTGCTCGATGGCAATACACATAAGGCGTAAACAAGTCAACATAGTTCGGGGAAGTGCATTGTCCTATGCAGTCCCCTGTGCGATGATAGCTGTCCAGGGGGTATGCGACGTGAAGCGTGCTGCTTATAGGGTTAGAATGATTTCAATCCAAACCCTAAGTTTCTAAGGTGAGAAGGGGATTTCATCAAATTTGAAACCTAACCCTAACTCAGATCAAAAATGAAATTGAAATAATGATTAAGAAATAATGGCATGATGGACACATGATAAAGTGGAATGGTAAGATAAAAGTTAATAAAATATCGTAAAATTAAAACCCTAGAAATCTAGGAAAAATTTGATAGCATAACGCATTTTCAATAATCAACTTAAAAATTTTAAAATAAAACCCCAATGAGAAATTAAACAAAATTTAAGAATAAAAAAATAAACTTAAGAAATTTTTTTAAAAAATTTAAAATAACAAAATGAATACCTCGCGAAGGCCAATTAAATCGACCTTGCATTAAAAGGTTAAAAATTTGAATTAAAATAATAAAATAATTACATGATGCCAAATTGGATTTCAAATTTGAGTCCGTTAATAAATATAATTTCGGCATTATATTTATTAACTAACTCAGAATAATAGAGGAGGGAAAAGATTAAAATATCCTTTCATGTAAAATAATAGTAAAATTGATAAAAAGATGAAACAATTAAAACACGCTAGGGAAATAAAATAGTTACTCCAATTAATATGAAATTTAAAATCAAAGGGAACACACTTCCCATCTTAACAAAATCCAACCCTTCCCTTTTTAAAATACAATTCACAAGGCAATAAACAAAAATACAAACCCTCAAAATAAAACATAATTCAAAAACATTAAAGTAATAAGCAAGTCAAACTTCTCCAAAAAGTCCCCAAAATAATGGGAAGAATGAGGAATTCTAGTGCACATGAGAAAATAAGAAAATAGAAATTTATCTAATATCTAAATTTAATTCCTCGCATCCTCCTCTTGCTCTAATTCCATTTTAAATTGGTTTTCTAATAGAAAGCCCCAAGTTATTTTTTTATTGTTTCCTTAAGGAAACCCTAACTCTTCTTTCTCTCATTTTGTTTTGCCTCCAATAGTTTTCTTTATTTTATTTTGTTTTCTTCTTTTTGTTCATACTTGTTTCCAGGTTGGAGATCTTTCAACAATGGCCACCATAGGGATGAAACCAGAGGTAAATTTCGTCGGTCTTCAAAAGAGTTTATTTGTTATTATACATATATGTTTTATTTAACAAATATCTGTATTTATCTATATTTATATATACTGTAATTTTTTTTATCTACAAGGGTTTAAATCTCAAAATAAAAGTATATAATTTCCAATTGATTTTCATTAATGGTAGGACAGATTTGAAAGACACAGAGTAACGGAATGGGAAGGAGGAGGGAGAGAGGGGTTCACGGTGGCGGCGGCGGCGCTGTCTAGCGGCTGTAGGTTTAAAGGTTGAAGGGCCGAAGGGAGAGTGTGGACCATGTGGTAAAGAGTATGGGGAGTGCGGGGGAGAGAGGTTGCGGGGGAGTGGTGTACGGTTATTACTTAAGTGACAGTGGTGGGGAGGGGGTCGAAACCCCCACCCACACCCTTGGGTGTGGGTTTCGACCCCCTCCCCACACCCTTAAAGAAGTAATGGCAGCGGTGGACTGTGGTGGGCGCCAATGCCCACCACAACCCCCACCTCTTAACTTTTTTTTTGTTAGTTTTCTTTCTAAATAAAAAAAAACCTATGGTCTATATGCAATCCACCATCAAAGGGCTTTTTCTCTGCAGTTTTATGTGATACAAATTTCTGAACTAAAAGTATTTTTATAAATATATATATATATATATATATATATATATATATGTGTGTGTGTGTGTGTGTGTGTGTGTGTGTGTGTGTATACATATATATTTAAACTCAGATTTCAACTAATAGTTTATCCAAAATAACACAGTATAAATACATTTTTCTATTATGGTAAAAATATATGTACATATGCACTTATTTATATATATAATTGTATATATATATATATATATTAATATAAACAGCAATATATAACTTCTATGTTTTCTTCTATTTTCAGCATATACACAGTGAATAAAAAAAATTTAACAGCAACTAGATTTCAAAAAAAAGGGCGTATATATATATATAATCCCATATATATATATATGTATAATTATATATACACACTTTAAACTAACTTTCTCATTAACTCTAATTTTTTATTTAATTATAGAATACTATTTTTTTTTTAAATTTTTGTATCAAAAGTAGATAATCCAGTATTAAATTCCTTTTTGAAGCATACATTAACAGAGATATGTTTTTTTTTTAATGAACTTATAAGGTAGAATATGCATTTTCATCTAAATTTTTCCAACAACTTAACTTCCTAAACTGCAACTATTAATATGAACTTACAATGCAACAAAATAGAAAATTAAATTTAAAATTTCTCTTTCTTTCTTTTGTATGCAATAAAATTTATTCCACAACTAATGTGTATTTTCTTTTTTGAAAAGAACAATGGCAGCAAATATATATTTTAATTCACATGCATTTCTCAAAACACACCAACTCCACAACATAGAGAATAAACAACTTTTTAATTAAAACATAAGGAAGGTTTACATTGCAACACTCATTACAGCCAACTCCATGGATAGAATAACTTGACAAAATAAATCACAATAGGGCCACAAAGGCCATGGCTCAAATAGCCAACAATGTATGACCAAGGCAACACAAAAATGGACTTCTCCAAAGCTCCATTTCCTTAATAAGCACCTACAATAAATACACAACAAGAAGGGAAAACCCAGCCACTTTGAAATGCCCTCCTCCCTACCATAGACCCACAAGTGGGTCACCCCCGAGCTAGGGAGGTAGGGATTCACATGGTTTCAAACACACCACAATAAGTATCAAAGAAACAACAACACAAAAACTAACCCCAAGGATAAACACATAACATAACTCATGAGAATAAGTTTTATGGGGGTAGGGAATGGATCCCTCTACTCAAAGGCCACACCAAAAATACCATTCTTATGGCCTCAAGCCAAAACCACAACTCTCCAAATATCTCTAAATAAACTTCCATGGCACTCTTGCCATCCAAATATTATCAACACCAAGTAAAAATCCATCAAGGCCTTAAGTAACACAAAAATATGGGACTGACCTCAAGGAGGTTCCTTTCCCCTACCCCAAACAAGTTGAGCCTTACCTCCAAATGGAGGTGCTCTCACCAAACTCCCATCCCACACAAAAATGAAACAACAAACAACAAATCTACAAACACATCATAATAAAAAAATATGCAAGGGTAAAGAACATAGTCATGAGGCTTACCTTCAAAAGCCCTATAATGGAAGCATGTTTGGTGATGAGCTCCAAGCTTCTCCAAACCTTCCAATCTCCAAAATCTCTCTAACTTCCCCAAAATTTTCTCAAAATAGAAAGGAATCTCCAAAATGCAAGAACCCCACACTCCTCAACAAGAGGAGGTAATATAGGCCTTCTAATTTGGCCTTGAGGAATGAGAAGGTGACACTTGTCACCTTCTCCTTCCTCCTCCTATGCCACTTGCAAGGGAGAGGAAGTGTGAGGGTGACAAGTGTCATCCTCCAATTCCATATCAGTCCTCACATTATCCACTTGTGCTCTCACACATGTGTAAGAGAACAACTGGTGAGGTGGCATTCCCCTTCACGCCTCTATGAGGATAAGGGATGCCATATATCATCCTCTTATTCTCTAAGAGAGCCATCTCCCTCCAAGATGCTCTCACACATGTGTGAGAGCCTTGGAGGAAGATCCCACACACTTGGGAGTCTTGGATACCTCCCAAGTCTCCTTAGTGAAGGGATTCACAAACATTGGGAAGAGAGATGAGACTTTCCCAAAGCATGACTCATCTCCCACCCTTATCTAATTCAAATTTCGTCACTTTAACTAAACCTTAGTTTAGAGTGACCAAAAGTGAGTTATCCCAAGGTTTGGTTTGTCAAAATTGACCCTAGACCCATCGGTAACCACCCAAGGTAATTTTGGGACACTAAGGTTCACCTAGGGAGTCATAAATCCACTTTAAATGGCCTCAAAAATAAAAACAATACCAAGTGGTATAAATCAATAAAAATTATACAACACATGATATAATTAAATTAAACAAAGGGTACTAGGCCAAAATGATAAAAGTATAAACAAGCACTTAATCGACACTCAAATTCAAATGTGATCCTCATCCCTCTTGGGATTGGATCGGTTTCATAGGGAATAACATGTGTGAATTCTACCTCTAATTTCCCATGGCCTAGGAATGTAAATCCTGCACATCTTGATCAAGTGTCAATCATATCATGAATAATTATAGTGAAAGCAACTGGAATTAAATTCATGACAATGAGTACAACAATAATCATCTATAACATAATTCCAAATAAAATTGCATTTTTCTATCAAATGTCAAATAATCATCATCACATAAATAACTAGAAATCACATCACAAAACATCATCTAATATATCTCGTATGTTTTATCACAAAATAGCATCAAAATATGATCAAATTGAATCACTATATGTCTAATCAATGTCATATCAAAATCAGGAGATATAATCAAATTTGCATAATGAAACCATAGTCTCTAAAAGTCTGATAATGTCATCAACTGAAATGTAAAACAATCAAAATAAGGAAGAAAAAATAATCGGCCTCACACATCCTGATATGTATCTTCCTCTGTACCTGCAGATGATGAACAAGAATAAGCATCATTATGACTATCTATATTGCTTACCTCAATTGAGAACAATCCCTTCTTGATACATGCTTGCTCTAGCTCCATCAGATCTAGACAAGCATCACAAGTTTTCTCTAAATCTGCCTCATCATGCAACCTGTACCAACCTTCAATCAAAATGCCTTCATTGGATATGTTCAATGTTTAGCAATGATTCATTTCTCTAGATAGGTGTAATTCAAAGTTCTTGAAATGATCAACTTCATCATTATTATTTGAACTATAATTAGATTCTATGATCCCTCTGTTATCCTGATTAACATCTTCATGGCTATGTGTATTATACATGAGAATTTATTCTATCCTAGTTGTTTGAGGCCTAATGGTGTAAACCCCTTGTTCAACATCTATGTATAGTACATCATTCATGTTGTTGTACTTAGTGATCATGTGTTTCATTCGAGGTTCAACCTCTATTCTGATTTGGTTAGGAATCCCCTTCCAAGGTAACCACGTGAGACTAAAATCTGTAGACATGTAGCCATTAAGTGTTTTCAACCAATCCCTACTAAGCAACATTCCATAAGTGTCAGGGATATCCACCACTTGGATGTCAATGTAATATTGAATCATGGGATCTGATGCTAACTGCATCTGAATGTGTATTAGTTCTCCCACTACACTTACTTCAGTTTTGTCTAACTGTGACTTTCTTGAGTGATTTAGCTGGGTGTAACCCTAAGGCATTACCTATAGATAGGGGCATCACATTGGTGGATGCACCTAAATCTACCAGACAATTGTGTAAATTCTTAGCAAAAATCCTCAAGGTAAGCAAGAATGGAGGTGACTCAGTTTCATCTCTATAGAGTGTCATATGTGAAGTTTCAGTAGCTTGAATAGTGGTTGGAACCTTGTGTTTGACATTGCTTTCTTTAGCGACATGGTCCTTGTTCAAAATTTGGCTAGGATTATGAGCATGACTATCTTCTTTTGGAATAGGCTCATCTAGAGATCTCATGAAAGCCTTCTTGATGGTTGGGGTTTTAAGCAATTCAGACAACGACAGGCTGATTTTAACTCTTTTCATCTCCTCTGCTAAATATGTGACTAATTTGTTAGGCTCAGGAGATTGATTATTGGCTTTTAGCACAGTTCGCTGAGGTGTCAAATACCAGGCATTAACCTTTGGAAGACCAAGATTATTACTTGCTTTTAGATCAGGAGGAGTGTTGAAGTTGTTAGGTGGTAAGGATGTGGTCAATGGACTAGAAGATCTGTTAGGATTACTCCTAAGGGTGTAATTGTGTCTACCTTGGTATTTTTGCTGATAAGCATGAATTTCTTTAGGTTCTACTACTAGTTCATTATCCTCTTTGAAAGGAAACACATAGTTTGTTTCAAATGCTAAGGCAGATTCCTCACATGCTAATGTGTAATTCTCATGAGTTGAGACAACTTGGTGATGAGGCTAATTTACATAACTTTCTAACACAAGGGAAAAATCATATCCACATGGGACAATTTCATTTTCTTTAACAAAAGGAGTTCCTGTGGTGTTGGACACTTCATCCTGAAAGATAGTGGCAGCTATTTTGAATTGAGGGCAATCCAGCTCAGCATGTACATTGGTGTTGTGTGTTCTACACCAATTTGTAAGGGCTGCTTTTGCCAGATTAACCCTAATAGTCTATTTCGGTTCACTAGGAGGCTAATTATCTAAGGGTGATGGCAAAGATCCATTGTTTGGCCTAGTATTCCATACTCTAGGCTGTCTAGGTGCATTATTGTTATTGCCATTGTTATTGTTATAATTTCGATCATTGTTGTATCCCTTGTCAAGATATCCTAATCTATCATTATTATATTCTCTATTTTGATTAGGCTAAGAATAAAAGTTTTGACCTCTTAGATGTGTAATCTCTGTTGTCAATTTTCTTAGTTGTGTAGATATCTCTTTGATATCTTCTTTCTCCTCCTAAACTTTGGCTACTACATTTTTTGATTAAGGTTTAAAGAAAGAAGAAGAATTGCCATTGTTTTTCCCTGCATCCTGAGATGTTCGAGCATGTCCTGGATATTGTACTATCTAACCATTTCCATTTGGAGGGGGCATGAAACTAAGTGGAAGTACCTATAAAGGATCGGGAATGGTGACAGGAGGCATCATGACTCCATTGGTTTGTTGCTGAGCAGGATATGCAAGATATGTAGGATATGAGGGATATGCTATATTAGGTGTTGTAGTAGGAATCAATTGCTGATTAACCTTTATTGCTTCCTCAAAGGCCCATGTCAGAGTTGTGACACCAGGATGTGTCCTCCTAATGAACATAGAAGTTAGGAGGTCTAAGGTTGAATAGTATATACTTCTGGTTACCTCATCTACTACATTATAGGGAGGTACCAGTTTAGAATACATCTTTTGGAATCTAGCGTTGAAGTTTGAAATAGGTTCTACTTCAAATCTTTTGATTGTGGTAAAAAGATGATAAGTCATTGAAGGATCTATAGGTACTTTGAACCTATCCTTAAAGGCCTTTTCTAAGGCATCCCATGAGTTAATTGAGGCTTGAGCTAGGCTAATATACTAGTTGTATGCTTCCTCTCCCAAGGAGTATGGGAATAACCTGCATACAACATCTTGATATTCAATCTTTACTCTATAGAAAGCTTCCTTAAATGTCCTGATGTGATCATATGCACCCTGATATGGATGATATTTAGGATAAATCCTCTCAAGATTCTTAGGTAAAGGATGATATGCAGTGAAAGTCAAAGGCGACTCAGCAGCAAAGAATGACATTGTAACTGGTGCTTGATGTACTTGAGGTGTAATTGGTGATCCTAGAGGTGTTTGAAGTACAGTTGGAGACACTGGAGGTGTCACAATATATCGTGATGAAGATGCTGATGCACCTGAATTAGGAGTATGATGAATATCTATGGAACAAGGTCTGAATCCATAAATAGGAAATTCTTCCAAGAGTCTGATGGATCTGGATCTGGTGTTTGGCCTATGAGCCAGGATTTCGGTAACTTATGACAGTGAATAGATATTTAACTAAGTCCTTTACAAAGATCAATAGAGATGACCTTCCAAAGATGATATTTATGATCGAGATTCAGAAATAACTAGATATTTATGCAATATTTACATCAAACATGGAAATATGAATAAAGATTGGACTTCTGATCATAGGTATCAGGATATCTAGTTGATACAAGCAAATTACTACAGAAAATTCACAAGGAAAATTGAACAATGACTCGACTTTAAGGATTTCAACAATTTGACCACAAAGCTTAAAGTATTTACACTCAATCCTGAGATATTTATGATAAATAGACTTGAAACCACACAAAGCAATAGAACCTTTGCACAAACACTCAAAGCATAAGTAGTCATGGTGAGCTTTGTGAAGATTACCTCATGCAGACACAAGGATCATGTGAATATGACTAATTCACCTGATAGCAAAGGAGATGGCCCTCCTTCTAGTGCCAATTTATGTTGATGATGATTTGTTAATCATAACATGTATAAAAGTTCACACAACAAACCTTTATTATCTTGAAAAGTATGATCAATTTGGAATGAATTGATGACTCCAAGTCTCCATGGATCAAGTCATGATCATCTGACATTACTTAGAGGTTAATGTGATATGTTGTTTTCCATTTCAAGGGGCCTTACACTATATTGTTACTGTGATTTGATGTCTGCAAATTGATTCTACACCTGTTTCCTGTAAATCTCTTAACAAATGAGGTTAATCATACTATATTTGACAGATGATGATATTTATAAGTTTGATCAATTCTTCTAATCATCAACTGTTTTGAACTTATCTTTACTTCTGCACTATAAATTTATCTAAATAATGTGCCTACAAGAAGGATTAACTGCTAAACCATGATGTTGGCAAATGGATAGAAATTGGTGAAGATGACCCAAGTGAGCATTCATGTCTTGACTGAAAACAAGAATATCATCAATGTAAGGTTGAATAAACTTAGCATAAGGACGAAAAATGATATCCATCCGCTATTGGAAGATTGAGGGAGCAGTCTTGATCCCAAAGGGTAAGACCTTCCATTCATACAGACCTTGAGGGACTGAGAAAGGGGTTTTAAAGAAGTCATGGGATTTGAGGCCAATTTGCCAATATCTTTTAGTGAGATCAAATTTGGAGTAGACATGACTACCTTGGATGGTTTGCCAAATATGATCCTTACTAGGGAGAGGATGCCTATGATCAACAAGACATTCATTTAGAGGTTTGTAATTCACAACCAGATGTTTTTCAAGTAACTCAACACCATTTTCATCTACTTTAGGGACATACATGGCGTGACATGAAAACTGGGAATCAGAAACTTGGATTAATCCCAGGGCTTCTAGCTCAGCAGTTTCCTTTTGGCAAACAAGTGTTTTAGAAGCAGACATTAAGAAATAATTAGCTTTAGCTTTGGGAATCATTTCATTACCTTCGGAATCACGCTTGAGGGTGAGATCACAGGTAAAATTTCTTTGCTGCTTGGACAAATCCTTCGTCATGACTGTATCATTGAACTTGGATTTGAGCTTTGCCAAACGTCTTCTTTCTGAGCGAACTGTTGAGCAAGCCAAACTTGATTTATGGGCTTCTTTGGCTTCTTTTCCTTGGAGCTGATTGTCGAAAAAGACAGAAGCTGGTACAAACGTGGAAGCTGGTACAGACCCTTAATCAGGAGAAAATCCTGATCAATGATGAATGGTTCCCATTCGCGAATGGTGTGGCTTCCAATGACACCATCGTAATCTTCAACTTCAAAGTGGACAAACAAAGTGTTGGTGGTGAAGTTCTCAAAACCAATCTGAATTGGCGCAATACAGAAGGATGAACTTCCTTCAATTTCATGATTTGCAAAAGTGATACTTGTTTTACCTTCTCGCCAAGCATCAGTGAGAAAAGCATTACGTCTAGCCAGATTCAAATCTGCACCAGTATCAATAAGAAAAGCCAGAGGATATCCCATAATACCCTTGAAGTGAATAGTGAGAACAACAGCAAGACATATTGACGAGATCTTAGCTGATCTGTTATAGGCTTTCATAGCATTTAGGTGTTTACTGCTGCTTCCTTCATATATTCTGACTGGAGATCCCATGAAAGCTGATTCACTTAGATATTGGAGGCGATCTTCTTCTATAGGTTCCTGTTTAGGAACATCAAGCTTATAAGGAATTTCCTTATGAGAAGACTCTTGTATGGCTTGGGAGATTAAAGGACTATAAGGTTTTTCCTCACAGAACAACTGGTTTTCTTGAGGGGTAACCTGAGGAGAAAGTTGGATATTACTAGCAGAGTTAAACCTATTGATATAGGTGTCTAGGTCAGGAGATTTTTCTACATCTGCGTTTAAACATTCATTTTATTCTTCTTCAAGTTCTAGAATTTTAGCTTGAGCTTGGGAAATTACCTTGAAGAGGAAATCCTTTCTTTGACGACGCCATAGTCGTCGTGCCATACTTCCAGGAGCTGGAGCTTCTAGGATACCATGCTGAGGCAGTGGTACTGTTGAGGCAAAACTTTCAGGAGCCAGTTGTGGGCTAGGATGTCTCAGAGCCCTACTAGATCCAATAGCTGCTTGTGGTCTAGGATACCATGGAGAAGGACGATAGTCATGTGTAGGAGCAGAAAGTCTATTGAAAGCATGACCTCTGGGCTCATTTCTAGATTGCAGCATATGGTACTTCTTGCTTTTAAGCTGCTCCAGTTTAGCTGTCAACTTTTTCCATGTCTCTGGTCCCATATTCATGTCAAGCAACTGAGACTCTATCTGCAGGATCTGATCGACAACTTTGTCGAGCTCCGTTCATGTATCAGATCTGAACATTCTGCAGTAGAAAGAGACTTCACTTCCGGATGAGGAGGAATCATCCTCTTCATCGTGTTTCTCTTCTGGCACTGAACCTTTTGTCATTCTATTCAACTTAGCAGTAGGCTGTTCAGTGGCTGAAATAGAAGCTTCAAAGTCTGACTCTGAATCTTCAGAAGTACTTGAAAGAACAATGTCTTCTGAGTCTGAGGGATAACCATTTATGAAGACATGTTCATCTGTGATGCCGGCAGTCTTGAGGGCTCGCATCTTACCTTTTCCTTTCTTCTTTTTCCTTTCTAGACATTTGTTGGCAAAGTGATCTCCTTTACAGATGTAGCAGGAAGGTTTCCACATAGAACCCCTTTTCTTTTTATCTTTCTTTTGAAAGAATCCTTGTTTCTTTTTCGGAGATTTAAACTTTTGCTTTTTATATTTCTTCTTGGACTTTTCCCTGTAACAAGGCTCACAAGCATCCTTGTCAGTATAGTCAGTCATAGCATTAATTCTAGAACAAATAGTAGAAGACAAAATGGGTTGAACCCTTTTGATTTCCTTTTTAGTCTTTGCTTCTTCACACACTTCTGTGTTGATCTGTTCTAAGAACTGAACTAACTGAGGGAAAGTTACTTCTTTCATTTCAATATTTTCTGCTACCATATTTTCTAAAAACTTCTTATGATAGAATTCACGAATGGTTTGCCCAAAGCTTTTTAGAAATGTGGTATACATATATTCATGATTTTGTTCTTGACCAGAAAGATAAAAATGTTCATACCGGCATTCACAGTAATGTTTGAAGTTCCTCAAATCTTTACATTTACCTTTGACGAACTTTTGATAAGCCAGTTTTTCCATAACATCTCTTTTTCCAATAAATAGTCGGAGCAACTGAGCACATACCTGATCCGCACCTTGATTGAGGAGCCTTTCTCAATAATCATCATCCAGACGATCCCACACATGTTTGGCAATTCTTGTCATTGCATTCAAGGCTTGTTTGATGACTTCTTTCTCATCTGCATCTTCATTGGTTGCCATATAGTTAGTGATCCAGGATCGCATAGCATCTATTCCTCTAGTATTCTCTAAAACTTCAAGTTTATCAAAATTAACCAATGGAGGAGTATCTGCTTTATAGGTCTGGATATTTTTGAAAGGATCATTAGAAAGAGGATTTGTTCCCGATCCGTGGGCCATACTAACAGAACCTTGGGCTAGCGGCCGAGGACTCTGGGGTTTCTCAGAGGGAGCATTATTTACAAATTCTCCGGTCTGTGGATCATAGATCCTTTGAAGCTCAGGAGCTTTGGTTTGTGAGTGTAACTATGGGCCTTCATACTGAGCCTTGACATACCCTTTTGCACTGGAAGGAAAATTCTTTATCTTGACCACTTGGCAGGCTTCTCTACAAGCAGACTGAACTGTGTAAGACTCAGTTCTTATAGTGGTCTGAATTTCAGTAGATTCTATTTTCACAGAATCCCCTATTAACAACTGAGACTGTGTAATTGAATGGACTTCATCTGACATCTCATTTAACCTTTGTCCATTATGCTTGACATGCAAATCAGCATTGTTGATTTGAGAGCCTAAAACATCACAGTCTAGTTTGACTTCATTTCTTACTTTTTGTATAAGATCACGCTATCTCTCCAGAGCAGTATCTTGTTCTAATTTCCATATTTCTGCCTTGTGGCGAAACTCATTATAGTTATCTCTAAGTTCTATTAGATCCTTTTTGACAGTGGCTGTCCACTCGTCAGTAAGTCTCTTTTCTAATTTTTCTAATGTAGAGATAAGAGTATGGAAATTTTCTTGATGACTAAGATGTGCTTTCTAATTTTTAACTGCTTCTATCTCATGCCATTTCCTTCTATCTTCTGCTAACAACATAGACTTTCTAATGTAGAGATTAGTCCAGTTTAAGAGATTGCTTTGGCTAGGAGCATTATCGCCAAGAGGGAAGACATGCATGGGCCAGCAGTTTACCTTGTACTTTCCTGAGGTATCTATGAGCATGAAATCTTGGAACAGTGGTATATGTCCTGGGATGTGACAAGCGCCACCAGGAGTTCCAAAAATCTTCATCTGGGTTTCTGAAATATCTTGCTCAGGCATGGACACAACAATGGATGACATCATCCTAACTTGACCTGTCTTGGGTGGAAAGACAAAAGAACAGTCCTCACACTTAAACAAACCATTACCTAACTCAGAATACTTCTGATGGACATAGGCTGTTATAGGTTTTTCATTAGTGGGAGGAAAAGAGATGTTTCTTGTTATAGAAGGCAATTTAAACAAACTTTCAAAACCTTTAGCAGGTTGAACACGAGTACTTTGTGAACGAGGCAGGACATTCACAGATGGGCCAGGCTGGTTGTAATTGAAAGACATTTCACGACTTAGAGAAGGACCAGACGAACCTGACTAGAAGGACGAGATACAGGCTGGGAACCATTTGAGAACTTAATGACGGCCTGATCATCTAACTCTTTGATTGAGATTCCTCTCAATCTAGGTTGGTTCTCATTTTCCATTTCGGCTAGATTTTCAGAATCCCATAATTCTACAGCCCATTCTTGTGGCATTTGGATATCCTTATGCCAGACTATTTTGGGAGCTCTAAGCTGCGTGCTTTCACTTGATGAGGTCCAAATTGTGGATAAACCTTCCAATCCTTGGGCACGTTTGGGATTATTCATTAATGGCATGACTTTATTATACAGTCTGTAATGGACCAAAAACACTAAGGAGTGGTCGACAGAGTTTTTCTTCATAAATAGATTCATTGTCCTGAATTTATATTCAAGAACATCTCTCAAATTTTCATCCTTCAGACTGACTGGGAAGTCAAGCAGACAATCTACAAAAATAGGACCTTTGGCCATGGAGTCACATCCTGCACCTAAGAGGGAATGTGATAGCTTAAGAAATCTAGCATATTTTAACATCATGAGAACAATGATCGGTAAGCCCTTTCTATAGTGACCATAGATACCAATCCTAATGTATGACAAATGCATAAACTGTGGGTTATTTTTATTCTCATAGGCTTTTTTCCGAAACTTCTTTACCAATTCATCAGAGAAGATGTTTAGTTTTCCCTGACTACCTCCTTTGACTACATGCTGTAACTCAGCGACATGAAAATTTTGTGAAGACTTATAACCAAACCATTCTTTAAGACCTACGGACTTATTATTGAACATATCAACAACACCTTTAGGTACATCACGATATATTTCATGTGCTGGTATTTTAGGAACTTTGAAGGGTTTCTCTGGAACAGTTCCTACACTAGAAACATCTTCTAAAGCATTACCAGAAACTTCAGAAGTTTGAAAAGCACTTTCATTATTAGCAAAAAAGTTGGTAAACTTAACTTCAGTATTGCGATCTGTTGTCAAGTCGATGCTGCTGCCACCAGTCTGAGAATTTGAAGAACTGGGAAGATCCATCTGCGCTCGAACTTGCGCTCAAATCTGCGCTCGAAAGACCAGATAACTGCCCTGACTGCCCTTAACGCCTTTCCCACGGCTTCCAACGGGACTTACTTCTGGGTCTTAAAACACAACGTGATGGCTTGAGACAATACAGAGAGCTAGATACAAGGAGCAATACAGACGACTAGAAAAGAGAGATTATTGTGGAGTTATGGTTAGGCAACAACGATAACAACATGCAATAAGATCATCACCATACGCTCTGATACCAAATTTCAGCTGCAAATGACAAACAAAAGGTGGATATGCGTATCTTACACGTAAATGGACAGTATGACCATTTATATTATTAACACTGAGAAAACTTACAAAGATGTTCATCATATACAATACTCGCTATCATACTTGCTTGCAGATTATGCAAATGATAGAAAGCTCGGACAGAGCTTTTACAACACTTTAAAATCCCTTCCTATTACAAAGCTTATTACCTATCCTCTACTAGACTTCTACTGGACTCAAACTGACACAAGACTTCACTTTGTCTTCGCTGAAGATTTTCTTTCACTCGAAAACTCTTGAGAAATTCAGGTGGCCCTGGACCCCTTTTATAGAAGGTCAGAGGGCAGATCTTTTAACCCTGATCTCAGAGAGTTTTGAAATCCGTTAATCAGAGAGAGACACAAAGCCAGACCTTATCCGCAGGACATCCCATGTGAAGAGATTCTTCTGGTGGGACCCAATTATCTGTAAACAAGATAAGATCGACAGACCGACATGACTTTACAAGACATTCCTTTTATCCCGAGAGGAATAACTCATACACACAATAAGGCGGTGTGTTTTCCCCTTTACACATGGTGGGGTCCATGTCTTTCATTTGCTACGAGGAGAAAGATGCCCTCGATGAGTGACAAGCCCACTCATTAGCCTGCTAGGACCCAGTGCTATTAGTGGATGTACTAGATTCCCTTGGTTGGTAAAAGATACATCCTTCACATGCTCTACCTTCTGGATGCGTGCAATCTGGAGCACGATAGTAACCTTGGGAATCATAGGAGGGGACCCTTGGATCGTCTTGAGAATAGTCATAGCAATTGGCACATGATTGCGAAGAGGCGTGTGGAACACAGCCTAGAATTCTGCTATCTTCTTCTTTCCAGATAATGCTCAAGACTTTTAACTTATGTGGTCCATAGAATCCTCGGTTGAGTGCTTTAGGCATTGCCTTGGGACTGCCTTCTCTGGTCAGGAAATCAGCAAAGATATTTTCAACACCTGGTAGATGGATAAAATCAAACTCATAAGTACTTAGGAGTTGAGCCCATCGGAGAAGGCGACCTCTAACCACCTTGTTTTTGGATTCCTTTCGGAAGAAACCCCTGAGATGCTGCAAGTCACTTTTAAGAAGAAATCTCTTGTCAGCTATAAAGATCTGAAATGTTTGAAATGAATTGACAACTGCTAAGATTTCCTTATGGGTACTATGATAAAGTATTTCAGAATTATGAAAACATCCTGAAGCTGTTCTGACAATTTGCCCTTTATCCTTTGAATTATACTGAGCTATTTTTTGTTCCCTAAGAACACCAGCCCATGTATCTTCGCTAGCATCTATTTCAACAATTTTAAAACTAGATCCAGGTAACTTCAGAGGTGGCAACTGAGAACATTTGTTCTTGATGTTCTGGATTAGCTTATCATGGAACTCTGTCCATGGAGGTGGTTTGCTACCAAGTAACTTATTTAGATGTAGCCGGTCTTCAACAAACTTATAGTAGAATCCTGCAATGTAATTCACCAGTCCAAGAAATCTTTGCAATACTTTAACATTTGTGACTGGGAGATTTTCAATTTTGCGCAGGATATGTGGTTGTGCTTCCATCATCCCCCCCAAAAGAAGCTTGATGCCAATAAAAACAATTTCAGTTTGAGAAAAAACTGATTTGGAAGGATTAACTGCTAAACCATGATGTTGGCAAATGGATAGAAATTGGCGAAGATGACCCAAGTGAGCATTCATGTCTTGACTGAAAACAAGAATATCATCAATGTAAGGTTGAATAAACTTAGCATAAGGACAAAAAATGATATCCATCCGCTGTTGGAAGATTGAGGGAGCAGTCTTAATCCCAAAGGGTAAGTCCTTCCATTCATACAGACCTTAAGGGACTGAGAAAGCGGTTTTAAAGAAGTCACGGGATTTGAGGCCAATTTGCCAGTATCCTTTAGTGAGATCAAATTTGGAGTAGACATGACTACCTTGGATGGTTTGCCAAATATGATCCTTACTAGGGAGAGGATGCCTATGATCAACAAGACATTCATTTAGAGGTTTGTAATTCACAACCAGACATTTTTCAGGTAACTCAACGCCATTTTCATCTACTTTAGGGACATACATGGCATGACATGAAAACTAGGAATCAGAAACTTGGATTAATCCCAGGGCTTCTAGCTCAGCAATTTCCTTTTGGCAAACAAGTGTTTCAGAAGCAGACATTAAGAAATAATTAGCTTTAGCTTTGGGAATCATTTCATTACCTTCGGAATCATGCTTGAGGGTGAGATCACAGGTAAAATTTCTTTGCTGCTTGGACAAATCCTTCGTCATGACTGTATCATTGAACTTAGATTTGAGCTTTGCCAAAACGTCTTCTTTCTGAGTGAACTGTTGAGCAAGCCAAACTTGATTTACGGGCTTCTTTGGCTTCTTTTCCTTGGAGCTGATTGTCAAAAAGATAGAGGCTGGTACAAACGTGGAAGCTGGTACAGACCCTTAATCAGGAGAAAATCCTGATCAATGATGAATGGTTCCCATTCGCGAATGGTGTGGCTTCCAATGACACCATCGTAATCTTCAACTTCAAACTGGACAAACAAAGTGTTGGTGGTGAAGTTCTCAAAACCAATCTGAATTGGCACAATGCAGAAGGATGAACTTCCTTCAGTTTCATGATTTACAAAAGTGATACTTGTTTTACCTTCTCGCCAAGCATCAGCAGGAAAAGCATTACGTCTAGCCAGATTCAAATCTGCACCAGTATCAATAAGAAAAGCCAGAGGATATCCCATAATACCCTTGAAGTGAATAGTGAGAACAATAGCAGGACATATTGACGAGATCTTAGCTGATCTATTATAGGCTTTCATAGCATTTAGGTGTTTACTGCCGCTTCCTTCATATATTCTAACTGGAGATCCCATGAAAGCTGATTCACTTAGATATTGGAGGGGATCTTCTTCTATAGGTTCCTGTTTAGGAACATCAGGCTTATAAGGAATTTCCTTATGAGGAGACTCTTGTATGGCTTGGGAGATTAAAGGACTATAAGGTTTTTCCTCACAGAACAACTGGTTTTCTTGAGGGGTAACCTGAGGAGAAAGTTGGATATTACTAGCAGAGTTAAACCTATTGATATAGGTGTCTAGGTCAGGAGATTTTTCTACCTCTACGTTTAAACATTCATTTTCTTCTTCTTCAAGTTCTAGAATTTCACCTTGAGCTTGGGAAATTACCTTGAAGAGGAAATCCTTTCTTTGACGATGCCATAGTCGCCGTGCCATACTTCCAGGAGCTGGAGCTTCTAGGATACCGTGCTGGGGCAGCGGTACTGTTGAGGCAAAACTTTCAGGAGCCAGTTGTGGGCTAGGATGTCTCGGAGCCCTACTAGATCCAATAGCTGCTTGTGGTCTAGGATACCATGGAGAAGGACGATAGTCATGTGTAGGAGTAGAAGGTCTGTTGAAAGCATGACCTCTGGGCTCATTTCTAGATTGCAGCATATGGTACTTCTTACTTTTAAGCTGCTCCAATTTAGCTGTCAACTTTTTCCATGTCTCTGGTCCCATATTCATCTCATGCAATTGAGACTCTATCTGCAGGATCTGATCGACAACTTTGTCGAGCTCCGTTCGTGTATTAGATCTGAACATTTTGCAGTAGAAAGAGACTTCACTTCCGGATGAGGAGGAATCATCCTTTTCATCGTGTTTCTCTTCTGGCACTGAACCTTTTGTCATTCTATTCAACTTAGCAGTAGGCTATTCAGTGGCTGAAATATAAGCTTCAGAGTCTGACTCTGAATCTTCAGAAGTACTTGAAAGAACAATGTCTTCTGAGTCTGAGGGATAACCATTTATGAAGACATGTTCATCTATGATGCCGGCAGCCTTGAGGGCTCGCATCTTACCTTTTCCTTTCTAGACATTTGTTGGCAAAGTGATCTCCTTTACAGATGTAGCAGGAAGGTTTCCACGTAGAACCCCTTTTCTTTTTATCTTTCTTTCAAAAGAATCCTTTTTTCTTTTTGGGAGATTTAAACTTTTGCTTTTTATATTTCTTCTTGGACTTTTCCCTGTAACAAGGCTCACAAGCATCCTTGTCTGTATAGTCAGTCATAGCATTAATTCTAGAACAAATAGTAGAAGACAAAATGGGTTGAACCCTTTTGATTTCCTTTTTAGTCTTTGCTTCTTCACACACTTCTGTGTTGATCTGTTCTAAGAACTGAACTAACTGAGGGAAAGTTACTTCTTTCATTTCAATATTTTCTGCTACCATATTTCAAGGCTGCCGGCATCACAGATGAACATGTCTTCATAAATGGTTATCCATCAGACTTAGAAGACATTGTTCTTTCAAGTACTTCTGAAGATTCAGAGTTAGACTCTGAAGCTTATATTTCAGCCACTGAACAACCTACTGCTAAGTTGAATAGAATGACAAAAGGTTCAGTGCCAGAAGAGAAACACGATGAAGAGGATGATTCCTCCTCATCCGGAAGTGAAGTCTCTTTCTACTGCAGAATGTTCAGATCTGATACATGAACAGAGCTCGACAAAGTTGTCGATCAGATCCTGCAGATAGAGTCTCAATTGCATGAGATGAATATGGGACCAGAGACATGGAAAAAGTTGACAGCTAAACTGGAGCAGCTTAAAAGCAAGAAGTACCATATGCTGCAATCTAGAAATGAGCCCAGAGGTCGTGCTTTCAACAGACCTTCTGCTCCTACACATGACTATCATCCTTCTCCATGGTATCCTAGACCACAAGCAGCTATTGGATCTAGTAGGGCTCCGAGACATCCTAGCCCACAACTGGCTCTTGAAAGTTTTGCCTCAATAGTACCGCTGCCCCAACGCGGTATCCTAGAAGCTCCAGCTCCTGGAAGTATGGCACGGTGACTATGGCGTCATCAAAGAAAGGATTTCCTCTTCAAGGTAATTTCCCAAGCTCAAGCTGAAATTCTAGAACTTGAAGAAGAAGAAAATGAATGTTTAAATGCAGAGGTAGAAAAATCTCCTGACCTAGACACCTATATCAATAGGTTTAACTCTGCTAGTAATATCCAACTTTCTCCTCAGGTTACCCCTCAAGAAAACCAGTTGTTCTGTGAGGAAAAACCTTATAGTCCTTTAATCTCCCAAGCCATACAAGAGTCTCCTCATAAGGAAATTCCTTATAAGCCTGATGTTCCTAAACAGGAACCTATAGAAGAAGATCCCCTCCAATATCTAAGTGAATCAGCTTTCATGGGATCTCCAGTCAGAATATATGAAGGAAGCGGAAGTAAACACCTAAATGCTATGAAAGCCTATAACAGATTGGCTAAGATCTCGTCAATATGTCCTGTTGTTGTTCTCACTATTCACTTCAAGGGTATTATGGGATATCCTCTGGCTTTTCTTATTGATACTGGTGCAGATTTGAATCTGGCTAGACGCAATGCTTTTCCCGCTGATGCTTGGCAAGAAGGTAAAACAAGTATCACTTTTGCAAATCATGAAACTGAAGGAAGTTCATCCTTCTGCATTGCGCCAATTCAGATTGGTTTTGAGAACTTCACCACCAACACTTTGTTCGTCTAGTTTGAAGTTGAAGATTACGATGGTGTCATTGGAAGCCACACCATTTGCGAATGGGAACCATTCATCATTGATCGGGATTTTCTCCTGATTAAGGGTCTGTACCAGCTTCCACATTTGTACCAGCCTCTGTCTTTTTCGACAATCAGCTCCAAGGAAAAGAAGCCAAAGAAGCCCGTAAATCAAGTTTGGCTTGCTCAACAGTTCACTCAAAAAGAAGACGTTTTGGCAAAGCTCAAATCTGAGTTCAATGATACAGTCATGACGAAGGATTTGTCCAAGCAGCAAAGAAATTTTACCTATGATCTCACCCTCAAGCGTGATTCTGAAGGTAATGAAATGATTCCCAAAGCTAAAGCTAATTATTTCTTAATGTCTGCTTCTGAAACACTTGTTTGCCAAAAGGAAATTGCTGAGCTAGAAGCCCTGGGATTAATCCAAGTTTCCGATTCCCAATTTTCATGTCACGCCATGTATGTCCCTAAAGTAGATGAAAATGGTGTTGAGTTACCTGAAAAATGTCTGGTTGTGAATTACAAACCTCTAAATGAATGTCTTGTTGATCATAGGCATCCTCTCCCTAGTAAGGATCATATTTGGCAAACCATCCAAGCTAGTCATGTCTACTCCAAATTTGATCTCACTAAAGGATACTAGCAAATTGGCCTCAAATCCCGTGACTTATTTAAAACCGCTTTCTCAGTCCCTCAAGGTCTATATGAATGGAAGGTGGTGCAGGAGCACCCCTAAATTTTCAGGATATAGGTTCATTGTCCGCATGTCAGGACAATTAGTCTATTTTTAGTATGTTTGACTTCATGATGTAATAAGGTCCATGGGACCAATGCATATGTATTAGACCAGCCTAGGAGAGTGTGTAGGCAGTTAGAGCTCGTAGTATGAGCGATTCTCTCCCAGCCGCTTGGAAGCTCCTAGCAGCTGGGAATCGAGTTGGTAGTACTCGTGGGATTTTGTTATAAATAACTCAGATCTGTAGGGTTTGAGATCATGTTATGTTCAGGAGAGTAGTATTTGTGTCATGTTGTACTGGTGATCAGTCCAGACATTGTGAAACATTGTTGTAGAAGCAGGACATTTGAGTTCCATTTGAATAAGATCTCATCTATTGCATTATCTGGTTTATCAGTTGTTATTGTTTTGATTTCCGTTCTGATTTCAAGTGGATGGATTCTTTCAACCCTTCCACCGGTTGATCCTGTGAATCGGTGGAATGGTCGTGTATGATAGTTTAGTTTGCATTTTAGTTTTCTGCATTTCATTGTTTGAGAGATCAGTTGGTAGCATGCTGTGAATCAGCCTAGCATCCTCATGTGCTAGGTTTAGGAAGATAAATTGTTAAGATTTAGATTTAAAGGTGATCCGGCCCGATCGTCATGTTTTTGTGCGGTTCTGTGAGTTTGCATGCAGCTGACGGATACACAGGGTACTGCATGTGCTTTTCCAGTCAGAGTGAGTCACATCATCACCTGCGAGTGTATCGCTATCTGGATCGGGTTGTGAAGCTGATGAAGTTTGTTTGTTTCAAGTGCGTCAGGATGTTATAAGGCGGATATATACTCAGTGTATATATCGTTATCAGGATCATCTTTCGAATGTGCCCATCATCCGCATATCGCTATCATATGCGGGAGGAAAGTTCAATTTTTTTGGCTAAGTACCGGAGGTGAACATCATCAGGATGTTTCAATACGACCGGATAAGTCATATCATGATGCTGTTGGTTGAGTAGTCGGGTATTGAGGGAGTTGCAAGTGACGTCATCGTCATCAGGATAATCATCATCAGGATATTGGGGTGACATAAGCATCAAAGGAAAGGTGTTTGAAGTTGGCGTCATCAGGATAATTGAAGGGAACCGGATATTTTATATCCTGCTGAGGAAGGTGATGTTGAATATCATGATGATGAAGATAGTGTTTGGCGCTAAGTGAACAGTGAACATCAGGAGGATGTTCGCGCTTGTCAAATATCATGATGTTGCTGACAGGCGAAAGGCGAAAGGCGATAAGGGAGTGAACAGTAGTCAGCAGGAGGATATTTCGTGCCCGTTCGAAATATGATAATGCTGTCTGTGTTAGCAAGAAATATGATGATGATGCTAAGCCGATAGGTATTTTAACATGCTGTTTGTATCATTGATTCCTCCTTCCCATTTGTAGGCTCCCGTTGCATTTACCTCTGCATCATAGTGGTATCAGAGCAAAGGAAGGATCTTCTGGAAAAGATAAAGATATAGCAGGATGTCGGATGAAGAAGGAACATCGGAGGTTCCGGCAAGGATGACCAATGCTGAGTTGGCAGTTCTGGTGAAGAAACAGATTGCAGGAAGCAAGGCTGTGAAGGCTCAGAATCAGGAATTGAAGGATGAGTTAGTGAAGTTGAGGAGCAGAGTAGGTTTTGGTAGAGAAGAAGATAGGGAAGAAGAAGAAATCCCTAATTGGAGCGAGGAGGTCGTTCCTGTAGACCAGAGACTGCTGTTGAATGCCCTCAAGGCCATGGAGAGGAGAACCATGGATGTGAAACTGGATTTGCCAGTGTTTACAGGAAAGATGGACCCTGATTCAGTGATGGAGTGGATAGACTCCTTGAACAATTTCTTTGTAACAGAGGAGATACCAAAACAACAGAGGGTGAAGATAGCCCAGTCAAAAATGAGAGAAGCTGCCTTGACATGGTGGAATTTTGTCCAAGATGATAGAGTACAGGAAGGAAAGCGTAGAGTCGCTACATGGAAGAAGATGATGGCATTAGTAAAGGAAGCTTATGTCCCATTGGATTACAGTATCCAATTACACAAGAGGAAGCAAAACCTGAAGCAGAAGGAGCTAGATGTCAGCTCATATACAGAAGAGTTCATGAAACTTTGTATGAAGACAAAGGTAAAGGAAAGTGAAGAAGAGAAGGTAGCCAGATACCTTAATGGATTGAGGTTCAATATTCAGGAAGATTTAAGTCTGCATAATCCAGATACAGTTCAGAAAAGCTTTCAGTTGGCATTGAAAGTGGAAGAGAAGTTAAAGAGAAAACAAGAACAACACAATAGAGGAAGAGGAAGACAACAAAGAGGTGGAAGAGGTCCTTTTAGAGGCAGAGGACATGGACAGGGATGTCAGGGAGAATCCAGTCATGACAATAGTAAGGGAAATAATAATCAGAACCAGAGGGAAAATTATAGTCAGCAAGGAAGCTTCAGAGGTAGAAGACCTTTCAGAGGAAGATCCCAGGGCAGAGGATCCATCAGATGTTATAACTGTAACAAAGAAGGCCATATAGCCAGCAGATGTCCAGACAAGGCCACAAGCTCAATAGGAGAAAGGAGAAAAAATCTGATACAAGAACCTGATAATCAAAGTATGACAGGCTCTACTTCTTTTCAGAGTGTGAATGCTCCTGATAATTATGGATACCCAAAAAGTGGAGAGTCTCTAATGATGAGAAGAATAGTGACTACCATGAAGGTACCTGACAAAGAAGCCCCTCAAAGAAAGTCTCTTTTTAGAACTATTTGCAAAGCAGGAGGTAAGGCATGTAAAGTTTTAATTGATTCTGGTTCTACTGAGAATTTTGTGTCTGAAGAAATGGTGACAAAGCTTAAGCTTAGGAGATTGCCTCACCCATCCCCATATAAAGTCTCATGGCTTACCCAAGGATAGCAGACAACTGTAGAAGAACAGGCTTGGGTAGAATTTCAGATTGGAGCATATAAGGATAAGTTGTTGTTTGACATTACCAAGATGGATGCTTGCAATCTTTTATTTGGTAGACCATGGCAGTATGATTTGAAGGCACAGCATGATGGTGTTAGAAACACCTATAAAATCACTAAAGATGGTAAGGATATAATGTTATTCGCATTGAAGGAGAAAGAGGAGAAATCTAAAGGAAAAGAGGTGAAGGTAATGCTGATGGAAGGTAGACAGTTCATGAAAGAAGTAGCAGCAGAAGGTGCAGTTGCATATGCCCTAATCCCATGTATGAGTGTGAATACAGAACAGTAGCAGGAAGTCAAGGACGAGAAGAAGCAAAGGTTCATAGACCCAACTATCCAAGAGCTATTGGATAAGTACAAAGGTATCATCTCAGAGGGAATGCCAAGATCCCTACCACCTATTAGGGATATCAGTCACTGCATAGACTTAATTCCAGGGTCAACACTTCCAAACAAAGCAGCCTATAAGCTAACTCCAGAACAGAATGCAGAAGTAGCCAGGCAGATTAAAGAATTATTGGATTCAGGTCTGATTGGGAAGAGTTTAAGTCCATGTGCAGTACCAGCTGTACTAGCACCAAAGAAGGAAGGTACTTGGAGGCTTTGCACAGATTCCAGAGCTATTAACAAGATCACAATCAGGTATAGGTTTCCAATTCCTAGGATAGAGGATTTACTTGACTGTTTGGGAGGTGCTAAATATTTTACTAAAATAGATTTGAAGAGTGGATATCATCAGATCAGGATTAGACTAGGAGATGAATGGAAAACAGCATTCAAAACTAATGAAGGGTTATATGAGTGGAAGGTTATGCCTTTTGGCTTATCTAATGCACCTAGTACTTTTATGAGGTTGATGAATGAGGTCTTGAAAGAGTTCATTGGTAAGTTTGTCATAGTATATCTAGATGACATTCTGATTTTCAGCAACACCAAAGAAGAACATCTCAGACATATAGATTTGGTTCTTAAGAGGTTACATGAAGAGCAGTTGATGATAAATTTGGACAAGTGTTTGTTCATGCAAGAGGAGATCACATATTTGGGTTTTGTCATTTCACAAGGAAAGTTACAGATGGATAAGGGGAAGGTAAGTGCCATATTGTCTTGGCCAACTCCACAGACTATGAATGATGTCAAAAGTTTCCATGGGTTAGCAACCTTCTACAGGAAGTTTATAAGAGGATTCAGTCATATTTGTGCACCCATGCTGGATACCATCAAAGG
The DNA here is from genome assembly GCA_027924645.1 of Cunninghamia lanceolata. Lineage (NCBI taxonomy): Eukaryota > Viridiplantae > Streptophyta > Pinopsida > Cupressales > Cupressaceae > Cunninghamia > Cunninghamia lanceolata. The sequence goes on along the minus strand of BSBN01000501.1, from coordinate 5,829,968 downwards.
AGGACAGAAGTGCAGATTTGTTTGGACTCAAAGAGCAGATGATTCTTTTGAAACGTTGAAGAAGAAGGTGGCACAGCAGCCAGTCCTTGCACTTCCAGATTTTAACAAAATCTTTCAGGTAGAATGTGATGCTAGTCACATGGCCATTAGAGCAATACTCAGCCAAGAAGGTAGACCTATTGCATTTTTCAGTGAGAAGCTCAATGATGCTAAGAAGAGGTATTCCTCATATGATTTGGAAATGTATGCTTTGGTCCAGTCACTTAAGAAATGGAGGCATTACTTGATGCCAAAGGAATTCATAGTATTCACAGATAATCAGGCTCTGAGTTTCATCAACAGCCAGGAAAAGCTGAACCACAGGCACATGAAATGGGTAGAAACCTTACAATCTTTCACTTTTACATTGAAGCATAAGAAAGGAGTTAAGAATAAGGTTGCAGATGCTTTGAGCAGGAGAGTTCTAACAGTCAACCAGATTCAGCTAGAAAGTGTTGGCATTGATTCACTCAAGACCATGTATCAGACAGATGAAGATTTTGGGGAAATATATCAGGTATGTACTTCTTTTGGGGAGAAATATCATGCTGAATTTTCTGAATTTTTGATTCAGGATGGGTTGTTGTTCAAAGGTGGACAGTTATGTATTCCACGGTGTTCTATGAGGTTGAATATCATCAAGGAGAAACATTGTGGAGCTATGGCAGGTCATTTTGGTCTAGATAAGACTCTTGATCTGGTCAGAAGACATTACTTTTGGCCTAAGTTACAATCAGATGTCAGAAAATTTGGAGAGACATGTGTGATATGTTAGAAAGCTAAAGGCAGGTCAACTAATGCAGGTTTATATCAGTCCTTACCCATTCCTTCCAGACCATGGGAAAGCATAAGTATGGATTTTGTCTTGGGTTTACCAAGGACAAGGAGAGGATTTGACAGTGTTTTTGTTGTAGTAGACAGATTCAGCAAAATGGCACATTTCTTGCCATGCAAAACCACTGTTGATGCTTCATACATTGCAGATTTATTTTTCAGGGAGATTGTTAGAATCCATGGGTTGCCATTGAGCATAGTGTCAGATAGAGATGTGAAGTTTATTGGTCACTTCTGGAGAACTCTTTGGAGGAAACTTGGCACAAATTTGTCTTTTTCCTCTGCATATCATCCTCAGACGGATGGACAGACTGTGTAGACACCCAAATTTGTCCCAACTTTGTTCATGTCTAGCAACACCTTGTCAAAAACATTATCCTAGACATCATGTAGCATTTTGTCCTAAATCCCACTCTTAACCCCACTTATTCCATTAGCCAATTAATTAAATAAATTTTATTTATTTAATTAAAATCCCATTTAATCCCATCCTTATCCTACTTAGCCAATTAATTAAATAAATTTTATTTATTTAATTAATTTCCACATCATATCCTATCATCATCCTAATTAATTAAATAAATTTTATTTATTTAATTAATTTTCACATTCATAATCCCACTTTCCAATTAATTAAATAAATTTTATTTATTTAATTAATTTCCACATCATATCTTAATCCCATTATCCAATTAATTAAATAAATTTTATTTATTTAATTAATATCCAACTCATATCCCAACTAATTCAAATATTTTATTTGAATTAAGTTCTCACATTTCATTATAAGCCGACTTTCCAATTAATTAAATAAATTTTATTTATTTAATTAATTTATCTTATCATTTAGCCGACATGTGTGCCTCTTTCATTTAAAAAGATAAGTGGTACTACAACCTTTTATTTAATATCTTTTATATGTAGTACTTTTTATGTACACAAGCATACATGAGCCCTATTCTCCTTGACACTTGTCAAATGACTACAACTCCCTTGAAGAGTGGGATAACCTAATCAATCCTAGCCGTCCACATCAATCAATTAGCTTTTTAATCTCAGCCGTCCATTGGAACCAGGCCTTTCCTATAAATCAAACCCCTCATAAGCCATTAGCAGGAATTGAGCTTCAAGTAACATTATTCTGCCAAATTATCATTAGCATGCATTGAGCTTCAAGTAACATTATCCTGTTGAAATATCATTAGAGCCTTTGCATCCTTCATCTATGATTCATTCTATCATCTTCATCTTAATGTTATGCTGCAGAAATGAGCACCCAACATTCCTCCAACAATAATCCTTCAAAATCTTGCATGCTCATGCGAGGTGGAGAAGAGCAATGGAGATAAATCGAGCATAGCGTGGAGATTGGTTTGCATTTACATTTGTTATTTTGGTTTTCATGTTGTCTTGTGCTTCATTGTGCATTGCTAGGGTTTTATCATTGCTGTTTATTCATTTGCCCTGATTTACAATTTTACCCTAACTACATTTTGGCACGCCCGGTGGGACTCACTTCGTTTGATCTTTTTTTTGCAGGTTTTTGTAGTAAAAATTTGCATTCATATAACCCCCATTGTTGAGTTTTGCAGGTTTAATTAACTTTTTGTTGCAGATCTGCTACTTTTTGGACAAAACCCTAGGTTTTAAAGATTTCATCATATCTTCTAAACGGCTGCGAATTTTTCTACAAGATTTTAGCAGAAGTTTGTCCATGATATAAGCAAGCTACAGCAGAAAAATTTTGGGTTTATCGCGATTTTTGCGGGATTTATCACGTTTTTATATTTTTTCATAAAATCGCAATTCTGGGTGCAAATTAGCGAATTTTTCAAAAAAATTTACATTTTTGGAAAGCTCTTGAAATTCTAATGGGGGTCTATGTTTTGCAGATTTAATTTAGAGGTCATTTACTATGCGAAAATATCAGATCTTTGCCGACTGTACTGTTTTCATAAATCCGCATTTCTGGGCGCAAATCAGGGAAGTTTTCTGATTTCTTTACATTTTCGGAAAGCTCTCTGAAAATTAATGGGGGTCTCTTCTTTGATTTTTTAATTTTCGAACCAAAAATCTATCGAAATAATCAAATCTAATTCGGCTATGCATCTAAAATTACAATTTTCCTTGCCTGATGAGCCTATTTTTTTTATGCCTGCATTATAATATCATTTTTTTTATGTTGTAGGTGATCATAAAGAGTTGGAACAACATTGACATCAACATCTACAACAAATTGGAAAGCGATTGTATTAGGTGCACTCATTCTAATCTTTCATCTTCTAATCTTGTTTGCAAACACATTTAGATTTTGGGCATAAAACGAACAATTGTTTGCAAATTCACATCAAAACATTGGGCTAAAACAAACCATTGTCTTTCATCACATTTGGATTTGGGCTTTAAAACAAACAAGTGCTTGCATTGTCTTCCACACGTGGAACTTCTAAGGTTAATGAACCCCATGCGAGTGTGACCAAGTAAATGTGTATGCTCTCTCCTCGCGTCCCAACACGAACTTGGAGATCAAAAACATTTACTTGTGTTGCTTTTGTTAAACCTTAGAGAGGCCTGCCTTGGTATCCACCCCAAGGGAACGACCTCAAGCGGTACTTTCATCTGGTCCGCTATAAAAATTAGAGGATAAGGCGAAAGCCAAGTCTAACCGGTATTAGCGCTCACCATACAGTGCTAACTCGAAAGGAGGTGTACCTTTGTGTATATTAAAACTCCTAGTAGGGTTAGTTAAAGTCTTAAGTGGCTTGCTGGATGCTCGTGGGGTGCCGGTCCCCCAGATTTTCACTAGAACCTCCTTGTGATAGTGGCCTTGCCTTAACTAGGACTTGTTGAAGTGTCTTCACGTGCTTGCTTAACCATCATCACATTCTTCCAAACTAAAACTTGCTTATGTGTCTTGCGTGAGTGATTCATGTGTGTATATGCATAATCATTTGTTTGAATATTGCCACATCAAGCTCTAAACACCCAGACACATAAAGACAAGTCATCCTACACATTCTTCCAATAACATTCAAACCTAATCACTTTCATCCAAACAAGCCACATCATCATCCAAATCCCTAAACAAGCACTTGCTAAAAGGACTTAAGACAAACACTTGGTGACAACATGTCCACACTAGAAGACCTAGAAATCAAATTCCAAAGATTCCTCCAAAATCTTTATCAAGGATCACAACCCCTAAACCAAGACACCATTGAAATATTACAATTCTTCATCCAAAAAGCTCAACCCCACGTAAGCCAATCACCTCAACTACAACACTTCGTAGCCCAAGTTCAACACCTTTTAGCCACTAGTCAAGCTCAACAAGTACAGCAATCCTTAGCCATTCACTATCAACCTAATCCACTTCATAGCCACATGTCATATCCATCCACTTTCTATCAACTTAATCCACCTATCCACCAAGTCAATGCCACATCATCCTATGAACATCCACCTCAAGCTTATCCAATCCCTCATGCCACCATTCCAATGCATTATCAAGCCCATCCACAAAGCCATCAAGTGATATCACAAGAACAACATGCAAGTCCCAATGGTCCTTTGTACATAAATCAAGCAAGTCCAAGTACACATTTTCAACAAGACCATCAAGCACCATTGATAGACCTAAGTCCACCTTTCCAACAAGAACAATATCCAAATCCAAGTGGCCCCTTATACATAAATCAAAGCCCAATTTATCCTATGCAAGATCTAATAACCTTTGACAAGGGAGATACCAATCTAGAGTGGCCACCATCATCCAATCACATGCCAACACATGAGCCAACTAGTCCTATCCCAACACCACCATGTGATCCCATTCCTAGTCCATTAATCCCTCTACCTTCCAAATCACCAAGCCCTTCATTACCTTCATCACCATGTCATTCTAATCCTTCACCTAAGGATGCGGCTGAGATAGTTTTACAAAGAATGCTTGAAGCAAAACTCATTGAACTTCCTGAAGTCAAACCATGTGAAGAAAGTCCATATGATGAACATGATTATTGTGCATACCATAGGACCAAAGGCCACAATACAAATCAATGCCCAATATTTGTCCCAATTGTTTACAAGGTGTACCTACCTATAATGGGAAAACATGCCACATCATCCCAATCCTATGTATCACCCCCCTTTTATCCTAACCCATCCAATCCAAATCCTAATCCATCAAACTCCATTATCCTTCCATCCAATCAAAATCCTAGTCCTAAGCCTACAACATCATCCGCTATTATTGCTCATCCATTATATTGCCCATCTACACATACCCTTGCGAAGGATGTGATCCATTGGCTACTAGCTAGGAATAAATTACCTCCATGTCAAACACCAATTCATGAACCTACCAAAGAACTTCCAAAGGTCATGTCCAATCCTATAATCCCATCATGTGGTCCACCTATCCTTGAGCCTATCCAAGAGTCCTCAATTAACATTCTTAGCCCTTCAAGCCCATCATGTGACCTACAAGCCATCAAGCCTATTCAAGAGTCTCCTATTAAGAACCTATCCAAGAGCCTTCCACTTCCATTCAAGCAACCCAAGAGGTATGTCAAAGGTTTAATCCTAAGCATGTGGAAACATTAATCCCTAGTCCAACTCAAGATCAAAACACTTTCATGCAACGCATCCATAACATGTACCTTCTCTATGATCAAGATGATACCTATGAAGAAGCTATCCATGAGCACCTTGATCCTATCCATAATCATATATCTATCCATGAGCAAGATATACGCATTGCTCCTAGTCATCCACTATCTAGCCCTATCCATCATGAGCAAACATCCACTTGTCATGATGAGACACTTGTCCCCCAAGTAAGCATAGAAGATCAAACAACTAGCTTGGATCTTAGCAAACATAATCAAGATCCTAATGATCCTTCATCCCCATCTACCATCGATTCCACTTCAAGTCCACCATCATGTCCTATTGGTTTTACCACCTTTATACATGAGTGTTCCTCCTTAGGACAAAAACAACAACCTTTGTCCTCTACCTCATCTTCTCCATCTAATAAAGAACTCAAGTCTAGTTCCCAAAACACATCTAGTCCCATAGTCAATCACATACTCCAAAACATGAACTACCAAGGCAAAGGTCTAGGCCTTTATGAACAAGGTATTTTGGAGCCAAACCATGTCAAAATCCCTCCATGCTCATATGGCCTTGGATACACACCCCAAGGTAAACAGGGCCAAGATGTTGGTAATCCCTCCATCCAACCTATGTCCACTTTCCATCGCACCCCCCATCATCTACCCAAAATATATGTTTCCATTCCAACTCCCTCATCCTATAAATGTCAAAAGCATGTGACCATACACCTCCCACCATCCACTTTGCCTCCACTTTTACCAACTCCAAATATCCCTCCATCCACCTTTCCACCATTGCTTCCAACACCTAACATACCTATCATTCATAAGTATCCTTACATCCCTAATCATGGCCAACAAAAGCACACATCATTTAAGCATAAAGCTTCCAATCATTCCATCCACTCCACCCACCCCATGGGATTCAAAAGCAAAAATTTTGATGCCTCTACCTATAAAGCTAAAAATCCTACCAAAAACCCTAAAGGTCTTCATACCTTAGGACATAAAGAATCAAACTTAAAGCAAAGTTCATCTAAGCAGGCATCTAAACCCTTACCTTCAAATGCAAAGCCCAAAAGTAAAATGGTTTGGGTTCTTAAGCAAATAGCTAACAAAGCGAATGAGGCATCCTCATCCACATCTAAGCAACCATCCAAACCCTTACCTCCCAAAGCAAAGCCCAAAAGCAAAATGGTTTGGGTCCCTAAGCAAATAGCTAGCAAAGGAAATGAGGCATCCTCCTCTACATCTCAAGAATCCCAATCACCTATATCCATCCAAAAGCCTATTTCCATCCAAAACTTCCATTCCCTTCAAAAATCCCACAAGCAAAACAAAAGCACTAAACATACTAAATCTATGTGGGTTCCTAAATCACTTCATCAACCATTTCTTAAGCAAACATCTCCATTGCTTCCTACACCACCATCCCATCAAAAGCTTCAATGTTTATCACGGTGTGTGCAGCCGTTGGTCATGGTTCCCATTCATTCCAAAACATTCCCACATAACTACATCTCCCCATCTTCCATCCATTATCCTACATATCTCCCCCATGCTATCCCTATGGTCCATGCTTTGGCATAAACTTTTCATCCATCTTCATTCTATAAGCTTATATAAATCCACACCATAAGCCACTAGCCTACCCTACCATAATCCATTTCATGATCCACTATCTACCTAATCCATCTCCCATCCATGCAATCCCTTATCAACATCTATGAGCATAATGGCATGGTCCATGCGATGACATCCATCTCTAATGGGACTACCAACATCCATCGAACTAGACACTTGAGTCCCTCCTATCCATTACCATGGTGAAAACCTGGCAAACAGGCGCCATGAGTAATTGTCATCCCATCTAAAAAGAAAAATACAAAAAAAAAAAGGAAATCAAAATAGTAAAGAGAAATCCCTTCGTCCAACGGTGAAAACCTAGTAAACAGGCGCCTTGGATAAGTACCATGATGAAAACCTGGCAAACAGGCGTCATGTGTAGGTTGATCTTCTATGTCACTTACACTTGGGGGCACATTGTCTCATCCAACCTATCCATTTCCAAACTATCTATCCCATTATATCATACCAACCTATCTTATCCTATCTTGTTATCCTACCATCCTTAGCCATTACATCCATATACCTATCTTATTGAACCCCTTCATCCACCCTTCCTCCTTTTGATTTTGATGAAGACATAGGGGCAAAATCTTGAAACATGCTTTGGATATCTCTTGGTATACCTCATTCCTTCTTAATCAATCCATATTATCATTATCCACCTATCATACACCTTGTCATGTAAAACCTATCATGTCATCCCTTGGTCATGAACTTTGTCATGTAAAATCCTAAGCATTACCACCTAGAATGGGGCAAGTTCCTCTTATGCAACATAGCCTTTGAAGATCACATCCTAGCTCCTTTATGATCCATCCGCTATGGCATACCCTTATCATGAAGCTTTTCACTATAGCCTACCTATCCGTTTATCATGAGGCAAGCATCCATCCCTTATATGGCCTATCCTCTTATCTATCCATCCAATCCCATTCATCCACCCTTGCACCTAGACTTGGTCTTCCCTTGTCATTGGTATCTAGCACAAAGGCTACTCCAATTGTAAATCCATTGACATCCCAAAACATTCAAAAAATCCAAAAAAATCAAAATATCCCCAAAAAAAAACACAAAAAAAAATCAAAATATCCCCAAAAACACAAAAAAAATCAAAATATTCCCAAAAAAACACAAAAAAATTAAAATATCCCCAAAAATCCAAAAAAAAAAAATAACATATTGTCAAAAAATCCAAAAAAATCAAATATCCAACAAAAAAATCCAAGCAATAAAACCAATCATCATCAATCCACAACAATCCACTCCATCAACATTCAATCAAAATCAAATCAGCATCATCATCATGAATTCTTCCTATCAATAACATTCATTCATCCATTTCAATCAATCACTTCTTCTAATCATATCCATCAAATCAATCTAAGCAATGATCTTAAATCCAAGTCACACTAATCCATATCAAGCAAGCTAATCAATCAAGGAACATTATCCAATCAAATCAACAGGTTTTGAACCTCATCTTGTCATGAACCAAATCAATTATCATCATCATCAATGGGATATAGCGTTCCCACATCTTTGTGTTGATCTAGGGATATAGCTTTCCCCGCAATGACAACACTATCTATCATCATCAATACAGCAATCAATCATTGGTTTATGACTTGACAAGGGCAATACCTTGTTTGTTTTACATCATTTGAGCACACTGAGAACACTTGCTTAAGCTTAGATTGAGTGGACACTCTAATCATCACACCATCACTATCATCATTCCATCCAATCTAATCATCAAAACAATCAACCCAAAAATAGCAAACATCACAACCAAAGCACATCAAGCCAACTATCAAGACAAATCCTATTCATCATCAGCATCAAAACCAAAGCACATCAATCTAGCCATCAAAACAAATCCAATCACTTCAGCAAATCAAAAGCAACTCAATCCATCATCAACATTTCATCAAGTCAATCTTCATCCATCATTTCATCATCCTCAAAATCATTCAAAGAAATGATCCAAATGCAAATCATCCTTCATCCATACCAATCAAGTTAATCAGTCAAGCCAAGTTATCCAAGCTCAATCAATGGTCTTGATCCTAGCCTTGTTGTAAGCCAAATCACTCAGTCAATCAACCAACCAACTCAGCAAACAAACTTGTGTTGATCTAGGGATATAGCTTTCCCCGCAATGACAACACTCTAAACTATCATCAATCAAACAATCAATCATTGGTTTACAGCTTGACAGGGGCAATACCTTGTTTGTTTTTGTATCATTTGTGCATGCTTGCTTGCTTGCTTGTGTGTGTTATCATTTTATCTTGCATTTGTATCAAATCAGTATCATTCCAGCTAATATTCATATCTTGTATCCAGACAAGGTTGTATTATGCTGGGGCACAAGACACATCATCACCCTGGTCCTTATACCTTGGTGCATAACATCTAGTGCTATATCAAACATTACGGTTGCTCACTTTCATTGCAGCATAACGCATCATCCATTTCTTCTATCTATCCCCTTATCTTTCTTTCTTAGCCAATCCCTTTCATTTTCGAGAGCATACCCGTGTTTGTCCAACCCACCTATCCTCTCGAGGGGGCATCACCAACCTATCCTTTCTATCATCATCATCATCATCATCAGCAGCATCCCTATTAATTATCCATACTTTAACTTCTTTGAAATGATGTTACTCAACATAAAGCTTATCATCTCAAACATCATCTCAAAGAGGGGCAAAATGTAGACACCCAAATTTGTCCCAACTTTGTTCATGTCTAGCAACACCTTGTCAAAAACATTATCCTAGACATCATGTAGCATTTTGTCCTAAATCCCACTCTTAACCCCACTTATTCCATTAGCCAATTAATTAAATAAATTTTATTTATTTAATTAAAATCCCATTTAATCCCATCCTTATCCTACTTAGCCAATTAATTAAATAAATTTTATTTATTTAATTAATTTCCACATCATATCCTATCATCATCCTAATTAATTAAATAAATTTTATTTATTTAATTAATTTTCACATTCATAATCCCACTTTCCAATTAATTAAATAAATTTTATTTATTTAATTAATTTCCACATCATATCTTAATCCCATTATCCAATTAATTAAATAAATTTTATTTATTTAATTAATATCCAACTCATATCCCAACTAATTCAAATATTTTATTTGAATTAAGTTCTCACATTTCATTATAAGCCGACTTTCCAATTAATTAAATAAATTTTATTTATTTAATTAATTTATCTTATCATTTAGCCGACATGTGTGCCTCTTTCATTTAAAAAGATAAGTGGTACTACAACCTTTTATTTAATATCTTTTATATGTAGTACTTTTTATGTACACAAGCATACATGAGCCCTATTCTCCTTGACACTTGTCAAATGACTACAACTCCCTTGAAGAGTGGGATAACCTAATCAATCCTAGCCGTCCACATCAATCAATTAGCTTTTTAATCTCAGCCGTCCATTGGAACCAGGCCTTTCCTATAAATCAAACCCCTCATAAGCCATTAGCAGGAATTGAGCTTCAAGTAACATTATTCTGCCAAATTATCATTAGCATGCATTGAGCTTCAAGTAACATTATGCTGTTGAAATATCATTAGAGCCTTTGCATCCTTCATCTATGATTCATTCTATCATCTTCATCTTAATGTTATGCTGCAGAAATGAGCACCCAACATTCCTCCAACAATAATCCTTCAAAATCTTGCATGCTCATGCGAGGTGGAGAAGAGCAATGGAGATAAATCGAGCATAGCGTGGAGATTGGTTTGCATTTACATTTGTTATTTTGGTTTTCATGTTGTCTTGTGCTTCATTGTGCATTGCTAGGGTTTTATCATTGCTGTTTATTCATTTGCCCTGATTTACAATTTTACCCTAACTACAGACTGAAGTAGTGAACCGTTCCTTAGGGAATTTGCTTAGGTGTTTGACAAAACAACATGGAGAAAAGTGGGATAATATCCTGTCTCAAGCTGAATTTTCCTATAATGATACTGTCAATCGGAGCACAGGGAAATCACCTTTTCAGATAGTGTATGGTATGCATCCCAAAGGAATTTTGGAACTGAGAGATCTACCTACAGTAGACCCTATTAGTGCTGAAGGTGAAGCTTTTGCAGAAGCCATAAAAGAGGTTCATGATCAAGTCAAGACCCAACTGCAGCAAACCACCCTGAAGTATAAGGAATATGCTGATAAAAAGAAGAAGGATGTTCAGTTTGCTGTTGGAGATTTGGTTTGGGTTCATTTGAAGAAGGACAGACTTCCTAAGGGAAAGTATACTAAACTCATGCAGAGAAAAGTTGGACCATGTCAGATTTTGCACAAGCATGGACAGAATGCTTATGAGATACAACTCCCACCTGATCTTGGTTTGTCCCCTATATTTAATGTATGTGATTTAACTCCATACAAGTCTTATCTAGATGCGGATCAGGAACTCCTCCAGGATACAGTCACTGATGACATTCGTAAGCATGATCCTCCACAGTTGCAGAAGGTTTTGGACACCAGAGTGGTCAAACAGACCCGGAACAAGCAATACTTGGAGTATCTAGTCTCTCACACTCTCATCTCAAGTGGACTTGAGATTTCTTCTTCTGGGGAGTATGGTGCAGGAGCACCCCTAAATGATCAGGATATAGGTTCATTGTCCGCATGTTAGGACAATTAGTCTATTTTTAGTATGTTTGACTTCATGATGTAATAAGGTCCATGGGACCAATGCATATGTATTAGACCAGCCTAGGAGAGTGTGTAGGCAGTTAGAGCTCGTAGTATGAGCGATTCTCTCCCAGCCGCTTGGAAGCTCCCAGCCGCTGGGAATCGAGTTGGTAGTACTTGTGGGATTTTGTTATAAATAACTCAGATCTGTAGGGTTTGAGATCATGTTATGTTCAGGAGAGTAGTATTTGTGTCATGTTGTACTGGTGATCAGTCCAGACATTGTGAAACATTGCTGTAGAAGCAGGACATTTGAGTTCCATTTGAATAAGATCTCATCTATTGCATTATCTGGTTTATCAATTGTTATTGTTTTGATTTCCGTTCTGATTTCAAGTGGATGGATTCTTTCAACCCTTCCACCGGTTGATCCTATGAATCGGTGGAATGGTCGTGTATGATAGTTTAGTTTGCATTTTAGTTTTCTGCATTTCATTGTTTGAGAGATCAGTTGGTAGCATGCTGTGAATCAGCCTAGCATCCTCATGTGCTAGGTTTAGGAAGATAAATTGTTAAGATTTAGATTTAAAGGTGATCCGGCCGGATCGTCATGTTTTTGTGCGGTTCTGTGAGTTTGCATGCAGCTGACGGATACACAGGGTACTACATGTGCTTTTCCAGTCAGAGTGAGTCGCATCATCACCTGCGAGTGTATCGCTATCCGGATCGGGTTGTGAAGCTGATGAAGTTTGTTTGTTTCAAGTGCGTCAGGATGTTATAAGGTGGATATATACTCAGTGTATATATCATTATCAGGATCATCTTTCGAATGTGCCCATCGTCCGCATATCGCTATCATATGCGGGAGGAAAGTTTAATTTTTTTGGCTAAGTACCGGAGGTGAACATCATCAGGATGTTTCAATACGACCGGATAAGTCATATCATGATGCTGTTGGTTGAGTAGTCGGGTATTGAGGGAGTTGCAAGTGACGTCATCGTCATCAGGATAATTGTCATCAGGATATCGGGGTGACGTAAGCATCAAAGGAAAGGTGTTTGAAGTTGGCGTCATCAGGATAATTGAAGGGAACCGGATATTTTATATCCTGCTGAGGAAGGTGATGTTGAATATCATGATGATGAAGATAGTGTTTGGCGCTAAGTGAATAGTGAACATCAGGAGGATGTTCGTGCTTGTCAAATATCATGATGTTGCTGACAGGCGAAAGGCGAAAGGCGATAAGGGAGTGAACAGTAGTCAGCAGGAGGATATTTCATGCCCGTTCGAAATATGATAATGCTGTTTGTGTTAGCAAGAAATATGATGATGATGCTAAGCCGATAGGTATTTTAACATGTTGTTTGTATCATTGATTCCTCCTTCCCATTTGTAGGCTCCCGTTGCGTTTACCTCTGCATCAGAAGGTCTTATCCTTTGGGATCAAGACTACTCCCTCAATCTTCCAACAGTAGATGGATATCATTTTTCATCCTTATGCTAAGTTTATTCAACCTTACATTGATGATATTCTTGTTTTTAGTCAAGACATGAATGCTCACTTGGGTCATCTTCGCCAATTTCTATCCATTTGCCAACATCATGGTTTAGCAGTTAATCCTTCCAAATCAGTTTTTGCTCAACCTGAAATTGTTTTTATTGGAATCAAGCTTCTTCCGGGGGGGATGATGGAAGCACAACCACATTTCCTGCACAAAATTGAAAATCTCCCAGTCACAAATGTTAAAGAATTGCAAAGATTTCTTGGACTGGTGAATTACATTGCAGGATTCTACTATAAGCTTGCTGAAGACCGGCTACATCTAAATAAGTTACTTGGTAGCAAACCACCTCCATGGATAGAGTTCCATGATAAGCTAATCCAGAACATCAAGAACAAATGTTCTCAGTTGCCACCTTTGAAGTTACCTGGATCTGGTTTTAAAATTGTTGAAACAGATGCTAGCGAAGATACATGGGCTGGTGTTCTCAGGGAACAAAAAACAGCTCAGTATAATTCAAAGGATATAGGGGAAATTGTCAGAACAGGTTCAGGATGTTTTCATAATTCTGAAATACTTTATCATAGTACCCATAAGGAAATCTTAGCAGTTGTCAATTCATTTCAAACATTTCAGATGTTTATAGCTGACAAGAGATTTCTTCTTAAAAGTGACTTGCAGCATCTCAGGGGTTTCTTCCGAAAGGAATCCAAAAACAATGTGGTTAGATGTCACCTTCTCCGATGGGCTCAACTCCTAAGTACTTATGAGTTTGATTTTATCCATCTACCAGGTGTTGAAAACATCTTTGCTGATTTCTTGACCAGAGAAGGCAGTCCCAAGGCAATGCCTAAAGCTCTTCACCGAAGGATGCATGGTACTGTTAGAATAATTCGCATCAGAGAGCAAAGGTGGCATGAACCATGTCGAATGGATTGGAGTAGCAATCCTTTTCCAAAAAGAGACCTGCACAATTATCAAATGGCTAATGATTTTTTGTTTGACAGGTTTCGTATGGTGGTTGCAAAATAGCAGTTAATAGCTCCTGGTCTATGGACTAAAGAACCTTTCTTCCAATTCTCTGTGGAAGCTGAACCAATTGATCCTGAAGTTGGACATGTCTTACAAAATTGGTGTGGAGACTTCATGCTCCCAGTAAGGTTTCTGAATCCTATTTTAGGTAGGCCAGATCAATGGTTAAATGTTGAGGATGGGAAGGAGTTGATTTGAAACATGTTCCAAGGACCTTATCCTCAAGCAGATGATCTTCAGTTCACCGGTACTACTGCATACACAGGCTGCATCTTCAAACTTCAGTTCAGCTTAGCTGAAGAAAACCCTATCAGCTGACACCTGTGCCAAATTTATGGACCAACCAGACCCGAATCAGTGTTTGAACATTGGACTGTTAGAAACCACCTACGTCATTTCTTTGCTCATCAAACACCTATCTGGATCCATACCAAGACTTACAGGATGAGTGGGACAACTACTCAAGCACTCAACTGAGGATTCTATGGACCACATAAGTTAAAAGTCTTGAGCATTATCTGGAAAGAAGAAGATAGCAGAATTCCAGGCTGTGTTCCACACGCCTCTTCGCAATCATGTGCCAACTGCTATGACTATTCTCAAGACGATCCAAGGGTCCCCTCCTATGATTCCTAAGGTTACTATCGTGCTCCAGATTGCACGCATCTAGAAGGTAGAGCATGTGAAGGATGTATCTTTTACCAACCAAGGGAATCTAGTACATCCACTAATAGCACTAGGTCCTAGCAGGCTAATGAGTGGGCTTGTCACTCATCAAGGGCATCTTTCTCCTTGTAGCAAAGGAAAGACATGGACCCTACCATGTGTAAAGGGGCAAACACACCACCTTATTGTGTGTATGAGTTATTCCTCTCGGGATAAAAGGAATGTCCTATAAAGTCATGTCGGTCTGTCGATCTTATCTTGTTTACGGATAATTGGGTCCCACCAAAAGAATCTCTTCACATGGGATGTCCTGTGGATAAGGTCTGGCTTCGTGTCTCTCTCTGATTAACAGATTTCAAAACTCTCTAAGATCGGGGTTAAAAGATCTGCCCTCCGACTATCTATAAAAGGGGTCTAGGGCCGCCTGCATTTCTCAAGAGTTTTCGAGCGAAAGAAAAACTTCAGCGAAGACAAAGTGAAGTCTTGTGTCAGTTTGAGTCCAGTAGAAGTCCAGTAGAGGATGGGTAATAAGCTTTGTAATAGGAAGGGATTTTAAAGTGTTGTAAAAGCTCTGTCTGAGCTTTCTGTCATTTGCATAATCTGCAAGCAAGTATGATAGCGAGCATTGTATATGATGAACATCTTTGTAAGTTTTCTCAGTGTTAATAATATAAATGGTCATACTGTCCATTTATGTGTAAGATGATGGAAGCACAACCACATATCCTGCGCAAAATTGAAAATCTCCCAGTCACAAATGTTAAAGAATTGCAAAGATTTCTTGGACTAGTGAATTACATTGCAGGATTCTACTATAAGCTTGCTGAAGACCGGCTACATCTAAATAAGTTACTTGGTAGAAAACCACCTCCATGGACAGAGTTCCATGATAAGCTAATCTAGAACATCAAGAACAAATGTTCTCAGTTGCCACCTCTGAAGTTACCTGGATCTGGTTTTAAAATTGTTGAAACAGATGCTAGCGAAGATACATGGGCTAGTGTTCTCAGGGAACAAAAAACAACTCAGTATAATTCAAAGGATAAAGGGGAAATTATCAGAACAGCTTCAGGATGTTTTCATAATTCTGAAATACTTTATCATAGTACCCATAAGGAAATCTTAGCAGTTGTCAATTCATTTCAAACGTTTCAAATGTTTATAGCTGACAAGAGATTTCTTCTTAAAAGTGACTTGCAGCATCTCAGGGGTTTCTTCCGAAAGGAATCCAAAAACAAGGTGGTTAGAGGTCACCTTCTCCGATGGGCTCAACTCCTAAGTACTTATGAGTTTGATTTTATCCATCTACCAAGTGTTGAAAACATCTTTGCTGATTTCCTGACCAGAGAAGGCAGTCCCAAGGCAATGCCTAAAGCTCTTCACCGAAGGATGCATGGTACTGTTAGAATAATTCACATCAGAGAGCAAAGGTGGCATGAACCGTGTCGAATGGATTGGAGTAGCAATCCTTTTCCAAGAAGAGACCTACACAATTATCAAATGGCTAATGATTTTTTGTTTGATAGGTTTCGTATGCTGGTTGCAAAACAGCAATTAACAGCTCCTGGTCTATGGACTGAAGAACCTTTCTTCCAATTCTCTGCGGAAGCTGAACCAATTGACCCTGAAGTTGGACATGTCTTACAAAATTGGTGTGGAGACTTTGTGCTCCCAGTAAGGTTTCTGAATCTTGTTTTAGGTAGGCCAGATCAATGGTTAAATGCTGAGGATGGGAAGGAGTTGATTCGAAACATGTTCCAAGGACCTTATCCTCAAGCAGATGATCTTTAGTTCACCAGTACTACTGCATACACAGGCTGCATCTTCAAACTTCAGTTCGGCTCAGCCGAAGAAAACCCTATCAGCCGACACCTGTGCCAAATTTATGGACCAACCAGACTCGAATCAGTGTTTGAACATTGGACAGTTAGAAACCACCTACGTCATTTCTTTGCTAATCAAACACCTATCTGGATCCATACCAAGACTTACAGGATGAGTGGGACAACTACTCAAGCACTCAACCGAGGATTCTATGGACTACATAAGTTAAAAGTCTTGAGCATTATCTGGAAAGAAGAAGATAGCAGAATTCCAGGCTGTGTTCCACACGCCTCTTCGCAATCATGTGCCAACTGCCATGACTATTCTCAAGACAATCCAAGGGTCCCCTCCTATGATTCCCAAGGTTACTATCGTACTCCAGATTGCACACATCCAGAAGGTAGAGCATGTGAAGGATGTATCTTTTACCAACCAAGGGAATCTAGTACATCCACTAATAGCACTGGGTCCTAGCAGGCTAATGAGTGGGCTTGTCACTCATCGAGGGCATCTTTCTCCTCATAGCCAAGGAAAGACATGGACCCTACCATGTGTAAAGGGGCAAACACACCGCCTTATTGTGTGTACGAGTTATTCCTCTCGGGATAAAAGGAACGTCATGTAAAGTCATGTCGGTCTGTCGATCTTATCTTGTTTACAGATAATTGGGTCCCACCAGAAGAATCTCTTCACATGGGATGTCCTGCAGATAAGGTCTGGCTTCATGTCTCTCTCTGATTAACGGATTTCAAAACTCTCTGAGATCAAGGTTAAAAGATCTGCCCCTCGACTATCTATAAAAGGGGTCCAGGGCCGCCTGCATTTCTCAAGAGTTTTCGAGCGAAAGAAAAACTTCAGCGAAGACAAAGTGAAGTCTTGTGTCAGTTTGAGTCCAGTAGAAGTCCAGTAGAGGATAGGTAATAAGCTTTGTAATAGGAAGGGATTTTAAAGTGTTGTAAAAGCTCTGTCTGAGCTTTCTGTCATTTGCATAATCTGCAAGCAAGTATGATAGCGAGCATTGTATATGATGAACATCTTTGTAAGTTTTCTCAGTATTAATAATATAAATGGTCATACTGTCCATTTACATGTAAGATACGCATATCCGCCTTTTGTTTGTCATTTGCAGCTAAAATTTGGTATTAGAGCGTATGGTGATGATCTTATTGCATGTTGTTATCGTTGTTGCCTAACCATAACTCCACAATAATCTCTCTTTTCTAGTCGTCTGTATTGCTCCTTGTATCTGGCTCTCTGTATTATCTCAGGCCGTCACGTTGTGTTGTAAGACCCGGAAATAAGTCCCGTTGGAAGCCATGGGAAAGGCGTTAAGGGCAGTCAGGGCAGTTATCTGGTCTTTCGAGCGCAGATTTGAGTGCAAGTTCGAGCGCAGATGGATCTTCCCAGTTCTTCAAATTCTCAGACTGGTGGCAGTAGCATCAACTTGACAACAGATCACAATACTGAAGTTAAGTTTACCAACTTTTTTGCTAATAATGAAAGTGCTTTTCAAACTTCTAAAGTTTCTAGTAATGCTTTAGAAGATGTTTCTAGTGTAGGAACTGTTCCAGAGAAACCCTTCAAAGTTCCTAAAATACCAGCACATGAAATATATCGTGATGTACCTAAAGGTGTTGTTGATATGTTCAATAATAAGTCCGTAGGTCTTAAAGAATGGTTTGGTTATAAGTCTTCACAAAATTGTCATGTCGCTGAGTTACAGCATGTAGTCAAAGGAGGTAGTCAGGGAAAACTAAACATCTTCTCTGATGAATTGGTAAAGAAGTTTCGGGAAAAAGCATATGAGAATAAAAATAACCCACAGTTTATGCGTTTGTCATACATTAGGATTGGTATCTGTGGTCACTATAGAAAGGGCTTACTGATCATTGTTCTCATGATGTTAAAAGATGCTAGATTTCTTAAGCTATCACATTCCCTCTTAGGTGCAGGATGTGACTCCATGGCCAAAGGTCCTATTTTTGTAGATTGTCTGCTTGACTTCCCAGTCAGTTTGAAGGATGAAAATTTGAGAGATGTTCTTGAATATAAATTCAGGACAATGAATCTATTTATGAAGAAAAACTCTGTCGACCATTCCTTAGTGTTTTTGGTCCATTATAGACTGTATAATAAAGTCATGCCATTAATGAATAATCCCAAACGTGCCCAAGGATTGGAAGGTCTATCCACAATTTGGACCTCATCAAGTGAAAGCACGCAGCTTACAGCTCCCAAAATAGTCCGGCATAAGGATATCCAAATGCCACAAGAATGGGCTATAGAATTATGGGATTCTGAAAATCTAGCTGAAATGGAAAATGAGAACCAACCCAGATTGAGAGGAATCTCAATCGAAGAGTTAGATGACCAGGCCGTCATTAAGTTCTCAGACGGTTCCCAGCCTGTATCTCGTCCTTCTAGTCGAGGTTCGTCTGGTCCTTCTTTGAGTCGTGAAATGTCTTTCAATTACAACCAGCCTGGCCCATCTGTGAATGTCCTGCCTCATTCCCAAAGTACTCATGTTCAACCTGCTAAAGGTTTTGAAAGTTTGTTTAAATTGCCTTCTGTAACAAGAAACATCTCTTTTCCTCCCACTAATGAAAAACCTATAACAGCCTGTGTCCATCAGAAGTATTCTGAGTTAGGTAATGGTTTGTTTAAGTGTGAGGACTGTTCTTTTGTCTTTCCACCCAAGACAGGTCAAGTTAGGATGATGTCATCCATTGCTGTGTCCATGCCTGAGCAAGATATTTCAGAAACCCAGATGAAGATTGTTGGAACTCCTGCTGGCGCTTGTCACATCCCAGGACGTATACCACCGTTCCAGGATTTCATGCTCATAGATACCTTAGGAAAGTACAAGGTAAACTGCTGGCCCATGCATGTCTTCCCTCTTGGCAATAATGCTCCTAGCCAAAGCAATCTCTTAAACTGGACTAATCTCTGCATCAGAAAGTCCATGTTGTTAGCAGAAGATAGAAGGAAATGGCATGAGATAGAAGCAGTTAAAAATCAGAAAGCACATCTTAGTCATCAAGAAAATTTCCATACTCTTATCTCTACATTAGAAAAATTAGAAAAGAGACTTACTGACGAGTGGACAGCCACTGTCAAAAAGGATCTAATAGAACTTAGAGATAACTATAATGAGTTTCGCCACAAGGTAGAAATATGGAAATTAGAACAAGATGCTGCTCTGGAGAGACAGCGTGATCTTATACAAAAAGTAAGAAATGAAGTCAAACTAGACTGTGATGTTTTAGGCTCTCAAATCAACAATGCTGATTTGCATGTCAAGCATAATGGACAAAGGTTAAATGAGATGTCAGATGAAGTCCATTCAATTACACAGTCTCAGTTGTTAATAGGGGGTTCTGTGAAAACAGAATCTGCTGAAATTCAGACCACTATAAGAACTGAGTCTTACACAGTTCAATCTGCTTGTAGAGAAGCCCGCCAAGTGGTCAAGATAAAGAATTTTCCTTCCAGTGCAAAAGGGTATGTCAAGGCTCAGTATGAAGGCCCACAGTTACACTCACAAACCAAAGCTCCTGAGCTTCAAAGGATCTATGATCCACAGACCAGAGAATTTGTAAATAATGCTCCCTCTGAGAAACCACAGAGTCCTCGGCCTCCAGCCCAAGGTTCTATCAGTATGGCCCGCAGATCGGGAACAAATCCTCTTTCTAATGATCCTTTCAAAAATATCCAGACCTATAAAGCAGATACTCCTCCATTGGTTAATTTTGATAAACTTGAAGTTTTAGAGAATACTAGAGGAATAGATGCTATGTGATCCTAGATCACTAACTATATGGCAACCAATGAAGATGCAGATGAGAAAGAAGTCATCAAACAAGCCTTGAATGCAATGACAGGAATTGCCAAACATGTGTGGGATCGTCTGGATGATGATTATCGAGAAAGGCTCCTCAATCGAGGTGCGGATTAGGTATGTGCTCAGTTGCTCCGACTATTTGTTGGAAAAAGAGATGTTATGGAAAAATTGGCTTATCAAAAGTTTGTCAAAGGTAAATGTAAAGATTTGAGGAACTTCAAACATTACTATGAATGCCAGTATGAAAATTTTTATCTTTCTGGTCAAGAACAAAATCATGAATATATGTATACCACATTTCTAAAAAGCTTTGGGCAAACCATTGGTGAATTCTATCTGTTGGCTTTTCTTCTGAATTAGCATTAGGGTTTGCCACTTCTAATGCACAGGCAGATTCAACCAACTAAATACAGGAGGTTGCGTGAGCTCCTCCCCTTCACTTCTGGTTCTGCCGCACCAAGGGGGGTATCCCTATAACTCAAGAAGTAACCTTGACTAGCTCAAAGATAGAAAGATCTAACTTGACAACAACAGGCAGAATACTCTCATGTATGGACCAAGATATGTATGATAGATCACAAGGCTGGCAACATTCTTGGACATGATGTCTGGTTGGGTATGAGAGCATGCAGGGGGTTCCTAATCCTACTCCTACAACTAACAGATGGAAGGATGAGATGGTTTGAAATGGTGTTTGGATGCAAACCTGGACCTGGTGTATAACCTCAACACAGAGCTAGATTGGTGCCTATCCAGGGCTTGGAGTCGGTAGACATACACCTGTGAATGATCAGCATGAATAGCTAAAACTGGATTTCAGGGGGATACACATGATATCTGCCTTACAGATATCTCCCAATAAAGAGTGTTAAGCTGTCTCTACTTATGGCATCCCTATTGCAGTAAGAAAGATACATGCAAAACTGGAGACAGAATCAGCATAACACATGCAAACACAGCATTATTCATATGAGATTAACCATGAAATCAGTGGATTCATGCCAAATCGTACAACAGGAGATACATAAACTCACAAGTTTTGCTGCACAGAGCAACCAAAACCAGTTGTATCTTATTACAGAGCCAAAATGTCCAGTTTTCAACAACCTTCAAATGAGCAACACAACCTGCTTATATCAGCCAGGTAGGTGCTCAGCAATTAATTACATGGTTGACCAAAAATCCCGCCAGATACATAGTATCAGCAAAATGGCACTCAACGCATTACCAGATTGGTGCCCAAACATGAATGCAGCAGGTAGGGGAGGAGACAGGAAGATTTCTTGAGCCCTGCGCCACTGTCCGCTGATGTACACCTTCAATCAGGTACCAGATCCACCCATACCTCTGCAACCTTCGCCATTAAAGGTGCACCAACCCGCGGCCTCGGGAAAACGTCAATTCTGCATCGCAACCATTTCCCGCCAAGATTCATCATCATGATATTTCGAATATGCAGGATATCAATTATCCCACATGCACCCCGCAGCAACCTCTTTAACACTTTATATACTAGGTCATGAGCATATATGATGTCGGTGCTTTTGCTCCTGACGACACTAGTATAAGACTTCATCATCATCATCCTCTAGCAGCATGATATCCTGTCGCTTGAAATATCACCCTGACGTCAGCATCATATCAGAATATAACCTGCATGATAATCGCCTTCATCCGCACAACCTGATCCATCGGAAGAACATCCTCCTGCTGAGCCTATACCAAAAGTCTGGCCAATGAACATCCTGATGACGTCATCATCATATCCTGCTGACGTCATCATCATATCCGCCCACTGCGCACCTCCTCATATCTGGATGACGTCATCATCATGTTTGCAAATATCGGGAGATCTCCACAAGATGATCAGTGTTAGAAATATGACCCCCCCCGGACCTTGATGACGTCATCATCATATCGACATCAGGATCATATCCGGAAGATAACCGGATATTTGGAAATATCATCCTGATGCACAAATATCAGGTTGTACTGTAGCTCCACTATAAGATCGGGGCGATAGATGAATATGATGATGCTTGAAAAGATCACCCCCCACTAGATAATGCACGAAGCCGACAGGCGGATATCTCCCCTTGGAAATATCATGATGCAGACCAGCAGAAAACTGGATATCACCCTGACGTAAGAATGACGTCAGCATCATCAAGGTGATAAAACAATGAACATGAAGTGATACAACATCATCAGGATGATATTGACTAAGATCATCCTGACGTTCAAAATATGATGACCCCAGTGAATATCGGGTCATACTTAGAACTCTTCAACAACATCATCAGGATGATCATAACCAAGATCACCCGATGATAAAAAATATCACCCCAGCGAAATATCATGCAGGCAGAAAATATGATGACCCCCGCAAGCAACACGGTGATAACTGGAAATATCATGATGATGATGACGACCCTTAGAAAAAACAAGTCAGGTCGAACAACTCAGAGAATAATCCCTTCAGAAGATCGGGGTGACATCATCATCATGTCAGGGCAAGGTGATAGTTGGAAGATCACTGGATACTTGAAAAATCACCCCCGCAAGCAAATCAGGGCACACTGTAGCTCGTCAGCAGGATCAGGATGATAACCAAACATCACCCGATATTGAAATATGATGATCCTGATGAAAAACAAGTCAACAGAAAACATGATGATGCTGACCACCATCGAAGCAAACATGATGATGATGACATCCTCCTCGAAGAAAATATGATGCTGCAGCTAAAAAATGCCGAGGAGGCCCAACACTTAGAACATTTTGGATTTTTTGGGAAGGTGCCTGCATGAAAATTGCTCAAAAACTGTCAGTCAATTCAGGCACTAACACTATCATAAGAAGTTTTTAGAAAATATGGTAGCAGAAAATATTGAAATGAAAGAAGTAACTTTCCCTCAGTTAGTTCAGTTCTTAGAACAGATCAACACAGAAGTGTGTGAAGAAGCAAAGACTAAAAAGGAAATCAAAAGGGTTCAGCCCATTTTGTCTTCTACTATTTTTTCTAGAATTAATGCTATGACTGACTATACAGACAAGGATGCTTGTGAGCCTTGTTACAGGGAAAAGTCCAAGAAGAAATATAAAAAGAAAAAGTTTAAATCTCCCAAAAAGAAAAAAGGATTCTTTCGAAAGAAAGATAAAAAGAAAAGGGGTTCTACGTGGAAACCTTCCTGCTACATCTGTAAAGGAGATCACTTTGCCAACAAATGTCTAGAAAGGAAAAAGAAGAAAGGAAAAGGTAAGATGCGAGCCCTCAAGGCTGTCGGCATCACAGATGAACATGTCTTCATAAATGGTTATCCCTCAGACTTAGAAGACATTGTTCTTTCAAGTACTTCTGAAGATTCAGAGTCAGACTCTGAAGCTTATATTTCAGCCACTGAACAGCCTACTGCTAAGTTGAATAGAATGACAAAAGGTTCAATGCCAGAAGAGAAACATGATGAAGAGGATGATTCCTCCTCATCTAGAAGTGAAGTCTCTTTCTACTGTAGAATGTTCAGATCTGATACATGAACGGAGCTCGACAAAGTTGTCGATCAGATCCTGCAGATAGAGTCTCAGTTGCATGAGATGAATATGGGACCAGAGACATGGAAAAAGTTGACAGCTAAACTGGAGAAGCTTAAAAGCAAGAAGTACCATATGCTGCAATCTAGAAATGAGCCCAGAGGTCGTGCTTTCAACAGACCTTCTGCTCCTACACATGACTATCGTCCTTCTCTGTGGTATCCTAGACCACAAGCAGCTATTGGATCTAGTAGGGCTCCGAGACATCCTAGCCCACAACTGGCTCCTGAAAGTTTTGCCTCAACAGTACCGCTGCCCCAGCGCGGTATCCTAGAAGCTCCAGCTCCTGGAAGTATGGCACGGTGACTATGGTGTCGTCAAAGAAAGGATTTCCTCTTCAAGGTAATTTCCCAAGCTCAAGCTGAAATTCTAGAACTTGAAGAAGAAGAAAATGAATGTTTAAATGTAGAGGTAGAAAAATCTCCTGACCTAGACACCTATATCAATAGGTTTAACTCTGCTAGTAATATCCAACTTTCTCCTCAGGTTACCCCTCAAGAAAACCAGTTGTTCTGTGAGGAAAAACCTTATAGTCCTTTAATCTCCCAAGCCATACAAGAGTCTCCTCATAAGGAAATTCCTTATAAGCCTGATGTTCCTAAATAAGAACCTATAGAAGAAGATCCCCTCCAATATCTAAGTGAATCAGCTTTCATGGGATCTCCAGTCAGAATATATGAAGGAAGCAGCAGTAAACATCTAAATGCTATGAAAGCCTATAACAGATCGGCTAAGATCTCGTCAATATGTCCTGTTGTTGTTCTCACTATTCACTTCAAGGGTATTATGGGATATCCTCTGGCTTTTCTTATTGATACTGGTGCAGATTTGAATCTGGCTAGACGCAATGCTTTTCCCGCTGATGCTTGGCGAGAAGGTAAAACAAGTATCACTTTTGCAAATCATGAAACTGAAGGAAGTTCATCCTTCTGCATTGCGCCAATTTAGATTGGTTTTGAGAACTTCACCACCAACACTTTGTTCGTCCAGTTTGAAGTTGAAGATTACGATGGTGTCAGTGGAAGCCACACCATTCGCAAATGGGAACCATTCATCATTGATCAGGATTTTCTCCTGATTAAGGGTCTGTACCAGCTTCCACGTTTGTACCAGCCTCTGTCTTTTTTGACAATCAGCTCTAAGGAAAAGAAGCCAAAGAAGCCCGTAAATCAAGTTTGGCTTGCTCAACAGTTCGCTCAGAAAGAAGACGTTTTGGCAAAGCTCAAATCTGAGTTCAATGATACAGTCATGATGAAGGATTTGTCCAAGTAGTAAAGAAATTTTACCTGTGATCTCACCCTCAAGCGTGATTCTAAAGGTAATGAAATGATTCCCAAAGCTAAAGCTAATTATTTCTTAATCTCTGCTTCTGAAACACTTGTTTGCCAAAAGGAAATTGCTGAGCTAGAAGCCCTGGGATTAATCCAAGTTTTTGATTCCCAGTTTTCATGTCATGCCATGTATGTCCCTAAAGTAGATGAAAATGGCGTTGAGTTACCTGAAAAACGTCTGGTTGTGAATTACAAACCTCTAAATGAATGTCTTGTTGATCATAGGCATCCTCTCCCTAGTAAGGATCATATTTGGCAAACCATCCAAGGTAGTCATGTCTACTCCAAATTTGATCTCACTAAAGGATACTGGCAAATTGGCCTCAAATCCCGTGACTTATTTAAAACCGCTTTCTCAGTCCCTCAAGGTCCGTATGAATGGAAGGTCTTACCCTTTGGGATCAAGACTGCTCCCTCAATCTTCCAACAGTGGATGGATATCATTTTTCATCCTTATGCTAAGTTTATTCAACCTTACATTAATGATATTCTTGTTTTCAGTCAAGACATGAATGCTCACTTGGGTCATCTTCGCCAATTTCTATCCATTTGCCAACATCATGGTTTAGCAGTTAATCCTTCCAAATCAGTTTTTGCTCAACCTGAAATTGTTTCCATTGATATTCATATGGATTTGCATGATATTTATCATTCTTGACATGCTTTTACTCAAATATGCTCTATATATTCAATTCTTTATAGGATATATGCATATTTCATGTTATTTTCTTTAGATTGTCTATTATTTACAATTATTGTGATGATTGTAATGAAATTAAGGAAAAGTAAAAAATGCTTTCTAAATTTAATGAACCTTTACCTATTGATTCACATACATTCCAGATACTTTCATGAAGAGAAGAAACCGAACCATAATTTCACCAAGATGTTCCACAACTAGGTATGGTTGATGCTAACTTCAATAGAACAAAGAATGAAAAAAACACATGCACACTAATAAGCACTCCAAGGGACGCAGCTAATCAATGCATATATCTAGGATTCATCCATTGATTACTCAAGATTTATGATTATTTGTAATCAAAATAGCTTCTCTTTCATTAGGTATGCAAAAGACATGTACATTCACAATGAGCTTTGAAATTAGTCCTGAGAACTTCAGTAATCTAACTTCAATTAAGTTTCCAATAATCACTCAACGTGCACTCCATCTCCTTTTATAGGATAAAGAGAGGAGGCAGTTACAATGATCCAATGATCAAGATTTATCTATCTAAATCCTTGGTTAATATTCTTTCTAAATTTGTTAACACATGTCAACGTGGTACAGGTTGCTAGATGGCAACCATCTGGTGGAGTTTGATGACTTTTTCCTTGTTATGCATATGACCTTGTCATCATGCATCTTTACTTACTCTTCTTTTGAAAATCCATCATCATCATTATCATCTTCTTCATCTTCTTCATCTTCATCCTCATTATCATCCCCAGCTTTAGGATCATGTCTTATGTGCACAGTGATTATCCCTTTGATAGATTCATAGGCTTGCACTATTTTCTCAATTTCTCCTCCATCCTAAACTCTAGCCTTTACTACAACATGCTTTTGAGAATGAAATTGTGCCTCTAGAGTAGTCCATTTGCTCTTTTTGTTGTTCAATGTCTCATTATAGGTTTCCACTCTAGGTTTCATTCTCATGGCCTTATTGATCACATCCTCTATCAAGTGATGAAGAGGGTCCTCTGCTGCTTGCTTAAAATTGTTATGGAAAGCCTAGACTGCAAAATTGATATCCTAATTTTCTACCTTTCCTTCTACTTTATCCTCCAGAGCCTCTAAGGTATTTATTTCCTCTACCATGAGGTGATGCAGTTTAACACTTATATCCTTGAGCTTGCTATTGCATCTTTTCAAGACATCACACTCAAATCTAGTGTCTTTATACCAAATGCCTATCAATTGTGTGGTATTGTTATCCAACACCTTATTATCCATAAGTATCTTCATATATATGCACCTCATTTCAGATAGAGCATCCAGATGCTTTTCCAATTTGAAAGACCTTCGCCCAACCTCTTTTTGTAGCTTATCTACTTTGCTCCTCAGAGCACCAAGTGAATTCCAATTGGAAAGGGAGGTTTTTACTACTTTCTCTGCTTTAAAAACAAAAGAAACAAACCAATTGTCCACCAATTGATCCTTATGCTTCATGAGGTCCAAGATTGTTATCTCATCTTGAGATATGATGGTCAATGGGGTGGCTGTGTCAGGTGGTGTATGATTAGGGTTAATTAACCCTTTTATAAACAAATGTAATTGAGCAATGTGCTCCTTATGCTATTTGTTCTTATCCTTCTCCTTTTTTATTCTTTTCAACAAAGAATCAATGCTATCTTTGGCCTCTTGGCCTTCTTGCTCTTCAGTAGAAAAACCTAAATCAATGTTAGTTATTTGGAATTCATCAACATTTATTTCCCCTTTGGCCTTATCTGTTATTGGCAGGGCAACTTGGGCTATTCTCCTACCTATAGTAGGATCTATCTTTATTGCAGATGTGGGTCTAGCCTTTCTTCTAGGATTCATCATATTTGCTGAAAACAATGCAAAGACATCAAACACATGGACCTCATTGATCTGTTGAGGGTTTATTTCCTACTGTAACCAATAGGGGACATCACCACTAGGTCCTTGTTGGTAAGTTTACTAAATGCGAGCATCTTGAGAGTCTATATTATGCTCTGCCCTTGGTGGAGTAGTTTCTTTTCTCTATTCATTCCCCTAAATCACCTTTGGAGGGATCTCTTGCTATGCCAGAGCTTCTTGAAATGCAGAGGGTGCTTGTGGTGTAGGAACTTTAGGTGGTGCAGCAATATTCTAGTTAGGTGCATTTTGTTGAGGTTGATCCTTAGGAGGATCCTGAACATTATGATCATGCACATTTTGTTGAGATTGGTCTTCAGGAGGATTCTGAATATTATGATTTGTTTTGTCTATATGATCCCCTTGATCATCCTGATTCACATTCTCTACCTCTTTTTGCTTACCACTATCTGGTTGAAGAATTTGCTTTGCATCCTTTGATGTATTTCCCTCTCCAGGGTCCTAAATTTTCTCCACTTCCTTTTCACTTGTTTTCTCTTGTGGTACCAGATTATTGTCCTGATTATCATTCTGAGTAGGCATATCCTTATCCCCCTCCATATGTACATAGACTTCCACCTTTTCTTTCTCTGGGGGTGGGTCATTGCCCTTATCCTGATCCTGATTACCCTTATATGCTAGATCAATTACTGTAGGGCTGGTGACTCGATCAACCAAGCTGGTCAATCTGATTTGTTGGGCCATAGCCTCAGGATTTTCTTCTTCAATTTCTTCCACTTCCACCTCTTCCTGATGAGCCTCCTTTTGTATTGAGGGAGTGCTGCGAGGGGTCATTCTTGTATTTTCTACCAAAGTTTCCATCCTCTGAGTAACTGCATTAACTACATCATCATCTAATAACTCTACTATGTCATCTAGTGGCAAAGGTGGTTCTTTAATTGCACCATGCATTTCTTCCCTCTGTTCTTCTGCATTTTCAATTTTGAATTGTATGATATTAGGGATTGGAACCTCATGTTGTAGGTGCTTCAAAACACCATGATCACTAGCTCCTCTCAATAGTAAAGGATCTATGTCCACCATTCCTCTCATAACCATCTTTTTCTTCTTTTGAGGTGGTTAAGGTGGTGTTACAACTTTCTTCTTTGTCCTTGTGATCAACAGATTGCTATCCAAGGGTTCTTCCTCCTCTTCTTCAATAACTGCAGGAGTAGGCATTGAGATAGCTTTCTTTTGTTTGTGGGATGCATTAGATGATGCTACTACTGATGTGGATGCTACATCCCCTTTTGGTCATGGTTGCATGATGATCACCACTCCATATGCTTGGGAATCCTTCTTACTTTTATGCCTTTTCTTATCTTTAGTTGGTTGTCTCTCTCCATTTGATTTCCTCTTCACTTTGAGGAAATCATCATACTCTTCTTCAGATAATTCCTATCTCTTTCTTTTATTGTCTATAGTAAGGGCTACACCCTTATCCCTTAGCTTCTTGACTTTAGCATTTACCCATTCTTGGGTCCATTTCATGACCTTCAACATTATTTGGTCTAGTGAGACCACCTCTGGCTGACTTAAGTCAAATGATGATATGGTATCATTGTATACTTTCTTTTCTTCATATTCTTGAGACATGATTTTTCCATCATCTTTGTGTAGTTGAACATGCACTAATTTGCAATCAAAAGTGTGTATTTGGTTCAAAGGGAGCCTTTGGTAATCTCTCCTCTTCACCTGTGCCTCATCATCGCAATCACCCCAATAGTCCTTAGGTACTTCTGATGAATGTCCTTTCCAAGCAATGTTTACATTCTGCCATATGGATCATAAGACTTAGCCAATGAGAATGGCTGCAAGTGCATCAAGTTCAAACCTCCAATTACATATTTAACACTTTCTCTCTCTAGACACATGTACTAGCCAATCATGACCAGAAACAAGATCTATGGAATCTTTCCCTTTGCAATATGAGCCTCCACCGAGGGCAATATCTATCTAGCAAATTCCATTAGAATGACTTGATCATTTGGGTACTTGGGTAGCATGAGAGGTTGCCCTGTAAAGCCTTCTATCCTCATGTATGAAAATGTGGGGAATTGGATAAACCAAGCCACATGCTTGTATATGACTACTTGTGCTTCCACACTTATCCTCTTTGTCCTATCTTCTTCCATGGTTCTAACTAGATGCATGGAGAAGGAGTCATTCACTAGCTTATAATTTTGGAGAGATTCCCTCCTTTTCAACTATGGGTAATATTCCCAGATTCTTGCATCTCCTGGGTTGCTTCCCAGTCTACCTACTATTTGCATCCCATTGAATGTTCCCCTAAAAACACAGGCATATACAACATAAGAAGTCATATGGAACATAATCATGTTCCCTCCTAACCTTCTCATTCCTTCATCTAAGCTGTCACTAGTGATCTTTTCCCATAAGGGTTTATCATTAGAATACTTTATCATCCTAATAATACCATACATCTAGTCCTCGAATGTTCTAGCATCTAGTCTTCCTATCATTCTACAGAGTATTACCATCATGTATTGGTACTTTGGAGCAAAATCAAACTTGAATTGATGCACAGGTAATTTAACAATAGCCTTATATGGGCTATTCTTGGATCTCCATTGATACATGACCCTTCTAGCTTCTTTCTCATTTCCCTTATATTCCTTTTCCAATTTACTAAGACTCAAATGAACCACATCACTCCCCTTAGGTAGATTAAAGGCTGAGGTGATGCCTACAATAGAGAAGTCTGCATAAACTCGACCATGCTTCTCTACTTTTCTGGTCTCTAGATTGTAATTCCTCACACATTCTATCACCAGCTCAGTAGCTTCCATAGCATATGGGAATCCACTAGCATTCCACATTCTTGAATTATAGATGCTTATGAGTAGAGGGTTTCCACTCTCTTTATCTAGTCTTGTCATCCATCTATTAAGATCAGTATTCCCCTGATGTGTATCATTGATTATTCTGTATTTGAATACTATTCCTTCTGGCTACACAAACATGGGCTTCAAGAACTTAGTTTCTAATCTGTTCTTCCCAACTGCCATGGTGTCCTAGAATAAAAACATGCATGTCTTACCCTAACGTGTCATGTGCAGCAGTGACCTAGTAATCACGTGCATCTCATGGTGATAATTTCATTATTCTAGTTCATCTTATGTAGTCATTATATTAATTAACTCCGTAAAAACTACATTTACGTCATGATTCACCACAAATGACAAAAATGAGGGTTTCCAATTACATACCTGATAATCACTTTCCCTTCTTATAACAAAGGTGATATCCTTATGAGTGCGATTATGATATAATTATCATTCTATTTCATTTGAATGTGGGTCTCGTTCTGTTCACAAGTTGCAGTAAGGGTTTAATCTCTCGGAGCTCTGTAAATTTTGTTTAAATGTATGGTAAATTCAAAATGACCTTCAAAATTACCTTTTAACCATTTGATATGTCAAATTAGGGCGCGTTTAATGTCGTTTTGCTTATGTCCATTGATCGACATATGATATTCATGGATGTTGACAAGTGGCGCGTAAGTATTTGAAGTTTTGAAGGCTCCACCTACCATTGGGATCTCATTTAATGCAGATATTTGGAAATATGACTGATATTTGGGATATCAGGGTGACATCATCATGAGGATGGTTAACTATTGACTAATGACCGAAGTCGGGTCATTACCTTTGCTAACACCCATAATAATACACTGTTTCAATATGATCCAGTTGATGTGCCATGTGGCATCATTTAATTGGTTACTGGGAATCATTGCATCTTGGGTCATAAGGGTCTAAATGAGGGATATTAAGCAATATCTAGATCTTAAACACTATGAAATATCACCCTATTTGAGAAAGTGAAGATGACGTCAACAGCATATGAGTCTTTGAAATCATTCAAGGGAATGACATCATCATCATATTAGTTAAGGTCAAGGATGTTTTGAAATATGACCTTCTTATGTTTGGGTCATGATGACATCATCATTAGATCACATTTGCTTTGCATCGGGTTGAGGTGACATCATCGTCATATTGAGAAATATGATAGACATTTAGAAATGTGACCCTCTGGGTATCGGGTATACTGATGACATCATAATTGAATGAAACTCTTTTATAAATTGAAATTGATGATGTCATGGTCATATTTGCGAAGGGTGATATTCGGGAACATCAGGATATTTGGAAATATGACCCTACGAAATATCACCCTATTTGCATAAGGACTTGAGGGCTAGATATTCTTAGCACTTTACTTTGACGTTTGCATATTGATGAATATGTTGATATCGGGTGATACTCATCTATCGAGGTCATCTAACAAATGTGACTGATATTAACAAATATGACCCTATGGGGAATATCAAGTTTGACCAATCTTTGACTTAGCATAACTTTTAATCCCTAAGGAATATCAAGGTGATCCAAAAAGCAAACCTACTTAGAATTTTGTGCTCTTCAAGATTATGCGGTTTATGGGGGGTAGATTGTGACTTTGACATTTGACCTTCATTTGTGATGCACATGCATGTGCAAGGGTGATATACTCAAGTGATTTGTTGCCAAACCGCCCAAAGTAAGGAAACAAAAGCAAGCAGAAGCAAAAAGTTGGGTCCCTATTTTGCTAAGGCAAAATGGGGCATGTTATGTAACCACACAACAGGACCATCTGTGGGGCCCGCTAGATTACAACACTCATTCAGAGCTTCACAGGGTTCCACAGGTCGACTTGGACAACAACAGTCGAGTAGGACATAGTCAGGATAGGTGCAGGCTCAGGGACCATGTTATGTGTGTGGTGGAGCAAGTCATTTAGCCAGAGAGTGCCCACAAGGCTATACAATAGGGGCAACCTCATGTAGGAGGATCCGAGCAGACAGTTGGGAATGTGGGTAGGTCCCACCATATGTTTATAGTAGTTGATAACTACAGGCCAATTTTTAGGCCTCCATGATTGAGACCACAGGTACGATTGTGGATGTCCCCATTGCTATTTTATTTGACTCTAGTACTACTGATTCCTTTATCTCTCCATCATTAGTGGAGCGTTGTAGGCTGGTGGCCTCTAGGCAGGGCGATAGGTGGGAGGTTGAGTTGGCCATAGGGGCCAAGATGGCAATGGATACACTGGTTCATGATTGCGAGATATCATTGGGAGCCTTCACTACATTAGCAGACCTTAGGGTTATGTCCTTAGGATCTTATGGTGTGGTGGTAGGCATGGATTGGCTTACAGCTCATAAAACCAAGCTAGATTGTCACCGAAAGGCAATTGGTTCCTTAGATGACCATGGCATGACAATAGAGATATTGGACATTATGAAGGCCACAGCAGTTCACATCTCCACTCAGCAGCTTAAGCACTTCATGCGGAAGGGATGTCAAATGTTTGCCATTACTGTTAGTGACGTGTTAGAGGATGAGCCAGAGGCATCTTTAGATGATCATCCCATTTTGAGAAAGTTTGCTGATGTTTTCTCACTTGAGTTACTAGGGATGCCACCTCACTGAGAGGTAGACTTTCACATTGACCTTGTGTCAAGTGCTGAGCCAGTGTCTTGTGCATCCTATAGGATGACTACCCATGAGCTCATGGAGCTCAAGTTACAGTTGGAGGAGTTGCTCAAGAAGGGGCACATCCAACCTAGCATCTCACCTTAGGGCGCATTGGTCATCTTTGTGAAGAAGAAGGATGGGTCTCTTCGTCTATGCATGGATTATAGGTAGCTTAATAAGGTGACAGTGAATAACTGTTATCCTTTGTCTAGGATAGATGATCTTTTTGATCAGATGTAGGGAGCTAGGGGTTCTGTAAGATTAACCTGAAGTTTAGTTATCACCAGTTGTACATCGTAGAGGCAGACATCTGTAAGACAGCCTTCTAGACTCACTATGGCCACTATGAGTTCACTATGGTACCCTTTGGCTTGACAAATGCCCCTACAGTGTTCATGAGTCTCATGAATGGGGTGTTCCATACCTATTTGGATTGGTTCATGATTATATTCTTAGATTATATATTGATCTATTCATGGACTAACGAGGAGCACTTACATCAGGTTTTGCAATGCTTAAGAGAGCAACATCTATATGGCAACTTGATGAAGTGTGCTTTTTTTAGATCAGAGGTGTAGTATTTGGGGTACATCCTAATTGGCGATGGTATATCCATAGATCCATCAAAGATTAGGGCTATCAGGGATAGGCCAGCACCCACCATTGTGATGGAGGTCAAGTGTTTCATGGGGTTAGCTAGGTATTACCGCAGATTTGTTGAGGGTTTCTCCAGGATAACACACCCCTTCACTTCCATTCAGCAGAAATGGAAGAGTTTCACATGGACTGAGAAGTGAGAGAGGGCCTTTGGGGTCCTCAAGGAGAATCTCACTAGTACTCCTATCTTAGCAGCTCCTGATCCAGTAGTTGATTTCATGGTTTACACAGATACTTCATTAGAGGGATTAGGAGCTGTACTTATGCAAGATGGTTAAATGATCGCGTATGAGTCACAAAAGCTCAAGACCCATGAGATGAACTACCCCACACATGACTTAGAGCTCACATCAATGGTTCATGCTCTTGTTCATTGGAGGCACTTTCTATTGGGGCATCATTTCAAGCTACATTCAGATCATCACAGTCTACAGTACATCTTCACGGAACCGAATCTAAATGCCCGCCAACAGTGTTGGATGGAGTTCATTTGTGAATACGACTTTGATGTTCACTACATCAAAGGGAAGGAGAACATGGTTGCCGATGCATTTAGTCAGAGGTGCCACGAGATCCTAACCTTGACACTGAGTGTAGACTTGAGAAGACACATTTTACAGCATCTGCCAGAGGATGAGTGGTTTCTTGAGGTGTAGCAGGAGATCTAGTCATAGAGGGCCCTTGTGGGCAAGTTTGTAAGTTATTCCCTTGAGGTAGATGGGCTCCTTAGACATCAACAACGCATCTATATACCCCATGTAGGTGACCTATGTGCAATAGTTTTATCAGAGGATCACAAAGCACCTTATGTAGCACACCTAGGGGTGAAGAAGATGCATGCCAATTTGTGACAGTTGTATCACTAGGTGGGTATGAGATGAATATTGCAGAGTTCATTGCTTGATGCCTTGAGTGCCAGAGGGTAAATGCTGAGCATCAACATCCAGCAAGTCTTTTGTACCCTCATGAGATACTAGAGTGGAAATGGGGTACCATTTCCATGGATTTTATAGTTGGTCTTCCTATGTCGTCTCATCGCCATGATGCCATCATGGTGACGGTTGACAAGTTAACCAAGGTGGTGCACTTCTCACCTGTATGCATGATGTACAATGCACCGGTAGTGGTGAGAGTATTCTTGGATGACATTGTGAGATTACATGGGGTACCTCGTCGCATTATTTCTGACAGGGACTCAGTTTTCACATCAACCTTTTGGAGGGCATTGCAGTAGGCATTGGGTACATAGCTCAACTTCAATTTAGATTATCACCCTGAGATAGATGGTCAAATAGAGAGGGTGAATCAGGTGTTAGAGGATATGCTCCACATGTATGTGATGGACCACCAGTCTAGATGGGAGGAGTATCTGTATTTGTTTGAGTTTGCCTACAATAATGGGCATCACAACTCGTTGGGTATGCCTCCCTATCAAGCCTTATATGACAGACCTTGCAGGACACCGTTGATTTGGGACCGTATAGAGGACAGGGTTTTGTATTAGGCTAGAGATGGTACAAGATATGGAGTAGTAGGTGACCTTGATTAGATAGAGACTTCAAGAGGCACAGGATCGACAAAAGAAGTATGCTGATGTCAAGAGACTAGATCGGAGCTTCTCAGTCGGTGATAGAGTTTTCTTGAGAGTGTAGCTGCATAAGAGTCCAATCTGTTATGGAAAGGGCTCTTAGCTCACACCATGATTCCTTAGACCTTTTGAGATTTGGAGCAGATAGGACCCATAGTCTACAGTATAGCCTTGCCACCTAGCCTGTCATCCATCTACGATGTGTTCCATGTGTCTATTTTTTGATGATATATATCTGATTTATCTCATGTCTTGGATTGGAGTGCTCTATAGGTAGAGACAGATGGACAGCTATCTTTAGAGCCAATTCACATATTGGCTCATCGGACGTTGGACCTTCGAGGTCAAGAGCTAGACCAGGTTAGGGTTTAGTGGGACAGATATGATGAGGTCATGACAACATTGGAGGATGCAGCTAGATTGAGGACACTTTATCCTCACCTCTTCGATGACTTCCAGGAGGAAGTTTACTCTTAGGGGGGAGGATGTGAGGCCTATTTGTTTCACTCCCTTATTTTTCTTATTTCATAGTTACAGTTGATGAAATTTAGACATTTGGGACTATTGATCCCGATATGCAAATTTTCTGGACTCTATTCCCTTGTTTTGATTGGCTATATTTAGTATGATGTGATGTGACTATATCTTGATTTTGATTTCATTGATGACTATTAGACATTTGACATGCATTTTGATCCTATTAGAGATGCTAGTTGTGAAATTATTAAATGGAATTGTTATGCAAGTTTGATCTTGAGATAGTGTTTAGAAATGCAGTTATAAATCTTATTTATGATGCTATGTGATTTTAATAATGTTTTAAATGGTTATGCAATATCGTGAGTGTATGCATTTCCTTGCTTTGGCTATGATATATATATGTTAGATTAATCTATTTATTCAAGTGTGCATGTGATTTTCCAAGCCACGAAAAATTGAAGATCGATCCCACACCTAATGTGATTCCCATGTTAGACCGATCTAGTACCAAGAGGGACCAAGATCATGTGTGAATTGTATGATGCTTTCATAAATGCCTACATTTTAATTATTTGGCTTAGGTCCACCGCTTTTATAATATTTATTTGAAGTGTTGTAATAATATGTGATTTAATAGACACCACTTGGTGTATTTTATTTTGATGGCCATTTTATGTGATTTTCTACTTCCTAAAGTGTTTATTATGGGCTAAAATTAATCCTAGGTGGTATCCCTAGGGTCTAGGGCCCATTTGAGTATGCCAAACCCTAGGGTTACCTCTGTCTAGTCACTTTGACTTCAGCTTGAAGTAAAGTGACGAAATTCAAATTTGAATTGGAGTGGAGGATGAGTCATTCATTGAAACATGACCCATTCCTCTTTCCAAGGCATGGATTCCCATCACCTTGAAGACTTGGGGAGTCTTCAAGACCCCCATGTGTGCGGAACCCTTCTCCAATGCTCTCACACATGTGTGAGAGCATCTTGGAGTGAATGGGCTTCCTTTAGAGAATAAGGTGATGACATGTGTCATCCCTTATCCTCTTGGAGCCCATCTTGAGAGATGCCACCTCTCCACCTTTGCTCTCACACATGTGTGAGAGCACATGTGGAGAGGGTGAGGTTTGGATGGATGGGAGAGTAACACATGTCACCTCCACATTCCATAACCCTGGCAAGTGGATTGGGAAGAGGAAGGAGAAGGTGTCACCTTCGTATTCCTCAAGGCTTTGGAATGAAGCCTATATTACTTCCTCTTTGTGAGAGGAAGGGGGTTCTTTCATCTTTTTTTGGGTTTTTTGGCTATTTTTGGAAGGATTTTTAGAGAGTGAGAGTTTTTGGAGATTTTGGAAGAGGACTTGGAGGAGGTTGGAAAAAGATCTTCTACAACTCTCTTCCATTATTGGGCTTTCAAAGGTAAGCCTCAAGGCATAAGAACCTTTCTCAAGCATTTTACTTTTCTTGTGTGAGTGAAATTTTTTTGTGTCTTGCATTTGTTTGTTGTTGTTGGGTTTTATGGGTGTTTGATTGAGACTACCACTCTTGGTGTGTCCATTCATGTGAGGGGTGGGAGAG
The DNA here is from genome assembly GCA_027924645.1 of Cunninghamia lanceolata. Lineage (NCBI taxonomy): Eukaryota > Viridiplantae > Streptophyta > Pinopsida > Cupressales > Cupressaceae > Cunninghamia > Cunninghamia lanceolata. The sequence goes on along the minus strand of BSBN01000501.1, from coordinate 5,791,939 downwards.
GAGTGAACCTCCTCGAGGTCACCCTCTTTGTATTGGCATATTGTGGCCTTGAGGGCATTTTGGTGAAGTTTTGGTGGTTATTTTTATGGCATGAGTGCCTTGGTGTGATATATTTCATGGGGAAGATTTTAGGCTTGAGCCCTTGTTTTGGAGTATTATGAGTTTTGGTTGTAGGAGTGAACCTCTTGAGTAGAGAGAGTCCACTCTCCTACCCCCTCAAATCCATTTCTATAGATTTTGTGTGTTTACCCTTGATGGGTGTTCTTCTTTTTTGAGTGCTTACTTTTTGTTGTGTTTTGTGGAGTGTACCCATGTGTAGATCAACCTCCAAGATCGGGGGTGACCCATTTGTGGGTCTATGGAAGGGTGGAGAGTGTTTTGGTGGCTTGGAGTTTTTCCTTGTTGTTTATTGCAGGTTATGGTGTTGAGTCTTTTGGAGCTTGGATAAGAGTTATCATTCTTGGTGTTGGGTAATTTATTTGGCTTTGGAAGCCATGGCCAAAAGAGAGGCCTAATTCTATTTTGTCAAAAAAAAAAAGGACAATACTCTCTTATTATGTATTGTATCAATTTATCTTATTGTTGTTTTCATTTCATTATGTTGTTGTGATAAAATTTGTGTAAATGGAAAACAAATGAGTTGCTGGTGTGTCTATGTTGCTTGTGAGAAAAATATATGTGTTACTATTTTAAGCTGCAAAAGGAAACTTATTATGATGTCTATTTTTGGGACTATGCAAAAGACAATTTACATTGTTGTTTTTCCTTTAAAAAAAAAGAAAATATAAAGTAGTTGTTCGCTATATTTACTCAATTAAAGATATTATGTGTGTGCATGTGAAGAAATGGTTTATTTTCGGTACATATCCTTTTATAAAAAAAATGCATTTCAATGTAATGTTGGGTTATTTTCCATGTATCTACTCAAAACAAAAGGGGTTTAAAATTATATATATATATATATATATATATATATATATATATAGGTTTATCTATGTAAAGTAGTTGTGCTGGAGAATGCAACAGAAAGAAAATATTTGTAGTTACCTCTCTCTCTCTCTCTATATATATATATATATTTCATAAATCTAATTTTGAAAAGAGTAATGAACTGGATTTATTTTAATAAACAAATCTATTAATAACCACAGAACTGAGTTAAGAAATTTATTTTATTTGGGCCTTGCTTCAAAGCCTAGTGGCACCTGGTGCTGTGGTTTTTTTTTGACAGAGAAAAATGTTAACAAGAAAAAAATTTTAAACAGCTGGGGGTGACGACCAAGCCACCACCCCATCTTTTATATTGCAACAAGGGGGGGGGGGGATGGGGCCCCCACCCCCCATTCTACCATTGGTGGAATGGATGGTGGGGCATCCACCCCACCCCCATTCCTTTTACTTGTGGCACCAGTGGCACCTACCTCAAAACTTGCTTTCGGTCTCTGCAAAATTTGCCGTCCATTTTAGCTTCTGTGCTTCATTTTCAACATGCATTCCATCAGTATTAAGTTTAATAATATATATACACACACACACACTGATTAAAAAAAAAAGAAACAAGAATCATTATAGTGTAAAATAAACCTTTGTATGCTTCCTTCCATGGCTGCCCACATGTTTGACCTGTAAAGAAATTGTAGAAAGAAGAAAAGAAAAGAGATAGAGAAGAGATTAGGATCAGAAGAAAATAAGATAGAATATGGGAAGAGAGGATAGGTAAATCTTTTAGGGTTAGGGCTTGGGAAGATTTATTATTATTTTATTCCTTTAGGGTGACAAATTTTAAATTGAGGAAAATAGTTGCACGTGATTTTATATTCCCTCTTTCATTTCTTTTAGGCTTGACTTATAATTTATCTTTTGGCCATGGGATATATTAGTAGATGGATTTAAAGTTTAGTATAGGTTTTGAATTTAGTGGTATGGGCTAACTTTATACCTTGTCATATTTATTTGAACTTGGAGGTTTAATATTTTATCTTATTGTTGGGTTTTGAGTGGGATAGATTTTAATTTAACCATGCTTTTAATTTTGTCTTGGGGATTAATTTTTTTTTATGGGTTTAGATGAAAGGTTAATTAAATTTATCTAGAAAACTTTAATAAAAGCATTGGAAAATTATTTAGACGATGGGGCCATGCATTTTATTAATTTAATACTTTATTGATGTAACTAGTTTTTTTTAATTTAATTTAACCTAGGCATTTAAACCCATATGTTATTAGGGAATGATTAATTTTTTTTTGATTCATAAAGAGTAATCTGTATTGATAAGAAGGAGAAATTTACAAGCAGGTGCGTATAAGCTATTTTCCTGCATCCATCAAAAACTATCTTTCAAAGATAATACCACTAAGACCTTGCAGAGTCATATATGCAAAATTGCCATTTAAGGCTTACTAGACCATCAAAAACTAAGCCGAAATATAGATGCCTACTAAGACTTATCATAGAGAGATGGGGGTCAAGGACCAAGCTATTAAAGAAGGCCTAGCCCCATTGCCATGGATTGGAGCTTGCCAACCCATTCCACTTCCCCAATGTCCCCGTCTTCACTCAGCATGTTCTGAAGAAAACCATAAACCTGAAGCACACGATCTTGGTGTTCGAGCAGTGCCATACCTTTTAGATCAAGAATGAGGGGGAAAACTTTCACCACCTCCAGAGGATCCTTTGGGTGGGGGATACCCACCCCAGGGATGACTGCACTGAGTATGGTATTGAGGCCGCCGAGAATTTTTGGTTTAAACAATTTAAACATCAGACTTTTCGCTGCTCCTATTGGCACCCCTGCATCTAGGAGAGAGGCTAGGAACTGGGAGGAGACATGTGTATCTACCCTATAGAACTCATCTGTAGATAGGAAATCTTTCCCTAAAATGAGCTTTACCACCAGGAGAAGAAGACCTTCATGCCTCCACAGGCTTCACTTGAGTCTCTGGTCCATGATGGCTCCTTTGAAAGCCATCTGACAGACTGAGCTCTCCAACTGGAGAGGTGTCGACATTTCCAAGTTTAACATTCCACTAACAAAGATCTTTGCTATGAAACTGGAACCCTCCGTCATTCTTCCCACTCTACCAATGCCACAGGATTCAACAGTCGTTCAAACAGGCTAGCTGTTTGATGATAAAGCCAAAGGCAAACATCTGGATGCTTCTCTGTTAGTGCCAAACACTGTCTACATTCATTTAATTGTGGGGATAAGAGAGAGAGGAGGATGTGGAGCGTGCGACACATCTATTCGAAGAAGCCGCTGATCTAAAAATGATCACTGAGTGTCGATCAGGATTAACTTGCCATAATGCTAACTTATGGCAGCGACCCATCCAGGATATCGTCGATTGGGTGCCCACCCTACCACCCTACATTAGGGAATGATTAATTAATCAAGCATATTTTTATGTTTATTTTTAATTATTTTAATTTTGGTAAGGCATGGTAGGGTTTTATTTTTAAAATTAATTCCCATGTATGCCAGGGAGGCGTTATGCTGCCAAATTTTTCTGGAATTTAGAGTTGAGTAATTAAGTATTTTTATTATGCATTTATTTAATATTTAATAGTTATGCATTATAGTTATGGTTTTAGAGGAATGTTATATTAATCTAATTTATGTTTTAGTATTAGGGTTTGGATTTCGACGCATGTCAAAATCCCTCCTTTTCACTTAGGAATCTTAGGGTTAGTGTCAAATTTTGATTCTGACCCTATTGGCGACACTCCTCGCGTCGCATAACCCCCAAGTTAGCTATCATCACATAGGGGTTGGCAAAAGGTATTCGCACTACCCCAAAGTTGGATTGACATGTTTATGCCGTATGTGTATTGCCACCGAGCATGCTGACACATGCGAGGGAGTTTCTAGGGATATGTGGAAAAGTTTTTTATATTTCATGTCATGACCACATGACAAATGTGGACATGACACGTGTGTTGGATGTCGTGACTGCATGAGAAATGTGGGCATGACAAAAATACTTAGTAGCTTGCAACTATCTTTCCGATGGACGTCAAAACATACAACTCTAGATTTAGACACTTCATATATGTGTTTACAACACCTCAAAACTACATATCAAGATATGCAACACCAGAGGAATGTGGACCAAAATAACTGGGTGTACTGCTTTGAATAGCATTGTGTTCTATTCTACCAGACCTATGCCATTTGAAGATATACTTCTGAAACTGATCAAGAGCTGAAACCTTGGATATAAGATCATCTAAGAGTTAGGAACATCATACCAAAACTGCAAACCCTGGTCTTCAACTATGGATCAATGCCAATCCAAACACTGTTCTTCTATCTCTGCCTCTGTACGTTGCCAAAACTTAGCCAGTATGACTAAGTCTTCTTTACCAGACCACAATCTCTAATCTAACCTTGTTTCTTTTCTTGTTTCCATCAATGAAAACACTCAATTATCCAACATAGCAGTGTCTCTTGCCAACAGTCTCCCCATTTGGCATTGATTGCAACACTCAGTGAAAAATGCTTGTGTTGCCCCCTTACCCTATACACTCTGTATTTTCTATTCTCTTTTGGACTTATGCTTATTTTTCACTAGATTTCCTCTCCCCCTTTGACATCAATGGAAAAGGTGGGTGAACGAGCAAAATTGTGTCAACAATTCTTCAAAAATGTCATATTCTACTATATATATATACAAGTACACATTTGTATCTTAATTAACAGTTGAAGGTAGAATATCATTATAGATAGCATTTATTAGAGCTATCTCTCCATTCCAACTATTCCTTGCAGTCTCCAAAATATGGATGTGGCTATATATCAAAATGACTAGCTTTTTTACCTTCTACACATCTGATGGTGTATCAATTAATGCTTGTGATTTCAAGGCTTCATCTACCAGATTGGTCATGGAATCAATTTTTGGACTTAACAACCCCCTTAGCTGGCACAACCTGTCTTTGATTTCTTCCCTTTTCTTCATCAAAATGCTCAAATCATTGTGAATATTTACAATCTCTCTCTTAGGCACTTATTGACTCAACTGCCAAATTATGTCTTGAAATATTAAGCAATTTGAGCTCCATGTCCTTGATTTTATCTTCTAATTCCTTTGTAACCTCTGGCCAAGATAAACAGAATTTGTACAAGTCACATGATTCTTTTATGGCACTTTGTATACCTCTTATTCCTTGGTCTAAAGAGATTTTATCATTCATCAACATGGTTTTTAACTTGGCTAATCTTTTCTCATCAAATTCTTTTTTGACCTTTGTTTCTGTAGATTTTTCAAAGGATTCAAAATGATTGTTGATTGATCTTATCATACCTTTTAGTTGATTAGTAGATTATATCAATGTATCTTTTTGGTATTTAGGAATCAACTTTCCAAGTACATTAGATACTGCTATAATGAACTTATTGTCTTGCATGTGAGTTTTGACCAATTCTTCCCATGCCTTTGTTTGGTCAAATGATACTAATTCAAATTTCTATTCTAGAGACAGGGAATTTAGATTTATTGGTTCTTGAAGAAACTTGGGTAGATCTAGAATTTGTGCACTTTGTAGCTTTTCCAAGGGTGTTGCAATAGTGTCTCTTGCCACTTTTTCTTCACAAAATGAAACTTTCTTTCTCTTCTTTTCTTTAGTTTTGACATCTGTTATGGATGAGGTCACTATTATTTTTCTAGGACTAGATGTTGGTCTCTCTTCTTCAAATCTCTTTTCTCTCCTTTCTGGAGTGCTTGATGTCCATTCTACTAGAGCAATTATTGACTTTGATCCTTCTGATCTGGTTGTTGCCTTACTTAATTGTTCATCTGATATTTTCTCTGACTTCTTAGGTTTCATCAACATTCTGGAAGATAATTCTAAGAATGTCCCAAATCTATCCTCTTTGGGATCAATATATTTACTTAGTAGTGCATTAGCTAATTCAGTCAAGACATCTTTTGCAACTTCATAACCTAGTGCAGGGACCATATAGTTCTTGGTTCCATAACTTCCATGAAGCATTTGTCTTTATCCACCATGAATACAATATCCTTTTCATACTTTATCACTATGTTTTTAGGTATCTAGAACATACTTGACATTTTCTTTTGAAAGTCTTTGAAATAATTACATAAGATTTCGGTCTGCTTATCTGCATTGCCCAAACTCTATAAGTGATTTCTTATTTGAGTGGCTATAGGTATGTGATCAAGACAAATAATATTTCCTCAACTAGGTAGCTATCCCAAGAAGTAAAAGAGTAAACATGTAATCAATGTTCCATATTTGAAAGGATGATTAGTTTCTTTTAATCTTTTCAAGTTCTCCATAAGTTCACTTTAGAGCAATTCACAGAGGTCATAATCCATATTGTTCTTGATCATGTCATATGTTGTGTATATGGTTGATGCAGACATAGAATTTTCCTTGTTGGAAAAGTATATCTTGTATCCAATGATCATTGTTGCAAATCTGACAGTAGGATCCTTAATATCATTTACTATAAGAGAATTCTTATCAAGTTTGGCTCCTGTTAGCTACATTATCACATTGTTATTTATTTCCTTTATGCCTAGAACCCTTTTGGAGGAGCTCATACCAGTTACAACCTTGATAGATTCTTTAATTATCATATAGGGTTCATTAAGCAATGGAGATTCATCATGAATTTTTCTTAGAATGAGCTTGACCCACACATCATTCAGAATTGTGGGAAAATCCAACCAGGAGTCAAATTTATTTTCTCCTAAAGCTTTATTTTCATCTTTAAACACAATATCCTTAGTAGTCAGTTCATCCAAATATAGTTTTCCTAACTTTGTGTGATCATATTCTTCTAGACTGATATGAATGTATGCTCTAACATCTTCCATATGCATAACCCCATGTGGTGTAATTGAGAATGCCCCTAACATATCATTTTCTAGTGATTTGAAGAATGGTTTCTTAAACTTTGGGTGATGTATTTTCCCTATCTCAATTACATGTGTGGTAAACATTTTCACAGAATAATTTAATTTTCACAATAGGGATTTCATGTTGTAAATACCTTTTTTGCCGAATTAGGGTTTCCTTGATCTTTTCTTGATTTACATGGAGAACGCTTTAGTTTCTCTGAAATTTGCTTTTAGTTTGCCTTAGACACTTGAGAGCTTAGAAAAATGATTTTTCTTTTGGATACATCTCTTTTTAACCCTCACATGCTAAAACCTAAGTGTCATTAATGCATCTTTTAAAAAGTTGTCAAGCACTTTCCTGATAATTACAGATAATTTAGATTACTCCGCAAATCTTCACAACTGATCCTTTTCTTCTAGGACTTCCTTCAAAAGATCTATCATATGATTGTTTTTATCATATATTCATGCCAGATTCCAGTACTAACTATCTGGCTGGGGGTTTTGGATTTTCAACACTACTCCCCCTGAGCCATAGCTCCCAATTTACATCTCGGAGGAAGTATCTGTACCAGATGATGGTACAGTTACATCCTTAACTTCAATCACATCTTTCTTGATCCAAATCTTTCTTATTTCTTTCTTGGTTTTACCCGGATCAACTTTTTCTTTTCTTTTGTCATTCCTTTGCTCTATTTTCCTATTTTCAGTATGGTAGTTTCTTTTCACATTTTTGCTTCTGCAGACTCTTGCAATATGTCCATACTTGTTGCAATTGTAGAACACCACATTCCTTTGTCTTTGATTCCTTCTATTGATTGGATTTGACCTGCATTGATTAGCCATATGTCCAAATCTATTGCATGCAAAACACTTTCCATTGAATGATTGACTATTCCTTGAATTGTAGGAACCATTCATTACTAGATTTATGAATGATTTTCTTGCAATTGAAAAATTGACTAGAAAAGGATGGAACATTTTGATTCTAGTTTATTCTACTCTTGCACTGAGTAGCCTTATGACCAAACTTATTGCAATTAAAATAGTGACCATTGAAAGATGGATACCTTTGAGCATTTGGTTGTTTGCTTGGAGGTCTTCTAGGCCTTCTTCTTTGATTTCTAAACTGGTTTCCTCTATTTTTCTTTGACTTAGAGTTTGCTTGACCAAATTTTGAACTTTCTCCTTTCTCTAATCCCAAACCTTGCTTATCTTCAACATTCTTTTGACTAGAAATTATCTCATCAAGCTTTGCAGAACTTAACTTGAACTTTTCTTCATAGCTCTTGGCTACTTCTAGATCAAATTTCAGAAGTAGCACTTCTTTGCCCAATTTTTCACATTCCTCTGATTTATCCTTAACAACTTGATTCAGAAGCCTTTCAATTTATTCCTTCTTTTCAACTTCCAGTGTCAAACCATTTAGGATTTCATGTGCTTCATCTAATTGATCATTTAGCTCCTTGATTTTCTCTTTAAACTTCCTAACTTGCTCTCTTAGCTTTAAAATGCATTCATTAGCTTCTTGAATATTAGCTTTTAGATCCCTGATTTTTGCCTTAGATTTTTCAAGATCAATAAGGGTTGCTTCAAGAGCTTTGTTACTTTTATAAAATCTTCTTGCAGCCATTATTACACTACCCTAGATCTTCCTTAGGTTGTTAGGCCTCTTCCAAGGAACCTTGTTCTGATACCAATTGTTGATAGTTAGGAATACTGAGAGGGGGATGAATTAGTATTCCACAAAACTTCTTTTTAACAAGTTTGTTAATCTAATTTCCCAATCTAATAATATAAAAACAGAGTAAGCATTGGAACAACAACCACAAAGACATAAAACATGAACACCAAGATTTTTACATGGAAAACCCAAAAAGGGAAAAACAACAGCGGGTGTTAGATCACAATACCAAATTACAATAAGGCTCACTTCCTTAGCTCTCACTTCCCTGAGAAAGGCTCACTGCCAAGTTGGACTACTCAGATTGCATCTACACATGCATAATTGTAGCTCTATTAAAGCACTGAAATACTGTCTCAAAACTCTTCATGTCTGAATGCTTTGTTTTACTGCTTTGCTTCTACATGGAAATAAGATCTCTCTTCTTCTACTCTTTATTTCTTCCACAACATCACCTTCCTCTATATGTCGTGCACATATATATATTCCTCATTCACACACCGCACACACTGAATTCAATCCCTTATATATATCTGTAACACCTAAAATATTCATATTAGGTTGGCCTAGTAAAGTGAAGCATGCACTCATATCTTAAGTAGCTTGTTAGCCAAATTCATTTACCAAGATTCCTTGTGGATTCAAACAATACTTAAATTGCATTCACATGTGTTGGCCTTAAATATTTAATCATTTAAGATCAAGTTCTAAGTAATAGAACTTACCACATACAATTCAAACTTATCATGTCAGCCTCTAACTCAGACTACCACTGATTCAGTTCATCTTGTTAGACTACAACTTTTACCATAGACCATAGGACTTGCTCAAAATCATGTCAAAGACTCCTTAGACATCACATATCATACCTTCAAAATTGCAAAACAAAATATCCTTTAGCGGAAAAATGCGGACCATAAGAACTCAGACTCTGTCACAGTCAAACTCTATCAAACAGTGTACCGATACTCAGCAGCTTGCAACTATCTTTCTGGTGGACTTTAGAACTTACAACTCTAGATTTAGACACTTCATATACATGTTTACAACACCTCAAAATTGCATATCAAGATATGCAATACCAGAGGAATGCAGACCAAAACAACTAGTTGTACTACTCTGAATAGCACTGTGTTCTATTCTACTGGACTTAGGGCATTTGAAGATATACTTCAAGAATTGATCAAGAGCTAAAACCTTGGATATAAGATCATCTAAGAGTTAGGAACATCATACCTGAACTACAAACCCTGGTCTTCAATTGCGGATCAATGCCAATCCAAACACTGTCCTTTTGTCTCTACCTCTGTACCTTGCTAATACTTAGCCAATATGACTAAGTCTTCTTTACCGGACCACAATCTCTGTTCCAACCTTATTCCTTTTCTCATTACCATCAATTAAAATACCTAATTATCAAACATAGCAGTGTCTCTTTATAATAGGTAGATACAGAGAAATACTCATAATATTTTAAGAAGAATGAGGCATCTTGTAAGAGTTCAATATTCTATGGGTGGTATCCTTCAGATAAGAAGATGAAGGCAACTTCCAAGGTACCAAAGACTTTATACATGTTGGATTTCAAGGAGGATGTATATATCATGATCACATTACTGAGTAGAGTAATGGGGTTGGAGGATGCTACTATATTCGAGCCTTGGATGTTTTCAGTAATACAATTCATCAAAGAAGAAACATAGGATGTGCATTGGGCATTGGCTATTAGTAATGCAATTTATGCATAGGTCTTAAGATTTAACAAGCAAAAGAAGTTCTTTATGTCCTCATACATTGTATATTCTTGTGTTACTAAGATGCAATTGAATGGGATACCAAGAATTGGCACATTGAGAAGGGGGCCAGGGCAAAAGTCGGTATATGATCATTACCCAGACCTACAGGCACAAAATGTAGGGAAGAATTAGATAAGGATAAATTATGTGTTTCCTATGTACTTGACAAGGATATTGACAGGAGAGAAAGATCAAAGGTTGTCTGAGATAGTAAAGAATGTAATCACATTGCATAGTGCTTGGTATATTCAATTCTCTACTTTCACTTACATTAGAACTGAGGGGTTTAAAGGCAAACCTTTTAGACTACCAAGATATCCATCAGATAAGGTAGTGTTGCTTGAGTTCACTAGATAGAGATTGGATGTTTATGCAATGTATAAGGCCCAGTGTAACAAGGGTAACATCAAATTCCCTTTTGTATTGGAAGGTATCAATTTTTTAATGAGGATGTGGCCAAAACCTTAGAGGTAGAATTGTTGTATTATGGTTTTCCAATTTTTTATTTAGTTAGACCTTTTGATCAATTCAAAAGGGTTCAAAACTTTATAGATAAGAGGTATAAACATCAACCTCACATTGAGGATTTTTGGGCTAACCGTGTGTTTTATATGAAAAGGGGGAGTGATGGTTTGATGGTGGTTGTTGTTTTAGTTTGAATCCTCCTTTCCACAAAACATTCCAAGGGCTTTTCAACCGAGTGCTTCTCCTCTCAAGAGTAGAGTCAACTATTAGATTTGAGTTTCCACTTGGTTTTCTGCTGGGAAATTCAGAAGTTATCACACAATGTTGCTAATTAATGCTTTAATGCTCTTGAAACCCTAATTTAAGCAAAACAGTAATCAAATTTGCAAATTATGACAAATGCTACAGGAATTAGACAAAGGGCGGAGAACCTCAACTCACTATTTTTTGCAATCTAGAAAACAAAAATGTCGGGGACAATGGTGATGGCACCCTAGTCCAAGAGGTAGATTTTTTCTATGGATTCCTAATCTCCTTTTAGTACTGATCTCTATTGTATGATGTAGAGGTGTCAAGTCTCTAGAGGCAATTTAGCAAGATCAAAAGATTTACATCAATTGTGGGCTTCAACCAATAAGACTCACTAGTCTTCTCCTTGCCCTAAACTCCACCAAAGGGCTCAAATTGGGTTCCAACTTCTAAGATGCAATCTTACACCTTCTAGGGTCTTAACATGCCCTAATCAACAAGATTCAAAAGGTCTCACACACCATTTTCACCGGTTCATTGACAACTCCTCTTAACTAGGCCTAATCATAGTAGCCTTGTTCAGTGGGTAATCTACACTTTTCTCCAATCTTTCCCAAAACACTTCTAAAACAAATGACTAATCTGAGTACCCTTTTTAGGGTTCTATAACATATCAAAAACTCATGTACTATTACTTTAGACCAAACTGACTATTCTGACACCCTATAACCTTCCTACAATGCCTAATTTGCCCACTTTTCAAAGGAACCCTATTGGATACTTGTCATACTCACTCTAAACCTTCAAACAATCTTAGTGGATGTTCCAAAATAAGGTATTTTCAAGGTTTCAGACAATGATTTGCTTGTTCAAATGTTTAAACACCAAACCCCCATGTCTAGGACCCAAAACCTAGGGTTTACTAGATCTCCCACTTCCAATCATTTCTAGACCTCATTCAAAGGTCTAACACCATCTCAATGTTCATACTAGACAACATCAATCATAAAAAGGTTACCTTGTTAAGGTAGATCTCCTGTTGTTGCACCTGTGCCATCATTCCCATGCTCTTTTCACATGCAAACTTACCTTCCAACGGTGATCACCTCCCAATCTGCACTCCTCCTACCTTGTTAAGGTTAGAAATCATATTGTACATGTCATCAAGAACCTATTCCATGAGGCTCAGGGTCTTACATTCATGGAAAGGTCCAAAAATGCATTATCACCTCTCAAAACATACAGGACAATTTGTTGTTCTTTGTAGCAGTCAAATGAATAGAATTAAAACTACTTTCAGAACCTTTTCAGAGCATAAAATAGGATCTACTATTGTTCAATGGATACTTAAGACATTAACCAAACACCCAACAATCAAGAGATCAAAGGAAATGAAAAGGAAATGCAAGAAAAAGATGAACTTCTCTGTTATTTGCAATCAGCCATACAACCTAGGCCTCCAAATGACTTCACCGTACCATCAAATGCCTTGGATAGGCTTAAGTAACCTCTACCCCAACTCCCACAACTGATTCCCATCAGTTGGAGTTGGTTAAACACCCAAAACTACTCAAAACTAACTTTCTCGCCCAAATGCACATTTCAAAAATTTGAATTTTAAAACTTTGCTTTAAGTGACTTCTACTCTACCAAATCATCATGTTTGATCTTCTTAGGATCATTATACTTTATTCCTAACCTTAGATACCCATATTTGACTCTAGAGGCACTATTGGCCCAATTTACATCATTTTTGGTCCTAGGGTCCTCGCTAGGACCCTCAAGACATTTGACCATTACATCATCTTGACCATTACAACATGCCATAACTGGTTGTAAGATGTTCCAATTGACTTGATTTTCTCGATAGGCTCCTCCCATGGTCATTGGTGTCTTCTTGCTCCAACATGTTCCTTTAGGTGCTCCTGCACCATACTCCCCAGCATGAAGAAAACTCTTGTCCCAAGAGCTATGTGATCTGCTCCAAACATCCTGCAATCTTTTTGAAGGGTTACTCTGATTTGTAACAGGGAACATGAACTCTCCAAGGATTATCCTCCTCCTTCTCCAACCTGCATGGCTCTTACAAAAAGTGTTAGTATCACAAAACATGTTTTGGTTTTCTTGCCTAGGACCTTGCTGCTGTAATGCTTCTGCTCTTCCCATCTTAAGGTTCTGATTTGTTCTTCTTTGTATTGTCTGTTGTTTGTCTTTCTTTTCTTGCCTCCCTATAGGGCAATCAATGTCCCCTATCCTGATGCAATTTAAGTCCCAAATTTGTTGTTCCTTAGGACTGTCATCCACCTTCCTCTACTACAATTGTCCATGTTGCTTCCAACCATCCTTAACCTGCACATTCAACTGTAATTTTTCTCCAAAACAGATAGTAGCATGTTCCTTCTTGTCTCCACAAGGTAAAGGTATTAGTTTAAACTTTTTACCATCTTTGTGCACCAAATAATTATTAGTATAGCCATCATGAATTGTCCTTCTTAAATGTTGCCATGGTCTACCCAAAATCATATGCCCACATGTCATTGAAATGACATCACACAAAACATAATCATGATATGAACCAATTGAAAAATCAACATATGCCCTCTGACTAACCCTTACTTGATGCTCTTGACTTACCCAAGTGACATTGTAAGGACTAGGATGATCAAATGTCTTCAATCCCAATTTATGTACCATATCCTAGGAAACTAAATTGTCATGTGAACTTGAATCTATGATCAACTTACACATTTTTCCATGGCTTAAACAATTAGTTTTAAAAATGGATACTTGTGGTGCTTGCTATACTTTGCCTTTTTCCACCATGAGAAATTCTCCATTTGTTTCTAGATGCTATTGATATTTCCTGGTCTTCTTTCTTCTCCTCTTCTTGTGCCAAGTGAACTCTTCTATCCTTGCTCTTATTAGCATCATCCCACTTAGGACATTTGAAAGATAGGTGTCCAACTTCATTGCAATGATAACATTTGCCTATGAATACTCCTCTACCTGATCCAAACCTACCTCCACCTCTATATCCACCTCTCTGATCTGCAGAACACTCTTTGCCTTTCTCATTGCTGCTCTATCCTTCATTAGTAGGTCTACCCCTACCTCTATATCCTTTACCACTACCTCCTTATCTTTCTTGCTTCCTCTTCACCTTCTCTTCAGCCCTTATGGCCAATTGAAAACATTCTCCAAGTGATTTTGGTATGCTCAAACCAATTTCATCTTGTAGGTTGTACCTAAGCCCATTAAGGTACCTTGCCACTTTCTCATCTTCATCTTCAAATCCACCTCTAATACTAAGCTTATGAAATTGCTCAGTATAGGACATAACATCCATGTCCTTTTTCTTCAAATTCTGCCCCATCCTCTTCATTTGAATACCATAGTCAGATGGAAGAAATTGATCCTTCATCCTACCCCAAGAAGTAATTTTTGTTCCACCTCTAGCCACTCTTTCTGCCTATACACTACTCCACCATGTAAGTGTTGTCCCTCTCAATTTTGTTTTTGCAAATTTAACCTTCTTCTCATCACTCATTTCCTCATACTCAAAGAAATTTTCAAGGGTATCTATCCACCCTAATACCTCTTCACTATCCATCTTCCCCTGATAGATAGGTAACTCTATGTTTGCCTTTGTTCCACTACCTTGAATTGCCTTAAGCAATCTCACAAATCTCCTTTCTTCATGATCCAACTCATCCTCAGGAGGGTTCTCATCTGTCTTCTCATATCCTCCATCATCTCCTTCTTGATCATCTTTTTCATTCCTTCTAGGATTCTTCTCCAATGCTTCCAACCTTGCCAAGATTGATGCATTCTCTTGTCTCACTTGTCTTAACTCTCTTTCTCTTTCAGCATCCCATTCTCTTATCTCCCTCAACTCTGTTTCTCTTGCCTCTAAGGCTTCTCTCAATTCATTATTCTCCCTAGCCATCTGATTCTTAGGGGGCATCTTCACAACTATTACCATCCCTTAATTCTTTCACCAGATCCTACTACTTCCTCAAGGACCTACTTGCTTCTCTAATACCACTATGATACAGAGGTGTCAGGTCTCTAGAGGTAATTTAGCAAGATCAAAAGATTTACATCAATTGTGGGCTTCAACCAATAAGACTCACTAGTCTTCTTCTTGCCCTAAACTCCACTAAAGGGCTCAAATTGGGTTCTAACTTCTAAGATGCAATCTTACACCTTCTAGGGTCTTAACATGCCCTGATCAACAAGATTCAAAAGGTCTCACACACCATTTTGACTAGTTCATTGACAACTCCTCTTATCTAGGCCTAATCCTAGTAGCCCTGTTCAGCGGGTAATCTACACTTTTCTCCAATCTTTCCTAAAATGCTTTTAAAACAAATGACTGATCTGAGTACCCTTTTCAGGGTTCTATAACATATTGAAAACTCATGCACTATTACTTTGGACCAAACTGACTGTTCTAACACCCTGCAACCTTCCTGCAAGGCCTAATTCGCCCACTTTTCAAAGGAACCCTATTGGATACTTTTCATACTCACTCCAAACCTTCAAACAGTCTTAGGAGAGGTTCCAAAACAAGGTATTTTCAAGGTTTCAGACAATGATTTGCTCATTCAAATATTTAAACACCAAACCCCCATCTCTAGGACCCAAAACCTAGGGTTTACTAGATCTCCCACTTCCAAACATCATTCAAAGGTCTAACACCATCTTAGTGTTCATACTAGACAACATCAATCATAAAAAGGTTACCTTGTTAAGGTAGATCTCCTACTATTACACCTGTGCCATCATTCCCATGCTCTTTTCACATGCAAACTTGCCTTCCAACGGTGATCACCTCCCAATCTGCACTCCTCCTACCTTGTTAAGGTTAGAAATCATATTGTACATGTCATCAAGGACCTATTCCATGAGGATCAGGGTCTTACATTCATGGAAAGGTCCAAAAATGCATTGTCACCTCTCAAAACACAAAGGACAGTTTGATGTTCTTTGTATCAGTCAAATGAACAGAATTAAAACTACTTTTAGAACCTTCTCAGAGCATAAAATAGGATCTACTATTGTTCAATGGATACTTAAGACATTAACCAAACACCCAACAATCAAGAGATCAAAGGAAATGAAAAGGAAATGCAAGAAAAAGATGAACTTCTCTGTTATTTGCAATCAGCCGTACAACCCAAGCCTCCAAATGACTTCACCATACCATCAAATGCCTTGGATAGGCTTAAATAACCTCTGCCCCAACTTCCACAACTAATTCCCATCAATTGGAGTTGGTTAAACACCCAAAACTACTCAAAACTGACTTTCCCACCCAAATGCACATTTAAAAAATTTGAATTTTAAAACTTTGCTTTAAGTGACTTTTACTCTACCAAATCATCGTGCTTGATCTTCTTAGGATCATTATACTTTATTCCTAACCTTAGACACCCATATTTGACTCTAGAGGCACTATTGGCCCAACTTACATCATTTTTGATCCTAGGGTCCTTGCCAGGACCCTCAGGACATGTGACCATTACAACATGCCATAACTGGTTGTAAGATGTCGCAATTGACTTGATTTTCTCTATAGGCTCCTCCCATGGTCATTGGTGTCTTCTTGCTCCAAGGTGTTCCTTTAGGTGCTCCTGCACCATTGTATCTTCCATTTTCTATGATCCGACAGTGGAGGACAAGGTTGATGGTGCCCTAGTCCACTGAGGAAGATTCTTCTAGATGTCAGAAGATCTGCAAACCCTAATGCTCACTGTCCAGTTTGTTCCTAAGTCTTCAGATGCAGAGGACAATGGTGATGGCGCCCTTGTCCCAAAATCCTGCATAGTGTCTGCTTCTATTTAGATCCCAAATCTTCAATGTCTACCTTCCTTCCCTGCAACTCTACTTTCTCCAGATCTGATACCTGTAACTTGTAATCACAATGAGTGTGGGAGGGGGCTGTGGTGTTTAGAGTCTTGCCTCAGTCAAGCCTCGAAGAGACATTCAAGTCTTTTGAACACCGTTGTCAGAGAGAGAGAGAGTGCATGTCCTTATGGGACAGAGGCAAAAATATGAATGATAATGATGATTAAAGCACAATAAATGTTACCTTAATGATGAAGCTCTCATGGAAGGAAGAAGGTCTTCAATGCCATGAGGAGAAGATGTAATACAACCTAAAAAAACAAACACAATAACAATGCTATGCTCTGCAACACAATGATATCACAAGTATGCCAAGTATGCATCAAGTTCACAATCAACTTCTTCTAGTTATTTTCTTCTAGTTTACAAATGATAACCTAAACATGCTTATATATGCAACTACTAAGATTCCTGCCAAGAATTTTGTATTTGAAACTTATGATGTCAGCTTCGAAACAAAATAACGATCATAAACTCAACATTTGAATTTAGGGCAGACCCAAATAGGGCTGGACTAGGGCACTAGTGCCCAAGTCCACCCCCTATATTTGCTCAAGGATCATTAAATTAGCACCCCTATGTCCTATTTGTCACAAGACCCAAGGGTTTTCTCACTAGGAGTCTGAATTATCATGCAAAAATGCTCGAAATGCACTATAAAGACCCAAGAGCTAAAGCTTAAGGAAAAAGCCCCCAAGGGTGCATTTTTCTGACATAACATTTAGCCCCCACTTTAATGTATGTATTAAACGCAAGGCCAATATATGCATTAAAGTAAGGTCAACAAACACAGCAAACACGCTAAGAATAGAAAAGACACACCAAACACATTGAAGACAATATCAAGCACACAAAACACAGAGAAGATAGTTACAGTCATGCAAAACATGGAGAATACAACATTGAAGACATGCAGAGCATAGAGAATACAGTGAATGCAATGATTATTTTCTTTTTGATTTTCCCATATGAAATGCATAATGTAAGTACAAGGAAAGTAAACAAACAAATCCCAAAAATTGTAGAGTAGTTTTTCACCACCGGTCTTGCACATTTTGAGAATAGACATGCCAAACAAAATCCCAAGGTGTAGAGGAGCTATTCACCACCAGTCTTGCACCTTGAGAACAAACACACCAAACAAATCCCAAAGTGTAGAGGATCTCATTGTCATCAGTCTTGCACTTTGAGAACAAGCACAACATACACACACATGCTGAAGACACAGAGAAAACATGACAGACAAGCGATGGAGTAAAACTATTGCTAAGTTCATCACCATCTCAGACACATTATAGGCACACACTGACAATTGGGCTTTGCCACAACAACTACCAAAAACATGCTTAAGGGTTGAGTTAGTCACAGAACCACTCCCTGCCTTGCGATGAGGACTTTTGAAAATGACAGGATGATGCAATCTCTCTGAGAAATACACCATCCCCACCTCGCAATGAGGGCTTAAGATAAAAGGATATGCTCAATATCCCACCTCTATAGAGGGCTTAAATGATTTGATTGATTTTCAGATTGTTAAGACATGCTTTACTATGATCTAAAGCAGACAGCTTACCTTATATATGCCCCCAACTTAAGGTGGTTGATATCGCATATCGATATCAAGCATGTTAAGGTAGGAAGAAAATGTACAAGGGAACATGAGTTCTCACAAAGCCCATGCCCCCTAGAGGTGACATGTTCTTTATGATCACTGAATGTTCCCACAAACACATCCCTGCAAGAAAAGTGTTAGTGTCCAAATAATCATGATAACAACAATGCTTATGATCAACTACATGAAAGAGCCAAGCAAGTGATATTCATGATAAACAAAGTGCATAGAGTAGTAGTATTGTTAAAGTGTTGTTAGAAAGATAAGATAACATCAACATCAGCATCAAGATAGAGAAATCACGAAGTGATTCCACTAGCCAAGCATCAAATAATATGTAACAACCCCATCGTCATGTATGGACTAGGTCCATTTGTTGATTACTCACGAAAGGGACACTAGGTCTGCATCAATATAAATGTTTTTCATCATCTACCAACTAGATGGAAACACTAGAGGAAGGTAAATAATAAATCAGAGAGGAGAACAAGTGCCTTAGGGATAGTCACGTAGGAGGGTGCCCCCAACTCACCAACTGCAATGCTATGTCCATAAGACACAACACACAACAATGAAATCAGAGGAGAGGCAATATAGAAGAATGATGATACAAATGGAAAAAGGTCACAACAGAGGTTGTCTCCTAGTATCCTTGACCTTACAAGATATTCAAGGGTCATCCTAGGAGGCCTAAGAACACATAACACATCACGGGGGAAGCACATCACAAGAGATAAAGAGTTAGAGATACTTATTTGTTAGTAAAATCACACTGAATTTTGGAACTTCCAAACCTCTTGGAGAGGTATTCAATCAAGTTTTGTGAGAAGCTCGAGTGGTTCTTCTTAGGCTATTGC
The DNA here is from genome assembly GCA_027924645.1 of Cunninghamia lanceolata. Taxonomy (NCBI): domain Eukaryota; kingdom Viridiplantae; phylum Streptophyta; class Pinopsida; order Cupressales; family Cupressaceae; genus Cunninghamia; species Cunninghamia lanceolata. The sequence goes on along the minus strand of BSBN01000501.1, from coordinate 5,772,499 downwards.
TTATTATCAAAGAGTCCATGCAGTTCTTTCTCAACACTTCCTTGTTTATGTGAAATATTTTTTTACTTGTGAGGAGGAGAACCACTTTTATTTCCAACTGATGATAATCATCTTGCTTGTTTGCAACTTTTATTTCTCTTGTTCTGTTGGTTCTATCTATCGCAACGACAAGGACTGTCTTGTACTATTTCAACCTTTTATATTGTCATGATCTCTTTCTTCAGTTTTTCATTTGTCTCTTTGGTATATGTTGATTTTCTCCTGATCCCTAAAGGGATAACAGGGGAGGGACTTCAGAGTAGATACCTTTTCCTTGTGGATGAGGTGATACTTGAGTATTTTCCTTATCAACTTTAATTGTAGCAATTATCTCATCATAATCTAAATAATCCTCTTCTACCTCTAATGTGTTTTGTTCCATCATATTGCTATCGATATGCTTAGGGAAAGGATTAGTGAACATCTATAAATTCTAATTCGGTAGATCAACTAATTTATTCCCATTATCATTTGCACCAGATACTTGTATAATGTTCAAGTCGATGAGGTCTTGTATTTTATGTTTAAGATGCATACATCGTTTAGTATCATGTCTTTGTGTCCAATGATAGTGATAAAAGGCATTAGCATCAAAATAAGGTCCTTGCATTCTATTAGGATCCACTGGTTTAATTGGGGGAAGCTTCAAGAGATTATTACTCAGAGCTTGATTCATGATAGAATGATAGGACTCAGATATCGGAGTGAACTTTCTTTGTTGATATGGTGCCTTCTTCGGATTAGTGATAGAAGACACTTGATAAAAGCTATTTGGTCCATTAATCTTGATGAAAATCTTATTATTCCTCTTAAAGTTGTTTTGCGATGATCCACCCTCATATTGGCCAACTTGAGTTGACGAGTTTTGATTTTCATACTAACTAGAACAAATTTGGTAGTCATGAAGGGTAGTACATAGATGTTGAAAAGAGTTGTAGTTCATCAAGAGGATCTTATCACGAATGTTAGGCTACAAATTTGTTATAAATATCTTCTGAACATCGTCATCTTTCATTTGATATTGAATTTGTGCATAAAGTACTTGATACCAGCTAATAAATTCAGTCAACTTCTCTTTCAGACCTTGCTTGCAATGCACCAAATCAATCAGAGAGACTTGTGGTCTGATGTTTCCTTGAAAGTGTTGTAGAAATTGATCAATTAACTGGGAAAAGGAATGTATTGAATTCGGAGGTAAAGAGCAAAACCATTCTAAAGTAGTATCTTTGAGAGATCGCGGGAAAAGCTTTGCTAACAAGCCCTCTTCAAAGTAGAAATCACTACACATAGCTATGAAAACTACCACATGAGTATTGGGATCACCGTTTCTGCCATATTTTTCAAAGTGAGGAGTTTCAAACTTCTCAGGCATAGGAGTTCTCAAGATTGCATAGGATAAGAGATTATGAGCATGGTAAGTCAGTATATTAGGTTGTGAAGCATTTGATAAGCTTGTCACTTTTTGTTGTCAAGAGGTCATGCCTTACAAAAGTTGGTTTAGGATGGTGTCATTAGGAGACGTAGTTTGTGGTGAGGAATTGGAACCAAAATGTGGAGCAGATAGAGCATGGGTAGTGACAAGCAGAGGTTGTGAATGGGTGAGCGGTGGTTGGACATAGTGATAGGTGGAAAATGGTTGAGAATAAGAGGATTAAATTGGTGATTGAGAATGACATGAAGACACTCTAGGGGCAAGGTTTTGATAGTTGAATCTAACATTTCCATAATTTTGTGAATTAGTTTCATTAGATACTCTAATACCAGTGGTAACATTACTACAAGCATTTGCATTAATTGTCAAAATATTTGATGTAAATGTAGATATTCCCATGGTCAATATAGGTGCCGATACTTGCGTATGAGATGGTGACAAAGTGTTATTTATCACTTTTGCACATTTAGTCACTGGCATAATATTGGTTTGTACAATATGTACTAAACCATAGATAACATTAACACCATCTTGTCCTTTTATCAATTCTCTTATGTTATGAATTGTAGGAACAACTTCTTCAGCTATCCTCTCATTTTCCATAAATTCTTGGAAATTGGCTAACTCCTTATCAAGTATATCTATTTTCTTGGCAGATACATGTCTTGTCACCTCAATAGTATCATCAACATCATGAAAATTTTGTTCTTCTATTGTATTTGTGATAGGTATATTATCTTGTCACATTTTTGTCTCTCCTTTTGTAAAGAAGGTTTTCAGTGCATTTTCAAAGGTAGGAATACTGATTTCTTCAAAAGCACTAGATCCCATGTGTCTTATGCTTCTTCTTAAAGGGATATTTCAATTAGGGCAATGTGTTATAATACTCATGCAACAATATGCACAAACTAAAATGTTTGAAGGCAAAAATGCTTAATTTTTCAACTTTTCACAATGCAAACAAATGCAAGAAGAGGTGTTGTTAAGATTTTCAAGAGGGATAGAAAATTATATGCCTAATAATAGTCCACCAATGCAATAATACCTTTAACACACACTTTTGAAGCAACTCTATAAAGTCAATAAGCCAAAACCTAGTGAAAATAGGCCAAAATATTCAATTTTTCACCAAATCTCAATGCAAAAGAGCAGGGCAACGAGTTTTGTATGGAAAATGATGATGGAAAACAACTTATAATAATAATAACAGCCACATAATGCCAAAAATTCCATTACAACACACCTATAGTGCCACTCTAGATCAAACCCTAGTGCAAAGATAGCAAAAATATGCTAATTTTCCCAAAATTTAAATGCAAAAGCCCAAAAGAAAGGGTGTTGTAAGGAAATTGAGAAGGTGAAGCAGATAAAAATGCTAATAAAAACCAATTAGTGCAGCAAATTTCCTCACAACATGCTTGGAGTGCAAATCTAGCAAAACAATAAGGCCAAAACTAGTGAAAAAGTGCAAGTTTTCAAGCCCTAGGCATGAAATTTCACAAGGAGGCCACTATGATGCAACACTAAAATTAGAGATCAAATATAATGAGTGTTTTGACAAGGTAGTAAAATATGAAACAAGATTTTGACTACAACCCTAGTTCATGCAAAACTAGGTTTGCATGAAAAATGAAAAATTTCAAGCAATTTCTAACAAATCAAGCATGCAAATGTGATGCAAATGAATTGTAAATGATGAATTTCTATATTTTGTATCAGACCTAATGTAAATAATAGAAATTCTTAGGGTAAATTGGATCAAACAATGAATATCAATAAATAATCAATAACAGATACCCAAACTCAATAGAATAGTGAACTAAGAAGATTAAATCAAACAAGCAATGAATAAACAAAAGCAAACCTTCCTTAGATCAAAACTTCCATTGTTGCCTATCAAAAATCATCCTTGTGTGTATGAAAAGGGCCCTCAGAGAGGGCACTTCTTTGCTTTGTCAAGAATGTCGATTATGAATGGCTGTGGTGATTTCGCAATGAAGAGAAGCTTCACAACGATGGTAGTGCATAGTGCGTAGTAAAAAGCATGATCACAAGCAATGAAAGAATGACGAGGGTGCCAAAGGCACGTTGTAATTCCTGTAGAGTAACAATACTTAAAGCTTGGATGATTGAAATGGAAGAACAAGGTTGAATTTATAGACTTGGGAAAGAAGAGATCAACGGTATAGAGAGAATGAGAAGATCAACGATTAAGAATGGTTGAGGAATGTGGAATGAATAAGAAGAAGACAAGTGTCATACAAAAGATGTTTTATTTGAGTTAATCACTTTCTTTTCTAAAGATAAGACATGCTTTTCATAAATTAGAAAGCTTTTTTCTAATTTAAGAGAAATTGATAAAAACAAGGTGGATTGAATAGATAACTCAACTAAAGATTTGCTTTTGCATGATTTGAGAGAAATTAAATAATAAATTATTTAATTGTGTGTGTGCATGGAGAAGAAGACTTATTTTAAGAAGATAATTGAGGATAAGAAAGCAAATTAAATAAATAAATTTATTTAATTGTTGTGCATGATTTTGGAAGAATAAATAAAATATTTGATTTATTTTATTTTTGGAGATTGAGAGAATTTAAATAAATTTGATTTGATTTATTCAAATTTGGAAGAATGAATTTGACTTAATTAAATAATTAGGAATTATTTAATTGTTTTCAAGAATTGAATTAAATAAAGAATTCTATTTAATTATTGGAAGAAGAGATAATTAAATATTTTGATATTTAATTAATTTAGAGGAATGTGAATCAAATAAATAAATTTGGTTATTTCATTTATTGATAGAAGAATTAGAAGGGAATAAATATTAATAATATTTATCTAGACCGAATTGTGTCATTTTTAGGCGTATACAGAAATTAGTTTAAATTAGATGCCAATTAATTCAAATTTCACAAAAATGCAAGCCCAATATGCCATTTTTTCAAAATTTTCAAAAATTTTCAATCTGTTTGCAATTTTTTGAATGCAATAGAATGAATAAATGTAAATCTATGAAACAACACTCAGAAAGGTGCCAAAAAGTTTAAAACACAGGTTCACCAAAATGTTTTATATGAAAAGGGGGAGTGATGGTTTGATGGTGGTTGTTGTTTTAGTTTGAATCCTCCTTTCCACAAAACATTCCAAGGGCTTTTCAACTGAGTACTTCTCCTATTGAGATGAGAGTCAACTATCAGATTTGAGTTGCCACTTGGTTTTCTATTGGGAAATTTAGAATTTATCACACAATGTTTATAATTAATGCTTAATGCTCTTGAAACCCTAATTTAAGCAAAACAATAATCAAATATGTGAATTATGACAAATGCTACAGGAATTAGACAAAGGGTAGAGAACCTTAACTCACAATTTTTCATAGTTTGGAAAATGGAAATGTCAGGGACAATGGTGATGGCACCCTAGTCCAAGAGGTAGATTTTTCTATGGATTCCCGATCTTCTTCCGGCACTAATCTCTGTTGTATCTTCTATTTTCTGTGATTCAGCAATGGAGGACAAGGTTGATGGCACCCTAGTCCATTGAGGAAGATTCTTCTGGATGTCGAAAGCTCTGCAAATCCTAATGCTCACTGTCTAGTCTATTCTTGAGTTTTTGGATGTAGAGGACAATGGTGATGGATCCATTGTCCTAAAATCCTGCACAGTGTCCACTTCTTTTTAGATCCTGAATCTTCAATGTTTACCTTCCTTCCCTAGAACTCCCCTTTCCCTAGATCCAATACATGTAACCTACAATCACAAGGAGTATGGGAGGGAGTTGTGGTGTTTAGAGGCTTGCCTCAGTCAAGCCCTGGATAGACATTCAAGTCTTCTAAACACCGTTGTTAGAGAGAGAGTGCATGTCCTTGTAGGACAGAGGCAAAAATCTGAATGATAGTGATGATAAAAGCACAATAAATGTCACCTTGATGATGAACCTTTCATGGAAGGAAGAAGGTCTTCAATGCCATGAGGAGAAGATGTAATCCAACCTACAAAAACAAACACAATAACAATGCTATGCTTTGCAACACAATGATATCACAAGTATGCCAAGTATGCATCAAGTTCACAATCAACTTCTTCTAGTTATTTTCTTCTAGTTTGAAAATGATAACCTAAACATGCTTATATATGCAACTACTAAGATTCCAACCAAGAATTTCATATTTGAAACTTATGATGTCATTCTGGAAACCAAATAACGGTCACAAACCCAACATTTGAATTTAGGGTAGACCCAAAATAGGGCTGGACTAGGGCGCTTGTGCTCAAGTCCACCCCCTATCTTTGCCCAAGGATCATTCAATTAGCACCCCTAGGTCATATTTGTCACAAGACCCAAGGGTTTTCTCATTAGGAGTCTGAATTATCATGCAAAAATGACCCAAATGCAATCTAAAGACCTAGGAGCTAAACCTTAAGGAAAAAGCCCCCAAGGGTACATTTTTCTGACATAACACTATGAGAGTGAAGTAGAAGTGAAGAAGAGATCTCATCAAAGATAGACCCTCGATCAGATGAGAACACTGGGAGGAATCAAAGTACCACAAGAGATCAGGGATGATTATGAGAATACCTTGCATATAGGTTATGACAGTACAAAGGAAATTCTAACTGAACCTGATTGGAATCAACCTAGGGAGATTTCATTGGATAATATTTCAAAATCAGTGTTTGTATACTCAGATATATTAGTAAAAGAAAGGATAGAGGAATTGAAAGTTGAAGGAGTAACACTCACATACCCAGGTAAGAAAGGTAAAAAGAGAAGTTGGGAAGGTGAGATGTATTTTGATGATTTTCTAAAGAGAAAGAGGCAGGTGGTGGAAGCTAGAATAGATAAACCAACATAAGAGCCACAATAATGGACCCCTATGCACTAGGGATAATAGTGGCAATACTTGTAGGAACATTTGTATCTACCAAAGAGGGGACATCTATATCAGATGCAATTGCTTCAACAGATCAACGTCCAGTATAGGCAACGGTGCTATCACACCCACCATCAACACCTGCAGTACTTGTGCAGGGATCTCAACAAACACCTTTGGATACAGCCATAGTTACAGAACAAACCCAACAAGAGAAAATATAAGGTTTTATCAAGGTAAAACAAGAAATGACCAAAGAAATGATAACAAAGGCATATACTATCCAACCATTCACTAAAGAAAATGTAGAAGTGGTGGACGTAGTTAAAATCAAAGAAGTTGGAGATGATGAAGAAGAAGGTGAAGATGAAGGCAGTGATGACAGCCTTGAGACAAGTAGTGAGGAAGAAGAAGACAAACAAATACCAAAATCTCATCTCATGCTTGAAGTGTTTGGTGTAGGGGGGTCACGATAGGCTGCCAAACCATCACTACCAAATATTAAAATAATTGATCCTTTTGAGAACTTGGTACAAAGAGATATCATGGAAGAGGTTAAGGAAGAGGCAAAGAAAATAATAGGAAATCAAACAGAGAAAGAAGATGGTATTAACATAGGAAATGTACAAGATGTTCAAGGAGAGGCTAATCAAGAAAGTATGCCTACCGATAGGATGGAGGAACAAGGAGATGAAGGAATAGACTCACCTCAAGAGGTTCCTAATCATGAGGTACCCCATAGTGAGGATCAAGAAAACATAGGGAATATCCAACAAGGACCACAACAACCTCCTCGGTAAGTTCTTCCACAGCAACAACAAGTTCCCCCACAGCAGCAGTAGGATCAACAACAAGAAGAAGTGCTCATAGAGGGAGCTCAAGAGGAGGTGTTGAATGAGGAAGTTGCAGATACATATCCAAATAAAGAGGTGCTAGCCTAGTTGGGAACTAAAGTAAGACAAAATACACTAGTCCAAGTGGTACTAATTGATATCAAGAGCTTGTTAACTAGTAAGGCCGTGAAGAGAGGCAGAAGAAAGGCTAGAACCATGTCGGCCATAAAGAGAGATTCATCTTGTGGTAGGACAGTGCAGATGGCCATTCCCCAAGCTGATAAGGAGAAAGGAGAAATAAGTGTAGAAGAATACAAGGTTATTAGTGTGGATCTCAGTCATGTCAATAGGAAGTAACACATTGAAGAATTGCAGGAAATGACTGAATTCACTGCAAGTAGATTGAGAAAAGATAAGCAAAAAATAAAACATTTGAAGGGGCAAGTTGCCCAGTATGAACAATTCATTCAAGGGATATTTGATCCCAAACAAAATGTACCAGAATTAGCTTCTGATCTAACTATTCTTTCTAAAGAACATGTAGGAGAGATAGACAATAAACAACACGAAGCTAGTATGTTGGAAGATTTTGTCATGTCATTTATTCATAAAGGAGAAGAGGTAATAAAAATTACCATTAACAATTGGAGTATCACACTGACTGAGAGAAATAATTGTGCTCACATTATACAAAGATGCCAAGCAAGAATAAAGCATAATAGAGATGAATTGAATAAACCCAAAGCTTTGGAAGGATATACGGAGTCCTTGGTGAATGAGGGGGTCATAAGCCTACAAATTATATTTCAAATCCCCAAAATGAAGATAGAGTTGAAGTTTGAAGAAGGGATATTAAGGCCTTGCTTGGCCAATATACAATAATTAGAAAGGAATATTCAAGTTTTGTTGAAGAAACATGTGAAGATGGTTGAACATTTGGTTAAACATCCATGCCCTCAGGTTCAAGTATTTGATGTAGACAAAACTATAAAGGAATTCAAAGGCAACTTCCAGTTGTGCATTGAAGATCCTATCAACTAGTTAGATGAGGAGGCAGTGGAAAATATGTAAGAATAGAAAATATCACAAGAGGAGAGAAGATAGAGAGAACAAAGCACAAGTATTGAAGGTTAATATTGAAATGCAACAGTACACCTGGGCTGCTTCTCAGAGAACCAGTCATGCCTCCATATCCACCCTAACTAAAAGATTCACAAAATACATAAGTGATGAAAATAGGGATATACAGATAGAGGATGATAGTGGTAGTGACTAGGCTACTTGATTCATTATTTGTTCTATGTTGTATTTGGTTATGATTTTGTAATGGTAAATAGTCAAAGTGCAAAGTCAAAATATTTCAAAAGATTCTAAAGGCATCTTTGCGCATGAGGGAATATCCTTTTTAGATATTTTGAAGTGATAGTTGGTAGGAGAATTTGAATTTGAACCATTGATGGTCTTTGTGACTGTAGCAGAGGATTTTTGAGTCTATAAAGGGAACTTTGATATGTATATTTGAACACACATGACTAATATAGAAAAGCACTGAAGAATTTGCAATAGAAGTGATTTGTGAAAATACTTTGAGCATAGGGAGTTGAGTTAGCATTTTTCATGTGTCTACAGTGGAGAGAATGTGGAATGTCCTCTTTTCTTTCTGTATCTGGAAAATGTCTGTAAGTTTGATTTAGTTTTCTGATACTTTCAAAGACTTTGAAGTCAAAATACATTGTAAAGTTGAAATGGCTTTTATATGTTAATAAATACAAACATCTAATTGCTACATCTATTTGGGAGTGTAATTATATTTAGGTGTTCTTTGATATATTTTCTTTGATGATTGCAATTCTGTATGTTAATTTGTGATACTAGTCTGAAGAAACATACATGAATTTAACTCCTTTGAAGTGTTACAGCTAATCATACTCGTGCACATGAGTAGCAGAGAAATAGTTCCTATAGAATCAAGTTTTCTAAACCTTATCTTTTATATTTCTTTATCAATAGTTTAAATAATTAGCATGCACGCAGTTATCTGAAAGACATTATTATAGATTTGAATTTTGAATAAAGAATGGTGAATTGTAAAGATTTTTAACATATTTCATATAAATCTAAGGTACAAAGTATGTTTTCATTGAAATTCATGTAAAGCTTTGTAGTAAAATGGTAAATACATGCAAAGGATCACTAGTTATAGTGTAATTTGTAGTTATTTGCAAAGTGTAACTAAATACAACCAGTATACATCTTCAAAATCACATAAGGCCCCTTGAACAAATAGCTTCACATTGAACCCTGAGTGAATCTAACACAACCATGACCTGGTTACCGTAGACTTGGAATTGAGAACTATTTTAATAATTCTCCATATTCTTCAAGATAAGACAAGATTCTTTGTGAATTTTATCTATTGATGTTTTTAAATAAAATCATCATCAATAGTTTTTTGGTGCTAGAAGGAGGGCCTGATAGGATTTAAAGTGAGGTTTGAGCAAACTGGCTAACAATACTGGTCGGACGACCAGGTCTAGGTCAAATCTAGGGGATATTTTCTTACAATTGTCTAAAAAACAACAAAAAGGTATAAATAATCCTTTAATCTCAAGTCCTAGAGTCTTCTAGGTAGGGAGTTCATCAAATACTCCTACAAATCCAAGATCACCTTTGGTCATACCTAACATAGTAAGTCCTAACATTGTTTTGTTTAGACCATTGAATTTTGGTCTAAATCTCTAGAATCAACCAAATGTTGGTTTAAATCCACCTAGGGGTCCTATCATGGAATTTTTTAATGTAAATGCACCTATACATTTTGGTACATATCATGAGATGCCAAAGAATCCTGACAAGATATGTCCTTTTTTAAGGTAAAATTTGGATATAGAGTTTTTGATGGTTTATGTATATCCTCCTTTTACCATTAAACATTCAAGGACCTTGGGTTGAGTACAAATCTACCATCAGGCCCTTGATCACTCAGAATGTAGGGAAAATTAGATTTGTGTGATTTGATTTCTTGATTATACCCAATTATGCTCAAAACCCTAATTATTCAAATATACAAGCAAACGGACAAATTACTAAAAATGTTGCTATAGAAAGATGTATAATAACATATAAATGTGTACTAGTTTTTGAAATTCAAGAAGTAGAACAGTTGAGGGCTAATGAGCGGGCACCCAAGTCTAATGCCCTAATTTTTGTCAGGATCTAGGAATCTTGTCTACAACCTATTCTTACTGTCTTGGAGATTCTTCCATCACGGGATCCGAACGACTAATGAGCGGGCGCCCAAGTCCAGGTCCCTATTTTCAGCTTTGATTTGCAATTCCAACACTCTGCAACACTCTCCTGCAACTCCACTTTTTCCAAATGTGACACCTGTAACCTACAATCACAAGGAGTGTGGGAGGGGGTTGCGGTGTTTAGAGGCTTGCCTCAGTCAAGCCCCAAAGAGACATTCAAGTCTTCCAAACACCATTGTCAGGAAAGCGTGTCCTTGTGGGACTAAGGCAAAAACTAAATGATAAATGATCAAAAGCACAATTGATATCACCTTGTAGTGAAGATTTCATGGAAGGAAGAAGCTCTTCATGCCATGAGGAGATGGATGCTCAAATCTACAAATACAAACACATAAACAACACAAAATCTACTCTTTCCACACAATGAATGCTTTGAATCACTTCTACACAAGCTCATGAATCAAAATTGCTATCTAATAGTCATCTAGTTTACAAATGAATGCCTAAGCATGCTTACATATGCAACTACAAACAGTCCTGCCAAGAATTTTGTAATTCAAACTTATCGTGTTGGCCAAGGAACCAAATAACAGTCATAAACTGACACTTAAAATTTGGGCCTGACCCAAAATAGGGTAGGACTAGGGCATGGGCACCCAAGTCCTCCCCCTTATTTTGGGTAGGGTCTATCTCAAGGGATCCCCCTAGGTCCCATTCATCATGAACTTAGGGGTTTTCTCATCGGGATGCCAAAACATGATGCAAGATGTCCTAAATGCAGATCAAAGACCCAGGAGCTAAACCTTAAGAGGGAAAAGCCCCCAAGGGGAGATTTTCTCATGTTATAGTCCTAAGTACCAATTGCATCAAGATGCAGAAGATCACATTAGGATCTTCAAATAAACTTGCTTCAGGGCAAGGTTAGCACATGAAGATGTGGTATGTAGGTTATTTCCTTTCACTTTCAATGAACAAGTTTACAACTGGTATGTCAATTTGCTTAACAATCACATTACAAGTTGGGTAGTTATGGAAGAAAGATTTCTATCTAGATTTAGGGGTCTAGTAGAGATAGCATCTCTATATCATGGGTTAGCAGAGATTAAGAGAAGTGAAGGAGAGTCTATAACTACATTTAATGATCGATTCCAAAAGGCTTATTCAAGATTAGTTGCTCCTTATACTATAACTAATGATGCAATATTAGAAATGTATTATGCTACTTTGGATCCTTTAACTACAATGTTTGTCAAAAGATAGGTACCTATAGTAATAGACTTGTCAGGAGCATATAAGGAAGCAGTGAAAATCAATTAGGAGATGAGACAAACAAGCTATGGTCCTTTAGTAAGTCTAGGAAAAGATGTAGCTCCTAATCAAATGTAGCAAGTGAATGGTGCTCTGATACATCACACTCTAATGTATAATTCAGTGCCTACTCCTACACCAGTGTACGATCCTGTCCCTACTCATGTTATAGTTCTATACATGGGCTAGGTAGCCAATGATAACTAGTTTAATGGTCAGTCATTTTTTCAAGCTCCTCAAGATACATTTGTAGCTAAAACTTGGGAGGATAAAAATGAGTTAAGAGAAATTACTGATCACTTGAGAAGGCTGACTACTAAAGTGACTTAGCTGAGGAATAATAGTTTCTATGGTCAAAATCCTCAAAGTAGTACTCATCAAAACTAGGGACATGGATCACAGAATAGAGGCCATAATGGAGATCATAAACCCTATGGGAATGACAATAGAAATCCTAACCAGCCTAGACCCCCTAGAATATGGAATACTAGACAAAATAATGGTACTCTGGCTTCTCCATTTGAGAATCCACACAATCAAGAGTCTAAACAACTTGCTAGGATACAAGTAGAAAATGCAGCCCTTAAGAATTGGTGCAGAATCCATAATACTAGTGCTCATGCCGAGCTTGATTATGCACAGTTTCACTTGGCTGCAAGCATCCTCAATGTAGAGGTACAAAAACCTACATCTAAATTCTTGATTCGTAAAGGAAATGAGATAGTGCCTTCAGGATACGAGTTAGCCATGGTTCTAGAAAGTTTCACTTTTTCATCAAAAGAAGAAGGTCAAATAGAAGAGGATAAGCCATATTATTGTGAGAGTCTATATCCTGAATCGGCTCTAGTGTTAGAAACTTTCCAATTTCCCTTTGAAACTGAAAATGAAGTGCAATGTGAGCCAGATGAAGTTCAAGCGTTCTAACAATCCCAAAGGAATCATACCTACAACTTGAGAAACAATAGAAAAATTGGAGGTCCTTTCACTACTTCCACACCTCCGAACAATTACAATACACCACCTAATATGCATTCAAGTAATAATCCTCTGCCTCCAAAACCAAATCAGTAGGGTACTAATACTTCGGTCTTAGAAAATTTAGGTAGGTAAAATAGAACCTAACAAAGCTTCTAAATTGATGAATTATCTATATGAAGAAATTAGGAAGATAAAAGTTAATGTGCCTTTGTATGAATTATTGAAAAGTCCAGGAGTGAGAACAACATTTATGAAATCCTTAGATGAATCAAGTCCTAGGGAGAATTTAGTAGGCCTAGATAACCATAGAAAAGACATACAAACTAAGGATAAGAATAAGAGTGTTGAACAACCTGTAAGTACCAATGTAGTGATGTATACAAAAAAGAAGGAATCTACTCCTTTCTTGTTAACTTTGAGAATATTTGGAAAAAATTTACATAACTACATGGTAGACTCTAGAGCTTCTACTAATGTCATTCCATTAGGAATTTGTAAAACATTAAGAATCACACCTACTAAGTCAGCCAAGGTTGTAACTCAACTGGATAAACCTGAGGTAAATGTGGTAGGAGAGTTAATACATATTTGAATGCAATTAGCATTGGATCCTAGGGTAAAATAATATATTGATATTCAGGTGGTGGACATTCCTGTGAACAATGGTATGTTATTGAGTAGAGATTGCTCTAAAACTCAATGGATATATGGTGACTAATTTCTCACACATGTGCTTGCCTTGGAGATGAATTCCTAATCAGATTAGGATTGAAGCGGAACCAAAGATGAAGCATATGATAACTAAGTACAATAGAAAAAATGAAGTATTATATGCTATAGTAGAACCAGGGGTGTATAGAGTTTCCAATAGATGAGTCCAGATAGAGGAAATTCTGGCCTTCAATTTTGAAGAGAAACCTGTTAACAAAGGAACTAACACGCTCGTCGAGTCTGACTAGGATTCTTCTGATGAAGAAGAAAATACTATAAGTATATTCAATCGAATCATGAATGAGGAAATTTGAAAATGTATTCAACAAGAGACTATCATTCAAGATGTTTTATTGAAAGGATGGTGCAGAGTCCATAAAACTACACATGCTGAAGAAAATTGTGAAATATGTAGAGAGATAATTGACTATCAATATAGAAAATGTGTGACAGAAAGTGAAAACTAGGAAATTGGATTTACTGTCAATAGTCATAAATTGTCATCACATAAGAATGTTGGTACCATACCAAAGGGTTTAACTAATTCTACAAGATGAACAATTAATAAACATTAGATCACATATAAACCTATAGAAAATGTTGTAATCCCTATGGGTCAAACAAAAATGCATAAGAATATGTTTGCTCCTGCAAAACCCGAGGTAAAAGAAGTACTTCCTATAAAAACAAGAAATCTAGTAAGGAATAAGAATATCATGTGGATTTTAAAATGTGATGGATCAAAATCCAAACAAGGAGCATGGGTAGTGTTGTGTGGTTACACAACACGCCCCATTTTGACTTGGCAAAATAGGGACCCAACTTTTCTTTTGGCTTGTGTTGTCTGCTTTCTGGCGGTTTGGTAAAATCGGTCATGTTCATCATCATGTGGAGTCAAGATGAGGTAAGCCCCAATATGAGGTCAGTCTGTCAAAATTCATATTTCATATATACGACCACATATTCTGAAAGAGCATTAAAATTCATGCAGGTTTGCTTTTTACATCACCCTGATATTCATCAGGATGTGAGAGTTGTGAACAGTCAAAGTCTTGGTCAAACCTGATATTCGCAAAAAGAGGGTCATATTTTATAACCTCAGTTATGCTGTTTGAAGAACATCATCATCATATTTGAAATGTCCCCCCCGATAATATCCTGCGGTTCAAATATCTGGACGTCAACTTTAAGTGATAGTAAGTCTTCCCCGTCGAACGGTCTTTTGTATCGCGAGCATCATGTTTTCAAATGTAACCCGATATTTGTTAATATCATCCTGACACAAAATATCACCCTAAATAAACATCCTGATGACATCATCTGAATCCGATAAACAAAGAAACAAACATCCTGATGACATCATCATCATATTTACATTTCGACAGGATATTTTGTAAACATGATCATGTTTACCCAATGTGACGATGACGTCATGAGACATTTCCAATACAAAGAACAAATATCATGATGACATCATCCTGATATTCTGAAAAGAGAATGAGTAAGTTTGAAAGTCATCATCATATTTTGGAATATAACTCGATAGGCCGAAATATCCTCCTGATGTGCTAAAATGTAAACAAAGGTGCGTTGTCACCCGAATCTTGTCGCGATAACAATTTCAAGACTAGGGAGGATGATATTGAAACTCAACCTGATATTTGTGAAATACCATCCTGCCCTCATGATATCTTGTCATATGCATATCCCCCCGCTCCCTTTGCCGCCATTGACATTAAATGCATGCAGATATGGTAGGTGATTCCCGCCGACCCTGGAACCCAATGAAACGTCTGGTGAGATCCTGAGTTTTCACACGAATGATCAAAGATTGCGATCTAACTTGTCAGAGTTACCCTAAGTTTACCCTAACTGCGAGGTTAAAAGGTAATTCAACCGCCATTGTTACATTTAGCTGTGTTAAAATTGTTTTACAGAGCACCAGCCTCCATATCTGCATAACAGCTACCGTTGCGCAATTCGAGCTCACAGATAGAAAGAAGGAGGTGATCAGCAGTTGAATCCAGAGCGTCTTAGAGATATACTGGTATAAAAGGAAATTGGCATAACCAGGTAAGTGAACTGAAACCCTCATCATGTTGTTTCTATATGATGCTATAAGTTCTGGTTATGTATCCGTATAAATAAGTAACGTGAAATTGATACAATAAGCATGATATTTGCAATATGTATGCATGCATATCCCGTTGTGAGAAGAAATGTTGTTAATTGCAGGTACCCATGCCTGAAAAATGTTTAGTCAAGAATCAGGAAGAATTCAGCCGGCCTATGTTCTCTTCACAGAGAGGGGTCCTGTTCAAATTTGGGGCAATTACAGACACCCATCAGGGGAGTACAAACCTGGAAGCCTGGTCAGCCAAGCTGAATGATGGACAGGATAAGAGTCCAGTATTGGACACCGTGTTTGTATCCAGCATGTGGAACGCTACTGGCTTCCCCTACTCCATGGAGTCTCCGGAGTTGGTTATTGAGTGCACCCGAAATTACAACCCTCAGACGAGGCAGGTGGTGAAGCATGGGAGGGTGTATGCAGACCTATCCATCAAAGGTCTATCCCGAACGTTTGGACTGCCAATGGGCAGTAAGATAAAGAGTGTAGACTTAAAGAAGTTTGAAAGAGAATATGAGGCCAACAAGAAGATGGCCAGAAAGAATATGTATGCTTGGTGGGCCGAGAACAGCACATATAATGCAGCGGCCAAGCTCCCTGTGCACATGTTCAAGTTTGATTTTAATGAGGAATATCAGTATGTGATTGCCCTACTGAACAGGGTGACTGGCCAGCCTGATACTGGAGAATTCAGAGACAGGATGTACGGTATAATAATGATGTGCCTATATGCAAACATCAAGCCACTGTGGGGCCAGATAATTAGTGATCCTCTGCATGAGCAGCTGCTGAACCTGGGAGGTTCAGATTGTGCCTTCTATATGACCTCTTACATTGTTTATTCCTGTGCATATAGAGGTATGTTTGATGCCTTAACCACAGATGGGAAGCTAACAGGCACAAATGCAGCCTATATCTAGGATCATCATCCCCAGCTGCAAAGAACCAATTACATCAAGGACTATAAACTGGTCAATGATGCATTCTCTATATATCTGGTAAAGACCATGGAAGATGACAGGACAAAAAGACTGAGCATGGAAGCTCAGGAGGCAGTATACAGGCATGGGGCATGGTACATCCAATTTGCCACCTTTTCCTACATCAGGATAGAAGGTTTTGAAGGGCATCCCCTGATGCTGCCAAGATATCCTACTGATGCAGTAGTTTTAATGGAATTTATTAGGCAGGGCTCCACCATCATACAGATGTATAAGGATGCCAAGAAGCTGCCACCAATTTTGTTCCCAGTCAGCATCGGCAACTATATGTGCCCTGACTCGGATAATATTAAGAAGGTGATGGTCACTCTGAACAAGATGAATCTACTGCCCTTCCCAGTAACGAGAACATATGATCCTTACGGCCAGGTACAGAAGATCCTAGGGAAGCCTATTCATCAAAGGCACCTAGAAGATTTTTGGGCTGACTGCGAGGATGAGGCAGAGGCCAGGAGGAGAAGGTATCAGAGGTTGACTCTAAACCAGATTAGAACATTTGACTGCATCTCCCTCCCTCAGCAGCTGAAGAGTGATGACGGCAGGATCATGGCAGATGAATACGAGCAGAAGAAGATATACAATGATACCATCTCTGCACCTGACCTCACCATGCAGGAGGATATGTCCTTGGACCCATTCTTTGCCAGAACCATACACTTGACCCAAGCTTGGGTAGATGCACAGGTAGAGGCATTGAAGAAAAAGGGTGTTGCTATCACGGTGGACAACAAAAAGAAAGGGCAGGACATCCCTGCAGACGAATATGATGACTTCCTGTTGGAGAAGCGGAAGACCAAGGGAGAGAGGATTCCTCCACCACAGCAGCCAAGCAAGAGAGCCCCAAGGGGCAAGAAGGTGGAAAAGGGACCCAAAGGGGTCATAGTTGACAGGGCAGTATTCACAGCTGAGGAGGCAGCCAGATCAGGATCAGAATCAGATTCTCCTCCCAAGCCCAAGAAAGCCAAGATAGCAGAGGCTGGAACCACAGAGACCCAAGAAGTGGGTCAGTCATCCAGACAACCAGGCAAGGATATCCTCATGGAAGAAGAGACTGAAGAAGAGGAGGAAGCTCCACTAGTAATTAGAAGAAAGAGGAGAGCTCCGCAGGTGTTGGTTCCTACCACACCGAAGAAACCAAGAACCTCCATGAGAGGTGAGATGAGTCAAACCCCAGTGCAAGTACAAGGGGTAGGTAGTGAAGTGCAGAAGGAACTTCAGCACAATGTTCCACTTCCTACCATTGTCAAGTTCAAAACAGAACTTGCAGAAGAACAACAAAAAGAAACATCTCAGGCACAAGTAGAAAAGCATGTCTCGCTAGACGAGACAATAAACTTGTCTGATGATGAGGTGGTGCAAGATGTAGCTGCACAAGAAATGGAGACACTTGCGGCTGCTGGCATCAGTGTGACTCCTCACAAGCCTCCAACAGTTCAAACAGTGCTTCAGGAGATGAAACAAGCAGAAGCGGAGTGAGAAAAGAGCCCAGAACCAGAGAAGAGCCCAGAGCAGGTAGCTCAGGACATACGGCTAGATACATTGATCGCTGAGGTGACAAGTCCTGCAGTGGTAGACTTAACAGAGAAGCAGGATGTAAGTCTTGAACAGCCAGCAGGATCACCTGATAAGGGCCACTTAATAGAAGAGATAGAGATGGCAGAAACAGAAAGCCACGCTCTCGAATCAGGCCAACAAAGCCCACAAGATACATCAGCAGGACCTGCTATAGCAGAGGTCCAAGAAGCAAAGGCTGATGATGAGAAGAAAGAAGCGATGGAGGATCCTACCGATAAGGCACAAGAGGTGGATGATGCAGGTACAGAACAGATAGCCGCTGCGAAACAAATGCCATCACCTCGGGTAGATTCAGTGATATCAGATACGGTGGACATGCCACCAGAAATAGAGAAACAAGAGGAGGATGATCAACCTCCACAAGGGGAAGAACTGGGGATAGGTGAAGAAAGGATGGAGAAAGATCATGATCATCATGATCCACATACAGGTACACCGCCAGGTTCCCCACACAGAGAAGACGCTCCCCCAGAAAAGGAAGTTCCTCAACAAGAGGAGGCACCATAGGATTCGCAGCAAGGTGAGCATCAGGAGAAAGAAAAAGAAAAATCACCCTCTCCACAACACATATTAATGGAAACAGGAGATAGAGGTGAACAGCATCATGATGCTGAGAAGCATGATCAGGTGCCTCCATGGTTAGAAAAGGAGGTGAATGTTGAGGAGGAGCTGGAGATTCAAGAGTTCGACGTCTCCACCCTGTTCGCCGCAGATATAATGAAACCCAGGAGGAAGGCCAGGATGACTTCGGCCATCAAGAGAGACCGAGCGACAGGGAGAAGGACCGCACAGATTGCTGTACCTGCCGTAGAGAAAGAGAAAGGCAAAATCACTGTGGATGAATTCCAGATAAGCATAGCTGATTTGGGTTTTGCCAATGAAGAGCAGGAAGGTCAGGAGGGAAAGGATATCATTGACTCTCTGATTCAGAAAGTGAAAAGAGAGAAAGAGAAGAATAAGCAACATAAAGAGCACATTGCTCAGTTGCATGCATATATTAAAGGCTTGACCAACCCTGAGGATACCACAAGTGAAGCTGCAGTCCCATTGACTGCCATTTCTCAAGAGGAGGTAAATAAACTGGACCTCATGAAACATGAGGTTTCCGTAATAAGAAAGTGGGTGTCATCCACATTGGATGATGCCATTGAAATAATGAAAGGTTCTTTGAAGAGGTGGAGCATCCTAAGTGACTCCAAAACCAAGGTGGACAGGTTGCAGATGCAGACCGGAAAAAGGTCTTATAAACTGGAGAAAGTCCTCAGCCTGCTGGACGAAATAAGGAAGATAAATCCACAACTGCTTATCAGTAAGCAGGTGTTAAATAATAATACGGCATTATTAGTGGATATATGGTATAAATATGTGCATTTTGAATGCAGAGTCCTCAAGAGATGCAATAATAAGCTGAGGGAGATCAGCATGAGGCTACGCGATTTAATGGGCATTGAAGCAGACATGCTCGAAACATTAGAGGGCAAGGTGGAAGGGAAGATAGAGAATCAAGATGAAGAGTCTGCCCTCAAGGCTCTGCGTAATAACTTCCAAGTGGAAGATGATGGTCCGCTAGTTCACTTGACAGAAGAGATAATAAATAAAATGATGAGGATCAAGGTCAAGATGGAGACCTATAATGAGACCCTGCAGGATAGAAAGAATAAGCTGGATAACAGCAGGGATAAGTATGAAGCGCACAAACACGCCATCATCAAGGCAAAGACTCAAGATGGCGGAGGAATAGACCAAGTTGTGCAGTCATACGAACAAATCCAGAGCAGCATTCAGCCCCATATGCAGCAGTGTCATCATCCGGATAGCGAAAGTTCAGAGAGTGATGCATGATGATGACCCACATGCATCAGATGAAGAGCATGATGAAGATACATCATGAAGGGGGGGAATATCTTGCATATGCAGTATAGATAGTTGCCAGCTGGCAACTTGTGCCTTTTTGTAAAATTGACAAGTCATGAAGTGATGACCATTGATTTGTAGTGACATATCGGATCCGTGGATCTTTTGTAACGGATTCCTCACCTTATTCTATAAAAGGTGGTGGAATGCCTTGTTATTTTCATTTGAAACTTAATTGAAATTTGATTGCTGAAGTATTCAGGACTTATTTCAAAGCTGCTGTATATGTACATGTCTTTTGCATACTTAATGAAAGGGAAGAGTATTTTGATTACAAATCTTCATAAATCTTGAGTAATCTGTGTCTGAATTCTGGATATGTGCTTTGATTTGCTGCATCCCTTGGAGTGCTCATCATGTTGCATGTATTCTTTTCATTCATTATCCTCTGAAGTTTGCATCAACTGTATCTAGCTGTGGAATGTCCTGGTGAACATATGGTTTGATTTCTTCTCCTCATGACAGTATCAAGCATGTATGTGGATCAAAAGCTAAAGGTTCAACTTAATTAGAAGTATTTCCTTTAATTTCTTTCAATTTCAGAGCATCTCACTATCACAATTGCAAATAAACTGATAATCTTAAGCAAACAACCCAAAATATGCAGACATCTCGTAGATAATCGTAAATATTTAGCATATTTGAACACTAAGCATGCACAATTGAAAATATCATGCAAAGATCTAGGTATTTTACTTCTTTTCATCAAATACCCACATAATTTGACTTCTCTGTAAGGAATTTCTGCAGGAACTTCATGATGATAGTGCATTTTCACGTAAGGCCCCAAAATGGAAATAGCAACTCACATTAACCACTGAGTAACGTCAGTCGATTAAGACCTAATCACCAGAGACTTGGGATCATGAATTCTCTGAATTCACTGTATCTTTCAAGATGAATAAAGGTTAATGTGTACTTTTATTCTATGTTTGTTTGTGACTAACATCATGACCAACATAAATTGGTGCTAGAAGGAGGGCATAACTGGAAAAGACACCACTGCTTCAGTCATCATTCATTTTATGCAGGCCCCTCACTCCTAACGCAACATAAATTGGCGCTAGAAGGAGGGCCTGACTCCGGAAGATCACGCTCATCATCAGTATTTTCAGGTTTGATGACGCATAGAGTAAGGTAACCTCAGATCGTCTGTGAATTTCAGTAAATTACATAAATATTTGCTGTGAAAAGATTGTATACGCACATTCTATGTTAAGATTTCCAAATCTCACATAAATACTGCAAGCTTTACAGTAGATCTCTCTGAATTCACTAATATCGGCTAAAGATATGTAAATTTGTTCGAGCTTTGAGAATTTTAGCCTTAAACACTTGAGATCTCGTGCTACCGATCAAGATATCCCAATATCTTGTCATATTTGCAGCATCTTCGCAAATATTTCATAAATATCCAGTCTAATTTGCCATCTGACCGCAAATATCACCTCATCCGGTGGAATCCAGCCAATATTTGCAAAGTTTCAGCCAATTTGCCTCCAAATCGAGAAATCCTGGCTTACAGGATAAATACCAGGTCTAGACCTAGTGAAGTTTTTGAAGAATTGCCTGTTAGAGGTTTCAGACCTAGGACTGTAGACATTCACCATACTCCAGGATCAAGCGCGTCTAGAGCTTCACCGGGACCTCCTCCTGTGACCCCTGTCGGTTTGCAAATACCTTCTGGTATATCCACGACATCTCCTGTTCAAACCCAGGGTATACCTTTAGTTCAACCTCAGCCAACTGCACCACCAGTTCAGCCCCCTCAGGCTACAATGTCTTTCTTTGTAGCAGAGTCACCCTTGACCTTTAATGCATATCACGAGTTACCAAAGAATCCGGACAAACTTTGTCCAAAATATCATCCTTATCAAGATGCTAATGATCATATCAGGACGTTTAAAGAAGCTTGCTGCAGAGCCAGAATAGAACATCAGGACGTGGTGTGTAGATTATTTCCTTTTTCCCTAGGGGAAGAGGCTTATAATTGGTTCATCAGCCTTGGCCAAGCCTCTGTTGGTTCATGGGCTATCTTAGAGAAAGCTTTTCTTGACAGGTTCAAGATCCCTATCGATCCATCCATGAATTATCACATGTTTGCTACAATCAAAAGATTTGAGAATGAGCCTATTGCCAATTTCAATGCTAGGTTCCAGAAAATGTTGTCCAAGCTAGTTGCCCCATATGTGGTGGCTGATGCTGCTACTAGGAGTATCTATTATTCAGCCCTGGATCCATTAACTTCCATGTTCATCAGAAGAACACATCCTGAGATCACTACATTGACAGGAGCTTTTCAAGAAGCTATCAAGGTAAATCAGCAGTTGATACCTGCTCCTACTCCAAATATAGTATTCCCTACTTTGCCTGGCGTACAATCACAATATCCAGCACAATATCCTGCAGCTTATCCTTCACAATATCCTGCACAATATCCTAATGGATCAGTGATACCCCCAGCAGTCATGCCTACACCTTTGCAAGTACCTCCATTGAGTATTATGCCTCCTCCTAATGGAAATGGCCAACTACCACAATATCCTGCACATGCTCAGACACCTCAGGGTACCGATCTATCCAACAATAACCATGGATCTTCCTTTTTCAAGCCTCAGACTAAAAATGTAGTGGCCAAAGCTCAAGAGGAGAAGGAGGAAATCAAAGAAATTTCTGCTCAACTCAGAAAACTCACCATAGAAGTAACACATTTGAGAAATCAAGGGTTTTATTCGCAGTCAGGTCAGAATAGAAATTATTCCAATGACAGACCAAACTACCCTGACAGAGGATATAACAACAACTTCAACAATAATGGTGGAAACAATAATAATCCTCCTAGATAGCCCAGAGCGTGGAACTCCAGGCCAAATAATGGTTCATTACCATCACCCCTAGACAATCAGCCTCCTAGTGAAGCCAAACAGACTACCAGAGTCAATCTTGCTGAGGCAGCCCTTACCAATTGGTGCAGGATCCACAATACCAATGCACATGCAGAATTAGATTGTCCACAATTTAGGATTGCTGCCAGCATTTTTCAGACTGAAGTGTCTAACACTTCTGGAAATCCACCTCAGGTAGAAGGAAATGAGATAGTTCCTTGTGCATATGACTCAGCTTTTGTGCTAGAAACGTACACTAATCAGCCTCATCCGAGTTATGATCAGACCTGTGAGGAATCTGCCCTAACCTTTGAAACAAACTATGTTTTTCCCTTTGAGGATGAAAATGAACCTGCAAGAGAGCATGAGGAAGTACATGCATACCAGCAGCAATACCCTGGTAAGCACAATTATAACCTGAGAAGTAGTGCCAACAGACCTGCTGGTCCATTGACATCATCTCTACCTCCAAACAACTTCAACACACCTCCTGATCCTAAGGCTAGCAATAACCCTGGGTTCCCTAAGGTGAATGCTCAATACTTGTCTCCTCAAAACACAGTAACAAAAATCGTAAATGCACCTCAGGAGTCTGACAAGTTAGTCAGCTATTTGGCTGATGAAATGAAGAAAATCAAGATCAGCCTGTCCCTATCTGAGCTATTGAAAACTCCTACCATCAAAAGGGCATTCATGAAGTCACTAGATGATCCTGCTCCTAAAGAGGATAATCATCTTTCAATTCAATCCAATGGCAAAGATCATGCTATTAAAGATAATACTATCAAGCCTAAGGTGTCAGCTACAGTCCAAGCCGCTGAAACCTCCCACATGACCTTGTATAGAGATAAGACTGAATCACCTCCGTTCCTCCTCACCATAAGAATGTTCAGCAAGAACCTACACAACTGTTTGGTTGATTCAGGAGCCTCAACAAACGTTATGCCTTTGTCAATATGTAACGCATTAGGACTACATCCTGCTAAATCCTTAAAAAAGGTCACTCAACTGGACAAGACAGAAGTAAGTGTAGTAGGAGAACTGACTCACATTCATATGTAGCTAGCGTCTGATCCTAGGATCTAGTATTACATTGACATTCAGGTAGTTGACATACCTGATACATATGGGATGTTGCTTAGCCGAGATTGGTCTAAAACGCTTAATGGATATGTGTCCACAGACTTCAGTCACATGTGGTTACCATGGAAAGGTATACCTAATCAGATCAGGATTGATGCTGAGCCTAGGATGAAACATATGATCACGGATTACAACAAAACAAATGAAATCATGTATGTAAACGTAGAACCTGGAGTTTATTGCATCAGGCCGCAAACTGTTAAAATAGAGGAGATCCTGATGCTTGATGTTCATCATCATCATGATAATGATTATCATGAGGACATGCTGAGTATGGAATTTGGTAATAATCCAGATAATGAGAACGAAATAGATTGCTTCAGAGATTTTGAGATGCATTTATCTACTCAAGTAAAACGTTGCCAATTATTGAATATACATGCTAATGATATTTTGATTGATGGATGGTGCAAATTACACGGCGAAGCACACTCAGAAAAGACTTGTGAACCATGCTTAGACATGATGATACTGGAGTAGACGTATAGTGAAGCATCATCATCATATTCCGAGGTGAGTGCTACATCTGATGATGATGATGATACTAATTCTTATTTGTCTTCTGCAGGAACAGAAGAGTCGACAGATCATGATGAAGATCATATCCTAAAAATAGAAGAGATCCTGGTGTCCGATAAGATAAATGATGCAGACAAAGAAAAGATCACTCCTGGTAGTGATTGCTTCATGGAACCGGATTATGAGTTGTCTGATGAAGACAAAGGCAGTGACTTGACGAAGTTCGAAGAATTTCTGGTAAAAGAAATAGAAAAGATGACACAACAGCGTAAATCTCCCCAGGAGGTTTTAATTAAAGGTTGGTGTGGGCTGCATGAGGTACTTCACTCAGAAACAACTTGCTCACTATGCTTACATATTTTGAAGAAGCATGCAGCTGTATATCCTGAACATCATCCTCCTGCTGAGATGGAAGAAAAAATAGAAAAGCCATCAGGCTCACAAAATAAAAGAAAGAAGAAACTTGAGAATGACATCCCCAAGTTAAAGTGGATATCAGGCGGAGCAGCAGCCAGAGCTGCAAAGAAGAAAGAAAGTTCAAGTAAATATCCTGCTGAAGACAAATGTCCTGCTGAAGATAAGCCTTGGATCTTAAGGTTTGATGGATCCAAATCTAAGTAAGGTGCTGGGGTAGGAATTGACCTTATTGATCCATCAGGAAAATCCTATTTAGCAGCTTACAGACTACAGTTCCCCTGCACCAACAATGTAACAGAGTATGAAGCTCTGATTCATGGAATGTTGTTTGCTCATAAGAAGAAAGTGAAGATCCTGCATGTCTTTGGAGATTCAGAACTGGTTGTGAAACAAGTAAGAGGAATTTACTCTTGTAATTACAGAAAGCTATCAAATTACAGACATCGTGTGTGGGACCTGATTGAAGACTTTGATGCCTTTAATATTACTCACGTACCAAGAAAACAGAACCAGAGGGCAGATGCACTTGCCCAGGCCGCCAGTACGTTGGAACCGCTGTCTATATCTGGTCTGAAGAGATTTTCAGTAGAATTGGTGTCAGTACCTTCAGTACCTGACAATGTGACTAATCTCCAGGTGTTTGATGATGATCAGCACATTCTAGACTTTATATCAAACAAAGACATATTTGAAGCTCAGATTATAGATGAGAATGGTATGGAAGATCATGTCTGGGAAGAAGATGAGATATTAGAGTTGCCTAGCAACAGAATTCCCAAAGGTATGATTGAATTAGAAAGAGCCTTTGATCTAGATAATATGCTTAAACATAAAGACCTGCCTAAGGCAGATGGAGGTCAATATTCACAGGTGAATATTGGACAAGCTGATGACAAGAGAAATGTCTTATTGGGTAAGGTTTGTACACCAGAAGAGTTAGAAGGAATAACTCAGGCCCTTAAGGATTACATACATGTAATTGCATGGACTTATGATGAGCTAAAGACATATGACACTTTTGTCATAACTCATACTATACCTCTCAAGCTAGATGCAAAACCTTTCCGACAGAAGCAGAGGCCAGTTAATGCTCTGCTTGAACCAATCATCCTTGAAGAAGTCAAGAAATTGTTAAATGCCGGATAATATTTCCTGTAAGGCACTCCACTTGGGTGGCAAATCTTGTGCCAGTCAGAAAGAAGAATGGAGACATCAGGTTATGTGTAGATTTCAGGAACCTGAACAGAGCATCAGAAAAGGATAATTATCCTTTGCCCTCTTTGGATGAAGTTCTACAGATTGTAAATGGAGCCAAAATAATGTCCTTCTTGGATGGCTTTTCAGGATACAACCAAGTGATGGTTGATAAAATTGACAGATTAAAAACTGCCTGTAGACACCCAAATTTGTCCCAACTTTGTCCATGTCCTACAACACCTTGTTAAAACATTATCCTAAACATCATAAGCCATTTTTGTCCTAAATCCCACTCTTAATCCCATTTATCCATTAGCCAATTAATTAAATAAATTTTATTTATTTAATTAAAATCTCATTCAATCCCATCCTCATCCTACTTAGCCAATTAATTAAATAAATTTTATTTATTTAATTAATTTCACATGCATAATCCCATTTATCTTATCCCCATCCCAATTAATTAAATAAATTTTATTTATTTAATTAATTTCCACATCATATCTTATCTCATCCTATTCAACTTCTCAATTAATTAAATAAATTTTATTTATTTAATTAATATCCAACTCATATCCCAACTAATTCAAATATTTTATTTGAATTAAACACTCATCTTTCATCACATTCCAACACTTGTCTAGTCAATCATGTGTTACAACTTTTATCTTTCACATGCACAACTAATGGGACCTAATTTTAGTATTTATCTACACAAGCACACCTAAGCCTCATCCTCCTTTGCCACATGTCATATGACTACAATTTCTTGATGTGCAAGGAAAACTAACTTAATCCTATCCATCCATTTCACCTAAAGCCCTAATTGATCCTAGCCATCCATTGGAACCAAGCCTTTCCTATAAATCAACCCCCTCACAAGCCATTAGCATGCATTGAGCTTCAAGTAACATTACTCTGCCAAAATATCATTAGAGCCTTTGCATCCTTCAACTATCATCCTCATATCATCTTCATCTTAATGTTATGCTGCGGAATCGAGCAATCAACACAACAAATTGATCAATCAAGCTCATCTTGCATCTTCGAGGTATTGAATTATTTGGGTTTACGTTATGCATGTCATTGTTTGAATCATTTCCATTTATAAATCCAAATTTTTCGATATACATTTTGGCACGCCCGGTGGGACTCACGTCCCTGATCAACCCTCTTGTTTGAGTTGTTTTTGTGAAGATCAGATCTGTTGGAGCGTCAACCATTCATTTTTTGCAGGATTATGCACTTTGATTTGTAGATTGAAGATATTTTATAGTGCTGATTTTTTTTTATTTAGGACCAGATCTGTTGCAGAGGGTTTTTTGTTTTACACAGGTCCTGTAAAAAGGAGATCTTAGATTCATTGGAAAGAGGACTTCGAGAACTTTCCGAAAAGTGGTTACATTAAAGATTTGGCTCAGTATTCAAAGAGTTATGACGATTTGAAGTTGACCCTACGATTCTAATTTTTTAGAAATTTTCGACGCGCGACTTTTTGCTGATTTTTTTAATTTATGACCAGATTTGTTGCGAAGGGTTTTTTGTTTTACACAGGTCCTGTAAAAAAGAGATCTTAGATTCGTTGGAAAGAGGACTTCGAGAGCTTTCCGAAAAGTGGTTACATTAAAGATTTGGCTGAATATTCAAAGAGTTATGACGATTTGAAGTTGACCCTGCGATTCTAATTTTTCAGAAATTTTTGACGCGCAACTTTTTGCTGATTTTTTTTAATTTATGACCAGATCTGTTGCAGAGGGTTTTTTGTTTTACACATGTCCTGTAAAAAGGAGATCTTAGATTCGTTGGAAAGAGGACTTCGAGAGCTTTCCGAAAAGTGGTTACATTAAAGATTTGGTTCAGTATTCAAAGAGTTATGGCGATTTGAAGTTGACCCTGCGATTCTAATTTTTCAAAAAATTTTGACGCGCGACTTTTAGAAAAAAAATCATATCTTCCAATCTAGCAAACCAAATCACATTTTATTTTTTGCAGTGACTTGTAAGTGAATCAAAGGAGCTGGAGCAACATTTGGATCAATCATAATAGCAACTTGGAAAGCAATTTTTATGAGGTGCACTCATTCTAATCTCTCATCTCTAATCATTATTTGATCACACATTTAGATTTTGGGCATAAAACAAACAACTTGTTTGTCATCACACTTGGATTTGGGTTTTAAAATAAATAATTGTTTGCAAATTCACATCAAAAAATTGGGCTAAAACAAACCATTGTCTTCCATCACATTTAGATTTGGGTCTAAAAAGAACAAGTGCTTGAACTGTTTGTTACACATTTCAAGTTTCTAGGGAAATTAACAACTGCGAGTGTGAATCAAGTGATAGCTCACTTGGTTTGCTTTTGTCATACCCTTCTTAGGAGGCCTGCTTGGAGACACACCACTCCAAGGGACGACCTCAATCGAGGCTGAATCGAAAGACACCCTCATTGGGAGTTGGAATCTTGTCACTCTTGGCTAAGCCCCAAAGAATTTTATACCTTTGGGAAGTGAAGATGAAGGGTGGGTTACCCCTTTCTCCTGGCTGTGTGGCAGGATTTCACTTTCAATTCCATAGTCAACCTTGTGCAATAGATAGCCTAAGACCTAATTGGCTATACCCACTTGACTACACATTAGGCTTGTTGATGTGTCTTCCATGTATGCTTGCATAATCATCACATTTCATTTTCAAAGTCAACAACTTGCTTATGTGTCTTGCGTGAGTGATTCATGTGTGTATATGCATAATCATTTGTTTGAATATTGCCATATCAAGCTCTAAACACCCAAACACATAAACAAATCAATCTAAACACATCATCTAAACATTCCACATCATCATCCAAATCCCTAAGCAAGCACTTGCTAAAAGGACTTAAGATAAACACTTGGTGACAACATGTCTACACTAGAGGACCTAGAAATCAAATTCCAAACATTCCTCCAAAATCTTTATCAAGGATTACAACCCCTAAACCAAGACGCCATTGAAATATTACAATTCTTCATACAAAAAGCTCAACCCCACGCAAGCCAATCACCTCAACTACAACACTCCATAGCCCAAGTCCAACACCTTTTAGCCACTAGTCAAGCTCGACAAGTACAACAATCCTTAGCCACTTCCTATCAACCTAATCCACCTTATAGCCACATGTCATATCCATCCACTTCCTATCAACTTAATCCACCTATCCACCAAGTCAATGCCACATCAACCTATCAACCTCCACCTCAAGCTTATCCAATCCCTCATACCACCATTCCAATGCACTACCAAGCCCATCCACAAGGCAATCAAGTGATATCACAAGAACAACATGCAAGTCCAAATAGCCCTTTGTACATAAATCAATCAGGTCCAAGTACACCTTTTCAACAAGACCACCAAGCACCATTGATAGACCTAAGTCCACCTTTGCAACAAGAAGCACATCCAAGTCCAAGTAATCCCTTGTACATAAATCAAACAAGCCCAAGTTATCCTATGCAAGACTTAATTACCTTTGACAAGGGAGATACCAATCTAGCAAATGCATCTTATGAGTGGCCTTCATCATCTAATCACCCGCCAACACATAAGCCAACTAATCCTATCCCAACACCACCATGTGATCCCAATCATAGTCCATTGATCCCTTTACCTTCCAAACCACCAAGCCCCTCATTACCTTCCTCACCATGTCATTCTAATCGTTCACCAAAGGATGCGGCTGAGAGAGTTTTACAAAGGATGCTTGAAGCAAAACTCATTGAACTTCCTAAAGTCAAACCATGTGAAGAAAGTCCATATGATGAACATGATTATTGTGCATACCATAGGACCAAAGGCCATAATACAGATCAATGCCTAATATTTGTCTCAATTGTTTACAAGGTGTACCCACCTATAATGGGAAATCGTGCCACATCATCCCCATCTAGTTCAAATCCTAATCCATCCAATCCAATTAGCCCTCAACCTAATCATAATCCTAAGCTTCCAGCACCATCTACCATTATCATCCATCCATTATATTTCCCATCCACCCATACACTTGCAAAGGATGTGATCCATTGGCTACTAGTTAGGAATAAACTACCTCCATGTCAAACACTAATTCATGAGCCTACCAATGAACTTCCAAAGGTCATGTCCAATCCTATAATCTCATCATGTGGTTCACATATCCTTGAGCCTCTTCAAGAGGCTTCCATTAACATACCTAGCCCTTTAAGCCCATCATGTGACCTACAAGCCAACAAGTCTATTCAAGAGTCTCCAACCACAAGCCTAAGTCAAGAGCCATCATGCCTTCATGTTGATAACTATCAAGAGCCTATCAAGTCCACTCAAGACCCTTCCACTTCCATCCAAAGTCAAGAGGTATGTCAAGAGCATAATCTTAAACATGTGGAAACATTAAGCCCTAGTCCAACTCAAGATCAAAACACTTCCATGCAACCCATCCATAACATTTACCTTCTTTATGATCAAGATGATACCTATGAAGAAGCTATCCATGAGCACCTTGATCCTATCCATAATCCTATATCAATCTATGACCAAGATATCCACATTGCTCCTAGTCATCTACCATCTAGCCCTATCCATAATGAGCAAACATCAACTTGTCATGATGAGACACTTGTCCCCCAAGTAAGCATAAAAGATCATACCAATAACTTGGATCAACATGAACATAAGCAAGATCCTAATGATCCTCCTTTCACATTGACCATCGATTCCACTTCAAGTCCACCATCATGTCCTACTGGTTTTACCACCTTTGTCCATGAATGTTCTTCCTTAGGACAACAACGACCTTTATCCACTTCACCTTCTTCATCCAATAATGAGCTCAAGTCTAATGTTCACAGCACACCTAGTCCCATTGTCCATCGCATACTCCAAAACATGAACTACCAAGGCAAAGGTCTAGGCCTTTATGAACAAGGTATTTTGGAGCCAAACCATGTCAAAATCCCTCCATGCTCATATGGCCTTGGATACACACCCCAAGGTAAACAAGGCCAAGATGTTGGTAATCCTTTCATGCATCCTAAACCTACCACTTTCCATCACACCCCCCATCATATACCCAAAACATATGTAGCCATTCCATCTCCATCATCCTATAAATGTCAAAAGCATGTGACCATACACCTTCCGCCATCCACCTTGCCTCCACTTTTACCAACTCCAAATATCCCTCCATCCACCTTGCCACCATTGCTTCCAACACCTAACATACATATCATTCATAAGTATCCTTACATCCCTAATCATGGCCAACAAAAGCACACATCGCCTAAGCATAAAGCTTCCAATCATTTCATCCACTCCACCCACGCCATGGGATTCAAAAGCAAAAATTTTGATGCCTCTACCTATAAAGCTAAAAGTCCTACCAAAAATCCAAAGAACTATCATGCCTTAGGGCACAAACATGAAAAATCAATGCAAAGAACCAAAGCAAAGCAATCCAAAAAGCTATCCAAGCCCATACCTCCAAAAGCAAAGCCCAAAAGCAAAATGGTTTGGGTTCCTAAGCAAACAGCTAGCAAAGCGAATGAGGCATCCTCATCCACATCTAAGCAACCATCCAAACCCTTACCTCCAAAAGCAAAGCCCAAAAGAAAAATGGTTTGGGTTCCTAAGCAAAAAGCTAGCAAAGCGAATGAGGCATCCTCATCTACATCTCAAGAATCCCAATCACCTATCTCCATCCAAAAGCCTACTTCCATACAAAACTTCCATTCCCTTCAAAAATCCCACAAGCAAAACAACAGCACTAAAAATACTAAATCTATGTGGGTTCCTAAATCACTTCATCAACTATCTCCTAAGAAAACAACCCCATTGCTTCCTACACCACCATCTCATCAAAAGCTTCAATGTTTATCACGATGTGTGCAACCGGTCGTCATGGTTCCCTTCCACTCTGCAGCACCTCCACATAACTCCATCCATTATCCTACATATCTCCCCCATGCTAACCCTATGGTCCATGCTTTGGCATAAACTTTCCATCCATCTTCATTCCATAAGCCTATATAAATCCACATCATAAGCCACCAGCCTACCCTTCCACAATCCACATCATAACTAATCTATCTCCAATCGACACAATCCCTTATCAACATCTATGAGCATAATGACATGGTCCATGTGAAGACATCATCCATTTCTAAAGGGACACTATCAACCTTCATAGCACTAGCCACTTGAGTCCCTCCTATCCATTACCATGGTGAAAACCTGGCAAACAGGCGCCATGTGTAATTGTCAACGCATCTAAAAGCAAAAAAAAAAAAAAAGGAAAATAAAGAAAATAAAAGAAAAAGAAAAAAGTCAAAATAGTAAAGAGAAATCCCTTCATCCAATGGTGAAAACCTGGTAAACAGGCGCCTTGGATAAGTACCATGATGAAAACCTGGCAAACAGGCGTCATGTGTAGGTTGATCTTCTATGTCACTTACACTTGGGGGCACATTGTCTCATCCAACCTATCCATTTCCAAACTATCTATCCCATTATATCATTTACCATCCTACCATCCTTAGCCATTACATAAACAAGCCTATCCTATTGAACCCATTTATCCATTCATCCATCCTTCTGCCTTTTAATTTTGATGAAGACATAGGGGCAAAATCTTGAAATATGCTTCAGATATCTCTTGGTATACCTCATACCTTCCTAATCAATCTATCTTATCATTATCCACATTATCATAAGCCTTGTCATGCAAAATCCAATCATGTAAAAATCCTAAGCATTACCACCTAGAATGGGGCAAGTTATTCTTCTGATGCAACATAGCCTTTGAAGATCACATCCTAGCTCCCTTATGATCCATCCACTATGGTGTATCCTTATCATGAGCTTTCTGTCTTATAGCTTATCCCCATCTGTTTATCATGAACTTTCCACTATAGCCTACCTATCCATTTATCATGAGGCATGCATACATACCTTATACGGCCTATCCTCTTATCTATCCATCTATCATGAGCCTTTCATCCCATTTACTATGAGCCCATCCTTTTATCCATCCATCCTACATCCATCCTTGCACCTAGACTTGGTTTTCTCCCTTGTCATTGGTATCAAGCACAAAGGCTACCCAAATTGTAAATCCATTGATGTTCCAAAACATTCAAAAAAACAAAAAAATTAAAACATCCCAAAAATTAAAAAAAAATCAAAATATCCCCAAAAAACTACAAAAAAAAAATCAAATATGTCAAAAAATTCAAAAAAATCAAATATCCAACAAAAAATCCAAGCAATAAGATCAATTCAATCATCATCCAAAACAATCCACTCCATCAACATCAATCAAAATCATCATCATCAATCATCAATTCTTCCTATCAATAGCATTCATTCATCCATTTCAATCAATCACTTCTTCCAATCATATCAATCCAATCAATCTAAGCAATGATCTTAAATCCATGTCACACTAATCCATATCAAGCAAGCTAATGAATCAAGGAACATTATCCAATCAAATCAACAGGTTTTGATCCTAATCTTGTCATGAGCCCAATCAATCATCATCGATCATCATCAATGGGATATAGCGTTCCCACATCCTTGTGTTGATCTAGGGATATAGCTTTCCCCACAATGACAACACTATCTATCTTTATCAATGAAACAATCAATCATTGGTTTATGACTTGACAAGGGCAATACCTTGTTTATTTTATATCCTTTGTGCACACTAAGAACACTTGCTTATACTTAGATTGAGTGGACACTCTTATCATCACACCATCACTATCATCATTCTAAACAAATCCAATCATCAAAACAATCAACCTAGCAATAGCAACCATCACAACCAAAGTACATCAAGCCAACAATCACAACAAATCCTATCAATCATTAGCATTAACACCAAAGAAAATCAACTCAAAGCACATCAAGCCAACCATCAAAACAAATCCTATCAATCATCAACATTAACACTAAAGCAAATCAACTCAAGCACATCAATCTAGCCATCAAAACAAATCCAATCACTTCAGCAAGTCAAAAGAAGCTCAATCCACCACAAATCATCCATCCTTCATCAAATCAATCTAATCAACATTTCATCATCTTCCAACCATTCCAAACAAAGATCCAAATGCAAGCCCATCCTTAATCCATACTAATCATGTTAATTAATCAAGCCAATTTATCCAAACGCAATCCATGGTCTTGATCCTAGCCTTGTTGTAAGCCAAATCAATCAATCAACTAGCCAACCAACTCAGCAAACAACCTTGTGTTGATCTAGGGATATAGCTTTCCCCGCAATGATAACACTCTCAACTATCATCAACAAAACAATCAGCAATTAATCTTTGGTTTACAGCTTGACAGGGGCAATACCTTGTTTATTTTTGTATCATTTGCGCATGCTTGCTTGTTTGCTTGTATGTGTTATCATTTTATCTTGCATTTGTATCATATCGATATCATTTCCAGCTAATATTCATATCTTGTGTATGTTGGAATAGCTTTTTACACTATCCTTTGCATCTGAGGTCATATCATACCTTTTGTGCATTAGGACTTCAATGCTCTAAGTTTTCTTCCTCATACGTTAGACAAGGTTGTATTAGGCTGGGGCACAAGACACATCGTCACCCTGGTCCTTATACCTTGGTGCATAACGTCTAGTGCTATATCAAACATCATGGTTGCTCACCTTCATTGCAGCATAACGCATCATCATTTCTTCTATCTATCCCCTTATCTTTCTTTTTGCAGCCAAGCCATTTCTTTTCGAGAGCCTACCCGTGTTTGTCCAACCCGCCTAACCTCTCGAGGGGGCATCATCATCCCATTTCATCCTATCTTTCCACCATCATCATCCTCATCATATCTTTCCATCATCACTATCATTTTCCTCTATCCATACCTTGGCTTCTTTGAAATGATGTTACTCGACACAAATCTTATCATCTCGAACATCATCTCAAAGAGGGGCAAAATGTAGACACCCAAATTTGTCCCAACTTTGTCCATGTCCTACAACACCTTGTTAAAACATTATCCTAAACATCATAAGCCATTTTTGTTCTAAATCCCACTCTTAATCCCATTTATCCATTAGCCAATTAATTAAATAAATTTTATTTATTTAATTAAAATCTCATTCAATCCCATCCTCATCCTACTTAGCCAATTAATTAAATAAATTTTATTTATTTAATTAATTTCACATGCATAATCCCATTTATCTTATCCCCATCCCAATTAATTAAATAAATTTTATTTATTTAATTAATTTCCACATCATATCTTATCTCATCCTATTCAACTTCTCAATTAATTAAATAAATTTTATTTATTTAATTAATATCCAACTCATATCCCAACTAATTCAAATATTTTATTTGAATTAAACACTCATCTTTCATCACATTCCAACACTTGTCTAGTCAATCATGTGTTACAACTTTTATCTTTCACATGCACAACTAATGGGACCTAATTTTAGTATTTATCTACACAAGCACACCTAAGCCTCATCCTCCTTTGCCACATGTCATATGACTACAATTTCTTGATGTGCAAGGAAAACTAACTTAATCCTATCCATCCATTTCACCTAAAGCCCTAATTGATCCTAGCCATCCATTGGAACCAAGCCTTTCCTATAAATCAACCCCCTCACAAGCCATTAGCATGCATTGAGCTTCAAGTAACATTACTCTGCCAAAATATCATTAGAGCCTTTGCATCCTTCAACTATCATCCTCATATCATCTTCATCTTAATGTTATGCTGCGGAATCGAGCAATCAACACAACAAATTGATCAATCAAGCTCATCTTGCATCTTCGAGGTATTGAATTATTTGGGTTTACGTTATGCATGTCATTGTTTGAATCATTTCCATTTATAAATCCAAATTTTTCAATATACACTGCCTTCACCACAAAGTGGGGTATATTTGCATATAGACGTATGCCATTTGGACTTATAAATGTTGGAGCTACATTCCAGCGAGCAATGGACATAGCCTTCAGAGGCTTAATAGGAAAATGTATAGTCATCTACATGGATGACTTGACAGTATTCTCCAAGGAAAGGGGAAATCATGTTGCTGATCTCAGAAGTGTACTGAAGAAATGTGAAGAATATGGAATATCTTTGAATCCTAAGAAGTGCATATTCGGGGTCACAACAGGAAAGTTACTAGGCCACCTGATCATAGAAGATGGAATTATCATTGATCCTGACAGGGTGGAGTCTATTATGAAGTTACAACTTCTAGGAAGCAAAAAGGAACTTAAATCTTATTTTGGTAAGATAAATTTTGTGAGGAAGTTCATCACCGGCTTTGCTGAGATTGTCAGACCACTGAATGCCATGTTGAAAAAAGATGCACAAATTGAGTGGACACCAGAAGCCAAGGCTGCCTTTGAAGATATAAAGAAGGCCATTTCAGATGCTCCTATCCTCATTAGTCCAGATTATACAAGAGATTTCTACATCTACTCATTTGCCTCAGAACATACTTCTGCAGCAGTGTTAACTCAAAGAAATGAAGAGAAAGAAGAGAAACCAATTGCCTTCATGAGCTGTCCTTTCAGAGATGCTGAATTGAGATATGTAGATGTTGAAAGACAGGCACTTGCATTAGTCAGAGCAGTAAAGAAGTTTAGACATTATATACTGAGAAGCAAAGTGATTGCTGTGGTACCAGATGCAGCAGTGAAGATGCTACTGATGCAGAGTGAACCTGGTGAAAAAAGGGCCAAATGGATTACTGTATTACAAGAATATGACATGGAGATCACACCAATGAAGCTAGTAAGAGGACAAGCTCTGAGCCAGATGATATCTGAAATTGATCCAAACATCATCAGTCAGCAGTATGTGATCAATGAGAAAGACAATAGAGAATGGTATTCAGACATCAGGCACATCCTGATCACTGGAAGATGTCCTTCAAGAATGCAAGCCTCACAGAGAAGAGCCTTAAAGATAAGATCCCAGAAGTATATGATGAAGGGAGGAACCCTGTTTAAAAAGAATTATGAAGGGATATACTTGAGATGCTTAGAGAAACCAGAAGCAAATAAAGTTTTAACAGAGTTACATGACAAGTTTGGAACTGCACACAGATCAGCGTTGGCTACAACACATGCAATCCTCAGAGCAGGATATTACTGGCCTACAATTTTTAAGGACACGGCTGATCATGTTAAATGTTGTCATGTTTGCCAGGTTGCTGCCAACAGAGAGAAATATGCTGCGCAACCGTTGCAGCCAGTGATGGAAGAGCACCCATTTGCACAGTGGGGCATGGATTTCATAGGACCGATCAATCCTCCGTCTTCCTCAGGCCATAGGTATGTCCTGACGATTACTGATTATTGTACCAGATGGACTGAGGCTACCAGCAGCAAAACCTGCACTGCAGATGATGTCATCAAATTTTTGGAAAGCAACATTATCACCAGGTATGGAACTCCCTATGCATTGGTAAGTGATAATGGTTCCGCCTTTATTTCCACCAAATTGTCAAGTTGGGCTTTTAATCATGGGATCATACTTAAGTTCTCATCCAACTACTATCCCCAGGGAAATGGATTAGCAGAATCTACCAACAAGAATTTACTGAGTATAATAAGAAAACTGATAGAGAAAAATCCCAGGGAATGGAACTCATTTCTGAAATATGCCTTATGGGTAGACAGAACTAGAATGAAAACTGCATTAGGAAACTCACCCTTCCAACTAGTATATGGGGTAGATCCTATCCTCCCTGTAAACTTGAAAATTCCTACTCTGCAGTTTGCCCAAGAGTATCTAGGCATAGATAATAAACAGGAAGTCAGGTTGCTGCAGTTGATGCACCTGGAAGAAAAACAAAGTCAAATGATTGACCAATTTGCAAAACATTAGGTTGTTGTCAAACGCTGGTTTGACAAGAGAGCCAGAATTAAAGCTTTCAGGATATCCAATTTAGTCCTGATGTGGGATAAGGCCCATGAAAAGAAAGGTGACCATGGTAAGTTTGATAGATTATGGATAGTTCCCTTTCAAATTTCTGAAATTTTAGGAGATAGCACTTATAGGCTTAAGAACCTGACAGGTGAAGATGTCCCGTTGCCAGTCAATGGACAATTCCTCAAACATTATTTCCAGGCCTGAATGACTTCGTCACAGTCATGTGTACCATATTGTATATTTGTATAGCTGTTTGTACAGTTTGTTGTGCTTGTTTTGTTTTACTGGTTGGGACCTTTGTTCTGGTAAGTCAGGATGATGCATTTCATCACCCTAGAAAATAATTAAGTGTTTGAGATTCAGATGATGAGATCACATTTAAACATAGGTTATGATTCATTCTAAGAATTGTTCGTGATCAGGTTTGTGATATCTCTTCATCAGGGTGCTTTTTCTTGATCAAAGCGAATCCATCACAATGAAACACCTAACAGCCTTGGGTTTGTTGAACACACTAGTATAGGTGTTAAGTGAAAAATCTAAAGGGACTCCCTTGCTACCAATACAATCTCCAACCTAAAGCTGCAAGTGACTATACCTTGTACAAATGAGCTGACATGATGATATTAGATATAAATTTTTAAAGAAAAAATTAGAAAAGAAATAAAATTAGGCCATCTAAGTAACTCTACCGGGGCTATGGACGCCTACTGGCAGTGGGGCTCTACTTAGGGAGATTGTATAGATAACCTTGCCGGGGCTATAGACGCCTGCTGGCAGCAAGGCTCTATCCAGGTTGGCTATGAGGGATGATCTCCAACTATGTAGTTTAACACCAGTTACTTATGTTTTCAACTTACTTTCAAGATGAGGATAATTAATCATATGCACACACCTGATCCTTTGTTAGCTTTATCACCATGATGAAATTTTATCATTCAGAGGATTATGATGCTTACACTTAGACAGAATTAGAACACTATAGATAAATGTGATCACATCACTTGAATCATTGGAATTTGTTCATTTTCTTTCGTTGCAAGTTGTTGTGTGGTTACACAACATGCCACATTTTGACTTGGCAAAACAGGGACCCAACTTTTCTTTTGGCTTGTGTTGTCTGCTTTCTGGCGGTTTGGTAAAATCGGTCATGTTCATCATCATGTGGAGTCAAGATGAGGTAAGCCCCAATATGAGGTCAGTCTGTCAAAATTCGTATTTCATATATATGACCACATATTCTAAAAGAGCATTAAAATTCATGCAGGTTTGCTTTTTACATCACCCTAATATTCATCAGGATGTGAGAGTTGTGAACAGTCAAAGTCTTGGTCAAACCTGATATTCGCAAAAAGAGGATCATATTTTATAACCTCAGTTATGCTGTTTGAAGAACATCATCATCATATTTGAAATGTCCCCCCCGATAATATCCTGCGGTTCAAATATCTGGACGTCAACTTTAAGTGATAGTAAGTCTTCCCCGTCGAACGGTCTTTTGTATCGCGAGCATCATGTTTTCAAATGTAACCCGATATTTGTTAATATCATCCTGACGCAAAATATCACCCTAAATAAACATCCTGATGACATCATCTGAATCCGATAAACAAAGAAACAAACATCCTGATGACATCATCATCATATTTACATTTCGACAGGATATTTTGTAAACATGATCATGTTTACCCAATGTGACGATGACGTCATGAGACATTTCCAATACAAAGAACAAATATCATGATGACGTCATCCTGATATTCCGAAAGGAGAATGAGTAAGTTTGAGGGTCATCATCATATTTTGGAATATCACCCGATAGGCCGAAATATCCTCCTGATGTGCTAAAATGTAAACAAAGGTGCGTTGTCACCCGAATCTTGTCGCGATAACAATTTCAAGACTAGGGAGGATGATATTGAAACTCAACCTGATATTTGTGAAATACCATCCTGCCCTCATGATATCTTGTCGTATGCATATCCCCCCGCTCCCTTTGTTGCCATTGACATTAAATGCGCACAGATATGGTAGGTGATTCCCGCCGACCCCGGAACCCAATGAAACGTTTGGCGAGATCTTGAGTTTTCGCACAAATGATCAAAGATTGCGATCTAACTTGTCAGAGTTACCCTAAGTTTACCCTAACTGTGAGGTTAAAAGGTAATTCAACCGCCATTGTTACATTTACCTGCGTTAAAATTGTTTTACAGAGCACCAGCCTCCATATCTGCATAATAGCTACCGTTGCGCAATTCGAGCTCACAGATAGAAAGAAGGAGGTGATCAGCAGTTGAATCCAGAGCGTCTTAGAGATATACTAGTATAAAAGGAAATTGGCATAACCAGGTAAGTGAACTGAAACCCTCATCATGTTGTTTCTATATGATGCTGTAAGTTCTGGTTATGTATCCGTATAAATAAGTAACGTGAAATTGATACAATAAGCATGATATTTGCAATATGTATGCATGCATATCCCGTTGTGAGAAGAAATGTTCTTAATTGTAGGTACCCATGGCTGAAAAATGTTTAGTCAAGAATTAGGAAGAATTCAGCCGGCCTATGTTCTCTTCACAGAGAGGGGTCCTGTTCAAATTTGGGGCAATTACAGACACCCATCAGGGGAGTACAAACCTGGAAGCCTGGTCAGCCAACCTGAATGATGGACAGGATAAGAGTCTAGTATTGGACGTCGTGTTTGTATCCGGCATGTGGAATGCTGCTCGCTTCCCCTACTCCATGGAGTCTCCAGAGCTGGTTATTGAGTGCGCCCGGAATTACAACCCTCAGACGAGGCAGGTGGTGAAGCATGGGAGGGTGTATGCAGACCTATCCATCAAAGGTCTATCCCGAACGTTTGGACTGCCAATGGGCAGTAAGATAAAGAGTGTAGACTTAAAGAAGTTTGAAAGAGAATATGAGGCCAACAAGAAGATGGCCAAAAAGAATATGTATGCTTGGCGGGCCGAGAACAGCACATATAATGCAGCGGCCAAGCTCCCTGTGCACATGTTCAAGTTTGATTTTAATGAGGAATATCAGTATGTGATTGCCCTACTAAATAGGGTGACTGGCCAGCCTGATACTGGAGAATTCAGAGACTGGATGTACGGCATAATAATGATGTGCCTATATGCAGACATCAAGCCACTGTGGGGCCAGATAATTAGTGATGCTCTGCATGAGCAGCTACTGAACCTGGGAGGTTCAGATTGTGCCTTCTATATGACCTCTTACATTTTTTATTCCTGTGCATATAGAGGTACGTTTGATGCCTTAACCACAGATGGGAAGCTAACAGGCACAAATGCAGCCTATATCTGGGATCATCATCCCCAGCTGCAAAGAACCAATTACATCAAGGACTATAAACTGGTCAATGATGCATTCTCTATGCATCTGGTAAGGACCATGGAAGATGACAGGACAAAAAGACTAAGCATGGAAGCTCAGGAGGCAGTATACAGGCATGGGGCATGGTACATCTAATTTGCCACCTTTTCCTACATCAAGATAGAAGGTTTTGAAGGGCATCCCCTGATGCTGCCAAGATATCCTACTGATGCAGTAGTTTTAATGGAATTTATCAGGCAGGGCTCCACCATCATACAGATGTATAAGGATGCCAAGAAGCTGCCACCAATTTTGTTCCCAGTCAGCATCGGCAACTATATGTGCCCTGACTCGGATAATATTAAGAAGGTGATGGTCACTCTGAACAAGATGAATCTACTGCCCTTCCCAGTAACGAGACCATATGATCCTTACGGCCGGGTACAGAAGATCCTAGGGAAGCCTATTCATCAAAGGCACCTAGAAGATTTTTGGGCTGACTGCGAGGATGAGGCAGAGGCCAGGAGGAGGAGGTATCAGAGGTTGACTCTAAACCAGATTAGAACATTTGACTGCATCTCCCTCCCTCAGCAGCTGAAGAGTGATGACGGCAAGATCATGGCAGATGAATACGAGCAGAAGAAGATATAAAATGATACCATCTCTACACCTGACCTCACCATGCAGGAGGATATGTCCTTGGACCCATTCTTTGCCAGAACCATACACTTGACCCAAGCTTGGGTAGATGCACAGGTAGAGGCATTGAAGAAAAAGGGTGTTGCTATCACGGTGGACAACAAAAAGAAAGGGAAGGACATCCCTGCAGACGAATATGATGACTTCCTGCTGGAGAAGCGGAAGACCAAGGGAGAGAGGATTCCTCCACCACAGCAGCCAAGCAAGAGAGCCCCAAGGGGCAAGAAGGTGGAAAAGGGACCCAAAGGGGTCATAGTTGACAAGGCAGTATTCACGGCTGAGGAGGCGGCCAGATCAGGATCAGAATCAGATTCTCCTCCCAAGCCCAAGAAAGCCAAGACAGCATAGGCTGGAACCACAGAGACCTAAGAAGTGGGTCAGTCATCCAGACAACCAGGCAAGGATATCCTCATGGAAGAAGAGCCTGAAGAAGAGGAGGAAGCTCCACTAGTAATTAGAAGAAAGAGGAGAGCTCCGCAGGTGTTGGTTCCTACCACACCGAAGAAACCAAGAACCTCCATGAGAGGTGAGATGAGTCAAACCCTAGTGCAAGTACAAGGGGTAGGTAGTGAAGTGCAGAAGGAACTTCAGCACAATGTTCCACTTCCTACCATTGTCAAGTTCAAAACAGAACTTGCAAAAGAACAACAAAAACAAACATCTCAGGCACAAGCAGAAAAGCATGTCT
This sequence comes from Cunninghamia lanceolata, assembly GCA_027924645.1. Lineage (NCBI taxonomy): Eukaryota > Viridiplantae > Streptophyta > Pinopsida > Cupressales > Cupressaceae > Cunninghamia > Cunninghamia lanceolata. The sequence continues at coordinate 5,729,615 of BSBN01000501.1, read as the reverse complement.
TGCTAGACGAGACAATAAACTTGTCTGATGATGAGGTGGTGCAGGATGTAGCTGCACAAGAAATGGAGACACTTGCGGCTGCTGGCATCAGTGTGACTCCTCACAAGCCTCCAACGGTTCAAATAGTGCTTGAGGAGATGAAACAAGCAGAAGCGGAGCGAGAAAAGAGCCCAGAACCAGAGAAGAGCCCAGAGCAGGTAGCTCAGGACATAGGGCTGGATACATTGATCGCTGAGGTGACAAGTCCTGCAGTGGTAGACTTAACAGAGAAGCAGGATGCAAGTCCTGAACAGCTAGCAGGATCACCTGATAAGGGCCACTTAATAGAAGAGATAGAGATGGCAGAAACAGAAAGCCACGCTCTCGAATCAGGCCAACAAAGCCCACAAGATACATCAGCAGGACCTGCTATAGTAGAGGTCCAAGAAGCAAAGGCTGATGATGAGAAGAAAGAAGCGATGGAGGATCCTACCGACAAGGCACAAGAGGTGGATGATGCAGGTACAGAATAGATAGCCGCTGCAGAACAGATGCCATCACCTCAGGTAGATTCAGTGATATCAGATACGGTGGACATGCCACCAGAAATAGAGAAACAAGAGGAGGATGATCAACCTCCACAAGGGGAAGAACAGGGGACAGGTGAAGAAAGGATGGAGAAAGATCATGATCATCATGATCCACATACAGGTACACTGCCAGGTTCCCCACACAGAGAAGATGCTCCCCCAGAAAAGGAAGTTCCTCAACAGGAGGAGGCACCACAGGATTCGTAGCAAGGTGAGCATCAGGAGAAAGAAAAAGAAAAATCACCCTCTCCACAACACATATTGATGGAAACAGGAGATAGAGGTGAACAGCATCATGATGCTGAGAAGCATGATCAGGTGCCTCCATGGTTAGAAAAGGAGGTGAATGTTGAGGAGGAGCTGGAGATTCAAAAGTTCGACGTCTCCACCCTGTTCGCCGCAGATATAATGAAACCCAAGAGGAAGGCCAGGATGACTTCGGCCATCAAGAGAGACCTGGCGACAGGGAGAAGGACCGCACAGATTGCTGTACCTACCGTAGAGAAAGAGAAAGGCAAAATCACTGTGGATGAATTCCAGATAAGCACAGTTGATTTGGGTTTTGCCAATGAAGAGCAGGAAGGTCAGGAGGGAAAGGATATCATTGACTCTCTGATTAAGAAAGTGAAAAGAGAGAAAGAGAAGAATAAGCAACATAAAGAGCACATTGCTCAGTTGCATGCATATATTAAAGGCTTGACCAACCCTGAGGATACCACAGGTGAAGCTGCAGTCCCATTGACTGCCATTTCTCAGGAGGAGGTAAATAAACTGGACCTCATGAAACATGAGGTTTCCGTAATAAGAAAGTGGGTGTCATCCACATTGGATGATGCCATTAAAATAATGAAAGGTTCTTTGAAGAGGTGGAGCATCCTAAGTGACTCCAAAACCAAGGTGGACAGGTTGCAGATGCAGACCGGAAAAAGGTCTTATAAACTGGAGAAAGTCCTCAGCCTGCTGGATGAAATAAGGAAGATAAATCCACAACTGCTTATCAGTAAGCAGGTGTTAAATAATAATACGGCATTATTAGTGGATATATGGTATAAAGATGTGCAGTTTGAATGCGGAGTCCTCAAGAGATGCAATAATAAGCTGAGGGAGATCAGCATGAGGCTACGCGATTTAATGGGCATTGAAGCAGACATGCTCGAAACATTAGAGGGCAAGGTGGAAGGGAAGATAGAGAATCAAGATGAAGATTCTGCCCTCAAGGCTCTGCGTAATAACTTCCAAGTGGAAGATGATGGTCCGCTAGTCCACTTGACAGAAGAGATAATAAATAAAATGATGAGGATCAAGGTCAAGATGGAGACCTATAATGAGACCCTGCAGGATAGAAAGAATAAGCTGGATAACAGCAGGGATAAGTATGAAGCACACAAACACACCATCATCAAGGCAAAGACTCAAGATGGCGGAGGAATAGACCAAGTTGTGCAGTCATACGAACAAATCCAGAGCAGCATGCAGCCCCATATGCAGCAGCGTCATCATCCGGATAGCGAAAGTTCAGAGAGTGATGCACATGATGATGACCCGCATGCATCAGATGAAGAGCATGATGAAGATACATCATGAAGGGGGGGAATATCTTGCATATGCAGTATAGATAGTTGCCAGCTGGCAACTTGTGCCTTTTTGTAAAATTGACAAGTCATGAAGTGATGACCGTTGATTTGTAGTGACATATCGGATCCGTGGATCTTTTGTAACGGATTCCTCACCTTATTCTATAAAAGGTGGTGGAATGCCTTGTTATTTTCATTCGAAACTTAATTGAAATTTGATTGCTGAAGTATTCAGGACTTATTTCAAAGCTGCTGTATATGTACATGTCTTTTGCATACTTAATGAAAGGGAAGAGTATTTTGATTACAAATCTTCGTAAATCTTGAGTAATCTGTGTCTGAATTCTGGATATGTGCTTTGATTTGCTGCGTCCCTTGGAGTGCTCATCATGTTGCATGTATTGTTTTCATTCATTATCCTCTGAAGTTTGCATCAACTGTATCTAGCTGTGGAATGTCCTGGTGAACATATGGTTTGATTTCTTCTCCTCATGACAGTATCAAGCATGTATGTGGATCAAAAGCTAAAGGTTCAACTTAATTAGAAGTATTTCCTTTAATTTCTTTCAATTTCAGAGCATCTCACTATCACAATTGCAAATAAACTGATAATCTTAAGCAAACAACCCAAAATATGCAGACATCTCGTAGATAATCATAAATATTTAGCATATTTGAACACTAAGCATGCACAATTGAAAATATCATGCAAAGATCTAGGTATTTTACTTCTTTTCATCAAATACCCGCATAATTTGACTTCTCTATAAGGAATTTCTTCAGGAACTTCATGATGATAGTGCATTTTCACGTAAGGCCCCAAAATGGAAACAGCAACTCACATTAACCACTGAGTAACGTCAGTTGATTAAGACCTAATCACCGGAGACTTGGGATCATGAATTCTCTGAATTCACTATATCTTTCAAGATGAATAAAGGTTAATGTGTACTTTTATTCTATGTTTGTTTGTGACTAACATCATGACCAACAGGTAGGAATAGAACTTATTGATCCTAATGGTAAGTCATTTTTGGCAGCTTTTAGGTTATAGTTTCCTTGTGCTAACAACTTGGCTGAGTATGAAACATTAGTGCATGGATTGGTATGGCCATCAAGAAGAAAGTGAAAGTTCTTTTGGTTTTATCTAATTCTAAGTTGATAGTCAGGCAAGTCAAAAAGTTTTATGCTTGCAACTTTAGGAAAATGGTAAGTTATAAGCATAGAGTATGGGATTTGATTGAGTCTTTTGATGCTTTAATATCATTCATATTCCCAGAGAATTAATCAATGTCTAGGTGCCTTAGCAGTTGTAGCTAGTACTCTTGAACCATTAACTTTGTTAGGATTGAAGAATTTGTAGTAGAACTAATATTTATTCCAAGTATCCCTGATAATGTGATAAATTTTCAAGTATTTAAAGGTACCCAATAGATTCTTGATTTTATAACAAGTCATGATGTTTTTGAAGCACAGATAATATATGAACATGATAGACCAGAAGTATCTTGGGATCAAGAAGGCATTGTTTACCTAAAAAGTAATTCTTTACCAAAAGGAGACATTGAGTTAGAAAGAATTTTTCACTTAGATGGAGTTGTTAGACACAGAAACCTTCCTAAGACAGATGGAGGTAAATGTGATCCTTTCAACTTAGGTACTACAAGGATCCTCAAAATGTGTTAATTGGTAAGACTTATTCCCCTGGGTTGAGAAATGATATAACTATTGTATTAAAAGATTATAAACATGTGATTGTGTGGACATATGAAGACCTTAAAATGTATGATACATCTATCATAACTCATGTGATTCCATTGAGACTAGGAGTGAAACCATTCAAGTAGAAACAAAGGCCAGTGAATGCCATTTTAGAACCCTTAATCTTTGAAGAGGTCAAGAAGTTATTATCTACAAGAATATTTTTTCCTATAAGGCATTCCACTTGGGTAGCTAACTTAGTACCTGTGAGAAAGACGAATGGAGACATCAGACTCTATGTTGACTTTAGGAATCATAATAAAGCATCAGAAAAAGATAATTATCCTTTGTCTCCCTTAGATGAAGTTTTACAGGTAGTTAATGGGCCTAAGATGATGTCTTTCCTTGATGGATTTTCTATTTATAACCAAGTTTTGGTAGATAAAAAAGATAGATTGAAAACCACATTTACATGTAAGTGGGGTAATTATGCCTATAGAAGAATGTCGTTTGGTTTAATCAATGCAGGTGCTATGTTCCAAAGAGCCATGGATATTGCTTTTTGTGGATTAACAAGAAAATGAATAGTGATTTATATGGATGATCTAACAATTTTTTCTAAGGACGGGTCTAACCATGTAGATGATTTGAGAAAAGTATTACAGATGTGCAAAAAGTATGGTATATCTTTGAACCCAAAGAAATGTGTTTTTGGGGTGATAGAAGGTAAACTCCAAGGGCATATTATTTTTGAGAATGGCATTTCCATTGATCCAGATAGAGTGGAAGGAATTAATAAATTACAGTTGTTTGCCAGTAAGAAAGAATTGAAATCATTTTTGGTTAGATAAACTTTGTGAGGAAATTTATCACTGGTTTTGCTGAGATAGTGCAGCCTTTGAATGCTATGCTCAAGAAGGATGCTCAGATAGAATGGACACTAGTGGCCAGGGCAGCATTCAAAGATATAAATGAATCCATGACCAATGCTCCTATATTAACAAGTCCAGATTATACTAAGCCATTCTTTATATATTCTTTTGCATCTGAACACTCATGTGCAGCAACTTTAACACAAAAGGGTGAGGAGAATGAGGAAAAACCAATAGCATTTATGAGTGCTCCCCTTAAAGGTGCAGAGTTGAAATACTTAGATACTGAAAGGTAGTCTTTTGCCTTAGTAAAGGTAGTAAAGAAGTTCAGGCATTACATTTTAAGGAGTCAAGTTAAAGCTATTGTGCCTAATGCTGCAATAAAGATGTTACTAATGCAAAATGAGCCAAGAGACAAAAGAGCAAAATGGATCACTATGTTACAAGAGTTTGATTTGGAAATTATTCCAATGAAATCGGTCATACGTCAAGCTCTAGTTCAAACTATAGCAAATATAGACCCCAAGATTGTTCATCAACAATATGTTCTGCATACAAATACCATGAAGGGATGGTATTATGATCTTAATTCATTCCTGATATCAGGAAAATATCCTAGTCACATGAAATCTTCATAAAGAAGAGCACTAGGGTTGAGATCCCAGAAATATATGATCCAGTGAGGTATATTATTCAAAAGAATCATGAGGGAATATTCGTAAGATGTTTGAATAGAAAACAAGAAGATAAAGTGATGTCAAAATTACATGATAAATATGGGACAACTCATGGGTCTCATTTGGCTACCACACATAAAATTTTGAGGATAGGGTACTACTGGCCTACCATGTTTAAAGATACTGAAGAACACATTAGATGTTGTCACGTATGTGAAACCACTACTGATAGGGGAAGAAATATGACTCATCCATTGCAACCTATGATAGAAACTAGATGATTTGCACAATGGGGGTTAGATTTCATTGGAGTCATTAACCATCCATCTTCTACTAGACACGAGTTTATCTTGACAATGATAGACTATTGTACCAGATGGACAGAGGCAACTTGCTGTAAGTTCTCTACCATTAAGGTTCTCATCAAATTTCTAGAGGAAAATATCATTACCAGATTCAAAGTACCCTATTCACTGGTATGTGACAATGGTCCTGCATTTACTTCTTTAAAATTTTCAAATTGGGCATTTGAATATGGTATTGTTTTAAAATTTTCATTGAACTATTATCCACAAGGGAATGGTTTAGCAGAATCTGCTAACAATATTTTGTTAGATTTCATTAAGAAATTGATTGCCAAAAACCCTAGGGAATGGAATATCTTATTGAAATATGCTTTATGGGTTGATAGAACAAAAGTTAAGGCAACGTTGGGAAATTCACCATACCATTTAGTATATGGCACAAATGCAATTTTTCTTGTTAATTTGAGAATCCCAACCTAGAAGTTTGCTAACGAGTACTTAGGTTTTGCTGATCAGAGAGAAGCTGTGTTAGTTCAATTACTACACCTAGATGAGAAAAAGAATCAAGCCATAGATAGGTTTGCAAAACATCAAGCAGTAGTAAAAAGATGGTTTGATAAAAGAGCTAGAGTCAAAACTTTCAAAATCTCAGACTTGGTTTTGTGTTGGGATAAAGCACATGAAAAAAGGGGTAACCACGGGAAATTTGATAAGTTGTGGATGGGTCCATTCTAGATTGCTAGAATTATAGGAAAAAACACATTCAGGTTGAAGACTTTAACTAGTGAATATATTCCATTACCTGTTAATGGTCAATATCTTAAACATTACTTTCAGACTTGAAGGTGTTGAGCTGAGTCTCAATGTCTATTATATTGTGAATATTGTATAGTCTTATGTTTGTTTTGTTTTCTATTTGGTTTGTTTGTCTGTTTTGTTTGTTTTGTTTTTTTTGGTTGCTTGTTGTTTCGGGGATCTTTATTTTTATTTTGGGATAAATAGGAGTAGGCTATAACTTTAGAAAATAATGGAATTTATAGAACTGAGAAAACCATTTGAAATTTAGGGATATGTTGTGACTTTTTTAGATGTAGTTTGTTGGTTTGGTCTTTTAAGGATTTTATTCACCATCAGCAAATTAGAATATTCAAGGAATCATACAAATACACATGTTTAAAATTCTAGGAATAGGTTTGGAGGATAGTGGACACTTGCATTAAGTGAAAAATCTAAAGGTTTGCCTTTGCTACCACTATAATCCCCACCCTACATATCAGTAACATGATTCTATTATCTATTAAACATGAGCTTTATTACAATATCAAAAGTATTAATGATGAATACAAAATAATGATTAAAAGAAATCATTTGAAAACATATGAGGACTACCAGATAACTCCACTGGGGCTATGGATGCTTTCTAGCAGTGGGGCTCTATTTAGGGAGATCATAGGTGATACCCTTGTCAGGGCTATGGACGCCTAACTAGAAGCAATGATCTATCCAAGTTGGCTTAAAAGGTTAAACCCATCTATGTAATTTAATGCAACTAGTTGTTGTTTTCTAAGTCTAGTCCAAAGAATGGGAATGAATCAATTGCACACACCTAAATTCCTTTGAAATTTTTATTTGATGGTAGTAAATTTATTCTTTCTGAGATTAAGCAACATCTTGCATGTAAAGAAGTTAGAAATTAATGATTTATTTCATCTTGTTCCCTAAGTTTAGTTGAATTTATTTATTTTATTTGGTTGCTAGTTGTTGTGATGCTCACAACACACCCTATTTTACCCTTTAGCAAAATCAAGACCCCTATTGTGGCTTGTGCTTTTGGCTTGTGTGGTTTTGCTTGCTTGGCGGCATAGGTAAAATGTCTTGGGTGCTTAAAATTTGAGTTACACAATGCTTGGGTATAAGTGGTTGTTATCAGTAGAGTCTGCATAAAAAATCATCTAGGGTTGCCTTTTGAATCATTTTAAAATTCTACATATTTTGAGAGTTATGTTGTTCTTGAGAAAATCAATGCTAGATGGATGGTGGTCAATGTGTATCTGAGATACATTGTTATTTGCATGTATATGTTATGCTTTTGGTTAGTTGGGTCACTTTATTCATTGGGTTTTGAATCGTATGATATATGGCATACACAAAAGTATTCAAATCCAAACTTGACGACATTTTGTGGTGAAATGTATAAACGTTGGAATCCGCAGTTGTATTTGTATATTACAACTCATGTATTAGAAATACAAATGCAAAATATACATGGGCAGATGTCAAAAGAAGTTCAAAGTGGTGTATGAGGTCGGGGACATCTTGTTTGTATGTTAGATGGATGGTGGTCAATGTGTATCTGAGATACATTGTTATTTGCATGTATATGTTATGCTTTTGGTCAGTTGGGTCACTTTATTCATTGGGTTTTGAATCATATGATATATGGCATACACAAAAGTATTCAAATCCAAACTTGACAATATTTTGTGGTGAAATATATAAACGTTGGAATCCACAGTTGTATTTGTATATTACAACTCATGTATTAGAAATACAAATGCGAAATATACATGGGCGGATGTCAAAAGAAGTTCAAAGTGGTGTATGAGGTCGGGGACATCTTGTTTGTATGTTAGATACATTATTTCTTACATGCTTTTTATACAAACACAAAGACGGACCCGAAAGTAAAATTAAATCGAATGTTGAAAACAAAAGTGAATGCACATGGGTGCTACCACAATAATGGGTTACACTTTCTGGGACATCCTGATTTTTGCTAAAATCACATATTTTTAGAAAATATAATGATTTAAGCCTTGAAAGGTTCCATTTAAAGTATTTTAATTGAAGAGGGTTTGATCAAACCCCCTTAGATTCAAACCCCCCTAGATAGAACCCCGCTAGTTTTAAACCATACCTATAATGGAGTCTCCTCTACACCTATCAAAATGTTGAAAAAAACTACTTTTGATTTACCTTTTGGGGGATCAAATAAATTCATTTAAAATTTATGTTTTTTATGTATGTTGTCCTTATTATAACTAATGTAGGAGAATCCCTAGTTCAAGAGCAATCTTGCATCAACCAAAAACATTTGCATGTCAATTTGTTTGCATTTCAGTTCTTTCCTTTTCCAGTTCAATTCAGGTAGTTTAGTCAGAAGCAGTTTCAGCTTGTGGTCCAGTTTTGGCGTTTCACATCTTGTAGATCTAGACTTAGCATCTATATTCATTCATCTACATATCAAGAATTTAGAGCATTTGGATCAGTTATTGGAAAGTTATTTCTATTAGAAGATCAACTGTTCTCTCAGAGTAGAGCACCTGATAGTCTTAGACAAATTAGCTGAAGGAGAAGGCTTGCGGATCAATCCTTGACTTGCGGATCCTAATGACACATCATTCAATGATCCTTGGCTCATGGCTGACCTTCCCCAGAGGTCCACACATGGTTCCATTCTATTGTGGGTGTGTTCTATGCATTTAGGTCTAACCTCTCTGTGAACACATTACAACTCTTCATTGGAGAATGTGATCTTCCTTGGCCAACGCAGAGGAATCTAGTGGTCCAGAAATGGTATATAATGTTGTAATAGATCCCTAGGAAAGTAGTTCATATCATAGTGATAGTTGATAGTTTAGATTTTGTGTGAATGAGCTTCAAAGCTTTATCCTACGCATGTATGTAATCAGGCCTTTGAGCCTAGTTGTAAGCCCGCATGTTGCTAGCCAATCTGTATTTGAATTCTATGATATACTGAATGACTAAATCTACATTTGTTCTATTTCTTTGAGTTGTTTCCATTGTGTTTACTCTTGCTACACGGTTTGGATAGTTCATTATGTGAACCCTCCTACCGTGACTACACCAATAAGCTTCCCAAAAAGTATAATTTTAAATATATTTAATTTGATTAGTATATTTATTTTTTATTTTTGTGAATGTAGGTTTTTCACTGAACATCAAGTTCTTTGTTCTACACACATGGAAAATTAATAAATTAGTCAAAAAAAATTCTAAAAAATATATATGCCCTAGGTATTGATGTCCTTGTTTCAACATGATGAAGGGGGGTAAGTCACAAAACACACAATAACAGATATTGAACACAGCAAATAGAACTTTCTTTTACTGAACTAGGTAACTCATTACATCACAAAAGCTCAATTACAATCAGAGGATGAATCCTCTACTAGCTACAACACATTACAACTTTCCCAACCTCAAGACTCTAGAATCTTCAGTCTTCTGTAACCCCAAATTAGCTAGGGTTTTTGTTTTCCCACCTATTCTTGACTCTACACTAGCCCCCTTAACTCTACTACTACTCAGGGTTCCTAAAATAGTCATAAATAGCACTTTTTGGCAGCCTCCAGCTAAATTTCAAAATTTGCAACTCCCTCCAAAAGTAGGTCAACTTCCGGGAAGCATAACTTTTGATCCGAGTGTCCGATTGATGAACTATTTTAAGTGTCGAAAAGCTCGCAATGTGAACTATCACACCGTAAATTTGGAAATAGCTTTCCATCAACTTTTTGGGATGTTATGGGAAGTTTTAGTGCCTCATATCTCGTTCTAAAAATTTTTAGGGGCTTTTCAGGAAACAAAAACTTTAATATCTTTCAGCTCACAAATGATCTTTGCCTGATTCCTTTGCCAAAGGTCTTATATTTCTATTATGTAACTTTTTGGAAGTTTTTGCTTCATTATGTGCCCAAATGCAAACTTTCTAAAAATAGCAGGTACACTTTCCAAAATAGGCAGGTCACTATTTTTAGCAGTTTTGGAAAAACTGAAAGTCCTACATTATTATTTTGGATATTATGGAACCAAAAACACTAATTATGGAAAGAAATGAAAACAACTACAATAATTTTGAATTAACTTCTTTTTGGGTGATGCAAGATTGCCCTTACGCCACTGGATGCTCTTGCATCAGACACCCAGGGTAATTTGAGAAGTGACCCTGTCACGTCTCAGATGTTTGTGTGAGGAAAACCCAAATGATCAACCTCTACCTTAGACAACCAAGAAGAATCTTCAACAGGTCTTCCTTTCTATTTTACCAGATATTCTTCATATTGCTTGTTCTGAGTACTTCTTCCCACACGGCTATCCAAGATTTCTTCTATCTCCTCCATTGAAGTAGATGCCAGAATACTCCACTGTACTTCTATTGGTCCATCCTCTGTTCCACCTTCATGATATTCTGATAAATCAGCAATGTTGAAAACAGGGGAAATATTGATCCCACGTGGCAGCTCTACCTTATATGCATTTCCTGAATCATGCTTCTTCAAGATTTTGCATGGTCCAAATTTCTTCATTTTCAACTTATTATATGTTCCAATTGGGAACCTTTCTTTTCTCAAGTGAACCATGACTTCATCTCCTACCTGGAATTCCTAATATCTCCTCTTTTGATCTGCCTTAGCCTTGTACTGAATATTCATTTTATTAATGTGCTTTCTCACCTCTTCATGCAAATTCTTCAGATGTTCTGCAAAGTCTTCAACTTTAGCACTTGTCTTTTCTCCATTGTCCAGCTTCCTTAACTCAGAAGCATTTCTTGGGCTATTGCCATATATAATCTGGAATGGTGATTTACTAGTACTCCTATTGAAATAATTGTTGTAAGCAAATTCTGCCTGTGGTAAAATCAAATCCCATCCCTTGGGCTTATCTCCTACTAAGCATCGTAGCAGGTTACCCAAACTCCTATTCACCACTTTAGTTTGTCCATCAGTCTGTGGATGGTGTGCAGAACTAAACTTCAAATCTGTCTTCAACTTCTTCCACAATGTCCTTTAGAAATAACCAACAAACTTAGTATCTCGATCTGAAACTATGCTCTTTGGTAGACCATGTAGTCTCACCACTTCCCTGAAAAATAACTCTGCAATATGAATAGCATCATTAGTCTTCTTACAAGGAATAAAATGTGTCGTCTTTGAGAATCTGTCCACCACCACAAAAATAGAATCATGCCCTCTCTGTGTCCTTGGTAAACCAAGAACAAAATCCATACTAATATCATCCCATGGCTTCTCTGGTATAGGTAATGGTTGATACAACCCTGTATTTTGACTTGTTCCTTTTGCCATCTGACATACTCTGCAACTCTGCACAAACTTCCTCACATCCTGCTGCAACTGTGGCCAATTATAATTTTCACCAACAATAGAAATGGTCTTATCTCGACCAAAGTGTCCAGCCAGTCCTCCACTATGCTTCTCTTTAATCAGGTTCTCTCTCATGGAACTCCTCAGAATGCACAACTGGCTTCCTCTAAACAACATGCCTTCTTGGATTATGAAATCCAACCATTTTGTCCTATCCAAAGTAACAGGCTCCAGATAAGCTTTTCAAGCCTCTACAAAATCTGGATCTTCAGGATACAAACTTTTGAGCTCATCAAGCCCAACAACCTTTATCTTCATTTCTATCAACAAATTTTGCCTTCTGCTCAAGGCATCTGCAACTCTGTTGGACTTCCCACTCCTGTGCTTCAAAACAAAGGTATAACTCTGCAAAAACTCAACCCATTTTAAGTGACTTTGGTTCAACCTCCCTTGCCTATTAATATACTGCAAACCTTGATGATCAGTATATAAAACAAACTCTTTTGGCAACAAATAATGTCTCCATTTCTTTAAAGCCTGAACTATTGCATAAAATTCCTGATCATAAACATAATACTTTTTCTTGGCATCATTAAGCTTCTCACTAAAATAGGAAATGGGCTTACCTTCTTGGCTCAAAACAGCTCCTATACCACTACCAATAGCATCACAATCTACCTGAAATACCTTATTGAAATCTGGAAGTGCCAAAACAGGTTGTTTTACAACTTTTTGTTTCAATGTATCAAAGCTCTTGTTAGCTCCTTTAGTCCATCTAAACTCTTTTCTATCCCCTCTCATTGTTTCAATTAGGGGTGCACAAATGCTACTAAAATTCTTGATAAACTTTCTATAAAAACTTGCCAAACTATGAAAAGATCTTACCTCCATTGCACTCCTTGGCGTAGGCCACTCAATGATAGCCCTTACTTTTTCTGGGTCCATCTTAAGACCTTCCTTTGAGACAACAAATCCTAGGTATACCAACTCCTTTGTAAAACTGCATTTCTTCAGATTAATCAACAACTTCTCCTCCCTCAGCTTCTCTAGAACTCTTCTGATATGCATCAAATGCTCATCCCAAGTCCTATTGAAAATCAAAATATCATCCAAATAAACAATAACAAAACTTCCCAAAAATTCTTTCAGTACCTCTTTCATGAGCCGCATGAATGTGCTGGGTGCATTGGTTAGCCCAAATGGCATGACTAACCACTCATACAAACCTTCCTTTGTCTTGAAGGCTGTCTTCCATTCATCCCCTTCTCTGATACGGATTTGGTGATACCCACTCTTCAGGTCAATTTTCGTGAAGTACTTGATCGTTATCTTATTGATGGCTCAAGAGTCTGTACACATCCTCCATTCTCCATCTTTCTTTAGTACTAGTACTATAGGTACCACACATGGACTTAGGCTCTCCCTTATCAGTCCCTTCCTCAAAAACTCCTGAACTTGTCTGTTCAACTCTTCATTCTCTGCAGGGGTCATTTCGTGGGCTACCTTGTTTGGCAAACTAGCTCCTAGTATCAAATCCATTTGATGACTTATCTTCCTTACTGGTGGTAAACTTTCTGGTACATTATTAGAGATAATGTCCTGGAACTCTTCCAACATATCTAAAACTTCTGCTGGTACATCTTCACATTTCTCTTGACTAATCTTAGGAATCAATGCAAAGCAATGACGCTCATGCTTCATACCCTCCAAAAATTTCCTACCATCTACCAAACAAATTCTGGCAGTACTACATACCTTTTCTTCCACCTCCTTCAAGGGCTTCAACTTATGATGAACTCCATCCTTTGTTAGGGAATATGTGTTTGCATGGCCATCATGGATAGTGCTCCTATCATACTGCCACAGCCTCCCCAATAGCATATGACATGCATCCATCAGTATGATATCACACAGCACCTCATGATGGTAGTCACCAATCTTGAACTTCACTAAACACTACTCATTGACCAAAGCTCTATGGTCCTTCTACAACCATGCAATCTGATATGGATGTAGATGCTTTCTTCTTGTCAACCATCTCCTCTGAAACAAGATTATCAGTGCTTCCACTGTCAATAATAATATCACAACACTTACCCTCACATTTGCACCTTGTGTGGAATAAACTCTTCCTCTGATTGGGTTCTTTCTCCTCATTCAGCAAGGTTCTTCTGACAACTAGGGTTTCTCCCCTTTTAGCATCTTCAGAATGCTTAGAATGTGCATCTTCATCTACATGTGCAACTCGAGCATTACCTTCAGGTCTTCTATTTGTCCTTCCTTGATGTTGCAGACACTCATATGCTCGATGCCCTTCTTCTCCACATTGGAAATAGGTTCCTCTAAAATCTCCTCTTCCAGGTCCTTTCCCAGGTCTGCCTCTTCCTCTTCCTCTTTGATCACCATTGTTCTGGTCACAAGGGCGGTAGGTATTATCCCCTCTTTGATTTCGACTGCTGTCTGCTTCTTCACTTTTCTTTTGATCTTCATTACGGCCTCCATAGGGTCTTCCACCAGTCCTTCCACCTTGATCTCTTCCCCTTTGCTTGCTATCAAATCTTTTGTTTAGCTTCTCTTCCACCTTCAAGGAAAACTGGTACGCATCTTCTATGGTGGTTATTCTGACTAGGCTCAACTCCTCTTGAATACTCAGCCTCAACCCATTAATGTAACGGGCTACCTTCTCCTTGTTGGGCTCTACATGGCCTATCCTGATAGTAATTTTATAAAACTCTTATGTATATTCCTTAACAGACTTGTTACCTTGCTTCAGTCCTTGCAGCTTCTTCAACAACTCCATCTCATAGTCCACAGGAATGAACTGCTTCTTCAGTTTCTCCACCATTTGATCCCATCTGGTAATCTTTGCTTTTCCTCTTCTGTTCCTCTCTAATTGGACCTCCTTCCACCAAATATTGGCATGGCCCTTCAACTTTATTTTTGCAAACTTAACCCGATCTGGGTCCTCCACATCTTCATACTCAAAATACTCCTCCATGTCATTGATCCAATCAATAAGCTGTTCTGGATTCAAATCTCCAAAATATGTAGAAACTTCAATCCTGGGCCTCTTTCTGATCTTTGAAATGACCCTCAACAACCTTACTTCTGTAGCATCTTCGGCAGCTTCTTGTTCTTTCTCAAATAGCTCTTCTTCAACTTCAACTTCACTTTCTTCTCTTGTCCTCAGCTCAAACCCTCTTCATAGCTCCTCTTGCAATGCATCGATTTGCCTTTGTAGGGCTCTAAAACCCTCTTCCATCAAAGCATTCCTCCCAACATGATTTCTTCGTGGAGGCATCTTGGTCTTCGTAGCAAACCCACAACCTCAGGTCCTGGTGCAAACTACCTCACGGTCGGCGATTTGTCTACACACTCAGGAACCCTCGCTCTGATACCACTTGATGAAGGGGGTAAGTCACAAAACACACAATAACAGATATTGAACACAGTAAATAGAACTTTCTTTTATTGAACTGGGCAACTCATTACATCACAAAAGCTCAATTACAATCAGAGGATGAATCCTCTACTGGCTGCAACACATTACAGCTTTCCCAACCTCAAGACTCTAGAATCTTCAACCTTCTGTAACCCCAAATCAGCTAGGGTTTCTATTTTCCCACCTATTCTTGACTCTACACTGCCCCACTTAACTCTACTACCGCTCAGGGTTCCTAAAATAGTCATAAATAGCACTTTTTGGTGGCCTCCAGCTAAATTTCAAAATTTGCAACTCCCTCCAAAAGTAGGTCAACTTCCGGGAAGCATAACTTTTGATCCGGGTGTCTGATTGACTAACCGTTTTAAGCGTCAGAAAGATCACAATGTGAACTATCACACTAGAAATCTGTAAATAGATTTTTGTCAACTTTTTGGGATGTTATGGGAAGTTTTAGTGCCTCATATCTCATTCCAAAAATTTTCAGGGGCTTTTCAAAAAACAAAAACTTTAATATCTTTCAGCTCACAAATGATCTTTGCCTGATTCCTTCGCCAAAGGTCTTATATTTCCATTATGTAACTTTCTGGAAGTTTTTGCTTCATTATGTGCCCAAATGCAAACTTTCTAAAAATAGCAGGTACACTTTCCAAAATAGGCAGGTCGCTATTTTTAGTAGTTTTAGAAAAACTGAAAGTCCTACATTATTATTTTGGATATTATGGAACCAGAAACATTAATTATGGAAAGAAATGAAAACAACTACAATGATTTTGAATTAACTTCTTTTTGGGTGATGCAAGATTGCCCTTACACCACTGGATGCTCCTGCATCACAACAAAAAAGAAAAATTTGAATTTTGATACATACAGAAAAAGTTATGCTTTACGGAATATGCCTATGTCTAAATTATAATTGGTTTGACTTCAAAAATTAATTAAAAAAATAATATTCAACAAAACATTATAAAACCAAGTGCATACCCTATATATCGGTGTTACCAATCTAAATTCAAAAGAATCAGAATTTTATCCTTTGTAGAAAAAAAGTTATGTGCTACGGAATACACATCACTTTAAAAAAATGTTGTTTACTATTAAAAACTAGTTATCAGAGGAGATGCAAAAAATTTTACAATTTAACTCCAATTTTTTTTAAAAATATATATTTAGAATCTACAGACAAAATCTCACAAATCACTAGTTCGCATCATCTTCAAATTCCTAATGGTTTAGTGGCTATACGTGTCAGAAAGTAAATATTTAGTTCAAAATGTTGATTTCAGTGTCAAGTTTGGCCAAAAAGTGTAACCCATTATTGTGGGATGACTATATGTTTGTATGAATTGTTGTATGTATAATTGCATGTATCTCATATACAAATACAAAACTGGACATGAATGGGAAAGTCAAACACAATGAATTGTAAGTGGAGTCTGCATTTGTATATCCGGGTGCATGTATTGGAAATACAAAAGGTGAAAGGTGCATTCGTGGATTTGAACTTGGTATTAAAAGGGAATAAGGTGCATGTATATTGTATACAAAACCTGACATAATTAAGGGTTTGAACATAGTATACATTGGGTGGGGTCCACATATGTACGTTTGGGATACATGAATGGGATATACAAAAGAGTGATACAAAGGACTTAGATGCAAGGCCAAACTCAAAATTAATTACAATCTATTTTATAAACCCGATGGAGTCCGAGTTTGTATATTTTGATGATTATATAAGATATACATAAGGATATACAAAACTAAATATACGAAAGGTACGAGAAGGAAAACACTAAAGTGCATAAGGATTCATCATGCATGTATGTGAAATACAAAAAGGAAAAGTGCATGTATATGATATACACAATTCAAAAGTGTAGAGAATTAATGTATACAAGATTCAAAATATGAACTAAATAGGAAAACTAAAACACATATTGAATTGTATGCCTTAATTATAATATTTAATACATATCTACCATTGGAAACCTAAATTCAAAGAAGTAAAAAGGAAATTGGATTATGTTAATCTTCACAATTACATTCATAGTTAAATTGCAGAGCATTTTACAGAGAAAAGGTGAAAGGTGATTCAAAGGGCGAATTGAAATTTGAGAACGATAGCTGGGTTGAATTTGAAGAGTAAATTTATTGTCAACACTATTAAAGTCAGTAGTTGTAGTTTAGGTATGTACCAAAAGACTCTTACTTGTGATTTTATGGAATATGAATACAGAAATTTTATAGTGATTACAGTTGAATAACAGGAATGTGTTAGGCTTAAGTAATTGTTATGATTAAATCATAAATGTAAACACAGTAAGATACATATGCATAATTCAAACAAAAAGAATCTTAGGGTAAAAGTTAAATGGCAAATATGCATGGTAAAAACCCTAGTAAATATAGATATGGTGGTAAAATCAATGCATGTCTTTTCAGGATGCCACCAAAAGGAAAGAAAGTAAAGAAGACAGCTAGAAAAGATGAAAAGAAGGAAACTAGAGTTAAAGAAGAATTTGTAGTCAGAGGTTATAGCTTGAATATTTACTGTTCACATAGGATAACAAATACTGAAATTGGAGATTTTGATTATGAGGAGATATTGAATAAGATCCAAGAGCCGAGTGCATCCTTGGCCATGAAGAACATTTGGGATGTAGGATTGTACAAGGCTGCATGATTTCCATTAGCAATGTAGGCTAGGGACCTGGTTTCTGAATGTATATAGAGGTATGATTTTAATTCTAGGAAGGTGAAGCATAATGGAGTGGTATTCATAGATTTATTTGTCGAAGGTGTAGCAGAAACCTTTGGGTTGAAGACCATTGGAAATATGAAGGAGGTAGATACATAGAAATACTTAGAAGATTTTAAGAAGAATGAGACATCTTGTAAGAGTTTAATATTCTATGGGTGGTATCCTTCAGATAAGAAGTTGAAGGCAACTTCCAGGGTATCAAAGACTTTATACAGGTTGGATTTCAAGGAGGATGTATATATCATGATTACAATATTGAGTAGAGTAATGGGGTTGGAGGATATTTCTACATTTGAGCCTTGGATGTTTTTCAGTAATACAATTCATCAGAGAAGAAATAGGGGATGCACATTGGGCGTTGGCTATTAGTAATGCAATTTATGCACATGTCTTGAGATTTAACAAGTAAAAGAAGTTCTTTGTGTCCTCATACATTGTATATTCTTGTGCTGCTAAGATGCATTGGTATATGATCATTACCTAGACCTACAGGTACAAAATGTAGGGAAGAATTGGATAAGGGTAAATGATGCGTTTTCTATGTACTTGACAAGGATATTGACAAGAGAGAAAGATCAAAGGTTGTTTGATATAGAAAAGAATGCAATCAAATTACATAGTGCTTAGTATATTCAATTCTCTACTTTCACTAACATTAGAACTAAGGAGTTTAAAGGCAAACCTTTTAGACTACCAAGATATCCATCAGATAAGGTAGTGTTGCTTGAGTTCACCAGATAGATATTGGATGTTTATGCAATGTATAAGGCCCAGTGTAACAAGGGTAACATCAAATTCCCCTTTTTTATTGGAAGGTATTAATGTTTTAATGAGGATGTGGCCAATCCTCAGAGTCAGAATTGTTGTATTATGGTTTTCTAGTTTTTGATTTAGTCAGACCTTTTGATCCATTCAAAAGGATTCAAAACTTTATAGATAAGAAGTATAAACATCAACCTCACATTGAGGATTTTTGGGCTAATTGTGAAAGTAAAGCAGAAGTAAAGAAGAGATCTCATCAAAGACTGACCCTCGATCAGATGAGAGCACTGGGAGGAATCGAATTACCACAAGAGATCAAGGATGATGATGAGAATACCTTGCGTATAGGTTATGACAGTACAAAGGAAATTCTGACTGAATCTGATTGGAATCAACTTGAGGAGATTTCATTAGATAATATTTCAAAATCAATGTTTGCATACTTAGATATATGGGTAAAAGAAAGGATAGAGAAATTTAAATATGAAGGAGTAACACTCATGTACCCAGGTAAGAAAGGTAAAAAGAGAAGTCAGGAAGGTGAGGTGGATTTTGATGATTTTCTGAAGAGAAAGAGGCAGGTGGTGGAAACTAGAATAGCGAAAACCAACATAGGAGCCACAATAATGGACCCCTATGAACTAGGGATAATAGTGGCAATACCTGTAGGAACATTTCTATCTACCAAAGAGGGGACATCTACATTAGATGCAACTACTTCAATAGAGCAAGGTCCAGTACAAGCAACAGTGCTATCAAAGCTACCATCAACACCTGCAGTAGTTGTGCAAGCATCTCAACAAACACCTTTGGAGACACCCACAGTTGCAGAACAAACCCAATAGGAGAAAATACAAGGGTTTATCAAGGTCAAACAAGAAATGACCAAAGAAATGATAACAAAGACATCTATTGTCCTACCATCCACTAAAGAAAATGTAGAAGTGGTGGACTAGATAAAATTGAAGATGTTGGAGATGATGAAGAAGAAGGCAAAGATGAAGGTAGTGATGACAAACTTGATACAAGCAATGAGGAATAAGAAGAGAGACAAATACCAAAATATCATCTCATGCTTGGAGCATTTGGTGCAGGGGGATCACGACAGGGTGCCAAACCTTCACTACCAAATATTAAAATAATTGATCCTTCTGAGAACTTGGTACCAAGAGATATCATGGAAGAGGTTAAGGAAGTGACCAAGGAAATAATGGGAAGTCAAACAGAGGAAGAAGATGATATTAACATAGGAAATGTACAAGATGTTCAAGGATAGGCTAATCAAGAAAATATGCCTACAAATAGGATGGAGGAACAAGGAGATGAAGGAACAGACTCACCACAAGAGGTTCCTAATCTTGAGGTACCCCATGGTGAGGATCAGGAAAATGTAGGGAATGTCCAACAGGAACCACAACAACCTCCTCAACAAGTTCTTCCATAGTAACAACAAGTTCCCCCACAGCAGCACTAGGATCAACAACAACAAGAGCAAGAACAAGAAGAAGTGCTCATAGAGGGAGCTCAAGAGGAGGTGTTGAATGAGGAAGCTACAAATACAGATCCAAATAAAGAGGTGCTAACCTAGTTGGGAACTAAAGTAAGACAAGATACAACAGTCTAGGTGGTACCAATTGATATTAAGAGCTTGTTAACTAGTAAGGCCATGGAGAGAGGTAGAAGAAAGGATAGAACCATGTCGGCCATAAAGAGGGATTCATCTGGTGGTAGGACAGTGCAGATGGTCATTCCCCAAGTTGATAAGGAGAAAGGAGAAATAAGTATAGAAGAATACAAGGTTATTAGTGTGGATCTCAGTCATGTCAATAGGGAGGAACACATTTAAGAATTGTAGGAAATGATTGAATTCACTACAAGTAGATTGAGAAAAGATAAGAAAAAAATAAAGCATTTGAAGGGGCAAGTTTCCCAATATGAACAATTCATTCAAGTGATATTTGATCCCACACAAAATGTACCAGAATTAGCTTCTGATATAACTATTCTTTCTAAAGAAAAGGTAGGAGAGATAGAGAATAAAAAGTACGAAGCTAGTATGCTGGAAGACTTTTTCAAGTCATTTATTCATAAAGGAGAAGAGGTAATAAAAATTACCATTAGCAATTGGAGTATCACACTAACTGAGAGAAATAATTGTGCTCACAATATACAAAGGTGCCAAGAAAGAATAAAGTAGAACATAGATGAATTGAAGAAACTCAAAGCTTTGGAAGGACATACACAGTCGTTGGTGAATGAGGGGGTCATAACCCTGTAGATTGTATTTCAAATCCTCAAAATGAAGATGGAGTTGAAGTTTGAAGAAGGGATATTAAGGCCTTGCTTGGCCAATATACAAGAATTAGAAAGGAATATTCAAGTTTTGTTGAAGAAACATGTGAAGATGGTTGAACATTTGGTTAAACATCCATGCCCTTAGGTTCAGGTATTTGATGCAGACACAACTATAAAGGAATTCAAAGGCAACTTCTAGTTGTGCATTGAAGATCCTGTAAACTGGTTAGATGAGGAGGCAATGCAAAATATGATGAAGCTAAGTGCTAAGATTATAAAATATCATAAGAGGAGAGAAGATAGAGAGATCAAAGCACAAGCATTGAAGGTTAATATTGAAATGCAATAGTACAACTGGGATGCTTTTTAGAGAACCAATCATGCCTCCATATCCACCCTAACTGAAAGATTCACAAAATACATGAGTGATGAAAATAGGGATATGCAAATAGAGGATGACAGTGATAGTGACTAGGCTACTTGATTCATTATTTGTTTCATGTTGTACTTGGTTATGATTTTGTAATGGTAAATGGTCAAAGTGAAAAGTCAAAATATTTCAAAAGATTCTAAAGGCATCTTTGCGCCTGAGGGAATATCCTTTTTAGATATTTTGAAGTGATAGCTGGCAGAAGAATTTGAATTTGAACCATTAATGGTCTTTGTGACCGTAGCAGGGGAATTTTGAGTATATAAAGGGAACTTTGATATGTATATTTGAACACACACGACTGATATAGAAAAGCACTAGAGAATTTGCAATAGAAGTGATTTGTGAAAACACTTTGAGCATAGGGAGTTGAGTTAGCATTTTGCCTGTGTCTATAGTGGAGAGAATGTGGAATGTCCTATTTTCTTTCTGTATCTAGAAAATGTCTGTAAGTTTGATTTACTTTCCTCATACTTTCAAAGACTTTGAAGTCAAAATACATTGTAAATTTGAAATGGATTTCATATGTTAATGAATACAAACATGTAATTGCTGCGTCTATTTCAAAGTGTAATTAGATTCAGGTGTTCTTTGATCTATTTCCTTTTATGATTGTAGTTCTGTATGTTAATTTGTGATATTGCTCTAAAGAAACATACATGAATTTAACTCCTTTGAAGTGTTACAACTAATCATATTCATGCACATGAGTAGAAGAGAAATAGTTCCTACACAATCAAGTTTTCTAAACCTTATCTTTTATCTTTCTTTATCAGTAGTTTAAATAATTAACATGCACGTAGTTATCTGAAAGAGATTGTTATAAATTTGAATAAATAATGGTGGAATTGAAAAGATCTTTAATTCAACTAGTTAGATGAGGAGGCAGTGGAAAATATGTAAGAATAGAAAATATCACAAGAGGAGAGAAGATAGAGAGAACAAAGCACAAGTATTGAAGGTTAATATTGAAATGCAACAGTACACCTGGGCTGCTTCTCAGAGAACCAGTCATGCCTCCATATCCACCCTAACTAAAAGATTCACAAAATACATAAGTGATGAAAATAGGGATATACAGATAGAGGATGATAGTGGTAGTGACTAGGCTACTTGATTCATTATTTGTTCTATGTTGTATTTGGTTATGATTTTGTAATGGTAAATAGTCAAAGTGCAAAGTCAAAATATTTCAAAAGATTCTAAAGGCATCTTTGCGCATGAGGGAATATCCTTTTTAGATATTTTGAAGTGATAGTTGGTAGGAGAATTTGAATTTGAACCATTGATGGTCTTTGTGACTGTAGCAGAGGATTTTTGAGTCTATAAAGGGAACTTTGATATGTATATTTGAACACACATGACTAATATAGAAAAGCACTGAAGAATTTGCAATAGAAGTGATTTGTGAAAATACTTTGAGCATAGGGAGTTGAGTTAGCATTTTTCATGTGTCTACAGTGGAGAGAATGTGGAATGTCCTCTTTTCTTTCTGTATCTGGAAAATGTCTGTAAGTTTGATTTAGTTTTCTGATACTTTCAAAGACTTTGAAGTCAAAATACATTGTAAAGTTGAAATGGCTTTTATATGTTAATAAATACAAACATCTAATTGCTACATCTATTTGGGAGTGTAATTATATTCAGGTGTTCTTTGATATATTTTCTTTGATGATTGTAATTCTGTATGTTAATTTGTGATACTAGTCTGAAGAAACATACATGAATTTAACTCCTTTGAAGTGTTACAGCTAATCATACTCGTGCACATGAGTAGCAGAGAAATAGTTCCTATAGAATCAAGTTTTCTAAACCTTATCTTTTATATTTCTTTATCAATAGTTTAAATAATTAGCATGCACGCAGTTATCTGAAAGACATTATTATAGATTTGAATTTTGAATAAAGAATGGTGAATTGTAAAGATTTTTAACATATTTCATATAAATCTAAGGTACAAAGTATGTTTTCATTGAAATTCATGTAAAGCTTTGTAGTAAAATGGTAAATACATGCAAAGGATCACTAGTTATAGTGTAATTTGTAGTTATTTGCAAAGTGTAAGTAAATATAGCTAGTATACATCTTTAAAATCATGTAAGGCACCTTGAACAAATAGCTTCACATTGAACCCTGAGTGAATCTAACAGAACCATGACCTGGTTACCGTAGACTTGGAATTGAGAACTATTTTACTAATTCTCCATATTCTTCAAGATAAGACAAGATTCTTTGTGAATTTTATCTATTGTTGTTTTTGAAGAAAATCATCATCAACAGGTCCCTTAGAAGTTCTCATGGAAGTCAACCCAGTTGCATACATGATTTCTCTATCACCATCTCTTTCTATGATGAATAATATCATCCATGTTTCTTATTTGAAAAAATTATATTGACGGAGATAATCATATTCCTATTCTTGAGTGGAATGCCTTATAGGTGAAGGACCCAAGAGTGGTAATGATCAATCCTATCAAAGTGCTCAAAATATGTAAGCTACGCTTGCGTAATAAAGAAGTTACTCAATGCAAGGACCACTGGGACCAGTATGCAAAAGATAATGCCACCTAGGAAATTATCATGATATTCACCAAAGTTTTCCTCATTTATTTTAAACTATTTCGAAGATGAACAAAAACTTTTTCATGTTATAGATTTTGGATACATTAGATCATCGAGGACGATGAATCTTATGGGGGGATATATGTCACATCCCCAAACTTTAACTATGCTTTACTTTTACTAGCATGTGATTAGTAGATTAATTTTTATGGATTAACGATTTGGCGTTTAGAGAAAATGTCAAGATAAATCAATGATTTCATGAGTTATGATTAAATGCATATAATCTGCCATGTGATTGTTATGTTAGAAAAAGTAACCTTGGGGCCTTTTTCCTCTTAAGGTTTATCTCCTGAGTCCTTTAGAATGCATTTAGAGCATCTTGCATGATTTTGATGACTCCCGATGAGAAAACCTTGAAGTTTCATGGCAATTGGGACTCAAGGGATGCACTTAACATGAATCCTACCCTATTCCTGCCCTATTTTAGGTCAAGACCAATTTCAAAGTGTCATTTTATGAAATTCTTAGCGGGAATGTTTGTAGTTGCATATATAAGCATGATTAGTGATTCATTTGTAAAATAGATGGAAATCAGATGAGCATTGTGATTTTGTGAAAGTGATTCAAGGCATTTATTGTGTTGCAGAGCCAAAACTTGTGTTGTTCTTGTGTTTGTATTTACAAATTTGGCATCCATCTCCTCATGGCATGAAGAGCATCTTCCTTCCATGGGATCTCCACTACAAGGTGATATCAATTGTGTTTTCTATCATTTATCATTTGGATTTTGCCTCTATCTCATAGGGATATGCACTCTTTATCTGACAACGGTGTTCAGAAGACATAAATGTCTCTCCGTAGCTTGAATGAGGCAAGCCTCTAAACACCACAACCCCCAACCCACTTTTCTATGATTGTAGGTTACAAGTTGCAAAAGTGAAAGAAGTGGAGTTGCATGAGAGTAGTGCAGATTGTCAGAATTGTAGATCAAAGAAGAAAATAAGGACCTAGACTCAAACACCTGCTCATTAGTCCTCTGGATCTTGCAACTAGAAAATCTCTGAAACAATAGAAACAAGTTTCATACAAGATTCCCAGATCTTGAAGAAAACTATGACACTGTACTAGGGCACCCACTCATTAGTCCCTGACTTTTCTACACACTAAACTTCAAAATCTGGTATGCATTTGATTGTCATTTGATATCTTTGTGTGCGATCATTTTCTATAATTTGTCCATTTGTTTACTAATTTACAAAATTAGGGTTTTGAGGATAATTGGGATTAATTGAATAACAAAATCACATAATTCCAATCTTCCCCTATGTTCCAAGTGATAGAAGATCTGTAGTAGAGTTCTCTTCTCGGTTGAATGTCCTTGAATGTTTAGTAGTGAAAGGAGGATCAACACAAACCATAAAAAAACAAATCCTCTTCATTTTTAACACTAAACATTTTGGTGAACCTATGTTATTTTGAATTTTGCACCTTGTTGAGTGTTGTACTTTATATTTACATTCATTTCATTATTCATCTTATTGCATTCGAAAAATTAAAAAAGATGAAAAATTTGAAAAAATTGGTAATTTTACCTTGCATTTTCAAATAATTTGAATCAATTGGAATTTAATTTCAATAAATTTATGTCATTATCATCAGATTTGATTTCAAATAAATAAATTCATCATTCATTATTCATTTACATTACATTTTCATGATCAAATTGATAAAAATTGCTTGAAATTGTGCATTTTTCCATAAAACCTAGTTTTGCATTAGCTAGGGTTTATAGTCAAAATCTTGTTTCATATTTTACTACCCTTTTAAAACACTCATTAGGACTATTTTCTAACTGTAGTGTTTCATCATAGTGGCTTTCCTGCAAAATTTCATGTCTAGGGTTTGAAAACCTTGGTTTTTCACTAGATTTTGGCCTTATTGACTCTCTAGAATCGCATCATAGGCATGTTGTGAAGAATATTTTGCACTAATTGGATGTTATCAAGGTTATTATCTGCTTCCCCTCCTAAAATTCTTTACAACACCCTTTTTATTGGGCCTTTACATTGAAATTTGGTGAAAATTTGCATATTTTGGCTATATTTTCACTAGGGTTTGGCTTAGATTGGCACTATAAGCATGTTGTGATGAATTTTATGGATTTAGGTGACTTATATTACTATTATTATCTACAGCCCCTCCTAAAACTCTTTACAACACCTTTTTTATTGGGTCTTGGCATTGAAAATTTGTGAAAATTTGCATATTTTAGTGTATTTTCACTAGGTTTTGACTTGCCATCACTCTAGGTTTGCATCAATAGCATGTTGTGAAGGATATTATTACTTTATTGGAATGATATCAAACATATTAATTTCTGCACTTCATCAATTTCCTTACAACACCTCATCTTTCACTTGTTTGCATTGAAAAAAGTTGAAAAATCAAGCATTTTAGGTCATTTTCATACATAGTTTTGCACTTGTCTCTTACATAGCTTTTGAAAAGATTTCAAAATATGATTTTACATTCATGTTATAATACATTTCACCATGGCATCTTCATCTCAATGCTATTTGGTATCTTTACATGCATATATCAAAAACTTTGAGAATTTCTACAAATTTCTTAATATGAATCCTCATGTTCTCACTTATATACAAGCTATGTATCAAAAGGATATATTTAAATGCACTTCATTTAAAATCCTTGATTATGTATCTTATTTTGACAACTTCACATCTCTCATGAATACATACCCTTGGGTAGTAGAATATTTAACAAAACACATTGCATTTGATGAGTGTGAAAATTCTCTTAATGCTTTGGAACTAATAACTAAAACATATGATGATGATGATTATTCCATAAGTTATCCAACTTATCCTATAGTTGAATGTACAAAAACCTTAGATGAGAAAACTATGGATAACTCCATTAATGATACAACACCTACTCTTCTTAACTATACTATACCTTCCTTTCATTCCAATGCTCTCCTTGGCCAAGATGTAGCGTTACTGGATGAGAAAAAGTCTCTCACATTAAATCCTTTAGGGATAGATATTGGGTATAATCAAGAGGAAACTAATGTTAATTCAATCTTCATTAATAGACTTTATAGCAATAATCCTAAGATGATTGTCCAAGGGGCACCTAGTGCACCCTCTTGCTTAAAACTGGTGATTACGGTTCAAGGTAGACCTCCTGATTACATCTACAAATATGCACAACAAATTATTCAAACAAGTCAAGGTGTTCAAAATGTGCCACAACATCATATAATTGCTCACACATACAACACCCATAATAACAAGAAAAGTAAGCAAACACCACATGTGCCTATCTCTCTTCCATGTTCTTAACCTATGCTCCCCCCGCCACCTCATCTTCCTCATAAAAGTGGTCAAGAATATGATCTTATCGAGTAGCTTCATGCTACTCTAGCTAAGATATCTCTTTGGGATTTAATACAAACTTAGCCTACATATCATGGAATGCTCCAAGAAGCTTTATAAAAGGTGATTGTCCCACCTACTGCTAAGCCAAATGATGTAGCAGTTGTATTAGATAGTATACATGTGACAAAAATGGATATTCTCTTCAAACTACATGAATTACTATCAATTGAAGTTCAAAACCAATATGATCCACTTATGATCTTTGTCACAATGAATAAAAATTTGATAAAATGAGTTATAATTGACAATGGATCGGCTCTTAATGTTTGTAGCATTGACCTACTACACAAAATCAAGGCCGACACATCAAAAATCAAACCGGATAAACTTAGCATTCGTGGCTTTGATAATCATAGTAGTCAATCAATAGGTGCTATAGCCTTACCTATATTCTTGGTAGACCTTGTTGGAAACAAGGTAGACCTTGGTGACTCAGTTATCTCAAAACTTTCTTACTTTTACTTCTTTTTCTTGTCTTAACATTTAGTGATATATCAAAGCATGAAAGAATAAGCAATCATAAGAACTAAAATGAAATCAACACACATAACACAAGGATTTTTACGTGGAAACCCTTTTAAGGGAAAAAACCATGGGTTGATTAACCCAAGATTGTATTCTCTGTTAAAAGAATAAAGAAGTATAGAATGGCACTTGCCAGTTAGGGCTCACTATCCAAGCACACTTCTCACAAGAGGCTCGCTGCCTACTAGAGACTTACAAATGATAACAATGTGTTTGAACTAATGAACAACATCCACATATGCAAGAATTCAGTTCCGGTTAGGCTCAGTATACTGGTTTAGTACATTTCATTCTTCCTCTGCTGAGTATCACTCTCTTGTTACATTCTAGGCTTGGATTACTGCCTTCACACTTCTCTTTACTTTTCTTTGCACTTAATCCATACACTTAGAAATTCTGCTCACTTACAAGCTTGAATCCATTAGGTATATATATCCGCATCAAGGATTTCAAACAACTTTCTAGTCGGCAATAAGAACACTTAGGATATTTGCAAGATATTGTTCTGTCAGCTGACGTCATACTTGATAGATGATGCGCACCAAAATCTTAGGCATAGAAATCATTACCTAAGTTGGCCAAAATCATATAACACCTCAAGTTACTTGATCAACACCTTCTGCACATCCAGATTGAGGTCTGATACCCTGTTGACCAGTTCTTCCTCTGTTTGTACTATCTAACAGAAGTATGATACTTATATGCTTATATCTTTCATATGCTTAGTCATCGAAGACTAAATCTCTGGAATACAATAGTTCAGATACTCCTTACTACTCACCCAAATCCACAACATGCTGGGTTTCACCATTAGAGAGTTCTGGACCTAATCTGTCGAACCCTAACAAATGCTCTATTCTTGACTACCAGATCAACCTATCTTCAATCTAACTTCCGGTCTGAGTAATTTATGCACTGCAGATGTGTGGGATATACTTTTTTTCCATCAATGACAACACTTATGAATCCTAGTAGTGTCTCTTGCCAAAAATCTCCCCCTTTGGCATTGATGGCAACACTTAGTGAAAAATGACTATCGCTGTAACTCCCCCTTTGCTTGTGCTCCATTTATCCACACTTCTTACTGGTGCTCCCTTAATGATGGATTCCTTATTTTTCATTTCTCTTTACTCCCCCTTTGACATCAATGGCAAAGGGTGGGATCTGCCAACCAAAAATGTGCAAAAATTATTATATAAGGCCGCATATGTACATGCAATCCATAGGATAAACTTACATATACTTAAGTATATCTGTAAATGTAGTCTTTAACTGTACAAGTTTTGTGGCCCAACTTCTCTTCATCCTATCCAAAATGGAGATGTGTCCACTTAACAAAAACGCATATGCTTCTGCCCTCTTCAAATCTATTGGATCACTGGTCCGAACTGTACTTAGAGTATCTGCTAGGGCATCATGCATTGCCTCTAACTTAGGGATGATTATCCCTCTGAGTTCACCCATTCTATCCATTATATTCTTCTTATCCTTACCCAGTTTCTTTATATCATTTATTATAACAACTTCTTGGCATTCTTAACTTACCAGAGAGACAGTGAGGATCAAATTTTTGAGATAGATTTGTCAATTTCCCTTCTTTTTCTTTTATTTTCTTCTTAATGTCCTCTACAACTTTGGGCCAGGAAAAACAAAATTTATATATGTCTCCACCATCCTTAAGAGTGTTTTCAATGCTCTTTATGCCAATGTCTAGGGTTTTTCTATCATTAGCAATTAGCCCTTGTACCTCACTAAATCTTTTTCCCAAGAACTCATTCCAGACCTTAGTTTTTGCTGATTTTTCTAAAGACTCAAAGTGTGTGTTGACAGAATTAACTAAGTTCTTCAAGTTACCAGATGGAGAGGTAGATGGATCCTTCTGATATGAGGGAATTATCTTCTCCAGCACTCCAGATGCAATACTCAGTAGCTCACTGTCCTCCATATGAGATTTTAGGAGTTTTTCTTTGGCTTTGGCCTGAGCAAAAGATGCTATCTTCATTATCTGAACCATAGAAAGAGAGTCTAGATTTAGTGGTCCTTGCATCAACTCTAGTTCATCTAATTCCACAACTTCCTTGTCCAAGAAACTTTGTACTACTTCTATAGTGTCTCTTGTATTCTCAACTTCCTTTTCTTTGGGGACATCCAGACTGATTTGATTATTGCCACCAACAGAATTTGTTTCTTCTTTCTGCACTTCCTCTTCCAGAATAGAGGAGTCTAAGGCCTCTGATTGTTCTTCATCATCTTTCTTAAATCCTTTGACATCCATGTCAAAGGGCTCTTCATCAATTTTCTTTAATCCTTCAACATCCATGGCAGAAGGCTCTTCATTTGCTTCCACTACAATGGGAAGATTGAACCTTTTCAAGACACACCAGAGAATTTCTTTTGTCTCATCAGCTACTTGGTCAGTTTCTCCAAGAATAAAATTATTTATTTTGGACTTGCTCCAGAATTCTTCTTTGGCATCCTTGAAAATCATGTCCATTTGTTTTTGAGTGATAGTTGGACATAACTGTATCACTATCTATTCTCAGATCTCCAAGTCTTGCTTTTGCACTTTCTTTTCTTCACTCCAAAACTTCTTCTAAGCTCTTAGGAATCAAGGAAATTATTTCAATGAAATCTTTGTTATAAATGTTTAGATACCTTACCATTGCTTCCTCAAGAATTCTCTTGTCTACATCATTGTACTCATTATAGAATTCTATTACCGGCTACAGGTTTCCATGCATAGTGACTGCCTTAATGATGTCTTCAATTGAGAGAGTGGGTCTCTCAACAAACTCTTCTTTTGCTCCTCATCAGTCCTGTCAGTCTTGGAAGGTTTGTTCTTGGCTTTCTTCAAATCTTTGACCTCTACATCTGATTATATCTCTTCATCATCCTTAAGGCTCACATATGTTCTTGTGGCCTTAGACTTCTTTCTCTTTTCTCTTGTAACAGATGGTTTGGTTACCAGTTTTGCAGTCTTTGAGCTTTTAGGAGAGACAGGGGCAAAACTCCTGGTAGATCTTGTTCGAGTAGAGGCTTCCACCGAGACACTTTATTTCTTTGCTTCTTCCCTTTGCCTTTCAATTTTCTCTATTCTTTCTCTATTAGCATCTACTACCTCCTTTGTTAAGCCAAACCTCTTAGCAATTTCTTCAACCTCCTTCCTCACTTTTCTTTTTGACTCAGGCTTCCTTAATTCAACATGTATTTTTATGTTTAGCTCATCAAAGGTACCAAACCTCTCTGCCTTAGTGTCCTTGGGTTGTCTTAGAAAGTGTTGAACATGTACCTCCAATATGTTTTCATCAACTTCATAACCCATGGGCATCACCCATACAGTTCTTGGCTCAACTACCTCCATTAGGCATTGATCTATATCAACCATGAAGCAAACTGTGTTTTTGTATTTCACCACTATTGATTTTGGTATTCTTTCTCTTGCATACATCATGGTTTGAAAATTATTGAAGTAGCCCCAGAGAGCTGTCTTCCGGGCTTGTGCATCACCAAGTCCATACAAATAATCTTTGATCTGAATTGCAACAGGTCTATCATTTGCCCAGATCAGACTTTTTGATCCTAGTAACTCATTCATGAAATAGAAGAATAGACACAACACCAAATTGTCATACTTGAAGGAATTTTTCTTATCTTTCTTAATCTTCTGTAGATTCTCCATCAGTTGATTCAATAGAAGCTCACACAAATCATAATCTACATTTTCTTTCACCATCTGATATGCTGTATAGATTGTTGTGCCTGATACAAAATTTTCCCTACTTGAGTGGTAAATCTTGTAACCAATTACAATTGATGCAAACTTGACATTTGGATCAGTAATATCATCTATAGTCATTGCCCTCTTGTCATATTTTGATCTGGTGGCTTCTGTTACGGTTGATTTTTCATAGGTTTGAGTGTAAGCAACCCACCAATTGAGTGAAGTCCGGTTATAGCCCTGATGGCATCTTTGGTTATCTTAAATGGACTCATTAACCACATAAAGTTATCATGCATCCTACTCAACACATATCGGACCCATTCGTCCTCTACAAAAGATGGGAAATGAATGCAATGTGCAAAGTGCTTGTCTTTTAGGGCCTTGAATTCTGGTTTGAGATCAAAATTCTCATTTCTCAACTATTTACAATATATTTCCATCAATTCTAAGTCTCCAAAGTCTTCAATGTTTGCATGAATGTAAACCCTAATATCTTCTACATGCAGAACACCATATGGGATACTAGAGAACGCACCAGAGGGATCAAATTCTACAGATTTGTGAGGGTGTTTCTTGAATTTTGGTCTTGGCCTCTCAATGACATTCACAACCATAGGAGTAGCCATTTTAGCAACAAAATTCAGAGAAATTTTGCAGAGAAGAAATACCTTTTTCACCTTAGGGTTTGTTGCAACCGCTGGAGCAAATTTCTACTTGATTTTGATCTTCAGCTTTAACTTGAATGATCTACAGGATCTCTTCTCAGAGCTCTTCTCTCTTATTTGTGAGTCCAAAGTCTTGTAAATGATGAATGGAAAGCCTTTTATTCTTGCACAAAAACCTAATTCCCCATTGTAATAAATGAACACTTTTAAGTCATTCGGTTACCTTGTTTTGAGTGAATTTCTCATGAATCATTGTGCGGATCTTCAAATTATCATCTAAGTGAGTTGACAATGTAACTTTAGCCTTTCAAAACATGTCTCTAAATCCACAGACCATAAAATTGTAATTTTAGATTATACTTGATCTGTTTGTGTAATTTTGTTTTTACCAGAGGGCTACTGGAACCTGATCCATTCATAATTTCTTCAAATCTATAAGTGGATTACTTCAACTTTTAACTGAATGACTTTCAGATGAACCTCCAAAAAGCCCTTAAATCTATAGCCTTTGATTCTTACTTAGTGTGCCGAATTCAGGCACTTACTAGCTGACTGGGGGAATTTTGATCTTCTTTGCAGCTCCCCCTGAGCCAGAGCTCACTTTTAATTTCTGAAAGGATTATCAGCACTGGATTCCAGTGCAAACCCATCACTAGTGTTCATCACACTCTTCTTTACCCAAGTCTTGCTCATCTCCTTCTGAATCTCATCCACATTTACTTTACCTTTGCCTTTGTCTTGTTTCTGATCATGTTTCACCGGACCTTTTCCATCATGATTTATGCTCCTACAGAATCTACCTATATGACCGGATTTATTGTAGTTGTAGCACACAACATTTCCTTGCTTATTTGATTGATATCCTCTTGATATGCACTGATTAGCCATATGCCCCATTCTATTGCATGTAAAGCATCTACCATTGAAAGAGTTGTTCATTTGTATATTTTTGCATTCATGAGCTTTGTGACCATACCTTTTGCAATTAAAGCATTGATCGGAGAAGGATGGATTATTCTAATTCGATCTATTCCTACACTGAGTTGCTTTATGACCAAATTTGTTGCAGTTGAAGCAATTTTCATTGAAAGATGGATATCTTTGAGCATTAGGTTGTCTTACCGGAGGTCTTCTAGGCCTGTTTCTTTATCTTCCTGATCCAAATTTATTTTGAGTAGATCCAGAGCTTTCACCTTTCTCATATCCCAAGCCATGCTTATCATCTAGCCTCTTTTGACTTTCAAGAAGAACTTCAAGTTGGGTTGAGCTTATCTTGAATTTTTCTTTGTATTCATTTGTAGTTTGAAGATCTTGTTTAAGAGTGTCAATCTGGCTCTCAAGTTGTTCTTCATTGTATCTGGCTTCTTCAAGATCAAACTCAATATGTCTAATTATTCTATCCATTTTGTGGCAGTCTTCTATTTTCTCCTTGAGGGATTGTTTTAAGTTATCTTCAGTCTTTCTCTTCTCTACAATTTCTTTGGTGAATTTCATAACCCCTGATTCCATTTCATGTCTTATCATAACAACTTCTTTTGATAGCTTTTCACATAGCTTTGTTTTCTCATTTAGGTCCTTATTAGTACTATTGGTTTCATTCTGATCTACTAACTTATAAAGTAGTTCCTTTCTCATTTTCACTAAATTACTAAGTTTTTCTTTCAGCTCATTGATGAAATCATCAGCCTGCTTAAGTCACTCTCTCAAATCATTGACTTCAGACTGGGATTGTTCAAGATCATCTAAGGCAGACTGTAGTTTCTCTTTCATACCATATGCATCCATTGAGATTCCCAAATCCTCCTAAAGATGTTAGGCTTTTTCTAAGGAACTTAGCTCTAATACCAATTGTTGGAAACAAGCTAGATAACTAAGAGGGGGGTGAATTAGTTATCTCAAAACTTTCTTACTTTTACTTATTTTTCTTATCTTAAAATTTATTGATATATCAAAGCATGAAAGAATAAGCAATCATAAGAACTGAAATGAAATCAACACACATAACACAAGGATTTTTATGTGGAAACCCTATTAAGGGAAAAAACCATAGGGTGATTAACCCAAGATTGTATTCTCTGTTAAAAGAATAAAGAAGTATAGAATGGCACTTGCCAGTTAGGGCTCACTACTCGAGCACACTGCTCACAAGAGG
Source organism: Cunninghamia lanceolata (assembly GCA_027924645.1). Classification (NCBI taxonomy): domain Eukaryota; kingdom Viridiplantae; phylum Streptophyta; class Pinopsida; order Cupressales; family Cupressaceae; genus Cunninghamia; species Cunninghamia lanceolata. Next base: position 5,695,013 of record BSBN01000501.1, on the reverse strand, counting down.
CTCACTGCCTACTAGAGACTTACAGATGATAACAATGTGTTTGAACTTATGAACAGCATCCACATATGCAAGAATTCAATTCTGGTTAGGCTCAGTATACTGATCTAGCACATTTCATTCTTCCTCTACTTAGTATCACTCTCTTGTCACATTCTGAGCTTGGATTACTGCCTTCACACTTCTCTCTACTTTTCTTCACACTTAATCCATATACGTAGCAACTCTACTCACTTACAAGCTTAAATCCATCGGGTATATATATCCGCATCAAGGATTTCAAACAACTTTCTAGTTGGCAACAAGAACACTTAGGATATTTGCAAGATATTGTTCTGTCAGCTAAATTCATACATGATAGATGATGCACACCAAAATCTTAGGCATAGAAATCATTACCTAAGTCAGCCAAAATCATATAACCCCTCAAGTTACTTGATCAACACCTTCTACACATCCGAATTGAGGTTTGATACCCTATTGACCAGTTCTTCCTCTGTCTGTACTATCTAAGAAAAGTTAGATACTTAGATGCTCATATCTTTCATATGCTTATTCACCAGAGGCTAAATCTCTGGAATACAATAGTTCAGATACTCCTTACTACTCACCCAAATCCGCAACATGCTGGGTTTCACCATCAGAGAGTTCCAGACCCAATCTGTCAGACCCTAACATATGCTCTGTTCTTGACTACCGGATCAACCTATCTTCAATCTCACTTCCAGTATGAGTAATTTATGCACTACAGATGTGTGGGATATACTTTGTTGCCATCAATGACAACACTTATGAATCCTAGCAGTGTCTCTTGCCAACAGACCTTGGATTCAGGCAGTGGGGGTGGTTCCTTCCACCCTACATCATTCAATCAAATTTATATTCAAAGATAAAATTCATACCATCCATGTTGATCCTGAACTGGATAACTGCTTACATATTGAAATGCAAAAACAAGTTTACAATCATATGAGCTTAAATAATTTACAAGCTGATTCATCAATGCTTCCTACCATAAATAGTGTTGTGCATGACTCTACACAATCAAATGCACTCTTTGGTGATGATTGGGGCTCATTAGATTTTAATCCTTGCAGTATAGGGGAATATAAAATTAATAGCCTTAACACATCAAAAGTAGCGTCGATCTCATCTACGCAATCTTTTGAAGCACCTAAGAAACCTAAAGTCTCCTTGGTAGAAAATAAATACAATACTCTCACTTATACTACAAATTACGAGACCTATGAGGCTTCACTATCCCCTAAAGAAATGACATCCCTCTATGGTTGAGGATTTAAAATCCTTTATAACAACTGTGAATATGTAGGTAAGAGATGTGGTGTAAATCAAAAAGGGATCCAAGTACCTATAGAATCTTCTTCAAGACATTACTCAAGCGGCATTGGATATAATCCTTTTAAAGAAAAGAAAGCCTCTCATCATCCTAAACTCAATATTAATGCAATTTCAACAAGACCATAACAACATGTGAGATTTCCTAGGCTGATAGACAAGAATTATCCACCAAGAGCTATCTCTTTGAATCAGGTAAACATCCTTCCATCTTTAAGCCACACTCATTGTTGCAAGTATTATAATTTCTCTCAAGGGTGGACTTTTCCTAGATGTGTAAGTTCTTAACATTGGGATGAAACAGGTAAGTATCTCTAACCCTGGTGGCCACCTATGTGGCAGCATAATTGGCTCATGTATGTGACCTCCCCTTCATGTTGTGTTTCCCCCATGATGTGTTATGTGTTGTTTAGGCCTCATGGGATGACCCTTGATACTCTTGTATGGTCAAGGATACTGGGAGACCGCCTCTGTTGTGACCTTCTATTTGTATCATCATTCTTCTATATTGCTTCTCCTCTATTTTTCATTGTTGTGTGTTGTGTCTTATGGACATAATGTTGCAATTGGTGACTTGGGGGTACCCTCCTACATGAATGTTCCTAAGGCACTTGTTTCTCCTCTCTTTATTTATTGTTTCCCTTCTTCTAGTGGTTCTATCTAGTGGGCGGATGATGAAAAACATATTATACTAATATAGACCTAGTGTCCCTTTAGTGAGAAATCAAAAAATGGACCAAGTCCATACATGATGATGGGGATGATATATATTATCCAATGCTTGGCTAGTAGAATCACTCCATATGATCTTGATGCTATCTTATCGCACTTACAAACCATAATAATACTGTTGCTCCATGCACTTTGTTTATCTTTGAATCTCACCTTGGTTACACTTAGTTTTGAGATTTCTGTGGTATAGCCCCACAATTATACTTAGTCCCTGAATCCATAGCATAACCCTAGATCTTTGTTTGAATGATCGTATGCATTGTTGTTTATCATGATTATATGGATGATAACACTTTTATTGCAGGAAGGTGTTTGTGGGAACATTTGGTGATCGTAAAGTACATGTCACTTCCGAGGGGCATGGGCTTTGTGAGAGTTCGTGTTCCCTTGTGTGTTTTCTACATACCTTAACATGCTTGATATCAGTACATGATATCAACCACCTTAAGGTGGGGGCATATATAAGGTAAGATGCCTGATTTAGATGCTAGTAAAGTGTGTTTGTTCTCAAGTGCAGTTTAAAGACTAGTGGTGTTGAGTCCCTCCTACACTCTGAGATTTGTTTGTGAATCTTGAAATCTACCGCAATCACTTAAGCCCTCTACAGAGGCGGGATATCGTGTATATCCTTTTTATCTTAAGCCCTTTGTAAAGGCAAGGATGGTATATTTCTTGAGGAGAGTGCACATCCTGTCATTTTCTAAAAGTCCTTTGTAGAGGCAGGGAGCAGATCTTTGACTATCCTAACCCTTAAGCGTGTCTTTGGTGATTGTTGTGGCAAAGCCCAATTGTCGGTGTGTACCTGTAATGTGCTTGATATGGTGATGAACCTAGAAATAGGTACACTCCATCACTTGTATGTTATGTTTTCTCCATGTCTTCCATGTGTGTGTGTATTGCATGTTTGTTCCCAAGCGTAGTCTTAAAGACTGATGACGATGAGTCCCTCCTATGCTTTGAGATTTGTATAGCATGTTTTTTCTCAAGTGTAGTCTTAAAGACTGGTGGTGATGAGTCCTTCCTATACTCTAAGATTTTTTCTACGTGTTTGTTGCCCCATATGCAGTTTCAAGACTAGTGGTGATGAGTCCCTCCTGCATTATGGGTGGTGTGTTCACTTTCATTGTACTTGCATATGTATTTCATATATATGAGAAAAATAAAAAGAAAATCATCATTGTGGGCACTGCATTCATTATATTCATTGTGTTTTGTGTGTCTTCAATACTATATTCTCTATGTTTTGCATTATTGTAACTATATTCTCCATGTTTTGTGTGCCTGTTATTGTCTTTTCTATGATTGGCATGTCTTCTTTGTGCTTGGCATGTTTGTTGTGCTTGTTGACCATACTTTAATGCATGTATTGGCCTTTCATTTATACATATATTAAAGTGGGGGCTAAATTTTATGTCAAACAAGGTAACCTTGGAGGCTTTTTCCTCTTAAGGTTTAGCTCTTAGGTCCTATAGAATGCATTTAGAGCATCTTGCATGATTTTGATGACTCTCGAAGAGAAAACCCTAAAGATTCATGGCATTTGGGACTTAGGGGATGCACTTAACATGAATCTTTCTTGAAATAGGGGGGAGAACTTGGGCACCTGTGCCCTAGTCCTACCCTATTTTAGGTCAGGACCAATTTCAAAGTGTCATTTTATGACCGTTATTTAGGTCCTATGCTGACATGGTAAATTTGAATTACAAAATTCTTAGCGGGAATGTTTGTAGTTGCATATATAAGCATGATTAGTGATTCATTTGTAAACTAGATGGAAATTAGATGAGCATTGTGATTTTGTGAAAGTGATTCAAGGCATTCATTGTTTTGTAGAGCAGAATTTGTGTTGTTCTTGTGTTTGTATTTGCAGACTTGGCATCCATCTCCTCATGGCATGAAGAGCATCTTCCTTCCATGAAATATTCACTACAAGGTGATATCAATTGTGTTTTCTATCATTTATCATTTGGATTTTGCCTCTATCCCATAGGGATACACACTCTTTATCTAACAATAGTGTTTGGAAGACTTAAATATCTCTCTGGGGCTTGATTGAGGCAAGCCTCTAAACACCACAACCCCCAACCCACATTTTTGTGATTGTAGGTTATAGGTTGTGAAAGTGAAAGAAGTGGAGTTGCATGAGAGCAATGTAGACTATTGGAATTGTAGATCAAAGAAGAAAATAGGGACTTGGACTCAGCCACCTACTCATTAGTCCTTCGGATCCTGCAACTAGAAAATCTCTGGAATAGCAGAAACAAGTTACAGTCAAGATTCCTAGATCCTAAAGAAAACTGTGGCACTGGACTAGGGTGCCCAATCATTAGTCCCTGACTTTTCCACACACCAAACTTTGAAATCTGGTATGCATTTTATTGTCATTTGATATCTCCGTGTGTGACCATTTTCTATAATTTGTCTGTTTGTTTATGAATTTAAAAAATTAGGGTTTTGAGCATAATTGGGCTTAATTAAACAATAAAATCACACAATTCCAATCTTCCCCTATGTTCCAAGTGACATGAGATCTGTAGTAGAGTTCTCTACTTGGTTGAATGTCCTTGAATGTTTAGTGGTGAAAGGAGAATCAACACAAACCATAAAAACCAAATCCTCTTCATTTTTAACACTAAATAGTGATTAAATGTTACTGAGATTATTTAATTATGATGTATAAGGATTTACTAATGATACACTAATCCTAAGTTTGTTTGACTATGAGTTGTAGCTAGGAAATAGATTTCTGCCTCCAAGAAAAGAGGGAGAGCATCATCAAAGAGAAGGGAATAGATGTTTTGAAAGGAACATGTTTTTCCATTTGAGTCCCATGCTATATAATTAGTGAACCCTCATGAGACGGGAAAGCATTAATTGACTCTTCTTTCTTGAGTCAATCTCATCTCAATAGTTGTTGATTTGTCATTTAGAAAAGTTTTTTCAATGGCAAACCTTGTTTGATATGGTTGGGAGATGTTCAGGAAATATTATTGATGTTTAGATTTTAACCATTTTCCTTTGTCGAAACTTCCCAATTTATTCTTCCAGGGATTATCTATCTAATTATTTATTGTCAATGCAAGATTGCGAAGGGGGAGAAAAACCTCAATGCCATACTCGCACCTTGTCAAATGACTAATACCTACATCTGTAATTATGGTTTCAAGCTACCATTATGTTGAAAAATGTTATATTTATTTATTATATTAATATATTGTCAAAGAGAATTTTTTCAATAAAGTCATGAGTACTTATCATATGATGATAAACTTGCAAACTGGTTGCAACCACATCATGGCATAGTGGTGCTCGAACCATATTCCATGATCATGTGGAAAGTGGACAAGTTGCCTTTGGTTTGAAGTAATCTTTATTATATAAGAGCATCTCTATCATTGCATGCTCCTTTAGGGGAGAACTTATAGGGAAGTTTGAGTAGTTACTCCTGTGGATACAGGAAGTTCAGGTGAACTAGAGAGAAGTCAAAAATTGATAAGGAGAACAATATTAGACAACATGAGAGAGAGAGAGAGGAGAATAAACAATAGAGAGAAGGATAAAAAAAGTTATCTCGAGGTTAGTGAGACTCAAAACAAGAAATTTTGTAACTACGAAGGAGTGCAAGATTTGTGGAAGAGTCACTAATCAAAAATCATATAGATACTTCTACTATGTATGTTGTAGCTGAAGCTATGCATGACTTAATACATGCTTCTATTTATCTTGCTATTGATATTGGCATACACTATGTTGTTTATCGGTTTCCTATAATAGGCCGATAGCCGTTTAATAAACAACTTAACCTATGTCTATGAGACTTTGACAATGTCACTAAACTATCTCCATGATATAGCTATTGATAACATTTACTCAGGTTTGCTAAACCGATAATCAAAGGTTCTCACTATGTGAGAAATAAATGGTTATCAGTGAGTTTATGAGGTTACTCTTTGTCTCAAAATTATATATTTATATAGTGTCAAAATGTAAACAAAACTCCTATCTAAACTCGGTAGTTAGATGTCAATATTGAAGTTTAATTAAGATATTTGGTTGATAAACACTGCACAGACCTTACTATAAGTCGAGGTTACTGGTAATCTAGTTTTGAATAGAAATTTTCAAGTGTTATCATTTGTTTATAAATACATAAGATAAGGCTGACAATTGATATAGACTCGTATCCCAATTCTTTATGATGAAACTACCCTATATTAGAAAACAAGAATGTTATTTGCAGTATGTCTGATTGAGACTGAGACTCTCAAGTTCCATGATATAATATATCAGTTTGAGAGGAGAATAATGTTTATTATCAAAATGTATTACTATTTTTAATACAACCCTTTGGGCTATATTATAGTATTAATACGACTAACATTATGGTAGTCTAGAGAGGACTAGTGGTCGATATAACCATATCACAAGAATACATTTACTTGGGCTTGATTAGCAAGTATTCTAAATGAAATTTGAGTATTAGAGTCGGTTATTCTGATGGTATGTCAAGATAATATTTTTACTAACATATGACAAGAGTTTAAATGTCATTTTGTATGAAGGGATTAGAGAAGATAGATCTCTAAGAGTATCCCAAATATGTTTAATAAATGTAAAATTCTTCTTATAAGTATGTTGTTAACTTAAAATAGATATTTATTATCAACAAGGATTAGATGAGAATCCTTAAACCAAGATAAGTACCTTGGATGAATTATGAAGCTATTGATAAAATTATTCTTTATGTCAATAATAGACATCAAAACCAAGAATATAAACCTTTGAAACAAGGTGTAGAGTGACAAGAAGTCATAGATTCAATGTTGCAAGTTGCAATAAGAGGATTTTTGAAAGATTATGTCCTCATGGTGAACCATCCTTGGTATTGTATTCCAAAACTCAGGAATAAAAATCTAAGTCAGGAGGACTATGGGTGAACTTAGTCAAGTCACTCTATGACTAGTATTAGTCAAACTAAATTCATTATAGGATGAGATATTTTCTAAGTTGATTTAGAGGTGTGTGAACTCACAACTATCTTCATTGTGAAACATCTATTTATATTGAATCTTTGGCCAAAGTAATTCATCCATCTCTGAATGCATTAGGTGGTTCACTATGCTCTAGATTTGCATAACCATCCAGTAGTGCCATACTCAGTTAGAAGGAATCTATAGTTGTATGACCATGTTGTTTATGTAGGACACAACACTAGAAACTCAGATGGAAAAACGTATTGGTTCCTTATATCTATACTCTTCATGAAGGGTAGGGCCACTTCTAGGAAGGAATGTGTGTGGGAGACCATCGGTCTATGTTTGGAGGTAAAGCACTCAGGTGATGCTCTCCCTCCCAAGCAAAAGATAAGCCAAGACTTATGAAAATAGATATCAAGATTCCAGATGCAGTACATTTCATGTTATGACTTTTGATAGTCAAATTTATGTAAAATTATATTTATTTCCACGAGAAAAACATCTATAATTGTAAATTGAAAGATTTCACTAAAATACTATCTTTGAATATGTTGTAAATTTTCAAGTTTTGAAAATATTCAAAAAAGATATGTTATTATTTCCTTGATTATGCAAATGATATATGTTTATAAACAAATGCTTGTGTTTATCATGTTCATTTACTTTTCTAGTAAATTTTGTGTGTAAAACCGAGTAATATGAGAAGGCATGTTACAATGCAAGACCTAAAACACAAGCTAAAAGAAAGAAGGTCAAGGTAGAAGAGATTGAAGAGGAAGAAGAAGAAGAAGGAGAAGAGGGAACTTCTAAACTAAAAACAAGATGGAAGAAATCTAAGCAAAATCCTCTAGTGACTCCTATAGAAGGCCCTCTTCAATTAGAAGTTGTCTTCAATAGAATTGAGCAACATGGGTTATTAAAGCACACAATAGACTTATATCTGGATGTGCCTTCTGAGGACAAGAGCACCATTGAAAAGGCCATTATAATGTATATGCTCAAATTTGATGTCCTCTTGAATGATGTTATTGAGCAAGTTCTGGAAATCCTTGTTAATATTCTTAGGCAAAGAAGAGAAAAAGTTGTTAAAATAGATGATGAATTGAGACAACAAGTACTTGATAAGGTCAGATCCTCCTTGTCACAAGAAGAAAAGGATAAATTATCTCAAATGTAAGATCAATAATTGAGAACCAAACAAAGGGTAGATGCCCTTATGAGCATGGATGAAGGAGATAAAGATAAATTCAGAGATAAACTGAAGAAGTGATGAACAAGATAATTAAATGTATGAAATTTGTTGAGAATGTGGAGTAGCCACATGTTTCTCCATTGCATAGTGCAGCATCTCCTCTGCATGACTCACATTAGCAAGATTCTCTAGAAGAGAAAGAAGATCCAACAACACAAGATGAAGAACAAGTAGCGCATGGTCATAATGGTGTGCATGATAACCCTCCTTTGGAGAACATTGAACATCAGGGTATCCCTGAACAACATGAGGAGTAGGTTAATGTTGATATAGGAGAGGGCTCAAAAAGAGAACAAGACACATCTTCCTCCTCATCTTTGGTTGACTCAATTAAGGAGTTCTTAGCTCAACAAATGCAAATATAGCTGGCAGTTACTCTACAACTATTACAGTTGCCTATGATAGATGGACAAGTCAACTTGTCTGAGATATCTCCCCTCCAAAAGCTACAACTGGGAGATATACTCTAGTCCACCGCAAGGCAAGAAATTCTATAGCATAAAGTGGAAGGAGTTGAAGTGTTGGAAGAGGCAATTAAGATAATACAGGAAGAATTTCCTGAGGAGAAAAGAGATCCATCCTTACCACCTACTCAGCAAATGAAGCTCATGTTGGAGTCTTTCAAGAATCATTCATCCTACCTTGAGAAGAAAGTTGAGTTAAAGATAATAGAGCAAGTGAATAGTAAAATATTGGTTAATGCATCTGGTAGATGTGCTAAGGCATGCAATAACTTTCAAGAAAATATGAAAACATTCAGAAATGTGTAGAGGATGCCAAAGTCTTATATCAATTTTGTTTAAACTGGCCTACAACTACAAAGAACATAAAAGATCAAGCTGAATCTATTGAGTTACAATTAATTCAAGCAGCCAGGGTATATGATCCATTGAAGGATAAAGATGGAACCACTAGAGTTCAAATAAAAAATCTACATTCCCAACTGAAGAAACTATTGGATCAAAAGGAGAAAATAAAGAGTGAGATAGGACAACCAAGGGAAGTGGTAAGTATGAGGCTAGTAGTTTTGACTAGCATCATAACTGAAGCTAAAAATGTTACACAAAAAGTGAAGGTGCTGGACACTTTGGAGGAAGTAGAAGATCTATATATTCAGCTTGAAATCCAACTACACATTTTGTCTTTTGCAAAGAAGAGTTGGGATACTACACTTGCCTAGTTGAAGGTGATCTACAAAAATGTTCTACCTTCCAAGTGAAAAGAAAAATTTGTGAAGGTAAGACAAATTTTGATGATTGTATAGATAAGCGATGGATAAAATAAGAATAGGCAAAGCCATTTTGATATGAACAAGGCACATGGTACATAGAATCTTGAAGAACCATTTTTCTATATTAGTGTGAAAAGATAAAGGCTACTCCTCAATGGGAGTTGAGTGATAAAAGGTGATAAGAAATATTTAGACAGGGGGAGCCTACTTGTTTTTGCCAAAACAAAGGAAGATGACTAGCCCTTTGCCATTGATGTCAAAGGGGGAGAAATGTGCACATTTCTGATTAAGTGTTGCCATCAATGACAAAGGGGGAGATTGATGGACATGTGTTATCATTGATGTCAACAGTGGTATGGAGTGTTGCACTCTGGAAGAGTGTAAGTTATGTCACCAGATATGTCAAAGAAAGATTGCAACAGTATGGTGATCAATGAAGACATTATAGAATAAGTGACCAGAAGCATTGTGAGGAAGAAAGAAAAGAGATGTGCATATGGAGTGTTGGTCAAAGAAGTAGACAAAGGAATTTGATCAAAAGAGTTATGAAGTGAAGGAGATGGATCAATATCATCTATACATAGTTATACATTATCTTCTGAAGTTCATGTGTAAGTTCACATCTTCGGTATGATTATGTTTGAAGTCTATGATGAGTAGAGTTGGATTCTTTCTATGGACTCATGATGTTTGCTGCATGATAAAGAAATTTTTAGAAGATTGAAGGAAATTGTCCAAGTATAGTACAAGTCAGGGAAGGAGTTACAGACTCACAAGAAGGTATCACATTCTACCACAGTCAAAGGTAAGGGAATGTGGATTGGACTAATGGTTAGGTATTGCACTTAGGTACCTATGTTTCAGGTTTGAGGTCATGAAGCTTATCGCAAGATGTTTTGGAGACAAAAGTGTGAAGATAGTGTTGAAACAGGGTAAGTACAGTCACAGGGAGATGAGAGAATACTCCACACTTCTCTACAAATGAAGATATGATGGTGTGGTTTGGAGGATAGGTAGATATGTGTATTGGGTATGCACGTTTCAAGATTCAAGTGTTAATATATACTATAGTTGCTTCTCCAGAATCAACATTGTGATGACACACCTTAGTGCTAATTAAAGTAAGCAGAGGGAGATTGTTGAGGCCACTGCAGATCGATGTACAATGGTATTTGGCCCTGCTGATTGAAATGTAAGCTCATATGGCTAGTTGGTATGTATAGTTCAAATCTCAAATGCTTATGATCACCACAAATATGTTTTTTAGTGTTTTATCTTAAGACTGTGTAAGCAGAGTTTGTCAATGACACCAGCTTCAAAGTTTAAGTTTTTGCACTAGCATGATATATCCTGAGATGACAAAATAAGTATACAGGAATGTTTTACAACACATATAATGTTCATTGTGTAGTTCACATGATATAATGTTCCCCCTCTGGTACTACTTTTGGTCTGGAGCCAAATGTAAGGAAGGATAAGTGTTTGTTGTGCCGACCTGATATATGTTGATGGTTATGCTATATATTTTGGAGAGTGGGCCATCATGGAGGAGTGTGCCAAGGTAAGATAGGACCTAATTATGTCTTTCTCTTGAACCGCATTGGAATTTTACTTACCGCATATGTTTGGGAGCTGATTGTTATGGCTATTACACATTTCATCTTGGCCGACCAAGGAGGAAGTTTTTGAAGCTTACAGAGGATATATATGAAGAATCAAAGTTGTTGAGGGATGTATGAGTTGTGAATTATGTGATAGAATTGGTATTGTGTGAATATACTTACTACAGAAGTAGATTTCATGATGAAATGTGTAGAAGACCAGTATATATAATGTGATATTATTGTGGAGGTAATTGTTGGTAATATAATGATGGATAAGAGTTTCTGAAGTTGTTTTATTGTGGTGGTGGTTGATATTGTAGTTGTGTACAGGTGAGATAGTTGTGCAAAGGCTAAAGTGATGGACATTCAGTTTTGTGAGAAGAACATTGAGTTAGATAAGTTTTGTGTTACAGATTGAAGAATAGTTGTGTAAAGATTGTAAGTCTTGTATCTATTCAGGGAGTTGCAGCTTCCTTTGGGTTGTAGCCCATAAATAATATTGTAATCTTGTTTTATTTGTGAGGCTAGATTTGGATAGTAGATCCAAGAAGCTTGCTCACCGGGGTTTTCCACATAAATCTAGTGTTATGGATGTGTGCTAATGTGTTCATGTTCCTTTCATGTTTTAAATTCGTAAGATAGTTTGAATGATGTTGAAAGAAAATAATTTGAACAAGTACTAATTCACCCCCCTCTTAGGACTTATGTGTGTTCAACAAAATACAACTGGAATCATGCAATGAATAACCAAACTATCATGTTGTCACCTTATCTATGTGGAGCTCCTCAAAGGTTGAGGCTGAGCTTCTTCATCTTCTTCTAAAACTTCAGAGCTGCTAGAGCTCTCCTCATCATGAGGTCCAATAGATGTTTTATGTTCAACTTTCACATGGGTAGGAGGAAACTAAACAACATTCTCTTTTTTTCTCTTCTTTCTCTAGCCATAAAATGTCAGAAGAAGGATTGAGCTCTCTCATGATCAAACTTCTACTATACAAAACTCTCTCAGCCACTAGATCCTAAAGCTTGTATCCTTTCATACCAATGAAGATACACCCCACTGCCTTGTTCTCCAACTTAGACCTCTTCTCCTTAGGCACATGTACATATGCCTCACAAACAAATATTCAAATGTGTCTCAATGAAGTCTTTTTACCAGATCACACTTCCATAGGTGTCTTATCAACAAGCACCAATGTAGGAGACCTATTAACCAGGTAACAAGCAGTAGCAATAGCTTTAGCCCAGAACTTTTGTTCAAGGATAGCTCCACTTAACATACTCCTAGCCCTCTCCATCAATGTTTTGTTCATCCTTTCTGCAACTCCATTTCGTTGAGTATACAGAGTTTTCTTGTGCCTCTCAATACCATGTTCTTTACAGAACTTGTTGAAATATGCTGAACAAAACTCACCACCATTGTCAGTCCTCAAATGCTTAATCTTTCTATCCTTTTGATTCTCTACAAGAACTTTGAACTCTTTGAATCTACTAAAGACTTCAAATTTCCTTCTAAGGAAACACACCCATGTCCTTCTATTGTAATCATCAATAAATGAAACAAAGTAAACAAATTTTGAAATCAAAGGAATATTAACTAGACTGAACACATCAGAGTGAATCAAGTCTGACACCTCAGAAGACTTGTGAGAACCAGTGATTTTTTTAGTGGCTAATATTCGCCAATTGGCTAATAGTTCAAATTGGGGATTCAAAATTTGGCTAATAGTACAAGATGCAATGCAATGTGAATCACCACATTTTTAATAAATTTTATTTTAGTCCTGGCTAAATAGCCAGAATATTTATTTTATTAAACTTTTAAACTCAAAGATTTGCCGCAATATTCGATAACTGATTAAATTAGATTCACCTAAATTTTCTAAGTTATAATAGAAAATAAATTTAGTTTGCCAATAATATTATATAATTATTGGTTACTTTAGGGTCATATCATCAATTTTTAATCACCACCATTGATTTTATTTATAATCTAATGGCTGGGGTTGTATTCCATGGGTTAAAATGTACCCATGGAGCTCTAATGCCCATTGAGTCCAAAATTGTATTTTGGCCATTGATCTCAATTTATAATATAATGGTCAGGGTTAAATTCTATCGGCCAAATTGTACATGTGGAGCTCCAATGCCCATGGGGCCCAATATTGAATGTAGGCCATTGATCTCCATTGAGATCAATGACCTAAATGCAATTTCGAGCCCCATGGGCATTGGAACTTCATGGGTACATTTTGGCCCATGGAATAGAATCCAAACCATTAGATTATAAATAAAATCAAGGGTGGTGAAAAATAATTTAGGACCAATTTAAAATATTCAATGTTTGATTTAAAATATTAAGGAATTAAGGAATTATAGACACGAGCACTACACCTTAAACTAGTCAATCACTACCACCCTCAGGCGCTTACTTTTTCATAGGGATTTATTTTTTAAAAAAGGAAAGATTCACCAATAGGAATTAATATTTTTTCCAAAAAAAAGAAAGATTCACCAGGCCTTTATATCTTTTTTTAGGAGGGATTTCTTAAAGTTATCACTGGTGAGAACTAGAATAAAATTGAGCATGGTTGTGTTTACCATAGATGTAATGTTCACAAAAATCAAACTCAAGGTTATAGTCATTCATACCCTCAATGAGGTTTTTATTTTTTAGGGTCCTCAAACCCTTTTCACCAATGTGAGTAAGCCTTTGGTGCCATAATATTGTCTTCTTAGCTGGAAGTTTCATCTCCATAGAATGAGCACCCTTAGGTACCCAGAAAGCATGACAATCAGAAGTAGATGCAACAAACCTCTTTACTATTGGTTCCAATGGTGAGGATGAAGACTCTCAAGTTCTCTTCTCTAAAATAGAGTGCTAATTTGAACACCCTTAGATAGCACCATAGCTCCTCTAGTCATCTTACATCCTCCATTTGAGAAAATAGCCTGCACACCCACATCATTCAACTTACTTGCAAAAAGAAGGTTACATGCCAAACCAGGGATATCTAGAACACCATTAATCCCCTTCACTCATCCATCAAGGAATTGAATCAAGACTCTTCTAGGGCTAACAATCTTTAGGTGAGAATCAGCACCCAAGTACAGCTTCCCAGCATCATATTCTTCATACTTCAAAAATGAACCCTAATGAGAGGTTGTGTGAAAAGATGCACCAGAGTCAATAAGCTACACATCATCAGATGCATGAGTTTCCAAGGAAATGAAAAACACTTATCCATCATCCTGAGAGGATTTATCATAATCCAAATCATAGTTCTTCTTCTTTTTCTTCTTCTGCTCCTTGCGGAAGTGACCAAATTTTCTGCATTTCCAACACAGAGCCTTGGACTTTCTAGGAGACTTGGATCTCCTATGGGATTTGGATCATCCTTTTTCTTCTTTCTTCATATCCTATTTCTTTCCCTTCTCTTTAGATCTACCATGAAATGTAAGAGCCTCCTTAGCCGATTTAGAAGACTTTCTCCACATCTCTTCAAACAACAATGAAGAAACCACTTCATCCATCTTGAAGGTGGTAGTGGTACTTACAATGTCTATGACAAGCTGATCTCATGAATTTGGTAAGGAACATAGTAATGTCATACATCGATCCTCCTCCTCCATCTTCACACCAACAGAGGTCAACCGAACAACAAGCATATTGAATATATTCAAATGATCAGTGACAGATCCTTCATCTTCCATCCTTAGAGAATACAATTTCTTTCACATGAATAACTTTTTCACTAGAAATTCAGCCTGATAAACATCTCCAAGTTTCTTCTAAAGATCTTTTGTAGTCTTCTCTTCATAGATATTCAGGAGCACTGAATCAGCCAAACAATGTCTTATTAGACCCTTAGCCTTTCGATCCATTAGATCCCAATCTTCTTATTTCATGCCCAATGGCATGGTTCTAGATATTGTGAGCCATAGATCTATATCCACTAATAAGTCCTCCATCTTGAGTTTCTACAAATCAAAGTTGCCTCCATGAAACTTCTCTATATCAAACCTTCCAGATGTACTCACCATCTCTCTCTTGTAACAAATATTTCAAAATCCTCTGCACAAGCTCCCATTCAAACAAAGATCAACTAAAAAAACCCTATACCAAACAACTAGAACCAAAGGTAATCAGGCTCTGATACCAACTGAAAGAAAGCAAGGTATGAGGAAACACTTCCTACACTAATCTACTAAGGAAAGATTTATGCAAAATTTAACTTTACAGTCACAAATTTAGATGTACATTAATATAAAGGTAATAACAACATCTAAAAGCAAGTACAAAAATCACAACATAAGATATACATGGGGAAAACCCTTTCAGGTGAAAAACCACACTCCAAAACTTGCACATTGTATTATCAAATCCAAAGAAGATTACAACACACTTGTAACACAAGTTCTTTCAGGAGTTCACAAATGTTGAATACTAGAGTAATTTTGGCAGCTAATAGTACCTACAAATGAACCATACCACTCCAACTCCAAGCACCTATATATATAGATAAATATCAAGGATGGAGGTAGCTTCTACATCAAGCCACAAAAAAATCTTGTCCAAATCCACATGGCCCAAATTCCAAGGTCATAAAGCATGCAAAATACACTTGTCAAAGATTCCCTTCCATCCCTTACAACCCTCCATACTTGGGCACCCCAAATTTTCCCAAAATAGGTATGACAAATGCTCTTACATCATCATAAAATCTGTCATATATGACAACACTTACAGCTATAAGAGAATCTATCATAACTGACTATTAATAAACGATTCTCTTACAACTTGTCATATCCCAAACTTGGGTACCCAAAAAATAGGCTAAGTCAAAGATGCCTCTTACAGTGTCATACATGTAAATGACACTTGTCTCATCCCTTCTATTTCTGGCTCTTACAATGTCATAGAATTTGTCATAGTTCTTACGCATCATAAACCTCTTACAACACCCAAAAGATGCCGACACATGGAAAATACCTCTACCACAAAATAGAACACCTACCTCCTCATATGATGACAAAAAGTACATCTAGTCACCTTCCATGTAGGATGACACATCACCGTGCCAACTCTGACAAAGTGATGAAATATAATTAGACAACATTAGGAACTTGCAAAGGTTGAGACACCTCAACTCCCAATAGGAAAAACAACACAAATAAGGTAAAAGATTGAGGTTTTTGTTCTGTACAATTTGAAGGAAAAAGAAGGTTGATAGACAATAGATCAATGCTTATATTCAATTAGTGTAGCAAAGTTTACATATTCAATCAAAGGGGACACTACTGTAATCAATTTGTTCTACCTAATCAAGGTACAAACAAAGACCATAATTGACAGTCTATTGCATAAGCTAGGCTCTACATAAACAAATAGGTAGCTAGAAAATTGTAGAACATAATTCCAAGCATTCTCTAAGATCCATAAATAGTCCATAAATTGAATACATTCTCATGAAAAGATACCTTGCAAAAGCATTGCAGAGGTGTTTTACAATCTACAACAACCAACTAATCATGAAGAACATTCAAATCAACAAATGTGATTAGAGTAAGTTGTCAAAATACCAAAAACTCATAGAATGTTCATGGAGATACTTGAAATGATATTCAATATAGACATTGTGTTCATTCTTTGAATATTACAATGTCCTCTCATAGCTCTTTAAGAGAGAATCCATAAAATATTACAATGTAATTGCTTTAAAACATGTAACTTTAAGAAAACCTATGTTTCATACAAGTTCTTGGATCTTTCTCAGCTCTACTCTACAACTAAAATATTTTTAATCATTGAAAATGAATGCCAAAATTCACTATATACATCGTACAATCCATCAAAAAGCCTTGGAAGGAGGGACAAGCCATCTAAAATGAAATTGGGTGACCATCCTATGAACATCATAACCACATGGGTTATACCATTAAAATCTACATATTTGAAGTGTTTTCCCATGCTCTGGTACAAAAATTTCATCACTGAAGGGTATACAAGAGTCCTAGGGTGTATTGAGCTCACCTACCAAGCTATCGGGCCTCAAAAAGATCATTAATGGTGATCCTGAGAGTTTTTGGAGTGTCCCATCATGCTTTAAAAATGTGAAAATTTTGAGTATTTTGTTGGAAACCAGAATCCCAAAATAACCAGGGACATGAGGATATGGGGTGCCTAACACTAGGGAAACTAGAATCTAGAAGAACTAGGGACAAATTTGAAAAATTCTTTGTGGAAACTAAAATCCTAGAAGAATGAAGGGCACAGGGATAATTTGAAGATGCTTTGTGGAAACTAGAATCTCAGAAGAACTAGGTACATGAGGATATGGGGCACCCAACACTAGGGAAACTAAAATACTTGAAGAACTAGGGGCATGAGGATATGGGGTGCCCAACACTAGGGAAACTAAAATCCTAGAAGAACCAAGGACACAAGGATTTTTGAAATGGTTCTGATGTCCACGAAAAACCCAAAATTTCCAAAATGACCAAAATACCCAACAAAATTTCCACTTGATGAAAAGTGATAAACATAACCCCAATCTTCAATCTTATCCCAAGATTCCAATTTTTACCCTCCAAATTAAACATGGGGAAAATGGGGTTTAGAAGGACCACAGAAACCCTAAAATTCCCAAAGTGAGAAAAACACCCAAACAAAAGGCCAAATAGATGTTGGGGATGCCAATAACCATAGTCTCTGAGATCATCACAAAATTCCAAGTTTTGACTCTCCAAATTAAACATGGGGGAATGGGGGTCCAAAGGGATATTGGAACTAGGAATATTTTGAGGTCCATGGAAAACCCAAAATTCCCAAAGTAGCCAAAACATCCAAACAAAAGGTCATTTAATGTTGGGTGACACGCAGCCATCATCTACAAGATCATCTCAAAATTCCAAGTTTTGACCATCAAAATTGAATATGGAGAAATGGGGATCCAAAGGGACAATGGAACCAAGAATGTTGCAAGGTCCATGGAAAACCCAAAATTACTGAAGTAGCCAAAACACTCAAACAAAAGGTTCATTTGTTGTTGGGTGACACACATAGCCACCATCTTTGAGATCATCTCAAAATTCCAAGTTTTGATCCTCCAAATTAAACATGGGGAAATGGGGGTCTAGAAGGACATTATAACTAGGAATGTTCCAAGTTTCAACAAAACTTCAAATCAGGGATGTATCAAGTTCCAACAGGACTTGGAACCTAGAACCTTCACCCAAAAGCTAGGAAATGACAAGGAAAGCATCAAACATAGAAATTTTATGGGATTTTTGGCAACAATAAGACACAACCATGGTGTGGGGAAGGTAAATAGTCACAACAACACAAAAAATCAACCAAAAAAAACCCACTAAATATTTCTCAAATTGGTTATCAGTAATGAGTGAAGAACTTTCTAGACAACAATGAGGCATAGAACTTGAGATTTTTTTTAAAAAATTAGGCATGCACCAATAGGTATACACAATCATAATGGAAGAATAATGTAATGGAAATAATATAATGCATAATATAGTGTTGGTAAGAGACAATGTGTGGCTTCATTGGTATTGTCATTGATGGCAACAAAGACCACTCCACACATCCACAGGACATGGTGTATCTTTACTGGAAGTCAAATTGAAGAATACCTTGGTCCGGTAAGCAAGAACAGAGCATGCAGCAAGGTCCGACAGTCAGGTCCGGATCTATTATAAGTAGTATCTTTGTAAAGTGCGGACCTAGGGAAGTCAAGAGGAATACCTTGACTAATAGATTCCAAGGATTGAGCTTCCGGTGATGAAAGAGTAAAGAGATATGAGCATCTAAGTATTGGGGTCTAGTTTGGCAGAGTAGACAGAGGAAGAACTGACCGTAGAATTATTCTGGATGAGATATTGATGGTGATCAAGGCTCTTAAAGTATCATTCATGATTGGCTGACATGTTAGAAGAATTCTATAAGTATCTCCTTGATTCACATCAATTGGTAAGCAAGGATTTAGCTGACAGATTAGAGTTTGGGAAAATATTGACTATTCCAGATGCCAACTAGAAAGAGAATGAAATCCTTTGTACGGATATATACTAGATAGATTTGGATGTGAAGGTGTGTGTGGTATTGGTTTTGTGCGAAGAAAAGAAGAAGAGCAGTGTGAAGATAGTAAGACAGGTTCGAAATGTAATAGGACAACAACACCTAAGAGAGTAAGAATGAAGTGCAGCAGATTAGTATATTGGGCTTAACCGAAACTAAACCTCAACATATGTGGATGCTTCTCATTAGTTCAAATATCTAGTTTCCTTGTATAAACTATTGTAGGTAGTGAGCCTCTTGTGAGAAGTGTGCTCAGGTAGTGAGCCCTAATTAGCAAGTGCCATTTTGTACTATCTTATTCTTCTAATAGAGAATACAATCTTGGGTTAATCACCCTGTGGTTTTTCCCCTAACAAGGTTTTCCACGTCAAAATCATTGTGTCATGTGTATTGATTTCATGGTTATGTTTGCTTATTTAATTTAATGTTGCACTAATTGATAAGGAAATTTAGAAAGAAGAAATAATTAAGATAACTGATTCATCCCCCCTCTCAGTTATCAACAATTGGTATCAGAGCCAAGTTCCTCCAAAAGGAGCCTAATAGCTTGAGGAAGATCTGGGAACTCAAATGGATGTGTATGGTATGTGGGAGAAACTTCAGTCTACCCTAGATGATCTTGAGCAATCAAACTCTAAAGTCAATGAATTGAAGGAAAGACTCAAACAGGCTGATGATTTCATAAATGAACTAAAAGGGAAACTGAGTATCTCTATGAAAAAGAGAAAAGATCTACTTCAGCAATTGGCAAGTCAAAGTGAAGACAATGGTACAAATGAAGATCTAAAGGAGAAAACCAAGTTATGTGAAAAGTTATCAAAAGAGGTCATTATGGTAAGACATGAAATGGAATCAGGAGTTATGAAATTCACCCAAGAAATCGAAGAGAAAAGAAAAACTGAAGATGATCTAAGATAATCTCTCAAGGAGAAGTCAAAAGACTACCACAAAATGGATAGAATAATCAGGCATCTAGAATCTGATCTTGAAGATACTAGAGATAATGAAGAAAAACTTGAGGATCAAATTGACACTCTTAAAAAGGATCTTCAAACAATAAATGAATACAAAGAGAAATTCAAGATAAGTTCTGCTCAACTTGAAGTTCTTCTTGAAAGCCAAAAGAGGGTAGATGACAAGCATGGCTTGGGATATGAGAAATGTGAAAGCTCCGGATCTGGTAAAAAGAATTTTGGATCAGAAAATGCAAGGAATAGGCCTAGAAGACCTCTGGTAAGGCAACCTAATGCTCAAAGATATCCATCCTTCAATGGACACTGCCACAACTGCAATAACTTTAGTCATAAAGCTAATCAATGCAGAAAAAGAATAAATCAGACTAATACATCCTTCTCTAGACAGTGTTTCAACTACAAAAGGTATGGTCACAAATCTCATGAATGCAGAAATATGCAAATGAACAATTCATTCAATGGTAGATGCTTTGCATGCAATAGAATGGGACATATGGCTAATCAATGCAGATCAAGAGGATATCATTCAAATATGCAAAGAAATGTTGTTTGCCACAATTGCAATAGATCCGGTCATATTGCCAAATTCTGTAGAAGCAAGAATCAAGACAAAAGGGGTTCGGTGCATCATAATCAGAATCAAGACAAAGGAAAAGGAAAAGTGAATGCAGATGAAGTTAAAAGTGAGATGAACAAGATTTGGGTGAAGAGAAGTACATAAAATGTAGGGGATGGATCCGCACTAGAATCTGGTGCTGATATTCCTTCCAGAAATTAAAAAGTGAGCTCTGGCTCAGGGGGAGACACAAGGAAAAACATTTTTCCCAGCTAGTTAATTGGTGCCTGAAATTGGCACATGGGAAGTTGTGGAATAAAAGGATTCTTAGAGAAACATCTAAAGAAAGCTTGGTAAAGATATGGAAGATCCGCAAGAAGATTTAAAGAGTCTAATCTTCCAAGATTGATTCAGTTTAATAGTCATCCGGTAAAACAATCCGGCATAATTCAAATTTGAGGCATCTTGTTCTGTGGATAGATCAAGTGTTTGGGGAAAGTAAGATAGTTTGTTATTAATCACCAAGGATAACTCTAAGTATATCTCAGTGATCCGGAAAAATATCTTTCTCAAAATAAGAAGAACCAGGAAACTAGAATAACTTGTGTTGCGCATTTATTGCAATATGAAATTAGGGTTTTCCCAGAAATAAAAAGGTTCATTCGTCTGTCATTTACACATTTACATTCAAGAAGAAGAGAAAAGGAGCTCTGAAATAAATTATCTCAAATTCTCAAAAGATCAACCATTGAAGTCGATTCATCCAGCAAATTTATTTGGCTCATTCAGTGAACCCTAGAAGCGTAAAAGGTATTTTCCATTGTTAAAAATCTCTCTGTAAATCTTTTGAAGATGGCGACTCCAAATGTTGTAAAGATTTTCGATAGGCCTCGACCCAAATTTAAGAAACATCATTACAAATCTCTAGAAGTGGATCCCTTAGGGGCTTTTTCCAGCATTCCGCATGGGGTTTTACATGTAGAAGACGTTAGGGTTTACTTTCACACAAACATTGAAGATTTTGGTGAATCCAAGTTGATGGACATCTACCACAAGGAACTAATAGATGAATCTTTTAAACTAAAACCTTAGTATAAGGCCATCCGAGATAAACATTTTGGTCAGTACATCCATTTCCCCTGTCTTGAAGAAGATGAGTGGGTTTGGTATGTGTTGAGCAGAGTGTATGATAACTTCTTATGGTTGAATAAACCATTCAAGATCACCAAGGATGCAATTAGGGTAGTAACTGATTTACACTCGTCTAGAGGGTTACCTGTTCTCAAATCTGTCAAAAACCAAACTGTGACTGAGGCCACCGAATCAAAATTTGATAAGAGAGCAATGACCATAGAAGATATCACTGATCCGGATATCAAATTTGCATCCATGATAATTGGCTATAAGATATATCACTCCAATAGGGAAAATTTAGTATCTGGAACTGCTATGTATACTGCTTATGAAATGTTGAGAAAGAATGTAGATTATGATCTCTGTGAACTCCTTCTAAGCCAACTAATGGAAAACTTATAGAAGATCAAGAAGGACAAAAAGAACTCTTTTAAGTATGGTGGACTGATATTATACTTATTTTTCTACTTTATGAATGAGCTGCTCAGATCCAGTGGTTGGGTATGGCAGAATGATAGACCTGTTGCAATTCAAATCAGAGATTACTTGCATGGGCTTGGGGATGCTAAGGCCAGAAATATAGCTCTGTGGGGTTACTTCAAGAACTTTCAAAATATGATGCAAACTAGAGAAAGAATTCCCCAATCATTGGTTGAGAAGTACAAAGATATAGTGTGTTTCATGGTTGACACTGATCAATGCCTAATGGAGGTAGTGGAGCCAAGGACAGTCTAGATCATGCCAATGGGGTATGAAGTAGATGAGAAAATTGTAGAGCTACATATCCAACATCTGTTGAGCTAGCCCAAAGACCCTAAGGCAGAAAGATTTGGAACCTTCCAAGAGTGGAGTTTAAAAGTTCATGTGGAACTTAGACAGCCTGAAATCAAAAGGAAAGTGAGAAGGGAAGTTGAAGAAGTTGCCAAAAGGCATGGAATGTCAAAAGAGACACTTGATGCCCACAGAGAAAAGATGGAAAGAGCAGAAAAAGAAAAGGAAGAAGCAAAAAAAGAAAGTGCTTTGGTAAAAGCCTCCTCCCAGACCAAATCTTCTAAGAGCTCTACACCTGCAACTGTTAAAAGCTCAAAAGCATCTAAACCAGAAGCAAAATCATCTGAAAAAGCAGAGAAAAGAACTAAAACAAAGGCCACAAGGTCTTACATCAGTCAGAAGGATGATGAAGAGACAGAATTAGATGAGGAAGTAAAGAAAATGAAAAAGAAAAGGAAAACATCCGGTGAACCCTCTACTGAAGAAGTTGTTGACTTTTTCCCAGACTGGATGCTTATTCCCAGATTTCCCTACAAGGTAGCCATCAGTGATCAACAGGATCTCTGGGCCAGGGGGTCAACAGTATAGGAGATAGACTCTGTATTTTATCTCCTCTTCTTCTTCAGGCTATGCAAGACCTAGGGGGGTATTCCCTACTCAACATCCATGAGGATATGCATGCAAGGTTGGGATGTTGACAGAAAGCAGATGAGTCCTCCTGTAAGTAGACCAAAACTGAAAGATAAGGGCAAAGGGGCTAGCTTTGGGCCTATTAGCAGTTGTAGACAGAGGACTGAGGATCCTAAACTAACTCTAATGTCCTAATGTTGGTTTTAGATTTTGCTTTGGAGTTTAAGTGTGGATGCAAAGCTGGATATGGTTATAACACAAAACAAAGCATGATTGGTGCCTATCCAGGGCCTGGAGTCAGTAGACATACACCTGTGAATGATCAGCATGAACAACTAAAACTGGATTTCAAGGGGATATGTGTGATACCTGCCTTACAGGCATCTCCCAATACAAAGTGTTAGGTTATCTCTACTTATGGTATCCCTACTGCAGTATACCCTTCCCAATGTTCAACCTGAAAACAGTTTAATCTACCCCTTGAGTAGAAGTTAAAAGATCAGACAGTCAACATAGGAATTCTATGCTCTAGAATCTAAACATTACCAAACATCCAGATTCAGAAGAAGAATACATGCAATACTGGAGACAGAATTAACACAACACATGCCAAGCATCATTTCTCATATAAGTTTAATCATGAAATCAGTGGGTTCATGCCAAAAACAAACAACAAGAGATACATAAACTCACAGGTAAGCTGTACAGAGCAACTAGATCAGCTTGTTATGCATTGCAGAGCCAAAATCATCAACTTTCAACAACCTTTCAAATGAGCAACACCACCTGCTTATAACAACCAGGTAGGTGCTCAGCAATTAATTACATGGTTGACCAAAATTTTGCCAGATACACAGTATCAGGAAAATGGCGCTCAAACACAACCAGATTGGCGCCCAAACTTGAATGCAGCAGGTAGGAGAGGAGACAGGAAGATTTCTCGAGCCCTGCGCCCCTGTCTGCTGATGTACACCCTCAGTCGGGTACAGGATCCACCCACGCCATTGCCCATACCTCTGCAACAATCGCCATTAATGGCGCACCAACCCGCGGCCTTGGGAAGATCATCAAATCTGCAATCGCAACCATTTCCCGCCGAGACTCATCATCATGATATTTGAAAGTGCAGGATATCAATATCCCACATGCACCCCGCGATGACCTCAATAACACTTTATATACTAGGTCATGAGCATATATCATGTCGGTGCTTTTGCTCCTGACGACACTAGTATAGACTTCATCATCATCATCCTCCAGCAGCATGATATCCTGTTGTTCAAAATATCACCCTGACGTCATCATGATATTTGAAATATACCCTTCATGATAATCAGCACAACCTGATCCTTCGGAGGAACATCCTCCTGCTGAGCTTATAACAAAAGTCTGGCCGATGAACATCCTGATGATGTCATCATCATATCCTACTGACGTCATCATCATATCTGCCTACTGTGCACCTCCTCATATCTGGATGACGTCATCATCATGTTTGCAAATATCAGGAGGTCTCCTCAAGATGATCAGTTGTTAGAAATATGACCCCCGCGGACCTTGATGACGTCATCATCATATTAACATCATCATGATATTCGGAAGACAACCGGATATTTGGAAATATCCTCCTGATGCTCAAATATCAGGTTGCACTGTAGCTCCACTATAAGATCGGGGCGATAACTGAATATGATGATGCTGCTTGAAAAGATCACCCCCAGTAGATAATGCGCGAAGCCGGCAGGCGGATATCTCCTTGATATCAACATCATCATGATGTTCGAACAAACATATATCCGGGTGATATGAAAATATCACCCCCTCCTTCGGAATATCATGATGCAGATAGGCAGAAAGAGAAATATCACCCTGATATAAGGATGACGTCAGCATCATCAGGATGTCAAAACAACGAACAAGAAGTGATACAACATCATCAGGATGATATTGACTAAGATCATCCTGACGTTCAAAATATGATGACCCTAGTGAATATCGGGTCGCACTTAGAACTCTTCAACAACATCATCAGGATGATCATAACCAAGATCACCCGATGATA
This sequence comes from Cunninghamia lanceolata, assembly GCA_027924645.1. NCBI lineage: Eukaryota > Viridiplantae > Streptophyta > Pinopsida > Cupressales > Cupressaceae > Cunninghamia > Cunninghamia lanceolata. Next base: position 5,669,643 of record BSBN01000501.1, on the reverse strand, counting down.
AAATATCACCCCGGTGAAATATCATGAAGGCAGAAAATATGATGACCTCCGCAAGTAGCAGGATGATAACTGGAAATATCATGATGATGACGACCCTTAAGAAAGAACAAGTCAGGTCGACAACTTAGAGAATAACCCCTTCAGGATACCGGGGCGACATCGTCATCATGTTTGAGCAAGGTGATATTCGGAAGATCACCAGATACTTGAAAAGATCACCCCCGCAAGCAACTGAGGGCGCACTGTAGCTCACCAGTATCATCAGGATAATAAGCAAACATCACCCGACAGTTGAAATATGATGATGACGATGAGAAAAACAAGCCGACGAAGAACATGCTGATGAAGATCATCATCGAAGACAAGATGATGATGACGACCTCCTCCTTAGAAAAATATGATGCTGCAGCTGAAAAACGCTGAGGAGGTCCAACACTTAGGAAAATTGGGCAAGAAGATGAAGGCTTCAGATGAAGAAACCTCCTGATCATGACAAATCAACCCCAGGTCAAAATAAGTGCTAACAGTGGCTCCGAATGGGGACGTGCAGGTGAAAACCTGCAGCGAGAACCAGATCTCCGGGCAGACCTGACAAAAAGCAAAAAACGCGAGCTGTACAAGGCATTTACACTACATACATATTTTACAAATGTGCACAGCAACCAGATATTCATGTAAAATACAACTTAAGGAATTGGCCATGCACATGCAATTCTAGAATTTCACCATCTAGGGCCTGGAGGAAATAAGAATCCTCCCCATGAGTATTGCAAACCTGATATGGGCCCATCCATAAGGGCTGAAATTTACCATGTTTACCCTTTTCCTGATCTTTAGCATTCCAAATAAGCACCAGATCATTAACTTGAAACTTCCTTTTTGTAGTTCTCCTATCAAACTGATATTTCATATCCTGTTGTCTTTTGAGATTGATCTGGTGGGCTCTCCTTCTGTCTTCATCCAATGCAACCAGCTGATTCACTCTTTCTGTCATGGGATCTTCAATGTCCTCATCATTTTCCTGAATGAATCTGTAAACTGGTAGGAGATTGTTTATGGGCAGTCTAGCTGATGCACCATACACTAGCTCAAAAGGTGACTTCCCAATAGCCCTTTTCGCTGTCACTCTGTCAGCCCATACTGCTAAGTTCAACTTTGAGTCCCAAGCTCTCTTGTTCTTGTCCAGTATCCTCTTGACAATTTTCATGATGCTCTTATTGCTTGATTCTGCTTGACCATTTCCTTGTGGGTGATATGGTGATGTATATGACAGATTTATCCCATATTTGTTGCAAAAATCAACAAATTCACCTGATCTGAAGCACATAGCATTATCAGTGATAATCTTAAATGGTACTCCAAACCTGATGATGATGTTCTCTAGTATGAAGTCTGTCACCACCTTACTTGTAGCTCTTTTAGTTGGAATGGCCTCAATCCATTTGGTAAAGTAGTCAGTTGCCACCAAAATCCAACTGTGTCCCCCACTTGATTTGTCTGCAATTTCCCCTATAAAGTCAATTCCCCATTGCTGGAATGGAGCATCCACAGGTACAGTTCTGAGGGGTAAAGCACCATCATACTTCAGCTTTCCTGAGAATCTCTGGCAAGGGTCACATTTCCTTACTAACTTCTGTGCATCTGAAAAGAGAGTGGGCCACCAATATCCTGCCCTGAGAATTTTATGAGCTGTTGTTTGGGTAGTATAATGGCCACCACACAATCCTTTATGTATGTCAATCAAAATATTGTTAGCCATGTTCTTATCCACACATCTCAGCAGCACACCATCAGGATTTTTCCAGTACAGCTCACCTTGAACAATAACATACCTGATTGCATGTAGCTTCAGAGTCCTCTTTTGATTGTCACTGAAATGGGAAGGACAATTCAGATTTTGCAAATAATAGACAATATCCTAGTACCATTCAGATCCTGATACATTTACATTCTCATCTTGGACTGCATTAACTTGGCATGCTTCCAAGTTTGACTGTGCCATCATCTTGGCTAATCCTTGTCCTCTTATCAATTTAGTAACTTGTATGTCCATGTTGAATTCCTGCAGTTTGTTTATCCATCTGCACCTTCTTCCAGTCACCTCCTGCTGAGTGAATATGTCTTTGACTGCAGCATGAGGCACATATGCAATGATATATGACCCTACCAGGTATGGTCTGAAACTTTTGATGGCTCTAACTAGTGCATATGCCTGCTTTTCCATAATGTCATATTTCAACTCAGAGGCCTGCAGGGACATACTGAAGAAAGCAATGGGCTGTTCAAAACCATCTTCATTTTTCTGTAACAAACATGCAGCTACAGTATGAAAGGAAGCAAATGAGAACACTTGGAATGGCCTAGAAAAATCAGGAGATTTAAGAACAGGGGCCATCTTTATTGCCTCTTTGATATTCTGAAATGATTCTGTTGCTTCCCTTTCCCAGTTGACAGTTGCATCCTTCTTCATCATCTTGGAAATGTTCCTTGTGATTTCTGCAAAGTTGGGAACAAATCTTCTAACAAAGTTTATCTGTCCAAAGAAGGACTGAACTCCTTTCACAGTTTTTGGCATTTGAATCCTGTCAATAGCTGCCACTCTCTCTGGATCTATCCTGACTCCATCCTTGGAAACAATGTGTCCCAGAAGTTTTCCTTCAACTACTCCAAAGGCACACTTCTTTGGGTTTAAAGAAATACCATATTCTAGTGCTCTTATGAAGATCTGCTCCAGATGCATACAATGCTACTCCTCTTTCTTTGAGTAGGCAGTCAGGTCATCCTGATATACTGCCAGGATTGAATCAATCAGCCCTGCAAAAGCAACATCCATTGCTCTTTGAAATGTAGCGCCTGCATTTGTTAGTCCAAATGGCATTCTAACATACACATATGTTCCCCATGGAGTGGTAAAGGCAGTCTTATACTGTTCTAATTCTTTCACCTTTACCTGATTATATCCTAAAAATCCATCCATCATGGATAGGAGTTCACAACCAGTCACTCTCTGCAACATAGCTTCCATATTAGGCAATGGATAGTTATCCTTCAAAGAGGATACATTCAAGTTCCTGAAATCAACACACAACCTAATATCACCATTCTTTTTCCTGACTGGGACAAGGTTAGACACCCAAGTTGAATGTCTGATTGGCACAATTATTCCAACATCCCTGAGCCTTTTGAGTTCTTCTTGCATCTTGGGAGCTAAGGTAGGATTTATAGGCCTTTGCCTTTGTCTGAATGCCTTAGCTTCAGGCTTCAGTGGGATCTCATGCTGGAATAAGTCTTCCCTATATGCTTTTAGGTCCTCATATGACCAAGCAAAAACATGTTTATACTTTTTTAGCAATGCAATCAGCATACTTCTTATGTGTGGTTTGAGCTGTTTACCAATATATACTTTCTGAGGGGCCTGAGATGTCCCCAAATTTATTTCTTCTAAATCCTCCTTATTTGTGGGGGATGTCTTTGTGACCATTTTGTCTCTACTGTCAAAGGCTCTTTCCAAAGCCACTAACCCTCTAGGGATCTTGTTAGTCTTCAACTGAATGATCTCTTTTCCCACAAGAGTCTCTTTTCCATCTACAGTTTCTACAAAAGCTTGGAAATCAATCTGTTGATTATCATACTCATCTATGCAGTGCAAAAATTTCAGCAAATCCCTATCATCATTAAAAACTTGCCAACTGCATATATTTTCTGGTATGGCAGGCCTAATTTTAACTTCTACATCTGTGACACCTGACAGAGTGATGTCATCTGGCCTTATCGCAACATTGGCTAAGAAATCAGCCATAACATTTTTTGACCTTTCTACCCAGCCAATTGAAAATGCATCAAAAAGTTCAATTGTATCCCAAACAGCATGCTTGTATTGTTTCAATCTTTTATTTTTTGCAGCATACTTATTTCTGATTTGGGATACAATCAGCTCAGAGTCCCCAAATACTCTTAACATCTTAATCCCATGTTTGAGAGCAATATTCAGGCCTAAGAGTAAAGCCTCATATTCTGCAATATTGTTTGTGCAATCAAACCTCAGCAAGAAAGAGAATTTGAGGAGCTTACCAGTTGGAGACAGGAAAACAACTCCAGCTCCAGAGCCTTCTTTTGCACAAGCTCCATCAAAAAACATGGTCCATAAGCCTTGCTGATCCAGCTCTTCAATGCAGACATTTTTCTTTTTGTCTTCTGCATCATCTGAGACAACCTTGAAGTTATCACAGTCAGTGTCCACAAAGCATACCTGTTCATTTGCTTCTTGGTCTTCCACTGTCTCTGATGATCTCTGCTCTCTAATTAGCTTGACATCCCTGCCATTCATTGGAATCATGGCATATGACAGGTCTAGCTGCATACTTCCACCTATTAGTGCTGCCCATCTTCTTGACAGCAACATACCATATTGTGGCTTGATGTCAACCACTGTTATATTCATTGTATATTTCTTTTCAGGAAATGCTGCCAGTTTGAAATCTACATCCTTCATGATTCCAATAACTGGTACCTCTCTGGCATCCATAGCATAGCACTTTCCACATGCCTTGTCAATCTTTAATCCAGTTTGCTGCATGATAGCCAAAGGCATGACATTTGTGGATGCTCCAGAGTCAAGCATACAATTTCTAATTATTTTACCATTTATAACCAGGGAAACATAAAATGGTTCCACCTATGAAGGACACTTTGTCATGGTCATTCCTAAATAGACTTCAGGAGTCTCATCTTCTTCATTGCACATGACCTGTTTCTCACCCTGGGTCTGATCATTTTGTTTAGCTTGAAAAGGTACCCCTGAGATTAGGGATATTGTCCTATTCTTGATCTCTTCCACTTTCATGAGTTCCATAAGTGGAACAGAGACCTTTACTTGAGAGAGGATCTGGGCTATATCAAATGGAGCATAGTTTTGTACAACAGTTGTAGCTTGCTCCACAATCTTGCCTTTATCCTGAGCTGATTTAGTTTTCATTTTCATAGTTCCCTGATCATCATCCTTGTCTTGGGAACCTCTGCTTTGATCTTCAACCTGAGGGGTTTTGTTTTCTGGTCCTTGAAATTCAGGACCTGTTCGTGTCTAAAGTTCTGTTTATTATTCACCCACTGCCTTTTTTGTGGTTCAGTTCCTTTATGACCATGCACCTGCTGACCTGCAGAAATATCCTCTGGCTGATGTGGGCTGCCAACCTGATTTCTACCTCTGAGGTTGTAGTTGCTCCTGACTTGAGCAACTGCTGCAGCTGTGAAGGCTCTGATTTCCTCATCAGAAGGTCGTTGTAAGCTACTCAGAAAATTGTGTGAATTCTGAGCATACACATAGTTATCTTCACCATCTTCATCATATGGGGACTGTTGGCAGGCCTGAACCTGATGATCTGTATTGTCATCAGCATCATACAGAGTGTATCCATTACCTATGGACATCATGTTAACATCATCATCCTGCACATGATGTGGCTCATTGCATTCATTACAAGATGTAGCATTATCATACAAGGATTGAGCAATCATGCACTGTGACTGTGAATGTGGCATCTGACAAATTATACACCACGGAGCATCATCAGCAATATTTATAGTTTTCTTCAGGGGATCAGGAGTTTCCTTGGCATGTTGAGCCCTCTGATTTGTGTTGTTACGTTGGAATACAGGCTTACCATCATGCCAATTGGTGTTATAAGGCATATCATGTAATGATGGCCTCTTTTCCTGCCTTTGATAGGCTTGCCTATCAGGATCCATTCCTTTTTCACTTCTAGCTAATCTATAGCTCAGGTCCTTAACAACATTTGCCAGTTTGTCTATCTTATCCTCAGGAGCAGATGTACTACCTTGAGTGTTCTGAGGCTTGTTTGGATTCTGCAGAATTTTTACATCATCCCTTCTATTTGTCTTGCGTGATGCTTTCCTATTGTTTTCAATATTTACTGCAATTCTGAAAGCATCCCTAAGAGTGGCAGGACCTTTATCTCTCAGTCCATATGCAGTCTTTGCATCAAAGGCATTGATGTACAAAATTATGCACATTGGTTCATTTGGCCTCATGTGATGTGGCAGTTTGTTCAACACTTTAGTAAATCTTGCATTAAAGTCTGCAACCTGTTCATTTGACCCTTTTGTGATACTGGTGAACTCATTTACAAAGAAGCTAGGGTCAGTTTTATCACCATATTGCTCCTTGAACATCCTCTTAAAATCATCCCATGATGATATACTCCGGTCAGGCAGATTCCTGTACCATTCTCTTGCCTCATCTATTAAGGATTGCATGAATGACTTCATGAAAACATCCTCATGCTCAACCTCAAAATTATCCATGACATTTTGGAAGGCCTTTAGATGATCTTCTCCTAACACTGTATTGTTTCCTGAAAACTTAGGCACTTGCAGCCTCAGATGCTTGTCAATGGGGTTAGGATACCCAGGAATACCATCAAACACCAGCTGCCTGAATCTATCTAACTGCATAGGCTGTCTGTTTGGCTGATTAACATTAACATTTCTGTTTGCATTCTGGTTTCCTGCATGGTTCACTGGTATCCTAGCATCATTCACATTTTGTCTGTCATCATGATGCTGATGTTGCATTTCATATCTTTGCTAATGTCTTTGCATATTTGCATTTTCTAAGGTAGGAACTGAATCATTTTGGGCAGTTCATCCTTAGGTCTGGAGGTAGATGGTCTCATACCATTTGGGTCATCATCTTCATCATCTCTGATTTTCATGGCTTGTAGGTATTCTAGTTCTGCTCTTAGACTTTTGATTTCTTCAGCCAATTGTTCATCCTTAGGTCTGGAGGTAGATGGTCTCATACCATTTGGGTCATCATCTTCATCATCCCTCAGAGACTCTGCCTCTTCAAACCTTTCACTTGGGTCTAGAAAAGGGCATTCTTGGAACACCTCTGATCTCATTCTCATGCTACCACCCTGTTGCCTCTCATATGCACCTTGAATATCAGCTTCTGCAGTTGAAAAATAAGGAGCATGCTGTCCTGATGGCCTAGGGTTATCTTGTACCTCATCACTTTTTCTAGGGGAGCTCTCATGACTAGCTGAGACAGTTCCCTTTCTTCTATACATCATTCTTTTTGTTAATGGTAACTCTTCAAATAGAAGATTTTGTTGGGATCTTCTCCCCTGCATATAAATTTTACTGTGACCGGTTGGGAGATTACTTCGGAGTCGCCACCTATTTCTAGGAACTGTTTTCTTCTGAAAACCAGGGTTCTTTCACAAGGGTCCCCAGCAGAGTAGATTACTGTTGCTGACTCAGATGGGTCACATATATATCATTGGAGATGATTAGATAGCACTTTTACTTCTCAATCCCCAGCAGAGTCGCCAATTTCTGTTGACTTTTTCCCAGACTGGATGCTTATTCCCAGATTTCCCTACAAGGTAGCCATCAGTGATCAACAGGATCTCTGGGCCAGGGGGTCAACAGTATAGGAGATAGACTCTGTATTTTATCTCCTCTTCTTCTTCAGGCTCTGCAAGACCTAGGGGGGTATTCCCTACTCAACATCCATGAGGATATGCATGCAAGGCTGGGATGTTGACAGAAAGCAGATGAGTCCTCCTGTAAGTAGACCAAAACTGAAAGATAAGGGCAAAGGGGCTAGCTTTGGGCCTATTAGCAGTTGTAGACAGAGGATCCTAAACTAACTCTAATGTCCTAATGTTGGTTTTAGATTTTGCTTTGGAGTTTAAGTGTGGATGCAAAGCTGGATATGGTTATAACACAAAACAAAGCATGATTGGTGCCTATCTAGGGCCTGGAGTCAGTAGACATACACCTGTGAATGATCAGCATGAACAACTAAAACTAGATTTCAAGGGGATATGTGTGATACCTGCCTTACAGGCATCTCCCAATACAAAGTGTTAGGTTATCTCTACTTATGGTATCCCTACTGCAGTATACCCTTCCCAATGTTCAACCTGAAAATAGTTTAATCTACCCCTTGAGTAGAAGTTAAAAGATCAGACAGTCAACATAGGAATTCTATGCTCTAGAATCTAAACATTACCAAACATCCAGATTCAGAAGAAGAATACATGCAATACTGGAGACAGAATTAACACAACACATGCCAAGCAGCATTTCTCATATAAGTTTAATCATGAAATCAGTGGGTTCATGCTAAAAACAAACAACAAGAGATACATAAACTCACAGGTAAGCTGTACAGAGCAACCAGATCAGCTTGTTATGCATTACAGAGCCAAAATCATCAACTTTCAACAACCTTTCAAATGAGCAACACCACCTGCTTATAACAGCCAGGTAGGTGCTCAGCAATTAATTACATGGTTGACCAAAATTTCGCCAGATACACAGTATCAGGAAAATGGCGCTCAAACACAACCAGATTGGCGCCCAAACTTGAATGCAACAGGTAGGAGAGGAGACAGGAAGATTTCTCGAGCCCTGCGCCCCTGTCCGCTGATGTACACCCTCAGTCAGGTACAGGATCCACCCACGCCATTGCCCATACCTCTGCAACAATCGCCATTAATGGCGCACCAACCCGCGGCCTTGGGAAGATCATCAAATCTGCAATCGCAACCATTTCCCGCCGAGACTCATCATCATGATATTTGAAAGTGCAGGATATCAATATCCCACATGCACCCCGCGATGACCTCAATAACACTTTATATACTAGGTCATGAGCATATATCATGTCGGTGCTTTTGCTCCTGACGACACTAGTATAGACTTCATCATCATCATCCTCCAGCAGCATGATATCCTGTTGTTCGAAATATCACCCTGACGTCATCATGATATTTGAAATATACCCTTCATGATAATCAGCACAACCTGATCCTTCGGAGGAACATCCTCCTGCTGAGCTTATAACAAAAGTCTGGCCGATGAACATCCTGATGACGTCATCATCATATCCTGCTGACGTCATCATCATATCTGCCTACTGCGCACCTCCTCATATCCGGATGACGTCATCATCATGTTTGCAAATATCAGGAGGTCTCCTCAAGATGATCAGTTGTTAGAAATATGACCCCCGCGGACCTTGATGACGTCATCATCATATTAACATCATCATGATATTCGGAAGACAACCGGATATTTGGAAATATCCTCCTGATGCTCAAATATCAGGTTGCACTGTAGCTCCACTATAAGATCGGGGCGATAACTGAATATGATGATGCTGCTTGAAAAGATCACCCCCAGTAGATAATGCGCGAAGCCGGCAGGCGGATATCTCCTTGATATCAACATCATCATGATGTTCGAACAAACATATATCTGGGTGATATGAAAATATCACCCCCTCCTTCGGAATATCATGATACAGATAGGCAGAAAGAGAAATATCACCCTGATATAAGGATGACGTCAACATCATCAGGATGTCAAAACAACGAACAAGAAGTGATACAACATCATCAGGATGATATTGACTAAGATCATCCTGACGTTCAAAATATGATGACCCTAGTGAATATCGGGTCGCACTTAGAACTCTTCAACAACATCATCAGGATGATCATAACCAAGATCACCCGATGATAAAATATCACCCCGGCGAAATATCATGAAGGCAGAAAATATGATGACCTCCGCAAGCAGCAGGATGATAACTGGAAATATCATGATGATGACGACCCTTAAGAAAGAACAAGTCAGGTCGACAACTTAGAGAATAACCCCTTCAGGATACCGGGGCGACATCGTCATCATATTTGAGCAAGGTGATATTCGGAAGATCACCGGATACTTGAAAAGATCACCCCCGCAAGCAACTGAGGGCGCACTGTAGCTCACCAGTATCATCAGGATAATAAGCAAACATCACCCGACAGTTGAAATATGATGATGACGATGAGAAAAACAAGCCGACGAAGAACATGCTGATGAAGATCATCATCGAAGACAAGATGATGATGACGACCTCCTCCTTAGAAAAATATGATGCTGCAGCTGAAAAACGCTGAGGAGGTCCAACACTTAGGAAAATTGGGCAAGAAGATGAAGGCTTCAGATGAAGAAACCTCCTGATCATGACAAATCAACCCCAGGTCAAAATAAGTGCTAACAGAAGTAACAAAAGAATTTGTTGAAAGGCCCACTCTATCCTTAGATGATGTAGTTAAAGCAGTTACTATGGATGGGAACCTACAACCAATAACAAAATTCTATGATGCATATAATGATGCGATAGAAAGATCTTGGAGGAAGCCACAGTTAAGTACTTGAACATATACAATAAGGCTTTTATTGAAATCATAGCTCTCATTCCCAAAAGCCTAGAGAAGGAATTAGAGATGAGAAAGAATAATGCTAGGGCAAAGGATCTTGAGATCCGAGAACAGATAGCCATTTATCTCTTTCCTTCAATCACTCAAAAGCAAATGAATATGATCTTCAAAGATTGTAAGGATGAGTTCTAGAGCAAAGCTAGAATGAATCAGCTTATGCTTGGCGAAACTGACAAAATAGCAAAAGAGACAAAAGAGATTCTCCAGAATGCATACAGAAGATTCAACATTCCCATTGTAGAAGACTTAGATGATGAAACCTCTGCCATGAATGACAAAGAAGAATCCACTAAGACAGTAGCAGAAGAGGTAAAGGAGACTAGTGAAGAAAAAGCTAAGGACTTAGATTCCTCTGTTCCAGAAGAGGAAGTCCAAGGAGAAGTAAATCCAGATTCTCCAGCAGTCTTCAAATCCAAAGGAGAAGAAAGAATAGAGGAGAAAGAAGAAGAAGTGAAGGGAAGAGAAGAAGGTCAAGCTGAGAACAACACAAGTGATAGTGCAGGAGGAAAGAAAACTTTGTCTCCGGCAAGAGACATTGCAAAAACTGTCAAGGATTTCTTGACTAAAGAAATGATGGAGATTGATGAACTAGAGTTACTTCAAGGACCATTTGACTTTGATTCTCTCTCCCCGGTTCAAACAATGAAGATAGCATCCTTTGCCCAAGCAAAGGCTAAAGAGAAACTTCTAAAGTCTCACATGGAAGACTGTGAGCTGCTAGAAATTGCATCCGGTGTACTTGAAAAGATCATGCCATCCTTTCAAAAGGATTCCTCAGCTTCTTCATCTGGTAATCTCAAGTCTCTTGTTAGTTCTATCAGCACTCATTTTGAATCTTTAGAGAAATCAGTTGAGGTGAAGGTCTGAAAAGAGTTTTTGGATAAGAGATTCTCTTAGTTACAAGGTTTAATAACCAATGATAGGAGAATTATGGATATAGGGATAAAGAGCTTAGAAAATGCTCTTAAGGATGGAGGAGAAGTATATAAATTTTGTATATCCTGGACTAAAGCAACAAAGGATATTGAGAAGAAAGTGAAAGAACAAGAGGATAAATTGTTAAGCCTCTCTTAGAATTTTGATCCTCTCATTGTATCCATAATAAACCAGGAATGTCAAACTATTGTAGTCATGAATGAGATTAAGAAACTTGAGAAGGAGAGGAAGAACATATTAAGAAGAATGGGTGAACTTAGAGGGATGATTATCCCTAAATTAGAGGCCATGCATGAGGCCCTAACTGATGCCCAAACCGTAGCCTGAACCAGTGATCTGATAGATCTTAAAAGAGAAGAAGCTTTTGCATTCCTGTTAAGTGGTCACATCTCAATTTTGGATAGGATGAAGCAGAGTTGGGCAATAGAATTTGCCCAGTTGGAGACATCTTTTGCAGATATACTTTAGTATATGTAAGTATAGCATGTATATATATTTATGCGGCTAAGTATAGATTATTTTTTCAAAGGGGGAGTGAGGAGCAGTGAAAAATGTGGAATCTAGCTAAGGGAGAGCTCCGGTAAAGTGTACAATAGAACAGAGCATCAACCAAGGGGGAGTGTAGTATAACACTTAGTCATTTTTCACTAAGTGTTGCAATCAATGCCAAAGGGGGAGATTGTTGGCAAGAGACACTGTGTGGCTTCATTGGTATTATCATTGATGGCAACAAAGACCACTCCACACATCCGCAGGACATGGTGTATCTTTATCGGAAGTCAGATTGAAGAATACCTTGGTCCGGTAAGCAAGAACAGAGCATGCAGCAAGGTCTGACAGTCAGGTCCGAATCTATTATAAGTAGTATCTTTGTAAAGTGCAGACCTGGGGAAGTCAAGAGGAATACCTTGACTAATAGATTCCAAGGATTTAGCCTCTAGTGATGAAAGAGTAAAGAGATATGAGCATCTAAGTATTGGGGTCTAGTTTGGCAGAGTAGACAGAGGAAGAACTGACTGACAGAGCATCAGAATTATTCTAGATGAGATATTGATGGTGATCAAGGATCTTAAGGTATCATTCATAATTGGCTGACATGTTAGAAGAATTCTATAAGTATCTCCTTGATTCACATCTATTAGTAAGAAAGGATTCAGCTGACAGACTAGAGTTTGGGAAAATATTGACTATTCTGGATGCCGACTAGAAAGAGGATGAAATCCTTTGTGGGATATATATACCAGATAGATTTGGATGTGAAGGTGTGTGTGGTATTGGTTTTGTGAAAAGAAAAGTAGAAGAATGGTGTGAAGACAGTAAGACAGGTCCAAAATGTAACAGGACAGCAGCACCTAAGCGAGTAAGAATGAAGTGCAACAGATCAGTATATTGGGCTTAACCAGAACTGAACCTCAGCATATGTGGATGCTTCTCATTAGTTCAAGTATCTAGTTTCCTTGTATAAACTATTGTAGGTAGTGAGCCTCTTATGAGTAGTGAGCTCAGGCAGTGAGCCCTAATTGGCAAGTGCCATTTTGTACTATCTTATTCTTCTAACAGAGAATACAATCTTGGGTTAATCACCCCATGGTTTTTCCCCTAATAGGGTTTTCCATGTCAAAATCATTGTGTCATGTGTATTGATTTCATGGTTATGTTTGCTTATTTAATTTAATGCTACACTAATTGATAAGGAAATTCATAAAATAGAAATAATTAAGATAACTTATTCACCCCCCCTCTTAGTTATCAATAGATAGATCTCACACAACACAAGAGATGTTTGTGGGCCAATATTCCCTAATATCCAATATATATGGAAATAGAATAAATCCTTGAGGTAGGGTAACACCATACAACACTCCTTATGGAAGAAGCAACTCCATGCTATATATCCAAGAGATCTCCAATACAATATCATACTCCACACATATCCTTACAATGATAATCAGCTCCTCTATATATACCTCCTCCTAATAACATAATGGAAGGGTAATCCTAATGAAGGCCTACTCAACACATGATATTGAATTAATTATACAAGTTGTCCACATGACCTAATATAACTAACCTAAGGGATGTGTGCCACATGTTGACATCTCCATCCACATAAATACATTATAATATCATATCCCTAGGTACATAACATGCCATCCCTCCTTGACATGTTTTGTCCCTGAAACATGAGAAGAAGCCAAATAGTAAGACTACAGCAAGTTGTTACAAATGTGTGACCATGAACAATCATCCAACCATCCATAGTTGATCTTCGTAGTGGTTTTATCTTGATAGTACCTAGATACCATTCTTGATCCATATTTTGCTACACCCATTTGATTCCATTCCTTATCACAATAAGTCCTTCTTTGTTTCCATGAATATATATTACTTCTATGATACCACTAATTGTTGTAGTCATTCCTTTGATTCCATGTAGGTATATAGTGATTGGATTGTTGTTTCCCAATTGTATCATGTCTCCATGATGGTTTCCTCCATGATCCTTGTCTCTCAACATGATGTGGATGCCGATATTCTACACCCTTTTCTATCATTGGACCCTTCTCCAATTCTTCATCTTTTTTGCCACTTGTTTTGTTGGTTTATGAAGAGAATTACCTATCTCCTCTTTTGTATCTACATCTTTCTCTTCTTGCATGTCCTTTGATTCATTGATGCAATCTTTAGTAGATATTTGAACTTTCTCTTGGTTGATTTTCTTTTGGACTTCATTATGTGTAATATCCTGCAATGTAACCTTTTTCCTGCTATACCAAAGCTTTATGAACTTCTTTTGCACATTGATGTTTATTGTTCACAAAGATCTTAACCAAGTATAACCAAGAAAAATATCCAACCCATCCATATCCAAAGCATGAAAGTTTGAATGCAAAACATATTTATCCATAGAGAGCTTCAAATCTTTAAAAGTTTGAATATCCTTACCCAATATTTGACTATTCTTGATGCGCTTTTCTTGTACATGTAGCTTCTTGGATAAGTCCATATTGATGAAGTTCTACTTGCTGCTAGGGTTTATAGAAACAATAACTTTTTCCTTTTGAATACATCCATGAAATTGAAGGATTGAATCCTCCTTCCTTGGAGCTAAAGTGCATGTACTTGTATCCTTCATGATCTCTTTATTTTCCTCTTTTCCTTCTTTTTCTATTTCTTCTTCATCTCCTTCTTCCTCTCCTTCTTCATCTTCATCTTCTTGTTCTTGTTCTTGTTCTTCTTTTAGCATCCATTTATCTAAGAACATTTGTTCTAGTTTATCCAAAGAAGATATATTGTCCCACAATCAATCATAGCATTGTTAAGTTCACCTTTTAAGGATGATGAAAATATAGAAGCCATATTACACTTTTACCATGAGCTCTTTTATATTTTTTCCACCATTCTAATGCATCTCCATTTCTATCAAAATCAAGAATTTCCAATGACACTAGGGTTTCTAATTTTTTCTAGCATACCTGACTTTGATTGAATTGTTTAATAATGTTATAGGCATAAGAAATAAAACTACAAATAATAGACTCCTGATAAAACTTCATTCTCTATCAAGGGAATACTCATCAGTGAAAAAAAGAAGTATAGAACTCTTCCTTAGCACATATGACTATTTACAAACTTATAAAGGCTCCGAATATATACTTCATCAGCAAATCTTCAACTTTTTAAACTCACGAAGGTGCCTCTTATACACTTCATCGGTAGATTGGTAACTTTCAAAATTCTGAAACTGGTTGAAACTTAGAAAATCCCTTCAATCAGCAATTTTCACTTCCTTCAAACTTGATGATAAAAAAAATTTCTCCATCCATGATCCATGCAATCAAAAATATACCAAATTGCCTAACTTTTCAATTGGTGAACTTTTCAACTTGTGAACTTTTTGTTTGCTTCAAGTCTTCATCGACGACAAAAGCCATCAGTGGACTAGGAAGTTCCAAAACCAATGAATCAACCAATAACAAAGATAGTGAACTCATTGGAAAAAACACAAGTTCTAAAACCTTCAACTTTGCTGATAAAAAAAAGAAGATTTTGTTCAAAACTCACCAAAATGCAATTGGTAA
The DNA here is from genome assembly GCA_027924645.1 of Cunninghamia lanceolata. Classification (NCBI taxonomy): domain Eukaryota; kingdom Viridiplantae; phylum Streptophyta; class Pinopsida; order Cupressales; family Cupressaceae; genus Cunninghamia; species Cunninghamia lanceolata. Next base: position 5,654,324 of record BSBN01000501.1, on the reverse strand, counting down.
AAGTTCTCATCGGTTAATTGAAGAATCGACAAACTTGATCGACTACGAACCAAATTGGAAAACTAAAATGTTTGTGAACTAAGGAAGTGTCTAAATATAATGAACTAAACTAATTTTTATGCCTTAAATCAGATCTGAAAATGAAATTAATTAATTCCACTAAAAACTCAACAAATTTCACCAAAACTAGCAAGCTAGTCATACATTGATAAACACCAAACTAACACAACTTTCCTAGAAACTTATGAAGTTGATTCTTATTGATATGAAGGTGATTTTATAACATTATAGACTATTATAATAGACATTATTTTAACATCAACAAGAATTACAAATCTGAGCCACATGTACCAAAATGCACAAAATTGCCAGCTCCAAAAGAAGTCTAAATTTACTAGAAAAACCCCCAAAGGGATGTTATTTATTTTTTTGTCAAAATACCTAATAAAAGGTTTGATGAATCTAATAAACATAACAGCAAAATTCTGCAATACTCCACACTTAAAAAAATTGCAAACTAGCTAAAATCCTAGCTCTGAAATCCCCGAAAATGCTCTAAAACCATAGAAATGACTCCAAGACTTGCACAAACTAGTCACAAGCCCCAAAAATGATGCCACAATAGGTAAAACATAGAAATCTAGGAAATACACATCAAACACTTACAACACCCAAAATTGCTCTAGAATCACCAAATTTGCATATAAATCCACCTACAAGCAAACTACACCAAAACAGCTGAAGTATTTAAATTCTTCGAAGCTCCAATGCAAATTCTAGATGAAATAGCTATATGTTAACAATGGGGTTTCATCCACTATCAACCTAAAACTCATGGGTTTTCATCCACAAGCATCCAACTCCAATGGGTTTTCGTCCACTAAAGAAGAAATCTACAAATCTGCAAGTATTGAGAAAATATGAGATATGTCAACACCCCCCAAATGAAAAACTTAACATATTTTATATGCATTGATCCCAAAATGGACACCCAAAATCCAAATTCCCCTTCTTGGAAGTTTCCATGAGTGGAAGCTAAAAATAAGGAATTATAGTTGTCATAACCATTGGCAACTCCATCATTAAATGTTTTTTCTAATTTTTGCATTACTCTCTAAAAGATACTTCAAAACCCAACACCCTCTTAGGAGGGAAAAAAAATTAAAAATCATTTTGAAATTTCCACTCCACCTTACATGCCATAATTAATCTACCAGTAACAACTATTAACTACAAGTATATCTTGTCATTGATCCTTTCATAGATTCTTGCCATAGTTGTCATGATCACTTTCAAAATTAGCAACTGGAAAAAGGAACATGACAAGTCCTCCATAGGTTCTTGCCATAGTTTTTAGTAATTTATATTTTTGGAAAAAGGGACATGACAAGTCCTCCCTTCTCAAAATTGCTTGTCCTCAAGCAATTGCAATCATAATACTCCAGACTCCTTATGCCAAAATGATGAAACATGTCAAACAACATGTAAATCCTTGATCATGTACTTGTGAGGTGTTGCATATTTTTCTGAAAACACTGTGCAAACTTGAAGACTCATATTCCTTTGTGACAATGCCATGTACCAAACGAAAGTATCCGTGGAAATATCTAAGCCCTTTGATATGTGGATGATTGAGGCCTTCTCTCTGATTCCCAATCTAAACTTCATCCTCCCACAAATTTTTGTAAACTTGCCAAATATAGTTTTGTCCATCTTCCCTCCTAGCATCTTGGTAAATCTCTAAGAAGTGTACCTATGTTGTGTTATATTGTTACAATAATATTCAATGTACAACCAAATATTCCATATTACCTATGGGTTTGTAGTATTCCTTACATCTTCCCCAATAAACAACCTCTTTCTTTTAGCTTGTCCTTCCCAAAGTGCATGTGCACTGTCACAAGATAAGTTAAACCAAAAACTCCTACAACCTCTTACAATGATATAATTCTAATTTTTATAGTGTATAGGACTTTTATAGCAGTCCATGAATCCTTCATAATAGAAAACATATAGTTTTGAAACAATTACCTTTTTTACCTTTGAATTGTGAAGATACACCCTACTGAAATCATCACTAATTGTTTCATACTTTGCTTCATCTTGAAGGATGCTAAATGCAACTTTAGGATCTGATCTAGAAAAGAAATGGTACTATTGAGTAACATAAATTAACATCATATAGCAGCAGCAAATACACCACCATTTCTAAAAAATTGAATTTCCAAACAAAAACTCATCAAAATAGAAGATGGTGTCCATGTAAACACTTGTCCAATCTTGATAAGGGGTAAGAAATGATTGAAAAAACTTCCTAGAACAACATGATTTAACTTATTCTTATGGAAAATGATGTACTCTCTAGTGTGTTTGAGAACTCCCTCCTTAAGGTTACTCCACAAAATATTCTGCTTCATTTTTTATTCAAACATTGGAAAGATTCCATTTTTGTGCCAAATAAGACCATCTACAAGCACCAACTTGTCACCCCATTTCTATGACTCATAACTCTTATTCTAAAGAATACCATACATTTTTAGATACACCCAAGCAAGAGTTATGTTAAAATTTCCATAACATATAAATCCCATGATTGTCAAATAAAAACTCCAAATCACACAATACTATTGTTATGTTAGAAAATGTCCCCTTGGGGGATTTTTCTTCTTAAGGTGTAGCTCATGGGTCCTTTAGAATGCATTTTAGATCATCTTGCATGTTAATGATGACTTCTAGTGAAGAAACCCTAAGTTTTATGGCAAATGGGACTTAGGGGATGCACTTATGATGAATCCTACCTGAAATAGGGGGAGGACTTGGGCTCTTGTGCCCTAGTCCTACCCTATTTTGGGTCAAGACCTATTTTCATGTGTCGGTTATGTGATCGTTATTAGGTCCTATGCCAACACCTCAAGTTTGAATTATGAATTTCTTGGCAGGAAGTGTTTAGATGCATATATAAGCATATTTAGGCATTCATTTGTAAACTAGAGATGGACATTGTGAACTTGTGACTTTATACAAAAGTGATTCAAAGATTTCATTATGTTGTAGAGTAGTATTGCTTTGTTATTGTGTTTGTTTATGAGATTTGGCTCCATCTCCTCATGGCATGAAAGAAGCATCTTCTTTCCATGAGAGCTACACCATCAAGGTGATATTCATTTGTGTTTTCAATCATTTACAATTGTTTTTTGCCTCTATCCCATAGGGATACACACTCTTTATCTCACAACGGTGTTCAGAAGACTTGAATATCTCTCCAAGGCTTGACCGAGGCAAGCCTCTAAACACCACAAACCCCAACCCACTTTTTTGTGATTGCAGGTTATAGGTTTCAGAAGTGAAAGAAGTGGAGTTGCAGGGAGACATTACAGACTATCAGAAGTGTAGAGCAAAGAAAAAAATTAGGGCTTGGACTAGGGCACCCACTCATTAGTCCTGTGGATTCCGATGTGGTGAAATCTCTGTGACAACAGAGTTGTGTTACATATATTCTTCAGAGATCTGGACAAAAATAGGTACACTGGACTAGGGCACCTGCTCATTAGTCCCAGACTTTTTTGTACACCAAAATTTGAAATTTGGTATGTATTTAATTATCATTTGATATCTCTGTGTGCGTTTATTTTCCATAATTTGTCCGTTTGTTTACGATTTTATGAAATTAGGATTTTGAGCATAATTGGGCTTAATTGAACAACAAATTCACACAATTCCAATCTTCCCCTCTATTCCAAGTGATAGGAGATCTATATTAGCGTTCTCTACTCAGTTGAATGTCCTTGATTGTTGTGGTGAAAGGAGGATTTAACATAAACTCTTGAAATAAACCAAGATCCCATCTTCCTTCTTTTTCTCCACCAAACATTTTGGTGAACCTATTTTTTTGAGGATTTTTACACCTTTCTAAGTGTTGTACTTCATACTTTCATTCATTTCATTTTTTTCATCTTATTACATTTGAAAAATCACAAAAAATTAAAAAAATGGAAAAATTTGAAAAAATTTGGCGTTTTAGCTTGAATTTTGAAATAATTTAAATTAGTTTGCATTTAATTTCATTTAATTTCTGTTATTTTCATCAGATATGATTTAAATTACATAAATTTATCATTCATGATTCATTTACATAGCATTTTCATGATTAATTTGTTAAAAATTGCTTGAAATTGTGCATTTTTCATATAACCTAGTTTATCTATTAGCTAGGGTTTGTGGTTAAAATATTGTTTTACATTTCACTACTATTTTAAACACTCATTTAGGACTTATTTCTAATTGTAGTGTTGCATCATAGTGGTTTTCTTGCAAAATTTCATGTCTAAGGTTTGTAAACCTTGCATTTTCGCTAGATTTGGCCTTATCGTCTCTCTAGAATTGCATCATAGGCATGTTGTGAAGGATTTTTATGCACTAATTGGCTGTTGTTAGGGTTATAATCTACTGCCCCTCCTTAAATTCCTCACAACACCCTTTATATTAGGCATTTACATTGAAAATTGGTGAAAATTTGCATGTTTTTAGTGTATTTTCACTAGGTTTTGACTTGTCATCATTATAGATCTGCACTAAAGGTGTGTTGTGAAGGATATTATTGGTTTATTGGACTGATATTAGACATATTATTTTCTTCCGCTCATCAATTTCCTTACAACACCTCTTATTTCACTCATTTGCATTGAAAAAAGTTGAAAAAAAAATCAAGCATTTTAGGTCATTTTCACATATAGTTTTGCACTTGTTTCTGGCATAACTTTTGAAAAGATTTTGAAATCTGATTTTACATTGATTTGAAAACATATACACATGGATTCTAATCACAACAATAAGACTAGGTTCCCTCCTAGGCCTTACATGAAAAGAAAGGTCCTTAAACTCAAAATTGTGTTTACACCACATGATAGAACAATTGGAGACACTGAAGGACCTCTTTATATCACTGTAAAGATAATGGGAAATCCTGTGGATGGAACCCTTATTGATCCTAAATGAATGACTAATGTGACAATGAAAGAATTCCTTTATTCACATGGTTTGATACATGAATTTTATAACCCTTCAGACATGATGATTAAGACACATAAAGGAACCTTTATAAACACTTCTGGGAAGATATCTTTATTGGTTACTGTATTTGAGAAATCCATAGAATAATTATTTTCTGTTGTCCCTATATGTGACCATTTTCACATAAAATTAGGACACCCATTGTTAAAATCTATGAAAGTTGTCCCTTCAACAATTTATAACTGTGTAAAATTCCCTTTGAATGGACAAATACATACTATTCCTCACAATAGATATAAACCTTTGGTTACAAGACAACACTTTAGCCTCAATTACGTTTGGGAATGATTTGAACTAGAATTAGAACCATGGACAAATTTTAACTTCTTGAGTTATAGAAAATACAAAACATAATTATTACATCGAGTGGCCGGTCCCTCTATTCAAGAAACAATAAGAGCCAAACAACCTACATTTGAAGAGCATCCTAGATCAAAAGGAAAAGGACCCTATGCTAAGGTTCCTCCACATCATCCTTACAATGATTGGGTGGTATTCATCGAGAGCAAAACATTCCACCAAGATAAATGAGATTTGACCATGGTGCTTCCTCCTCTAAAATACAAAAACCTATGGAAGAACAAGACACTATTTTAAAAGAGATAAATAGTAAGACAAGAAGGAATAGACAAGAAAGAGAAAGGAGGATGATAAGACAAGTGTTTGCCCAACAAAACACATCTCACCTAACATTGAATCAAACCAAGAAGACCTTAAGAATGGACAACTTGAAGACAAGAATAAAACTTGGGCTATGGTACCTTATATCCCACTTTCCTCTAACATTTGGGAGTTGGAAGATGATGATTTGCTCGTTGACAACCTTTAATTAGGTTGTCCCTATAGGTAAGTATTTCTAACCTTGGTGGTCACCTATGTCATGACATTATTTTCTCATTTATGTGACCTCCCCTCTCGTGTTGTGTTCTCCCCATGATGTGTTATGTGTTGTTTAGGCCTCCTAGGATGACCCTTGATTCTCTTGTAAGGTCAAGGATACCAAGAGACCGCCCCTATTGTGACCCTCTATTTGTATCATAATTCTTCTATATTACTTCTTCTCTATTTTCATTGTTGTGTGTCTTAAGGACATAGCATTGCGGTTGGTGACTTGGCGGCACCCTCCTACATGATTGTCCTTAAGGCACTTGTTCTCCTCTCTTGATTTATCGTTTACCTTCCGTTTAGTGATTATATCTAGCTGGTGAATGATGAAAAACAAATAATACTGATAAGGACCAAGTGTCCCTTCAATGAGAAATAAAAAAATAGACCTTGTCCATACATGATGATGGGGTTGATATATATTACCTGACGCTAGGATAGTAGAATCACTCTGTGTGATATTTTGATATTGTCTAATCACACTAACAAACTATAACAATATAGCTTCTCCATGCACTTTTTTTATCTTTGAATCTCACCTTGTTTACATTCGATTCTGAGATCTTACAGTATAGCCCCACAGTTATACTTAGTTTCTGAATCCATAGTGTAACCTTGGCTTTTTGATGTGGATGATTTTTCATGCATTGCTTTTTGATCATGTGATGTGGTTATTATCTTATGGAAAGATTTCTAACCTCTTTTCTTGCAGGAATGTGTTTGTGGGAACATTTGATGATTGTAAAGTACATGTCACCTCTGGGGACATGGGCTTTGCAAGAGCTTGTGTTCCTTTATGTGTTTTCTCTCTATCTTAATGTGCTTGATATTGGTACATGATATCTACCACCTTAAGGTGGGGGCATATAAGGTAAGTTGTCTGATAATTTTGATACTAATGAAGCATGTTTGTAAGTCCTCTATGGAGGCAGGATGTTGTATCTTCGTACAAGTGCACATCTTCATTTCTATATTGCAATCATTAAGCCCTCTATGAAGGTGGGATATCGAGCATATCCTTTTATATTAAGGCCTTCTGTGGAAGATGGGGATGGTGTATTTCTTGAGGAGATTACACAATCCTATCATTTTCAAAAAGTCCTCCAAGCAGGCGAGGAGCAGATCTGAGACTATCCTAACCCTTAAGTGTGTCTTTGGTAGTTGTTGTGGTAGATTCCAATCATTAGTGTGTGCCTGTAATGTGCCTGAGATGGCTACGAACCTAGCAATAGGTTTCTTCCATCACTTGTTTGCTATGTTTTCTCTGTGTCTTCCATGTGTGTGTGTATGGCATGTTTGTTCCCAAGCATAGTCTAAAGACTGGTGGTGATTAGTCCCTCCTATGCTTTGGGATTTGTATGGTGTGTTTGTTATAAAGTGTAGTCTAAAGATTGGTGGTGATGAGTCCCTCCTGCACTCTAAGATTTGTATTGTGTGTCTGTTGACCCATATGCAGTCTAAAGACTTATGGCAATGAGTCTCTCCTGCATTATGGGTTGTATGTTTACTTTCCTTCTACTTGCATTTGTATTCATTTAAAAAACATGAAAATGAAAAAAGAAATAATCATTGCATTCATTGTATTCACTGTGTTTTACGTGTCTTCAATGTTGTCTTCTCTGTGTCTTGCATTACTATTACTATCTTCTCCATGTTTTGTGTGCATGTTACTATCTTCAATATGTTTGGTGTGTCTTCTCCATGCTTAGTGTGTTCACTATGTTTTTTGACCTTACTTTAATGCATGTATGGGCCTTGTGTTCATGCATACATTAAAGTGGGGGCTAAATGTTATGTCAGAAAATGTCCCCTTGGCAGCTTTTCCCTCTTAAGGTTTAGCTCTTAGGTCCTTTAGAATGCATTTTAGATCATCTTGCATGTTAATGATGACTTTCGATGAAGAAACCCCTAAGTTTTATGGAAAATGGGACCTAGGGGATGCACTTATGATGAATCTTGTCTGAAATAGGGGGAGGACTTGGGTGCCTGCACATTAGTCCTATCCTATTTTGGGTTAGGACCTATTTTCATGTGTCAGTTATGTGACCGTTATTAGGTCCTATGATGACACCTCAAGTTTGAATTATGAATTTCTTGGCAGGAAGTGTTTAGATGCATATATAAGCATGTTTAGGCATTCATTTGTAAACTAGAGATGGACATTGTGAAATTGTGACTTTATACAAAAGTGATTCAAATCTTTCATTGTGTTCTAGAGTAGTATTGTTCTGTTATTGTGTTTATTTATTTATATTTGGCTCCATCTCCTCATGGCACGAAAGAAACATCTTCTTCCATGAGAGCTACACCATTGATGTGATATTCATTTGTGTATTCAATCATTTATCAATTGGTTTTTGCCTCTATCCCATAGGGATGTGCACTCTTTATCTGAAAATGGTGTTTAAAAGAATTGAATGTCTCTTTGGGGCCTGACTGAGGCAAGCCTCTAAACACCACAACCCCCAACCCACTTTTCTATGATTATAGGTAACAAGTTTCAGAAGCGAAAGAAGTGGAGTTGCAGGGAGACATTACAGACTGTTAGAAGTGTAAAGAAAAGAAGACCATATTTTGTTGCTATGAAATCTTTGTGACAAATGAGTTATTTTATAGACATTCTTTAGAGATCCCAACAAAAATAGGTACATTGGACTAGGGTGCCTTCTCATTAGTCCCCAACTTTTCCACACACTAAACTTTGAAATCTAGTATGTATTTGATTGTCATTTGATATCTCTATGTGCGATCATTTTCCATAATTTATATGTTTGTTTATGATTTTATGAAATTAGGGTTTTGAGCATAATTGGGCTTAATTGAACAACAAATTCACACAATTCCAATCTTCCCCTCTATTCCAAGTGCTAGGAGATCTATAGTAGAGTTCTCTACTCAGTTGAATGTCCTTGAATACTGTGGTGAAAGGAGGATTTAACATAAACCCTTGAAATAAACCAAGATCCCATCTTCCTTCTTTTTCTCCATCAAACAACTACCAACATTATTCTACTCTCATCATAAAGATTAAACCCACAACTTCTGAAACTAATATGAATGGGTTAAATAATATTATGAAATGATCTACAACAACATGAAATTGATCTACAATAGAAACATATTCCCCAATACACAACACCCACAAATCTTCACACAGCTTCACTAGAAACTTGTAGATAACACATATATACTGCACTACTGGAACAACCTTCCTGAATCTTGATGCAAGAGCATCCTTGGTTCAAGAGAAATCTTGCATCAACCAAAAATATTTGCATTTCAATTTGTTTGTAGTTTAGTTTGTTTCTTTTCATTTTCCAGTTCAGTCAGTAGCAGTTTCTATATTTTGGTTTGCATTCTACCATAGTTGCATTTCAGATCTTACAGAGTTGGAATTAGCATCTAGATTCATTCATCTACATCATATCCAGAATTTAGAGCATTTTGATTAAGTACCAAAAAGTTATCACTATCAGAAGATCAACTATTTTCTCAGAGCAGAGCATCCTAGCAGCCTCAAGATGATCAGCTAAAGGAGAAGACTTGTGGAGCATTTCTTGACTTGTGGAGACTAACAACACATCATTCAATGATCTATGGTTTGTGGCTAACCTTCCTTGAGACCCGTACATCATTCCATTCATTTGCAAAGGAGTTCTACTCATTTAGGTCTGACCTATTCGTGTACACATGTTACAATTCTTCATTGGAGTTTGTGATTTTCCTTGGCCAACATGGAGGAATATTTTGTACTGGAGATGATATAAATAGATGTAATAGATCCTTAGGAAAGTAGATTTTGATAGCTCATCATATAGAGATAATTGATAGTTTAGATTTTGTGTAAAGGAGCTTCAAAGCTATATCTTCTACATATTCTAATATTCTGTAATCAGGCCTGTGAGACCTATTGTAAGCCCGCATGTTGCAGGCTGATCTGTATTTGGATTCTTTGATATACTAAATGACTAAATCTATAGTTCATTGACTAGATAAGTGACATGGAAGAATACTTTGAATATGAGGAAGTTGAAGATCTAGAGAAGGTATAATTTGCAAAGACAAATTTGAAAGGACATGCTTCTATATGGTGGAAGGAAGTTTAGTTGGTTAGGAACTGAAGAGGAAAAGAAAAGATTACAAAATGGGATAGAATGGTGACAGGATTTAAGAATTAGTTTATATCTATAGAATATGAGTTGGAGTTGTTGAAGAGATTGTAAAACTTAAAACAAAAGAAGAAATTTGTGAAGGAGTATACTGAAGAATTTCATAAGATGATCATAAGGAAATGACATAGTGAAGCAAGCAAGGAGAAAGTGGCTATATACATCAATGGACTAAGATTGAACATTCAAGAACTAAGCCTAGTAAGGATGACATCTTTGGAGGAAGCATATCAGTTTGCCTTGAAAGTTGAAGAGAAGCTGAAAAAGAGGCATGATCAGAGATAGAGAGGTAGAACATTTTCCAGAGGAGATAGATCACATCTAGAGTAGAACAAGCTTGACAACTCATTTAAGAAGGAGGACAGAGATAGCAATACCTACCAGAGCAATGACAAAAATTTTCATCACAGATGAATCATAATCCATACTAGAATGAAGGATACAAAAGAGAAGGAAGAAGACCTAATAAGAGAACATTCAGAGGCACCTATTTCAAATGTAAAGGTGAAGGACATAGAACATTTGAATGTAATTAGGGTAGTACAAGAAAGAGAACAGAGAATAGTGGAAGAGCACCCTATGTGGAAGAAGAACCTATTGGATCACCTAGTTTAGTTGGTAAACCTAAGAAAGGAGAATCAATGGTGATGAGAAGAGCACTATTTCAAGTAGAGACAAATGAGGAACCACCATAGAGGAAGAGTTTGTTCAGAACTAGATGCAAATTAGGAGGTAAGTGTTGCAAAGTTGTAATTGATAGTGGTATCTCAAATAATCTAGTTTTAGAGGAGATGGTAACTAAGTTGAAGTTGGAAAGATTGAAACACCCTAAGCCCTATCAGATAGCATAGATTCAAGATGATCATAAGGTACTAGTGAGTGAACAATGTTTCATGAAATTTCATATTGGATCATATCATGATGAAGTATTGTGTGATATTATGCCTATGGATGTTTGTCATATCTTGTTGGGTAGACCTTGACAGTATGATAGAAAAGCTATACATGATGGGAGAAAGAATATATACACCATAACAACAAATGGGAAGATAATTACTCTGATTTCTTTGGAAGATGATCCTAAGAGTGAGGTATGTGGAAATGCTAGAATCTATCTGGTAGATGGAAGAAAATTTCTAGATGGTTTGAGACATGAAAATATGTGTTATGCTTTGATTCCTAAGAAGCCTGAAGAATCACAACCAGAGGAGATAAAGGAGTTACTAATAGAATATGAAGACATCATATCTAATAATGTACCTGAAGGATTACCACCAATTAGAAGTATCAATCATCACATGGACCTTATACCTAGAGCTAGTTTGCCTAACAAACCAACACACAAAATGACACCAACAGAGAATAAAGAATTAAATAGGTAGATACAAGAGTTGTTGAGAAAAGGTTTGATCAGAGAAAGTTTGAGTCCTTGTGTAGTACCTCTAGTGTTAGTACCAAAGAAAGATGGAGAATGGAGAATGTGTACTGACTCTAGAGAAATCAACAAGATCACAGTTAAGTATAGATTTCCTTTAGCTAGGACGGATGATATCATGGATTCTTTGAGTGGAGCAAGATATTTCATAAAGATAGATTTGAAGAGTGGATACCATCAAATCTGAATCAGAGAGAGATGAATGGAAGACTACTTTCAAGACAAATGAAGGTTTGTATGAGTGGTTAGTGATGCCTTTAGGATTGACAAATGCACCTAGTACTTTCATGAGATTGATGAATGAAGTCTTGAAGAGATTCTTGGGTAAGTTTGTTATTGTATATTTGGATGACATTCTAATTTTTAGTAAGATAAAGGAAGAAGACCTGCAGCACTTGAGACAAGTTTTGCAGAGACTGAGGGAAGAGAAGTTGCTGATAAACATCAAGAAATGTAGTTTCATAAAGGAAGAATTGGTATACTTGGGATTTGTGATTTCTACGGAAGGATTGAAGATAGACCCTGAGAAAGTAAGAGCAATTGTTAAATGGCCTACACCAAAAAGCATTGGATAAGTCAGATCATTTCATGGATTAGCTAGTTTCTACCGGAAGTGGCAACAAAAAATGATTTCAAGTGGACATCAGGAGTGGATAAAAGTTTTGAGTTGTTGAAGCAGAAAGTGACAGAGCAACCTATTTTGGCATTACCAGATTTCAATAAGGTATTTCAAGTAGATTGTGATGCAAGTGGAAATACAATTGGAGCAATATTAAGTCAAGAAGGTAGAACTATAGCATATTTCAGTGAGAAGTTGAATGATGCAAGGAGAAGGTATTTAGTTTATGATTAAGAGTTCTATGCCACAATTCAAGCCTTGAAGAAGTGGAGACATTACTTTTTGCCTAAGGAGTTTGTGTTGTATACAGATCATCAAGCTTTGCAATATTTGAACAGTCAAGGTAAGTTGAATCAGAGACATATGAGATGGGTAGAGTTCATGCAGAGTTATACATTTGTGTTTAAGCATAGGAGTGGTAAATCAAACGAAGTGGTTGATGCCTTGAGTAGGAGAAGAAAAATGTTGACAAAGATGAGAGTTGAAGTGATGTGATTTGATGAATTGAAGAACATGTATGAGGGAGACACCAATTTTGCAGAACCTTGGAAAGCATGTAAGGAACCTATTGTGACAAATAGGAGTAAGTGGATGGATTATTTCATTCAAGAAGACATGTTGTTCAAAGGAAGTCAGTTATGCATACCTATAAGTTCAATGAGAGATAATTTGATCAAGGAGAAACACAGTGGTAGATTAGCAGGATATTTTGGCATTAACAAGATAGTGGCTTTGGTGAGTGAAAACTACTTTTAGTGTCAGAAACATAAGGATGTTAGGAAATTTGTACAGAGTTGTAGAGTTTGTTAAGTTACAAAAGGGAGTAGTCAAAACACTGGATTGTACAAACCTTTGACAATACCAGAGAGACCTTGGGAAGAGATAAGTATGGATTTTTGTTGAGATTAAGGAACACTGAGAGGGGGGGTGAATCAGTGTTCTGCAAAACTTATTACTATGTTCCTTTATTAATTCACCATATATATTCAAAAGAAAGAAGCATGAACATAAGAGAAGAAACAGAAAGATCATAACATATTAACACTAAGATTTTTATGTGGAAACCCAATTAAGGGAAAAACCATGGTGGGGGTTAAACCACAAGAATTTCTACTTTGTTAAAAGTATTACAAATGGGGAAGGCACATGCCTTTGGGCTCACTGCTCAAAGAGGGTCACTGCCTACAAGAGGGTCACTGTCTACAAGAAATGATTACAAGAAGATTATAGAATATTTGAACTGATGAATAGAATCTACCAATGCAAAAGTTTAGTTCCAGTTAAGCACATAATACTAATCTTACACACTTCATCCTTACTCTGCCCTGTTTCACTCTGTGGCCATAATTTGAGATTATATCTTCAACTTCGTACTACTTTCTTCTTTTTTCGCACTTACTCCATAACCACATTGCACTCACACACCAAAACACTTGAATCCATCAGCTATATATATTTGCATCAAGAAATTCAATCAACTATAGTCGTCGTCAAGAAAATTTAGAACATTTATTAAGAACTTTGCTTTGTCGGCTGAATCTATACACAAACAACAATGCAGACCAAAAATTTTTGTTCTCAAATCATCAATCATGTCAGCCAATACCAATGATTATCAAAAATTGCTTAACCAACAACTTTTCTTCATCCAGACCAAGATCAAATATTAGGCCAACCTGTTCTTCTAACTGTACTGACTAACTGGAACCCGATACTCAGATGCTTATAACTTTTGAATCCTTCATCATCGGAGGCTAAATTTATAGATTTAGATAACCCTAACAATCCTTATCACTCCCTCAGATCTGCAACACAGTGTAATTTGCCACTAGAGAGATCCAGACCAAGATACTAGACCCTATCACATGCTCTATTTTTGACTACCCGGACTTAGAGAAATCTTCACTCTGACTTCCGGTATGATCCATTGATGTAATGCAGATGTGTAAGATGAATTTAGTTGCCATCAATGAGAACACCTGTCATGCCTAGTAGTGTCTCTTGCCAACAATCTCCCCCTTTGGCATTGATGGCAACACTTAGTGAAAAATGGCTAAGTGTTAGAATAGCTCCCCTTTACTATGTGCACTTATGATTTCCAATGCTCCACCTTAGATTAATTCTTCATTTTTCACTACTCTTCCTCTCCCCCTTTGACATCAATGGCAAAGGCTGGGATCCGCACACCACAAGTCATGAAAACTTTTTATGTTGAAGGGTCAAAAGTCTTCATACTTCCGCAATAATCATACTATCCTTAGGCTTTGTTCATCAACAAAAAGATATCACCAAAAATATTTTTCAACTTTACCAATTCATTGTCCCAATTCATCTTAGTACTGCCCAAAATAGATATATGTCCACTGAACAAAAATGCTTGTGATTCTACCTTTTGAAGGTCAGTAGGATCACTAGTAGCTGTTGGAGCTTGAGACTCTGCCAATATATCATACATAGTTTCCAATCTAGGGGAGATCAGTCCCCGGAGCTCATCCAATTTGCCTAGAACTTTGGCCTTTTCCTTTTCCAAATCACTCAATTCATTCCGGAGACTCACTACTTGGCATTCTTTAGATATTACTGACTTATTTAAAGGACTGTATGACTAAGAAATATTAGACAGTTTGAGTTCTATGTCCTTAATCTTTTTCTCAATATCTTCAACTACTTTAGATCTATTTAGACAAAACTTGTAGATCTATGCTCCCTTAGATAGAGCATTTTGAATATTCTTTACACTGGTATCAAGCCCGAATCTATCATAGCTAATTATTTTCTTTATCTCGGCAAACCTTTTCTCATTAAACTCATTTTTGACTTTAACTTCTACAGACTTCTCTAGAGATTCAAAATGAGAACTTACAGAGTTTATTAGACTTTTCAATTGGCCAGAGGGAGATGTTGAAGAATCCTTCTGAAAGGTGGGCATGATCTTCTCCAAGCTTCCAGATGCAAGACCAAGCAGCTAACTATCTTCTATATGAGACTTCAATATTTCTTCTCTAGCCTTAGCTTGTGCAATAGAAGCCAATTTTATCATCTATACCGGCGATAAGGTATCAAAACTGATTGGACCTTGTATTATGTCCTAATCTTCTGTAATCTATTCATCTCTTTTCAAAATTTCCTTCACTACTTCTATAGTGTCTCTTGCCCAAGATGCTGATGTATCTATTTGATCCTCACCGGTACTCTCAACTGGATTGTCTTGCTTGGGCTCTTTATCAACCTTTGCAATCTCTTCTTCTTTTTCATTTTTGTCCTTGGTCTTTTCTACTTCTTGGTCCTTAGATTCTTCTATTTCATGGTCTTTATTCTTCAATGAATCATCTTTAGTTTAAGCATCTGTTTCAACATTCATCTCTATATCTTCTTTGTTGGATTGATCTGGAGGAGTTTGAATACCTCATGCATCATCAATTTTATCTGTCATCTTTTCATCTTCTTTGTTTATTGCTTCCTCTTTTGGAATAGAGGAGTCATCTATCTCAATTTGTTGCTCATTGATCTTCAATTCTTCAACATCTAGAATTAAGGAATCAATCCCATCATCAATCTCTTCTTCAACAATGGTCCAAGATTATGCTTTTTCAATGCACTAAGAAGAATCTCCTGAGTATCTTTGACTATCTCATCAGTTTCACCAAGCATGAGTTTATTCATTCTTTTCTTACTCCTAAATTCATCTTTCACTTCTTTGAATATTAAGTTCATTTGATCTGGAGTAATTTGAGGGTACAATTTTATCAGCACATGCTCCCTAATCTTAATGTCTTTACTTTTTGCATTTTATTTTCTTAACTCCAATATATCTGCAAGACTTTTTGGAATTTTAGAAGTTATTTCAATTAAAGCCTTATTGTAGATATTTAGATATTTGATTGTTTCTTCCTCTAGAACCCTCTGATCAACATCACTGTAATCATCATAAAATTTAGTCATTGGCCTTAAGTTCCCATCTATGATGACTGATTTGATGATGTTATCCACAGAAAGAGTAGGCTTTTCAACATATGTTTCAGTCTTTTGCCTCTTGCTTGCCCTTTTGCTTCTAGAGTGCTCCTCCTTAGATACCTTGGTTGCTTTTGTATGTGAGGAATTCAGCTCTTTGACCTCAACATCAGAATTAGTTTCTTCTTCATCTTTTTTCATGATTTTATATGTCTAGGAGGCCTTAGTTTTCACCCTTTTCCCTTCTTTTCCAGATGATTTACCTTCCGATTTCCTAGGTTTGGTAGGTTTTGGGGGAACAGGGGCAGCAGAAGAGCTCCTAGTAGTCCTTGATGTGGAGGAGGATTCTACTAGAGCACTTCCTTGTTTCTTATCCTGCTTCTCCTTCTCAACTTTTTCTATCCTTTCTTTGTTCTGCTTCATAGCTTTCTTAGTTATGCCAATTCTTTCAGCATACATTTCTACTTGTCTTTGAATTTTTCTTTTATTTTCTAGCTTCTGAAGCTCAACATGTAGCTTCAAATCAAGCTCTTCATAAGCCCCAAATCTCTCAACAGAATCATCCTTGGGTTTTCTCAAGATATGTTGAGCATACATATCCAAAATTTCTCATCTACCTCATACCCCATGGGCATGATCCAAATAGTTTTGGGTTCTATTGCTTCCATAAGAACTGATCAGTGTCCACCATGAAACAAATTTCATTCTTGTATTTCTTAATAACTGATTTAGGGATTCTTTCCCTAGAATGCATCATACTCTAAAAATTCTTGAAGTATCCCCAGATTACAATTTTCTGTGCATTAGAGTCACCAATGTTGTGTAGATGATTTCTTATCTGCATAGCAACTGGCTTTTCATTGGTCCATTGCACACCCTTTACTCCAGGCACCTCATCCATGAAGTAGAAAAATAAACATAGAACCAATGTACCATATTTAAAGGTGTTTTTCTTGTCTTTCTTGATTTTGTTCAAGTTCTCAATTAGTTGGTTCTATAATAACTCACACAGGTCATAATCTACATTTTCCTTTAACATTTGGTATGTAGCATATATGACTATTCCGGAAATAGAGTTCTCCCTGGTGGAGTAATAAATTTTGTAAAATTTAATTACCATTGAAGAAAACTTAACATTTGGATCAATAATGTCATTGATAGTCATTGCCCTTTTATCAAATTTGGCACTGGTTGCATCAGTTACGATCTAGTTCTTCACAGATTTCAGCATGGGTAAACCACTGGTTGAATATAACCTAGTTTCAACCCTGATAGCATCCTTTGTATTCTTGAATGGTTTCAACATCCACATAAACTCATCATGCATTTGACTCAAGACACATGGAATCCACTCATCCATATCAAATGTCAGAAATTCAATGACCTGTAGAAAATGTTTTCTTTTTAGGGCTTTGTATTCTAGATTCAAATCATAGTTATCATCCTTTAGGTAGTTCTCAAACAAATCCAACAATTTCAGGTTCCCAAATTCATCTATGCTACCGTGGATGTATGCTCTAATATCCTCGACATGCAGCACTCTGTGTGGGACACCAGAAAATGCTCCTAATGGGTCAACTTCGATGGACTTGCAAGGATGTTTCTTGAATTTTGGCCTAGGTCTCTTAGTGATATTCACAACAAGAGGAGTAGCCATCTCAAAAGATTACAACTTCAAAGTTTTGTAGAAGAATACCTATTTCTTTTATGGAATTAGGGTTAGATGATGAATTCTCCGGTCGCACTTCAAATCCTTGAAATCTTAGCTTAGGTGCTCTTCTGTTTGCTCTCTTTGAATTCAAAGTGATCCAAATGATGAAAGGATGACCTTTTATGCTCTACAAAACCTAATTCTCCATTGTAATAAATGTGTTGCCCTAACTTCATCTGGTTACTCTGTTTCTTGATGTAGTTTCTCATGAATCACTCCGTAAATTGCCATATCCACTTCTTTTCTTCCAGAAATCCTTTCAAATGATCTGCAATAGCCCAAATTATCTTCTCTCATCATGCCAGATTCAGCCACTCACTTACTGGTTAAGGGAATTTGATTTTCAATGCAGCTCCCCCTAAGCCAGAGCTCCCATTTTAGTTCCCTCAGAAATTCTCAGCACCAGATTCCAGTGCGGACCCATCACCATCATTTCTTACACTTTTCTTCACCCATGTCTTGTTCATTTCATTCTGGATCTCATTTACATCAACTTTGCCCTTGCCTTTGTCTTGTCTCTGCTCATCTGATTTTTTGTTTACTAGACCTCTTCTTTCATTATTCCTGCTTCTGCATAATCTTGCAATATGACCAGATTGGTTACAATTGAAACACACAACATTTTTTTGCCCATTTAATTGATTTCCTCTTGATCTGCATTGATTAGCCATATGTCTAAATCTATTTCATGCAAAGCATTTTCCATTGAAAGAATTGCCATTTCCTTTATTGTTAGAGTTATTCATTATCATACTTCTACATTCATTGGATCTATGACCATACCTCTTACACTTGAAGCATTGACTGGAGAAGGATGGACTACTTTGATTTACTCTGCTTCTGCACTAAGTAGATCTATGACCAAATTTATTGCAATTGAAACAATTTCCATTGAAAGATGGATACCATTGAGCTTGAGGCTATCTTACCAGAGGTCTTCTCTCCCATTCCTTGATTGAGAATTTCTTTGTCTAGATCTGGAGCTTTCACCTTTCTCACACCCAAGACCATGCTTATCATCGACCTTCTTCTGACTCTCAAGTGACACTTCAAGTTTAGCTGAGCTTATCTTGAACTTCTCCTTGTATTCATTTGCAACTTCTAGGTCATGTCTAAGAATGACAATTTGCCTTTCAAGTTCCTCCTCATTATATTTGCATTCTTGTAGATCAAATTTTAGGTGGCCAATTGTTCTGTTCATTTTGCAACATTCTTCTATTCTTTCCTTTAGAGTTTGATTCAAGTCTTCTTTAGTCTTCTTCCTTTGCTTGATTTATTTGGTTATCCTCATCACCCCAGATTCCATCTCATGTTTTAAAACATAAACTTCTTTTGTCATCTTCTCACATTCTTTTGTCTTTTCTTCCAAAGCCTCATTCATGCCATTTTCTTTAGTAAGATTAGGTAGCTGCTAAAGTAGCTCCTTCCTCTTTTCCATAGATTTTTTTAGTTTTTCTTTTAACATCTTAATGCAATCATCAAAATATTTAAGGTTCTCTTTCAGTTCATGTACTTCTACTTTTGATTGATCAAGATCTTCTAAAGCCGATTGAAGTTGTTCTCTGAGTGAACCCATTGAAACTCCTTCCCAGATCTTCCTCAAGTTGTTAAGATTCTTCCAAGGAACCTTGCTCTGATACCAATTGTTGCGATTAAGGAACACCGAGAGGGGGGGTGAATCAGTGTTCTGCAAAACTTATTACTATGTTCCTTTATTAATTCACCATATATATTGAAAAGAAAGAAGCGTGAACATAAGAGTAGAAACAAAAAGATCATAACACATGAACTCCAAGCTTTTTACGTGGAAACCCAATTAAGGGAAAAACCATAGTGGGGGTTAACCCATAAGAATTTATACTTTGTTAAAAGTATTACAAATGGGGAAGGCACATGCCTTTGGGCTCACTGCCTAGAGCTCACTGCTCAAAGAGGCTCACTGCCTACAAGACGCTCACTGCCTACAAGAAATGATTACAAGAAGATTACAGAATATTTGAACTGATGAATAGAATCTACCAATGCAAAAGTTTAGTTCCAGTTAAGCATAGAATATGGATCTTACACACTTCATCCTTACTCTACCCTATTTCACTCTTTGGCCATAATCTGAGCTTAGATCTTCACCTTCGTACTTCTTTCTACCTTTTTCACACTTACTCCATCACCACATCACACTCACACACCAAAACACTTGAATCCATTGGCTATATATATCCGCATCAAGAAATTCAATCAATTGTAGTCAGCTTCAAGAAAACTTAGAACATTTATTAAGAACTCTACTCTGTCAATTGAATCTATACACAAACAACAATGTGGACCAAAAACTTTTGTTCTTAAATCATCAATCATGTCAGCCAATACCACTGATTATCACAAATTTCTTAACCAACAACTTTTCTTCATCTGAACCAAGATCAAAAACTAGGTCAGCTTGTTCTTCTTCTGACTGTACTAACTAACTGGAACCCGATACTCAGATGCTTATAACTTTTGAATCCTTTATCATCGGAGTCTAAATTTCTGGATTTAGATAATCCTGACAATCCTTATCACTCCCTCAGATCCATAGAACACTGTGATTTGCCACCGAAGAGATCCAGACCAAGATACTGGACCCTGTCACATGCTCTGTTTCTGATTACCCAGACTTAGACAAATCTTCACTCTGACTTCTGGTATGATCCATTGATGTAATGCATATGTGTAAGATGGATTTAGTTGCCATTAATGATAACATCTGTCATGCCTAGCAGTGTCTCTTGCCAACAATTTTGTGATGGGATTGCCAACATGATTTAATATTTGTAGTGGTGGACAGATTTTCAAAGATGGCACATTTCATACCTTGTAAGAAGACAACTGATGTAGTTCATGTAGTTGATCTATTTTTCAAAGAGATTGTGAGATTACATGGGTTACCTAAGAGCATAGTTTCAGACAGAGACACCATATTTCTTGGATACTTTTGGAAGGCACTTTGGAAGAAGATGAAGACAAATTTGAAGTTCAGTTTAGAATTTCATCCAAAGACTGATGGATAGACATAGGTAGTGAATAGGAGTTTGGGAAACTTGTTGAGATGTTTGGTTGGAGAGAAGATAGGAAGTTAGGATTTTGTTCTTTCACAAGCAGAGTTTGCATACAATAATTTAGTAAATAGGATAATTGGAAGAACACCTTTTGAGATTGTTACCAGAACAAACCCTAGAGGAGTTGTAGAGTTGAGAGAGATTAGTATGGAAGAAAAGAGAAGTGCAGAAGTAAAAGAATTGGCAGAACATATGAAGACAATGCATGATCAGGTTAAGAAGCATTTGGAGGAGATGAACAACAAATATAAAGAACAAGTAGATGAGAAGAGAAGACATAAGGAATTTGAAGTCAGAGATAAAGTGATGGTATACTTGAGAAAAGAAACATTTCTAGTTGGGACATATAACAAGTTGAGGATGAAGAAGTTTGGACCTTGCAAGATAATTAGAAAATTTGATTCAAGAAATGCCTATGAAGTTGAATTACCAGAGACATTGGTGTAGACACCCAAATTTGTCCATGTCTTGCAACACTGTGAGGCCGATATATTTCACTTCCCTATTTTGATCATTTTACTTTATAGTTGGTGACATTATCAGACTCTTAGAGACTATTGATTTCCATTATGCAGATTAGGCTATATTTCCTGATTTGGATTTGTTTTGATTAGTTATGTGATGACTTGATTAGATCATATTTTGATGCTATTATGATGTTAGACATGTGAGATACATTTGATGATGATTATTGATATGATTACGAGTTCATTACATGGATTTATTATTTGATGATGATTATGTGACATTAGATAGAAAATGCAAATTTTAATCTTAATTATGATGTGAATGATTAATGTTGTATGCAATGACATGACTTTAATTTCTGTTGCTTCGGCTATGATTTATCCATGATGTGATTGACCACTTAATCTAGTTGTGCAGGTTATATTCCTAGGCCACGGGAAATCAGAGGTAGTTTTCATAGATATGTTATTCCCTATAAAACTGATCCATTCCCAAGAGGGATGAGGATCACGTTTGAACGGATGATGCTTTTGTGCATGCTTGATTTATTTATTTGGCCTAGTTACCCTTTTTTAAATTGAATTATATCATGTGTTGTATATTTATAGTTGATTTACACCATTTGGTGTTATTTTTATTTGTGGGCTATTTAAAAGTGATTTTATACCTCTCTAGGTGTGTATTAGTGCCCCAAACTTACCCTAGGTGGTAACCCTAGGGTCTAGGGTCAATTTTGACTAACTAAACCCTAGGGTAACTCACTTTTGGTCACTCTAAACTTGGGTTTAGTAAAAGTGACGAATTTTGGAAATGGCTAAGGATGGGAGATGAGTCATGCTTTGGGAAAGACCCATCTCCCTTCCCAAAGTTTGGGGATCCCTTCACCAAGAAGACTTTGGAGGTCTTCAAGACCCCCAAGTGTGTGGTATCTCCCTCCAAGACTCTCACACACATGTGAGAACATCTTGGAGGGAGATGGCTCTCTTGGAGAATAAGAGGATGCCATGTGGCATCCCTTATCCTCATGGAGGCTTGAAGGGAGTTGCCACCTCTCCACTTGGTCTCTCACACATGTGTGAGAGCACAAGTAGATAAGGTGAGGGTTTGAATGGATTAGAGGGTGACACTTGTCACCATCACACTCCTTCTCCCTTGCAAGTGGCATGGGATGAGGAAGGAGAAGGTGACAAGTGTCACCTTCTCATTCCTCAAGGCCGAATTTGAAGGCCTATTTTATCTCCTCTTGGAGAGGAGTTGGGGGGTTCTTTTATTTTTAGAAGTTCTTTCTATTTTGGGGAGGTTTTGGGAGTGTGGAAGAAATTTTGGAGGCTTGGAGAAGCTTGGAGCTCTTCTTCAAATGTGCTTCCATTTTTAGGGCTTTTGAAGGTAAGCTCCATGGCAATAGCCATTTCCCTATGCATGTTTTATTTATTTGAATGTGTTGGAAATTTATGTTTGGTGTTATTTTTTCATTTTTGTGTGGGTTGGGAGTTGGTAAGAGCACCTCCATTTGGAGGTAAGGCTCAACTCATATGGGGTGCGGGAGAGTGAACCTCCTTGAGGTCACCTCCCTATTGTTGTACTATTTATAGCCTTAAGGGCATTCTATGGTGGTTGGGAAAAATTTGGATGGCAAGAGTGCCATGATGGTTTTGAGATTTATGGAGATATGTATACTTTTACTATGGCTTGAGGCCTTGATATTTTGTAGTTTTTGGAGTTCTTGGGGTGACCTTTTGAGTTGAGGGGTCCACTCCCCTACCCCCTCCAAACTCAATTTATTAAGTTTTATTATGTGCAAAATCTATGGGAGTACATTTCGTGTGTTTGGAAATTTCTTTGTTGTGGTGTGTTTGTGAAACCATGTGAATCCTACCTCCCTAGCTCTGGGGTGACCCACTAACAGGTCTATGGTAGGGAGGAGGGCATTCCTTCATGGCTTGGTTGTCCCTCCATTGTTTAGTTTCTTGCAGGTTTAATTTGGTGATCCTTGGGGCTTGGGAGATGTCATATTTGTTGATGTTATAATGTTATTGTGGCTATTTGAGAACCATGGCCAAAGAGATGACCTATTTGTTGTTGGTCAAAGGAGAAAAGAGAGAAATTACTCTCTTAATATGTATTGTTTAAATGGTTTTAATGTTATATTCCATCTTGTTGTGGTTACAAAAATGTAAGAGGTGTTGTTGTTTTTATTCCAAAATGTTGCTATGTGAAGTGAAATAAATTATGTGCATTTAAACATAAGGAAAAGTCTGCATCTAGGTTGCTGTGAGAAAGTTGTATTGTTGCAAAAATCTATTATATTTTCTAGTTTTATTATTGCAGTGAGGAGTTTTATGTTGAATGTGAATAAAAGTCGTTGCAATAAAATATTAAGTTGCTGGTTGTATTATGGTTGCAAATTAAAAAAAAGGGGATTGTATAGTTGTTTTATTTCAAAAAGAAATTAGTTTAATCTATATATCTCTGTGTATTTCAAAAAGAAAATAGTTTAATCTATATAGTTGTGTGTAATTCAAAAAGAAAATAGTTAAATATACACTTTCATTTGGAAAGGAAAGTTATGAGTTAAGTTTTGTTATTTTATTTTTGCATACTAGTAAGTAGATAGAGTTGAGAAAAATATATAAATATAAAAATACATACCTATTCATAAATATTTTCATGTATATTTGACCTAGTTGTATTTCAACTTTCAAAACATAGTTCATGTGTGACTGTGAGGATTATATATATATATATGTGTGTGTGTGTGTGTGTGTGTGTGTGTGTGTGTGTGTGTGTGTGTGTGTGTTTTCTAGATGAATAGAAGAAATAAATTTTACCTATGTATATATATGTTCAATGCATATTAATATTTTAATAGACAAAAATAAAATACAGAAAGTAAAGAGATTTACATGGATTGCGTGAGGGAAGTCCAAAGGAGGGGTAGTGAACAGCGAACTTAGAAGAGTTCATGCCTTTCTTTTTGTTTTGTTTTATTGTATATAAAAAAAAGAGGAATGCTGGGGACGATGGCCAAGCTATCGCCGCCCCTGTGAGGGTTTAGACTCGGGTGGGGGGAGGGGGGGACGACCCCCTTAACTTTTGCTACTATTAAAACACAAAAAGAAAATGGACATCCCTTCCCCCTTTGCCACCGAAAGGTCATCGAGCTTGCTCGGCTTGGATTCTTTGATACCTGCAAAATATTAAAAAAGAAAGACATATATACATACACACACTAGGTATCATAATCCTGCTGCAACAAAATATATATATATATACACATGAAAATTTTACAGTGATTCTATCATAAATATATGTATATAAACACAAAAAAATGGGGGGCTATTAGACCAGAGATATATACAATGGATATACCTCACTGAGGTATGCATCCATGGCTGCCATAAAAATTTAGTTGAAAACCCTACCCTTGCAAACACGATGAACAAAATGGAGGAGACAAAATGAAAGAAAAAGAAAAAAAAATCTATCTAACAAAATAAATAACAAAAGTGTATCCATTCTTTTTCCCCTGTGTTTAGTCTTCTTTCATGGCTGCCCACATGCTTGACCTACAACAAAATGCAGAAGGAAGAAGAAGAAAAGAGTAGAAAGAGAACAAATGAGAGAGGAAAAAAATAGATTGGAAAAGAAAGATATTAGGGTTTCTCATAAGGAAATGAATATTTTATTAAGAAGGATTTTAGGGTTGGGGTTGAATATGGAAATAAATATATTTGGAAATTTTCTGCATGGGAATAATTCATTTCCTCTTCTCATTCTTTTTAACTTTTTATTATTAAGAGAGATATTTTAGATGGGCTTTTTGTTTTGTATACTTAGACTTTTGCCTTTTTATTTTTATTATTCATTATGTGGTGGATTAATTTATGATTTTAAATTTTAAATTTAGAATTATCTCTTAAATCTTTTGTTTTGTTTTTTTTATTATTATTGTCTTTTTATTTATTATTTTAGTGGGAATTAAATTTTAAACTTAGGCCTTTTTATTTATTGTAGTGGGATTTTCTCCATGGAGTTTTATTTTACTTATTTAAATAGCTTATGTAATTGATTTAATTATTCTAATGGAATTTAGTGGGAATAAATAGCTTATGTAATTGATTTAATTATTCCAATGGAATTTAGTGGGAACTTATGTTAAGGGAAATTTTTTTATCAATTCGAACTTTTTTAAAATTAATTGAATTGTACTTAATTTTTAAAGGATGAGTTTATTTTCTTTGGTGAACATTAGAGTTGGAATAAAATAGGTTAATTATTATTATGGTTTGATCAAAGAGGGGTGTTGGGGTATATTAAGTTTGGAGTGTATGTTTAAATTTCAATTTAATTTTCTCAAAATGGTTAGCTAGGTTATTGTTTTTAAATTATTTGACGTTGGGGCTTTGCATTTTATTAAATTAATACTTAATTGATGTAATTAGTTTATTCAATTAATTTATCCCAAGCCTTTAAACCTAGAAATTAATAGGGATTTTATTTAATAGGGATTATGGTAAATTGCGTTGGGAATTTAATTTAATGTCTTTATGATGTAGTGAATTTAATTAATTTTTATTTAATCTATTGGGTTAAGGAAAAAAAAAATGTTAATGTGATAATGGTTATTTTAGAGAGCGTGATTATTATTAATTAATTTAGTTTGAAAGGTTCGTAGTAGGAATTCATTTTAAAATTAATTCCCATGTACACCCGAGAGGCGTTATGCTGCTAGATTTTTCTAGAATCCTAGTGTGGTTAAATAGATGATTTAATTATGTATTAGTGTTATTTTCATGTCCTAGATATATTTAGATTAATTATTTTTGTTCTAGTTCCTATGTTTTGATTTCAAAACATGTCGAAATCACACCACTCATTTAGGAAAACTTAGGGTTTGGATCAAATCGATTCTAACCCTAATGATGACACTTCTCGCGTCGCATGAACCCACTTAGTAGGCTATCTTCATGTAGGGGAATGCAGAAGGTATTCGCACTACTCTGAAGTTGGATTGGCATGTTTACGCCTTATGCATATTTCCACCGAGCATGTTGACGTGTGCGAGGGGGTTTCTTGGGATACGTGGAAAAGTTTTTGATATTTCATGTCATGACCACATGACAAATGTGGACATGACGTGTGTGGTGTGTCGTGACCGCATGGGAAATGTGGGCATGACATTTGGTATCAGAGCTAGGTTTAAACACTGGGCTTGTTTGGGCACATTATTATTTCCACAACTTTGATTAATTTGTAATTACCTCATTTTTTGTAGGATACCTCCCCGATGAGCTCGGTGAGTGCATTCACGCCGCATGGAGTCCGTAGAGGTTCATAGTGACTCTTCAGCTGATGGTCAGGGGCCGCTGACACCATAGGCACAATAGGCACCACAGGCCCCACCTATAGCTGATATTGGTCCGTAGATATTACAGGCACTTCAGGCAGTGTGAGATAGGCTACCGCTGACCACAATTGAGTCATGCATAGAGCCACATATTGAGCCCCGCATTGAACCACGAGAGGAGCCATGTGTGGAGCCACAAGTAGAGTCACGTGTGGAGCCACGTGTGGATCCCTGTGTTGAGCCGCAAGAGGCAGAATGTGTGGAGCCATATGTTAAGGTACTAGATACAATGGCAGAGGAGGTTGGATCGGTCTACAGGGCCCGTAGTAGGAGCCCTCCCCATCATGCTAGGTGTGAGGAGGTAGTGAGAGTGGAGCAGATTGTTCACAGACCTTATGGTTTTTATGCGGATGAGCCTATTAGATGGCACAGAGATCAAGGAGACCCTATCAGGGATTTGTTGAGACTGAATCCACCTACATTCATTGGGACCACAAAGGGAGCTGAAGCTAAGGCTTGGCTCATCAGCCTAAACATATGCTTCATGTTGTGTCCTTATGAGGGCAACACAAAGGCACATGTGGTAGTCCACCTGTTGCAAGATGTAGCATCTACTTGGTGGTGCACTAAGGAGTGCAAGCACTGTCTATTATTGGACACACTCACATAGGAGACATTCATTAAGCACTTCAATGCATGATATTTATCAGATCACTACAGGAAGTGTCGCATAGATGAGTTTCACGACCTTCAGCAGAGAGGGCTTACTGTAACTTAGTATGAGGGTAGGTTCATTGAGTTGTCTCATTATGCGGAGTATCTCCATGATGAGAAACACCTGGTTCATAAGTTTATCAGAGGGTTGAACCATGGGATAGCAGGGCCTATGTGTATGGAAGACCCCCAGACATTGAGTGATGCTACTGAGAAGGCATACATAGCTGAGGAGATATAGGGACGAGGGCAGAGTTCACGCCCTGAGTTTCAAGATCATGGGCAGCATCAACATCAGCAAAGTTACTGCAGACCACCACCACCACCTCAAAAAGGAGGGTTTAGTTCCACACTTCTACCTCCTAGACCTCCACAGTAGCAGCAGCAGTATCAGCGGGGTCCATGCAGAGACCGGCAACAACAAACACCTGCTGCAGGACCTGTACAGTTGTAGCAGTCCTTTGGAGGATCACAAAGTTCCATGGGTCGACCTGAGCAGTAGCAGTCGAGCAGGACATAGATAGTACATGTTCAGGCTCAAGGACCATGCTATGTTTGTGGTGGAGTGGGACATCTAGCCAGAGAGTGCCCACAGGGCTTTACAGCAGGGGGATAGCCTCGTGCTGAAAGATCTGAGCTGACAGTTGGAGATGTGGGTAGATCCCACCACATGTTTGCAGTGGTTGATAACCACGAGGCTGACTTTTAGTCCCTCGTTATCGAGACTACAAGTAGAGGTAGATGGGCAGTTAGCTTTAGATCCAATTCACATATTGGCTCGTTAGACGCTAGGCCTTCAAGGTTGAGAGCTGGACCAGGTTAAGGTCCAGTGGGATCGTTATGATGAGGTCACATCGACTTGGGAGGATGCAGCTAGTTTGAGGGCACTCTTTCCTCACCTTTTTGATGACTTCCAGGAGGAAGTTTAGTCTTAGGGGGGAGGATGTGAGGGCGATATATTTCACTTCCCTATTTTGATCATTTTACTTTACAGTTGGTGACATTACCAGACTCTTAGAGACTATTGATTTCCATTATGCAGATTAGACTATATTTCCTAATTTGGATTTGTTTTGATTAGTTATGTGATGACTTGATTAGATCATATTTTGATGCTATTATGATGTTAGACATGTGAGATACATTTAATGATGATTACTGATATCATTACGAGTTCATTATGTGGATTTATTATTTGATGATGATTATGTGACATTAGATAGAAAATGCAAATTTTAATCTTAATTATGATGTGAATGATTAATGTTGTATGCAATGACATAACTTTAATTTCTGTTGCTTCGGCTATGATTTATCCATGATGTGATTGACCGCTTGATCTAGTTGCGCAGGTTATATTCCCAGGCCACGGGAAATCAGAGGTATTTTTCACACATATGTTATTCCCTGTAAAACTGATCCATTCCCAAGAGGGATGAGGATCATGTTTGAACGGATGATGCTTTCGTGCATGCTTGATTTATTAATTTGGCCTAGTCACCCTTTTTAAAACTGAATTATATCATGTGTTGTATATTTATAGTTGATTTACACCATCTAGTGTTATTTTTATTTGTGGGCCATTTAAAAGTGATTTTATACCTCCCTAGTTGTGTATTAATGTCCCAAACTTACCCTAGGTGGTAATCCTAGGGTCTAGGGTCAATTTTGACTAACTAAACCCTAGGGTAACTCACTTTTGGTCACTCTAAACTAGGGTTTAGTAAAAGTGACGAATTTTTGCAATGGCTAAGGATGGGAGATGAGTCATGCTTTGGGAAAGACCCATCTCCCTTCCCAAAGTTTGGGGATCCCTTAAACAAGAAGACTTGGGAGGTCTTTAAGACCCCCAAGTGTGTGGGATCTCCCTCCAAGACTCTCACACATGTTTGAGAGCACCTTGGAGGGAGATGGCTCTCTTGGAGAATAAGAGGATGCCATGTGGCTTCCCTTATCCTCATGGAGGCTTGAAGGGAGTTACCACCTCTCCACTTAGTCTCTCACACATGTGTGAGAGAACAAGTGGATACGGTGAGGGTTTGAATGGCTTGGAGGGTGACACTTGTCACCCTCACACTCCTTCTCCCTTGCAAGTGGCATGGGATGAGGAATGAGAAGATGACAAGTATCAACTTCTAATTCCTCAAGGCCAAATTTGAAGGCCTATTTTATCTCCTCTTGGAGAGGAGTCGGGGGTTCTTTTCTTTTTGGAAGTTCTTTCTATTTTGGGGAGGTTTTGGGAGTGTGGAAGAAGTTTTGGAGGCTTGGAGACTTGGAGAAGCTTGGAGCTCTTCTTCAAACATGCTTCTATTTTTAGGGCTTTTGAAGGTAATATCCATGGCAATAGTCATTTCCCTATGCATGTTTTATTTATTTGAATGTGTTGGAAATTTATGTTTGGTGTTATTTTTTCATTTTTGTGTGGGTTGGGAGTTGGTAAGAGCACCTCCATTTGGAGGTACTCGTATGGGGTGGGGGAGAGTGAAACTCCTCAAGGTCACCTCCTTATTGTTGTACTATTTATAGCCTTGAGGGCATTCTATGGTGGTTGGGAAAAATTTGGATGGCAAGAGTGCCATGATGGTCTTGAGATTTATGGAGATATGTATATTTTTACTATGGCTTAAGGCCTTGAGATTTTGTGGTTTTTGGAATTCTTGGGGTGACCTCTTGAGTTGAGGGGTCCACTCCCCTACCCCCTCCAAACTCAATTTATTGAGTTTTATTATGTGCAAAATCCATGGGTTTACATTTTGTGTGTTTGGAAATTTTTTTGTTGTGGTGTGTTTGTGAAACCGTGTGAATCCTACCTCCCTAGCTTCGGGGTGACCCACTAGCGGGTCTATAGTAGGGAGGAGCATTCCTTCGTGGCTTGGTTGTCCCTCCATTGTTTAGTTTCTTGCAGGTTTAATTTGGTGATCCTCGGGGCTTGGGAGATGTCATATTTGTTGGTGTTGTAATGTTATTGTGGCTATTTGAGAGCCATGGCCAAAGAGATGACCTATTTGTTGTTGGTCAAAGGAGAAAAGAGAGAAATTACTCTCTTAATATGTATTGTTTAAATGGTTTTAATGTTATATTCCATCTTGTTGTGGTTGCAAAAATGTAATATGTGTTGTTGTTTTTATTCCAAAATGTTGCTGTGTGAAGTTAAATAAATTCTGTGCATTTCAACATAAGGAAAAGTTCGCATCTAGGTTGCTATGAGAAAGTTGTATAGTTGCAAAAATATATTATATTTGCTAGTTTTATTATTGCTATGAGGAGTTTTATGTTGAATGTGAATAAAAGTTGTTGCAATAAAATATTAAGTTGCTGGTTGTATTATGGTTGCAAATAAAAAAAGGGGATTATATAGTTGTTGTTTTATTTAAAAAATAAATTAGTTTAATCTATATAGCTCTGCGTATTTCAAAAAGAAAATAGTTTAATCTATATAGCTATGTGTAATTCAAAAATAAAATAGTTAAATATACACTTTCATTTGGAAAGGAAAGTTATGAGTTAAGTTCTGTTATTTTATTTTTGCATACCAGTAAGTAGATAGACTTGAGAAAAATATATAAATATAAAAATACATACCTGTTCATATATATTTTCATGTATATTTGACCTAGCTGTATTTCAACTTTCAAAACATAGTTCATGTGTGACTGTGAGGCCATTATGCTGGAAGGAATGTGTTTTCTGGATGAATAGAAGAAATAAATTTTACCTATGTATATATATGTTCAATGCATATTAATATTTTAATAAACAAAAATAAAATACAGCAAGTAAAGAGATTTACATGGATTGCGTGAGGGAGTCCAGAGGAGGGGCAGCGAACAGTGAACTCAGAAGAGTTCATGTCTTTCTTTTTGTTTTGTTTTATTGTATATAAAAGAAAAGAGGAATGCTGGGGGCGACGGCCAAGCTGTCGCCGTCCCTGTGAGCGTTTAGACTCAAGTGGGGGGAGGAGGGGACAACCCCCTTAACTTTTGCTACTGTTAAAACACAAAAAAAATGGACATCCCTTCCCCCTTTGCCATCAAAAGGCCGTCGACCTTGCCTGGCCTAGATTCTTTGATACCTGCACAATATTAAAAAAGAAAGACATATATACATACACTCACTGGGTATCTTATTCCTGCTGCAACAATATATATATATATACATAAAAAATTTACAGTGATTCTATCATATATATATATATAAACATAAAAAAATGGGGGGCTATTAGACCAGAGATATATATACAATGGGTATACCTAACTGAGATATGCATCCATGGCTACCATAAAAATTTAGTTGAAAACCCTACCCCTGCAAGCAAGATGAACAAAATGGAGGAGACAAAATGAAAGAAAAAGAAAAAAAATCTATGTAACAAAACAAATAACAAAAATGTATCCATTCTTTTTCCCTTGTGTTTAGTCTTCTTTCATGGCTGCCCACATGCTTGACCTGCAACAAGATGTAGAAGGAAGAAAAAGAAAAGAGTAGAGAGAGAACAAATGAGAGGAAAAAAAAATAGATTGGAAAAGAAAGATATTAGGGTTTCTCATAAGGAAATGAATATTTTATTAAGAAGGATTTTAGGGTTGGGGGTGAATATGGAAATAAATATATTTGTGAATTTTGTGCACGAAATAATTCATTTCCTATTCTCATTCTTTTTAACTTTTTATTATTGAGAGAGATATTTTAGATGGGCTTTTTGTTTTGTATACTTAGACTTTTGCCTTTTTATTTTTATTATTCATTATGTGGTGGATTAATTTGTGATTTTAAATTTTAAATTTAAAATTATTTCTTAAATCTTTTGTTTTGTTTTTTATTATTATTGCCTTTTTATTTATTATTTTAGTGGGAATTAAATTTTAAACTTAGGCCTTTTTATTTATTGTAGTGGGATTTTCTCCATGGAGTTTTATATTATTTATTTAAATAGCTTATGTGATTGATTTAATTATTCTAATGGAATTTAGTGGGAATAAATAGCTTATATAATTGATTTAATTATTCTAATGGAATTTAGTGGGAACTTATGTTAAGGGAAATTTTTTTAGCAATTCAAACTTTTAAAAAATTAATTGAATTGTACTTAATTTTTAAAGGATGAGTTTATTTTGTTTGGTGAACATTAGAGTTGGAATAAAATAGGTTAATTGTTATTATTTTTTGATCAAAGAGGGGTGTTGGGGTATATTAAGTTTGGAGTGAATGTTTAAATTTCAATTTAATTTTCTCAAAATGGTTAGCTAGGTTATTGTTTTTAAATTATTTTAGATGTTGGAGCTTTGCATTTTATTAAATTAATACTTAATTGATGTAATTAGTTTATTCAATTAATTTATCCCATGCCTTTAAACCTAGAAATTAATAGGGGTTTTATTTAATGGGGATTATGGTAAATTGCGTTGGGAATTTAATTTAAGTATTAGAATTTATTATTTAATTTAATGTCTTTATGATGTAGTGAATTTAATTAATTTTGATTTAATCTATTAGGTTAAGGCAAAAAAAATGATAATGTGATAATGGTTATTTTAGAGAGCGTAATTATTATTAATTACTTTAGTTTGAAAGGTTCGTAGTAGGAATTCATTTTAAAATTAATTCCCATGTACGTCCGAGAGGCGTTATACTACCAGATTTTTCTGGAATATGAGTGTGGTTAAATAGATGATTTAATTATGCATTAGTGTTATTTTCATGTCCTAGATATATTTAGATTAATTATTTTTGTTCTAGTTCCTATGTTTTGATTTTGAAACATGTCAAAATTACACCACTCATTTAGGAAAACTTAGGGTTTGGATCAAATCGATTCTAACCCTAATGGTGACGCTTCTCACATTGCATGAACCCACTTAGTAGGTTATCATCACGTAGGGGAATGCGAAAGGTATTCACACTACTCTGAAGTTGGATTGGCATGTTTACACCTTATGGATATTGCCACCAAGCATGCTAACGTGTGCGAGGGGGTTTGTTGGGATACATGGAAAAGTTTTTGATATTTCATGTCATGACCACATGACAAATGTGGACATGACATGTGTGTGGCATGTCGTGACCACATGGGAAATGTTGGCAGGACAAACATCTAGTCAAAAACATTATTTAGACATCATTTAGCATTTTGTCCTAATCCCACTTATCCATTAGCTAATTAATTAAATAAATTTTATTTACTTAATTAAAATCCCATCCTTATCCCACTTAGCCAATTAATTAAATAAATTTTATTTATTTAATTAATTTCACATTCATAATCCCACTTTCCAATTAATTAAATAAATTTTATTTATTTAATTAATTTCCACATCATATCCCAATCCTATCCTAATCATCTTCCCAATTAATTTTCTAACTCATATCCCAACTAATTTGAATTAGGTCCTCACCTCTCACCTCATTCCAACACTTGTCCACCTCTTAATTAAATCATGTGTGGTAGTACAACTTTCATTTAAAATCCTTCACATGTACAACTAATGGGACCTAATTTTAGTATTTGTGTATATGGTCACACCTAAGCCCCATCCTCCTTTGTACACTTGTCACATGACTACACCTTCCTTGAAGAGTGGGAATAATTAATCAATCATCGTCATCCACATCATCCATTTAGCCTTTTAATCTCAACCATCCATTTGAACCAAGCCTTTCCTATAAATCAACCCCCTCATAAGCTATTTGTAAGATGCATTAAGCTGGAGTATCCTTATGCTGCTAAAATCACATTAGAGCCTTTGCATCTATCATCCATTATCATCATCTTCCATCTATCAATCATTCATCTATCATCTTTATCTTATCATTATGCTGCAGAAGTGAGCACCCAACATTCCTCCAACAATTATCCTTCAAAATCTTTCATGCTCATGCGAGGTGGAGAAGAGCAATGGAGATAAATCAAGCATAGCATGGAGACCGGTTTGCATTTATATTTGTTATTTTGATTTTCATGTTGTCTTGTGCTTCATTGTGCATTGTTAGAGTTTTATTATTGTTGATTATACATTTACCCTAATTTACAATTTTACCCTAACTACATTTGGCTCGTCCGGTGTATGCACTTTGATTTGTAGGTTGAAGATATTTTATATTGCTGATTTTCTTTATTTAGGACCAGATTTGTTGTGGAGGGTTTTCTATTTTACACAGGTCCTAGAAAAAGGAGATCTTAGATTCATTGGAAAAAGGACTTCGCGAGCTTTCTGAAAAGTGGTTACAATAAAGATTTGGCTTAGTATTTGAGTTATGATGATTTGAAGTTGACCCTGCGATTCTTATTTTTCAGAAATTTTTGACGCGTGACTTTTTTAAAAAAAATCATATCTTCCAATCTAGCTAACCAAATCACATTCTATTTTTTGCAGCTGGTTAGAAATATTTAAATCCATTTTCCTATATCATTATTTTTTAGATATATGGTACAAATGGATTTTTTGTCAAAAAAATATATTTTTTTTCAAACCCTAGTTTATGACATAACTTTTGCATATGAAGTCCAATTTGAGAAAAAAAAAATTGATATTAATTAGAAAATCGTAAGGCATCTCATGGCCATATCTATTTTGTTGTTGGATGATATTATTTGCTGATTTTTTGTAGGGT
Source organism: Cunninghamia lanceolata (assembly GCA_027924645.1). Taxonomy (NCBI): domain Eukaryota; kingdom Viridiplantae; phylum Streptophyta; class Pinopsida; order Cupressales; family Cupressaceae; genus Cunninghamia; species Cunninghamia lanceolata. The sequence continues at coordinate 5,619,252 of BSBN01000501.1, read as the reverse complement.
TTATTTTTTTAATCTTAACACTTTTTCATTGCAAACTTCAAACAAGCATAACTTTTGCATTTTTTATCCTTTTTCAGGGATTTTTTTTTAAAAGTGCATGAATTTTTTTGAATTTTTTGTTTATGCAATCCATTCTGCTGTATAAGGTCATCTTAATTAGAATTTATTAGATTTCATCTTTTTCACATAACAATCTTCATGTGCAAGTTTTCTTGGTCTTTTTTTATTTTTGTGACTTGTAGGTGAGTCAAAGGAGCTAGAGCAACATTTGGATCAGTCACATCATCAAGTTGGAAAGAAAAATAATCAGGTGCATTCATTCTAATATTTCATCTCTTAATCTTGTTTGATCACATATTTTGGATTTTGGGCTTAAAATGAACAACTTGCTTGCAATCACATAAAAAAAATTGGGCTTAAAATGAACAAGTGTCTTCTATCACATTTTGACTTGGGATCTAAAATGAACAAGTTCTTGAATTGTCATCCACACATCTTATTTTTAAGGAGAACTAACAACTGTGAGTGTAAATCAAGTGACACCTCACTTAGTTTGATTTTGTCATACCCTATCTAGGAGGCCTGCTTGGAAGCACACCACTCCAAGGGACAACCTCAATTGAGGCTAAATCAAAAGACACCCTCATTGGGAGTTGGAATCTTGTCACTCTTGGCTAAGCCTCAAAGAACTTTATACCTTTGGGAAGTGAAGATGAAGGGTGGGTTACCTCTTTCTCCCGGTTGTGTGGCAAGATTTTGCTTTCAATTCCTTAGTCAACCTTGTCCAATCTAGCCTAAGACCTAATTGGCCATACCCACTTGAGTAGACATTAGGCTTATTGATGTGTTTTCAAGTGCTTTCCTAATAATCATCACATTTCATTTTCAAGGTTAAAATTGCTTGTGTGTCTTGCGTGAGTGATTCGTGTGTGTATATGCATAATCATTTGTTTGAACATTGCCAAATCAAGCTATAAACACCAAACACATAAACAAGTAATCATATCCTAATCATATCCAAATCAATTTCGTCCTAGTCACTTTCATCATAATCATCAAATCAACTTCATCCAAACAATCAACATCATCATTGAATCATAATCAAGCACTTACCAAAAATGTCTTAAGACTTAAACACTTGTGTGACAACATGCCAACATTTGAAAACCAAGTACTAAAGCTCATACTCCAACTTCACAAAGCTCAAACAATCCAATCACCTCTAAGACAACAAACCATTCAAGATGCCAATGACATGATCCAACAACTTCAACAAACAAGCCAATCACCTCAAATGCGACAACTCATAGCACAAGCCCAATACCTCATGGCCACTTGTCAAACCCAACAAGCACATCATCCTCTATCCATTCAACATCAACCAATGCCACCTCAACCTTACATGTCATCACCATCAACTTCACACCAACCATTACCCTATGCAATCCTTCCACCACAACACCATCAACCAATTCAACAATTTCAACCATCACATCAAGAAATTCAACTACAACAACATCAACCAATTCAACAAATCCAACAATCACAACAACCCATTCAACAATTCCAACAACAACAAATCATATTACAACAACAAATCCAAACATCATCTCAACCTCAACAAATTCCACCTCAATCCTATGTGTCATCCACCTTAACTTCATACCAACCTAATTCATCTACCTATCATGACAATTCCATATCAAACTATGCCACATCAACAAATCAACCTTCACCCAACATTATCCAATTCCTCATTCTAACATTCCAACACATCACCAAACCCATCCACAAGGCAACCAAGTGTCATCACAACAAGAACATGTAATCCCAAATCCACCTTGGCAACAAGATCAAATGCCCTCAACTTCATACCAACCCCAAGACCTTTTCTCTACATATCCCACCATTTCATCCAACCACCAAGACTATCAATGGCCTCCACAACAAGCACAAGTGAGCCTAAGTCCACCTTTGCAACAAGAAGCATATCCAAGTCCAAGTGGCCTCTTGTACATAAATCAAAGCCCAAGTTATCCTATGCAAGACTTAATTACCTTTGACAAGGGAGATACCAATCTAGAGTGGCCTCCACCATCCAATCCCATGCCAACACATGAGCCAACAAGTCCTATCCCAACACCACCATGTGATCCCATTCCTAGTCCATTAATCTCTCTACCTTCCAAACCACCAAGCCCTCCATTACCTTCATCACCATGTCATTCTAATCCTTCACCAAAGGATGCGGCTGAGATAGTTTTACAAAGGATGCTTGAAGTAAAACTCATTGAAATTCCTGAAGTCAAACCATGTGAAGAAAGTCCATATGATGAACATGATTATTGTGCATACCATAGGACCAAAGGCCATAATACAAATAAATGCCCAATATTTGTCCCAATTTTTACAAGGTGTATTGACATACAATAAGAGAACAATATATATCCAATCTCATTATCCCTCCATCTAATCCTAATCCTAATCCATCCAACCCTATTATCTCTCCATCCAATCAAAATCCTAATCTTAAGCCTACAAACCCATCCACCCTTATTATCCATCCACTATATTGCCCATTTACCCATACACTTGCAAAGGATGTGATCCATTGGCTATTAGCAAGGAACAACTCATCCCCATATCAAACATCTATTTAAGAGCCCTCCATTAACATGCCTAGCCCTTCAAGCTCATCATGTGGCCTACAAGCCATCAAGCCTATTCAAGGACCTCCCATAAGTCCAAGTCAAGAGTCATCATGTTCCCATGTTATTGACCAAGAACATGTCAAGCCTATCCAAGCATTATCCACTTCCATTCAAGCAACCCAAGAGGTATGTCAAAGGTTTAATCCTAAGCATGTGGAAAAATTAAGCCCTAGTCCAACTCAAGATCAAATCACTTTTATGCAACCCATCCATAACATGTATCTTTTCCATGATCAAGATGATATCCATAATGATGAGCCTATCCATGATCCACTTGATCCTATCCATCTCCCAACAACTATCCTTGAGAAAGGTATCCAAATTCAACCTATCCATAACATTTACCTTCTTTATGATCAAGATGATACCTATAAAGAAGCTATCCATGAGCACCTTGATCCTATCCATAATCCTATAATCCATGAGCAAGATATCCAAATTGCTCATAGTCATCTGCCATCTAACCCTATCCATAATGAGCAAATATCCACTTGTCATGATGAGACACTTGTCCCCCAAGTAAGCATAAAAGATCAAATAAATAACTTGGATCTTAGTGAACACAATGCAAATCAATCTCCTAATGATCCTCCTTCCACATCCACCATTTATTCCACTTTAATTCCACCAACATATCCACTTGGTCTTACCACTTTCATCCATGAATGTTCTTCCTTAGAGAAAAAACAACCTTTGTCCTCCACTTCACCTTCTCCATCCAATAATGAACTCAAGTCTAATGTTCAAAACACACCAAGTCCCATTGTCCATAGCATACTTTGAAACATGAACTACCAAGGTAAAGGCCTAGGCCTTTATGAACAAGGTATTTTGGAGCTAAACCATGTCAAGATTCCTCCATGCTCATATGGCCTTGGATATATACCCCAAGGTAAACACTTTAAAGATGTTGGTAATTCCTCCATCCCTCCTAAGTCCATTTTCCATCACAAACCACATCATATACCCAAAACATATGTAGTCATTCCACCTCCATCAAATTAAAAATGTCAAAAGCATGTGACCATACACCTTCCACCATCCAATTTACCTATGTTACTTCCAACACCTAACATCCCTCCATCTGATTTACCTCTGTTACTTCCACCTCCATCAACCTACAAATCTCAAAAGCATTTGACCATACACCTTCCACCATCAACTTTACATCCATTACTTCCAACTCCTAGCATCCCACTATCCACTTTATCTCAACTCCTTCCAACTCCTAATATCCCTCCATCCACTTTGCCTCCATTTCTACCAATGCTTAATTATCCATTTATCCAAAAATACATTCCTAATCATGGGCACCAAATGCACATATTGTTTAAACATGAAGCTTCCACTAATTTCACCAAACCCATGGGATTCCAAAAGAAAATTTTGGATGCCTCCTTTCATAAAGCCAAAAATCCTAAGGGTCCAAATGCCTTGGGACATCAATGCCAAAAGTCAAAGCAAAGTACATTTACAAAGCTATCCAAACCACTACCCAAGCAAGTCTTCACCAAAAAAGGTCAAAACTAAAATGGTTTGGGTCCCTAAGCAAAGAGAAAGCAAGTCAAATGAGGCATCCTTATCCACCTCTCAAAAATCTAAATCATCCCCTTCCATCCAAAAATCCCCTTCCATCCAAAAATGCCATTCCATACAAAAGTTTCAACTTTCTAAATCCCACAAGCAAAGAAAAAATCATAAAAATACTAAGTCTATGTGGGTGCCTAAATCACTTAATCACCCATATCCTAAGCAAACATCCCCATTGCTTCCTACACCACCTTCCCATCAAAATCTTCAATGTTTATCATGGTGTGTGCAATCGTTGGTCATGGTTCCCTTCCATTCCAAAACATTCCCACATACCTCCATCTCCCCAACCTTCATCCATTATCTTACATATCTCCCCCATCACTTTCCTATGGTCCATGCTTTTACATAAGTCCTACATAAATCCATACCATAAGCCACTAGCCTACCCTACCATAATTCCACATCATAGTCCACTATCCCCCATCCTTGTATAAACTTTTCATCCTAATCCACTATCCACCTAATCCATCTCCCTTTCATGCAATCATCACCCCTACCAATATCTATGAGCATAATGACATGGTCAATGCAATGACATCCATCTCTAACGGGACTACCAACATTTATTGCACTAGACACTTGAGTTCCTCTTATCCATTACCATGGTGAAAACCTAGCAAATAGGTGCCATGTGTAATTTCTATCCCATCAAAAAGTAAAAAAAATCAAAAAAATCAAAATAGTAAAGAGAAATCCCTTCATCCAACGGTGAAAACCTAGTAATCAGGCACCTTGGATAAGTACCATGATGAAAACCTGGCAAACAAGCATCATGTGTAGGTTGATCTTCTATGTCACATACACTTGGGGGCACTTTGTCTCATCCCACTATCTATCCTATCATATTACTTTCTATCATGTCCTACCATTTCCATATCCTATCCTACCATCCTTATCCATTACACCCACATACCTATCATATTGAATCTATTCATCCTCCTTTCCTCCTTTTGATCTTGATAAGGACATGGGGGCAAAATGTTGAAATATGCTTTGGTTATCTCTTGATACACATTTATCCTTTCCAAACAATCCTATTATTATCCACCTATCATAAGCCTTGTCATGTAAAATCCCTAGTACTACACCTAGAATGGGGCACGTTATTCCTATGTGACATAGTCTTTGGAGATCACATCCTAGCTCCATTATGAGGCATACATCCATCCACTATAGCCTATCCTTGCATTTATCCATTTATCATGAGATTTATATTCCATAGCCTATTCTTATATCTATCCATCTAATCATGAGTCATCCATCCCATCCATTATCACCCATCCTTTTATCCACCCATTTATCATGAGCCTTCCATCCCTTATCACCCATCCTTTTATCCATCCAATCCCATACATCCATCCTTGCACCTAGACTTGGTTTTTCCCTTGTCATTGGTATTAAGCACAAAGGCTACCCAAAATTGTAAATCCATTGGTATTTTCCAAAATATTTCAAAACAAATCCAAAAAAAAATAAAATATCCCAAAATTCAAAAAAAAAAAATTCAACAAAAAAAATTCAAAAAATACAAAAAAATCAAATATCCATAAAAAATCCAAGCAATAAAACCAACCCTCAAATCAAATCCATCACTTCCTCAAAAAATCAAATATCCAATCAAATCATCAAATTAAGCCAATCTATCAATCAATCAAAATCACATCAATCCATTTTTATTATCACCATCAATAAAATAATTAGAACTACATCTCATCTCTATTGTTAAATGCCTTGATCCCGTGGATACAAGGTATGTAGGCAATCTAGGATATGAAGGAAATACCTAGATTCAGGCACGAGCAATAATCCATTTCCATCTTCCATCCTTCTTCAAATCAATCCTTTCATTTCATCAAATCAATCCAAACAATGATCCAAATGCAAGTCATCATTTATCAATACCTAGAAAGTTAATCAATCAAGTCAAATTATCCAATCACAATCAATGGTCTTGATCCTAATCTTGAAGTAAACCAAATCAATCAATCGTCATCATCATCAATGGGATATATCATTCCCGCATCCTTGTGTTGATCTAGGTATATAGCGTTCCCCATAATGACAACACTATTATCATCATCAAAACAATCAATCATTGGTTTATAGCTTGATAGGGGCAATACCTTTTTTTTTTTGTATCATTTGTGCATGCTTGCTTGCTTGTGTGTGTTATCTTTTAATCTTGCACATGTATCAAATTAGTAATCATTCTAGCTAATATTCATATCTTGTGTATGTTGGAATGGCTTTTTGCACTATCCTTTGCATCTAAGGTCATATCATACCTTTTTTGCATTAGGATTGTAATGCTCTAAGTTTTCTTCCTCATACATTAGACAAGGTTGTATTATGCTGGGGCACAAGACACATTGTCACCTTGGTACTTATACCTTGGTGCATAATGTCTAGTGCTATATCAAACATCATGGTTGCTCACCTTCATTGCATCATAATACATCCTTCATTTCTTCTATCCATCCCCTTATCCATCTTCCTTGACCAATCCATTTCGTTTCGAGAGCCTGCCCATGTTTGTCCAACCTGCATATCCTTTTGAGGGGGCATCATCATCCTATCTTTCCATCATCATCCCTTTTCCTCTATACATACCTTAGCTTCTTTGAAATGATGTTACTCGACACAAATCTCATCATCTCGAACATCATCTCAAAGAGGAACAAAATGTAGACACCCAAAATTGTCCCAAATTGTCCATGTCTTGCAACACCTAGTCAAAAACATTATTTAGACATCATGTAGCATTTTTTCCTAATCCCACTCCTAATCCCACTTATCCATTAGCTAATTAATTAAATAAATTTTATTTATTTAATTAATTTCACATTCATAATCCCACTTTCCAATTAATTAAATAAATTTTATTTATTTAATTAATTTTTCCAACTCATATCCCAACTAATTCAAATAAAATATTTGAATTAGGTCCTCACCTCTCACCTCATTCCAACACTTGTCCACCTCTTAATTAAATCATGTGTGGTAGTACAACTTTTATTTAAAATCCTTCACATGTACAACTAATGGGACCTAATTTTAGTATTTGTGTACATAGCCACACATGAGCCCTATCCTCCTTTGTACACTTTTCACATGACTACACATTCCTAGAAGAGTGGGAATAACTAATCAATCCTATCCGTCCACATCGTCCATTTAGCCTTTAATCTCAACCATCCATTTGAACCAAGTCTTTCCTATAAATCAACCCCCTCATAAGCTATTTGTAAGATGCATTAAGTTGGAGTATCCTTATGCTGCTGAAATCACATTAAGCCTTTGCATCTATCATCCATTATCATCATCTTCCATCTATCAATCATTCATCTATCATCTTTATCTTATCGTTATGCTGCAGAAGTGAGCACTCAACATTCCTCCAACAATTATCCTTCAAAATATTGCATGCTCATGCAAGGTGGAGAAGAACAATGGAGATAAATAGAGCATAGCATGGAGATTAGTTTGCATTTACATTTGTTATTTTGATTTTCATGTTGTCTTGTGTTTCATTGTGCATTATTAGGGTTTTATCATTGTTGATTATACATTTACCCTGATTTGCAATTTTACCCTAACTACAACTGGGTATATCACCTATTTTCAACATTGCAGACCTATATCAGTATCATGAAATAGAGTTTAGTGACAACATTGAAGAAGATTTGAAGAAGCAGTTACCACAACAAGCATTGGAGCAGATTGAAGACATTTTGGACAACAGAGTTGGACGTAGTACTAGAGGAAGATAATACAAAGAATACCTTATGAAGTGGAAAGGTAGACTGGAAGAAGATTCATCATGGATTTCTCAGGCTGAGGTGGACCATCTTGGTTTTCCTCTAGCCCCAGCAAAGTGAGGGACTCATTTTTTTTCAATAACCCTGGATGTCTAATGCAGGAGCATCCTTGGTTCAAGAGCAATCTTGCATCAACCAAAAATATTTGCATTTCAGTTTGTTTCTTTTCATTTTCCAATTCAGTCAGTAGTAGTTTCTATATTTTGGTCTGCATTCTACTGTAGTTACATTTCAAATCTTACGGAGCTGGACTTAGCATGTAGATTCATTCATCTACATCATATCCAAAATTTAGAGCATTTGGATTAAGTACCAAAAAGTTATCACTATCAGAAGATCAATTGTTTTCTCAAAGTAGAGCATCTTGGTAGTCTCAAGACAATCAAGTAAAGGAGAAGACCTATGGAGCATTTATCGACTTGTGGAGACTAACAAAACATCATTCAATGATCTATGGTTTGTGGCCAACCTTCCCTAAGATCCGCATATCATTCCATTCATTTGTGGAGGAGTTCTACTCATTTAGGTCCGACCTATCTGTGTACACATGTTATAGCTCTTCATTGGAGTTTGTGATTATCCTTGGCCGATGTGGAGGAATCTTTTGTACAAGAGATGATATAAATAGATGTAATAGATCCTTAGGAAAGTAGATTTTGATAGCTCATCATATAGAGATAATTGATAGTTTAGATTTTGTCTGAAGGAGCTTCAAAGCTATATCTTCTACATATTTTGATATTCTATAATTAGGCCTATGAGCCCTATTGTAAGCCCACATATTGCCAGCTGATCTATATTTGAATTCTTTGATATACTAAATGACTAAATCTATATTTGCTTCATTTCTTTGAGTTGTTTTTGTTGTGTTTACTCTTGCTGCACGGCCTGGATAGTTCATTCTGTGAACCCTCCTACCATGACTACACCAAATCTCCTACAAATTAGTGTTATGATGGATGGATTAGTTTTGACTAATACCAAGGACCTTTTGCTAACATCATCATGCAAGGATACTTCCTCTAAAAATATCAATCTACAGTTGTTCATAACTGAAATTGTCAAAATAAGCAACATGCAAATGATGTAACAACTGCAAAAATGGAAAACCTATGTAATAATCTTCAATATGACTAATGTATAATTAGTGGGCGGCTATGTTAGATTTAAAAATATCTTCACAAACATCTGCACACCTTTTAAATTCTTCAAAATCAGCAACCCATAAATTGTTTTCTTCAACAAGCTAAGTGGTTTTGAGAAGAACTTGAGACCATTTCCTGAATCTTTGTTCTTCATGCTTTCAAATTTCATGGAGTTCCTCCTTTGCATTATAACCATAACAACTCCCTTTCTCACAACATCACATCCTATAGACAATGCTTGTAAGAAATTTGAAATGAAAAGTATATAGCATGAGATGGTTACCTTCTCAAGCTTAACCAAATCTTCTTGTGTTCTTACCATCCATGTAGAAGCTTCTTTCTTTGTTTGGATTGAAATTATTTCACATGAATCCTTGAGAAGTATGAAATTGAAATCATTACCATTTCCCTTGAGTTTCTTCCAATTTTGTACTTTCTCATGTGAATGACCCTCAATAAAGTCATCTTGAAACTCCTCCACATAAACACATAGTGTAGCAAATGTCAACTTCTTGCTCTCAATTTGAATGCAGCCCTACCTTTGCATTAAGGAAGCCCAATCAAATTTCCCTAAAACATTATATCCTTCCACAAATGGATATGAGAAATATGAAATGAAAAGTACATGACATGAGTTGTTTACCTTTTCAATCCATTTTAAAGATTTTTTTTGCCTCCTCCTGAATGCCCTAAACACTAGTGTCTTGGCCCAAGTATGTTACATCATTCTCCCACATAGATTTTAGATAAAAATTAGTTTTAGATTTATGACATTTTGGAATCCTCTATCCAAGGGTGATCCTAAGAACATATTACTGAACACTGTGCTATGTTGATTTGGAAACACTTGAATATCAAAATGAAGACTATGTTTCTTACCATGAAATTAGATAGCATGCAAATCCTCCATCACCAAACATCTTGTTGTCTATGAAATTTGTCCCTATTGGAATTAGGTCAGACAACTGAGAGGGGGGGTGAATTAGTTGTCCCACAAAATTAACCTTTTCTAATTTTAATCTTCTTTCTCAACTTACAAACAGATTAATGATGTAAACATTAAAGCATGAATCAAAAACACATAAGAAGAAACAAAATGAACACACATAACACCAAATTTTTTTACGTGGAAAACCGGTTAAGGGAAAATCATGGTGGGGGTTAACTCACAAAATTTGTATCCTATTAAAAGTACTTAAAATAAATGGGAAGGCACTTGCCTTCGGGCACACTACCCAGAGCTCATTGCTCAAAGAGGCTCATTGCCTATAGGAGGTTCACTACCTACAAGATTTTATGTTTAATATAGAAAGAATGAACTGAGAACTAGCGTCTTCTTCATGCCTGGTTCAGTCCCATTGAAAGCTCACAAAACTTCTGCTCTACTCCCAAATACTTCTTCACTATCTCTTCATCCTTTACTACTCTTGTTCTTTTGCTCCTCTTCTTTGCTCTGCCTCTGTACCTTTCTTATGATTTTATCATTTTCACATACGGATAACTTCCCACAACTCATCCACAATTATTTATATGCTTCATCAACCTTGGAATGAACACCAAGGTTAGCTTGACTTAATGCTAATCACTATACTATCAACCAAATATAGCTTGGACTTGAATCTTCCTCAAACAACATGCCACGCCTCATAGAACTTCTCTTAGATCATCTGCAACATGCACAAAGAATCCGATCGGCCAAAAATGGAATGAACATCACACTCAAGAAGAAATCTTCCACCACGAGCGCAATTCTCAATGCAAACCACCAGCACAGTAGGCACAATATCTAGAGACCACCACAAGCACAATGAAATCATCAGGAACAACCGCACCACTTTAGATCACCAGAATCACTTGCATCTTCATACTGGAACCCAAGAACAGTGACTGCCATGAATGTCACACTAGAAAGGTTGTTTGTGGACCTCCAAACCACAAACCACTTGAGTTGAGGATACACATCAACATCCCAAACATGTTTCTAGAACCGTAGATCATAATATTTCAATGAGGAGCAATCCAGACCAACTAAATGCCACTTTGTTTACTCTGAACAACTGAAAAACCTAGTTCTACTCAGAAGGCAATAACTTCACCAATACTTCCTGCAGACCTCTCAAATCTTGACTGAAGCAAATACAGACCATCCTCTACAAACCCTTTAATCTGTAGGCTCTAATCTTCATCTTTTTGGGAATGCGGAGTAATCTACTTCACTGAACTGTATTATCTTCAATGTTTCTGACAAAGAGATATATGACTCACTTATTCCTTCTGGAGAGGCTAATTTTCTCAATATCCTCAACATTCCAGTCTTCTAAATAGGCAATAGATTAGGATACAGTTGACACCAATGGCAACAAGAATATGTTGACATCAATGACAACACCGATTAGACACATATTTTCAACAATCTCCCCCTTTGTCATTGATGGAAACATATGATGTGAAAAACTGATTCAACCATCAAGACAAGAACTTCTCCCCCTTTCTCTTAACACACCTACAACCATTTTTCTTTACAGCTCCCCCTTTCACCAGTAACTATTTACTTCCAAGTTTTTCACATGACTTCTCTCCCCCTTTGACATCAATGGAAAAGGGCACATATTTGCAATCATCTCTCTCTCTTCTTGTTCTTTAGATCAAATTAGACTGAATTGCAAAATTAGTATATTAACTACTCCCCCTGAGTAGTAGCCCCTTAACATCAATCCAGATCACAAGATATGACTGTGGATTCCACCAGACTGATGCACCCTAGTGCATCTTAGTTCTGATCAAGAGGGGTAATAACCCCTAGCTTCCCTCTGAGATACTCAAAAGTATCCTTGGGTAGAGGCTTAGTGAAAATATCCACAATCTGATCCTTTGAAGAAATAAACTCCAATTTGACTTCATTCTCCTTTACCTTCTCTCTCAAGAAGTGAAACTTGATGGATATGTACTTTGTCTTTGAATGCAACACCAGATTCTTTTAGATGTTTATTACACTTGAATTATCATAGAAGATTGTAACAGGCTCTTCAAACACAATTATGATATCCTTCAACATTTGCTTCATCCACAAGACTTGAGTACAATTACTTGCTGCTGCTATATACTCTGCCTTTGCAGTGGATAGAGATATTGCCTCTTGTCATTTGCTCAACCAAGAAACCAATCTCTTTCCCAAGAAGAATGCACCACCACTATGACTTTTCCTGTCATCCACATCTCCTGTCCAATCAACATCTATGTATGCATGAAGAGTGAAGTCATCATCCTTAGGATGCCATAAGCCATAATCAGATGTCCCCTTTAGATATCTAAAAATTCTTTTGACTGCTACAACATGAGATTCTCTAGGATCAGCTTGAAATCTAGCAACACGTCCAACTACAGTCATACTATCAGGTATGGTTTGAGTCAGATAAAGCAGTCCTTCAATCATTGATCTATACCTTTTCTGATCTACCTTATGGGAATCATCATCCTTACTCAACTTGTATCTAGTTACCATAGGAGTACTTACTAGTTTTGAATCCTCCATTCCAAACATTTTCAACAGCTCTCTCACATACTTAGACTAAGATATGAAGATACCTTTGTCTGATTGAGTGATTTGCAGACCTAAGAAGAAATTTATTTCACCAAACATGGATGTCTCAAAGTCATTTTGCATCTGATCAGCAAATTTCTTACACATGCTCCCATTTCTGCCAAAGATGATATCATCAACAAATACCTCAACAATTAAGATGTGATCATTATCAATTTTGAAATAAAGATTACTGTCAGTAGTCCCTTTGCTAAATCCTAGCTTAAGCAGATACTTACCTAATCTTACATAACAGGCTCTTAGGGCTTGTTTAAGTCCATACAAAGCTTTCCTCAATCTACAGACCATATCTTCTTTATCAAACAACTGAAATCCTTCTGGTTGCTCAATGTAGACTTCTTCTTCTAGGTCTCCATTCAAGAATGTTGACTTGACATCCATCTGGTAAACCTTGAAATCTTTGAAAGTAGCAAAGGCAAGAAATAATCTAACTACTTCTATTCTTACCACCAAAGCAAAATTTTATTCAAAATCAATTCCTTCTACCTAAGAATATCCTTTGCACACCAATCTTGCTTTGTTTCTCACAACTTCACCATCTTCATTTAGTTTATTCCAAAAGACCCATTTAGTTCCAATCACTTTTTTGTCTTCAGGTCTAGGAACAAGATCCCAAGTGTGATTCTTTTCAATTTGCATTAATTCTTCTTTCATTGCTTTTACCCAATTTTCATCATTGTAAGCTTCACTTACTATTTTTGGTTTAATCTTTGAAATCAAACAAATCTCCTCTTGTTCTTTAGTAATTCTTCTTCTAGTTTGAACACCTTTATTTCTATCTCCTATGATTTGATCTTTAGAATAATTTAGCCTTACATACCTAGGAGTTTTGGGATTTGATTGAACTTCTGATTCTTGAACTTGTTCCTCATCATCTGCACTAGCTTCTTGAATTTCTAGATTTTCCAGAGCAGCCTGAGTCTGAGTTTGAGTCTAAACTTGTTTTTCATTATTTGGACTCTCATCATCTGATTCATATCCACTGAACTTGGAAGGTGATTCTTTTCTTTCATCAACCTTGACATTAGCACTTTCCATAATCTTTTTCAATCTCTTGTTAAAGCACCGGTATGCCTTGCTTTGAGTAGAGTAACCCATAAATATTCCTTCATCACTTCTTGCATCAAACTTGCCTAGATCCTCATCTCTTTTGATATAACATTTACTACCAAAAACTCTAAAATATTTCACTGTAGGAGGATGACCAAACCATATTTCATAAGGTGTCTTACCAGAATTGCCTTTGATTTGCACCCGGTTAAGATTGTAGACAGTAGTACTTATAGCTTCTCTCCAATAGAATTGTGGAACATTTTCTTCCATCATCATGTTCCTAGCAACTTCTTGAATGGTCTAGTTCTTTCTTTCCACAACTCCATTCTGTTGAGGAGTCCTAGGAGTAGATAATTGTCTTTTAATTCCATGCTTTTCACATAATGTATCAAACTCACTGGAGATAAACTCTCCACCTCTGTCAGATCTCAGACACTTTATCTTCACACCAATCTCATTCTCCACCATAACCTTGAACACCTTGAATTTGTCAAGAGCTTCTGATTTTTCTTTCAAGAAGGTTACCTACATCATCTGGGAGTAATCATCAATCAACAACATAAAATATATGTCTCCTTGCACACTCTTAATTCTAACAGTACCACATAGATCAGTATGCACAAGTTCCAACAATCCACTTGAATTTTGTTCTTTTTTCTTGAATGTAGTTCTACTATATTTACCCAATTGACATTCTCTACACATGCTATCAGTAGGTTTCACAAGTTTTGGAAGATCTCTCACAGATTGAGTAGAACTTATCTTGACAATGTTATCAAAATTCACATGACACATTCAATCCTATGTCATAACCAACTCTGATCAATCTGAGCAATCAAGCAACTCTTACCAGAACTACTTAAATGAAAGATGTTACCTCTAATCTGAGTACTAGATGCAATTTCAATTCTGGAGCTTTCCAAGATTCTGCATTTTCCATCCTTGAATTAGAGATCATAACCCTTGTCAACCAACTATCCAACACTAAGAAGATTATGCTTCAATCTTTCCACATATAGAATATCATTAGTGCTATTCTTACCATCAAAAGAGATGGATCATTTGCCACAGATCCTACTAGCTGAGTTGTCTCCAAACTTCACAATTCCACCTTCATATCTTTCCAAACTTACAAACTTACTTTTATCACTGGTCATATGGTGAGAACATCCATTGTCAATCACCCATTCATCCTTTTCTTCAATTTGAGCAGCTAAAGCACTTTCCACATTCACACAGTCAGAAGATTCAGTAGACACTAGATCTTCTTCCTTGATAGCAATGAACACCCAGTCATTTTTAGAGGTACTTCCTTTATCAGATTAATCATCTGTGACTCCTTCAGCTTCTTGGACATAGTAGCATTTCTTCTGACCCCTAGGTCTATTAGGGTTTGGTTTTGAAACCCTCTCTAGACATCTTGAAGAAAAATGACCAATCTTATTGCAAGAAAAACATTTGAAAGGAAACAATCCTTCATACTTACCAGATCCTCTTGGTAATCTTTTGGCAATAAGGGCTTCAAGTTGTTCAAGCCTAGATTCATCTTCTTCAAGTTCCTTTCTTGCCTTTTCAAATCTAGTTGATCTTCTTGAAGAGCTTTCACTTGGATCAAATCTTTGTTTTCCAAAAACACTAGCCTTGAATGAAGATTCTAATTTAGGAAGAGAATCACCAAACTCACTCTATTCAAATGCTGAAATCTTGCCAACCAACTGATCTCTTGTAACTTTTGTGACAGTCCTGATCTCCTCAATAGCAACAACTTTATGTTTGTATGAATTAGGTAGGGATCTAAGCACTTTTGCAACAATATTTGATTCTTCCAATTTTTCACCAGTACACTTGATACCACACACAAGTTCATTTACCTTCTGCATATAGGAAGTGATGTTTTCATCTTCACTCATCCTTAAACTTTCATATCTACCTCTCAGACTTTGTAACTTAGCACATTTGACATATTCATCACCTTCATACAAAATTTCCAATTTCTTCCAGATTTCATGAGTATTTTTCAGCTCCAAGACATTTGTCATTTCTGTATCAGTCAGGGCACTCAACAAAGCTTCTTTAGCCTGAATATTGTTTTCGGCATCTCTGATTTGATCTATCGTTGTAGGACCATTCTGTAGAGGCTTATACTCATTGTTTGTTATCGACCAATACTAATCACCCATGCATTGCAAGTGACACTCCATCTGACTTTTCCAAAGGGAGTAATTTGTTCCATCAAATCTCAGACTATCCTTTTTGTATGTCATCACCCTGGATCTCCTCATGCTGTCAAGCTTCTTTTAGAGGAACTGACTTTGATATCAATTTTTGGAATTAGGTTAGACAACTAAGAGGGGGGGCGAATCAGTTGTCCCAGAAAATAAAGCTTTTCTAATTTTAATCTTACATTTCTCAACTTACAAACAGATTAATGATGTAACCATTAAAGCATGAATCAACAACACATGAGAAAAAACAAAATGAAAACATAACACCAAAAAAATTTATGTGGAAACCCAGTTAAGGGAAAACCACAGTGGGGGTTAACCCACAAAATTCATACCCTGTTAAAAGTACTTAAAAGAAATGGGAAGGAAATTGTCTTTGGGTGCACTACCTAGAGCTCACAACTCAAAGAGGCTCACTACCTACAGGAGGCTCACTACCTACAAGATTTTATGTTTAATACAGAAAGAATGAACTGAGAACTAGCATCTTGTTCATGTCTGGTTTAGTCCCATTGTGTTGGGTCTCAAAAATGCAGATTGTGGATTCTAAGGGGATGCCAAGCCCTATGGTCAAATCTACAACATTTTTGAGCCAATGACTGGAGTTTGACCTTAATGATCAACTTCTCCCTACGCTTTAGGTCTTGCTACAACCTAGGCGGGTGAACCTTTGATTATCAAAGTAGGTTGTATGATTAAATCAATGTTGGTTTGCTGCTAGTTTATCCAATTACAATGGCATACTTGTAAATCAAATGAGATATTGTAAACTATTTCTAAAGAAAGCAAATGATTTAATCTAAATTCTAAAAGAAAGAAATAACAACTAACATGAAATGAATCTAAACTATAGCGATAAAACAGAGTAAAGATTTTAAACATAAAATGAATCATAGTTAGACTGGTGCTTTGTCCATTTGGGCAATAGAGTCAAGATGTCAGAAACAAATAACTTGTATCAGGTAATAACTCAATCTGATTGGCACATATAACTGTTTGCAACTTATACAAACATGCAAGGAAGAAATTATCAATTCATTCTTAATAATCCAAAGGACATAATTGTATTAAATATAAAATATTAAAAGGATTTTAATCTTTCTAGAAAGAACCAATTGAACTTTGCAAAATAATAAATTAGATCAACTCTGGAGACAAATTAATAACCCTAATCAATTAATCGTACTTAGTAATCCATTCAACATTCTAAGATTACTATAATTGATGAGAAAGGATTTAATTCTCTTTGAGAAACCAATCAAATCAACTATACTGAATTAGCAAATGTAACCAGACAATTTGAACATATCATTAACACATTCAAATTGAATCATCAGAAAATAAATGACATGGAGATAATTAAATTGATTGAATTAAAAACAACAAACAGATGATACCATCACAATGTATTTCAAATTTGAATCCTCAACTGCTACCTCAGAATGTATCATGCACCATAGTCTTTCTCAGAACGAAATTGCATAGAAGGATCAAATTTGCATCAGATTGAATCAAATCTAACCTAATCTAATCCTAAAATGTTTCAATTGTCTTTTGTAAAAATCTCTATTTCTAATCTAATTCTAACCTAATTCTAACTCCATATTCCAGGTCCTAGGATCTCTATTTAAAGAGATGCAACAAGCCACAGACCCGTTACATTCATTTTGCAGTTTAAATAACTGATATAATGGATATATGGTTTCACTTGATAAGAAAATCATTAATCATCTGGCTGCATTCTTTTAATGATCATCTCAGGCTGAAATAAAATATTTAATCTTCCCGAGCCGCTTCATTGAATTCAATACAACCCTAATCCTGCAAAGAAAACAAATTAATCATTAGATAATATATAAACATATAATTTGTATAGATGTGAACCTTAGGATATGTGTCATGAGGTATCATTCCATTATTTCCATTGTATATTCTCTCACTGCCGTGTATTTAGGGTTTTTATCACCGTGACATTTTATCATACCCAAATGTTTAATAATAAATTTCTTCAATATCCTGTTTAGGGCTGCAATAATTTGAAATCTTTTGCCGTGACTTTTGGTTTGATTAATTTTAACATTAATCTTTTGCTATCACAAAATATTCTCTTTGCTGCTCGGTATGTTCTTTGGTACAACTCTTTATTTAAAGATTACAGATTAACTTATTATACTCTGAAATATCAGACCAAAGATACTGATATCTTGGCAGCATTCTGAGTCACTCCTCAACCCGGAGTACCCCCCGAAGAAGCGGGAGCAGCAGTAGCTGCCGAATCTTCTACTGGTACATGGACCACTGTTTGGACCGATGGACTTACCAGTCTTGATCGTTACAAGGGGCGATGCTATGATATTGAACCCATTCCTAGAGAGGAAACTCAATTTATTGCCTATGTAGCTTACCCTTTAGATCTTTTTGAAGAAGGTTCTGTTACTAACATGTTCACTTCTATTGTAGGTAATGTATTTGGATTCAAAGCCTTACGGGCTCTACGTCTGGAAGATCTACGAATTCCTCCTGCTTATTCAAAAACTTTTCAAGGCCCACCACATGGTATCCAAGTGGAAAGAGATAAATTAAACAAATATGGTCGTCCTTTGTTGGGATGTACTATCAAACCAAAATTGGGTCTATCTGCCAAGAATTATGGTAGAGCGGTTTATGAATGTCTCCGTGGTGGACTTGATTTTACCAAGGATGATGAAAACGTGAATTCCCAACCATTTATGGGCTGGAGAGATCGTTTCTGCTTTTGTGCAAAAGCAATTTATAAAGCTCAGGCTGAGACGGGTGAGATTAAGGGACATTACCTGAATCCTACTGCAGGTACAAGTGAAGAAATGATGAAAAGAGCAGTATTCGCCAGAGAATTGGGAGTTCCTATCATCATGCATGACTATCTGACTGGAGGTTTTACGTCAAATACTTCGTTGGCTCATTATTGCCGAGATAATGGCCTACTTCTTCACATTCACCGCGCAATGCATGCAGTTATTGACAGACAAAGAAATCATGGTATACACTTCCGTGTACTGGCTAAAGCACTACGTATGTCTGGTGGAGATCATATTCACGCTGGTATTGTAGTAGGTAAACTTGAAGGAGAACGAGAAGTCACTTTGGGTTTTGTTGATCTATTGCGTGATGATTTTATTGAAAAAGACCGAAGTCGTGGTATTTATTTCACTCAAGATTGGGTCTCTATGCCGGGTGTTCTGCCTATAGCTTCAGGAGGTATTCATGTTTGGCATATGCCTGCTCTGACCGAGATCTTTGGGGATGATTCCGTATTAATTCATTCTTGGTAAAATACAATACTTGCCTTTGCCAAATCAAATATTTAAATTAACCTTATTCATCAAAATATTTAATCCCATGCCATAATAAACTTTAATCCTTACTCCATTTCTCAACTATATTCACTGCGTAAGTTTTCACTTCTATTTGACAAATATTTATTTGGGTGAAAATAAATACCCTTTCTTTATTCACTCAGTGAAAATCTCCTTTTGCCATTGTATGCTCTTCCAAAATATTTTCTAGGTAAAATAGTTACCTATGCAGTGAATTCCTTGAAAAGTATTTTGTCTCTATCCTTGTAACCCCTTTGGTAAAATATTCTGATGAAAAATATTTATTTTATATCTGGAGATGATTGAAATAAATGTTTACCTTTTGATCTTGCAAAATCCCTAATATATCCTCCTGTGAATATATTTACTCCAGAAATATGTCTATGCTGCATATTTGTTTAATAATTTTACCCCTTTCAACCACATTTGTTCACCTTTTGTTTTCTCAGAATGTGATTATACTGTTCTCCTGTCTTCGGTGAAAGCATGTGTGTTTCATTTTACATTCCATTCTGGAGATAGTTTGTATTTACTTTTCCCACCTCATAGTTCTTCAAATAGAAAATAATTTTGAGATATGACATGAGGTGTTTTGACTTTGAATTCAGGAGTAAAATTATGAACAAAGGGTGTCACAGTTGAGATAGGCTCTAAACACGGTTCCTTCACAGATGACATTTTAAAATCTACTGAAGTACCAATCAATTCCTCCAATCTGATATCTCAAAATATTGTTCATTTAGAAAAGTTCAATCTTCTTTGTTGTCATCTTCAGAATCTGATCTGAGATCTTCACAAATATTGCCTCTTGCCTTCATTTGCCGGTCAAGCATTCAGTAGATCAAAACCAACCAATAAATGTGAAGAACGAGTAAACACATTAGGAGTGTGTTGAAGATGTAGTAATAAATGGGACCTTCTCTTTTGTGGTTCTTTGTATCTATACAAAGAATAACTTCATAACTTGTGCTCTAGATAATCCAGAAGGGAAAGTATAAAGATGGCACTTTGTTTTGATATTGTTGTGTCTTGGATTTGAATGTTGGTTGCTACGACTTGGATGAGCTTTATCATTATACAAGAGGTGACCTTCAACTAATAGTGGTGTCATATATTTTAATGTTGATCCTTGTGTTTAGATGCCTACACACTTGTATAGGCTGCGCCATGTGAGCTTGTGGTTGTGCCTTATTTTATGGACTGTGCACCATTCACTTATCCATGATTTCTGTAGGCAAACAAACACCTTGAAAGCGTCATAGATACCCCAATGAGCTTGATCATAACCATACATAAAGAAAGCCCACGAGTAAAGAGGCCAATAAGAGCGATCTTCTGCACAGCCTTGCCCACAGTAGCACCCTTGGCATTGTTTAGGAAAGAAACCAGATTGTTTGTAGGATGTGAAACAATAGCACAAAAGACACCAAAAATATATCCTATAGCAAAACTAACTCCCAGTTGAAGAGCTTTGCTGCATTGATCTTTTGGAATGGGTACTGCATGCTTGTAAAGCAATTCTACCATAGTTTCTAAAGATGCAAACTTCATCATTATGTATGGTATTTGTCAGACTAAAAACTTACATGAGACGTAACAAAAAAGAATTTATCAGATAAGAAAATAGAATAACTTTGGTATATGCAGCTGAATGTAGAAAAGATATATGATACAGTGATTCCGTTGGGCATCTCTAATTCAAAAGACTATATAGTTGCACAATCATTGTTCTGTTACCTATAATGGCTAAGCAAAATGTGTAGGCTATATCCCTACATGGCCAGCATAAGGTAAAGCACAGTAAGTCATTCAAAGTATGATAAATGAAGTGATGCTATATATAAGCTTTCAAAACATGAAGGAATGGCTCAAGAATAATCATTAGATGATTGTAGGATACGCACAAAATGAATCTTTGGATCAAGCTTTAGTAACTTTCAATCAAATAAAATCGATAAGTGAAAAGCAAAATCATTATGGAGCAAATGGTGAAATATAATTAGGAGTGTTCTAATAGACATGACTATAAAGGCTTAGACAAGGCACCAAACTGAACAATATACTCTTCTAGATTTAGATAGGAACATCAACGGGTTTTTAAAATTTTTTGCAAGGAGAGCGAACTAGAGGATAATGGATATGTTTGAGCACAGTCAAATCACCAGAAATGTGTGCAGGAGTAGTCGCCACCAAACCACCAACAAGCCACGCCGAGGACAACAAGGAGAGATTGTTTCAGGAAGACCTAGGGCACTGTGTAATGCCAACTAAGTATAAGGAGGCTTTACCTCAGATGAACACCTGAATGTTTCCATCCATCTGCATGTTTGTCAATATGCAGACTATATCAAAAGAGGTTTTGCATAAAGATATACAGTTTCCATGGTAAAATGACCTCGGAGAAAAATGGAACATAACACGATGTTCATAGTCAACAATGTGTAAATAAACATTCTGAATTTCTTTGCACAATATGAAGATTTAAAACTACTTTTAAAGGCTTAATCTCTCCTAGTTGCAAATATGAGGGGCCTCCATGAAAAATGAATTTCCGCGCGTGCCTCCATGTAGAAGATATGCATTTAATCTAACAGTGTTCATAACATCTTTTCCATTATAGTGCACCACCCAGTTTTAACTCAGGTCACTTTCTGCCCAAGAGGTCTGGCAAAAAAGCTACAATATTTTCAAGTGATCTCGTCTTATAAACTCCTCAATCTTACACTACAAGAATCCATAACAAACCCAATCTTCTAACAAGCCACCCAAGTGCCACTGGCTATCTTATACTTTCTCTGTGTATTCTCAATAGAAACCTTGATGAGTAAAAGCCATTTTATCTATTTCTATTCATGTACCCTGTTATCAATACTAGATGCATGTACTATCTTCAATTATCAAATAATGGTAATGGCTTCAGCAAGGAAATGACTTGTAGATGAAAGTTACCAGACTAATTGCATTGCTTTAACTACACAGTACAACTACAATTGCCTTCTGCTTGCTGATGAGCTCAAAGGGTCAGGCACTAGACAAAGAAATGCAACCCCTAACTGTCCCAAAAATTTTGCATTTAATTGGGTAAACTGATCTCGAAGTGCATACAAAGTAAGCATTTTTTGAAAAAATGGACTAGACTTGTCTAGTTCCAACATAGGCTCCGTCTGGGGATGCATGCCCCTTGTGAGCATAGTAAGATCCTAGATTTCTGGAGGAGTAGACCAGTGCCTTCTCAATTGGGCAACAGAGTCAACTTTTGCCCCCAAAACTGATATGGTCAAAAGACCATATCAGAAAAGGAAATCCATGTCTTTCCCCTGTCAAACACCTTGTTTTGATCATGTTGTAATGAAACCAATTTGAACATATCATTTAAGTTTGCATGATTGGTCATATCCATATTTTTTAACAATGGTTCATTGATGTTGCTATATTCTTCATGATTATGCATCTAAAAATCATACGCAATCTGAGAACTCCCAAATGATAGGTCAAACCCATTTTTATCGTGATATTTTAAGTAACAATATTCACTATCATCCTCCAAATGATAATTCTCTATATGAACTGAAAAATAGGCAAAATCAGACTGTATTTGATATTCACTTTTTTCAATGTTAGCATCATCTAATGGTATTATATCAGATTCAAAGTCGTCACCACTACCTTCAGCACTATATGTATTTTCCTCATACAACTGTGATACCCAGACTTCATTATTACAAGGTTTGATAGAACTTATCTCTGGATAATCATTGCTATGAAACTCATAATCACTAGATGTTTCTACCTCAACTGAATATGATCCTGATGTTATCCTTTCACGCCAATCGTATGGTCTACTATCATGTAAAGTATCCTCACTATCAAAGCATATGTATGGTGGACATGAAACTTTCAAATCACCCCCATGTGCATATTTTTGATATTCTATGGTGAGTAACTATGAGATTTGCTCACTGTTAAGTGAGCATATTTCTTCATCCACCACATTGGGGATACTTTCTTCATCTTTTTCATCATTACCATAACACCCAAAATCAGATGTAGCCATTTCATCAGCATGGTCACAAGATGATGTATCATTTTGACCATCTGAAAAATACTTCATCCTCTTCTTCCCCACATTGCTGGTTCATATATTGCGGTGGGTGGGCTAGGATAAAATTCATCTCATATAAAGACTGATAGTAAGCATTGCAATGTGGCACATATTGCTAGTATTGCAGGGCATAGTACTGTCCTAGTGGTAGATAGTATTGAGGAATGTTACTTGCATTTATAAGTTGGGGCTCTTGTGTTGACTTGTTATGCTAGATAGGGTTATGGTATGGATTATGAGGTACTCTTGGAGTATATGGAGCTTATGTGTTCTGAGAGGGTGCATGTAAATTGACATCACCACTTTATTTACGTGGAGGAATAGGTTTTTGTGGTTCCAGTACCTAGAGGCCCAATTGTACCAGCTGTCTATCCAATCCTACTATTTGTCTATCTAGTTCTTTGCTTTTTTGTATCATCTGTGATCTCCTAAGCCACTATTCTAGCCATTCTAAATGCTCTTCAATCTCCTGATCGGTCATGTTATCATAGTCAACAACAAGGCGGTCAATAAACCCTCCTGATTTTCTTCCATCCATGGTTGGATAATATTAAAATCTTTTCAGACCCACCATCTACTTTTCATAAGTAGGAAAATGATTTATTTCTGTTGTTCATGCTTGTAAAAATAAGATTTGTTTACAATCTATGATTAGACTGGAGTTGCCACCTACTTCTTTCAAGTAGGAAAATTAAAATTCTTTCCTTCCCAGCGGAGTCTTTTAATTAAAACTTTGGATTTGACTCTATAACAAATGGCTTTAGATTTTTAGGAAAACTTTCCCTAGTAGAGTCGCTAATTTGTTGGGTCTCAAAAATGCAGGTTGTGGATTCTAAGGGGATGCCAAGCCCTATGGTCAAATCTACAACATTTTTGAGCTAATGACTAGAGTTTGACCTTAATGATCAACTTCTCCCTGTGCTTTAGGTCCTGCTACAACCTAGGCAGGTGAACCTTTGATTATCAAAGCAGGTTGTATGATTAAATCAATGTTGGTTTGCTACTAGTTTATCCAATTACAATGGCATACTTGTAAATCAGATGAGATATTGTAAACTATTTCTAAAGAAAGCAAATGATTTAATCTAAATTCTAACAAAAATAAATAACAACTAACATGAAATGAATCTAAACTATAGCAATAAAATAGAGTAAAGATTTTAAACATAAAATGAATCAATAGTTAGACTGGTGCTTTGTCCATTTGGGCAATGGAGTTAGGATGTCAGAAAAAAATAACTTGTATCAGGTAATAACTCGATCTGATTGGCACATATAACTGTTTGCAACTTATACAAACGTGCAAGGAAGAAATTATTAATTCATTCTTAATAGTCCAAAGGACATAATTGTATTAAATGCAAAATATTAAAAGGATTTTAATCTTTCTGGAAATAACCAATTGAACTTTGCAAAATAATAAATTAGATCAACTCTGGAGACAAATTAATAACCCTAATCAATTAATCGTACTTAGTAATCCATTCAACATTCTAAGATTACTATAATTGATGAGAAAGGATTTAATTCTCTCTGAGAAACCAATCAAATCAACTATACTGAATTAGCAAATGTAACTAGACAATTTGAACATATCATTAACACATTCAAATTGAATAATCAGAAAATAAATGACATGGAGATAATTAAATTGATTGAATTAAAAACAACAAACAGATGATACCGTCACAATGTATTTCAAATTTGAATCCTCAACTGCTGCCTCAGAATGTATCATGCACCATAGCCTTTCTCAGAACGAAATTGCATAGAAGGACCAAATTTGCATCAGATTGAATCAAATCTAACCTAATCTAATCCTAAAATGTTTCAATTGTCTTTTTGTAAAAATCTCTATTTCTAATCTAATTCTAACCTAATTCTAACTCCATATTTCTGGGCTTAGGATCTCTATTTAAAGAGATGCAACAAGTCTCAAACCCGTTACATTCATTTTGCAGTTTAAATAACTGATATAATGGATATATGGTTTCACTTGATAAGAAAATCATTAATCATCCGGCTGCATTCTTTTAATGATCATCTCAGGCTGAAATAAAATATTTAATCTTCCTGAGTCCACTTCATTGAATTCAATACAACCCTAATCCTGCAAAGAAAACAATTTAATCATTAGATAATATATAAACATATAATTTGTATAGATGTGAACCTTAGGATATGTGTCGTGAGGTATCATTCCATTATTTCCATTGTATATTCTCTCACTGTTGTGTATTTAGGGTTTTTATCACCATGACATTTTATCATACCCAAATGTTTAATAATAAATTTCTTCAATATCTTGTTTAGGGCTGCAATAATTTCAAATCTTTTGCCATGACTTTTGGTTTGATTAATTTTAACATTAATCTTTTGCTATCACAAAATATTCTCTTTGCTGCTTGGTATGTTCTTTGGTACAACTCTTTATTTAATTCATTCTTGGTAAAATAAAATACTTGCCTTTGCCAAATCAAATATTTAAATTAACCTTCGTCATCAAAATATTTATTCCCATGCCATAATAAACTTTAATCCTTACTCCATGTCTCAACTATATTCATTGCGTAAGTTTTCACTTCTATTTGTCCAAAATGTTAATTTGGGTGAAAATAATTACCCTTTCTTTATTCACTCAGTGAAAATATCCTCTGGCCATTGTATGCTCTTCAAAAATATTTTCTAGGTACCTATGTAGTGAATTCCTTGAAAAATATTTTGTCTCTATCCTTGTATCCCCTTTGGTAAAATATTCCGACGGAAAATATTTATTTTATATCTGGTGATGATTGAAATAAATGTTTACCTTTTGATCTTGCAAAATCCCTAATATATCCTCCTGTGAATATATTTACCCCAGAAATATGTCTATGTTGCATATTCATTTAATAATTTTACCCCTTTCAACCACATTTGTTCACCTTTTGTTTTCCCAGGATGTGATTATACTGTTCTCCTATCTTCGGTGAAAGCATGTATGTTTCATTTTACATTCCATTCTGGAGATAGTTTGTATTTACTTTTCCCACCTCATAGTTCTTCAAATAGAAAATAATTTTGAGATATGACATGAGGTGTTTTGACTTTGAATTCAAGAGTAAAATTTTGAACAAAGGGTGTCACAGTTGAGATAGGCTCTAAACATGGTTCCTTCACAAATGACATTTTTAAATCTACTGAAGTACCAATCAATTCCTCCATCTGATTTCTAAAAATATTGTTCATTTAGAAAATTTCAATCTTCTTTGTTGTCATCTTCAGAATCTGATCTGAGATCTTCACAAATATTGCCTCTTGCCTTCATTTGCCGGTCAAGCATTCGGTAGATCAAAACCCACCAATAAATGTGAAGAACGAGTAAACATATCAGGAGTGTGTTGAAGATGTAATAAATGGGACCTTCTCTTTTGTGCTTCTTTGTATCTATACAAAGAATAACTTCATAACTTGTGCTCCAGATAATCCAGAAGGGAAAGTATAAATATGGCACTTTGTTTTGATATTGTTGTGTCTTGGATTTGAATGTTGGTTGCTACAACTTGGATGAGATTTATCATTATACAAGTGGTGACCTTCAACTAATAGTGGTGTCATATATTTTAACATTGATCCTTGTGTTTAGATGCCTACACACTTGTATAGGTTGCGGCATGTGAGCTTGTGGTTGTGCCTTATTTTATGGACTGTGCACCATTCACTTATCCATGATTTTCGTAGGCAAACAAACACCTTGAAAGCGTCATAAATACCCCAATGAGCTTGATCATAACCATACATAAAGGAAGCCCACGAGTAAAGAGGCCAATAAGACTGATCTTCTGCACAGCCTCGCCCACAGTAGCACCCTTGGCATTGTTTAGGAAAGAAACTAGATTGTCTGCAAGATGTGAAACAATAGCACAAAAGACACCAGCAGTATATCCTACGGCAAATCTAACTCCCAGTTGAAGAGCTTTGCTGCATTGATCTAATGGAATGGGTATTGCATGCTTGTAAAGCAATTCTACCATAGTTTCTAAAGATGCAAACTTCATCATTGTGTATGGTATTTGTTAGACTAAAAACTTACATGAGATGTAACGAAAAAGAATTTATCAGATAAGAAAATAGAAGAACTTTGGTATATGCAGCTGAATGTAGAAAAGATATATGACATAGTGATTCAATTGGGCATCTCTAATTCAAAAGACTATATAGTTGCACAATCATTGTTCTATTACCTATAATGGCTACACAAAATGTGTAGGCTATACCCCTATGTGGCCAGCATAAGGTGAAGCACAGTAAGTCATTCAAAGTATGATAAATGAAGAAGCGATGCTATATATAAGCTTTCAAAACATGAAGGAATGGCTCAAGAATAATCATAAGATGATTGCAGGATACGCACAAAATGAATCTTTGGATCAAGATTTAGTAACTTTCAATCAAATAAAATCGATAAGTGCAAAGCAAATTCATTATGGAGCAAATGGTGAAATATAATTGGAAGTGTTCTAATAGACATGACTATAAAGGCTCAGACAAGACACCAAACTGAACAATATACTCTTCTAGATTTAGATAGGAACATTGATAGGTTTTTAAAATTTTCTGCAAGGAGAGCGAACTAGAGGATAATGGATATGTTTGAACACAGTCGAATCACCAGAAATGGGTGTAGGAGTAGTTGCCACCAAACCACCAACAAACCAAGCCGAGGACAATAAGGAGAGATTGTTTCAGGAAGACCTAGGGCACTGTGTAATGCCGACTAAGTATAAGGAGGCTTTTACCTCAGATGAACACCTGAATGTTTCCATCCATCTGCATGTTTGTCAATATGCAGACTATATCAAAAGAGGTTTTGCATAAAGATATGTAGTTTCCACGGCAAAATGACCTCAGAGAGAAATGGAACATAACACGATGTTCATGGACAACAATGTGTAAATAAACATTTTGAATTTCTTTGCACAATATGAAGATTTAAAACTACTTTTAAAGGCTTAATCTCTCCTAGTTGCAAATATGAGGGGGCTCCATGAAAAATGAATTTCCACGCGTGCCTCCATATAGAAGATATGCATTTAATCTAACAGTGTTCATAACATCTTTTCCATTATAGTGCACCACCCAATTTTAACTTAGGAGGCCACTTTCTGCCCAAGAGGTTTGGCAAACAAGATCCAATATTTTCAAGTGATCTCGTCTTATAAACTCCTCAATCTTACACTACGAGAATCCATAACAAACCCAATCTTCTAACAAGCCACCCAAGTGCCACTAGCTATCTTATACTTTCTCTATGTATTCTCAATAGAAACCTTGATGAGTAAAAGCCATTTTATCTGTTTCTATTCATCTACCCTGTTATCAGTACTAGATGCATGTACTATCTTCAATAATTAAATAAAGGTAATGGCTTGAGCAAGGAAATGACTTGTAGATGAAAGTTACTAGACTAATTCCATTGCTTTAACTATGCAGCACAACTACAATTGCCTTCTGCTTGATGATGAGCTCAAAGGGTCAGGCACTAGACAAAGAAATACAACCCCTAACTATCCCAAAAATTTTGCATTTAATTGGGTAAACTAATCTTGAAGTGCATACAAAGTAAGCATTTTTTGAAAAAATGGACTGGAACTTGTCCAGTTCTAACACATTGAAAGCTCACAAAACTTCTACTTTGCTCTCAAACACTTCTTCACTATCTCTTCATCCTTTACTGCTCTTTTTCTTCTGCTTTTCCTCTTCTTTGCTCTACCTCTGTACCTTTCTTATGATTTTATCATTTTTGCATTCAGATAACTTCCCACAACTCATCCACAATTATTTATATGCTTCATCAACGTTGGAATGAACATCAAGGTCAGCTTGACTTAATGTTGATCACTATACTATCGGCCAAATATAGCTAGGACTTGAATCTTCCTCAAACAACACACCATGCCTCATAGAACTTCTCTTAGATCATCCGCAACATGCACAAAGCATCTAGTCGACAAAAACTAGAATGAACAACAACACTCAAGAAGAAATCTTCAACAACAAGCTCAATTCTCAATGCGGACCACCAACACCATAGGCACACAATCCAGAGACCACCACAAGCACAATGAAATCATTAGGAACAACCGCACCACTCAGATCACTAGAATCACTTGCATCTTCATACTGGAACCCAAGAACACTGACTACCATGACTGTCACACTAGAAAGGTTGCTTGTAGACCTCCAAACCATGAACCACTTGAGTTGAGGATACACATCAACATCCCAAACATGTTTCTAGAACTACAGACCATAATATTTCAATGTGGAGCAATCCAGACCAACTAACTGTCACTATGTTTCCTCTGAACAACTGAAAAACCTGATTCTACTCAGAAGGCCATAACTTCACCAATACTTCTTGCGGACCTCTCAAATCTTGACTGGAGCAACTATAGACCATCCTCTACAAACCCTTTAATCCATAGACTCTAATCTTCATCTTACTGGGAATGCGGAGCAATCTGCTTCACTGAATTGCATTGTCTTCACTGTTTCTGACAGAGATATATGACTCACTTGTTCCTTCTAGAGAGGCTAATTTTCTCAATATCCTCAACATTCTAATCTTGTAAATAGGCAATAGATTAGGATATAGTTGACACCAATGGAAACAAGAATATGTTGACATCAATGACAACACCGATTAGGCACATATTTGCAACAGTCACTTGCAAGAAGTCTTCATAAATGTGTCTGCTTCCATTGTTCCTTTGGATACACCTCCAAGCACCATATCTTTCCCTTCACATATAATCTTTATTTTCAAAAATGATGATTCTGTAGAAAGTCACTGATGGAATGCAACCATTGCACATACATAACCATTTGAGTACTCAAAGAGTAGAATGCATTACATACCTCATGTTTTGGTATTGCAATTTGTAATCTCCTTAGTGGTTGTATCAAATTAAAATGCATTCTCCATCATGCTTATACCGTACTACTCTAATACAATTGGATGTTTGGGATACTAAACTAGAAAACACTTCTGCAAATATGAGATTTAGCCCATAAAAAATTTTAGTCTCCATGTGCTTTTCCATATCTTCTTTTTGTGGCTCTTTGGATAAAGAACCCAGATCCCACACCATCATGGATGAGAAAGTTTGAAGTTGAAAGGAAGGATACACCTATTGCAAGTATGTGCTAATCAGAGTTGTCATTGATGTCAACATGTTTGTGTTGTCATTGGTGTCAATAGTGTTCTCTACAGTTACTGTTGTTATTTGATTAAGTTGTTGAATTAATGATGATGTGATTACCTTGAAGAAGTGTTGAAGGTGTGAAGAATATGTTCCTCTTGCTCAATTTCCTAGTTCTTTTGAGAAAATTTGATTAATATTGGAAACAATGTGTTGAAGAAGTCTTTTGGCTTACAGAATACTGTTCAAGTTTTTGTTCCACATTTCTTCTACGTTTGAGATCTGAATGTGCAGTTTGGATATGTTGTGGAGAAGTGTTTGAAGATGCTAAATATAGAAATTTGGTACTCTAGATCATTGTGAAGTGAAATATATGTTCACCAATCTGAAGACAGTGTCTAACAGTGTTTGCAATGTGTCTAAGAGAAAGTATTTTTCTCTGCATTTCTCCACATAATAGTTTTAGGTGTTTCAGTTCTGGAAATATGCTTAAAAATAGTTGGCCACTAATACCCTACTCTTAAGATAGCATGTATAGTAGCTAAGTGGGAACCATGTGATGTTCCAAATTTGTCATGTAGTTCTACAAGAACCTTGTCAGCTTCTGGTCAAGTCCAGACATCTGAGGTATATATCCTCATAAATTTTCTTGAAAAGGACTCCTCCTTTAATCATGTATTTATGCGATCTTACCCTTAGAGCTCTCCTTTTAGAATTTTGCATCTTTAATGGGCATCTCCCAGTAATTAGGATATGTTTGATATCAGAATACCATTCTTTATCTTCTTTATTATTCACCACATACTATTGACTAACTATGTTAGGGCCAGTCTCAAAAATCATCTGGATTAAAGCTTGCCCTCTTACTAGTTTCATGGGTGTTATGTCCATGTCATATTCTTGAAGAATTGTGATCCACTTGGCTCTTTTATCTCCAGGTTCACTCTGCATTAGGAGCATTTTTACTGATGCACCCATTTGCTCAATGGGGCATGGATTTTATAGGTCTGATCAATCCTCCATCATCTTTAGGCCACAGGTACATCCTAATAATCACTTATTACTATACCAGTTGGACTGAAGTATTTAATTGCAAGACTTGTACTATAGAGGATGTGATCAGGTTCCTAGAGAACAACATAATAACTAGGTATGGGGTCCCATATGCTTTAGTATGTGATAATGGACCTGCATTTGCATCGTTGAAATTGTCTAGTTGGGCTTTCGACTATGGTATCATCTTGAAATTTTCCTCAAACTACTATCCCTAGGGAAATGGCTTAGAAGAGTCAACTAATAAAAATTTATTGAACATCATAAAGAAATTGATAGAGAAAAACCCTAGGGAATGGAACACCTTACTCAAATACGCTTTATGGGTGGATCGAACTAGAATGAAGATTGCCGAGGAAATTCTCCTTACCACTTAGTATATGGGGTGGATCCCATCCTCCCTGTCAATCTCAAGATCCCCACACTGAAATTTGCACAAGAATACCTAGGTATAGATAATAAATAGGAAGTCAGGTTGCTTCAGCTTATGCACCTAGAAGCAAAGATAGACAGGGCGATTGACCAATTTGCCAAACATTAGGCTACTATGAAACACTGGTTTGATAAAAGAGACAGGATAAAAGCCTTTAGGATTTCAGACCTAGTCCTAGTAGGGACAGAGCGCATGAAAAGAAAGGCGATCATGGTAAGTTTGATAAACTTTGGATAGGTCCTTTTCAGATTTTAGAGATTCTAGGAGACAACACCTATAGACTCAAGACCCTAACAGGTGAGGATGTCCCATTGCCAGTCAATGGACAATTCCTTAAACATTATTTCCAAGCTTAGACAGGGTCAGGTCAGGGTATTGTATCATAAGGTATATTCTGTATAACTCTTTGTGTAGCTTTGCTTTGTGTGTTTGTTTGTTTGCTTTTGCTTTGTTTCTATTGAGTCCTTGTTTTGGTCAGGCAAGATAGTGCACCTTTCCACTTCAGAAGACCAATAAAATTGTTAGAATTCAGGGAATGAATCCAAATTCTTACATAGGTTATGACTCATGTAAGTATAGGCACTTTCGATCAGGTCTGTGATGTCTTGTTCATCTATGGTCATTCTTTTGTTCAAGGAGATCCTCACAATGACACACCTAACAACCTTGGGTTTGTTGAACACATTAGTATAGGTGTTAAGTGAAAAATCATGAGGTCACCCTTGCTACCATTGCAATTCCCAACCTAAAGTAGCAAGTGACCACCCCTTACATAATGAGCTTACATGATCATATCTTATGAAAATTGAATATAAAAAAAAAAGAAACATATTGAAAATCCAAAGGGGATAAAATTTAGGCCATCTAAGTAACTCTATTGTGGCTATGGACGCCTTCTAGCAGTGGGTCTCTACTTAGGGGAATTACAAAGATAACCTTGTTGGGGCTATGGACGCCTACTAGCAGCAAGGCTCTATCCATGTTGGCTATGAGGGATGAACCCAAACTATGTAGCTTAACACTGTGATAGGTAAAAATTAGGTTAATAAGATCAAGCATATAAATAAAAACCTAATCCTACCACCATCAAAGAATCAAATCCAAGTGAAATCAAAAGCATACAATTCAAGAACAAGATCACATAGATTGTATGATTCCTTGTTTGTGATGTGGATTGCTTCTCAACAATGAACAATTATGAAGATCAAAGCTGCCATGATGGATGGATGATGGTGATAATATGCTAGATAGATGCTAAAGTGCTCAATATGCTCAGGATGATAATGTAGATGCTATATGAAAATGATGGATTCTTCAAGTATGAAATGAGAGGGTGTTTATACTACCTCAACCAAAATCAATCAACGGTAGAGATTTGGTGGCTATGTGAACAACTGAGATGAATTGGTAGTCATAGGTGAATGTGTAAATGACAAGTGGAGGGAAGATAAGGCTCATGTGTGATTGTGTACACAAAAGTACTACATGTGAAAGATATTAAATAAAAGATGTAGTACCATGCAAGTTTTTAAATAAGAGATGCACACATGTCGGCTCACGAAGAAATGAAGACAAGTGATAAGAGAAATTAATTAAATAAATAAAATTTATTTAATTAATTAGAAAGTGGGATTATGAAGGGAATTTTAATTAAATAAATAAGATTTATTTAATTAAAATAGATAGAATAGAGATAATTAAATAATTATAGATTATTTAATTATAGATTAGAGGAAATAGATAATGAATTAATTAAATAAATATAAATTTATTTAATTAATACAAGAAATAGATGATTTTGATGAATAGAGAAATTGCTCAAGTGTGTTAGACAAATGCAGATGGAGGATGATGCAATATTTGATACTAATGATAATTAGGTCAATTTTGGGTGTCTACATTTTGCCCCTCTTTGATACAATGTTCGTTAGAACGTTGTGTCAAAGAAGATACGATGATTCACTTGATAAACAAGGTGATGCCCTAGTGTAACTAGCAGGTGATGCCCCTCGAGAGGTAAGCCAGGCTAACCAGGAAGGGCTGGGTTGGCTCGTGATAAGATGAAAGGCAAGAAACAAGGGTATAGGATGAAGATGAAGAGATGATTGATCTTGGTTGAGGACTATATAGGATTATGATGGAATGGATAGATGAGCTGACAACTTTGCGATAATTACTCAAAAAGTAGAGAAATGCAATCCTTATGTTTGATATAGCATATGGATGTTATGCACCAGGGTATAGAGGACCAAGGTGTCAAGGTATCCAATGCATAACTAGCATGCTACAATCTTGTCTAGACGTATGAGGGAAAGATGTTGAACCAACATACACAAGATATGAATAGTAGCTAGTGTTCCGAGATGGACTTTGATGCTACAAGAAAAGGTTTGAACTTATCTCCACTATACATAATGACACCTTGCTGGTTATATGTATGGAAATAGTCTTAGCATAGAATAGTCTCAATGCCTAAGAGACTATTTAGCTTCTCAAATGCAAAAGATATTGATATGCAAGATGATAATCCCAACACGTACAAGGTACCAATATGCCTAGGAAGAAAATAAGATCATCCCACAGACACGGCATATGAAAGCAATATGACCATGCCCCATTCCGTACTTCATTGCAACATACCAAGATATGATAGATCAAGGAAGTCTTGATTAGGCATAAGAAAGGGACCAAAGATAAATCAAAAGATAAAATAAAAGATATTGTCATCATGTTCTCTTGCCAAATTTAAATGCTCTTGGATGGATTTAAGTTGGCGCCTTGTTAAGAGGAAAGATGTATCCTGTTGAAGGCTAAAGATGTTAATAAAATGCTATAGCAAATGCTGGCTTAAGGCATGCGGAAAAATAGCTTCTGGCTTATCCCTGATTGGTTAAAGTGCTTGAGCTTTCACTAATGTGCATAGTCTACTTTTTGCTTGAGTTGGTCAAAGAGAAGAAGATGGAAGATGAAAGAAGAAGAAGGTGGGGTGGATCGTCTGTGCTTGCATACTAGATACTTTCTTCATATTCTAGACTGCCTACATACCCTGTGTCCATGGGATCAAAGCACATTACGATGATGATGAGACATGATGGATATGTAGTTTTGGGCTTATTGATGATGTAAGTGATGAAAGATAGAAGAAAGTGAGATGAAATATTGGAGGATGATTAGAAGAAAGATGAAAGATGGATGATGAAAAAGGGGCTATCATCTATGCCTAAATCAGAGTGCTTCCTTCGCATCATAGATTGCCTACATACCCTGTATCCACGGGATCAAGGCTTTGAACGATAGAGATGAGATGTAGTTCTTTCTTATTGTGTTGATGGTTGATGTGAAAGGATCAACTTTATTACTTGTATTTTTGTGATGTTTTGATTTTTTTTGGATTTTTGGTATATTTTGGTTGTGTTTTGGATGTTTGATATGTCTTGGTTGTTGACATGATATGAGCTAGAGTTGTGGGTATCCACTTCCAAATAAGGCTCGACAAGTGCCCCTAGTGTGGGATAAGGTTTATTAGGAAGATTTGATGGATGTGTTTATATGGATAATATGTTAAGGTACCAAATGATATCTTAACCCCAACAAAGTCTGAACTACGAGAGCTAGCATGGCAGAGGTAAGAGAGAAAAAGATTTTATTATGGATGGATAAGGGATAATGGATTGCGACGTTTAGATGGGAACAATAGCGGATTATGATGTGGATTATGGAGCTAAGATAGTAGATGATGTTATGGAAAACTGCGATCAAACAAGCTAAGTAGATGATGGAGGCTGGTCTCTACACATAGCGCCTGTTTGCCAGGTTTTCACTATGGTACTTATCCAGCTGTGACAAATGTAGTTAGGGTAAAATTGCAAATTAGGGTAAATGTATAATCAACAATGATAAAACCCTAACAATGCACAATGAAGCACAAGACAACATGAAAATCAAAATAACAAATGTAAATGCAAATCGATCTCCATTCTATGCTTGATTTATCTCCATTGTTCTTCTCCACCTTGCATGAGCATGCAAGATTTTGAAGGATGATTTTTGGAGGAATGTTGAGTGCTCACTTCTGCAATATAATAATGATATGAAGATGATAGATGAATGATGATAGATGGAGATGAAT
The DNA here is from genome assembly GCA_027924645.1 of Cunninghamia lanceolata. Taxonomy (NCBI): domain Eukaryota; kingdom Viridiplantae; phylum Streptophyta; class Pinopsida; order Cupressales; family Cupressaceae; genus Cunninghamia; species Cunninghamia lanceolata. The sequence goes on along the minus strand of BSBN01000501.1, from coordinate 5,582,849 downwards.
GTGGATTGTCAAGAGTGATTTTGACAGAATGAGGATACTTGAAGAATAGATGCCCCAAATGGCTTGTAGATGGCTTGATTTATAGGCAAGGATTAGTTCAAATGGATGGTTGAGATTAAAAGGCTAAATGAACGATGTGGATGGCTAGGATTGATTCAGTTATCCCACTCCTTAAGGGAATTGTAGTCATGTGACAAGTGTCAAATGGTCTTCCACTCTACATGGAGACAAATGTGGAGATAGAGACAAATATGGAATTTTCCATTTTTGGAAAGGAATAATGTGGAATACATTAATTAAATAAATATTTAATTAATTTAGATGAGGGAAAAGTAGAAATTAAATAAATAAATAAGATTTATTTAATTAATTGGCTAATGGATAAGTGGAATTAGGAGTGGGATAGGACAAAATGCTACATGATGTCTCTAATAATGTTTTTGATATGGACAAATTGGGGACAATTTTGGGTGTCTACAAACACTAGTTACTAGTATCTTCAACGTACTTTCAAGATGAGGATTATTAATCACATGCACACACCTGATCCCTTATCAGCATTATTATATTGATGAACATGATAATTATTTAGGAAGGTTAGGTTGCTTATGTCTGGTAAGAGTCAGAGCATTATGTTTTAGTTTGTTCTCATCCTTTGAATTATTAGAATTTTGTTGTTTTCTTTGGTGGCAAGTTGTTGTGTGATTACACAACACACCCCATTTTGCCTTAACAAAATAGGGACCCAACCTTTTTGCTTCTGCTTGTTCTTTGTTTTCTTGCTATGGGTAGTTTGGTAAAAGTCAAAAATAAGAGGTTATCACCCTTACACATGCATATGCCTCACAAGAGGAGCTTGAATGTCAAATTCATAATCTACCATAGTAAACCTCATAATGTTGAAGAGTGCAGAATTTTAAGCAAGTTTGCCTTTTGAATCACCCTAAAATTCCTTAAGGGTAGAAAGTTATACTTAGTCAAAGTTTAGTCAAACTTGATATCTACTAGGAGGGTCACATTCGCCAATATTGGTCATATTCACTAATATCCCGGATCTACCTTTTAATGAAGAAAACCTGACATCCACATATTAGTCAATATGTGAATGTCAAATTTATAGGCAGAAGGCATTTACCTGTCAAATACTCAAGGGTCATCTTTCAGCAAGGGTCATCTTTAGTGAGGGTCATCTTAGGACAAGGGTCATATTTCTTAATATCCCTCATATTTTTAACATCCTAATCTTTGGCAAACATGACAATGGCATCATCTTATTCTAATTTTATAAAAGACCTGATATGATGATGATGTCATCATACATCCCGATGGTCGAAGAGGGTCATATTTCTTAACATCCGTCATCTTTCCTAATATCCTTGACCTTCATTAATATGATGATGATGTCATATCCCCGACCAATTTAAAGTCTTATAAAAAATGTTGACATCATTCTCACCTCTAGGTCAAGGGTGATATTTTGCATTGTGTAAGATCCAGATATTTCTCAATATCCCTCATATGAACCTTTGAGACTTATAACATGAGGATCTTTAGTAACCAATGGAATATTTCCATGTGGCACGTTGACTAGATCATGTCGATACATAATGTTATCATGATTATGTAAAAGGGATATAATAACCCAATTTTGGTCGTCGGTCAATAGTTAACCATTCTCATGATGATGTCACCCTCATATTCCAAATATCAGTCATATCCGCTAATATCCCTGATCTTCCTAAATCTGTATTCCTACATTAAATGCCACCCCAACGGTAGGTCAAACCTCCAAATTTTCAAATAAGAGGGTGCCACCTGTGAACATCTCAGGGCTTTAGGTGTTGATCAATAGAAGCTAGTTAGAAGACATTAATCTCACCCTAATTCACTAATGTTTCAGTTTAGACTAGGAATTACAGAGCCCCTGTTAGATTAAAACGACATTTCTACAACTTGCGAGCTCAACAAAATGGTGAATGGTGAATGGGAAATAGTAATTGTGAGATGATCCTGCTCAATCCGGATATCACTCACAAAGTAAAAGTAACAGATATCAGGTATGTAATGGTAAAACCTTCTTTTGTTGTTTATGGTGAATAAATAGGTAAATATTGTCTTTACCAGGGTAAATTAACATGATGATGCATGAAATATAATAGAATAAATGATTATCACCATAAAAATCATGTAATTGTTGTATCCACCACTTCACATGACACCTAGGGTAAGATGTATACATGTTTACTTGCAGGATCCACTGGCAGCTCAGAAAAACAAGTCTGACACAAAATTTCTGAAACTCATGTGCATACAGCCCAAGGGGATAACCTTCAAATACAAGAAATTCAATGATACACACCTTGGAAGCACCAACCTTGATGCATGTACAACTAAATTGGAGAAAGGGGGCGGCAATCCTCTGCTCATCAATATATAGTTCTAGGATGTGGCATGCTAGAGGGTTCCCTTACACTATGGAAGCCACTGAATTAGTAGTAGAATGCGCGCCAGAAATTACAATAACATCACCCAGAGAGTGGAGAAACATGGCAGGGTTTACACAGACTTTTCTATTGAAGGTATCGTTGTAGCCTTCAATCTTCCTAGAGGACCTCATCTGGTTTGATTAAACTTGAGTAAATTGGAGGAGTATACTAGCAAAGAGAAAGAATCTAGAAGGATCATGTACTAATGGAGATCCAGTGATAGCACCTAAGGCCTCTACCAAATTGCCCATATATGTGTACAAGTTTGACTTTGCACCAGAGTATCAATACATGATGGTGATGCTCAATAGAATGATAGGACAACCAAATGCTGGGTCTTTCTACAACTGGATGCATGGCATCATTAGGATGGTAGAGGGTACTGATGAAAAACCTCTATGGGAAAAAATCATAAGTGACGCCATGGATGAAGGGATGAGAAAGTTGGGAGGTAAGACAAATATGTTCCATATGACATCTTATGTAGTATATGCTTATGCATATAGAGGCACTTTTAATGGATTGTAGACAGTGGGTAGGGTTGGTAATAACCCTGGTGATGTGAACATTTGGGATCACTACTCACAACTAAAACAAAGGGAGTCTCTCCAACATTACTGGAGAGTAAATGATTCATTCTCCATGCACCTTGTCAGGACGATGAAGGAAGACAAAGGCAAGAAACTGAGCGTTGAAGCTTAGGCAATAATATACAAACATGGGGCCTAGTTAATTTAGTTCCCCACCTTTTCATACATGAGAGTAGAGGGTTTCACTGATCAACCCCTTATGTTGCCCATATATCCTAATGACAAAGTCATTTTGATGGAGTTTTGCAAGAAAATATTGCCTTCTGTGGAGGCCTGCATTGAAAAGAAAAAGATAGTTCACATTTTGTTTCCAATCATAATTGGATGGTATATGTGCCCAGATAGGGAGAGTGTGAAGGATGTAATTGGAGGGCCCAACCTGATGCACCTGCAGCCATTCCCACTAGCTAGGTCATATGACCCCTATGACATGATGCATACCTTGCTGAAGAAACCAATGCATCAGAAGCACCTCAAAGATTTTTGGGTAGACTGTGATGATGAGGTGGAAGTCAAAAGAAGAAGCTACCAGAGGCTTACCTTAAATCAGATACGTACCTTTGATTGCATATCGGTGCCTCCTAAGTTACATACAGATGATGGTTTGATCATGTCCAAAGAATATGAGGACAATAAAGTATACAATGAAACAATATCAGCCCCTGATTGGAGTCATCCAAAGGTGACCTCCTTGGATCAAATAACACAGAAGGTCATACAATTGACCAAAGAGTGGGTGCAGACAAAGACCACCAAGATGAAGAAAAGAGAAGTGACACTTACTGTGGATAACAAAAGAAAAAGACAAGAGTTTTCTGATGAAGAATATGATGATTTCCTCAGGGAGAAGAGACAGTCAAAAGGAGAGAGGCAACAAGGTAAAGTTAGGAAAGGGAACCCAGCAATTGGGGTAAACATCATTCATCAGCCTCAACAAAAAGAGGACATAGCCTCTTCTTCTGCTGCTACCACATTTGCTACAACTACATCACATACACATGCAAAGTAGAAGCCTCCTATTGCAAAACTTGCACCTGTTATTGAGGAAGAAGAAGAAAATTCAGATGATGATCTTTTGATAAAGAGAAAGAAGAAAAGGACACAAGAACCCCCACAGAAAAGGCAACCACCTATTATGAGAGGGGCAGTAGATCCAACCCCTCTTATCATGTTAAGAGGAATAGGTGGAAAAGGCATTCAAGGGACTCTGCAGTATGAAGTTCCCATTCCAAATATCATTCAATTCAAAGTTGATAAGGTAGAGGAACAAAGAAGAGAGATACATGACGTAAGGGATGATCAATCCTTCCCACTAGATAACAAAGTAGACATCTCTAATGATGATCTTGTGAATGAGGTATCTACCAGTTCCATTGAAACACTGGTAAAGAACACTAAGATGACCCCACATGGTACTTGTTGGCAAGAGACACTATATGGATTCATGATTGTTGTCACTGATGGCAACAAAGTTCATCCCACACATCCGCAAGACATGGTCTGTCTCTACCAGAAGTCAGAATGAAGATTGTTGAGGTCCAGTAAACAAGAACAGAGCTTGTGGCAAGGTCCGACAGACAAGTCTGGATCTCTCAGAGGAAGTATCTTGGTGAAGTGTGGATTTGGGAAAGTTAAGAGGACTACCTTGAGTAATAGATTCCAAGGATTTAGCCTCCGGTGATGGACAAAGAAAAAGATATGAATAGTTGAGTACTGGATTCCTAAGTGACAGTGTGAATAGAGGAAGAACTGACTGACAGAACATTAGACTATTTTTCAGATGCATTTCTGATGGTGGTAAAGGTTATGAAGACATGAATTATGTTTGGCCAACATGATTAATGATTTCTACAAGTCTATGCTTGATCTGCATTACTTGATGTGCAAGGATTCAGCCAACAGAACAGAGTTTGTGAGAAGATTGACTGTTCCGAGTGCAGACTAGAAAGATATGAAATCACTTGTGTGGATATATATATAGGATGGATTTAGTTGTGAGAAGTGTTGTGGTGACATGTGATATGCAAATAAAAGCAGAGTAGAGAAGAAACAGTAAGGAAGGTCCGGTATGTGAAAGGAAAGCAACATAAGAGAAGAGGAAAGATGAAGTGCAGCAGATTAGTGTACTGAGCCTAACCAGAACTGAACTCCAGCATATGTGGATGCTACCAATCAGTTCAAGTATTGTATAACACTCTTTTGTAGACAGTGTGTCTCTTGTAGGCAGTGTGCCTCCTTGTGAGCAGTGTGCTCGGGCAGTGAGCCCTAATTGGCAAGTGCCATTTTGTAATTCCTTATTCTTCTAACAGAGAATAATCTTTGGGTTAATCACCTCGTGGTTTTCTCCCTTAACAGGGTTTCCACATCAAAAATATTGTCATGTGTATCTCCATTTCATGGTTATGTTTGCTTGTTTGAATTAATGCTGCATTAATTAATAAGAAAGTTCAGAAAGAAGAAATAATTTGGATAACTGATTCACCCCCCCTCCCAGTTATCAACAGTACTCCCATAGTACAACAAAAGGAAGTCCAGCATGAGGAGGTCAAGGTGGAGGATATAGAAGAGGGAAACCCTAAACTAGTAGCCCAACAAATAGGGAGCAAATTTGGTTGATCAAGTCACTAACCCTACAACCATAGATCTAACATATCAGGGTGATGATAATCAAAATAAAAATGCTGACCTACCTCTAGAATAGAACAAAGAAGAAGTCCATGTGCATGAGGATAATGTGGAGATGGTAGGTCAAATTGATGTTCAAGACAATAAGCAAGAACCCGAGAAGGAGACAAATAAAGAAAGAATAGATCAAGCCCAAGGCCATAAAGAAGTTGACACATCAAAAGATGAAGGGCAAGGTCTTTAGATGGGCGATAATCTAAAAGAACAAAGAGAGGATAATGTGAATAAGAATGATCAATAAAATCATTCGGATAGGCCAGATAAGGATGTCTAGATTCCTCATGAAGACCAAGCAGCGCATAATGTGCAGGACCAAAATGAAAAGGGACAACAAGAGGTTCTACTACAACAAGAGATCCCAACACAACAAGAAGTCCCTGAACAAAAGGAGATCCCTCATAAGGAGACTCAGGATGAACAAAGGAAGGAACCTTTGCCACCAAGGGTGGAAGAAAATGTAGAATCTCATAATGCTCATATTGAGCATACTGATCAGTAGGGGCCTTCAGATGAAATACCCTATTGGCTAAGGCAAGAAGTGAATCCACCTCAGGTTAGTGAGGTGCCTGAATTTGATGTTTCTTCATTATTTTTAGTAGAAATGATCAAACCAAAGAGAAAGGCTAGAGCCACTTCTGTAATAAAAGAGATCCTGCCACTGGGAGAAGGACAACTCAAGTAGCTCTGCCTATGGTAGACAAGGCCAAGGGAGAGATAAATGTTAGTGAATTCCAACTGACCACCATTGATTTAGGTTTTGCAACTGAAGAATAGGAGGGCCAAGAGGCCAAAGATTTTATTGATTCTTTATTAAAAAGTGTGGAAAGGGAGAAGAATAAAAATAAAATGCACAAAGAGCACATTGCTTAGCTGCATACATTCATGAAAGGATGAATTGATCCGAATCACATGACTGTTAGCACCGCTACTCCTTTGACCATTATATCTCAAGATGAGGTGACTAGACTGGACATTATGAGGCATAAAGCACTTGTGATGGACAATTGGTTTGTTCAATTTGTCATCGAAGCTGAGAAAGTAATAGAGGTATCTCTTGCCAATTGGACCTTCCTCAGCACATTGAGGGGTAATGTGGATAAGTTACAGAAAGAAGTTGGGCGAAGGTCAGTTAAAGTGGAAAAGAATTTGATCACCCTGGTAGAAATGAAAAAGATAGGTGTGAAAGTACTCATCTCCAACAAAGTGTTGAACAATCATACTTCACAACTATTGGGAATCTGGTATGAAGATACCAAATTTGAGACTCATATACTAAAGAAATGTAATTCAAAGCTTAGAGATATCAGTGTGAAGTTACATCACCTTATGTCTAAAGAAGTAAACATCTTAGAAGCCCTTGATGACAAAGTAGAAGGAAATATAGAAAATCAGGATGTTGATTTTGTAGTTTAGGCCTTCTATGACAATTTCAGGAATGCATCAAATGACCCTCTCCACCATTTGTCAGAAGATGTAATAAATAAAGCCATGAGGATGAAAGAAAAGGTGGAAGAATATATGAAAAGTTGAATAGCCAGAAGAAGAAATGGTCTTCTTTACAAACACAGTTCCACTCATAGGAACATGTTGTAACAAAGGGTAAAGTTCAGGATGGAGGGGAAATTGAAAAGATAGTGCAGGCATATGAGCCCATCAAGGGGATTATCAGTGTACATGTAGAGGAAGAGGAAGAAGAATAAGTGAAAATGTAGGGAGATGGGGTCATACACATCATGTGTCAAAGAGATGATCATGTATCACCAGATGGTTTCCAACTGGCAACCTATGCCACTTTAACTTTTGTTGACCAAGTCAGAGGTAATAGAGACTATTGAGCTAAATTGTTAAATCTTGATCATTGGATCATTTGTAACCGCCTCCTCTCTTTGTCCTATAAAAGGAGATGGAGTGCATTTTGTAAGATTATTTGAAGCTTAATTGAGATTAGATTGCTAAAGTATCAGGACTAATTTTCAAAGATGATGATAAATGTACATCTTCATTACATACTTAATGAAGAAGAGGACCTAAGATTACAAACAATCACATATTTTGAGTAATCTGTGGATGAATTCTTGACTTGCATTTTGATTTGTTGCATCCCTTAGAGTGCAATTCTTGTTATGCATGTTGTCTTCATCCCTTTTCACCGAAGTTTTCATCAACCATACTTAGCTATGGAACATCCTGGTGAACCTATGGTTTGATTTGCTTCTCTTCATGACAGTATCTAGAATGTATATGCATCAATAGCTGAAGATTCATAAGTTTTAGTAAAATTTAGCAAGCATTTATTTCAATTCTCTTAATTTCATTCAAATCATCATCATAAATTGTAAATACACCGACAATCTTAAGCAAATACATAGAAATATGCTGATATCCCAAAGGAATTTGAACATTTATTACATCTTTGAGCTAAATAGCATGTAGAACTGAAAGTATCATGCAAATATCTGCCTGCAATCATCTAATTTGGATAAATTTACAGTGCAGAGATAAGAATTAATCATTAATAGTTGATGATCAGAAGAATTGATCAAACTTATAAAATATCTCCATCATCTATTGAGTGCAGTAGGATTAATCATTTTTGTTAAAGAAATTTACAAAAAGCAGGAGGATAACTAGATGTTCAGAAATTAGTTCTTGGAAGCAGAAATTGAAGCCCCTTGAGTAGAAAATAGCAAAGCACATCAACCTCTAAGTGACATCAGTAGATTATGAACTAATCCATGGAGACTTGGGATCATGAATTCTTTGAATTTATCGTATCTTTCAAGATGATGAAGGTTTGATATGCAATTCTTTATCTGTGTGTTTTTTGTGACTAACATCATAACCAACAATAACCTACCCTAATTTTGAGATATGTTAAATAAGGGCCAAATGGGTATTTAAATCAAGTTTTCTTTCTTGGAGATTAGTTCTAGTTTGAAAATTATGGCCGAAAAACCCTATTTGTTGCACCACCTTAAGCCTAGTCAAGAGTAGGACAGTCAAGATTTGACCTCTGTGTTCCAAAACAACCCCACCTGAAATTTGGGTATGTTGTCAAAGGGCATAAAGGGTATCTAAAAATCCCCTTCTATTTTTGTTTCAAGATCTTCTTGGAAAGTTATGGTGGAAAACCTGTTTCAATTATTAGTAGGGGAATAGGAGATTTTGTGAATAAACCATCAAGTTAGGGTTTCAAGATAACAAAAGTTGGTTGATTGTGATTGGGTTGATAACCTACCCCTGCTCTGCATCAAAGAGAAAAATCACTGATAAGAAAGAAAGGGAGCAAAAAGAGAGAAAATTAAAAAAAAGTTGCAAGTTCATGCACTGTAAAGTTCACCGACAGGGAGAGGCTCTGATAGAGAGAAGAAAGGACAGAAAGTTCCAAAGTTCGTGATAGACATAATTTGTCAATAAGGCAAGGTGGAAGAAATAAAATGAAAATTAATTTAAATATAAAGCATGTAATATGATGTAGTATTTTAAAATATTTTAAAGTAAGTTTAAAATATTTTAAAGTGTTGTAAAAGATTTACATAGATACTTTTGGTGGGCATTGTATTCCAAAATGTCCATCTTCTCTCCAGTCACCATGATTGCAGGACCAGGTCAACTCTCTAGCTGGAAGTAGTTGTTGGGTGTTTAAATTACTACAGGTGGATGATTTAAGTGCTAGTATTTAATGCAGATATTTTTTGAAGTGACTTCATCCTCTAGATCTTTTCATATTTATTGTTACAAATTAGATCAAGGTCTCTTCTAATAGCTCTAACTCTTGTAGGCATGCAACACGATATTCCTCCTCAGTGATGAGTTTACAAAATGAGATGCATAAGGAGGAGAGTTCAATCTCATTTGGCAAGATTTCTTTAGAACCAAATATGAGTGAATATGGAGTGGCTCCAATAGGTGTTTGGATGCTTGTGATATATACCCAAAGGGCTAGATGAATTTGGAGGTGCCATTCATGACCAATTTAATTTATAACTTTCTTAAGGATTTTGAGAAAGGTTTTATTAGTTGACTTAGCTTGGCTATTTCCTTGGGGATAATATGGAGAAGATAAATGATGTTGTATGTGTAATTACTCACAAATAGTGTGAACATCATTATTCTTGAAAGGTTTGCCATTATTCCTGATGATAGTGGATGGAATATCATAATGACAAATGAGGTGACAGAGGATGAATTTAGAAATTTGTGAGCCAATGGTAAAGGTGAGGAGGATGGCTTTAACCCACTTCATAAAGTACTCAGTGGAGATGATGGTGAATTTGTGTCCATTGGATGAGGGGGATAAATCCTTCCAATGATATCCAGGCCCCATTAGGAAAAGGACCATGGTGTGGTAATTGGTTGCAATGCCTAAGAGGGAGCCTAAATGAGATTCTCATGCTGTTGACAAGGTTTACATTTCTTCACTTATTCACATGCATCATGGTCCATAGTCAGCCAATAATATCTTGTATGTAAGAGTGTTTTGGCTAGGACAGTACCGCTTCTATGAGAACCATAGATACCAACGTGAACTTCATGTAGTTCAACCAAAGCCTCTTCCGTATTTAAACATAACTATAGAGTGACATCATAGCTTCGACAATAAAGGGTGTTAGCAAGGATAGTCTAGTGTGAAGCTTGGTGGATGAGGGATCTTTGTTGTTTGTGAGAGAAGTCAAGTGGGATGGTGTGATTTTGGAGGTAGGTGTGAATGTTATGATACCAAGGGATTTCAAGACCAACAATCTCACATATTGTAAAGGGTAAAATTTGGATGGTGGGTGTTTGATTAGTTTGATGCCTATCCTCCTTTGACCAATTACATTCCAGGACTTTGGATTAAGTGGTAAGGCACTATCAGACCCTTGGTCACTTAGGAATGCAGGGAAGATTGGATTTGTGTGATTTGATTGTTAATTATGTTCAGTTATGCTCAATTATACATCAAAACCCTAATTATGCAAATACAGAAGAAAACGAACAAATTATTAAAAATGCTACGACAGGAAGATGTAAAATGACTGATAAATATGCATCTATTTTCAAAGTTTGGGAAGCGGAATAGTCGTGGACTAATGAATGAGCGTCCTAGTCCAATGCCCTGATTTTTGTCAAGATCTAGTAACTTGATATGTAACCTATGTTGGCAAGAGACACTACTCTGGTATAGAATAGAAAGTTGTCATTGATGCCAACAAGGCTTAGAGATCTCTTCAGCATGAAAAGAAGACAACTCTAGAAGGTCATATTGGAATTTAGGTCTGGTTAGCAAAAATGACTAAGTATGAGCAATATACAGAGTAAGGGACAGTAAGTGGATCAGTGTGCCTCCACAAATGAAAACCTAAAAATGTGGCTCAAGTATAATGTTTATAGTTGTTAGGTGTTGTTATGTTCCAGAGATTAAGTCCTGACTTCCTCCGGAAGTCATTTGGAAGAAATATCTAAATCTAGGTGAACAGAGGTGTAGCAGAGACAGTATATAGGGCACATTGTAATGGTTCGTATTCCTCCAAAAATGAGTATTTTTTATGCAATTTTAAGGTGTTGCAAACACTTGTATGTAGTGTCTAATTCCAAAGTTGTGAGATCTGAAGACCACTGGAAAGATAGCTGCAAGTTGTTGAGTATTGCTACAATGTTTGGCAGAGTTTGACTAAGATAGAGTCTAAGCTTTAATGGTCTGCATTTCTCCGCAAGATTACATCATGCCTTGCAGTTCTAAGGGTAAGTTTGGGAATGTATGAAGAGTTTTTGATACAATTTTGGAAGTGTTTTGTGATCCGTGGTAAAAGTTGTAAGTCAACAGATGAACAGTTATGCATGTTCTTAAGGAACAGGCTGACTAATATGATAAATCATTGTGCAGAGAAGAAATAGTGTTTGAAGGATCTATTCAAGTGATTGAAGGATTAGAGCCAACCTATATGAACATGTTTGGGTGAAGATTTGGATCCGCATAACATTAGTGCATTGGTTTGAGCTGATAAGCTACATCTTTCTATGTACACGTTTTGTATCTTGGATGCCGACCTGATTATGAATCAAATCATAATGCGGATATATAAGAGCGATGAATTTCAGTTGGGAAAGTGTGGATGTGTGTAATTGATACAAGCATGTGAATAGTAGAGTAGAGTTAGAAGATTAGTAGTGATAAAGACTTGGGATTTAGAATTCAGTTGCTAAATGAATGCACCTTGGCACAGTGACAGATGCTTATGTAGTACTTAGTTTTCTTATGAAATTTGATTTGTACTTGGCAGTGAGCCTTCTTCTTAAGGTAGTGAGCTTGACAGTGACCTTCCATTAGGGTCTAACAACCCTTATTGTAATCTTGCTAGGTTTAGGGTTGAGGCAATGAGCATGCTAGACCTAGTTGTACTTCATGGTAGTGAGCCAACATGTTCCAGGACTATAGAGTGACCAAGCTTGAACATCATTATTTATAAATATTGCAATATACATACATGAGAGCTAATCTTCTACGTGGTTTTTCCATCTTTGGGTTTCCCACGTAAAATCTTAGTGTCCATGTGTCATGTTTTTATTATTGTTGTTCATTTGCATATTGTGCCTTTATTTAATTAACTTTGGTAAATGGTTAAAAGTGAAAGTGCATGAAAATATTTGTGGAACACTGATTCACTCCCCCTCTCAGTGTTCCTCACATTCAACAATTGGTATTAGAGCCAAGTTCATTGGAAGAAGCCTAACAGCCTGAGGAAGATCTGGGAAGGTCTGCCTATGGCAGTACAAAGGTATCTCACTTATCATGAAGCAAATCCCTCTAGCAACATTATAATTGGAAATCAAGTATATGTCAATATTGAACAATTTGAAGTAGCCCTAGAAGATCTTAACAACTCCAAGGATGATATCAAGGGTTTAGAGGAGAGTATCAAAGAAGCTGATGATTGCATTTTGAAACTAAAAGAGCAGTTCAGTAAATCTCATGAAAGAAGGAAAGAATTGTGTGAGCAACTAAAATAAGCAAGTGAATCCACAGAGAGTCTTCTCAAGGTAATTGAAGAAAATACCAAGATTGAAGAACATCTGAATCAAGTTGTGAAGGACAAGTTAGAGGAATGTGAAAAACTAGGAAAATAAGTTCTGCTCTTAAAACTTGATTTGAAAGTAGCCAAGAGCTATGAAGAAAAGTTTAAGCTAAGTGCTGCAAAGCTTGATGAAATGATTTCTAGACAAAAGAGTACTAATCACAAGCAAGGTTTGGGATTTGAAAATGGAGAAAGTTCAAAATTTGGGCAAGAAAATTATAAGGTAAAGCAAAATAGAGGAAACCAATTTAGAAATCAAAGAAAAAGACCCAAAAGACCTCCAACTAGACACCCAAATGCACAAAGGTACCCATCCTTCAATGGCTATTATTTTATATGCAATAAGTATGGTCATAGGGCTACTCAGTGTAGAAGTAGAATAAATCAAAATGTTTCATCTTTTTCTGGACAATGTTTCATTTGCAAAAAGATTGGTCATAAAGGAAGTGAGTGTAGAAGTGTGTCAATAAATGTGCCAAGTTACTCAAGGAATAGTCAATTCTTCAATGGCAAGTGTTTTACATGCAATAGATTTGGGCACATGGCATATTAGTGTAGATCAAGACCAATTCCCAAATACAGAAGATATCAAAGTCAGAGAAATGTTGTTTGTTTCAATTGCAATAAACCTAGATACTTTGCCAAATTTTGCAGAAGCGGAAGTGTATCAAGAGACTATCCTACAGAGAAGGAGAAAACATAACAGAGAGATGTCAAGGGCAAAAACAAGGTCGATTTGGTAGAAACCAAGAATGAAATAAGCAAGATTTGGATTAAGAAAGATGTTGACAATACCAAGGATGGATCCACATGAAATTCTAGTGCAGATACTTCCTCTGAGAAGTAAAGTGAGAGCTCTAGCTCAGGGGGAGCTGCATTAAAAATTCAAAACCCCTAGCCAGTCATCTAGTGGTGGAATTCGGTACAAGGATATGATAAAGAGAATCATATGACAGACCATCTGAAGCAAGTTCCAGAAGAAAAAGTCCAACTGCGAAGATTTGCGGAGTAATCTAAGTGTCTGTGATTGCTAGAAAGGTGTCTAACAACTTTTTGTGAGGTGACATTAATGCCTTAGGTTTTGGTATGTGAAGAATAAAAGGAGTTGTATCCGAAGGAAAAATCATTATGTATTTCATGTGCTCAAGTGACTAAGGGAACTGAAGCAAGATTCAAAGCATCTATAGTTTTCCCCAAAGGATTTCAAATCATGATCAAGGAAGCCCTAATTTAACAAAAGAGGTATTTACAACTTGAAACCCTACTGTGAAAATGAAATTGCTCTGGAAATGTTTACTCCTCACGTAATCAAGACAAGAAAGATGCCTCACCCCAAGTTTAAGAAACAATTCTTCAAATCTCTGGAAAATGATCCATCATGGGCATTCTCAATTACCCCACATGGGGTTATGCATATGGAAGATATCAGAGCATATATTCATATCAGTTTAGAAGAATATGATCACATGAAGTTAGGAAACCTATAATTGAATGAACTAACTACTATGGATATCATGTTGAAAGATGATTATATAGTGTTAGGAGAAAAGAAACTTGACACCTGGTTTGATTTTCCCGCAATTCTGATTGATGCATAGGTCAAGCTTTTTCTAAATAGATTTCATGATGAATCCTTATGGCTTGATGAACCCTATTTGATAAATAAAGAAGCCATCAAAGCTATAATCAGTATGAGCTCCTCCGAAAGGGTTCTAGGCATAAAGAAAATGAAGAACAATGTTGTAATGCAGCTCATAGGAGCCAAAATTGAGGAGAATGGCCTTACAATAAATGATATCAAGGATCTGATTGTCAGATTTGCATCAATGATTGTTGAATACAAAGTGTACTTTTCCAACAAGGAAAATTTTGTGTCTACATCAACCATATACAAAACATATGATATGATCAAGAATAATACAGATTATGACCTCTGTGAATTGCTCTGAAGTGAACTTATGGAAAACTTGAGAAGATCAAAAGAAACTGGTCATCCTTTCAAATATGGAACATTGATTACATGTTTTCTCTTTTACTTCTTGGGAGAGCTACCTAGTTTAGGAAATATTATCTGTCTTGATCACATACCTGTAGCCACTCAGATAAGAAATCACTTACAAATTTTGGGCAATGTGGATAGGTAGAATGAAATCTTATGGAATTATTTCAAAGACTTTCAAAAGAAAATGTCAAGTAGATTTCAGATACCTGAAATGTGGTGATAAAGTATGAAAATGATATTGTATTCATGGTGGATAAAGACAAATGCTTCATGGAAGCTATGAAACCTAGAATTATATGGGTCCCTACACTAGGTTATGAAGTTGAAGAAGATGTCTTGACTGAATTAGCTGATGCACTACTAAGTAAACCTATTGATCTCAATGAGGACAGATTTGGGACATTCTCAGAATTATCTTCCAGAATGTTAATGGAATCTGAGCAGTTAGAGAAAACATCAGATGAACAATTAAGTAAGGCAACAACTAGCTCAGAAGGATCGAAGTCCATAAGTGCTCTAGTAGAATGGACTTCAAGCACTCCAGAAAGGAAAGATGAGAGATCTAAGAAAGAGAGACCAACATCTAATCTCAGTAAAAGATATCACAACTAAAGAAAAGAAGAGAAAGAAAGCTTTATTTTGTGAACAAAAAGTGGCAAGAGACATTTTTGCAAAACCTTTGGAAAAGCTACAAAGTGCACAAACCTCAGATCTACCCAAGTTTCTTCAAGGACCAATAAATCTGAATTCACTATCTCTGGAACAAAAATTTGAAATAGTATCATTTGCCCATGCAAAGGTAGAGGAAGAATTAATGAAAACTCACATACAAGACAATAAGATCATTACAACAATATCTGGTGTACTTGGAAAGTTGATGCCTGATTACCAGAAATATACAGTGATATCATCTACATATCAGCTAAAAGGTATGATAAGATCAATCAATAATCATTTTGAATCCTTTGAAAAATCTACAGAAACAAAGGTCAGAAAATAATTTGATGAGAAAAGATTAGAAGAGTTAAAAACCATGTTGATCAATGATAAGATCTCTTTAGACCAAGGAATTAGAAGTATTTAAAGTGCCATCAAAGAAGCTAGTGAAATATACAAATTTTGTTTATCCTGGTCAGAAGTCACGAAGAAAACAACAAATAAGATCAAGGAATTGGAGCAGAAACTGTTGAACACGTCCAAGACATTTGATCTGGTATCAGAATCAATTGGCAGAAAGGAAAGTGAAGTCACCAACCTTCATAATGACTTGATGAATCTAATAAGTGAGAAGAATCAAAACAAAACCAGAATGTGTCAATTAAGAGAACTAATCAGTCCCAAGTTAGACTCAATGTTTAATCTTGCAGCTGAAGCACAAACAACTTCACATATTGATACATCTTCTGATCCTCACTAGGTAGAAACCATAGTTTTTCTACTTAGTGGTCACATTCAGATTTTGGATAATGCAAAGAAAAGATGGGATGGTGAGCTAGTCCAAATTAAGAACATTTTCAGTGACATCCTTCAGCTCATGTAAAATAAAGTTGAAAACTACACTTGTACATATGTGGCAAAGTACATAAAAGTTTTGCAGTTCTGACAAGATTTGATTCTGGAATCCCCACCTTTTCCATTGATGTCAAAGGGGGAGAAGAAGATCAGTGAAAAATGGATAAACATCTCAGGGGGAGTAGAAGAATAGAGTGTATATAGTAAGGGGGAGCAATCAAGTATTTTTCACTAAGTGTTGCCATCAATGCCAAAGGGGGAGATTGTTGGCAAGAGACACTGCTCCGGTATAGAATGGAATGTTGTCATTGATGGCAACAAGGCTCAAAGATCTCTTTAGCATGACAAGAAGACATAACTTCAGAAGGTCATATTGGAATTCAGGTCTGGTTGGCAAAAATGACTAAGTATGAGAAATATATAGAGTAAGGGACAGTAAGTGGATTAGTGTGCCTCCACAAATGAAGACCTAAAAATGTGGCTTAGGTATAATGTTCATAGTTGTTTGGTGTTGTTATGTTCCAGAGATTAAGTCCTGACTTCCTCTGGAAGTCATTTTGAAGAAATATCTAAGTCTGGGTGAACAAGGGTGTAGCAGAGACAGTGTACAAGGCACATTGTAATGGTCCGCATTCCTCTACAAATGAGTATTTTTTTATGTAATTTTAAGGTGTTGTAAATACTTGTATGAAGTGTATAATTCTAGAGTTGTGAGATCTGAAGACCACTGGAAAGATAACTATAAGTTGCTGAGTATCACTACAGTGTTTGGCAGAGTTTGACTAAGACAGAGTCTGAGCTTTAATGGTCCACACTTATCCGCAAGATGACATCATGCCTTGTGGTTCTGAGGGTAAGTTTGGGAATGTATGAATAGTCTTTAATACTATTTTGGAAGTGTTTTGTGATCTGTAATAAAATTTGTAAGTCAACAGATGAACCAATTATGCATGCTCTTAAGGAACAGGCTGACTGATATGATAAATCATTGTGCAGAGAAGAAATAGTGTTTGAAGGATCCATTCAAGTGATTGAAGGATTAGAACCAACCTATATGAACATGTTTGGGTGAAGACTTGGGTCTACATAACATTAGTGCATTGGTTTGAGCTGACAAGCTACATCTTTCTATGTACATGTTTTGTATCTTGGATGCTGACCTGATTGTGAATCAAATCATAATGCGAATATGTAAGAGTGATGAATTTTAGTTGGGAAAGTGTGGATGTGTGTAATTGATCCAAGCATGTGAATAGCAGAGCAGAGTTAGAAGCTTAGCAGTGATGAAGACTTAGGATTCAAAATTCAGTTGCTAAATGATAGCACCTTGGCATAGTGACAGATGCTTATGTAGTACTTAGTTTTATTATGCAATTTGATTTGTACTTGGTAGTGAGCCTGACATTGACCTTCCATTAGGGTCTAACAAACCTTATTGTAATCTTGCTAGGTTTAGGGTTGAGGCAGTGAGCCTACTAGACCTAGTTGTAGTTCATGGAAGTGATCCATCATGTTCCAGGTCCATAGAGTGACCAAGCCTGAACATCATTATTTGTAAAGATTGCAATAAACATACATGAGAGTTAATCCTCTCCATGGTTTTTCCCTCTTTGGGTTTTCCATGTAAAATCTTGGTGTCCATGTGTCATGTTTTTATTATTGTTGTTCATTTGTATATTGCGCCTTTATTTAATTAACTTTAGTAAATAGTTAAAAGTGAAAGTGCATGAAAAAATTTGTGGAACACTGATTCACCCCCCCTCTTAGTGTTCCTGACATTCAACAACCTATTCTTAGTATCACAAAGATTTCTCTGTTGCGGAATCCGGAGGACTAATGAGGGGGTGCCCAAGTCGAGGGCCCTACTTTCAGCTCTAATCTACAAATCTGACACTCTACAATACTCTCCTACAACTCCACTTTTTCTACTTCTTCAACCTGTAACCTGTAATCATAGAAAATGGGGAGGGGGTTGTGGTGTTTAGAGGCTTGCCTCAGTCAAGACCTGGAGAGACATTCAAGTCTTTCGAACACCGTTGTTAGAGAGAGAGTGTACCTTTGGGAGGCAGAGGCAAAAACTAAATGATAAATTCTTGAAAACACAAATGATATCACCTTGTAGTGAAGATCTCATGGAAGGAATAAGCTCTTCATGCCATGAGGAGATGATTGCTCAAATCTACAAATACACACATAGACAACACAAATCTACTCTTGCCACACAATGAAAGCCTTGAATCACCTTTAGAATGCATAAAGATCACAATTGCTTTCTAGTAATCATCTAGTAGTCCTCTAGTTTACAAATGAATGCCTAAACATGCTTATATATGCAACTACAAACACTCTAGCCAAGAATTTTGTAATTCAAACTTACCATGTCGACATAGGACCTAAATAACAGTCACAAGCCGACACTTAAAATTTGGGCCTGACCCAAAATAGGGCAGGACTAGGGCACAAGCACCCAAGTCCTCTCTCCCTATTTTGGGTAGGGTTATGTTCAAGGGATCCCCCGAGGTCCCATTTGTCATGAAACTTAGGGATCATTTCATTGGGATGTCAAAATATGATGCAAGATGTCCTAAATGCAGATAAAAGACCTGGGAGCTAAACCTTATAAGGGAAAAGCCCCCAAGGGGACATTTTCCAATGTTACATTTAGCCCCCACTTTAATGTATGTATGAACACAAGGCCAATACATGCATTAAAGTACGGTCAACAAACACAGCAAACACACCAAGCATGGAGAAGGCACGCTAGACACATTGAAGACAATGACAAGCACGTAAAACACAAAGAAAACAATTACAGTTATGCAAAACACAAAGAATACAATAAATGCATAGAAGATAGTTAATGCATAGAAGACATAGATTATTTATTTTCTTTTTCTTTTTCTTTTTCTTATATATATAAAATGTAGAGGCATGTACAGGAAAGTAAACACACCTCCCATAATGCAGGAAGCACTCATCGTGTTGGTCTTTAAACTGCATATATGGGGCAACACACACACAAGATACGTAAAACCTCCCAAAATGCTGGAAGCACTCATCGCGCTGGTCTTTAGACTGCATATGAGACAACAGACATGCCAAATAAAGCAAGCATGCTAAACACACACACTTTGAAGACATGGAGAAAATATGGAAGACAAACAATGGAGTGTTCCTATTTCTAGGCTCATCACCATCTCAGGCACATTATAGGCACACACCGATGATTGGGCTTCGCCACAAAAATCACCGAAGACATGCTTAAGGGTTGGGTTAGTCACAAAACTACTCCCCACCTCCTGATGAGGACTTTTTGAAAATGACAGGATGTGCACTCTCCGCAAGAGATACATCACCCTGCCTTTGTAAAGGGCTTAAGATGATTGATTGATTGATTGATTTAAAAAAAACTCAAGAGTACAGGAGGGACTCATTGCCACCAGTCTTTAAACTGCACCTAAGGACAAGCACATTGCTAACATCTACAATAGCCAGCTTACCTTATATATACCCCCACCTTAAGGTGGTTGATATCATGCATTGATATCAAGCACATTAAGGTAGGAAGAAAACACACAACAGAACATAGACTTTCGCAAAGCCCATACCCCTCAGAGGTGATATGGTCTTTATGATTGCCAAATGATCCCACAAACACATCCCTATGCAAGAAACATGTTAGTGTCTACATAATCATGATAAACAACAACATCAATGCCTATGATTAACCACACAAAGAACCAAGGTTAAACTACAAATTTGGAGATCAAGGATAACTGTGGGGCTATGTCATGAAAATCTCTTAACCGAGTGTCACCAAGGCAAGATTCAAAGACAAACAAAGTGCACAAAGTAGCAGTATTGTTATGGTTTGTAAGTGATAAAAACATCATCAAAATCACTACGCAGAAAGTACAGAGTGTTTCTACTAGACAAGCATCGGATAATATATTACAACCCCATTGTCATATTAGGAACTAAGTCCAATTTTTGATTTCTCGCTAAAGGGACGCCAGGTCCGCATCAGTATAAATGTTTTTCATCATCTACCCACTAGATAGAAATACTAGAGGAAGGGAAATAATAAATAAGAGAGGAGAAACAAGTGCCATAGGGACAGTCATGTAGGAGGGTACCCTCAATTCACCAACTGCAATGCTATGTCCATAAGACACAACACACAATGATGAAAATAGAGAGAAGCAATATAGAAGAATGATGATACAAATAGAAGAAGGTTACAACAGAGGTGGTCTCCTGGTATCCTAGACCTTACGAGAGAATTAGGGGTCATCCCAGGAGGCCTAAACAACACATAACACATCACGGGGGAAGCACATCATGAAATAGATAAAGGGTTAGAGATACTTACATGGAGGGATCTTTATATCATATTTTTGAACTTGCGAACCTCTTGGAGAGGTACTCAATCATGTTGAGTGCAAAATTTGAGTGGTTCTTATGAAAGTCTTGTTTATTATCATATGATGATTGTTTCTTGAATCCTTGTGTAAATGAGACCTTTTGTTGCTTATGAGGAGGAGAACCACTATTATCTCAAATTGCTGACAATCATCTTACTCTTTTCTAATTTTTAGCAAGTTTTCATTGTTGATGCTATCTAACATAGTAACAAGAATCATCCTATACCATCTCACTCAACTGTATCAGTTGTTCTACTTGTTTTTCTAATGTGTTTTGGTTATCTCTCAATCCTATATAGGATAATGGAGGAGAAACCTTAGCATAATTCCCATTGCTTCATGTAAAAAGTGGGTTATTTAACTTTTCCTTATCCACTTCACTCATACCCACGATGTTATCATATTCCAAGTAATCATCTTTAGCTACTTCCACTAAACCCTGTTCCAACATATTGTTATCAGTATGCTTAAGGAAAGGATTGGTGAAGATTTTTGAATTTTGATTCGGTGGAGTAACTGACTTATTTTCATTATCATTCACACCTGATACCTATATGACATTCAAATCAATGAGGTCTTGTATTTCATGTTTAAGACACATACATCATTCAGTATCATGTCCTTGTGTCTGATGGAAATGACAAAAGGCATCAGCATCGAAGTAAGGTCTTTGTGCTCTACTAGGATCGATAGGCTTAATTAGGGGAAGCTTCAGGAGGCTATTACTCACAGCTTTATTCATGATAGAATGATGAGACTCAGATATTGGAGTAAAATTTCTTGGTTGATATGATGCTTTCTTTGGATTACTGATAGTAGACACATTAGAAAAGTTGTTTATATTTGGTCCATTAATATTGATAAAACTTATGTTATTATTATTCCTCTTAAATTTGTTTTGTGACGATCCACCCATGGATTGACCAACTTGAGCCGATGAGTTTTGGTTTTCATACTAACTAGACAAAAGTTGATAATCATAAAGGGCTGTGCATAAATGTTGAAAGGAGTTATACTTCATCAAGAGGATTTTATCACAAATATTAGGTTGTAGATTTGTAATAAACACCTTTTGAACATCCTCATCTTTCATCTAATATTGAATTTACGCATATAAAGCTTGATGCTAACTAATAAATTTAGTTAACTTATCTTTCAGACCTTGCTTGCAATGAACTAAGTCAATCAAAGAGACTTGAGGTCCAATGTTTGTTTGAAAGTGTTGTAAAAATTGATCAATCAGTTGTGAAAAGGAGTGTATTGAATTCGGAGGCAAAGAGCAAAACCATTATAAAGCAGTATCTTTGAGAGATCGCAGGAAACATTTTGCCAACAAGTCCTCTTCAAAATAGAAGTCACCACACATAGCTGTGAACGCTGCTACATGAGTATTAGGATCACCTTTTCCACCATATTTTTCAAAGCGAGGAGTCTCAAACCTCTCAGGCATAGGAGTTCTCAAGATTGAATAGGAAAGAGGATTCTAGGCATGATATGTTAGTGTATTAGGCTTCAAAGAATTTGTCAAATTTGTTACCTTTTGTAGTAAAGCAATGATGCCCTGTAAGAGTTGGCTTAGGATGGCATCATTGGGAGATGCAATTTGCTACGAGGAATTGGAACCAAAGTGAGGAGGTGATTGATCCTAAGATGTGATAGGTAGTGGTTGTGAATAGGTTGATGGTGGTTGGACATAATGGTAGGTGGGAGGTGGTTGAGAGTAGCTGTATGTAATGGGAGGTTGAGAATAAGTGGGATGAAAAGGTGGTTGAGAGAAATTATTCATAGAAGAGGTCTCCTTAGAAACCAAATTATGATAATTAAATCCCACAGCTTTGTAATTAGTGCCATTAGATACTCCAATACCAATGGTAGCGTTATTACAAGCATTCACATCAGTTGTTAAGATCGTTGATATAAAAGTAGATATTCCTGTAGTCAATATAGGTGCCAATACTTGTGTATGAGATGGTGACAGAGTGTTATTTATCACTTTTACACATTCAGTCACTAGCATGATATTGGTTTGTACAATATGTGCTAAACCACGGATTGCATTAATATTATCTTGTCCTTCTTCTATCAATTCTCTTATATGGTGAATCACAGGTATAGCTTCTTCAGCTATCTTCTTAGTTTGCACATAGTCTTGGAATTTAGCTAGGTATTTGCACATAGACTTGGAATTTAGCTAGGTATTTATCAAGTCTATATATTTTCTCATTAGATACATGTCTTATTGCCTCAATAGTATCATCAACATCATGAGAAGTTTTCTCTTCCATTGTACTTGTGATAGGTGTAATATCTTGTAACATTTGTGTCTCTCCTTGTGTAAAGAAGGTGTTCAATGTGCCAACTTATTCAAAAGCACTAGATCACATGTGTCTTATGCTTCTTCTTAAATGAATATTTCTCATAGGGTAGTGAGTTATGAGACTCATGCAGCAATATGCACAAAGCTTAGGCGCAAGATATGTTTAAATGCTTGATTTTTTGTACTTTTTTTAATGCAAATATATAAAAGAAAAGGTGTTGTAAAGATTTTGATTAGGGGAAGAAAATAATATTCCTATTCTTCAGTCCAATGAAACAATAAAACCCTTTACAACACGCTTTTGATGCAATTCTATAATGATGACAAGTCAAAACCTAGTGAAAATACCCTAAAATATGCAATTTTTCACAGTTTTTCAATCCCAAGACCTAATAAAAGATGTGTTGTAATTAATTTTATGAGGTGAAGAAAATAATATCAATTATATCAGTCACATAGAAGCATAAAATATTTTACAACACACTTGGAGTGCAAACTAGGTCAAACCCTAGGGCAAATGTGGCAAAAATGTGCAATTTTCACCAAATTTTCAATACAAGGGCCCGATAAAAAAGTGTTGTAAAAAATTTTAGGAGGGGAAGTAGATAATAACCCTGATATAAGCCAATTAGTTCAAAAATATTCTTTACAACATGCCTATAGTGCAAATCTAGAGAGTCGATAAGGCCAAATCTAGTGAAAATCAAGGTTTTTCAAGCCCTAGGTTCGAGATCTTGATGTAAAATGTTATATGAATGTATTGAAATCTGATTTATGATGAAAATTAAATGTAATCAGATCTGAAAATGTTTTCCAAGTCCTAATATGCAAAATACAAGTACAAATCTAGTGAAAAATCAATGAAAAATGCTAATTTTTGTTGAATTTTTCTATGTAAAAATGCAAATTTTTGAGATCTAAATGCAAATTTATACTAAAATACAACACTATAGACAAATAAAATTTCAATGAGTGTCTTAGATCAGTATAAAAATCTGAAACAATATTTTACCTACAAACCCTAGTTTTTGGAATTACTAAGTTATATGCAAAATTCAAAATTTTCAACAAAACCCTAGCAATTTTATGATGAAAATGCAATTCAAGCTATTGAATTTTTATAATTTTCTTCAATTTAACTTAGATAAAATGAAAAAATCATAAATTTGATGAAATTCACATTAATTAATGTAAAATAGAAACCCTAGAATGTAATTTTTTTCAATTTTTTCAATTTTTTTGGTAAGTTTTATAATGCAATTAGATGAATGACACTATGAATGAATGAAATCAATGCAAATCTGAAGTAAAACACTCAACAAGGTGCAAACAAGTCCAACAACATGGGTTCACCAAAATGTAAACTAGTAAAATTTGGATAGTGGGTGTTTGATTAGTTTGATGCCTATCCTCCTTTCACCAATTACATTCAAGGACTTTGGGTGGAGTGACAAGGCACTATCAGACCCTTGGTCACTTAGGAATGCAGTGAAGTTTGGATTTGTGCAATTTGAGTTTCAATTATATTCAATTATGCTCAATTATACATCAAAACCCTAATTATGCAAATAAAAAAGCAAACAGACAAATTACTGAAAATGCTACGATAGGAAGATGTAAAATGATAGATAAATGTGCACATGTTTTTCAAAGTTTGGGAAGCGAAACAGTCGGGGACTAATGAGTGGGCATCCTAGTCCAATGCCCTAATTTTTGTCAGGATCTGGGAACTTGATTTGTAACTTGTTCCTGCTATCACAAATATTTCTCTGTTGCAGAATCTGGAGGACTAATGAGCGGGTGCTCAAGTCTAGGGCCCTATTTTCAACTTTGATATGCAAATCTGACACTCTGTAATACTCTCCTACAACTCCACTTTTCCTACTTCTTCAACCTGTAACCTGCAATCATAGAAAATGGGGAGGGAGTTGTGGTGTTTAGAGGCTTGCCTCAATCAAGCCCCAGAGAGACATTCATTTCTTCTGAACACCGTTGTCAGAGAGAGTGCGTGCCCTTGGGAGGTAGAGGAAAAAAAATGATAAATGCTTGAAAACACAAATGATATCACCTTGTAATGAAGATCTCATCGAAGGAAGAATCTCTTCATGCCATGAGGAGATGATTGCTCAAATTTGCAAATACAAACACATAGACAACACAAATCTGCTCTTGCCACACAATGAAAGCCTTGAATCACCTTTAGAATGCATAAAGATCACAATTGTTTGCTAGTAATCATCTAGTAGTCCTCTAGTTTACAAATGAATCCCTAAACATGCTTATATATGCAACTACAAACACTCCCACCAAGAATTTCATAATTCAAATTTACCATATTGGTATAGGACCTAAATAACAGTCACAGGCTGACACTTAAAATTTGGGCTTGACCCAAAATAGGGTAGGACTAGGATGTGGGTGCCCAAGTCCTCTCTCCCTATTTTGGGTAGGGTTAGGTTCAAGGGATCCCCCTAGGTCCCATTTGTCATGAAACGTAGGTATCATTTCATTGGGATGTCAAAATATGATGCAAGATGTCCTAAATGCAGATAAAAGACCCAGGAGCTAAATCTTATGAGGGAAAATCCCCCAAGGGGACATTTTTCGATGTTACAATATGAATTTTGAATTTGTGACTTTGTATACTGGCATAAGAAGTTGTTCCACAAGAAATTCATTTTGATGGCTATTGTGTAACATGTCCAAGAGGGATCCAATGGTAGCCATTGCATTAGCTGCTTTGTTATGAAGTCTAGGCACTTGTTCAAATTGGATGTAGGAAAAAAAGAGTTTGTACTCATCAACCATCTACTTATAAGGAATCAACTTATCATCTTTAGTGTGGTACTCATCATTGACTTGTTTGATGACCAGTTGGGAGTCCCCATAGACCTGTAACTGTCGAATATTCCATTGAACTGCCATCTTAAGACTGATGATTAAGGCTTCATATTCAACCACATTATTTATGCATGGGAAGGAAACCCTATATGCCTTGGGAATGTAGTCTCCTTTGGGAGTCACCAAAAGTATTCTAGCTCACGAGCCATGACTTGTGAATGATCCATCAAAAAATAATTTTCAGATTATTGATTCTTTTGTTGTAAGGATATAATCATTTAGAAAATCAGTAGTGAGTGGTTGATGGTCGATGAGAGGAGCCTCTGCTAATTGATCTGCCATGACCTGACCCATAGTGAATTTTTCATCCACATATTCAATATCAAACTCGCTGAGTAGCATAACCCATTTTTCCATTTGTCCTATGAGGGAAGTCCTGAAAAGTAGGTATTTGAGAGGGGCAACTTTTGAGATGAGCTTGATTGAGTGACTTAATATCTAGTGTCGTAGATTTTGGGGGCTGAAAATGATAGCTAAACATGCTTGTTCCATAGGTGTGTAGTTAAGTTCATAGATGACAAGGGTCCTTCTGATGTAATATATAGCCCTTTCATGACTGGTTTCATCATGTTGTGCTAGAAGTGCCCCCAATGCTACTGAAGTTGCTGATATGTATAATAGTAGGGGTTTTCCAAGAATGGGTGCCATGAGGACAAGTGGTCATGCCAAATATTCTTTGATACGGTTAAATGCTTGTTGATATTTTTCATCCCATTTAAATTGTACTTCCTTATGAAGCAAGTGAGAAAATAGTTGGCATTTATCAATGAGTTGGGCTATGAATCTTTGGATAGTCTGAAGCTCGCCTTGTAGGCTATGAAGCTATTTCAAATTCTTTGGTGGTAGCATTTATGTTATGGAAATGACCTTAGGTGGATCTACTTCATTTACTATATGGGAGACAATAAAGCCCAATAGTTTCCTTGATGTTACCCCAATGTCACACTTCTTAGGATTGAGGTGAAGCTTATCTTCCCTTAGGCATTCAAATATCTATTTTAAGATTCCAAGGTGTTCATACCTTGTTCTACATTTCCTAGGGAGCTCATCTACATAATCTTCCATGGTATTATACAACATGTCATGGAAAATGGTGGTCATGGTGTGTTGGTATATTGCTCTTGCATTTTTTAGTCCAAAGGGCATGACTTGCCAATAGTAGGTACCCCAAGGACATGTGAAAGTTTTTTTTTGATCTTCAAGAGCAATTCTAATTTTGATTATATCCTAAAAAATCATCGATGAGAGAGAGCATTTCATGTCTATCCGTTAAGTCAATAATGATGTCAATATTTGGAAGTGGGAAGTTGTCTTTTGGACATGCCTTGTTTATATCCCAAAAATCTATGTAGACTCAAATGCCCTCAAGTTTCTTAGCAACAAGTACAATATTTGAAACCCATTCAGGATAATCAATAGGATGAATGAAGCCCACTACCAACAATTTTTGTAGTTCTTCTTTGACTAACAAGGCAATTTGAGGATGTATTTTTAGATATTTTGTTTGATGGGCCTTGCATCTATATGTACCACAAGATGAATTACCAAAGATGGATCTAAGCCTGGCATATTTGTGTAGGACCAAGTAAAGACATCTAGTGCCTCCTAAAGTATAGCTGATATGTTGGGATTTTCTTTGGTGGCGAGGAGTTTTACAAGATGGGTTGATGTAGGAGTATCCCTCATTCAAGACCAATCTTGCATCAACCAAAAATATTTGAATTTCAAATATTTGCATTTTAGTTTGATTCTTTTCATTTTCCAGTCCAATACAATTAGTTCAACTAGTAGCAGTTTCTGTATTTTGGTCTGTAATCTATTGTAGTTGCATTTCAGACCCTACAGAGCTAGGCTTAGCATCTAGATTCATTCTTGCACATCATATCCAAAATTTAGATCATTTGGATCAGGTATCAGTAAGATATCACTATCAGAAGATCAACTATTTTCTCAAAATAGAGCATCCTAATAGTCTTAGACAATCAGCTAAAGGAGAAGAATTGAAGAGCATTTCATGACCTACGGAGCTAAATTACACATCATCTAATTTTGATTGGTTCATGGTCGACCTTCCTTGAGATCTGCACATCATTCCATTCATTTGTGGAGGAGTTCTATGTTAGTATCAAGATAGACAACTGAGAGGGGGGGTGAATCAGTTGTCCCAAAACTTCCTTTTATTAACCACTTAAATCCTTCTTGTAATTCACCAGCATAATAATAAATCAATCATGGAAACACAATGCAATAATTCAAGAGTAGAAACACATTAACACATATGACACCAAGATTTTATTGTGGAAAACTTGGTTAAGGGAAAAACCATGGGGTGACTAACCCAAGATTGTATTCTCTATTAAAAGAATAAGAAGAACAAAATGGCACATGCCAATTAGGGCTCACTACCTGAGCACACTGCTCACAAGAGGCCCACTGCCTATAGGAGAGACACTGTCTACAGAATAATAAGTATTACATAATTGAACTAAATAATAGCATATTCACCATGCTTGAGTCAGTTCCATTTAAGCTCAATACTTCTGCTCTGCCTTTCGCTCTTCTCCTCTCTACCACACTCTCATCTTCTCCCCGATGATTTTGAAATGACTTTACAACTCTTATTAGTACAAGACATCGACTTTGGGATAATCATCAAAGTCGGCACACTTTATTTTATTACAGAGAAAATACACAAATACAACTTGACTTATTACAAAAGACTTCATGTGAATCACCACTCTGTCAGCCACACAGATCTAGGGCTTCAAGCTTCCTTGAGGAACATGCCATGCTTCGTAGAACATCTTCAAGATCATCCGCAAGATGTGTAAATCATCCAGTCAGCCAAGCTTAGGAAGAATGTCATCATCCAGAGGTAATTCTTCAATTATGAGCTCAATCTTCAATGCGGACCACCAACACAAATTGGACACAATCTAGAGACCCCCACAAGCTTGCCTGATTCACCAAGAACACCCACACCACTTTTGATAATTGAAATCATTCTCTTCTTCATCTAGAATCTCAAGAACATAGTTTGTCATCACTGTCATATTAAAATAGATGCTTGCGGACCTCCAGACCACGAACCAATTGAGTTGTCAATTCACATTGACTTCCTAAACACTCCACCAAATCCGTAGAACAAGATATTGCATTTCCGGATCTCACCAGACCTATTTGTGTCACTCTATCACCTCTGAACATCTGCCAGAATCAATTTTACTCATATGGCCATAACTTCTTCAAACATTCATGTGGACTTCTCAAATATTTACTAGATCACCTTTAGACACATATCTACAAACCCTTTGATGTGCATTCTCTAATCTTCATCTTAGCTGGGATATTCACTTCATAGATCTTCATTGTCTTCAATGTTCTTCTCTGTTTCTGATAGGACTAATTTTCTCAATATCCTCAACACACAACTCATCCAATCCTTGACATTAATGCAACAGGAGTATGTTGACATCAATGACAACACTGGTTAGACCCATACTTGCAACATTCTATTCAATTAGGTCCAACATATCTGTGTACACACGTTATAGCTCTTCATTGGAGTTTGTGATCTTCCTTGGCTGACATTGATGAATCTTATGTTCTGAAGATGATATATATTGATGTAATAGATACCTAGGAAAGTATTTAACAAAATTGGATAATTGATCATTAGTTTATAGTTGATAGTTTGAATTTTGTGTGAAGGGGCTTCAAAGCCATATCTTGTGCATATTCTATAATCAGGCTTGTGAGCCCTAATTGTAAGCCTACATGTTGTCGACTAACTTGTATTTGCATTCTATGATATACTAAATGATTGAATCTACATTTTATTTATATCTTTGAGTTGTTTTTGTTGTGTTTACTCTAGTTGCATGGCCTAGATAGTTCACTTTGTGGACCCTCCTAACCATGACTGCACCAAGTGGTATAAGAGTGAAAGTTCAAATCTTTGGGAGTGAATTAATCAAAATTGATGAAGGAATTCCATAAGATCTTGTTGTGAATAGATTGTTGAATCTGAGGTAGGTTACTTGTGTTGCAATCGATCATCGATTGTGAGGTAGTTGTCACCTTGTAGCCCAATCACTGAATTTGAGGGAGTTACACTTGATACTAGGAAGAATGTTGTCGAGGAGAATCCCTACTATTGGAACAATGGATAGTATAATGGATGAGATGATGGAGATGATGAAAACCATGTGAGTTCACTTGGATGTTGAAGAAAATTAGAGAAGAGGACTTACACCTAGATGTAATATTGAAAGTGATGATGATGAAGAATTTCAATCCATTGATCAAAATGGTGAAACCCTAGGAGATGAAGAAGAAGAGGAATCAGATCAAGTCAAGATGTTGCAAGATATTTTAAAGATTGGGAAGAGACCTAGAGTTGATGTACCTAATTACATAGTCAATTTGAATCCTGAAGAGTTGATTGACCATGGATAAATGACCTAGAAGAATACTTTGAGTATGAAGAAATTGAAGATCCGGACAAGGTGAAATTTGTAAAGACAAAGTTGAAAGGACATGCTTCTATATGGTGGAAAGAAGTTCTGTTGGATAGAAATAGAAGAGGAAAAGAAAAGATTACAAAATGGGACATGATGGTGACAAAATTCAAGAATCAGTTTATACCTGCTAACTATGAGTTGGAACTATTGAAGAGATTGCAGAATCTGAGACAAAAGGAGAAATCTATGAAGAAGTATACTAAAGAATTTCATAAGATGATCATAACGATAGGACATAGTGAAGCAAGCAAGGAGAAAGTGGCTAGATGATGCGGAGGAACGGGCAATTATCTTACTAAACAGGGCGAACAACCCATTAAAACCCACCAACCTAGGGATTAGGCTTCATTTTCTTTAATAACCCCTTACTTAAGACCACATAATACCAAAATATGCTTCCATTTTCTCATCGGCCAGACCTAATCTATCGGCCACCTCCTAATTTCTTTTACCGACATGCTATTCTTTCCGATGGCTAACATCCATTGCCCAGACTTATACTGTCAGAGTGACTCCTCCGTTGTCCTCCGATATACATACTTACTCTGATGGCCTCAAAGGCTCCTTCAAATTGCACTGTCGGCGAGACACACATCTTCGGTCAAACATTTCTCAACCTCACCGATGGGAACACTTACGCCGATGCACTCCTTCTATCGGCATGATCCATTACTATCAGTGAAGCCTCTAACAAATTCCTCAACGGTGCATTTCACGCCGATATTTCTTGTCGGCGATACCTCATTACAATCTTCCCGATCGGTATGACCTTCAACCGTCGGCCCACGATCAATTTCTCAGCCTGATACTTATGCTCACGCCGATGCCTTCAGCCAAGGTTGCTATCGATGAGACTTTCACTGTCGGAAGGACATAATTTCCTTAAGCCGATGCCTTTGACTCTCGCTGATGAACCTTTACCTTGAACCATTTCATTGAACTGTTTTATTGAACCACTACCTTGAACCTTTCGGTTGAACTGTTACTTTGAACCATTCGTTCGAACCGTTTGCTTGAACCAAATGAACCTACGAGTTCATTTAACTGTTGAACTCGTGAACTTCGTTGAACCATTTCTTTGAACCAGTTCAGCACGATGGTTCACTCCGATGGTTCAACGGTGAGGTTCGCTGCGACTTAACACTTCAGCCAAACAATCATCTCCTCAGCCCGATGCCAAGGTTCACGCCGATGCACACAGAGATTTCTTTCTGCGATTGCTTCTATATATCTCACGAGGCTTTCTTCTTTTCCCGTTTGGTTGTAACTATCTTCCACAATACTGTTGTCGTTTCTGTAACTAAACACAGACATAGATTTCCAATCTAGTACAAATCAAAATAACACAGAACAATAGAGAGGAGAACTAAAAATAGATTTGCATTCCACTGGTCTCGACCGAGGTCTCGACTAGTGGAATGAATCAAAACTTGATTGCTCTTACAAAACACTAAATTTTATTTCTCTTTCTGAGATTACACGCTTTGCTATTGCTCCTCTTTTCTCTTTCCTCCCTTCCTTCTTTAACAAACAGGGACTGCCTATTTTAAAGGCTCACTTCTTGGTAGTTACACACAATGGAATCTTAATCGATTCGTCACCTCTGCCATCTATTACACGACAGTTACAACTCAGACAGTTATAACTACTTCCTATACGTTTACAATAGGTGCCATGTGGCTTTACAATATGGGACACATTGGTCCGAATCAGAACAATTGGCGCTAGGCCTTACAATAATTAAAAATGATAATAGGGGGCTTCTTGACGGTAATGAGGTGCTCCTGCACCATACTCCTAGACTTGAAAAATTTCCATGTCCCATGGAAATGCTCGGTGAGAACTGCAACAACTCTGTTCTCTTGGTGTCTTCAACTTGACGCCTCTGCGACTTGTACCCTTCAACTGTGACTCCTCTCAATGGAGTTGAACTGGCTGCTCCTCAAGATGCTTCTATAAGTCCAACCTTAATGCTGCACCAACACTTCTGTCCCTCACCTGGGAGTCCTCTCTTGCCTCTCTCCCTAGGACTTTTGGCGACACTCACTGGACCTCCTTCTCAGGCCCTAGAACCATCTCCTGTGGTTCCATGACAGATCTCTTATCTACCTGCTTGCAGCTTGTGGACATGCATCTGCAACCACAAATATTAGCAAACCAAAACACCAATCTCTCACTTAGATTCCCAGAGCTTTCACTGGCTCTGATACCAATTTGATGCAGAGGAACGGGCAATTATCTTACTAAACAGGGCAAACAACCCATTAAAACCCACCAACCTAGGGATTAGGCTTCATTTTCTTTAATAACCCCTTACTTAAGACCACATAATACCAAAATATGCTTCCATTTTCTCATCGGCCAGACCTAATCTATCGGCCACCTCCTAATTTCTTTTACCAACATGCTATTCTTTCCGATGGCTAACATCCATCGCCCAGACTTATATTGTCGGAGTGACTCCTCTATTATCCTCCGATATACATACTTACTCCGATGGCCTCAAAGGCTCCTTCAAATTGCACTGTCGGTGAGACACACATCTTTGGTCAAACATTTCTCAACCTCACCGATGGGAACACTTATGCTGATGCACTCCTTCTATCGGCATGACCCATTACTATCGATGAAGCCTCTAACAAATTCCCCGATGGTGCATTTCACACCGATATTTCTTGTCGGCGATACCTCATTACAATCTTCCCAATCGGTATGACCTTCAACCATCGGCCCATGATTAATTTCTCAGCCTGATACTTATGCTCACGCCGATGCCTTCAGCCAAGGTTGCTATCGATGAGACTTTCACTGTTGGAAGGACATAATTTCCTTAAGCTGATGCCTTTGACTCTCACTGATGAACCTTTACCTTGAACCATTTTATTGAACCATTGCCTTGAACCTTTCGGTTGAACTGTTACTTTGAACCATTCGTTCGAACCGTTTGCTTGAACCAAATGAACCTATGAGTTCATTTAACTGTTGAACTCGTGAACTTCGTTGAACCGTTTCTTTGAACTAGTTCAGCACGATGGTTCACTCCGATGGTTCAATGGTGAGGTTTGCTACGACTTAACACTTTGGCCAAACAATCATCTCCTCAGCCCAATGCCAAGGTTCACACCAATGCACATAGAG
Source organism: Cunninghamia lanceolata (assembly GCA_027924645.1). Lineage (NCBI taxonomy): Eukaryota > Viridiplantae > Streptophyta > Pinopsida > Cupressales > Cupressaceae > Cunninghamia > Cunninghamia lanceolata. The sequence continues at coordinate 5,549,216 of BSBN01000501.1, read as the reverse complement.
ATTTCTTTCTGCGATTGCTTCTATATATCTCATGAGGCTTTCTTCTTTTCCTGTTTGGTTGTAACTATCTTCCACAATACTGTTGTCATTTCTGCAACTAAACACACACAGAGATTTATAATCTAGTACAAATCAAAATAACACAGAACAACAGAGAGGAGAACTAAAAATAGATTTGCATTCCACTGGTCTCAACTGAGGTCTTGACTAGTGGAATGAATCAAAACTCGATTGCTCTTACAAAACACTAAATTTTATTTCTCTTTCTGAGATTACACGCTTCACTATTGCTCCTCTTTTCTCTTTCCTCCCTTCCTTCTTTAACAAACAGGGATTGCCTATTTTAAAGGCTCACTTCTTGGCAGTTACACACGGTGGAATCTCAATCGATTCGTCACCTCTGCCATCTATTACACGATAGTTACAACTCAGACAGTTACAACTACTTCCTATCCGTTTACAATAGGTGCCATGTGGCTTTACAATATGGGATACATTGGTCCGAATCAGAACAATTGGCACTAGGCCTTACAATAATTAAAAATGATAATAGGGGGCTTCTTGACGGTAATGGGGTGCTCCTGCACCACTAGATACATCAATGGACTAAGATTGAACATTCAAGAAGAACTAAGTTTGGTGAGAATGACAACACTAGAAGAAGCATATCAGTTTGTCCTGAAGGTTGAAGAAAAGTTCAATAAGAGGCATGATCAGAGATAGAGAGGTAGAGGAGATAAATTTCAAAGAGGTTGAACATTTTTTGGAGGAGAGAAATCATATGTCGAGTAGAATAGACAAGAGAACACATTCAAGAAGGAGGACATAGATAACAATGTGTACCAAAGAGATGATAGAACTTTCTACCGCAGAGGAAACCCTAGTCCATACTGGAGTGAAGGGTACCAAAGAGAAGGAAGGGGAACTAATAGAGGAACATTCAGAGGAACTTGTTTCAAGTGTGGAGGTGAAGTACATATAGCCTTTGAATGTAATCAAGGGAGTACAAGCAAGAGAACAGAGAACAGTGGAAGAGCAACCTATGTGGAAGAAGAACCTACTGGATCACCAAGTTTAGTTGGTGAACCTAAGAAAGGAGAATCACTTGTGATAAGGAGAGCACTATTTCAAGTAGAGACAAATGAGGAACCACCATAGAGGAAACATTTTTTCATAACTAGATGCAAATCAAGAGGCAAATGTTGTAAAGTTGTAATTGATAGTGGTAGTTCTGATAACCTAGTTTTAGAGGAGATAGTGACTAAACTAAAGTTGGAAAGATTGAAACAACTTAAGCCCTATCAGATAGCATCGATTCAGGAAGATCATAAGGTATTGGTGAGTGAACAATGTTTGGTGAAATTTCATATTGATCTTATCATGATGAAGTATTGTGTGATATTATGCCTATGGATGTATGCCATATTTTTTTGGGTAGACCATGGAAATATGATAGGAAAGCTATACATGATGGGAGAAAGAATACATACACTATAACATAAAATGAAAAGAAAATTAGTTTGATTCCTTTCGAAGATGATCCTATGAGTGAATTATGTGGAAGTGCTAGAATTTTTTTGGTAGATGGGAGGAAATTTCTAGATGGTTTTAGACATGAGAATATGTGTTATGCTTTGTTCCCTAACAAGCCAGAAACCATGAAGACTAAAGAATTAAAATTGGAGGAGATAACTGAATTGCTGACAGAGTATGAAGACATCAAATTAGAAAATGTACCTAAAGGATTGCCACCAATCAGGAGTATCAGTCATCACATGGATCTTATACCTAGAGCTACTTTGTCTAACAAAGAAGCACATAGAATGACACCAACAGAGAATGAAGAATTTAATAGACAAATACATGAGTTGTTGAGGAAAGGTTTGATTAGAGAAAGTTTGCATCCTTGTGTAGTACCTATAGTGTTAGCACTGAAGAAGGATGGAGAATGGAGAATGTGTATAGACTCTAGAGAAATGAACATGATCATAGTTAAGTATAGGTTTACTTTACCTAGGATGGATGACATCATGAATTGTTTGAGTGGAGAAAAATATTTCACAAAGATAGATCTTAAGATTGGATACCATCAAATCAGAATTAGAGAGGGAGATGAATGGAAGACTACTTTTAAGACAAATGAAGGATTGTATGAGTGGTTAGTGATGCCTTTTGGATTGAAAAATGCACTAAGTACTTTCATGAGATTGATGAATGACGTTTTGAAGAAACTCTTGGATAAGTTTGCTATTGTATATTTGGATGATATTCTAATTTTTAGTAAGACAAAAGAAGAACATTTGTGGCACTTGAGACAAGTATTACAGAGACTAAGAGAAGAGAAGTTGTTGATAAACATCAAGAAGTGTAGTTTCATGAATGAAGAATTAGTATACTTGTGATTTGTGATTTATGCGGAAGGATTAAAGATGGACCTTAAGAAAGTGAGAGCAATTGTTAAATGGCCTACACCAGAGAGCATTAGAGAAGTCAAATCATTTCATGGATTGGCTAGTTTCTACCAGAAGTTCATCAGAAATTTCAGTTTAGTATGTAACCCTATGATAGAGACAATGAGAGCTGACATAAGAGACTTTAAGTGGACATCAGGAGTAGACAAAAGTTTTGAATTGTTGAAGTAGAAAGTGATAGAGCAACCTATGTTGGCATTATTAGATTTCAATAAGGTATTTCAGGTAGATTGTGATGCAAGTGGAAATGCAATTAGAGTAGTGTTAAGTCAAGAAGGTAGACCTGTAGCATATTTTAGTGAGAAGTTGAATGATGCAAGGAGAAGATATTTAGTTTATGATCAAGAGTTCTATGCCATAATTCAATCCTTGAAGAAGTGGAGACATTACTTGTTGCCTAAGGAGTTTGTGTTGTATATAGATGATCTAGCTTTACAATATTTGAAGAGTCAAGGAAAGTTGAATCAAAGACATATGAGATGGGTAGAGTTCATGCAGAGTTATACTTTTGTGTTGAAGCATAGGAGTGGGAAATCAAACAAAGTTGTAGATGCATTGAGCAGGAGAAGGAACTTGTTGACAGAGATGAGAGTTGAAGTGTTAGGATTTGATGAATTGAAGAACATGTATGCGGAAGATCTTGATTTTGCAAAACTATGGAAAACATGTAAGGAACCTATTGTGACAGATAGGAGTAAGTGGTTGGTCTATTTCATTTAGGAAGATATGTTTTTAGGGGAAATCAATTGTGCATACCTAGAAGTTCAATGAGAGATAATCTGATAAAAGAGAAGCATAGTGGTGGATTGGCAGGACATTCGGGCATTGATAAAATAGTGGCTTTGGTATGTGAAAATTACTTTTGGCCTCAGATACATAAGGATGTGATGCAAGAGCATCCATAGGTGTAAGGGCAATCTTTCATCACCCAAAAACAATGTGATTCAAAATAGATGACTTTGTTTTAATTTCTTTCTAAAATTTATGTTTTTGGATACCCATTTACTTGAATAATGATTCAGAACCTTCAAAGTTTCCAATAGGGCTAAGGATACCAGAATATACAAGAATTTACTATTTTAAGTAAGTCTTTATCAGAGAAGTTGTTGAGCCCAAAATTTTTCCCAAAGCTTTAGAATAGTCAAATAAGCATTCTTGGCAAATTTTAGTTCAAGATCATGTCTAGATTTCAAGATATTAAAGTTTCAATTTTGTGAGGTACCTTGAAAAGTTTTGAAAGAAGATATGAGGCACTAAAACGTCCCATAACATCTAGAGAAGTTTACAAAAATCCATTTAAAAAATTTCATTGTGATAGTTCACTCTGTGATCTTTTCGGTACTTTAAATGGTTCATCAATCGGACACTCGGATCAAAAGTTATGCTTCCTAAAAGTTGACCTATTTTGGGAGGGAGATGCAAATTAATTTAGCTGTTGGCTTCCAAAAAAGGCTATTTATGACTATTTTTTAGAACCATGGACAATAGTAGAGATAAGGGGGGAGAGTGTAGAGTCAAGAATAGGTGGGGAAAATAGAAACTCTAGCAGATTTGGGGTTACAGAAGGTAGAAGATTCTAGAATCTTGAGATTGGAAGTTGTAATGTGTTGCAGTTTATAGAGGATTCATCCTCTGATTGTAATTGAGCTTCTGTAATGAAATGGGATGTCCAAATCAATAAAAGAACATTCTATTTCCTCTATGCAATTTCTATTGTTGTGTGTTTTATGATTTACCCCCTTCATCAGGATGTTAGGAAATTTGTGTAGAGTTGTAGAGCTTGTCAAGTTGCAAAAGGGAATAGTCAAAATACTGGATTGTATAAACCTTTGATAGTATCAAAGAGACCTTGGGAAGACATAAGTATGGATTTTGTAATGGGATTGTTGAAGACACAAAGAAGACATGATTCAATATTTGTAGTGGTGGATAGATTTCCAAAGATGGCACATTTCATACCTTGTAAGTAGACAACTGATGCAGTACATTTAGCTGACCTATTTTTCAAGGAGATTGTGAGATTGCATGGATTACCTAAGAGCATAATTTTAGACAGAGACACAAGATTTCTTAGATATGTTTGGAGGACACTTTGGAAGAAGATGAAGATAAATATGAAGTTCAGTTTAGCATTTCATCCACAGATTGATGGACAAACAGAGGTAGTGAATAGGAGTTTGGGAAGATGGTTGGTTGGCGAGAAGGCACAAAGTTGGGATTTGATTCTTTCTCAAGAAGAGTTTGCATACAATAATTTAGTGAATAGGAGTACCAGGAGAACACCTTTTGAGATTGTTACTAGAGTAAACCCTAGAGGAGTAGCAGAGTTGAGAGATATCAATACGGAAGATAAGAGAAGTGTAGAAGCAGAAGAATTTGTAGGACACATGGAGATAGTGCATAACCAGTTGAAGAAGCATTTGGAGGAGATGAATAGTAAGTATAAAGAACAAGCATATTAGAAGAGAAGACACAAAAAATTTGTAGTTGGAGATGAAGTGATGGTATACTTGAGAGAAGAAAGATTTCCAGTTGGGACTTATAACAAGTTGAAGATGAAGAAGTTTGGACCATGTAGGATACTTAGAAAGTTTGATTCAAAAAATTCATATGAAGTGGAGTTATCAAAGACATTGGGTATATCACCTATTTTTAACATTATAGACCTATACCGGTATCATGAAACAAGGTTCAGTGGCAGAATTGAAGTAGTTACCACAACAAGCATTGGAGTAGATTGAAGACATTTTGGATAGCAGAGTTGGACACAGCACTAGAGGAAGACAATACAAAGAATACCTTATGCAATGGAAAGGTAGACTGGAAGAAGATTCATCTTGTATTTCTCAAGCTGAGGTGGACCATTTTGGTTTCCCTCTAACCCCAGCAAATTGAGGGACTCACTTTTCAATGACCTCAGATGTTTGATGCAGGATCATCCCTAGTTCAAGAGTAATCTTGCATCAACCAAAAATACTTGTATTTCAAATATTTGCATTTCAGTTTGTTTCTTTTCATTTTCCAGTTCAATACAATCAGTTCAATTAGTAATAGTTTCTTTATTTTGGTCCGCATTTATCATAGTTGGATTTTAGACCCTGCAGAGCTAGACTTAGCATCTAGATTCATTCATGCACATCATATCCAAAATTTAGATAATTTAGATTAGGTACCGGTAAGATATCACTATTAGAAAAGATTGACAATTTTCTTATAATAGAGCATCCTGATAGTTTCAGACAATCAGCTAAAGGAGAAGATTTGTGGAGCATTTCATGACCTACAGAGCTAAATTACACATCATCCAATGGTGATTGGTTCATGTCTAACCCTCATTGAGATCCACACATCTTTCCATTCATTTGCAGAGGAGTTCTATTCAATTAGGTCTGACCTATCCATGTACACACATTATAGCTCTTCATTGGAGTTTGTGATCTTCCTTGGTTGATGCAGACGAATCTTATGTTTCAGAGATGATATATATTGATGTAATAGATACCTAGGAAAGTAGTTAACAAAATTGGATAGTTGATCATTAGTTTATAGTTGATAGTTTGAATTTTGTGCAAAGGGGCTTCAAATCCATATCTTGTGCATATTCTGTAATCAGGCCTGTGAGCCCTAATTGTAAGTCCGTATGTTGCTAGCCAACTTGGATATACTAAATGACTAAATCTACATTTTCTTTATATCTTTGAGTTCTTTCCATTGTGTTTACTCTAGCGGCACGGCCTGGATAGTTCACTTGGTGGACCCTCCTAATTGTGACTACACCATGGGTGATCTTAGGTTGCTCTCCAGTACCAGGGTTTATTTCTTGTGTGCCTTCAATTAGGATGATGAACTCTCCTACCAATGTGAAGGATGATGGAATGTTCTTCATCTCCTAGCACCTCGAAGAGGTTTTCACTAGGAGGTACATCTTTATTTTTCTCTTTTGTGTCTGATAGCACCTCAGAGAGGTTTTCACTACGGGATGAAATTCTATTTTTTGATTTTTATTGAGACTAAGGAACTCGTTGTCCTCCCCAAAGTAGGCATCAAAATTCAAGCATATCTCATACTATGACGTGTCACACAACTCAAGGAATATGGTGAGATCCTCATTGTTTTGGAATGTATTGAGAGGTGGTGGTCCTTGTTGGTCCCAGTTGATGAGGTTAGGATGGATGAGGGGGAGGTTAATGAGGAAAGTGGAAATGTAAGGGAAGATACATGAGAGATCAAAATCTTCACATGAAGCTATGATGACCTTCGGTGTAATATTTTTTATATCAAAAGAGAATTCGACCACATCCATCAAAGGTTTAGTAGGACCTTGGATTTTCACAGTGGGCGGCACACATACTAGGCCAAAGTACTTGGCATATTTCTCTGGTGATGTGGGGTCTTCCAGAATGGGTTCACTAGGTCATTTCTCATTAATGCCAAGTCCTTTTCCATGATAAGGTATTTTGGTGCACATTTGGTATGACACATGATATTTTTCTTTAAAATATTTGAGATATGCTTGCTGGTTTGATTTGTCATTGATGTCAAAGGTGTATGATGTAGAAGGGTATGTTGATGGTGATAGGATAATATGTTGATGCTTTCTTCATTGTTCATTCATGTCATGGTGTTCATTGTTACAACAAAATACTTTAGGATATGGAGTTGTGATGTCATGGTCACAAAGGTGGAGTTTGGAGTAATGAAGTCTTTGTTTGTCCTTCATGGTCTTCATCACAGTTTTGACAATGTTCTTAGTCAGATGTGATATCAAAATGATGTAAGATTGGTTAATGAAGTTGTGTTGCTTGCAGTGATGTTGCAGTGATATTCTTGCTTGCAGTGTGTAGTGATGTTCTTCTAGTATAGGTGGTGTTGTCCTTTTAAGATGATGTAAGCTGATGGTGAAAGTGAGATGATAGATTCACCTTGTTGTAAGATGATGACAGTCATATGATTGGTTTAGTGCTTCATGTCATCTGGATGTTTGTTGTCTTCATGGTATTCATGCCATAACAGGATCCTAGAAAGTCTTCATGTTCACCTTCATACTATGATTTATCCATGAGATGGTGTTAATAGAGTTGATTGGTGGTCATTGTTATCTTGTGTTACAAAGTTTAGTTCAAGTCAAATTGGTGCAGGAGCACCCCTACAAGACAGGATATAGGTTCATTGTCCGCATGACAAGACATTAGTCTATTTTTAGCATGTTTGACTTCATAATGTAATAAGGTCCATTGGACCAATGCATATGTATTAGATCAGCCTAGGAGAGTGTGCAGGCAGTTAGAGCTCGTGATCAGGTAGTATAAGTTGTCCTCCCCCAGCCGCTTGGAAGCTCCCAGCCGCTGGGAATCGAGTTGGTAGTACTCGTAGGATATTGCTATAAATAACTCAGATCAGTTAGGGTTTGAGATGATGAAGAGAGAAAGAGGAGAGTAGTAGTTATGTTGTACTGGTGATTGAGTGAAATCTAGAGATTAGTCTAGACATTGTGAAACATTGTAGAAACAGGACATTTGTGTTTCATCTAAATAAGATCTCATCAATTGCATTATCTGGTTTATCAGCTGTTTATGTTTTGATTTCTGTTCTGATTATAGGTTAATGGATTCTTTCAACCCTTCCACCGGTTGATTCTGTGAATTGGTGGAATGGTCATGCATGTTAGTTTAGGTTGTATTTTAGTTTTCTGTTTATGCATTTCATTATGTGGGAGGTCGATTGGTAGCATGCTATGAATCAACCTAGCATCCTCATGTGCTAGGTTTAGGAAGATAAACTGTTAAGTTTTGATCTGAAGGTGATCCGGCCCGATCATCATGTTTTCTTTGTAAAAGTGTGCGGTTCTGTGAGTTTGCGTGTAGCTGACGGATATACAGGGATCTGCATGTGCTTTTCCAGACGGAGTGAATCGTATCGTCATCTGTGAGTATATCGCTATCCGGATCAGGTTATGAAGCTGACGAAGACCGTATGTTTCAAGTGCATCAGGATGATATAGGTTGGATATATACTCAGTGTATATATCATCGTCAAGATCATCTTTCGTGTGTATCCATCATCCGCATGTCGCTATCGCATGCAGGAGTGAAAGTTCACTTTTTGGCTAAGGACCGGAAAGGTCATCATCAGGATATTGAAAAGATCACCGGATATTCATTATCATGTTGCGGAGGATATAAGTGTCTTATATCCTGTTGACATCATCATCGGGTGCAAGTGACGTCATCGTCATCAGGATATTGCGAATATCACCCTATGTAAGTTTATCCTGCTGTCGCTAAGTGTTTTGGCATCGGCGTAAGTCATCGGCACAAAGTTTGATTAACATCATCAGGATGTTTCAATATGACCGGATAAGTCATACCCTGATGCTATTATTTGAGTAGTCAAATATCAGGGTGACGTAAGCATCGAAGGAAAGGTGCTTGAAGTTGTCGTCATCAGGATATATGGGAGGAACCGGATATTTTATATCCTGCTGATGAAGATGATGTCGAACATCATGATGATGAAGATAGAGGTTGGCGGTAAGGTGAATAGTGATCATCAGGAGGATAATTGTGATAGCCGAATATCATGATGCTGCTGACAGGCAGAAGGCGAAAGGCGATAAGGAAGTGAATAGTAGTTAGCAGGAGGATATTTCATGCCTCTTCGAAATATGATGATGCTGATAAGCCGATAGGTATTATATACTGCATGTCCCAGATTTTAACATGCTGGTTGTGTTAATGACTCCTCCTTCCCATTTGTAAGCTTCTGTTGTGTTTCCTCTGCATCATAGTGGTATCAGAGCAAAGGAAGGATCTTCTGGAAAAGATAAGGATATAGCAGGATGTCAGATGAAGAAGGAACATCTGAGATTCTGGCAAGGATGACCAACATTGAGTTGGCAGTTCTGGTAAAGAAACAGATTGCAGAGAGCAAGGCCGTGAAGGCTCAGAATCAGGAATTGAAGGATGAATTAGAGAAGTTGAGGAACAAAGTAGGTTCTGATAGAGAAGAAGATAGGGAAGAAGAAGAGATCCGTAGTTGGAACGAGGAGGTCGTTCCTGCAGACCAGAGACCACTGTTGAACGCCCTCAAGGCCATGGAGAGGAGAACCATGGATGTGAAATTGGATTTGCCAGTGTTTACAGGAAAGATGGAACCTGATTCAGTGATGGAGTGGATAGACTCCTTGAACAATTTCTTTGAAATAGAGGAGATACCAGAACAACAGAGGGTGAAAATAGCCCAGTCAAAAATGAAAGAAGCTGCCTTGACATGGTGGAATTTCATCCAAGATGATAGAGTACAGGAAGGAAAGCATAGAGTCACTACATGGAAGAAAATGATGGCATTAGTAAAGGAAGCTTATGTCCCATTGGATTACAATATCCAATTACACAAGAGGAAGCAAAACCTAAAGCAGAAGGAGCTAGATGTCAGCTCATATACAGAAGAATTCATGAAACTTTGTATGAAAACAAAGGTAAAGGAAAGTGAAGAAGAGAAGGTAGCCAGATACCTTAATGGATTGAGGTTCAACATTCAGGAAGATTTAAGTCTGCATAATCCAGATACAGTTTAGAAATGCTTTCAGTTAGCATTGAAAGTGGAAGAGAAGTTAAAGAGAAAACAAGAACAACACAATAGAGGAAGAGGAAGACAACAAAGGGGTGGAAGAGGTCCTTTTAGAGGTAGAGGACATGGACATGGATATCAAGGAGAATCCAGTCATGACAATAGTAAGGGAAACAATAGTCAGAACTAGGGGGAAAATTATAGTCAGCAAGGAAACTTCAGAGGTAGAAGACCTTTCAGAGGAAGATCCCAGGGTAGAGGATCCATCAGATGTTATAACTGTAACAAAGAAGGCCATATAGCCAGCAGATGTCCAGAAAAGGCCACAAGCTCAACAGGAGAAAGGAGAACAAATCTGATCCAAGAACCTGATAATCAAAGTATGACAGGCTCTAATGATTTTCAGAGTGTGAATGCTCCGGATAATTATGGATACCCAGAAAGTGGAGAGTCTCTAATGATGAGAAGAACAGTGACTACCGTGAAGGTACCTGACAAAGAATCCCCTCAAAGAAAGTCTCTTTTCAGGACTATTTGCAAAGCAGGAGGTAAGGCATGTAAAGTTTTGATTGATTTTGGTTCTACTGAAAATTTTGTGTCTGAAGAAATGGTGACAAAGCTTAAGCTTAGGAGATTGCCTCACCCATCCCCATACAAAATCTCATGTCTTACCCAAGGTCAGCAGACAATTGTAGAAGAGCAGGCTTGGGTAGAATTTCAGATTGGAGCATATAAGGATAAGTTGTTGTTTGATATTACCATGATGGATGCTTGCAATCTTTTATTTGGTAGACCATGGCAGTATGATTTGAAGGCACAACATGATGGTGTTAGAAACACCTACACAATCACTAAAGATGGTAAGGTTATAAAGTTACTACCATTGACAGAGAAGGAGGAGAAATCTAAAGGAAAAGAGGTGAAGGTAATGCTGATGGAAGGTAAACAGTTCATGAAAGAAGTAGCAGCAGAAGGTGCAGTTGCATATGCCCTAATCCCATGTATGAGGGTGAATAAAGAACAGCAGCAAGAAGTCAAGGAAGAGAAAAAGCAAAGGTTCATAGACCCAGCTATCCAAGAGCTATTGGATAAGTACAAAGGTATCATCTCAGAGGGAATGCCAAGATCCCTACCACCTGTCAGGGATATCAGTCACTGCATAGACTTAATTCCAGGGTCAACACTTCCAAAAAAAGTAGCCTATAAGCTAACTCCAGAATAGAATGCAGAAGTAGCCAGACAAATTGAAGAATTATTGGATTCAGGTCTGATTGGGAAAAGTTTAAGTCCATGTGCAGTACCAGCTGTACTAGCACCAAAGAAGGAAGGTACTTGGAGGCTTTGCATAGATTCCAGAGCTATTAACAAGATCACAATCAGGTATAGGTTTCCAATCCCTAGGATAGAGGATTTACTTGACTGTTTGGGAGGTGCTAAGTATTTTACAAAAATAGATTTGAAGAGTGGATATCATCAGATCAGGATTAGGCCAGGAGATGAATGGAAAACAGCATTTAAAACTAATGAAGGGTTATATGAGTGGAAGGTTATGCCTTTTGGTTTATCTAATGCACCGAGTACTTTTATGAGGTTGATGAATGAGGTTTTGAAAGAGTTCATTGGTAAGTTTGTCATAGTATATCTAGATGACATTCTGATTTTCAGCAACACAAAAGAAGAACATCTCATACACATAGATTTGGTTCTTAAGAGGTTACATGAAGAGCAGCTGATGATAAATTTAGACAAGTGTTTGTTCATGCAAGAGGAGATCACATATTTGGGTTTTGTCATTTCACAAGGAAAGTTACAAATGGATAAGGAGAAGGTAAGTGCCATATTGTCTTGGCCAACCCCAAAGACTATGAATGATGTCAGAAGTTTCCATGGGTTAGCAACCTTCTACAGGAAGTTTATAAGAGGGTTTAGTCATATTTGTGCACCCATGCTTGATACCATCAAAGGAGGACAGAAGTGCAGATTTGTTTGGACTCAAAGAGCAGATGATTCTTTTGAAACATTGAAGAAGAAGGTGGCACAGCAGCCAGTCCTTGCACTTCCAAACTTTAACAAAATCTTTCAGGTGGAATGTGATGCCAGTCACATGGCCATTGGAGCAGTACTCAGCCAAGAAGGTAGACCTATTGCATTTTTCAGTGAGAAGCTCAATGATGCTAAAAAGAGGTATTCCTCATATGATTTGGAAATGTATGCTTTAGTCCAGTCACTCAAGAAATGGAGGCATTACTTGATGCCAAAGGAATTCATAGTATTCACAGATAACCAGGCTCTGAGTTTCATAAACAGCGAGGAAAAGCTGAACCACAGACACATGAAATGGGTAGAAACCTTACAAGCGTTTACTTTTACATTGAAGCATAAGAAAGGAGTCAAGAATAAAGTTGCAGATGCTTTGAGCAAGAGAGTTCTAACCGTCAACCAGATTCAGTTAGAAAGTGTTGGCATTGATGCACTAAAGACCATGTATGAGACTAATAAAGATTTTGGGGAGATATATCATGTATGTACTTCTTTTGGAGAAAAATATCATGCTGAATTCTCTGAATTTTTGATTCAAGATGGATTGTTGTTCAAAGGTGGACAGTTATGTATTCCAAGGTGTTCTATGAGGTTAAACATCATTAAGGAGAAACATTGTGGAGCTATGGCAGGTCATTTTGGTCTAGATAAGACTCTTGATCTTGTCCGAAGACATTACTTTTGGCCTAAGTTACAATCAGATGTCAGAATGTTTGTAGAGACATGTGTGATATGTTAGAAAGCTAAAGGCAGGTCGACTAATGCAGGTTTATATCAGCCCTTACCCATTCCTTCAAGACCATGGGAAAGCATAAGTATGGATTTTGTCTTGGGTTTACCAAGGACAAGGAAAGGGTTTGACAATGTTTTTGTTGTAGTGGATAGATTTAGCAAAATGGCACATTTCTTGCCATGCACAACCACTGCTGATGCTTCATACATTGTAGATTTGTTTTTCAGGGAGATTGTCAGGATCCATGGATTGCCATTGAGTATAGTGTCAGATAGGGATGTGAAGTTTATTGGTCACTTCTGGAGAACTCTTTGGAAGAAACTTGGAACAAATTTGTCTTTTTCCTCTGCATATCATCCTCAAACGGATGGACAGACTGAAGTAGTGAACCGTTCCTTAGGGAATTTGCTTAGATGTTTGACAAAACAACATGGAGAAAAGTGGGATAATATTCTATCTCAAGCTGAATTTTCCTATAATGATACTATCAATAGGAGCATAGGGAAATCACCTTTCCAGATAGTTTATGGTATGCATCCAAGAGGAATTTTGGAATTGAGAGATCTACCTACAGTAGACCCTGTTAGTGCAGAAGGAGAAGCTTTTGCAGAAGCCATCAAAGAGGTTCATGATCAAGTCAAGACCCAATTGCAGCAAACCACCTTGAAGTATAAGGAATATGCTGATAAAAAGAAGAAGGATGTTCAGTTTGATGTTGGAGATTTGGTATGGGTTCATTTGAAGAAGGACAGACTTCCTAAGGGAAAATATACTAAACTTATGTAGAGAAACGTTGGACCATGTCAGATCTTGCACAAGCATGGACAGAATGCTTATGAGATACAACTCCCCCCTGATCTTGGTTTGTCCCCTATATTCAATGTATGTGATTTAACTCCATACAAGTCTTATCCAGATGCAGATCAGGAACTCCTACAGGATACAGTCCAAGATAACATTCACAAGCATGATCCTCCACAGTTGCAGAAGGTTTTGGACACCCGAGTGGTCAAACAGACCCGGAACAAACAGTACTTGGAGTATCTCATCTCTTGGAAGGGAAAACCTAATTCTGAAGCAGTCTGGATGACTGAAGAGCAGATCCAGAAACATGGTGCAGATCTTCATACTCTCATCTCAAGTGGACTTGAGATTTCTTCTTCTGGGGAGTATGGTGCAGGAGCACCCCTACAAGACAGGATATAGGTTCATTGTCCGCATGACAGGACATTAGTCTATTTTTAGCATGTTTGACTTCATAATGTAATAAGGTCCATTGGACCAATGCATATGTATTAGATCAGCCTAGGAGAGTGTGCAGGCAGTTAGAGCTCGTGATCAGGTAGTATAAGCTGTCCTCCCCCAGCCGCTTGGAAGCTCCCAGCCGCTGGGAATCGAGTTGGTGGTACTCGTAGGATATTGCTATAAATAACTCAGATCAGTTAGGGTTTGAGATGATGAAGAGAGAAAGAGGAGAGTAGTAGTTATGTTGTACTGGTGATTGAGTGAAATCCAGAGATTAGTCCAGACATTGTGAAACATTGTAGAAACAGGACATTTGTGTTTCATCTAAATAAGATCTCATCAATTGCATTATCTGGTTTATCAGCTGTTTATGTTTTGATTTCTGTTCTGATTATAGGTTAATGGATTCTTTCAACCCTTCCACCGGTTGATTCTGTGAATCGGTGGAATGGTCATGCATGTTAGTTTAGGTTGTATTTTAGTTTTCTGTTTATGCATTTCATTGTGTGGGAGGTCGATTGGTAGCATGCTATGAATCAACCTAGCATCCTCATGTGCTAGGTTTAGGAAGATAAACTGTTAAGTTTTGATCTGAAGGTGATCCAACCCGATCATCATGTTTTCTTTGTAAAAGTGTGCGGTTCTATGAGTTTGCGTGTAGCTGACGGATATACAGGGATCTGCATGTGCTTTTCCAGACGGAGTGAATCGTATCGTCATCTGTGAGTATATCGCTATCCGGATCAGGTTATGAAGCTGACGAAGACTGTATGTTTCAAGTGCATCAGGATGATATAGGTTGGATATATACTCAGTGTATATATCATCGTCAAGATCATCTTTCGTGTGTATCCATCATCCGCATTTCGCTATCGCATGCAGGAGTGAAAGTTCACTTTTTGGCTAAGGACCGGAAAGGTCATCATCAGGATATTGAAAAGATCACCGGATATTCATTATCATGTTGCGGAGGATATAAGTGTCTTATATCCTATTGACATCATCATCAGGTGCAAGTGACATCATCGTCATCAGGATATTGCAAATATCACCCTATGCAAGTTTATCCTGCTGTCGCTAAGTGTTTTGGCATCGACGTAAGTCATCAGCACAAAGTTTGATTAACATCATCAGGATGTTTCAATATGACTGGATAAGTCATACCCTGATGCTGTTGTTTGAGTAGTCGGATATCGGGGTGATGTAAGCATCGAAGGAAAGGTGCTTGAAGTTGTCGTCATCAGGATATATGGGAGGAACCGGATATTTTATATCCTGCTGATGAAGATGATGTCGAACATCATGATGATGAAGATAGAGGTTGGCGGTAAGGTGAATAGTGATCATCAGGAGGATAATTGTGATAGCTGAATATCATGATGCTGCTGACAGGCGGAAGGCGAAAGGCGATAAGGAAGTGAACAGTAGTTAGCAGGAGGATATTTCATGCCTCTTCGAAATATGATGATGCTGATAAGCCGATAGGTATTATATACTGCATGTCCCAGATTTTAACATGTTGGTTGTGTTAATGACTCCTCCTTCCCATTTGTAAGCTTCTGTTGCATTTCCTCTGCATCACAAATCTTACTTTCTTAGCACACAAGATTGTTTGAAAAGTGCAGTTCATTTATGATCACATTCGAGAGACCAAGATATAGCAGTGATGCTCTTGATACTATCACATTAAGATTGGTCTAGGGTTATCATTTTTAGAATCTATGGTTCAACAATATAAATCCTAAATGTCTCTATATATATAAACCCTAAACTATATATGAAAATCACTTTTGAGGGTTAAATAGATGACATGTTCCTTTTTGTTCTATTTGATCGATGACCTATGATTGACAGTCAATGCTCACTTAAGTGAACACCTTGAGGGTTGTTAAACATATGGAAATTGGCTCCCTCAACCTAAAAGATCAACTCCATCTGGTCCTTCTCTATGTTAAAGGCACAAAAAGTCAATAAGTGCATATGATTTAATCTTCGAGGAGTGTGAAAGCCTTAATCAATGGCTGAGGTTTAAATTCTTTTTAAATTACAACAACTATTCTTTGAAGGATGATTTTGATGGGCAGACAGATGTCTTCTGTGTAACGTAGTTATAGTGATAGTTCAAATTAGGTTCTTAACTATTTTTTTCCCCATAAATCTAAGAAACAAAATACCATAACAATCTGCAGTGTGTGTGTGTGAATAGAAGAATTTTTTGAAGGGTGAACATCATAGAATATGTCATTGAATAGTCTACAGTGTTCTTGAATATATTGTTGTTCTTTTTGAAAGTGGTGAATATTGAGTTCAAAGTGTTGGATTAATTGATCAGAGACATACACATTTGGGATATAGAACATTAGCTATGCAGTGGTTTTGAGATAGAAAATATTCAAAGGAGCATTCTAATATGCAAAGTGAAAGGAGAGTTGTATTAGTATGACCAGAGTTGTGATTGCAGAATGTGTGTCCCTTGATGACATAATTTCAACAAAGAGGTGAATTGCAGTAGATTATGACTTTGCATCAAATAATGGTGACAAAAATAAGAGTTTATCAGTATATGATTGATTAAGATAGGGTCTTTTATGTTTTTGGTCTTCATTTTTGTCAATGGATGAGAAGTAGATTGTATGAAGCATAGTCATCAAGCAATGTGGCAAATTCATAAGCAGGCAAAAATGCATGAAATTGAGTTGATGATAGTGGGTGTATTTAGAGGCAGAACACAATGATGATTGTAGAGTGAAATCTTTTGTTTCTTTTAGTGGTCAAGATCTTTCAAACCTTTTCATGCTTGTTTTATGTTGTTTTTCTCTTTTATTGCATTAATTTGGTGATACAAATACATATGGGTTTTTGAGAGAACTAATGTATGATGCAAAGATGAAATTCCTTAATTTAAGTTGGAGTATCTATTGAGTTCAGAAGTTCTTGCACTATTCTAGGTTGTCATGGATGTAGTATAATCTTGAAAGTTCTAAAAGTCTATTCTTTTGTGCCAAATTGGGAGAGATAAGGTGTTTTGTATCTGAGTTATAGAAGTCATCTATAAAAAGTGATATTAATGTAAACAGAGTAGTACTCTATGTTATATCCTTTTGTTATAAGATTGATATTGATTGTTAGTGAGACACATTGATTGTCAGTGAGATAGATTGTTTTACCAGTGAGGCATGATTGTGATCAATGAGATCCTAGCCAGTGAGGCTTATATGTACTCAGTGAGAGTTTGATCAATGAGATCTAATAAAGTGTTGGTGAGGTTTGGATAGTGGTTTTTCCTTGGAAAGGGTTTTCGACTTTACATATTGTGTTAAGGATTCATTTGTGCATGATTCTATCTTTTTTTGATGTCTTTGTCATGATGATATTAGAAATTATTTCTACAAGTTTGATGAATGCATAAGTTTTATTAGATCACTGATTCAACCCCCTCTTAGTGATCCTTAGTATTCCAACAATAGGTATCAAAGATGTAGGTTCCCTGGAGGAGTCTAATAGACTTGGGTAGATTCTGAGGTGGAATACTATGGGTAAGAGGTATAGAAATAAAGTTTATAAAAAGGAGAAAGATCTGCATCAAAAAAAAGATAAGTCTAATACAAAAGTTGATGATGTTTCTAATGTTCTTGTCTCTAAAGAATGTCATGCAGGAATGTCTGATGCAAAAAGAGATGAGTTACAACTCATAGAGGTTGCAAATGAGCAATATGATGAAAATGATGAAGAGGAAGAACACGTTTATCTTCAAGATGAATTGATTGTTGGTGCAGGAGCACCTAATCCACAGTGGCCCCCATGAGGCATTCAATTTCATGTTGTGTTTAATGTCATTTTGATGTTTCCAATAAGGTCCTAAAAGACCATTCATGTAATAAGGTCTATTTGACCAATGCATGTCATTGTAGTTTGTATCTAGGTTCATTTTGTAAGTCCCAAGGGACACTTGTCAAATCTGTAATCACAAAGGTTGTTAGGTAGTTAGAGGTTGTTAGAGAGTTGTCTCCCAGCCGCTTGGAGTCAAGATGGTACTACTCATGGTGAGTAGATAAATGCCTAGAGCAGATCGATTGTAATTATTGTAGAGAGATTAGATAGGGTTGAGTTGTGTAATTGTGAAATAGAGCATCTGTGTATGAACATTTCTAGAAAGCATAATAAATGAGTTATGTATTGTGTATCTTTCTATCATTTGGTTCCTTTAGTTTCCCTCTGTGCATTCGATTTACTATTTTGTGGTCGAGATGGATTCTTAATCCATTCCACCAATTAGATTTCTTCAAAATCAGTGGAATGGCTGTACAAATTCTATTGTTTTCATTTTGTTCATATTGTGTTTGCAAGATCACATGCAATATGCTCTGATAGATCCTACCATCCTCATGTGCTAGGTTGGCAAAGTCTAAGATCTATGTGGTTATCAGAGAAAAGGATCTGTGTAGCTACAGGGTTTGCAGAGGTTCATATCGACGCAAGATTCACATTGTTTCACTGAGTATGCATTTTGTGTGTATATCACAAATGCATGTCGGATATACATTCTGTGTGTATATTGCAAAGGCTTGTTGAGTGTGTATGTCACAGAAGTGTAGGGAGAATGCATCTTTAGAATGCATTTTGTGAATGTACATCGTGAATGTACATTGAGTTAGATACAAAGGAAGTCAACGGTCAGCTTCATCGAATGCACATTCTGATTGCATGTTTCAAATGTATTTTTTGAGTGTATGTTTTCGAATGTATGTTTTGAATGTATATTGAGAATATACATCATGCATATACATTGTGTTAAGATACAAAGAGGTGACTGGTAGCGATTGTAGAGAAGACCGATGATCACAAGTCAACAGAAGCACATACAAGCTATTTCGTTGGTGTATCGAGAGCACATACAAAGCGCTCACCGACGAGGATGGTCACGCCAAGAATGCATGTCATCGAGGAGAGTTGAACATTGGGAAGATAAAAGGTAAGGTGGCCAATGGGGAATGTTTAGCCGATAGGAGTAAATCACCAAGACATGGACCACCCTCTTGCTGATCAGTTTGTATGACAGAGTGTTGGCTCTGCATCAAATTGGTATCAGAGCACAGTAAAAGTTTTGGGCAATTGTGTGTTCAGTTCTATCATTGAGAAGGCAAAAGTAGAAGAACTGAGAGGTTGCAGAAACGAGTTAGTAAGATGCCTCTAAAAAATGCTGGCACTGCTAGAGAGTTGCAAGAGATGAAGGAAAAGCATGTTAAAGAGATGAAGAAGATGAAAGAGCTTGCAGAAGCCCTTCAAGCCAAGCTTGCATCCTTGGAGACAAACAAAAGAAGAGAAGTGGAAGAAAGTGAATCAGAAAAAGAAGAGGATGGTGAAGAGTTTGAAGATGCAGATGAAGATATGAATCCTGAAGATCAGAGATTCACAAAACTATTAAGGGCAGTCAAGAATGACAAACCTAACGTAAAGATTTATGTTCCAAGGTATGGTGGAAATTTAAATGAGGAAGAGTTACTTGATTGGATTGCTGCATTAGATAATCATTTCGACTGTGAGGAAGTTCCTGAGGAGCAGAAAGTAAAGATCGCAAAGTCCAAATTGGGAGGTCATGCCTTGGTATGGTGGGATTACATACAATCAGAGAGGAGAAAATAGGGAAAGTCAAGGATTTCTTCATGGGACAAGATGGTAGTAAGAATCAAAGGTAAATTCTTACTTAAGGATTATGAAGTTCAAATGTTTAAAAAGCTTCAATTTTTAAGACAAAGGGAAATGGATGTGAAGGCATATACTGAGGAATTTTATAAATGAAATATGAGTTCTGGTCATCATAAGAATGAGGTTAAAAAGGTTGCTAGATACTTGGCTGGTTTGAGATTGAATATACAAGATGAACTAGTTTTGGGTAACCCTAGGAGTGTGGAAGAATGTTATCAAATGGTAATCAGGATTGAGGAGAAGATGAAAAGGAGACAGGATAAGTCCATGAGGGGAAGAGGCAGCAATATAAGGGGAGAGGATCAGCCCCTACAACAAGGCAAGCCAATGAGACTCAAGAAGAGACTAGTAGAGGACAAGAGTAGTCTAATTTCAAGGGTGGATGGAGAGGCACAAGAGGCAGATTTGGAGGTGGTAGAAGTTCTAATTTTTTCACTGGGAGATGTTATCATTGTAATGAAATTGGTCACCTAGCATTCAAATGTCCAGAAAGGCAAGGTTCACCATCAGGAGGTAATAGGAAGAATGAAAAGAGGGTTCAATATGTGCAAGAAGAGGAGGTAGATGACAGTGTTAACTTTCCAATTGGGAGTGCAGCCCCAGTTCAAGATGAAGAAGCATTGATGCTAAGGAGAACACTCTTGAAGACATCCAAGGACATGCTACAAAGGAGAGCACTTTTCAAGACCAAGTGCAAAAGCAAAGGTAAAATATGCAAGGTAGTAATAGATTTTGGTTCAACAGACAATATGGTATCTCAGGAAATGGTGGATAAATTGAACATAGAAAGGATTCCTCATCAAACTCCTTACAAAGCATCTTGGGTAAGTGATAGTCAATCACTTTTGGTATATGAACAAGCATATGTTGATTTTCAAATTGGGGAATATCAGGATAGGGTTTTATGTGACATTTTGCCCATGGAATGTTGTCACCTACTTTTAGGTAGGCAATGGCAATTTGATAGGAGAGCATTGTATGATGGATATGCTAGCACCTACACCATCAAGAAGGATGGGAGGACTTTTGTGATGACACCATTGCAGGAGGATGCTGAAGCAAAGAAGGCATCCGAGGTCATCTTCATGGGTAAGAAAGAGTTTGTGAAAATCAATGAAGCAGAGACAAAGAAAGTTGAGGATACCTCAGGGAGTGGGGTTGTTAAGGATCAAAGTTTGAAGGTGATTTCAGTTTTGAATGATGGAGATCAGATGGATCAGTAGAAGGTCAAAGAGCAGGTCTACAAGTAGCCACCAGTTGATTGGAAAGATAAGGATGCTATCATAGTAGAGACCATTGTTTGTCCTCTAGAGCCAACAAGAGTTGAAAGGCAAACATATTTTTCCATAGCAGCAGTACAAGAAGCATCACCCAAGGTTTACAATGCAGGTGTTAGAGCCTACAATGCTAGGCATGAATCTTTGATTCCAAGGAAGCAGGTTGTAGTCCAGAGATCATGGGGAAGACATGAGATAGCAGAGGATAAAAGTGGATCAAGACAACGAATTAACTCATGGGGCATGAGTTCTTTTCTCGATGGGGAGTATGGTGCAGGAGCACCTAATCCATAGTGGCCCCCCATGAGGCATTCAATTTCATGTTGTGTTTAATGTCATTTTGATTTTTCCAATAAGGTCTGTTTGACCAATGCATGTCATTGTAGTTTGTATCTAGGTTCATTTTGTATGTCCTAAGGGACACTTGTCAAATCTATAATCACAAAGGTTGTTAGACAGTTGTCTCCCAGCCACTTGGAGTCAAGTTGGTACTACTCATGGTGAGTAGATAAATGCCTAGAGCAGATCGATTGTAATCATTGTAGAGAGATCAGATAGGGTTGAGTTGTGCAATTGTGAAATAGAGCATCTGTGTATGAACATTTCTGGAAAGCATAATAAACGAGTTCTGTGTTGTGTATCTTTCTGTCATTCGGTTCCTTTAGTTTCCCTCTATGCAATCAATTTACTATTTTGTGGTTGAGATGGATTCTTAATCCATTCCACCGGTTAGATTTCTTTGAAATCGGTGGAATGGCTATACAGATTCTGTTGTTTTCATTTTGTTCATTTTGTATTTGCAGGATCATGTGCAATATGCTCTGATAGATCCTAGCATCCTCATGTGCTAGGTTGGTGAAGTCTAAGATCTATGTGGTTGTCAGAGAAAAGGATCTATGTAGCTACAGGATTTGTAGAGGTTCATATCGGCGCAAGATTTGCATTGTTTCACTGAGCATGCATTTTTTTGTATATATCGCAAATGCATGTCAAATATACATTCTGTGTGTATATCGCAAAGGCTTGTTGAGTGTGTATGTCACAGAAGTATAGGGAGAATGCATCTTTAGAATGCATGTTGCGAATGTACATCGTGAATGTACGTTGAGTTAGATACAAAGGAAGTCAACGGTTAGATTCATCGAATGCACATTCTAATTGCATGTTTCAAATGAATTTTCTGAGTGTATATTTTTGAATATATGTTTCGAATGTATATTGAGAATATACATCGCACATATACATTGCGTTAAGATACAAAGAGGTGACTGGTAGTGATGGTGGAGAAGACTGATGATCACAAGTCAATGGAAGCACATACAAGTTGTTTCATTGGTGTATCGAGAGCACATACAAAGCACTCACCGACGAGGATGGTCACACTGAGAATGCATGTCATCGGGGAGAGTTGAACGTCGAGAAGATAAAAGGTAAGGTGGCCGATGGGGAATGTTTGGCCGATAGGAGTAAATCGCCAAGACATGGACCACCCTCTTGCCGATCAGTTTGTATGACAGAGTGTTGGCTCTGCATCAATTGTTGCCTTAGATGAATTGAAGAAAGAAAGAAGATAAAAAGAACTAAATATGAAGTATGAAGTATGAAGAATTTAATCAACTTGTTGAGGAACTAAAGAAGAAGTGTGTAGAATCTAATCGAATTATTGAGAAACTAAAGTTGCCATTGGAAGAGTCTAGAAAAGTTGAAGAAACCACTTTCATGAAGTTGCAAACCAAAGTAGAAGATTGCCAAAAGTTAGAGGCTGAAATGTTGTCCCTAAAGAAGTAATTAGAGAAGCTAAATCAAGATTTGAAAAGAAGTCTATAGAATGAATAGAGCACTGAGTTGTTTGAGAAAATGATGCTAAGTCAAAGATCTCTATCAAACAAATCTATGATAGGATATGAAGGAGAAATTAGTCACAAAGATGCTACTATGTCCAAGAAGAATGTTGCAAAAGCATCTATAAAGTCAACAAATACACCAAAAGACACTATGTATGAACTAGGAGAATCAAGCACTGCTCCTAGAGGGTTTGCAGGTCAGACCAGCAAAGAAGAAGGACACAAAAGTGTACATAAGCCCAAGAAAGGATCAAGGAGAAGATCATCAACAAATCAAACCAGGTTCAATCCTTATTTTCATGGTTATTGTTATTCTTGTCATAATTTTGGTCATATGGCTAGGGAGTGTAAAATTCATACAAGAAATGGTGTTCCTAGATTTTCAAGAAGACATGTTTCCTTTGTTCATCTAGTTGGTAATAATATCACTTGCTTTAAGTGTCATAACATTGGTCATAAGGCACAACATTGTAGAAGTAACTTGAATACATCATCAAGAAACAAAAGAGCAGATACCTTGAGCAAGAAAAAGAAAGAGCCTATAAGGGTTTGGAGAAGAAAAATAGACCTACGGAAAGAAAACCCTAATCATGTACATACTACACAAGAGACATCACTTGTTGCATAAAGAGATCCATGAAGTCAGGGGGAGATGCTCAATGTTTTTAATTTAACCCCAAGTGTGGTGTTGGTTGATCATCTCATTTGTTTCTTGTTCATAGTTGTTTGTTCTTCATCTAGGAGTTGCTTCATGAGTTGGAGTTGATGACTAGTTTATGCTTCATATGGTGATATTCTATGGATTGATTCATGTCACAAGAGTTGCTTTGATTGATCATCCTTGTTGTTTCCTTGTTGTTTGATCATAGTCATGTTGATCTGCAGTGTTATGGTCTCTTCATGCTTCATCAGAAAAGTTATGATTGGATGATCTTAGTGTTGGTTGATGAGATCTCTCAGTTATTTTTGGAGTGACCAAAAGCCCTTCATATGCAAGACTTCATTCTCAAGATGTGGTATATATACTTGTATATGTTTTTCATGGGGACATACTTGGCTTGTGAGGTGTGTTGCAGGTATCATAATGAGTTCTAATGATAGGTCATTTGTTCATGGTAACATCAAAGGCATTGGTGTCAAAAGAATCCCAATGTAATATTCTCTCAACTCTTTGCAATGTCAAAGAACTTTCCTTAATGAAAGGTATAATAACTGACTCTGCAACCTTTGTTAGCATTCTTGTAAATTCAAGAATAGAGCATTACATCCATCATAGATCTGGTATATCATATATCTTTCTATAGATAAGGTATCAGATCATTTACTCATTTAGATATGTTGATTTTGAGCATAGATATAATCAGGTTCAAACTTTATGTGCATCATCAATAGTGATCAGTGGAGATGATCAATTTTTGTTGTGGTAGAAAAGGATGTAAAATGTTGTTGAAATACACCGGACAACTGAAAGGGGGGCTGAATAAGTTGTCACAAAAACTTAGCTTCATATGAATATCAAACCATAATTACTTATAATCAGATTTAACCATGAAAGCATGAAATCATAAACTTAATCACAAACACACATCCAACACAGTCGACACCAAATTTTTATGTGGAAAACCCTAAAAGGGAAAAACCACGATGGGTGTTAGCCCAAAGAAATATATGAGTTATAACAATACTGAAAAATAGAGGCTCACTGCCTATAGGGCTCACTACCCAAATTGGTCATTGCAAAGAACGGCTCACTACCAAAGTGGTGAACTGATTAAGTAGCATCTACTCCATGCCAGGATTCAATTTCATTGAAGCACAATATAACTTCTCTGCTCTTCTCTTTCACACCTTCACACTTATCTCTTCATCTTCACATTCACACACCTTTTTCATAACACTATTACATGATTTTATACAATTCATCAACCTTGGAATGTACATCAAGGTTGGCATTACATTCATCAACCATTGGAACATTCTCCAAGGTCAGTATTACAAAAGATACATAGAAATAGGTCTAAACCTATTACAAAATTTAGCTAAGGAAATATGTAGAGAAGTATGATGAACACACCACACCTTAGGTGGGACTCAAACACAATCCTCCATGCCACAACACACTTCTAAAATATTCAATGCATCTCTACAAATAGTGAAATCAACCAAGTCAACCAAGACTGGAGTTTACACTATGTCTTCTAAGAACATTCTTCTTTCACGATCCAAACTTCTCTTTGTAGACCAATCCAAAGGTAGGAACATGATTAGGAGACATCCAAAAGCACATTGTAATCACCAGGAACAACTGCATGATCTTTGATCACTCTATCAAGAAGATTCTTCCAACCGGAGCACAAGAACAACACTGTCATCTACTGTCATAAGGAAAGGATAGCTTACAGACCACCAAATCACAAACCATTGGAGTTGAAAGAACTTAACATCATTTCAAACTTAACTCTAGAACCACAGATCAAAATACTTTAATGCAGAGGAATGCAAAGCATAATACTTTCTCCTTGTCTTTGCCAAACATACAAAAAAAGTTGTTTTCACTTTGGTGAACATAACTCACGCAATTCTTCATACCAGAGGTTTAAACTTAGAACATAGCATCTTCATATGGACTTCTAAATAAATTCCAATCCATAGACAAAGATATTCATCCTATAGGAAATGCGGAGCAATCTCTTGGACTATTCTTTTGTATGCAATAGACTATTTCCACTGCAACTCACTGTTTCTATCAGAGAAGCTAATTTTCTCAATATCCTCAACATCAAGATTACTTACATAAGTAAATACAAAACATCTTACTCATTACAAGAAAAAAACAAGATAGGAGTGCAGTTGACACCAATTACAACATATAGATGTTGACATCAATAACAACACTGATTAGGTACATACTTGCAACAATCTCCACCTTTGTCATTGATGGCAACATATGATGTGAAAAAACTATAAAGACCATCAAGACACAATTATCCCCCTTTCTCTTTACACATCTACACTCTTTTCTTTTCTAATTTTTTCACATGATTTCTCTCCCCTTTGACATCAATGGCAAAGGGTGCATACTTGCACTCTGTTGCTATGATAAAATTTGAACTTCTGCAATCAACTCTTTTGTCATCATTCAACTACTCCCCCTGAGAGGTAGCTCTCAAAACATCAATCTAGATCAAAGAGTGAATCTTTGGGCATCAATAGACTAATGCATTCCTTTGCATCTTAGTTCAGAGATGGAGGGGTGATGACTCCTAATTTTTTTTCTGAGATACTCAAAAGTATCTTTAGGCAGAGGCTTAGTGAAAATATCTACAATCCAATCCTTTGAGGACACATGTTCTAACTTAACTTCATTCTCTGTCACCTTTTCCCTCAAAAATTGATACCTTATAGATATATTCTTTGTTCTTGAGTGCATCACTGGATTCTTGGAAATATTTATGACACTTGTATTATCACACAAAATTACAATTGGATCTTCATAAACAACTCTTATATCCTTCAAAATCTGCTTCATCAATAACACTTGAGTACAACAACATGTTATAACATACTCTACTTCTACTGTTGATAAAGAGATTGAATCTTGCTTCTTGCTTAGCCATGAAACCAATCTATTTCCCAAAAAGAAAGCACCTCCACTTGTACTTTTGTTGTCATCAATATCTCCTACCCAATCAGCATCTGTATATGCATTGAGAGTAAAATTGTTATCCTTTGGATACCATAAGCCATGATCTGAAGTGCCTTTTAAATACCTTAGGATTCTCTTTACTGCCATCACATGTGATTCTCTTGGATTAGCTTGAAATATTGCAACAAAACAAACTGCATGCATAATATCAGGTCTAGTTTGAGTTAGATAAAGTAATCCTCCAATCATGGATCTATACTTTTTCTGATCAGTCTTGGGTGATTCATCATTTTTTCTCAATTTGCAACCAGTCACCATGGGAGTACATACCAGTTTAGAGTCTTCCATCCCAAACTTCTTTAACAACTCTTTCACATACTTAGACTAAGATATGAAGATTCCTTTATCTAATTGATTGATTTACAGACCCGGAAAGAAATTCATCTCACCAAACATAGACATCTTAAACTCTTTCTACATTTCACTAGTAAATTTCATACACATACCTTCATTTCCACCAAAGATGATATCATCATCAAAGACTTCAACAATCAGAATTTGATCATCATTAATCTTGAAATAAAGATTACTATCAATAGTGCCTTTACTAAATCCTAACTGCAATAAGTACTTATCCAACCTTGCATACCAGGCCCTAGGAGCTTTCTTGAGTTCATACAATGATTTCTTCAACCTGCATACCATATCACCTTGATTTGATAGTTGGAATCCTTCTGGTTGCTCAATGTAGACTTCCTCTTCTAACTCCCCATTCAAGAATGCAAACTTCACATCCATCTGATACACTTTGAAATCTTTGTGAGCTGCAAATACCAGAAAGATTCTGATTGCTTCAATTTGGGCTATTGGAAAAAAAAGTCTCTTCAAAATCTATCCCTTCAATTTGAGAATATCCTTTGCACACAAGCCTTGCTTTATTCCTTACAAATTCTCCATTCTCATTCAGCTTATTCCTGAAGACCCATTTGGTTCCAATAACATTTTTTCCAGTAGGTCTAGGAACTAATTCCCAAGTTTCATTCTTCTCTATCTAGATTAGTTCTTCTTCCATTTCCTTAACCCAATTTTTATCATTGCAGGCTTCATTCACAGTTTTTGGTTCAACTATAGAGAGCAGATAGTAATTCACTTGTTCTTCTATAGCTCTTTTCCTTGTCAGTACTCCTTTCTCTTTGTCTCCAATAATTTGATCTTCAGAGTGATTGATTCTTACATACCTAGGAGTCTTAGCAATTTTCAAAGCCTTTTCTTCTTCACTTTGATTGTCTTCTTGTTTAAATTTTTCTTCATAAGTTATATCAGTAGGTTCATCTAACTCATAGCCACTCTGATATGATGTTTTTCCTTTTCCTTCATCCACCTTCACATTTGCAGTCTCCACAATTTTTTTCAACCTTTTGTTGTAGCACCGGTAGGCCTTACTCTTGGTAGATTGTCCAAGGAAGATTCCTTCTGTGATTAGGTGAATCAAATCCAAGGTAAAAACAATAAACAAAATGTAAAACAAAACAAAGAGTTTATACCTAGATAAGAAGACCCAATCTCATCAAAAGGGAGAGGAACTTAGCACCCAAGAGCTCCTAAGATATATCCTAATTGATGAATACAAATGTGAAATACTATTACTCTAATTGCAACTCACAAAAGACAGCTCATTAGACATTTGGACATGGTAACATTACTTAAAAACTTGGATCCTAAATGGCTTGGGAGAGGTTCTATTTATAGAGATTTTATGGCATGGATAAGGGGTTGTAAGAGAATTAATTGTGATGTGGGACTTATTTAAATAAAAAAATTGACTTATGTGGATATATTCCAAATTTTTTATTTGGAGGATGTGGGGAAGGGTGTTAAGTTGGATTTGACCACCTTAATGCGAGGTTTAAGATTAATTAAATAAGGTTGTATTTAATTAATCCTAGGGCTAGGATGAGGTAGGGTAGGGCAGGCAATTAAATAATAGTTATTTAATTACCCAGGGTAGGATAGGTCAATTAATAGGCTGGATTAATTAGTTAAACATGATTTAGCTAATTAATTGGATTTAGTGAAAAAGGGGGAAATTGGCCAAATAAATATTATATATTTATTAAATCAATTGGCTAAGGTTTGAACTACTGAATTAATAGAATGAATTCAATTGTTGGGGATAAAATGATGTAAAATTAGGTGATGAAGGGATAATTAATTAAATAAAAATTTAATTAATTGGTTAGAAGGAAAATTGGTATGTTTAGGGATGTCGGGAGTCAGTTTGATGGTAAAAGACATTTTTAGGTGTCTACATTTGGCCCTCTTTGATGTGGCGTCAGGACCTAGCAGGGAAGTGGTGTGAGGTTAAAGAAAGAATTTGCCCCAGCTGTTAGGAAGGAATAAGATGGGTGAGGGATGCCCCCTCGATAGGTTGCTGAAAAAATAGAAATTTTTTAGGCAAGCTCTCGAAAGGACGTGACGGGAGCGAAGGTTGGATAGAGGATGGGAAAAGAAGATGACAGGAAGAAAAATAGAGGAAAAAGGTTGGGATCTGCACCCTGGAGGGGAAAAAGAGTTGACTGGGGGATGACATGGCATGCTATATTAGGAGAAGTGGGCCCTAAGAGTGTCACATTTGCACACATTGACTTGGGGAGAAGAAGAAGCAGAGGAGAGATGGCAGAGCGCAACTCCCATTTCCCACAACTTCGACAAATTTCTTAGCGGTTCTGATCATTTGGCCGGGCATCAAAAGCTAGACTCTAGGTAGGGCCTAACATTGGCTTTGTGATTTTTTACTTTTGTCATATTTTTTGTTTAGAAAATGGGTCTAGGAATTGGTGGTGCTATTGCGAGGTCGCGTAACACTAAAAGTATGTGGATTAGTGCCATCCTTTGGATTAGCACTATCCACTGGGTAGAATAGGGGTATATTGGCACCAAATTCTCATCATTTTGGCACCATCATCTACATTGGCGCAATGTGCGCAAGGGGTTAGGGTTTTTGTGTTTTAGCATTAAATAGCACTATGTTGTCGAATAGTGCTATTCTATGAAGTGGTGCCATATTATGTTTTAGTTCTATTGAGAGGATCAGTGCAATATGTAGAATATGCGCGATTGGGGGAATTGGCACTAATCCTTAGATTAGTGCCAAGTGACAGGGTGGTGCCATTTGTTAGAATGGTGCTAAGTGTATTGTGCAGTAGCGCTATGTATGAAAGTGGTGCGATGTGTTTTGCGTAGTGGTGCTATTATCTATAATAGCACCATGAAAAGAAGTAGTAGTGCTATTTGTAAAATGGCACGAAGCATGTTGTGTGTTGGCGCCAAATGATTTTGGCATTCAACATTAGAAGAAAGGGGGTGTTTTAGAAAAAAGATAGGTAGATTTATTACCAGAATGTTGTGGATATAGGATATGAGGTCATTCATAGTGTCCTCGCGAGAGCGACGCGTTCCATTGATGATGGATTTATTTGATCAGTTTGATGATGCCACACGGGCCTAACTAGCTAGGTTGGGGCTCTTGACAGTAGTGTTGATGCCAGTGTTGTGAGCTCATAGAGCTCTGATGATAGTAGTAGTGGAGCGATATCGGCTGGAGACATGCACCTTTTTGCTGCCGACTGGGGAGATCACTATCACGCTTGAGGATGTTTATCGCATCCTCAAGCTACCTATTCATGGCCGTTGTGTGAGATACAACACGAGGCAGGGACGGAGGGCCCTGATCAGATTATTTGGCCAGGATCACATTGTTTTATCAGCAGACGGGAGGGAGATGAGTTATGAGGGGACATTGGTGGCGGGTGCAGATCCCTTTACCTTATTCTTGTGTGCATTGATTGGTGGGGTATTGATGCCCGATAGGAGGGGTAGGGGTTTTCCAGTTGGTTGGGGGGAGATGATCAAGGGGATGGTCATTCATGAGACTGTGTATGCCTAGGGACTGGTGACGCTAGCGCAGCTATATCACGAGATGCATATAGTTGCCTATCACTATGATGCAGCCTTATCAACCGGGGTTACCTTGTTGCATGTGTAGATTTGGGAGCACATTGCAGTTACTCGGCTGAGATGTGGGTACTATCATCGGTCATTTGAGGCCTTTATGTTCCTATATCAGGATACTGAGTATACCTACACTAGTCAAGTTCGGTATTAGCGGCAGATGCTAGATGATGTCATTCGAGTGACATGGAGACCTTACATCAGAGTAGAGGCATGGCCAGATGATGTTGTGCACCTACCATTTACTTTTCAGCAGTGTTATTTGATGGGTCATGGAGACCACACAATAGACATGTATCTACCATCGCAAGTGATGAGATAGTTTGGGTTACGCCAAGATACTCCTCAGCAGATGGCTATCTTTGCATGGACCTACTAAGATACACATTTTTGGCCTACAGCCATACAGCCCTAGGTCACTTTGGAGGATTTTGTAGCTTTGCGGCTGTTGCAGTGGGATTGGAAGAGCACAGTCAAGGATACAGGCACTTCTCCTACATATGATACATGGTGGTAGATGTGGTGACCAACACAGTTTACGGACCCGGCAGAGGAGGTAGTCCCTACGGAGGAGGCAGTGGGGTCAGGGGATGAGGATTCTGGGGATGAGGGGGACGATGATTCTGATGAGGATGATTTCCTGGAGGAGGGTGAGGAGATCATTGCAGATTACCTCGTGGAGATTGGAGGGGATGGAGAGGAGGAGGAGGTTGGGAGGGATGGTCAGCCGATGGATGTGCTGGTAGTGGCGATAGCTGGATAGGTGCCCCAGCAGTAGGTGAGATAGTAGGCACCTACTCAATAGGTACCTGTTGAGTAGGTTTAGATTGGGGTGGTACAGTGGCATAGAGGGCCTCGACAGCATTGGGGACAGTAGAGGGTGGACATGGGGGTCTACCCCCACCATAGGTAGCGCAGCAACAGGCTGTTGCAGCAGTGCAATAGGCAACAAGACAGCAGGCAGAGGTAGGCCCTTCAGGGGTAGGTGGAGAGGCTGAGGTTTGAGGGCTCACACCTCATCGGTGGCCTCAGGGTGAGGAGGAGGAGATGGAGACTTTGCGAGCACAGGTGGCTAGCTTACAGGAGGCCTTAGAGAGCCATGAGGCAGAGTTGGTGTAGCTATGGGGGACAGTAGCATTGTTAAATGGTTCAGATGGACAGGTGGCTACATTGCAGGCACAGTTATCCCAGGCTCAGGGTGATATAGTGATTTTGACTGGCGAGCAGGATGTGGCACTTGTGAGGGTACAACAGGCAGAGACTACAGTGGGTACCTTGTAGGCTTCAGGTGCTGGTATGGCCCCAGTTTTGACATTGATGCAGACGTAGGTGTCTCAGGCACAAACACAATTATATCAGGTACAGGGATAGTTGTCTCAGGTACAGGGCCAGTTGTCTCAAGTACAGGGGGAGTTGGCAGAGGCCAAAGGGTGGATGGAGTATTATCAGGGCCTCTATTATGCGGCAGTGCCTGCAGAGCTGCGTACACTGAGTTATAGTCAGGTCAGTGGATCAAGGGCATCCAGGTCACATAGATCTAGATCTGTTTAGAGATTCCAGCAGGTGATGGGTCCCCCATCACATGTACCCTAGCAGGTTCCATAGGTACAAGTACAGCCGTAGCCGCAGCTACAACCTCAGCCATAGGTAGGACCATAGCCACCACCAAGGTCAGGATCCACGACTGGGTCAGAGAGAGGATCCTCTATGTGATAGTTATATCATTTTGGCCCTTAGAGGCATTGTATCAGGACATTATATTTTTTGATGTATATATATGAGCGATGTACATTTTTTGTAATGATGATATATGATATGATGCTTTTTGATGGCCTATATGTTTGTTTATGATGGTGTTATATGATTATGATGATGCTCTATTATGATAGATGCAGTATGCTTTATGGATTATATGCTTATGGATGTGTTGTGTTTATGCCATGCAATGCATTATGTTGATGTTATGGATGTAGCTATTGATGTAATATGATGGATGCAATGATAGTTTACTTATTGTGATATCTGCATGTTTGTGATCTATGGTCTATGATGTATAATGCAAAATAAATGTTCAGATTAATAAACATTTATTATGGATACAAAAATGTGATGCAATGGAAATCTATGTTTATCTTTATAAACACATGTTATGTATGGAAAATATGGATATGCAACTAGATGATTTGTAAAATACAGCTAAATGATTATGATTGTGATTATGCGATGTAACTAAATGATGATTGTGATTATGATTGTTATGCAAGTAAATGTATCTAAATGATTATGAGATGATATATGGAATGCAATGTGAATGTGATGATTTATGATTTTACAATGTAGCTATGTGATTATGAACTAAATGATTATGTTTATGATATGCAATGTTAAATGATTCTAAAATGCACCTAAATAACATGCAAATTAAGTGATTATGATATGAAAACTAAATGTCTCTAAAATGCACTTAATGCAAATTAAATGATATGTAAGATGCAAACTATAGGATTCTAGAGTGAACTTGATGAGATGATGATGCAACTACAAGATTCTAAAATGAACCTAAATTAAATGATATGCAACTACAAGATTCTAAAATGAACCTGAATGAAATGATATGCAACTACAAGATTCTAAAATGAACCTGATGAGATGATAATGCAACTAACGGATTCTAAAATGATCCTAAATGAAATGCAGATTAAATGATTATGATAACTAAATGGTATATGGGATGCAAACTAGGTGATAGGTGAGATGCAAACTAGGTGATAAGTGAGATGCAAACTAGTTGGTAGGTGAGATGATTAAGTCTTGATACACATGATGTTCTTTGTTGGACCCTAGGTGGTGGGGCTGTGTAATAGAGGAGTAGGTGGGGAGAGAATAAGGGTGGATGGATAGGGTACGGACAGGATTGGGAGTGGCTAGATTGGGTGGGGGGGTTGGGATGGTTAATGAGGGAGTTGCTAGGTCATAAAACACCATGTCATTGAGGGGGGGATATGATTTGGTTCAGGATGTGTTTAGTGAGAGTAAGTTGGAGGAGTGGGATTAGTGAGGGGATTTGGGAAGGTGGGGGGGAATAGGCTAGGTGATTACGAAATCTAGGCCCAGATGGTTAGGATGATAATTTTAGCTAGTAACAGTAGTTTCATAACTTAATTGAGAGCATTTCTTAGTTTTCTATAGCAATATAGGATACAATTCACAAAGGTATGAGATGACCTAGGTGATGATATATATCCCATGATTACATGGACTAGACCTGCAAACAATAGGTTGATTTCATGCATGCCCAAGGTAGTATAACCTTGCCTAGCCTCGGAAGGGGACTCATAGCAATGAGTGCAAATAGTACATATAAGGTTTTGATGCCTGTATATGCAAATGAGGTACATTATGCTAGAACCGACCCAGGCTTCAAGATATGAGTACTATTCTTGGAGTAATGAAACCAACCCACAAGCACAACATACAGAAACAATGACCATGTCTACTCAAGGTGTTGTCCGCCACTTACCATGATATAATGAGATCAAGGTAGCTTTGGAGATGACCTAGAGTGAGACAAAAGATAAAAATCAATAATCAAAAAGACCAACAAAAAGATACAAATACCTTTGTGTATTCTTGCCAAGATACATGTTGATAGAATGACATATTCTTGTCCATTGTAGGAACGATACATCCTAGGACACGAATCAGTTGGATTTTGTTGGATAATTTTTGAAAGGTGGGCAAAAGGATAGTCAGGCTATGTGTGGGATTATAGTTGGTATGTTGATTGATGATTTTTTCTTTAGGGGACATGCTTCAAACGTATACTTAGCGTGTGTATCCTTTATTGGGTCCAAAAAGCTCAGTGTATGGGGACCACCCAAACGGGGTGGATGGGTGCATCTTAGGTACCTGAGTACTAGAAACTTCCTTCGTATTCCAGACTGCCTACATACCTTGTGTCCACGGGATCAAGGTACTTTCAAGATGCGGGCAAGATGAATATGTAGTTCCAGCATGATTTGATGATGTGGGATGGTTTGGATGGGTGTGATGGTGAGGATTGATGTATGTTTGATGATTGCGAGTTGCAGCGAGATCGATGTATGGGGTGATTTTGTGGTGAATTGTGTTGTTTTTGGATTTTTAATTTTGTATTGTTTTTGGATTTTTTAATTTTCTGATGTACAAAAGGAAGCTTACAAGGATCCTCATTCCATGCGTTAGCTGTGGGTGGGATAGTGCGGGGTGGGTGATAGGATTCGCTGTCTCATAATTCCAAGCCATGGGATGTGTGCGATATGGAGTGTTGTGATGGAAAGAGGACTTATTAGATGGTAGAACCAGCTGCTACACATGGCACCTAAAACAGGTTTTCACCATGGTACCAATCCAAGGCATCACTGAAGTGATTTTCACCATTGGAAGTCTTGATTGCATTCAGGTTTTTTCTTGATTTTTTTTTTTGATTTTTTGATTTTTTGATTGGGGTACTTGATGGGTTATGCATAGAATTTCTTTAGATGTAGGATGTTCATAGGCTCATCCAAAGGTTGCCCCTCAGGTGTTGCAAGCTGGTATGCTCCTAATCCATAATTGACTATGATGACATAAGGTCCTAGCCAATTGGGCTTGAACTTTCCTTTCTTAGGGCATTCCTGCAAGTTCTTCTAATTTTCCATAAGGACAAGGTCACCTACTTCAAATTTTCAGTTTCTGATCTTCTTGTTGTAGCTTCTTCTAAGGTGATTTTGATAGGCCTGCAGGTGGTTCAATGCATTCAGGTGTTTCTCATCCAGTAATTCTAGCTGATGCAACCGTGCGACTCAGTATTCCTCATCATTGATTATGTTTTGTAGGGATACTCATAGGGATGGGAGCTCAACCTCAATAGGTAAAATGACTTCAGATCCAAATACTGGAGAAAATGGAGTAGCTCTAGTGGGGGTGCCGATGCTTGTACGATAGGCCCATAGGGCGGGGTTGAGTTTGAGGTGCCAGTCATGGCCAACTTCATTAACTATCTTCTTTAGGATGCACAGGATGGTTTTATTTGAAGCTTCAGCTTGACCATTTCCTTGAGGGTAATATGGCGTGGAGAAATGGTGTTGGATTTGAAATTTTTTGCACAAAGTGCAAACTTCTTGGTTCTTGAATGGTTTTCCATTTTTGGTAATGATGGAATGAGGGATACCATAGCGACAGATGATATAATGGAAGATGAATTTGGATATCTGGGTTCCAGTGGTGAAGGTGAGTGGTATTGCTTCCACCCACTTAGTGAAGTATTCGGTAGCAGTGATTATGAACTTATGGCCATTGGAGAATGGGGGATGCATTTTGCCTACGAGGTCGAGTCCCCACTGTGAGAAAGGCCACAACATCGTGATGGGTTGCAACTCCTATACTAGTGCGTGAATGAGATCCTCATGCTGTTGACATGGTAGGCATTTTTTGATAAACTGATAGGCATCTCGTTCCATAGTTGGCCAATAGTATCCGGTCCTCAGGATCTTTTTAGAAAGAGCAGGTCCACTTGAATATGCCCCACAAATGCCCGCATGTACCTCTTGCAAGGCCACTTCAGCTTCCCTAGAGTCTAAACATCATAAAAGCATGCCATCAAGACTCCTTTTGTATAGGGTATCTCCTACAAGGATGAAGCGGGAGGCTCGACAGATGAAAGATTTTTGTTGTGAGGTAGATACGTTAGGGGGGATGATATTATCATGGAGGTATAGGTAGGTTTCTTGATACCACAGGGATAGGGGACCAATGACTTCGCACATGAGCTCTGATTGAGGAACATCATATGCTGGGATAGGGAGCTCTTCTATTAGGAATTCACACTTCTTGCTATCCTTCTTCATGTCGACCAGGGATCCGATGGTGGCCATGGCATCTACCTCTTTGTTGTTGAGCCTTGGGATTTGCTCGAAGTGGATGTCATCAAAGTAGTCTTTGAAGTCATCAACCATCTTTTTATAAGGCAGGGGTTTATCATCCTTGGTCTTGTATTCATTGTTTACCTATCGGATGACCAGTTGAGAGTCTCCGTACACAGTTATCTTCTCAATTCTCCATTTAATTGCCATTCAGAGACCTATGATAAGGGCCTCATATTCTGCCACATTATTGGTACATGGGAATGTGATTTTGAAGGACTTAGGGATGGTGTTGCCTTGAGGGGTAACAAACAGGACACCTTCCCCCGAGCCTCTGTGTGTGTATGATCCATTAAAGTATATTTTTCATGTTTCTGTGGCTAGTGCTATTGTCAAGATGGCTTATTCGGGGAATTTGGCCAGTGTAGGATATTCTGCAGGGATGGGTGCTTTGGCCAGCTGATCAGCGATAACCTATCCTTTCATGGCTTTTCTCTTCATATATTCAATGTCAAATTCAATGAGGATCATGACCCATTTTTCCATTCTCCCAGTAAGAGCGGATTTGTTTAGCAAATATTTTAGTGGATTGATCTTGGCGATGAGCTTGGTCTTGTGATTGAGCATGTAGTGTCTTAATTTTTGTGAAGTAAAGACTAGGGCCAGACATACTTGTTTAATTTTGGTATAGTTTAGCTCATATGAAATCAGGGTGCGGCTGATGTAATAGATGGCTCTTTCTGTCCCTTGTTCATCATGTTGTGCTAGTAAGGCTCTGATAGCTGTCTCTGTTGCTAAAATGTACAATAGGAGGGGTTCTCCTTGCCTTGGTGGAGTTAGAATAGGGGAATTAACTAGATAATCTTTTAGTTAGTCGAAGGCAGCCTGACACTAAGTATTCCATACAAAAGCTATATCTTTTCTAAGTAGATGTTGGAATGGTTGACATTTATTGGCCAGTTGAGCAATGAACCGACAAATGGACTGGAGTTTGCCTTGTAGACTTCTTAGCTATTTTAATGTTTTTAGAGGAGGCATTTTAGTGATGGCCTTGACTTTTGTGGGATCTACCTCAATTCCTCTTCTGGAGACTATGTATCCCAAAAGTTTTCCAGAGGTGACCCCAAAGACACATATCTTTGGATTCAGGTGAACATTATATTGTTCCAATTGGTCAAAGATCTTTGCCAATACATCTAGGTGTTCCTCCCTTGTCTTTGATTTTCCTAGCAAGTCATCCACATAATCTTCCATGATGTGGTGGAAAAGGTCATGGAAGATGACAGTCATAGCTCGTTGATATGTGGCTCCAGTATTCTTTAGGCCAAACGACATTACCATCCAACAGTACATCCCCCATGGACATATAAAGGATGTCTTATGCTGATCCTCTTCGGCAATTTTGATTTGGTTATATCCCAAAAAACCATCCATGAGGGATAACATCTCATGTCCTGCCATAAGATCCACTATCATGTCGATGTTTGGTAAGGGGAAATCATCCTTCGGGTAGGCTTTGTTAAGGTCTCAGAAGTCAGTGCAGTA
Source organism: Cunninghamia lanceolata (assembly GCA_027924645.1). Classification (NCBI taxonomy): domain Eukaryota; kingdom Viridiplantae; phylum Streptophyta; class Pinopsida; order Cupressales; family Cupressaceae; genus Cunninghamia; species Cunninghamia lanceolata. The sequence goes on along the minus strand of BSBN01000501.1, from coordinate 5,511,247 downwards.
GCAGATTCAGCCATCTGGTTTGGCTACTGGTACTAGGTTGGAGACCCATTCAGGATAATCAATTGGTTGGATGAAGCCGACGTCCAATAGTTTCTTCAGTTTTGCTTTGACTAGGAGAGCCACCTGGGGGTTCATTTTTTGGAGCTTCTTCTTTACTAGTCTTGCATCAGGGCGTATTGCAAGGTAATGGACAACCAAAATGAGATCGAGCCCTCGCATGTCTGCATAAGTCCACACAAAATTGTGATTTCTGCATTTTAAGAAGGCCAAGAAGTTTTCTTGCTCTTGAGAGATTCTACCCTGAAGGTGATTTTCGGTTCTTCTTCTGTCCCAAGATTCATCTCTTGAGCTGGCTCCACTAGGATGGGTGATCTGTCAGGATATACTTTGTCTATCTCAGGAAGGCCCATGCTTCCATCTCCTGGCGCCTCATGGAGGTTTTCACTAGGAGATACGTCTTTTGTTTTTACTTTTTTGGGATCTGACACTGTCGCAGAATGATTTTCACCATCAGATTCATGTTTGATTTTTATGTTTTTATAATTGGAAGTAGGGGTTGCCTCCCCAAAATAGGCATGCGTATCAAGTTCCATGATGTATCCTACTCTATGATCTCCCAGGGGGAAGTGATCTCTAACCCCCATCATTTCAGCGATGACCTCATCATTTAGTGCTACGTCGAAGACAGGAGGTCCTCGTTGGTCCCAATCTATGAGGTCCGGGTATACAAGTGGTAAGTCATTGGATGATGAAGCTAGGGTGGTGATTATGTAGATGGTACATATGGATGAGTCAAAGAAATCGGCAAAGTCACTAAAGGCGTCTTGATGGCTCATTTTGTTGATGCTATCAACTTCAAGGGAAACTGTAGCGACCTCAGCTAAGATACATTCATCGATAGTGAGGATACGTTGTCTTTGACCATATCCTAGCCCTTGGGTATAGGGATTTCTTGTTACTTGGACTGGTTCCATGATCCCTTGTTCATGAAGGCCGATACCACCTTGTCCTTTATAACCCATGCTTTTGACAATTTTTGACCCTTTACCATAGATTTTTGTTGGTATGGTGGGGGGTTCTTGCTCAGTCTCTTCATCCTTATATAGCCAGAATGATATGTCTTCGAGCACATCCTAATCTAGGAGATGTTTCTTCTCAAAGATGGGTGATGGTTTACACTTGATGACGACTATGTTGGCTGCTTCTATCTTTGGGATGCCAAAAAATTTAGGATTGGGTAATGTGCCCACACAAAAGGTACTGTGTAGGTCATATTCCCCACATCCCATGTCACTGAGCTTGATCATGACCTTAGGCAGTGGTGGTGTTTGGGATGAAGTGGTGACAATGTTGGCGGGGTCAATATATGAGGTGGAAGTTGTAGGATTGGCTTTGGTAATGGCTTTGTTATATGGACAGAAGGTGTGGTCATGGCCCTCCAAGAAACTGCAATATTGGAAGGGGCAGGGATCGGCATAGATATTTACTTCCATGCCGTTGTGGGGGAACTTGAGACATTGATGGAATGTGGAGGGGACTGCTTGCATGGCATGGATCCATGGTCAGCTGAGAAGAATGTTGTAGGGGAGATCAAGATCAAGGACCTGACACTTTTTTTCCATTATCTTCTATCCCACTTGAATAGGGAGCTTGATAGTGCCTTCAGATAGTCATTCGGTATCATCATATCCTTTGATAGTTATGCACTCATTGGTGTCTACAACCACATCTGAGTACCCCAAGTGTTTTAACAATTTAAGAGTGCATATGTTTAGGCCAGAGCCACCATCTATTAAGACTCTTTTGATGGTATGCTTGTGGATACGAACTTTGATGTGTAGGGCATCATTATGTAAGTGTTATGAAGTGGGAAGATCCTTTTATGAAAATATGAGATGATGTGGCACGGCGATATGTCCTACCATGGCTTGGAATTGATTGACATTCAGGTTGGCGAGAACTTGGGTTTCCAAGAGTGCTTTTGTCAAGGACATCTTTGTGGAGGGGTGATGTGTGAAGCAACTCAAGAATGGATATTTGTGTGGGGGTCTTTCCTAGATGTTCTAGGAGGTTGTAGTGATTGGTAGGCGATGGATGTGTGATTGGATGAGGGGGTAGGGACTTTGATGTGGATGCAGGCATTTGATCAGTGGTGGGGACTCTGCAGATGGATACATGGCCACGACGAGTTGCGACGGTGCAATCAGGTGCTTGGGCTCAAATGGTGATTGTCTTGACACAGTTAGATGATGGTTCTATCCATCCTACAATAGAGTCATAGGATGCGGGAGGTGGGGTAATGTTGTAGGCTTGATTGGATGAGGAGGCTTTGTTGTGATTGGGCAGTGGATCCTTGTAATCTCTAAGATTAGTGTTTGGTGATGTTTGGGTGCTCTGATCGAGGCTGACTTGATTTTGATCAATGAGGTCTTGTACACAATGTTTCAATTTCATGCAGTCAGCAGTTTTGTGGCCCACAATGCCGTGGTAGTCACAATAATCATTTTCATTGTACCACATGGCTTTGAGCTCATTCTCTTGACAGGGTTTAATAGGTTGGAGCGTTATCAAACCTTTCTTGAGACTTCTGTCAAGGATATCCTCAATGGGTTTCCCTAAGGGTGTGAATTGTCTTCAAGGTTTGTTTTGTTTAGTTTGTCCCCTTTGGTTATTTACATTAGTGGTATATGTATGTGTGGGTGGTTGATTATGTACATGTTGGACAGCTTTCACATCAGTGACACCGTCGTTTAAGGTGTTCTTGTTCTTCCTCCAATAGCGTGGTTTGTCATTTGATTGTGTGTTGGCGTTGTTGTTTGTATTAGGGGTGTTGATATGGAGTTTGTTGTTGTTGTTGTTGTTGTTGTTGGTGTTGGACTTGTAGTCATATAATTTGATGGAGTCCTTGGCGATGAGGGCCCACTCTATGGTTGTACCTTTGTTGATGACTTCTTCAAAGGTAGATGCACAAAGGATTTGTAAATGGAACACTATTTCCTGATTAAGGTTAGTCACAAACATGGTCACGAGTTGTTTTTCAGGAATTGGCCAAGGGAGTTTGCTTGCTAAGCTTCTCCATCTCTGCAAGAAGGAAGCGAAGGATTCTCCACTTTTTTTTTTGTGTTGCAAAGGTCCGTCATAGATATTTCATGCTCAAAGTTATAGGAGAAATGGTTTACAAATTTTTCTGCAAGCTCAGGGAAAGACCTAATGCCTGGGGGAAGATGTGCGAACCATTCGGTGGCTTGTCCACCAAGGCTTCTTGGAAATAGTCTCATTAGATATGTATCATTGTTTGAGACTTCTAAGAAAGTGAGGTAAAACTCCCTGAGATGATCCCTCGGGTCTCCCTTTCCCTTGTATTTGTCAAATTTTGGCATTTCAAAATTCTTGGTGAAAGGGGGCATGTACAATGTCTGATCAAATGGATAGGGGCAAATATCCTCAAAAGAGTAATGCTTGCATTTGCCCCCAATTTGCATATTGTCTACCTTTTGGATCAAGGCTTGTACAACGGTTGTGAGATCTGGCATTAGTGGTGGCTGAGGTGTGTAGGTTTGTTGATGGGTGAGGTGTTGGAGATTGGGTGGTGTTTGATGTTGGAGGTTTTGGGAAATTGTGTTTTTGTACTGTGGGGTGATGTGTTGGTTGGTTTGTGCGAGATGTTGATGGTAAGCGTGGAGTTGTTGGAGAATATGGGGGGGTATTTGAGGGTTAAGATTATGATGTGTTGATGATGCTACAGGATTATGTAGATATGTGAGATGAGAAGGATTGACAGTGGATGTGTTGACGTTAGATGGGTTGACGTTAGATGGATTGATGTTGGATGGGTTGGTCGTGTTTAAAGGTGGTTGCAAAAAGAATTGTCGCATGTATGCTATGGTTTGAGGGTTAAGTGGAGGCACACTTGTGGAAGCACTTGCGTGCATGAGGTTCCCTTGTATGCCCAAGGTTATTTGTGGAATGGAAGAATTTATGGTAGTTGTGGAGGTGGATGTGATGATGGGTTGGGAGGTGGTAGGATTGGAGACACTTGCGGGGATTGTAGATGTGGTAACATTAGAGCTTGTGGTGGTGGTAGATACGGTGGGAGTTGACGTTTGTGAGCTAATAGGTTGGGTGTTAGATGTAGACGGTTGGGAGGATGTGGTAGGATTGATGTTAGAGGTGGATGGTTGGGATGATGTTGTGTTGTGGGGTGGTTGAGCACCAATTTTGAGGAGATAATCAAGATATCTATTTGGATGTGACCTTCGGATTTTGTCTAGTAGGTCCATGCTATCGGCGTCTTGTGTAAATCTCAAGACATCTAGATCATCTTGGGACATGGTGGGGACACTTGGTGGTGGCGGTGGTGGTTGTAAGAAATGGAAGGGATTTTCATTAGGATTATATGTAGGGATTTGAAAGACTGTGGGTAGGTTGTGTGTTTAGTTGATTGGAAGGTTGTTGTCGTTGGTATTAGGCATCCCTATGCCCATATATTGTTCTACCATTGCTTGATTCTTCTTGTGTTGTGATCTAGTTATGGGCATGCGAGTGTATGGATTTGATTTTGGAGATGGAGTGAAATGGGGATGGAAACTTTAGAGAATTTGGATTAAATTGTTGGACCCAAAGATGGATGTGGTAGTGAGGTGGATGATCGATAGGTGTTAATCTAAGGATGATAAAAATGGATAGTTTTTGAATTTTTGCACAAATTTGGACCAAAGAGTAGATGATGGATGATGTTTGTTTGAGGATGGTTTGATGTTTTGATTTTGATGTTTGATATGAGGGATTAGGATGATGTTTGATGGTCAACAAATTGAGCTTAGGTAAGATCTAGATTTGTGCACACAAATGGATGTTTCTCTTTGTTTGGGGTAGACTAATGACCTTACACAAAGAAGGATGAATATTTCACTTGAAAGGTTGACTAATGACTCTCCAAGTAAAATATGTAAGGATGAAATCTAGATCTAGCTTTAGCTCAAAGGGATGATGAGTTTTTGGTTGATGATTTTTTTTTATGGATGTTTTTGATTTGGAAGATTTTGGATATGTTTTTTGGATTTTGGAATGATTTCTTGTGGCAAGGATTTTTTTTTATTTTGGTCCAAAAAAGGTATGCAATGATCAATGAGGATGAATGGATATGAAATTGAGTGGATTATGATATTAGTAAAGGGTCCAATGATTGATTCTCTAAGGTCAAAATGAAGGTATGATTTGGAAAATTTAAGTAGAAAATGGATGGGGTACTGACGGATTTTTGGAAGGTGACTATCGATTATGGCAGAGCAGGTGGTAAGATAACAATGGAATTGGTCTTAGTCTCAGGCAAGTCAATCTACAAATAGTGCCAATCCACAGGTGGAATGGCACCAAAAGTAGACAGAGATGGTGTGAAAATAGGGCAGTGTTGGTCAAGGCTATAAAAAAGATAGATTTTGATGTCAAATTTGGATTCGTTTTGATATGGAGTTTGACCAAATGATTTTTATGGTCTCTTGGCAAGTTTTCTTAAAAGCACTTCAAGCACAATAAAACACAATAACTAAGATTTTGTTTGTGAAAAGACATGTGATTTTCTTAAACAAGCACTTTACACAACCTAAGGCGAAGATATGACAGTATTTGTTGAATCCCCTAGCTACACCTATTCAAAGCAGGTAGCTCCAGGATCTTGGTAGCACCGACTCCTCCTTACAATTGCACACACTTCTCATGCATACCAAGATCTAGGTTTCCACGAAGGATTGTCCTTGACCAAACCTTAGGATTGTCCCTGCTACCTCGACTAAGAACCACATGAATTGGGGCTGCTTCAAAGGTTTCCCTTCTACGTCAACAAATAGAAGGTTTTTAGCTTGCTAAACAAAGGTTTGTAGTAAGTGCATTTGTTCAGGTGGCCATACATGTGGTAGCGCTACTCTCCGTTATGGAGTCTCCCAGCCTCCAAGGGTTATGCCTTGGAGGGTTTGGGGGAGGCTGGATGTTGGTATGACACAACAACACCTATTTCTTGTGACTTTCGTCACAAACACATTAATTTATATAGCGGCTCGAAAGAGCTTGGCTTTAGCTTGTTGCCACTTGGGTCATTCCCACCTTTCGAAGTAGGGTGGTAGGCCCTCTAAGGATTAACAAAATCAACACAACCACAAAAATACTTTTGATCACTAAGTTCATACAAGGATGCGAGGGGAGAGCATGCGTATATTTTGTGATTGTCTCACACTAAACAAGGTTCATTTTAGTTCTTTGGATTATGTTTGGGTTGATTCATATAAGTGTTGTGAAAAGCTTTTGATTCCCAAGGTCACCAATGGTGCGAGGGAAGAGCATACACTTTTTCACACTACAAACAAAATCACGAAAATACTTCACACAAATTAGATTTGTTTTCTTGTTTATATGAGTGAAGAATGCAGATTGTTGTTCTTTTTAATCCAATGAGTTTGTTGATGCACTTTGTGGTTCCTTTTAAAGCCCAAAATTGAAATGTTTTGGTAGAGTTGTTGGCAAACACTTGTGAATTTTAGAGCACCAAATTCAAATGTTATTCTAAGCTAAGGCACACACAAAGATTTGTTTGTTGGTTGTTGATGAATTTTTATTGCACCAAATTGAAATGTTGTTCAAGCTAACATGCAAGGGCTCTTTTTTAATTCCCAAATGAAGTGTTTGCTAAAAAAACACCCTGCAAAAACTTGTTAGTGTCTACAAAATGATGTTGATGACTTGCAAACAACTTGTCAGTCCTTGCACAGAATGCAAAGTCAGTCTCTAAAAATAGTGCTAAAACAAAAACCTAATGGTGCCACTGCAGACTGAAATGGCACTACTGACAGAAAAGACCATAGAAACCTGACACCTAGACAAATAGTGCTGATGTATAAATAGATAGCGTTGATTCACAAAATGGCACTAAAATAGAATACAAAAGGCACTAGACTACAAGATAGAGCTAATACAATACTCATAAGGCTCCATAATGCTAAATAGCACTAATATAAGGTACAGAAGGTGCTAAAACACTAAATAGTGCTAATATGACTCTAGGAATGTGCCACTGCATGTGAAGTCAAGTGGTCTGGTCACAGTTTGCGAATAGCGCCAATATGGGTTCTGATAGCGCCGATACGAGCTTGAATGTGTCTGTCCTGCAAAATAGAGGTCTTCTACCCAAAATAGAGGGTTAGGCTACATATAGAAGAGGTCCTATTAGTCTTGTTAGTCTACCAAATGGAAAGCAAGACAAGATAAGAGCCAAAAATGCATATTTAGTCCCTAATGAAATTTTGGCATGACCTCCCCCTCCTCTGTTCAAGATTCCTGCAAAATAGAGAGCAGAAAAGCCAAGAAAATGGTAGGAAAACAAAGAAAATTGGATGAGTTTGTGAGTGAAAATTAGAAGAGAAAATGCTTTGCAAAATAGCGCTAAAATAGTAAACAGCACCAAAACACGCCAACGATAGCACCACTGCGCAGGGTAGATAGCACCAAACCTGTAAAGTCAAGTCTCAAACACAACAACTCACAAAATTTGATTAGATATGGACCTTGTGGGTCCCACTGGGCATGCCAATGTGATTAAGTGAATCAAATCCAAAGTAAAAACAATAAACAAAATGCAAAACAAAACAAAGAGTTTATACCTAGATAAGAAGACCCAATCTCATCAAAAGGGAGAGGAACTTAGCACCCAAGAGCTCCTAAGATATATCCTAATTGATGAATACAAATGTGAAATGCTCTTACTCTAATTGTAACTCACAAAAGACATAGCTCATTAGACATTTGGACATGGTAACATTACTTAAAAACTTGGATTCTAAATGGCTTGGGAGAGGTTCTATTTATAGAGATTTTGGAGAGATTTTGATCCAAGGGTGGAGATTGGTTTGGAAGATCAATGGTGGAGGATGAAAGTGATGTGGAGGGCCTAGATTTCATCTTGGAGGATGGAGGGCTAGGAATAAATGTGAATCTTTTATTCATTTTTGGGAAAAAGGGTGAATTAAATGAGGTTGGGTGAGATGGAATATGTATGAATTAAAAATTCATTTGGGGATGAGTGGGCATAAATGAGGTATGGCATGGGTAAGGGGTTGTAAGAGAATTAATTGTGATGTGGGACTTATTTAAATAAAAAATTGACTTATGTGGATATATTCCAGTTTTTTATTTGGAGGATGTGGGGAAGGGTGTTAAGCTAGATTTGACCACCTTAATGAGAGGTTTAAGATTAATTAAATAAGGTTGTATTTAATTAATCTTAGGGCTAGGATGAGGTAGAGTAGGGTAGGCAATTAAATAATAGTTATTTAATTACCTAGGGTAGGATAGGTCAATTAATAGGATGAATTAATTAGTTAAACATGATTTAGCTAATTAATTAGATTTAGTGAAAAAGGGGGAAATTGGCCAAATAAATATTACATATTTATTAAATCAATTGGCTAAGGTTTGAACTATTGAATTAATAGAATGAATTCAATTATTGGGGATAAAATGATGTAAAATTAGGTGATGAAGGGATAATTAATTAAATAAAAATTTAATTAATTGGTTAGAAGGGAAATTGGTATGTTTAGGGATGTCGGGAGTCGGTTTGATGGTAAAAGACATTTTTAGGTGTCTACACCTTCATCACATCTTGCATCAAATTTCCCTAGGTCTTCATCTCTTCTGATATATAGAATTTACTTCCAAAGACTTTGAAGTATCTTACTGTTGGAATTCTTCCATACCACAATTCATAGGGGGTTTTATTGCCATTACCTTTCACTTGAACTCTGTTTTGAATGTAGACAGCAGTATGTCTAGCTTCTTTCCAGAAGACTTTCGGCAGGCCTCCTTCCTTCATCATTGTTTTGGAAGCTTTTTGAATTGTCCTGTTCTTCCTTTCCACAACTCCATTTTGTTGAGGAGTTCTAGGTGCAGACAACTATCATTTTATTCCTTGCTCTTCATAGAAACTATTGAATTTATTTGAAGTGAACTCACTTCCTCTATCAAATCTTAAGCATTTGATTTTTAGTTCTATTTCATTTTCAACTATTGCTTTGAAGGATTTGAACTTCTCTAGGGCTTCTGATTTGTCTCTTAGAAAAGTAACCCAAGTCATTCTAGAATAATCATCAATAAGCAACATGAAGTACCTGTCACCTTGTAGACTTCTTATCCTTGTAGGAACACATAGATTTGTATGAACTAGATCTGACAAACCAAAAGAAAATTTCTCTTTACTCTTGAAACTTGTTCTTGTCTGCTTCCCTAGCTGACATTCCTTGCAAATAGTATTGGAGGGTTTCACAAGTTTTGGTAGATCTCTTACAGTCTGACTTGAACTTTTCTTTACCAGATTATCAAAATATATATGACACAACCTTCTATGCCACAACCAACTTTCATATTCTTGGGCTAATAAATAGTAATCATTAGTTCCTTTTAATTGATAGATGTTGCATCTGGTCTTCTTACTAGTAGCAATCATAGTTTTGGAGCTTTCCATTATCTTGCATCTATTGTCTTTGAATCTCAGATGATAAATTTTGTCACACATATGACCAACACTCAAAAGATTATTCTTTAAACCCTTCACATAGAGAACATTATCAGTGTTATTCTTTCCATCAAATGAAATAGATCCTTTTCCACAAATCTTACCAGCTGCATTGTCTCCAAACCTAACCATTCTTCCATCATATTTTTTGAAACTTACAAACTTACTTTTGTTGCGGGTCATGTGATGTGAACATCCACTATCAATAATCCATTCATCTTTATCTTTCTCAACTTGAACATCCAAAGCACTTTCTTCCACTAGTTTTTCTTCCTTCACACAGCTTGCAGGATTAGTAGACATAGGTTCTTCTTTAATAAAAATAAACAAGCATTCATTTGCACTAGTACTAGCATCATCAGATTCATCCTCAATCACACCTTCATCATCAAAATCTCTAACATAATAGCATTTATTTGGAGCTCTAGGCCTATTCTCAAATATTTTTCTATTCCTTTCAATTCTTTAGGGACATCTAGAAGCATAATGACCTACTTTACCACATGAGAAACATTTGAAAGGTAATTTGCCTTTGAACTTACCAGAGCCTCTTTGCAATCTATCAACAAAGTTGGCTTCAATTTAATCAATCTCATCATCAAGTTCTACCTTGTACTTTTCTGCTCTAGAGATCTTTTTTCAAGTACTGGCTTTGAAAGCAATTTCTACTTTGGCAGAGCATCACCAAATTCTCTCATTTAAAAAGTAGTAAACTTACCAAGAAATTGATCATTATTAATCTTTTTCACAGTCGTTATTTCTTCAATTGTAGCTACCTTGTGAGCATAGGATTTAGTTAATGACCTAAGAATTTCATCACAACTTTAGTTTCATCAACATTTCCTCCCATAACTTTGATTCCAGTAACAAGTTCATCAACTTTTTGCATGAAGGATGTTATGTTTTCATCTTCTCCCATTTTAAGACCTTCATATTTGGCTTTTAGTCCCTACAATTTGGCACTCTTTACAGAATCATCTCCTTCATATAGATTACTCATCTTATCCCAAACTTCTTTAGCATACTCATAATCCATGACCTTTATTAAATCAAAGTTAGTCAATGCACTCAACAGAGCATCTCTAGCTTTTATATTTAGCTCATATTCTTTGACTTCATCTTCAGTTGTCAAACCATTCTCTGGCATGGTATATTTAGTTTGTGTCACTTGCCATACTTTATAACCAATACAAAGTAGATGGATTTTCATGCGAATCTTCCAAGTTGCATAATTCATCCCATCAAACTGCAATGCCTCCTTCTTGTAAGAAATCTTGGATCTATTTCAAGATGTTAATCATACCACTAAGGAACCTTGCTCTGATACCAATTGTTGAAATACACCAAACAACTAAGAGGGGGGTGAATCAGTTGTCATAAAAACTTAGCTTCATATGAATATCAAACCATACATACTTATAATCAGATTTAACCATGAAAGCATGAAATCATAAACTTAATCACAAACACACATCCAACATAGTAGACACCAGATTTTTATGTGGAAAACCCTAAAAGGGAAAAACTACAGTGGGTGTTAGCCCATAGAAATATATGAGTTATAACAATACCAAAAAATAGAGGCTCACTGCCTACAGGGCTCACTCCCCAAATTGCTCACTACAAAGAATGGCTCACTGCCAAAGGGTGGCTCACTACCAAGGGGTGGCTCACTGCCAAAGTGGTGAACTGATTAAGTAGCATCTACTCCATGCCAGGATTTAGTTCCATTGAAACACAATATAACTTCTCTACTCTGCTCTGTCACACCTTCACACTTATCTCTTCATCTTCACATTCACACACCTTTTTTGCAACTCTATTACATGTTTTTATACAATTCATCAACCTTGGAATGTACATCAAGGTCGACATTACATTAATCAACCATTGGAACATTCTCCAAGGTCGGCATTACAAAACATACAATAGTACAAAAAGAGCAATATATTACTAAAAAAACTACTAAAAACTACTTATAAATGACCAAACATGGTCACGTGTGTAGGAGTCAAGGACAACACTGAGAGGGGGGGTGAATCAGTGTTGTGTAAATTCTTAACTTTTTGTAAACTTTATCTTACAAGACAAATAGAAAGGAAGACATTAATGATTTGTTGAGCTCATATGCACAAGACTGATAGTGAAAGATGTGAACCAAAAACTTATAAGCAAAACACAAATATGCACACATAGAGACAAATTATGACACAAAAATTTCTAGAGTGGAAAACCCTCTCAGGGTAGAAAAACCACTCAAAGTTACCTCACTAGCTTATTCAAAATCTCATTTGTTACATGAAGGTCTCACTGACTAAAGAAGCTTCACTAGCTTTACAAGATGCCTCACTGGCACATACAGAGGTCTCATTGACCACAAGCCTCACTAGCATAGGAAGGTCTCACTGACCACAAGCCTCACTGGCATACTATGCCTCACTAGAAAACCAAATTACCAATAGAAATAATAAAAAAAATTAGAGGGTTAATCTATTTCCATTCAATTCACAATTCATTCACCTAATTATCTCTGCATAACAATTCACCTAATTATCTCTACATAACTCAACACTCTTTCTTCATCACATATCCAGTATTATATTATGATCTTTCTTTTCTCTTCAAGAAGATTTCTATAAAATATCTTTAATTGTGCATATTGAATCACACAAAAAGCAAACATACAATGTTCCTACAAAACATTATATACAAGATGATTTTTCATATTTTGTTTTCTCTCTATAATTATTTTAATCTGCAAATCAAATTGTCTCTTCAAAGCCTTGGAATCTTCCATATTCCTTCAAAAATTTATCTTGCATCTGATCACACAATATCTACAATAAAATTATAAACAAAAGGACTCTTGGAATTTCTCTTCTCTGCATATTTATCTTCTTCAATATTTCTTGTGTGAGAAAAATAAAATCTTTCTCACAATTTGATCTTCTTCAATTAAATTTTCATCTTCTCCAAAAAATCTCTCTGCTCATTTGCATGTCCTTTCATCTTCTTTTCATCTTCCTATAAAAGTCATTTGTAAAAAGAATGACCCTATATCCAATTTCAATAAATGATATTCTTTTCATAAAAACTTCATTCAACTTCTTTGTCTTCTCTTAAAAGATCTTCTCCTTAACAATATTCTAAACACATAAAAAAATCTTTTTAAATCTCCAAAAATCTGGAAGAGAAAGTGTTTGAAAATAGAAAAAGACTCTTTTAAAACTTCTAACAATTCCACTTAACTCCCATAAAAATCTTCTAATAACTCCACTAAACTCATTTGCAATCGGGTTCAAACTCCACCTTAAAAGAAACTTTCTAAAACCAAATTCATAAGATTCGAAGACAAATACGTTCACATGAATGTCAATATAGAAGGTGGGAGTCAAGCTTAGAATTTAAATTGCAACCATTGGATAATGTCTCAGCACCCTTTGCATATTTAAACTCATCCCTTGATTTAAGCTTTGGTGCCCATGCACTCACCACACCACTGATGATACCAGTCTGTTAGAAAAAGGGGCCGGTCAGACCACAACCCTAATGCCCTTAAGTTGTGACTAAAGTCACTTATAACCTACAGCAGTAGGTCACCAATGAAATAGATAAAAGTACTCGACGGGTAGTTCTTTTGTCATTGAAAAGACTTGAGAGAATATGATATTGAGACTCTTGTGACATGAACAAATGTTCAATCATATTACTGTTGCATTTCAATGGAAACCTTCAAACCTCTGCCTAACATCCTCAACATCCTTAGATCAGTATCATGAAGATATCTTGATAACATAAAGACAAACATCAACATCACAAAGTGTCACATGATGAATAGAAATGAACTCCTCTGCAAGTACCCAACACCTTGTGTCAACTCTTTGTAAAATCTAAAGCATGCACAACCTTGAAGCAACAACACTCTAACCATGATCTGATTTGATATGAGTGAAGCAACATCATAAGATTACAACCTGTGAACCTCTCTAAGAACACATGACCATTCACATGTGTCTTAACAACACACAACTTGATCTCACACATGATGCTCATAAACCCTACATAGCTTGATGCACTTGCATTACTTAAGACATGAAAACAAGAACCAACCACATGAAGAAGTCTTTCATCAATGACCTATTATCAATGAAAAGACACTGCATTGTCATCATAATTTGAGCTCCAACCATACCACCAACAAACCAACTTAAGAGCATCATACCTTGAAGAGTTGCATTTTCCTTTTTGTACCTTGAGAGTGAATGAACAATCTTCTCCTCTCAATCTCTATCAAAACAACTTGTTATATGTTGTGACCAATACAAATTTTCTTGTTCAACCTTCATGGAGATGAGTATGTATCACTAGATGAATCAAAACCATGACACCCTGATGAGATAAAGATCAATAAATATCATGCAAGATGTTCCAACACTTCAACACATGTAAGCACTAAGAATCAACACACCACATCATACTCAACCTATCAACAATATCAAATCATAACATTGCATCATACCTCCTCCTGATAGTACCTTATCATTGCAACTTTGTCATGAACTCTTGTGGCATCTGAACATTATGAATACTCTTGTATATCATACAATCTAACACCTTTTTGACATGAATGACAATCAGTTACCATCAACGTGACTATTAGTAGTTTATTGCCAGTCATTTATAACATGACCAAATTGATGACTAAATCATTTTAATTCATTTATTGGTTGTTTTGATTGATCAATTTGGTAGTATATTTAGTTGTTGATTTAGTCATTGATTGTTGTAATTTGGTCACTTATTTAGTCATTTTTATTCACTAATTTATGTCCATTGGTAGTGTATTTAGTCATTAATTTTAATCATCATTTTGATCAATTTGGTAGTATATTTAGTCATTGTTATTCACTAATTTAACACTGGTCATATATTTAGTCATATTTATTCACTGTTCACTAATTTCTATCAATTGGTAGTATATTTAGTCAATTTAATTATTAATTCATGTCAATTAGTAGTATATTTAGTCATTTTGAAGCTTGCAATCTATGTAGATTTCCATCTGACATTAATTGTTCACTTTGCACATGTCATTTTGATTTTATTCATTGAATGCACTCTGTGAGAGGAGTGTTGCGAGCTAAGCAATATAATCCACATTTGGATCCCATCTGCCTTGGTTTTATTTCCCCACCAGATTGAATGACTTCAATTCATTATGTTGGCTCATGCGGTCCTCTTTTTATGCAAGAGGCGATGGTATCTGTGTTATTAATTATTTCATTAGTGCCTCTTCATTTTGCTCTTGTTATGTATCTACAATGTCTATCTATCCTCACAGTTGTTGATTTCATTTGCCTATTCAATCATGGGAACAACCAATGCGTAGAAGCATCAACTCAGATTCATGGCTAGGGCCTTCAAACTACTCGATGAAGAGTCTGTGGAGGATGCTTTGATAGATGTATGTGATAGATATTTTCTGCTGCAATCTAGGGTATGTTATGCTTCACATCTGGCATCTCAGTTTCTCTCAAATGCGATGGACTTATTTCATCAAGTTGATAAGGTTAAAAGGATAGCATCAATGTTTCTTCATGACTGTCTAGTCCCAGATGTCAAGCTATTTGAAGTTTTTGCTACTTATAATGTCCATGATGGCTCAGCCTTGGTAGGGGGACTTTTTCTCCATGAAGTTATCAATAATAAACCTAGTTTTAACTATGTTTATCAAGCGATGATTTCAAGTTTGCAATTAGGTAATAGAGAGCTCTTTGATAATTCACTATGGGTTCACAAATCTACATTTGGAAGGTCCAAGAGGGAAAGGATAGAGGAAGTATTCAATGCATGGAGCTTCTTGTCAATTTTCCAACCATTAGTAGTTCCCTTCACCAATGATGACACAATCCTTTCTCAGGAGAATCCATCTGGGGGTTCATGGCTTTAGGGTTGCAGATTTAAATATGGACAACATGTGAACCACTCTTTCTATTTTAAGTTTTTGGCTTCATTGTAACTTTGGTTTCCTTTTCGACCAGAAAGGGCCTTTTAGATCTGTAGCTTTGTTGAGGGGTCTTAGTTAAAATGCTTTGTTATGTTATCTTTTTGGCTAGGAAGGGCCTTTTTTGTAATTTGTAAAAATATTTTTATTAATATTAATATATTATGATGCTCTAAGCATCCTTACTGATTCAAAAAAATGGTAATTCTGGTTCATGTGTTGTCTTGTCGAGACTATTGGTGATGCTAAATAAAACAATCCAAAAAGTAGGCTTGCACTATAATAATGTGCACTACATCAGATATCCATTGATAATGAAGGGGCATCCATCAAAGAATAACAATAGGGATTTTTTTGTCATATGTTGTAGTTACAAGTGCCCTGCTAGACATACATGAAAATGTGGAAGCATAGACAAGGCAAGTGAACTATTTCAAAAAATGCCTCAAAGAAATGTGATATCATGGAATGTCGTGATTAAAGGATATGTTTAAAATTGGTTTTTCTAAAAATTCCTTAGAAAATTTTAAGAAAATGCAACCAGTGGGTGTAAAGCCCAACTCCTCAACCTTTGAAAGAGTCCTTTCTACCTATGTGTGAATTAGAGCTTTGGATGAGGATATGAACATTCATCAAAAGTATATTTGGAAGTAGATTTTTATCAAATGTTGCAAGTTCCATTTTGTATCATCAAAGCCTTCACAAAAACTTCTGCACAAAACTCAATAATGAAGAATTTATGCACAAATTCTCTTTTGATGATGCACAAAGCCTCCACCGCAACACCGCATAGTTTGTTGCTGGGCTTTGCGGTGATGCTATGCTACCTCCAAATGGACCTATGACAAGTGATTGAAGGAATAAATTACAAAAATATCATCATATCTATTTATGATGTTTTTCTAAGCATAAAAAAATTAAATAAATAGACTACAAAGCACACAAGTACATCTCTTAGTTGTATAGACTAGGATAGTTCAACCACCATTATACCACTCAATGAATACTAACCAACTCCTAAGTCATGATCCAGATGACTCCTTTGGCGCCTTGTAGGTGGTCCTGCATATGAAAGCTCTAGGTCGTAACAAAAAACCACAAAATCAAGGAGTTCAAACCAAGAATAAATAATATAGGGAAAATAACATATAATAAAGATCCCTTCATACATTTGATAAAAGAACATTTGATAAATCCATAAATCCATGCAAATTTCTTTCTATAAATCCATATTAGGGATCCATATTTCTTTTAAAATTATTCCAGGAGTCATTCATAAGCACCCCATACCAAGTCCATGTGAAAGATATTTGTATTTTTTACCATTGATGTGTTTTTGTCTCTCACCACAGTCCTACAGGTCACTCAAAAGGTCTTGGCGGGTGTACGGGAACCAAGGATAACAAGGGAGTAGTTATCGCTATCCTGCAGCATGAAGAGATTGCAATTGCGGCATTGTGGGATGAAGAGATCGATTATCGTAGCCCCGCACCAATCTCAAAATGAAGTGATGAGCTGGAGGTATAAATTTAAGTGGCATATGATACTTCACCATGGTCTCATGGAAGTCAAGAGAATAATCGGCGTTAATGTAGTAAGGAGCACAGAAAAATAGTACACCGCGCCCCTGTAGTGGCCTCAAGTGAGGCTTGCGGTATGGCAGTAAGAAGGAGCAGAGGAAAACAATACACTACACCCCTGCGACGGCCTCAAGTGAGGCTTGCAGTATGGCAGTAAGAAGGAGCAGAGGAAAATAGTACACCGCGCCCTCACAACAGCCTCAAGTGATGCTTGCGCTATGGCAGCATAAGGGGTTTAAGTTATGTAAGTGTTGAATACTGCTTCCCCATGACAGTTTCAATGAATAAGTGCGGTAGTGCAGTG
This sequence comes from Cunninghamia lanceolata, assembly GCA_027924645.1. Lineage (NCBI taxonomy): Eukaryota > Viridiplantae > Streptophyta > Pinopsida > Cupressales > Cupressaceae > Cunninghamia > Cunninghamia lanceolata. The sequence goes on along the minus strand of BSBN01000501.1, from coordinate 5,493,800 downwards.
AAAGGCTTCAAGTGATGTTTAGTATACCACAGTCCCATGATGGTCAAAGAAATAGTTTGCGGTACTGCAACAGGGAACAAGTCATGGTGATATAGTTGAATTTTTGAGACAATATTTCTAGAATGGAGATAGAACAAACTATGAACTTTCTTAGACACAACCAAGCCATGACTTACACCCTTTACATGTTCCATAGAGTTGTCTTTATGGTAGAGATAAGTCAAGGGATAATAGTTTGCAGTCATTACATTTCATGAAGGAGTGGGAGTCTAAATAATTTTTGGTGTTGAGATACCCCTGCTACCAAGATAAGAATCATGTGAGGATCTACCTTAAGGCAATAAAGAGATATAGAACTATGAAATGACTGACACCCCGTTGACAGTTGAACAAATATAATTAGAAGAAACAAAATAAAAGATCATTAACCATGCTTAGACATTCACTTTAATTTTGCATCTATGGCCCATTGGATCCAATAGTTGTCATCCTATCTTGTTTCTATTGTTGATTTTGTGTGTTCCTCAGAGTCATAAAAGTAGACACGATAGGAAACTCCATCACAGGCAATTGATAAAATCATGAGCCCCCAAAGCCAAAGCATTGGAAGGCCTCATTTGGTTCAAAATTAATAGTCATGACTTAGAAAATGACAGTCAATAGAATGGTAATAAAATCCTTGGTTGACACTTCACATTGGAAACTCATTTGTTAAAATAAGTCAAAATAGTAGACAATCACTGCTAATCTCATTTTTTCAATGTCTATTGGTATCCTAGATGATATCACCATTAATAGCATGTTGTGGATTGTGTCTAGATGTATGATCTATTTTAGCTTTTGGTATTATCCCATCTCCGAGGTCATATGCCTATCTTAGTAAGATATATCATTTCTCTTTGTCAAGCTATCTTAATGAAGCCTCAAATCAGTTTTTATTTTTGCCCATAATGCTCTTCATTTGTGTAATAATGTTGGCCAAGGTATTGGTAACGAAGTTGCCAAAGACATGGTGATATAGTTGAATTTTTGAGACAATATTTCTCATTGGCCTAATCAAATCAAAGAACACTTTTTCTACCTTTTCTCCACTATTCTTTTATGAGCTGAGTAATTTCAAATTTGATTGCTATCATGTGCAATGAATTTCTATTGCATTTCAATATGAAATGTTTGATCCATTGTTGGATTGTTGTCACCTTTACATACATAAAAATGTACATGTTCTAATATTTTGAACTTATGACAAGTCAAAGTGGGTTGTGCTCGTTTAGCAGCTGGTTGAAATTTAATTTGAATGTACTGCTTCTTGATGTTCCCCTTGACTCATTATCATTTTTGTTTATCATCTTGTTTTTTAGCTAGCAACAAACATGTGATGCATCTGTTGTGATGTCCTATGGATGGTGGCTTTTTCCAAATTATTTTCAAACTATTTTGAGTTCTAGGTGTACACCTTGTGGAGACTTATGGCATATTTCTATGCTTAATTTTTTTCCAAGGTTACAGTGAGCTAATAATTGCAATTATTCCAAAGGCAGTGGAAATAATTTTGGAACAAATATCCAAGTTCTCTCTTAATGTTTAGATTTGTGTAATTTTTGATTTTGCAGATTTTTAATAGCCTTGTTTGACGAGTTTTGGAAATTAGTTTCAATTTATAGGGTAAAGCTTCCATCTGGAGCTAAGAAGATTGTGCCAAGTAGTTGCAGAGCCATGATTGGTCAGGTTACTGGTGGTGGAAGGACAAAAAAGCCAATGCTTAAAGTTGTCAATGCATATCACAAATATAGGGTCAAAAGAAACTATTGGCCGAAGGTTCGTGGTGTGGCAATGAATCCTGTTGAGCATCCTTGTGGTGGTGGTAATCATCAACACATTGGGCATGCCAGTACTATGCGTCATATAGAGAAGACTTAACATGTACACATAATCATAATCAAACAATTATAGAGCTCTAATTATTTAAAAATGTTATCTTTTAGTTTCTTTTTTCTTTAGGTTGCTTTGTGTCAATAATTTATGGGGACCAAGTTGTAAACCATGTTTCCTATTATTGTTTCTTATCATTAGTGGTTTACTCTTGATTCAAAATTTTGGGAAAGACTTCAAACTAGGTTATAATCCTTGTTTCCTTCTATTGTTAGACAAGGCAAATAATAAATTCAAAACTCAATAGAATTTATTGTTTTAACAATGCCTCGAAAAAATCTAACAAGCATAGACAAGGTAGTGAATTGTTTGAAAAATGCCTCAAAGAAATGTGTTCTCATGGTGATGGAATGCTATGACAAGCACATTAAGACAACATTTCTTTGAGGCATTTTTTCAAATAGTTCACTGCCTTGTCTCATGGTGATGGAATGCCATCACAATCCATAGCAATTTTCTTGTCATGGAATTTACTTGTAATAGCTCTCATGAGCTTGGAGATGTATCCCCTCCCTATTATATATGAACATATATGCATACTAAACTGATGAAGGGGGTAAATCATAAAACACCATAATAGAAATTGCACATAGAAAATAGAATGATATTTTATTAATATGGGAAAAATATTACATTACAGAAGCTCAAATACAATCAGAGGATGAATACCCTACAGGCTGCAACACCTTACAGTTCCCTCTCTCAAGACTCTGGAATCTTCAACCTTATGTAATCCCCAAATCAACTAGGGTTTCTAATTTCCCGCCTTTCTTGACTCTACACCTTCCCCCTTAACTCTACTACCCTAAGGGTTTCCAAAAAATGGTCATATATAGCCCTTTTTGGTGACCACTAGCTTAATTTCAAAATTTGCATCTCCCTCCAAAAATAGATCAACTTCGTGGGGCCATAACTTTCGATCTGACCATTGGATTTTCAATTATAATACCTTTTCAGAAAGCTCTCGAAAAGACAATGGTGCAAAAATAATATCAATAGGTAGACTGCTTGGGTTTCCCACCAAATTTTAGGCCCATCCAGAGCCTCTAAGTGCCTCAAATTTGACTTTGAATATTTCAATAAGATTTTTGGAATTTGAAATTTTAATATCTCACAAATGACAAATGATATTGAAGTGATTTCTTCACCATTAGCTTCAATTCACCATTCTGGAGGTCCATGTAAGATTTTGTATCCAACCGTGCACAAATGCAAACTTACTAAAAATAATAACCCTGCCAAATTTAGCCCTTATTGAAAAGAAACAACACATTTTTTTTAGTTGATGCAAGATTGCTCTTACACCCTAGATGCTCCTGCATTAGACACCGGGGGTAATTTGAAAAGTGATCCTATCACTTCTCATGAGTTAGAGGGAAACCAAAACGGTTAACCTCAGTCTCAGATAACCATGATGAATTTTCAATAGGCCTTCCTTCCCATTTCACCAAGTATTTTGTATACTGCCTATTTCTTGTACTCTTACCCACACAGCTATCCAAAATGCCCTCTATCTCCTCCTTCTCTGAAGTAGATGCTGGAATGTCCCACTGTGTTCCTTTATCAAGTCCATCATCATTAAACTCTGTCAAATCTGAAATGTTGAACATTGGTGAAATATTGATGTCATAAGGCAACTCTACCTCAAATGCATTTCCTGAATCGTGCTTCTTCAAGATTCTACATGGTCCAAATTTCCTAATCTTCAACTTATTATATGTACCAACTGGAAATCTTTCTTTTCTCAAGTGAACCATGACTTCATCACCCTCCTAAAACTCCTTATGTCTCCTCTTCTGATCTGCCTTAGCCTTATACTAAGAATTCATCTTATGGATATTCTTTCTTACCTCTTCGTGCAAATTCTTGATGTGCTCAGCAAAATTTTTAGCTTCGGCACTACTCTTCTCCCCCTTATCCATCCTCCTCAATTCAGAAATAGTTCTTGGGCTACTCCCATACACAACCTGGAATGGAGATTTACCGATGCTCCTATTGACAAAATTGTTGTAAGAAAATTTTGCCTGTGGTAAAATCAAATCCCATCCCTTGGGCTTATCTCCTACTAAGCATCGTAGCAAGTTACCCAAATTCCTATTCACCACTTTTGTCTATCCATCAGTCTGTGGATGGTGTGTAGAACTGAACTTCAAATCTGTCTTCAACTTCTTCCACAATGTCCTCCAGAAATAACCAACAAACTTGGTATCTCGATCTGAAACTATGCTCTTAGGTAGACCATGTAGTCTCACCACCTCCTTGAAAAATAACTATGCAATATGAATAGCATCATTAGTCTTCTTGCAAGGAATAAAATGGGCCATCTTTGAGAATCTCTCCACCACCAAAAAAATGGAATCATGTCCTCTCTGTGTCTTTGGTAAACCAAGAACAAAATCCATACTAATATCATCCCATGGCTTCTCTGGTATAGCTAATGGCTAATATAGCCCTATATTCTGACTTGTTCCTTTTGCCATCTAACACACTCTACAACTCTGCACAAATTTCCTCACATCTTACTGCAATTGTGGCCAGTAATAATGTTCACCAACAATAGCAATAGTCTTATCTTGACCAAAGTGTCCACCTAATCCTCAACTATGCTTCTCCTTAATTAGGTTCTCTCTCATGGAACTCCTCGGAATGCACAACTAGCTTCTTCTAAACAACATGCCATCTTGGATTATTAAATCCAACCATTTTGTCCTATCCAAAGTAACAGGTTCCAAACAAGCTTTTCAGGCCTCTACAAAATCTAGATCTTCAAGATACAAACTTTTGAGTTCATCAAACCCAACAACCTCTATCTTCATTTCTGTCAACAAATTTTGCCTTCTGCTCAAGGCATCTACAACTCTATTGGACTTCCCACTCCTATGCTTCAAAACAAAAGTATAACTCTACAAAAACTCAACCCATTTTAAGTGCCTTTGATTTAACTTCCCTTGACTATTAAGATACTGCAAAGCCTGATGATCAGTGTATAAAACAAACTCTTTTGGCAACAAATAATGTCTCCATTTCTTCAAATCCTAAACTATTGCATAAAACTCCTGATCATAAACATAATACTTTTTCTTGGCATCATTAAGCTTCTCACTAAAATAGGCAATGGGCTTACCTTCTTGACTCGGAACAGCTCCTATACCACTACCACTAGCATCACAATCTACCTGAAATACCTTATTGAAATCTGGAAGTGCCAAAACAAGTTGTTCTACAACTTTCTGCTTCAATGCATCAAAGCTCTTGTTTGCTCCTTTAGTCCATATAAACTCTTTTCTATCCCCTCTCATTGTCTCAATTAGGGGTGCACAAATGCTACTGAAATTCTTGATAAAATTTTTGTAAAAACTTGCCAAACCATGAAAAGATCTTACCTTGAAAGCACTTCTTGGTGTAGGCCATTCAATGATAGCCCTCACCTTCTCTAGGTCCATCTTAAGACCTTCCTCTGAGACAATAAATCCCAGGTATACCAACTCCTTTGCAAAACTACATTTCTTTAGATTGATCAAAAACTTCTCCTCCCTCAGCTTCTCTAAAACTCTTCTAATATGAATCAAATGCTCATCCCAACTCTTGCTAAAAATCAAAATGTCATCTAAATAAACAATAACAAAACTTCCCAAAAATTATTTCAGTACCTCGTTCATGAGCCGCATGAATGTGCTCGATGCATTGGTTAGCCTAAATCACATGACTAACCAATCATACAAATCCTCCTTTGTCTTGAAGGCTATCTTCCATTCATCTCCTTCTCTGATTCGAATATGGTGATACCCACTCTTCAGGTCAATCTTCGTGAAGTACTTGGATCCACTCAAACAATCCATTATGTCATCCATTCTTGGCAATGGAAACTTGTACTTGATCGTGATCTTATTTATGGCTCGAGAATCTGTACACATTCTCCACTCTCCATCTTTCTTTGGTGCTAGCATTGCTGGTACCACACATGGACTCAGGCTCTCCCTTATCAGTCCCTTCCTTAACGACTCGTGAACTTGTCTTTTCAACTCTTCATTCTCTGCTGGAGTCATTCTGTGGGCTGCATTATTTGGCAAACTAACTCCTAGTATCAAATCCATTTGATGACTTATCTTCTTCACTGGTGGTAAACCTTCTAGTACATTATCAAAGATAATGTCCCGAAATTCTTCCAACATATCTGAAACTTCTGCTGGTACATCTTCAAATTTCTCTTGACTAATCTTAGGAATCAATGCAAAGCAATGACGTTTATGCTTCATACCCTCCAAAAATTTCCTACCATCTACCAAGCAAATTCTGGTAGTACTACATACCTTTTCTTCCACCTCCTTCAAAGGTTTCAACTTATGACAGACTCCATCCTTTGTTAGGGAGTATGTGTTTGCACGGCCATCATGGACAGCACTCCTATCATACTGCCATGGCCTCCCCAATAACATATGACATGCATCCATCGGTATGATGTCACACAGCACATCATCATGGTAGTCACCAATCTTGAACTTCACTAAACACTGCTCATTGAGCAAAGCTCTATGGTCCTTCTGCAACCAGGCAATCCGGTATGGATGCGGATGCTTTCTTCTTGTCAACCATCTCCTCTGAAACATGACTATTAGTGCTTCCATTGTCAGTAATAATATCACAACACTTACCTTCACATTTGCACCTTGTGCGGAATAAACTCTTCCTCTGATTGGGTTCTCTCCTCATTCAACAAAGTTCTTTTGACAACTAGGGTTTCTCCCCTTTCTGCATCTTTAGAGCACTAAGAACGTGCATCTTCATCCACATGTGCAACTCATGCATTACCTTCAGGTCCTGTATTCATCCTTCCTTGATGTTGTGGACACTCGTATGCTTGATGCCCTTCTTCTCCACATTGGAAACATGTTCCTCTGAAACCTCCTCTTCCAGGTCCTTGCCTAGGCCTACCTCTTCCTCTTGCTCTTTGCTCACCATTATTCTGGTCACAAGGGTGGTAGGTATTATCTCCTCTCTAATTTTGATTGGTTCTAGCTTCTTCACTTTTGTTTGGATCTTCATTTCGGCCTGCATAGGGTCTTCCACCAGTCCTTCCACCTTGACCTCTTCCCCTTTTCTTTCTTTCAAATCTCTTATTCAGCTTCTCTTCCACCTTCAGGGAAAAATGGTACACATCTTCTGTGGTGGTCATTCTGACCAGGCTTAACTCTTCTTGAATACTTGGCCTCAACCCATTAATGTAACAGGCTACCTTCTCCTTGGTGTTCTCTCCATGGCCTATTCTAATAGTGATCTTATAAAAATCTTCTGTTTACTCCTTAACAAACTTATTACCTTGCTTCAATCCTTGCAGCTTCTTTAGCAACTCCATCTCATAGTCCACAGGAATGAACTGCTTCTTGAATTTCTCCACCATCTGATCCCATCTGGTAATCTTTGCTTTTCCTCTTCTATTTCTCTCTAACTGGACCTCCTTCCACCAAATACTAGCATGGCCCTTCAACTTTGTCTTTGCAAACTTGACCCGTTCTGGGTCTTCCACATCTTCATACTCGAAATACTCCTCCATATCATTGATCCAATCAATAAGTTTTTCCGAATTCAAATCTCTAAAATAGGTAGAAACTTTTATCCTGGGTCTCTTTACGATCTTTGAAATGGCCCTCAACAACCTAACTTCTGCAAGATCTCCCGTAGCTTCTTGTTCTTCCTCAGATAGCTCTTCTTCAGCTTCATCGTCACTTTCCTCTCTCCTTCTCAGCTCGAACCCTCTTCGCAGCTCCTGTTGCAATGCATCGATTTGTCTTTGAAGGGATCTAAAACCCTCTTCCGTCAAAACATTCCTCTCACCACGGTTTCTTCATGGAGGCATCTTGATCTCTATAACAAACCCACAACCTCAGGTCCAGGTGCAAACTGCCTCACAGTTGGTGATCTGTCTACACACTCAGGAACTTGGCTCTGATACCACTTGATGAAGGGGGTAAATCATAAAATACACAATAACAAAAATTGCACACATAAAATAGAATGATATTTTATTAATATGGGAAAAATATTACATTATAGAAGCTCAAATACAATCAGAGGATGAATCCCCTATAGGCTACAACACCTTACAGCTCCCTCTCTAAAGACTCTAGAATCTTCAGCCTTCTGTAATCCCCAGATCAACTAGGATTTCTAATTTCCCACCTTTCTTGACTCTACACCTTCCCCCTTAACTCTACTACCCTAAGGATTCCTAAAAAATGGTCATATATAGCCCTTTTTGGTGACCACCAGCTTAATTTTGAAATTTGCATCTCCCTCCAAAAATAGGTCAACTTCGCGGGGCCATAACTTTCGATCCAATTGTTGGATTTTCAATTATAATACCTTTTAGGAAAGCTCTCGAAAAGATGATGGTGCAAAAGCAATATTGATAGGTAGACTACTTGGGTTTCCTACCAAATTTCAAGCCCATCTGGAGCCTCTAAGTGCCTCAAATTTGACTTTGAATATTTCAATAGGATTTTTGGAATTTGAAATTGTAATATCTCACAAATGACAAATGAATTTCTTCACCATTAGCTTCAATTCACCATTCTGGAGGTCCGTGTAAGATTTTGTATCCAACCATGCACAAATGCAAACTTACTAAAAATAGTAACCCTGCCAAATTTAGCCCTTATTGAAAAGAAACAACACATTTTTTTTTGGTTGATGCAAGATTGCTCTTACACCCTAGATGCTCCTGCATCATAAACCCAGCTTTACTGATCCACCTAAACCCAAAGTAGCTTAAGTGTTGACTTAGTGGCAAAATTGCAATGAGCAAGATGTCAACTAACAAAATGACCATAGATGGGCATTTTATCAAAACATGTAAAGCTCGTGTGAATTATGATATATAATATCAAAAAACCATAGCAGAACTCTTTTTTCCTGATTGTTTTGGAGGTTTCATTTCTTTCAGCATCATGCATAGGAGACTTTTTTAGACAACTTTTAAAATAATATTTTCAAACCTTAACTAATACCATGATATGTGAATTTATCATTTTTGATCCCCCAAATAAATATTCTCATAAAATTAAGCTTATCATGTGAACATCATGAAACAACAGAAAAATGAAAAATGAAAATGACAAGTAGAGAGTGTTCAGGAGCTGAGTTACTTTACATCAGGAGGATCAAACTTGGCACCAAGGTTACTAAGTTTTGCATGAGCCTTTGCATAGTCCTTAAAAAATGCATCCTGATCAATTGCATATTTCTCAGCATATACCTATAAAAAAATTTAAGATCCAATCAGCACTTTCCTTATTATTGAAAGGAAATCAAGTGTAGGCATCCTCTAAAACTTTATTTCAGATGCATATATCCTTCATTGAGTTGAATTATCTAGTAAAATGTTTCTCAATTTTTTGAAAAAGGAGAAAAAGATTTCCTACGAGACTTAAGATATTGTCTTAGCATTATTAGTATGTTATGTCAATGGAAAGATTGATTCTTTTGACATATTTCATCAATATTCTTCATCTTCTTTGAACTTGCATAAGTTGACATCAAGCTTTCTTGGAGTTGAAGATGGATTTTAAAATGCCCAGTTTTGCAAAAATAAGGGCAGGTTAAAATGGAGTATTCTTTTTGAGCTTGAAGAACCAGAAAGAAAGAAGGAAATTATATTAACCACCACAAATGACCAGAGTAGGTCCATGGGGACTCTAAAGTCCAACCAGTTAAAGAATCACCTTGAATCTAGGATCTTCAAAAAGAACAATGTCAATAGACAATACCAGAAGATCTAGGTCCCTCCTCTCTTTTATGTCCTTCAAAAAATCAAGAAAAAAAAACTTTTGCTCATTCATGATCAAGGTAAATTCTAGTACATGAGGTTCAATTCAGCTCTACGTTGTACCTTGATATAAGAATTATCAAATTTAAGCCACACTACCATCCATGATTGACCTCCTGGTGCCCCAGGACTATTTTTTTCTGCACCAAAAATAATCACATGGTTATTCAAATTTACACTTTTCTAGACTACAACACTTTAGGAAGTTCCCACATTCGTTAATTATCTTATTATGGAACCCTATAATTAAAAGTCAAGTGCCAATGTGTTAACATTTGCCGTATATGTTGAAACTTTATACCCAAATGTCAACCTTTTTTACAAGTGCAGAAGTAAGCAAACTACCCCAATCAACCTACACCCAAAGTACTATATCCATTTATATTTACCTACTAAGGGTTATATCAAAATACCCTAGGAGCATACCAAGTGGTATCAATCTATCAAAGCATCTATTAATTTCTTGGCCTGTATTTGCCTTCCAAGGCAATAATGTGTGGCCATAATTATTTGATTTCTTAGACTTGTGGCTATCCTATTATTGAATTGTATCAATGAGAGCCATTTCTCTATTTGTCTAAGTTTGACATTATATATGGCCACTGGTTTTATCAATAACACATGCCAATTTAGTTATTTATCCAAATATTATAGCCACTCATATGGAAATATGGTATATGGAGACAAGGGGTGTCATTTTAAAATAGGATACAGGAATATATGAATAATGGTACATGTTATATCCCATTTAAATATAAGACTTCAGAGCTATAGGTAGAGGTACAGTGGCAGAACTGAAGTTTCTTGGTGATTAGAAGATTTGTTGAAATACATAATAACTGCCCTAGAATATTTATCCAGGAACTTCATCATCAATTTCCAACACCAGGATTGACTCTAAAAGAAAAAATGCTCTAGATTTATTAGGTTACCATGATAAATATTAAAGCAAAGACTGAGATCTATTTAAAAGCCATTGTCATGAAGATATTAAAGATTTCACATGCCTCCTATCACGTACATCTCCTTACCATTCTCTATCATTCTTTATTGAAACACTTCTCCGTTTTGGCCGGCTATGCCTGAAAATAAGGTTTTGACCAAGGTTTTAGAGTATGTTTATTAAAATGAAAACTCCATTTTGGCGGGCTACACCTAAAAATAAGATTTGGATGAAAGTTTTAGAGTATGTTTATTAAATTTTTAGAGTATTTTGGTGGGCTATTGATTCTTGATTCCTTAAATGATTTATTCAAATGGATTGTGACTAAATAAATGACTAATTATTTCATCATTTTTATGTGTGACTAAATAATTTTTTAGTCAACAACTAGATTAGTCATTTATTTACTAATTTATAGTTGAGTTGCAAAAAATTAGTAGAATTTAGTCATTTTTTGTTGTTGTGACTAAACGTTTTAATCACTTAATCATTTATTTGCCAAAATTCTACTAGTGGTACATAGAAATAGGTCTAGACCTATTACAAAATTTATCTAAGGAAAGATGTAGAGAAGTATGATGAACATGCCATGCCTTAGCTAGGAATCAAATGCAATCCTCCATGCCACAACATACTTCTACAATCTTCAATGCATCTTCACAAATAGTGAAATCAACCAAGTTGGCCAAGATTAGAGTTTACACTAGGTTTTCTAAGAACATTCTTCTTTCATGATCCAAACTTCTCTTTGTGGAGCAATCCAAAGGTAGGAACATGATTAGGAGACATCCACAAGCACATTGTAATCACTAGGAACAACTACACGATCTCTAATCACTCTGTCAAGAAGATTCTTTAAACTAGAGCACAAGAACAACACTATCAACTATTGTCATAAGGAAAGGATAGCTTGTGGACCACTAAATCATGAACCATTGGAGTTGAAAGCACTTAACATCATCTCAAACTTAACTCTAGAACCTCAAATCAAAATACTTCAATGCGGAGGAATGCAGAGCATAATACTTTCTCCCTGTCTTTGCCAAACATATAGAAAACGTTATTTTCACTCTGGTGAACATAACTCACTAAATTCTTTATACCAGAGGTTCAAACTTGAAACATAGCATCTCTAGATGGACTTATAAATAACTTCCAATACATATACAAAGATATTCATCCTACAGGAAATGTGGAGCAATCTCTTGGAATGTTCTTTTGTATGCAATACACTGTTTCCACTACAACTCACTGTTTCTATCAGAGAAGCTAATTTTTTCAATATCCTCAACATTAAGATTACTTACATAAGTAAATACAAAGCATCTTACTCATTACAAGTAAACAACAAGATAGGAGCATAGTTGACACCAATGACAACACAGATATGTTGACATCAATGACAACACCGATTAGGCACATACTTGCAACAAATGTCTCATAAGAAACTTTGGTCTGCTCCTTTCATACAATAATTCTTTTACAGTTTTCAAGGTTAGAAGGTGTATCTTATATCTAGAACATTCAATGAACATTTCTCATCTCAAATGGCTATTTCATGGTATTGCAATCTTCAAAACATAAATGTGGTATGTGGTTAAAAGTTGTAGTTCCAAGTAATCAAATGTCACCTTTAGATGCATTAGTGGAATCTAGCAAAGAATACAGTTGTAGTAACTTGTTGTTTCAAGTCACTCTTTGTAGGTATTGTTACAGACATATGACAATGGTTCGATGACATTAGTATATTCTTTCAATGAGACATTCATTGTTATGACTATGGTTGTTGCTAAGACAAGTGATACAGTCTTTGAACAGTGTTTTCATAGTGTAGATGGCAGTGCTCTATCTTTCCTTATGACAGTACTCTAAATTGACTATATGCAAATGGGCAAGTCACAGTGGTCCAGGACAAGGAGGATAGTTTTATATAGCAATGCATTTTTTTTCTTCACAGTGTTGGTTGACAATTTGGTAACTAGGGTCATTGTAAGACCAAAAAATCTACATAATAAAGATAGGTGTACAATTCTTTGCATCAGTTACTTTGCATCAAGTTACTGTATTAGACATCAGATTCAACTTCTAAGAATAGCTTCACCATTGGATTCATACATAATAGATTTGTTGAAAAGTTTTACGAACTATCAAGAAAGTACAGTTGGCAGGTGTAAGGTTAGATTATGCATCCTTTGTTAGTATTCTTGTAGCTTGTATAACAATGTGAACCTTGGAATAGGGTACAACATCCAATAAAGTATAAAGGAAAGGAATAGTTGTTGTTAATTGTTGTAGTTGCAAGTACCCTAGTAGACATGTATGCAAAATGTAGAAGCATAGATAAGGAACATGGATTTTGTGACAAAACACCTCAAAGAAAAGTAGTCTAATGGAATGACATATTTTAAGGTTATGTTCAACATTGTTCCTTGTTGAAACTTGGTATGGACATATATCAAGATATTGACAGTGTTGCTTTGTTGTATTTCAAACTTATCAAACTTTTGATAGTGAAGTTGCATCATTATAGGTGTATCAAAGGATAGTTGACAAAAGGTTATGATTGTAATGTTGTATCATTTAATGCATAGACATTAGGTGGGAGTGATAGTTATCTTTGTGTTTGTACCAGTATGACTGTGATTTGATGTTCTTAGTATCTCTATCAGATAGACAATGTTTCACACTTTGCAAACTATATAGTGATGTCTTTGATTTGTGACATGATCATGGCTATTTAACATTGATCTATTTTTGATAAACTTGCTTTCAGTAAGGGGGAGTAAGTAACCCTTTGTCTTTAATGCCAGAGGGGGAGATAGATTTGTAATTGCCATCAATGACAAAGGAGGAGTTTGTTGGTTTGATTTATCATTGATGTCAAAGGTGTGTGATGAAGAAGGGTATGTTGATGATGACAGGACAGTATGTTGATGCTTTGTTCATTGTTCATTCATGTCATGGTGTTCATTGTTACAACAAAATACTTCAGGAGATGGAGTTGTGATGTCATGGTCACAAAGGTGGAGTTTGGAGTAATGAAGTCTTTATTTGACCTTCATGGTCTTCATCATAGTTTTGACAATGGTCTCAGTTAGATGTGATATAAAAATGATGTAAGATTGGTTAATGAAGTTGTGTTGCTTGTAGTGATGTTGCAGTGATATTCTTGCTTGTAGTGTGTAGTGATGTTCTTCTAGTATAGGTGGTGTTGTCCTTTTAAGATGATGTAATTTGATGATGAAAGTGAGTTGATAGATTCACCTTGTTGTCAAAGATGTCACCTTGTTGAAAGATGATGACAGTCATATGATTGGTTTGGTGCTTCATGTCATCAGGATGTGTGTTGTCTTCATGGTATCCATGCCATAATAGGATCCCAGAAAGTCTTCATGTTCACCTTCATACTGTGATTTATCCATGAGATGGTGTTACGAGAGTTGATTAGTGGTCTGTTGCAAGTATGTGCCTAATCAGTGTTGTCATTGATATCAACATATCTCTGTTGTCATTACGTCAACTGCATCCTATTCTACTACTTGTTTGGAAACTTTATATGTTGAGAATATTGAGAAAATTGGCCTCTCTGGAAGAATCAAGTGAGTTACAGTGAAGTACAGTATAGACAGTGAGTTGTATTTTGAAGAACAGTCTGATAGATTTCTCCGCATTTTTTTCTGCTTAAAGATCTTGGTCCGCAGATTGGAAGTTATTTGAAGATGCTAAATCCCGAGTTCAAGCTTCCAGTGTGAAGATTTGAGAGAGTTGCATTCACCAAAGTAAAACTTTCTCTTTCTAATTATTCTCTAGTGACAGGGAGAAAGTGTTTTGCTCCACATTCCTCTGCAATAAAGTATTTTACTCTATAGTTCTAAAGGGAAGTTTGGGATGATGATAAGTGCCTACAATTGCAGTGGTTCCTTTTTTGGGGGTCCGAAAGCTATCTTTCTTTTATGACAGTTGATGATAGTGAAGTTCATGTGTTCCAGTGTGAATTCCTATGGCTAAAGTGTTTAAGGTTTGTACAGTTACTCCTTATGATTATAACGTGCTTGTGGATGTCTCCTAATCATGTTCCTATCTTGACATTGGTCCACATTAAGGAATTGAGATCATGTTTGACGATTGTTCCTAGATAACATAGCATGTAACCAGTCTTAGCCGACTTGGTTAATTCCAGTAATTGCGAAGATCCCTTGAAGATCATGGAAGCATGTTGTAGCATCAAAGATCATGTTTGAGTCCTAGCTAAGGCATGATGTGATCTACATACACTTTTAGTTCATTTCCTCTATAAAATGTTGTAATAGGTCAAGACCTATTTTTATAAATGTTTGTAATGCCAACCTTGGAGATTGTTCCAATGGTTGATGATTGTACACTAACTCATTTGACTACAAAATACGATGAAACTTTTCAATGAAACATGTATAATTAGATGTATCATTAGGTACCTATGTATTTAATGTGAAAATTTCAATTTTTTTAAAAATTTATGCCTGACGTTCGTCGAACTTGCGACTCTATGTAATTTTCATCGTTATTTCGACATACACTTAAAGTCAACCATCCCCTTCCATCAATTTATGGGCCAACATATGGTTAGCCTCCTTAATTTGTGGGCCGACAAGTATATGGTTAGCATTCGTCAGGGTTCCGACAAATGTTTTTTAATAAATAAAGTGAGTTTGACAATTTATCTATACTTGCGACAGTGTTTTGCTATACTAGTGACAGTTTGATATTTTTAATTATTGGAGTGTGAGTTTGATATTTTTTGAAGATCTAAATATTTAAGCTTGGTAAAGAAAAATCATGTCAGATAATATTAGTGCAGAACAAAATGAAGAGACACTTGCTAGATTGTGGGCTAGATTGAAAAGAAAGGGTGATGGGAAATGTTATTGTCCTTGCAATAATTGCAAGGGCTTAAAGACGAGAAGACTTTTAATCACAACAGCTGAGAAACATTGTAGGCAGCATGGTCACATTGAAGAGGGGCATGATTATCGTCCATTGGTAAGTTGTTCATTATATGTCTTTATATTGATTGAATTTGTAAATGTTTATATCATGTTAACATTTTATATATATATATATAAAATCACTTGATCATGATCATGGTTTATTTGTGTTGATCATTATTATAAAGGTGGGGCACCCTAGGGCACATGATATGGATTATCACGGCCTGGAGAATGTGATTTTGCAAGTGGAGGAACATGGAGCTATGAATATCGAAGATGAAGTTAATGATCCTATGGAAGAAGATGATCATGCGCCAGAAAACATAGTTGAAGATGATGGTACAAATACATTGATCCATGACACATTTAGTGGCACAGCTGATCATGATGATCGAGATGACTTTGATGATGTTCATGATTTACCTATACTTCAAAAGGCATACGATCCCCTTTATGAAGGCTCCCAAACAACTCTTCTCTCTACTATATTGTTGTTGGTGAACTTGAAGGTTATGAATGGTTTATCCAACATAGCAATCTCACAGATGTTAAGGTATGTCATATATGTCATCTTTTTTCATCTATTTTTGTTGTTAGTTCATCACTAGTAAATAAAGGATGAAATATGTACCATTAATATTCTTTATATTAACAAATTATTTTTTTGTTGTAGATTGATAGGTGAATTTTTGTTACCACCATCAAATATTTTACCTCGCTCATACTAATATTTATCTTTGATTATGAAAGATATTGGAATGGAGTATCAAGCAATAGATGCATGTCCCAATGATCATATTATATATCATAAACAACATGAATTTGCAACAGAATGCCCAGAATGTCATATCAGTAGATATCGAACATATCAACTAACAAAAAAGGTGCCTTGCAAGGTTCTTCGTTATATTCCCATTATTCCACGTATGCAACAATTATTTAGGTATGAAAGCTTAGTGTAATTTATGGATTACCATGCACAAAATAGAAGTGGAGATGACATTCTTCGAATGCCTGCAAATGGTTCTACATTTAGGGACATGGAGGAAAAATGGCCACACTTTAAAGAAGAACCTCATAATTCCAAGCTTTCATTGGCAGTGGACGGTGTCAATCCATTTGGAGAGCTGAGATCTATTTACTTATAAAGAGGGAGCATATAATGTTGGCAATGATTGTTCCAAGTATTTGTTTACATCAATTTTCTTTAACGTAGTAGCATCTCATTTATCTTATTTGTTGCATAATGACTTTTTTTTTTCATTTAATAGTAATTTACATTAATTTATATATATTGCAGTAAAATGGTTATAATAATCATGTAATGTTTATGTTCATTCAACTAGGTAAGTACAAAGTTAAATATATGAATGTATATATCGAGCCTCTTATCGACGAGTTACTAAAGTTATGGAATGGTGTCACTATGTATGATGTCTCTAGACCAATAGGACAAAGACAATTTCAATTCCATGCAATGCCTGTATGGACAATTCATGATGCCCCAGGGCTAACACATATTTGTGGTATGTTATAACGTTCAACTACACTTTAATGATATTTAATTTTATGAAGTAGATATCATGCATGTTTTTTAAATAATATATTCATTATATATAATTATAAAAATTGACATATTTAATCCAATTATATATGATATTACAGGTCTTCAAACAAAGGGAAAATTTGCATGTCCAGTTTGTGGTCCAAAGATGAAATCTTGTCATTCAACAAGTTTAGGAAAGGTGTATGATGAGTATAGGCACTTCCTCCATAGAAATCATAAGTATTGAACTACTGAAAAACATCTTTTCAATGGGAAAGAAGAGATTACATCAAAACCACGAAGAATGACACCTTGCCTATGGAAGTTGAAATATAATAGAATTAATCATCAAGGTTATACATCAGATCAAATTGTTTATCTATAATATATGATATGTTTGGAATTTATATTTTTATATTATGTTTTGTTTACTCATGCTGTAATTGACAATGATTGTCATTGTTAATTTGTTTAACTTATATGCTTCATGAAGGTCGTCAAGGCATTAATGGCCAACTTCCATAGGGACTGAAAAGTTATCCCAGATAATTTAGTAGGTTGCCCTACTATGAACAGCTACAAATTGTGCATTTGTTTGATACAATGCATATCAGAAAGAATATAATAGAAACATTATGGAAAATATTGGATGGAGGGCATGACAAAGAAAAAATTGTCAAAATTTGTAGTGACATTCAGGAAGCCAATCATGCAATGAAAAATGTCATTCAATTAAATAGCGATGGAGACCAAATTAATATAAGTGCCCTTCCTTGGTTATTAACAGAGAAGCAAAGCAATGCTATAAAAGAAGTCATACAAAAAATTTGATTTCCCATAGGATTTGCTGTGAACATAAACAATATCATAACAAAGAAAGGTGAATTTGGGTCAGGGATGAAAACGCATGATTGGCATACCTTCATTAAGGTAATTATTTTGGTATATTTTATATATATTGTATACTGCATGTACTTTTCAGTGTATTATGTTTACTAGTTTTGGAAAAATAATGAAAAGATCATTTTATAATTGTTGCAGTATGTTCCACCTCTATCTCTCCCAGACAACTTTGACAACAATGTCAAGCAAGTTATATATGATCTTGGAAAATACATAAGGTAAGTAGCAATATTTGTTCAATTCATTGTATAGATCTTATATTTGCCATTTGTTTTACTTGTTATGTAATATATTGTATATTTTTGTTAAATCTCGTTAATATATTTCTGCCTTGAATCACTTGTAGATGGATGTCATCTAAAGAAATACATAAAGAAGATATAAATTATTGGAGGAGAAAAATTCCTCGTCTAATGGGTGAAATGCAAAAGTGTCTACCTTTGACATTTTTCAATGCACAAGAACACTACATCATACACGAAGTTGAGGAGATTGAATTGTGTGGACCTGTACACACAAGGTCAATGTGGATGGTTGAAAGGCACTTGAAATTTTTGAAGGCTTTGGTTAGACAAAGAGCACATCCTAAGGGTTCTATGGTGGAGGGATATATGGTATACCAGACCATGGTGTACATTACTGAATACCTTCCTAAGTTCACAACAAAGATCCATGTAGATCGTATTTGGGATCCCAACTCCATTAACAAATTCGAAGGGGAGTACCTGATGGGGAAAGGTAGATTGAGGAAAGTGAGAGGTAATTATAAGATGGTCATGGAGATTAATTAGAATACATTTTACATTGCTTTCAATTGCTTGAAAAGAAACAACATAGAACTAGTCCAAATGAAAGAATCTTCCACACACAAATAGAAAAGTATTGGTATTGTATTACTCTAGAAAATAAGTCTTTCACTGCTGAAAAGCATTCAAATCTCAAAAAGTACTGATGATCAAATATTACAATTTGAATTTCATATATATAAGAAGACCCAACAAAGGTGTCTCTTCGGATTGTCTTTTGGCAAATAATTAAACTACTGATCTTAATTAAACTTATAAAACAATTTAATCTTCTCCTAACATTGACTTAGCTACTGAGAGATGTTTTTTATACTCCTCCAAGGTATGGGTATCTGCATCATGCACTGCATTTCAGGCTTCATATTCAAGTTTTTTCATCAATTCCATATGTTTGCATGCTCTATCTAGCAATAGCCCTTTTGCTTTGATTGTATCCAATGCTTCTTGAAGTATCCTATTGCATCCATATGTCAATATTCAAGCAACAGGTCTCTGACTGTAATTGGCATATTGAAGCCACACTCTAATTAAAAAAAATTGAAATGAGGTCCCTAGAAAGCACCAGTATGTTTTCATCATTGTGTGATTTAATAGCCCTTGTTTTAAGGTCATAATGGTTGGCTAAAGATTTAATCAAATCCATGTTGACAAACACATCGGGCACTATGAGCCTAGCTAAATTTAACCTCCAAGGGTTGCAGATAGGATCATATCTGTATTGCTTCTTGTAATGATATAGAAACAATTGATACCCTCAAATAGGAGTCCAAATATCTCCTAACTCCTTATAGTTGTCTAATAATTTATCTGAGGAAGGATTAGTCTGGGCACTTCTTTTAGGTCTTGGCCCAGACCCTAGACATTGGTCAATTAAATCTTGGTTTAATGACCTCTTCTCAATTTTCTGTCTCTTGGCTCTAGGTTTTTCTAGATTATCTTCCATGATACAAACTTCAAAGCTTCTACACAGTATGAATTTATAGACCAGGTTAATGTACTTACTTGGACTGAGCTTCTAGCTGGCCTTTTTCTTCTTCTTCATTTTGTGAGGGATCAATTTCCTTTTTCCTTTTTTCAGCAAAATTTTATAGAAGCAATGCAAGTTATTACAATCTCAGCTCATAAATGCACCATATCTTGCCATCAGGGTTGGTATATTAATTACAAATATTTGAGTGATGTCTTGGAGTGTCACATCAGTCATGTCTAATAACTATCATTGTATCACTGTGACTGTTAGGTCTCAAAAATGCAGGTTGCAAATCCTAAGAGGATGCCAAACTCTATGCTTAAATTTGCAACATTTTTGAACTAACAAAATGGAGTTAACCTATATGGTTGATGACTCCCTGCACTTTAAGTTCTGCTAGACCTAGGTGGGTGTACCTTACTAATGAGGCAGATTGAATGAATGTGTGATTTGGCTAAGTGATGGATCTACTCATAGTGGCAAATGGTGTGGAATAGATGATTAATTGCTACCTACTTTTACTTCTAATGTCTAAACAATGATTGAAAATGGTGTGATCCTAATTTGGTATAAATTGTATAAGCAATATCAGGGAAAAACTAAGGAATATATTCAACTAATGAAATGAGTAAGACCAGTGCTTAAAACTATTGGGCTATATGAGTCAGTGAATGGAAACAAATGTGTGTAATTGGTGAGCTTATCTCCTGGCTTAACTCTAACAATTGGGCACTTTGGATATTTACACCTTGTGTAAATGTGTAGGTTTGTATGTGACAGTGATCTTCTTATATAATTGTTATCACCCAGATTTGCACCCTTTGCTAGCAATTGTGAGACTTCAACAATCTGGGGTAACATGGTAATGATCTTGAAGTGTGGGACCTTGCAAAATGAGATCAGACTTCTAGAGAAGGCCAGCTTCCTCTTTCTAAGCCTAATACTTAGAGCAGTGCAACTAAACCTAGTGCTAATATTCTGAAGGGGGAAAGGGTTAAAAAGGAAACTGAAAGGGAAAAGGGAGTGATGCACCAGATTTAGTGAGCGATGGTGGTCATGGTGTGGACACAACAATGATTTTTTCAATGCGGAGGGGAAATCGCACAAGGTTATGACTGGTTGAGGCTTTGGTATGAAAATCAAACCTGCAGAGGAGCTATTTTACCCACAGAGTAGATTACAACTTCAATTAAAACATAGAAATCCAAACATAAGAGGGGTGAGAAGTCAGCATCTATTAATCATGAAGGTCCAGAAAACTATTACAATACAGAAATATTTCATAGCAGGGGTATACCAACATAGCTAACTAAATTCATTGGTGGATAAAAGGAAGACAACAGAGGCCAGATTCAGGCACAGTGAGTCACATTCCCATACCCTTGCAATTACACTAAGACGTCTGACTACAAAAAAAATCAGCAGCATAACAGCCCCCAAAATCAACCATCCTCCTTTTACGAAAGAGTTTACATTATCTTTTATAGGTCAGACTCCTACCAGAAGAGCATGGAGTCTGATTTACAAAACCCAGGCCATAAATGCCAGAACCAGGGGTGCATGGGCAGAGGCATGGAGAAGGGACATGGGCCATGTCACTGCCAGGCCAAAATCATGAAAAAACCACAGCCAGGATGCAAAAGGGGATAGGACATGGAGAAGGAACCTCCAAAGTCACCGTCCAATGTGCAAGAAAATGGTCCTGAAGGACAAAAAACCCATATGCCATGAATGCACCTACAGAACTCACCAACCAAAGCCACCATGAGGAGAAAAAACCCCCCAATGCTTCAAGAAGGCCTCTAAAACTAGGAAATCCCCTCAAAAACCCTGCCAAATGAAAGAGGAGGCAAAAACATGCACTTTTCCCTCTTACAGTATGTCAAAATTCTCTAGGATGGAGGAGAAATGGGTAGTCAAAGCTTTGGTCAACTGCCTGTATATATCGCTTTGCATCTGTGTATATATCAGCCTCTAAAAATACATCTGAGTCTTCCTTTGCATGTATCTCTGTTTTTGGTGCCTAAAAGGCCTCTGCAGTTGCTTCAGAATATGCATTTGAAAATGCCTCTTAAATCATCTTTGTATGTCAAGAGCCCCTGTATATGTATTCGCCACCACCACGTGGCACCCTCTGATTCACCATTGAGTTGGGTTGAGAAGCGGTGCTAAAACTACATCTCCTCTTGTATATCACATTGTACATAGAAGCATATAATCGCATGTACACATACAAGCCGTGGACTTGAAAATGCAACAACTGTATTTGATCTTTTCATGAAATCTGGCTTGTATATAGATATGTATATTTGGTTGTATGTGCAGACATACAACTACAAATATGCAAGAGGTGGGCCCCGGGCCTTGTCTTTCTCTTTGTATCCTCCGCTTGTATATCGCCGATATACAAAAGTCCCTTATATCTTGTGGGCCCCACCTCTTGCACATATTTGACCTTTGTCTATTTCTTTGCATGTATATTTGGTATCTATCCCTTTGTATGTTGAAACATACAATCGCCTCTTATACAAGGTAGACCCAAAAAATGACATAGAACAAAATGAAACCTCTATTTGGGTCTAGGTTGTATATTTTGCTTGTATATCAGCCTTGTATGTTGAACATACAACCCGATATACAAGCCACTGTAGTGCTTTCACTTGTATGTAGAACACATGCAATCCTCCTTGTATATGTGTGGGCCCCACCTCTTGTACATTCGGCCATATACAAATGCCTTTGTATGTTTACTCGTATATCCGATTATACAAGCACAACATACAAATCCCAACATGCAAGTAGGAATCTTTGACGGAATATACCTGCAATGTATACTTTTCATTGTATATAGTTTCTTGTATGTGCGAACATACAAAGCAATATACAAGCCCCTTGATATGCAAGCATAGAATATTCTAGGGAATCTTCAATGTATATTCTCCTTGCATATGCATTTCCTCCTTTATGCGACCCGATATACAAACTGGGAATATTCCTGGAAACTGCAACAGATTCCCCCCCCTTGTATATGCATTTCCTTGGCCCGATATGCATGTACAAAATGCATACAACTTACTTTTTTCATCATTTTCTAAGGTCGATAGAGATTTGCAAGCCCACCAAATGCACATTTGAACTATATGTTGACCAAAACTTTGACCATGAATAACTTCTTTGTTTGGCCAAATTTCAGGGTGGTGTAAAAAGAAAAACTGCCTATTTTTTCAAGCTCTTTCCAAAGGTAAGGTTTTTTAGGCAAGGTTCTTTGGGAAATTTGGCACTTTAAGCTTTATAGAAACATTTCCAAAGGATTTTCAAGGAAATACTAGGTTAACCATTTGACTCTAGGTAGAGGAAAAATGGGATAACATTCTTGGCGACCTCTATGGGGTGTTTGCCTGCTAAACAAATGATCAGTGGCCTTATATCCATTGGGCTTGGAGTCAAAAGAGACTGAAAATACCTTGACAAACATCTTGACCTCAGAAACCCATCATGATAGCAACGAAGGACACAAGAAGACTAGGGGCCAAACAAAATGCTGAGAGCAACCCACCAACTGTACTAGATAGCACTTAGGGAAAGCAAAAGAGGCATCTAAACTATTGTGTAGAAGCACTTATTGAAAGCATAGAGACCTAATCTATCGATTTACAAAGCACTCATACCTCAAAACACCTCTTCAGGTGTATCCCATTGACTGGGATAGGCAAATTTTGTCCATCCATATTTGCTAACTAAAATGCATTGTGCTCCCTGCATTCAATGATGAGAAATGTGTCATTCCACATGCAATCAAATTTGGAGTGTTTTCTTGGCCTATTTTTTAATTCATCCCATTTGAGCACCATATCACCCTCAAAAGTTCTGGGGATGGCCTTCTTATCAAAAACTCCCTTGGTCTAAAGCTGATGATACTCCATAGTCTTCATAGCTTTGTCTCTAATTTCTTCAAGCTCCATGAGCTGAGCATATCTGATAGCCATGGGATCCTCTTCTTCAAACATCTCCAGCTGGTTCATAATGTCAAGAGCTGGCAGCTCTACAGATACAGGCAATCTTGCCTGTTTTCCATAAACTAGCATATATGGAGAGTTCCCAATGGACCTATTAGGAGTTATTCTATCTGCCCATAAAGTAGATCTTAAATTAGTATGCCAGGTCCTCTGGCTGTCTTCCATTGTTCTCTTGATGATTCTTATGAGGTTTTTATTTCTGGACTCAGCCAGACCGTTACCCTGAGGGTAATAATTTGATGAAGTGCCCAAATAGATCCCATTCTTCACAGCTTGGTCATGTTGATAACTGAGAGGGGGGGTGAATCAGTTATCCTAATTATTTCTCTTTCTGGACTTTCTTATTAATTAATGCAGCATTGAATCAAACACAAAAACATTACCATGAAATAAGAAACACATGACACAGTATTTTTGACGTGGAAACCCTGTTAAGGGAGAAAACCACGGGGTGATTAACCCAAAAATTATTCTCTGTTAGAAGAATAGGAAATTACAAAATGGCACTTGCCAATTAGGGCTCACTGCCTGAGCACACTGCTCACAAGAGGCCCACTACCTACAAGAAGACACACTGTCTACAAAGTGATAAGAATCACAGTCTTGAACTGATTGGAAGCATCTGCATATGCTGGAGTTCAGTTCCGGTTAGGCTCAGTACACTGATCTGCTGCACTTCATCTTTCCTCTGTTCTTTATTCTGCTATCCTTTCACATACCAGATCTTTCTTGCTACTTCTGCTCTGTTCTGGACTTATTCGCATATATATTAATTCATTCACACATTTCACAACTAAATCCATCCTCTATATATATCCACACAAGTAATTTCATCACCTTTCTAGTCGGCATCCGGAACAGTCTAGTTTCTTACAAACTTTGTTCTGTCGGCTGAATCCTTGCTCACCAAGCAATGTGGATCAAGCATATACTTGTAGATATCATTAATCATGTCGGCCAAAGATGAGTCATGCCTTCACAACCTTTATCATCAACAGTAACACATCCGGAAAGTAGTCTGATACTCTGTCAGTCAGTTCTTCCTCTGTTTTCACTGTCTCTCAGGAATCCGGTACTCAACTATTCATATCTTTTTCCTTGTCCATCACCGGAGGCTAAATCCTTGGAATATACCACTCAAGGTAGTCCTCTTGACTTCCCCAAATCTGCACTGCACCAAGACACTTCCTTTGAGAGATCCGGATCAATCTGTCAGACCTTGCCACATGCTCTGTTCTTGTTCACCGGACCACAACAATCTTTATTCTGACTTCCGGTAGAGACACATCATGACTTGCGGATATGTGGGATGACCTTTGTTGCCATCAATGACAACAACCATGAATCCATATAGTGTCTCTTGCCAACAATCTCCCCCTTTGGCATTGATGGCAACACTTAGTGAAAAATAACTAAGTGTTTACACTATGCTCCCCCTTTGCTGATGCTCTGTCTTTATATACAATTTCCGGAACTCCCCCTTAGTTGGATTCCTCATTTTTCACTGCTCCTCACTCCCCCTTTGACATCAATGGCAAAGGGTAGGGTCTGCACACCAAAATTTTCAAAAATTTTCTATACATAGCCGCATATTTACATACTCACATATACTGAAGAATGTCTGCAAAGGATGTCTGCAATTGGATCATTTCTGTAGCCCAACTTTGCTTCATTCTATCCAAAATTGAAATGTGACCACTCAACAAAAATGCAAAAGCTTCTGCCCTCTTGAGATCTGTCGGATCATTTGTTTGGGCGGTGGTCTGAGCATCACTGATGGCCTCATGCATAGTTTCCAACTTAGGGATTATAATCCTTCTAAGTTCTCCCATCCGGTTAGTGATATTCTTCCTTTCCTTCTCAAGATTCTTTATTTCATTCAAGACTGCAATAGTCTGACATTCTTGATTTATTATGGAGGAAGAGAGAGGATCAAAACTTTGAGATAAGCTTTGTAGCTTGTCCTGTTCCTCTTTTATTTTCTTATCAATTGCTGCTGTTGCCTTTGACCAGGATATACAAAATTTGTAAATGTCACCGCCATCCTTAAGAGCATTCTCTAAGCTCTTTATTCCAATACTCACAATCTTCCTATCTTTAGAGATTAATTCTAATACTTCTGAAAATCTTTTATCCAAAAATTCCTTCCGGACCTTTTCTTCAGCAGATTTTTCTAGAGATTCAAAATGTGTACTAACACTGCTGACTAAGGTTTTGAGATTACCGGAAGAGGAGGCTGTGGGATCCTTTTGAAAGGATGGCATGATCTTTTCTAGCACTCCAGATGCTACCTCCATAAGCTCGTAGTCTTCCATGTGAGATTTCAGCAGCTTCTCTTTGACTTTCTCATTTGCAAATGAGGCTATTTTCATTGTTTGCACCGGTGACAAAGAGTCAAAATCTAATGGTCCTTTTAGCAGGTCCGGTTCATCAATTTCTACAGTGGCTTTGCTCAAAAATTGTTGAACAGTTTGTGCAGTGTCTCTTGCTGGAGACAGATGTTTCTTTTCTTCTGCAGTCTTGGAACTGTCAACCTCTTTATCTTTCACCCCTGCTTCCTTCTCCTGTAATTTCTCTTCTTCTTTGGATCCGGAGACTGTAGGGGAAACCGGAGGAGAGATGTTTGTCTGTTCAGGGCCCACTTCTTCCGGAACAGATGATTCCAAATCCGCAGCTTTTTCTGCACCTACGTCCTCTACAACAGGAAGATTGAACCTTTTGAAGGCCTTCCGGAGGATCTCTTCTGTCTCTTTGGCCACTTTGTCAGTCTCACCAAGCATGAGTTGATTCATCCTGGCTTTACTTCTGAACTCATCTTTGCAGTCTTTGAAGATTATGTTCATTGTCTTGGGATCGATTTGAGGATATAGCTGAATAGCTATCTGCTCCCGGATCTCAAGATCTTTTGCATAAGCATTATTCTTTCTTATTTCTAATTCCTTTTCTAGGCTTTTAGGAATAAGAGATATGATCTCAATGAAAGCCTTATTGTATATGTTCAGATATTTGACTGTGGCTTCCTGCAGAATCTTTTGGTCAGCCTCATTGTAGTCATCATAAAATTCAGTCATTGGTTGAAGGTTTCCATCTACCGTGACCGACTTGATTACACTCTCTAGAGACAGAGTGGGCTTTTCAACAGATACCTCTGCCATTTCATCCTTGTCTTGGCCTGTGGATGGTTTACCGAATCCTTTCTTCTTCTGCTTCTTTATTTCTTTTACTCCCTCATCTGACTCTGTTTCCTCTTCATCCTGTTGGCTTTCATAAGCCCTTGTGGCTTTTGTCTTGGATCTTTTACCGGATGCCTGGACTTCCGGTTTTGAACTTTTGGTTGTGGGAGGTGCAGATCTCTTTGATGATCTGGTCCAGGTGGGAGTTTCAACCGGAACACTTTCTTTACTTTTCTCTTCTTCCTCAGCCTTCCTCCTCTTTTCCCGGCTGGCATCAAGTGCCTCTTTTGAGATGCCTAGGCCTTGAGCAATATGCTCAACTTCTTTTCTTACCTTCCTCTTTATCTCTGGTTCCCTGAGTTCTACATGTATCTTTACACTCAGTTCCTCAAAGGTTCCAAACCTTTCTGCCTTAGGATCTTTGGGCTGGCTTAGCATGTGTTGAACATGCAACTCTACTATCTGTTCATCCACTTCATACCCCATGGGCATGATCCAGACAGTCCTTGGCTCCACTGCCTCCATTAGACACTGATCTGTTTCTACCATGAAGCATACTGTGTCTTTGTACTTTTCAACAAGGGATTGTGGTATTCTTTCTCTTGCATGCATCATGCTTTGGAAGTTCTTGAAGTATCCCCATAGAGCTGTATTTCTTGCTTTTGCATCCCCAAGTCCATGCAAATAGTCTCTGATTTGGATGGCAACCGGTCTGTCATTCTGCCATATCCATCCACTGGATCCGGGAAGCTCATTCATGTAGTAAAAGAATAGACAAAGGATCAGATTGCCATACTTGAAGGAGTTTTTCTTGTCCTTCTTGATCTTCTACAGATTTTCAAAGAGTTGGTTCACAAGAAGCTCACACAAGTCATAGTCTACATTCTCCTTTAACATTTGATAAGCTGTGTAGATTGCAGTTCCTGATACTGAATTTTCCCTACTGGAGTGATAGATTTTGTAACCAATTATCATAGCTGCAAATTTGACATCCGGTTCAGTGATGTCATCAACTGTCATAGCTCTCTTATCAAACTTGGATCCGGTTGCATCACTAACTGTCTGATTTTTGACAGACTTGAGAACAGGTAATCCACCGGATGAGTGCAGACCGGTTACAGCCCTAATTGCATCTTTGGTGATCTTGAAGGTCTGGTTCAACCATAGGAAGTTGTCATGTACTCTACTTAGTACATACTGGACCCATTCATCTTCTTCAAAACAGGGGAAATGAATGCACTGTGCAAAGTGTTTGTCCCGGATGGCTTTATACTGAGGTTTGATCTCAAAGGAGTCATCTATCAATTGTTTGTGATAGATATCCATCAGTTTTGATTCTCCAAAGTCTTCAAGATTCACATGGATGTAAACCCTAATATCTTCTGTATGCAATACACCATGAGGAACACTAGAGAAGGCTCCTAGTGGATCTACCTCCAATGATTTGTAAGGATGTTTCTTGAATGTGGGGCGAGGTCTATCAGAGATCTTAACTATATTTGGAGTAGCCATTCTTCAAAGATTTGTAGTGAGATAATGAAAAACGGAGAATACCTTATGCGCCTTCGGTTTGCACGGAGTGGTTGGATTGATTTCTTTATGCAATGACTTCGGCAGGAGATCCTTGGTGTGCTTGATGAATCTTGTTGCAGAGCTCCACTTTTCGCTTCTTCTTGAGTGCAGAATGAGCAAATGACTTTTAAGAAATCCCTTATATTGCTCCGCAAACCCTAATATCTATTTGCAATAAATGCTTCACCTATATTATTCTGGTTTGCCTTGTCCGGATAGCCTGGAGTATCCCGGATCAGTCCTGATCTATGAACATCATGCAGATCTTTCAATCATGAATAAATCGAGATGACACATAACAAGAACATCCCAAACACTCTGTCCAATCCGTAGAATAAGATAGTGCATTTCCGGATCTCTCCGGACCTTTTAGTAATCATCTGTCATACCGGAGCATCTCCCGGAACAGGTCTTACTTGATCGATCACAGCTTCTTCATAACTCCATGCGGACCTCTGAAATCTTATCTGGATCATCTCAAGACTTATATATTTAAACCCTTTACTCCGCATCTTGTGCCACATCCGGCACCACTTGATTGGCTGGGGGAACAGGATTTTCTTTGAGTCTCCCCCTGAGCTAGAGCTCACTTTTTAATTTCTGGAAGAAATATCAGCACCAGAGTCTGGTGCGGATCCAACCTCTACATTCTCTGAACTTTTCTTCACCCAAATCTTACTCATCTGATTCCTAACTTCATCCGCATTCATCTTTTGTTTACCCTTGTCTTGATTCTGATTATACACCGGACCTCTTTTGTCCTGATTCTTGCTTCTGCAGACTTTAGCATTATGACCGGACCTATTGCAGATTTGGAAAATAACATTTCTTTGCATATTTGACTGATATCCTCTTGATCTGCATTGATTAGCCATATGACCTACTCTATTGCATGTAAAGCATCTACCTTTGAATGATTTGTTTACTTGCATATTTTTGCATTCATGGGATTTGTGTCCATATCTTTTGCAGTTGAAGCACTGTCCGGAGAAGGATGAATTAATCTGATTCATTCTCTTTCTGCACTGATTAGCTTTGTGACCAAAGTGGTTGCAGCTGTGGCAGTATCCATTGAAAGATGGATATCTTTGAGCATTTGGCTATCTTACCGGAGGTCTTCTAGGCCTGCTCCTTGGATTTTCTGATGCAAAATTCTTTTGACCGGATCCGGAGCTTTCTCCTTTCTCATATCCCAAACCATACTTGTCATCTGTCCCTTTTTGACTTCCAAGAAGAACTTCAAGTTGAGCAGAACTTATCTTGAATTTCTCTTTATATTCATTTGCTATTTGAAGGTCTCTTTTGAGAGAGGCAATTTGATCCTCAAGTTTTTCTTCATTATCTTTGGCATCTTCAAGATCAGATTCAAGATGTCTGATAATCCTGTCCATCTAGTGGCATTCTTCTGATTTTTCTTTAAGAGATTGTTTTAGATTGTCTTCAGCCTTTCTTTTTTCTTCAATCTCTTGAGTAAACTTTATAGTTCCTGATTCCATTTCATGTCTTAACATAATGACTTCTTTTGATAACTTTTCACATAACTTGGTTTGCTCAGTCAATTCTTCATTTGTATTGCTTTCTTCACTTTGTCTTGCCAACTGTTGGAGCAGCTCCTTTCTTTTTTCATAGAGAGACTTAATTTGTCTTTTAATTCTCTCATGAATTCATCAGCCTGTTTGAGTCTTTCTTTTAGTTCATTGACTTCAAAATTTGACTGTTCAAGATCCTCAAGGGTAGTCTTGAGTTGCTCCCTTAAACCATATGCATCCATTTGAACTCCCAGATCTTCCTCAAGCTGTTAGGCTCTATTAGGAGGAACTTAGCTCTGATACCAATTGTTGATAACTGAGAGGGGGGGTGAATCAGTTATCCTAATTATTTCTCTTTCTGGACTTTCTTATTAATTAATGCAGCATTGAATCAAACACAAAAACATTACCATGAAATAAGAAACACATGACACAGTATTTTTGACGTGGAAACCCTGTTAAGGGAGAAAACCATGGGGTGATTAACCCAAAAATTATTCTCTGTTAGAAGAATAGGAAATTACAAAATGGCACTTGCCAATTAGGGCTCACTGCCCGAGCACACTGCTCACAAGAGGCCCACTGCCTACAAGAAGACACACTGTCTACAACGTGATAAGAATCATAGTCTTGAACTGATTGGAAGCATCTGCATATGCTGGAGTTCAGTTCCGGTTAGGCTCAGTACACTGATCTGCTGCACTTCATCTTTCCTCTGTTCTTTATTCTGCTATCCTTTCACATACCGGATCTTTCTTGCTACTTCTGCTCTGTTCTGGACTTATTCACATATATATTAATTCATTCACACATTTCACAACTAAATCCATCCTCTATATATATCCGCACAAGTAATTTCATCACCTCTCTAGTCGGCATCCGGAACAGTCTAGTTTCTTACAAACTTTGTTCTGTCGGCTAAATCCTTGCTCACCAAGCAATGCGGATCAAGCATATACTTGTAGATATCATTAATCATGTCGGCCAAACATGATTCATGCCTTCACAACCTTTATCATCAACAGTAACACATCCGGAAAGTAGTCTGATACTCTGTCAGTCAGTTCTTCCTCTGTTTTCACTGTCTCTCAGGAATCCGATACTCAACTATTCATATCTTTTTCCTTGTCCATCACCGGAGGCTAAATCCTTGGAATATACCACTCAAGGTAGTCCTCTTGACTTCCCCAAATCCGCACTGCACCAAGACACTTCCTTTGAGAGATCCGGATCAATCTGTCGGACCTTGCCACATGCTCTGTTCTTGTTCACCGGACCACAACAATCTTTATTCTGACTTCCGGTAGAGACACATCATGACTTGCGGATATGTGGGATGACCTTTGTTGCCATCAATGACAACAACCATGAATCCATATAGTGTCTCTTGCCAACAGGTCAGTTATTTTTAATCCAACAAAGGCCAAGGCATTGTCTGAGATGATAGATTCAAGTACCCCAAATCTAGATACCAAATCACTATAAAAGTTCAAAACAACACTCTCATTGGATTCCTTTAAGGCCACTGCCTTAGTCCACCTTGTGAAGTAATCAGTTGTTGTAAGCACCCACCTATGGCCTGCACTGGAAGGTGGGTTGATGGGGCCTATGAAATCAATACCCCACCTCATGAAGGGTTGCTCAACTTGAATTGGCTGCAGGGGCAGAGCTGGCAACCGTGATTTTCCTGCAAAAAGGGCACACTTCACACACTTTCTAGCCCATACATGAGCATCTTTAAATGAGCTGGGCCAATAATATCCAGCTCTCATTATCTTCTAGGCAGTAGTCCTTGGGGCAAAATGCCCTCCTACTGTTCCATCATGAAATTCACATAGTACCCTGCCAGTCTGAGCTTCATCAATGCATCTTAATAATACACCATTAAAGTCTTTCCAGAAAAGGATGCCAGTGATCAAAACATATGGGATAGACTGCAATCTAAAGTACCTCCTCTTGGCTCTATCTAATCCTACCAGACATTCACTAGTTTGCAAAAAATGAATCATATCCTATGCCCAATTGGTGCCTACTGATGCTGTATTAGCCTGATGTTCAACTCCAATGGCCATAAACGCCTCCTCTTCCTTTCTTGCTTCCTTCTCGAAACAAGCAGCAAGCTGTTCATTGAGTCCTCTTCCTCTGATGAGCTTGGTTATTTTGATATTGACGTCATACTCCATGACCCTAGTAATCCAACTAGTTCTTTTCTCGTTGGCGTCCTTACTCAGCAGTGTTGTGTGGTTGCACAACACACCCCATTTTGACTTGACAAAATAGGGACCCAACATTTTGCTTGGCTTGGCTTGTGTTTTCTGCTTGCTGGTGGTCTGGTAAAAGTAAGTCATGCAGATGATCCTGCATAAGGGGACTTGGTAAGTCATCATGATGAGGTCAGTTTTTCAAAGTTCATATTTCAGGTCAATAACCTCATGGTTGGATAGAGTACAAAATTTCATGCAGGTTTTCCTTTTGGATCACCCTGATATTCCTTAGGGAATGAGAGTTATGGTGAGTCAAAGTCCTGGTCAAACCTAATATTCTGAGGGGGGGTCATCTTTCTTAACATCAATCATTTTATGAAAGATCACCCTGATCCAATTGTTTCACCTGATAAATCATTTATCTAGAGATATGGACGTCAATTTTAGGTGATAGAAGCATTTACCCATCGAACAACATCATATATTTTGCAGGGGTCATATTCCTAATATCACTTGATATTCTGAATATCACCCTATCCCCCGAATATCACCCTGTCACAAAATATCACCCTAAAGCCAATATCCTGATGACGTCATATAATCCTGATGAAATAAGAAAATTGCCATGATGATGATGTCATCATCCCTTTTTACCTCATGGAGGTATATTTCCAATAGCAACCCTTTCTACATAACATGACGATGACGTCATAGTGCAACAATGATAAACTAAGTCATTATCCTGATGACGTCATCCTGATATTTCTTAATATCACCCGACACTTTAAACATGACCCGATATTCAGAATATCCCCTGATCTTTCAAAGATCACCCCACTCCTCTTGCCGCGCAACATTAAATGCCATAAATGCAGTAGGTGGATTCCCGCTGATTGCGAACGCGATCTAGACACTTGGCAGCATCCATGAATTACTGACAGGGGATCAATGGTTAGGATTGAATAAACCCTATGTTGCCCTAAAATTACCCTAATAAAGAGGATAAAGTGAATTTACACCGTCATTTTACACTTACCTTGTGATAAAACTAGTTTTTATAGAGCACAGAGATTTCAAACCCTCATACGACCTACCTACAGACACACACGGCTGGTAGCAGAACAGGACATGTGATTATCATTGGTATCTGAATCTCTTGCATATAATCATCAACATAATCAAGGAGTTAAATGCTATCAAGTAAGTAATAAAAACCCTCCTCCTATCATTTTCTGCGTGTCCAAGTAGTATGCTTTTGCTGGTTTGAAGATATATGTTATGCATATCATGATGAAGTGATGATTAATTAATATAATGTGCATCATGCCGTGAAGATATAATGTTGTGTGCATGTATGTGAAGTATTGTATGGTAAGACTAGTATTGTTTATTGCAGGAAACCATGGCAGACAGGAGGTTGAGCAAATCTGATGCTAAATTTCTTAAACCAATGTTCGCTCAGCCTGAAGGTGTACGGTTCAAATATGGCGTTATCACAGACACACACTAGGGAAGCACTGATTTTGTCACTTGGTCATCTAGAATGCATGATGACAAGAATAATACCCTGTTGGATGCTGTTTTCATGTCAGGAATGTGGAACACAGCTGGATTTCCCTACTCTATGGAGACTCCAGAATTGATTATTGAATGTGCCAGAAACTACAATCCACAAACAAGGAAGGTGGAAAAGCATGGTTGAGTGTATGTAGATCTATCCATCATGGGGATTTCAGCCACTTTCAATTTACAATTGGGAAAGAAGGTTGTCAAGATGGATCTGAAGAAATTGGAAACTGAATATATAAACAACAAGAAAGATGCTAGGAAGAGAATGTATCAATGGAGGGCAAAGAATAGTCCTTATACTGTAGCTACCAAACTACCAGTGCATATGTACAAGTTTGACTTTGATGATGAATACCAATATATGATAGCCCTACTTAGTACAGTGACAGGCCAACTTGATGCTAGGAGTTTCAAAGATTGGATGTATGAGGCTATCTTGATGTGTCTGTATACAGACAACAAGCCATTATGGGCCAAAATGATAAGTGATGCCCTAAATGAGTAGCTCATGAACCTAGGAGGCCTAGAATGTTTATTTCATATGGCTTCATATGTGGTATACTCATGTGCATACAAAGGTACATTCAGTGCACTTGCAATAGAAGGAAAGATTGGTGGCACTACAAATGATGCCCACATTTAGGATCATTATCTCTAGTTGCAAAGACAAAATTATCTTCCAAATTACAAATTAGTGAATGATGCATTTTCTATGCATCTGGTCAGGACAATGGAAGAAGATAAGAGTAAAAGACTGAGCATGGAAGCTCAAGAAGTCATATATAGGCATGGTGCCTAGTTTATACAATATACCACATTCTCTTATATCAGAATAGAGGGCTTTGCAAGACAACCCCTCATGCTCCCAAGATATCCCACTGGTGCAGTTGTTTTGATGGAGTTCATGAGACAGATATCCACAATACTGGATGCTTACAAAGCAAATAATAAGATTCCACCAGTATTGTTTCTAGTAACAATGGGTTGGTATATATGCCAAGATTCTGATAACATTAAGAAGGCCATAGCTAGTCTAGACATGATGAAGTTACAGCTGTTCCCCTTGGCAAGATCATATGACCCATATGGGAGGATGTAGAAAATCATGGGGAAACCCATCCATCAGAAGCACTTAGAGGATTTCTGGACAGATTGTGAAGATGAAGCTAAGGCTAGAAGAAGAAAATACCAAAGGCTGACTCTGAACTAGATCAGAACTTTTGATTGTATTCCAGTGCCTACTCAGTTAAAGAGGGATGATGGTAAAATAATAGCTGATGAATATGAGGAAAAGAAGATATACAATGACACAATCTTAGCACCTAATCTTACACAGCCTGAGGATATTTCATTAGATCAATTTATAGGCAGGGTGCTGCAGTTAACCCAGTCTTGGGTAGATGAACAAAGAAATGCACTAAAGAAGAAGGGTGTAGCCCTTACAGTTGACAATAAGAAGAAGAGAAAGGAGCTTCTTGATAATGAATATGATGACTTTTCAATTGAAAAGAGGAAATCTAAAGGAGAAAGAATGCCGCCTCAAGAACAAAGCAAGAGACCCCCCCAGAGGTAAGAAAACTAATAATGAACCTAAAGGGGTAATAGTTGAAAGAGTGATTATAACAGCTGAGGATACATCCGCATCAGGACAGGCATCAACCTCATCAGCACTACCTCCTATAGATAAACAAAAGCCTAAAAAGATCCAGAGGCTAGCTGTTGAAACTATTGAAACATATGAAGAGGGTCAAGCATCACAAAAGCAAAAGGAAAAAGATGTTCTTCTTGATGAAGAGCTTGAAGAACAGGACCCCATGCCCCTCATAAGAAAAAGAAAAGCACCTCAGGTGATGGCATCCACACCTAAGAAACCAAGAACATCCATGAGAGGTGAAATAAAACATGACCCCATAGTATTGAGGGGAGCTGGTGGAGAAGTATTTAGAATGGAATTGCAACACAATGTGCCACTTCCCACCATTGTTCAATTTAAGATTGAACAAGCTGAAGAACAAATGAAAGAAGCCTCTAGGCCAATTCAAAGTAGTCTTGTCTCACTAGAGGAGATAGTTGACTTATCTGATGATGAGGTATTAAAGGATGTAACCTCTCAACAAATGGAAACCCTTGCTGCTAACACCTGCATAACTCCACAAGGAAATCCATCAGTACAAGAGGCTGTGTTAGAAGAATTGAAGCAAGTGGAACAGGAAAAGGAAAACAACCCAGAAAGGATTGCACAACAAATGGGGCTTGATAAACTAGGGGATTAGGTGACTAGCCCCGAAGTGATAGATTTAACATATAGGGAGGATGTAGCACATCCTGAAAAATCTAGTGGGTACACCTGAAAGAACATAAAATGTTGAAGAGATTAAGTTGACAGAAACAGAAGGACACACTGTAGATATGGGTCAACAACAACAAGATATATCTAATGAGCCCAAAATAGTTGAAGTCCAAGAAAAGGGTGGAAATGAAAAGGTCATATTAAGTAAGGAAGTACCCTGGACTCAAGAAGCCTTTGGTGAAAAGGATACATTAGGTCAGGATGACCTAAGGACTCAAGAAATAGATACTACAGGTGGGGATCAGAATGTGATCCAAAATCAGGTAGAAGCACCTAAGGTAGATACAATGACATTTACGGATGCAAATGTGCCTCATAATGAGGAAATTCCCAAAGGGGATGAAACAAAAGATGATGAAGTATAGGACCAATTACAAGATCATCATGTGGATGCATCGCAAGATCCTCCACCACAAGAAGAAATTCCTCAACAGGAGGAAGTACCCCAGGATCACCCTCATGAAAAGCATCAAGAGGAAGAAATAAGGAAGTCGCCATCCCCATCAAAAATAGATGCAGTTACTGGAGAAAAATAAGCAGCATAAGGAGCACATTGCTTAGCTGCATGCCTACATAAAGAGATACAGAGTCAGGTTTGGAGATTCAAGAGTTTGATGTGTCAACCCTATTTTCAGAGATCCTCATAAAGCCAAAGAGGAAGGCCAAGTTAACCTCGGCCATAAGAAGAGATCCTGCCATGGGTAGAAGGACCGCTCAGATAACACTTCCCACAGTTGAAAAAGAGAAAGGCAAAATCACCCTGGAAGAATTCCAGATCACTACTATTGATTTAGGGTTTGCCAATGAAGACCAGGAAGGTCAAGAGGGAAAAGATATAATTGATTCTTTGACCCAAAGGGTAAAGAAATAAAAAGAGAAAAATAAGCAACATAAGGAGCACATTGCTCAGCTGCATGCCTACATAAAAGGGTTAATTAACCCTGATCATACTTCAAATGCAGAAGCAGTTCCATTGACTATAATTTCTCAGGAAGAGGTCAATAAGCTGGACCTTATAAAGCACGAATCGGTAATAATGAGAAGGTGGATGTTATCTGCACTCAGCGGAGTAGAATAAGTAGTGAAAGCCTCTTTACAGAGGTGGGATTCTCTAAGTATCTCTAGAAGGAAGGTTGACAAGTTGCAAATGGAGGCTGGAAGGAGGTCATTCCAATTAGAGAAAGCCTTGAGTGCTTTGGATGAAATGAAGAGGATTAATCCTCAAATTCTAATAAACAAACAGGTGCTGGATAGTAATACGGCCATATTGATGGATATCTGGTATAAAGATATCAGATTTGAAAATGATGTATTAAAAAGATGCAATGGCAAGTTAAGAGACATCAGCATGAAGCTGCATGACATGATGTCATTTGAGGCAGAGATCCTAGAAGCCCTAGAGGGGAAGGTAGAAGGAAAAATTGAGAATCAAGATGCAAATTTTGCAGTAAAGGCTCTGCATAATAACTTCCAGCTGATAGCTGATGACCCTCTTAACCACCTGACGGAAGAAGCCATGGACAAGATCATGAGGATCAAGGTCAGGGTGGAGAATTATAATGAAACATCAGGCAGCAGGAGGAACAAATTGGAGGCTCTTCCAGATAAATATTAGGCCCACAAGCATGCCATTGTCAAATCAAAAACTTAGGATGGCGGAGAAGTTGAGCGAGTGGTGGGAGCATATGAAAATGTCAAGATAATCATGCAAGCCCATATACAAAGTAATGTTCATCAAGATGATGAAGATACGAGAAGTGATGATCCAGATACACCTGATGATGTGGATGAAGAACCTGAAAAATGAAGAGTAGATGAAGATACAATACCAAAGAGAGCATAAGCATCCAACATTTAGAGAAAATAAGTAATTCAGATGGTTGCCAGCTGGCAACCTGTGCCACATGAAATGTTGACTAAGTCAAGGATGAATATCTACCATAGATCTTAATAGATAAATCTTGATCATAGATCATGTGTAACCGCTCCCTCACCTTGTTCTATAAAAGGTGCAGGGATGCCTTATTTTGAACATTGGAAACTTAATTGAAATCTATTTGCTGAAATATTCAGGGCTTATTTCAAAGTTGTTGTATACATATATGTTCTTGCATACTTAATGAATGAGAAGACTGTTTTGATTACAATCCATTATAAATCTTGAGTAATCAGTGTATGAATTCTTGATACATGCTTTGATTTACTGCATCCCTTGGAGTGCATATCCGCTTGCATGTGTTGTCTTCATTCCTTTCCTTTGAAGTTAGCATCGACTGTATCTAGCTGTGGAATGTCCTGGTGAACATATGGTTTGATCTCTTCTCTTCATGACTGTATCTGATGTGTATGTAGTTCAATAACTGAAGGTTCATCATTATTTGAAGTATTCTTTTTAGTTTCTTTTAATTTCAGAATAATTCACCATCACAATTGCAATAATTGACAATCAGAAGCAAATACTAATAAATATGTGGATATCTCAAAGATAATTGAAATCAGTAGCATATTTGAGTTAAAGCATGTCAAATTGACAAATATCATGCAAAGATTTAAGTATAAATATATCATCTGGAGAAATATACTGTGAAATAACCTTTCTTTGTAGCATCTTATCAGATCTTGTTGATGAACGTAAGGCCCCCAAAATGGAAAACAACAATGCACATCAACCACTGAGTAATGTCAGTAGGTTATGAACTAATCCACAGAGACTTGGGATCATGAATTCTCTAAATTTATCATATCTTTCAAGATGAGTAAAGGTTGTTGTGCAATTTTTATTCTATGTTTGCTTATGATCAAGATCATGATCAACATAAATTGGCACTACAAGGAGGGCCTGACATTGGTGGAAGATCATCATCAGTAGTTCAGGTGATGATAAAGATCATAAGGTAAGACTCAGATACTACCAAATTTTTGATTAGATGCAAATATTTGTTGTTCTAAGCTTGTACATGCTAATCCTGTGTGAAGTTTTCAAAGTTAACCATAAATATTGCAAGCTTTACAACCGATCATCATGAATTTGTAGAAATATGCCTTGTCTCATGTAAATTTGCCCAAATCTTTGAGGTAGTTAGCTTGAAAAACTTGATATCCTGCCGTTTGTGACACAGAACTTCAAATATTACCTCATATTCGTAGTATCTCTACAAATATTCCATAAATATCTAGTCAGTATACTTTTCTAACCATGGAAACAGCCTTTGTTGGTGAATTTCAACTGATCTTTACAATAATCTAGCCAATTTTCCTCTAAATTGCGACATCCTAGCTCTCAGGCCAAATACCAGGTCTAGATCTAGTGGAATCTTTGATGAATTACCTATTAGAGGATTTAGACCTAGAACTATAGACATTCATCATACTCCCATTTCTAGTGCTTTAGGAGCATCGCCAGAGCATCCTCCTATAACTCCTATTGGTTTGCAAATACCCACAGGATCACCTGTTACACCTCCAGTTCAGCCTCAGCCTTTCATACCTTAGGGTTAGCCTTCACTGGTGGCAATGTCTTTCTTTGCAGCAAAATCACCATTAACTTTCTTGGCATATCATGCTTTGCCAAAAAATCTGGACAAAATCTGTCCAAAGTATCATCCATATCAAGATGCAGATGATCATATCAGCTTTCAAAGAAGCCTGCTATAGGGCCAAAATAGAGCATTAGGATGTTATATGTAGATTATTTCCTTTTTCCTCAGGGGAAGAAGCCTATAATTGATATATTAGCCTTGGTCAAGGTTCTGTCAGATCATGGGCTATTTTAGAGAAAGCTTTCACTGATAGGTTCAAAATACCAATAGATCCATCAATGAACTATCACCTATTTGCCACAATTAAGAGGTTTGAAGGAGAACCTATTGCCAACTTCAATGCTAGGTTCCAAAAAATGTTATCCAAGTTAGTTGCCCCATACGTTGTAGCAGATGCTGCTGTGAGGAGCATTTATTATTCAGCTCTGGATCCATTAACTTCTATGTTCATCAGGAGAGCACATCCTGAAATCACAACTTTAACAGGAGCTTTCCAAGAAGCTATCAAAGTTAATCAGTAGCTAGTACCTACTCCAACACCAAACATAGCCTTTCCTACATTGCCTGGATATCCTACATATCCTGCACAATATCCTAATGGAGCTATGATACCTCCAGCGGTCATGCCAACACTATTACAGATATCTCCACTAAGTATCATGCCTCCTCCTCCTAATGGAAATGGTTAGATTCCACAGTATCCAAGTCAGACACAAGTGCCTCAGGGTGTTGACCAGTCCAACAATAACCATGGATCTTCCTTTTTCAAACCTCAAACTAAAAATGTAGTAGCCAAGGTCCAAGAAGAAAAAGATGAAATCAAGGAAATATCAACCCAGCTAAGGAAACTTACTACTGAGATTACTCACCTGAGGAGCCAAAACTTCTATTCTTAACCTAATCAGAATAGAGGCTATACCAATGATAGACCTAGTTATCCTAATAGGGGGTATAACAACAATAATTACAACAATAACAGTGGCAACAACAATCCTCCTAGACAGCCTAGAGTATGGAACT
The DNA here is from genome assembly GCA_027924645.1 of Cunninghamia lanceolata. Taxonomy (NCBI): domain Eukaryota; kingdom Viridiplantae; phylum Streptophyta; class Pinopsida; order Cupressales; family Cupressaceae; genus Cunninghamia; species Cunninghamia lanceolata. The sequence goes on along the minus strand of BSBN01000501.1, from coordinate 5,452,939 downwards.
CCAGGCCAAATAATGGTTTCTTACCATCACCTTTAGATAATCAGCCTCCTAGTGAAGTTAAACAGACTACTAGAGTCAATCTTGCTGAGGCAGCCTCACTAATTGGTGTAGGATACACAATACTAATGCTCATGCAGAGTTAGATTGCCCACAATTTCAAATTGCTGCAAGTATTTTCCAAACTGAGGTGTCCAATACTACAGAAAATTCACATCATATAGAAGGGAATGAGCTTGTTCCTTGTGGATATGATTCAACTTTAGTATTAGAGAGCTTTACTGATCAGTCTTATCAGCAGACTGTGTCATCTCATCAGCATTATGCCCAGACATGTGAAGAATCAGCTATAGTTTTTGAGTAAAATTATGTTTTTCCCTTTGAGGATGACAATGAGCCATCAAATGAACATGAGGAGGTACATTCTTACCAACAGCAGTACCAGGGTAAGCATAACTCTAACTTGAGAAATAATGCCAACAGACCTATCGGTCCATTGACCTCTTCTTTATGTCTGAATAATTTCAACACACCTCCTGATCCCAAAGAAAGAAATAACCCGGGATTTCCCAAGGTCAATGCTCAATATTTAGCATCACCAAACACAGCATCAAAAGATTTGAATATGCCTCATGAATCAGACAAGTTAGTCACCTATCTGGCAGATGAGATGAAAAAGATCAAAATCAGCCTATCCTTGTCAGAGTTGCTTAAGACTCCTGCCATCAAGAAAGCATTCATGAAATCACTAGATGATCCTTCTCCCAAAGAGGATAGCCATACTTCAAGTCAGTCTGGAGGTAAGGATCATGTTGTTAGAGACAATAATGTTAAAATTAAAGTCCCAGCTATGGTTCAAGCTACAGAGACCTCTCACATGACCTTATACAGAGATAAGAGTGACTCACCTCCATTTCTCCTTACCATACGAATGTTTGGTAAGAATTTGCATAATTGTTTAGTAGATTCAAGAGCATCCACCAATGTCATGCCCTTGTCCATATGTAATGCTTTAGGGTTACATCCTGCTAAATCTCTAAAGAAGGTAACCCAACTAGACAAAACAGAAGTGAATGTAATACGAGAATTAACTCATATTCACATGCAACTGGCATCAAACCTTAGGATCCAATACTATATTGATATTCAGGTAGTTGACATACCTGATACATATGGGACGCTACTTAGTAGAGACTGGTCCAAAACCCTCAACGGATATATGTCTACCGACTTCAGTCATATGTGGCTACCTTGGAAGGGGATACCAAACTAGATAAGGGTAGATGTTGAACCAAGAATGAAACACATGATCACTAAGTACAACAAAACAAATGAGATCATGTACGTGAATGTTGAGCCTGGAGTTTACTCCATTAGACCTCAGACTGTCAAAATAGAAGAAGTCTTGATGTATGATTTTCATGATGATCATGATCTTGATGATCATCCTCAGGATGATAATGCTGCAATTTTTGAATTTTATCATGATCATGGAAATGAAACATAAATAGACCATTTCAAGAGTTTTGAAATATACTTGGACCCAAATAGGTAAAATGCTATCAATTATTGGATATACCTGTTCACAATATTTTGATTAATGGTTGGTGCAGATTACACGATGAAGCACATTCTGAGAAAACTTGTGAAGCCTGTATTGACATGATGGAGCTCGAGGAAACATGCGGAGAGGCGTCATCATCATTAGAGGTAAGTTCCACATATAGTGATGATGATCATACTAATTTTTGTTCATCAGTTGTAGGAACAGGAGAGGATATGAGTCAGGATGAGCATTTTATCCATATGACAGAAGAAATTCTGGTCTACAATGAGAATAAGGGTAAAGAAAATAATAAGATCACCCCAGGGAGTGATTGTTTGATGGAGTCAGATTATGAGTCATCTGATGATGACAGAGGAAGTAACTTGACCAGATTTGAGGAGTTTTTATCAAAGGAAATTAAAAAGATGATAGAACAAGAGAGACCTCCACAAGATGCACCGACGGAAGGATGGTGCAGGTTGCATGAAGCACCTCACTCAGAGACTACTTGTTCACTGTGTCTACATATTTTAAAGAGACATTTAGTATCTAGTCCAGAAGATCACCCTTCTGATGATGGATAGAAAGAAGAAAGATCAGCTGCACATACAGTGGATAAGGTAAAGTTTAAGAAAGTTGAAATATCTAAGTTAAAATGGATATCAGGTGGAGTAGCTGCTAGAGCTATAAAGAAGAAAGAAGGCTCAAGTAAGCTTCTTGCTGAAGATAAACTGTGGATCCTTAGATTTGATGGATCCAAGTCAAAACAAGGTGCTAGAGTGGGGATTGATCTCATTGATCCATCAGGAAAGCCCTACCTAGCAGCCTACAGACTGCAATTTCCCTGTAGTAACAATGTAACAGAGTATGAGGCTCTAATACATGGGATATTGTTTGCCCTTAAGAAGAAAGTAAAAATTCTACATGTCTGTGGAGACTCAGAATTAGTAGTGAGACAAGTGAGGAATTTACTCCTGCAATTACAAAAAACTATCTAATTACAGACACAGGGTGTGGGACCTAATTGAAGATTTTGATGCATTTAATATCACCCATGTACCCAAAGAACAAAACCATAGGGCAGATGCTTTAGCCTAGGCTGCTAGTACTTTAGAGCCACTGTCTATTTCTGGTTTGAAGAGGTTTTCAATAGAACTGATATCTGTGCCTTCAGTACCTGATAATGTTACAAACCTCCAAGTCTTTGATGATGATTAGCATATCTTGGATTTCATATCCAACAGAGATGTTTTTGATGCTCATATCATAGATAAGAATAATACAGAAGATCATGTATGGGAAGAGGAAGAAATTTGAGAATTGCCTAGTAATAAGATTCCAAAGGGAATGATTGAATTAGAAAGAGCCTTTGATTTGGACAAGATGCTGAAGCAGAGGGATGTTCCAAAAGTTGATGGAGGACAATATTCACAGGTTAACATTGGGCAGAATGAGGAAAAAAGAAATGTCCTGATAGTAAAAGTTTGCACAGAAGAAGAGTTAGATGGAATCACCCAGGCTCTCAAAGATTACATATATGTTATAGCTTGGACCTATGATGAGCTAAAGTAATATGACACATCAGTCATCACACATACCATACCCCTTAAACCGGATGCCAAGCCTTTCAGACAGAAGCAAAGGCCAGTCAATGCCTTGCTGGAACCTATAATTTTTGAGGAAGTCAAGAAACTGTTAAATGTCAGGATTATATTTCCTGTGAGACACTCCACCTGGGTGGCTAATCTAGTGCCAGTAAGGAAGAAAAATGGTGACATCAAGCTATGTGTGGACTTCAGGAACCTGAATAGAGCTTCAGAGAAAGATAATTATCCTTGATCCTCTCTGGGTGAAGTTTTGCAGATTGTAAATGGAGCAAAAATGATGTTGTTTCTAGATGGTTTTTCTGGTTATAATCAGGTAATGGTTGACAAAATTGACAGACTGAAAACCGCCTTCACCACAAAGTGGGGGATATTTTCTTATAGACGCATGTCGTTTGGGCTGATAAATTTTGGAGCAACATTCCAGCGCACAATGGACATAGCCTTTAGAGGCTTAAAAGGAAAATGCATAGTCATATACATGGATGACTTAACAGTATTCTCTAACGATAGAGGAAACCATGTAGAAGATCTCAGAAGGGTATTGAAAAAATGTGAACAGTATGGGATATCCCTAAACCCCAAGAAATGTATATTTGGGGTAACAACCAGAAAATTACTGGGTCACCTAATAACTGAAAATGGAATTATCATCAATCTAGGCAGGGTGGAGTCTATTATGAAAATACAGCTTCCTGGAAGCAAGAAAGGGCTCAAATCTTACTTTGGTAAGATAAATTTTATTAGGAAGTTTATCACTAGCTTTGCTGAAATAGTTAGACCTTTAAACGCTATGCTGAAAAAGGATGCAAAGATTGAGGGGACACCAGAAGCCAGAGCAACTTTTGAAGGCATAAAGAAAGCTATATCTGAAGCTCTAGTGCTGATTAGTCTAGACTACACCAAGGACTTCTATATTTACTCATTTGCTTCAGAGCATACCTCTGTAGCAGTGTTGACATCAAGAAACGAAGAAAAAGAAGAAAAGCCTATAGCATTCATGAGCTGCCCATTCAGAGATGCAGAACTTAGGTACATGGATGTAGAAAGACAAGCCCTTGCTTTGGTTAGAGCAGTAAAGAAATTCAGGCACTATATCTTGAGGAGCAAGGTGATTGTTGTGGTACCTGATGCAGCAATGAAGATGTTATTGATGCAAAGCGAGCCAGGTGAGAAGAGGGCTAAGTGGATCATTGTCCTATAGGAATATGACATGGATATCATACCCTTGAAATTAGTAAGAGGATAGGCTTTAAGCCAGATGATATCAGAGATTGATCCAAATATCACAAGTCAACAATATGTTATTAATGAGAAGGATAGTGGAGAATGGTACTCAGACATCAGGCATATCCTGATTACTGGAAGATGTCCTCCCAGACTACAGGCTTCACAAAGAATAAAATAAAATAAAATCCTTGGAGAAAACAGGATTTACCAGAGTTGGCGCAGCTGACAATGCTTCTTTTATGGAATCAAAACTAAGTCTGGCCTCTTTCATCCAACTGAAAACTGCATTCTTCTTTAACGTGGACGTCAAAGGCTTCAGAAGATTTGCAATGTCTGGTATAAACCTTCATAGAAAATTAGATATGCCAATTAAACTTTGAAGTCCCTTCTTGTGGCTAGGTAAGGGCAATTCCAGAATAGCCCTTACCCTTTCTGCATCAATGGTAATGCCCTCTTTTGACATGACGTGCCCTAACAGCTTGCCCTTATGTACAGCAAAAATGCATTTTTTGGGATTGAGAGATTCCCCAAACTCTCTGCATCTCTCAAATACTTGTCTCAAATGGAATAAATGCTCAGATGCATTCTTGGAAAAAACTATGATGTCATCTAGGTACACTAACACCAATTTATATAGCAAACCCTTGAAGACCATATCCATGCCCTCTGAAGAGTAGAGCCAGCATTAGATAGACCAAAAGGCATTCTTTTGTAGGCCATGGTGTCCCATTTTGTAGTAAAAGTAGTTTTATACTGATCCTCCTCCTTGACTAACACTTGGTTATAATTGAAAAAACTATCCAACAAGGAGAATCTCTCTAAGCCCGCCACTACTTGCAAGATCTGCTCCATTGAGGGCAGTGGGTAGTGGTCCTTGAGGGAGGCTCTATTTAGATATCTAAAGTCAACACACAGTCTGATCTCTCCATTCTTTTTCCTCACAAGGACAAGGTTGGAGACCCAAGAAGTATACGTTTAATTGGGAAAATGATCTTTCCCTCAATCAACTTGGTCAATTCTTTAATCATTAGGGGCTCAAGCTTTAGGTTTGAGGGCCTTTGCTTCTGCCTTACGGGTTTTGCACCTAGCTCCAATTCTATGGTATGCTAGGCTATGTGAGGGTCAAATCCTTTTAGGTCTGAATAATCCCAGGCAAACACATCCTCAAATTCATGGCATAGAGCAATAAAAGCTTTTCTATCCTCAGGCAAATAGATTTTTCCAATCTTGAGAAGCTTACCCTTAAAAAATTCCAGCTCTTCGTAGTGCTCCTCTTTTATCTGCATGCCGGTTTTGGTCCTCTTCATCTGATCATTAGTACCAAAAATAGACTCCAGTGTTACCAGTTGCTTGGGCAGCTTTTTTGTTCTTAATTGAACAATTTGATCATTGCCATATTGCTATCTGAGCTTATCTTGGTTCACCATAGAGAATTCATCCTCTTCTAACAAAAAACATAGGATTTGCTCATCACTTTCGAAGACCTACCAATGAATGTCATTGTTAGGGATAGAGGGTCTATCAATTATTTTTACATGAGGATGCACCTTCTCCCTTTGAATATCACTGGGGATGTCAAACTAAGCCCCAATTGCAGCTAACCTATCTGCCTGGTAATTCTAATTTCTTGGGATAGATATCAGATTGAAAGCATCGAACTCTTCAATCATGTCCCACACCCTATGCTTATAGCATTTCAAAGTATCATTCTTTGTAGCATGCAATCCTCTCACCTAGTTTACAATGAGTTCATTGCCCCCAAACACCTGTAAACAGCCAATCTTCCTCTTTCTTACCCATTGTAATCCCTAGATTAATCCCTCATATTCGGCAGTGTTGTTGGTGCATGAAAAGGCAAAACGGAAAGCATAATAATACTTGTCGCCTTGCAGGGACACAAGCATTGCACCGCCACCAGATCTGTTCCTACTTCTAGAGCCATCAAGTTACATTTTCCATACCTGATCTTGCTCTTCTATCTGCGGCTCTAGGCCCCTTCCAAGGTTCAGAATTACTGATTCATGCTCATGCAGTATGTACACTCCCATACCAGTCTCTTGAATGTGTTCTTCTGGACCATCAACAGTATTTTCCAAGGCCCATTCCCTTAACAGTACCTCTAGTATACTTTCACCTTGCAATTGCTGAGCAGCCACAAGCTCAGGATCATCAGAGATAATGCAAGTTGCATTAATGACACTCAGAGTATAGGCCTCTATGTGGTGATTTGAAAGCAATTCCAATTTTAGGGTTACTTTGGTGCCATATCTAGTCCTAAAAAATATGTGGGACTAGTCTGAGGATAAATATCCTCCTATCTTGGTTGTGAATTCCCTTGACAAACACATGGCAAAGTGAGGAGGTAGGTCTATGATGAACACTTCCTGAGTGATGGAAACGATTGGACAGGTATGCAAGGTGAGGCTCAGGTCCTTTATCACACCTATAGTGTTGACATTCATTCCATCTAGCTGGAGCACACCCTTTGTTAGGGGCTGGTACCTCAATCCCGGTTGGTCTATGATCTGTTTTGGCATAACAGAACTACTTGCACCACTATCTACCATGCAATTGTGCACTAGCTTATCTCCTATTATTAACGAAACATAGAATGGAAGCGGTTTGACAGTCTTTCTTGGTTGTTTGCTGCTGTCCTGGGGTGAATTAGTAAGGACAACCCTATTTGGGTCAACAGTAGCATCACTTGACAATTTTAAACCAGACAAAGTAGACTGCAATATGTCCTTTTGACCTGGGATCGCTAATGAATCCCACATAGACATTGTCACATTTGTCTTCTTCGTATTCTCAATAATATTGAAAGGTGGAATGGCACTCACCTTCTGATGTGGCCTGGCAGCAGTAATATCAGCCTGTAAATGAGGCTGCTCTTTGGTAGCTACTTGAGTATTCCTTTGTAACACATGGGGAAACTGGGACGTAGACGGATCATCAGGTCCTCTTTCTTTGCTTGTTGCCTGATCCATTTCATAACTCCTTCTTTTGGCTCTCATGTTCACAGTGACTAGAGTGTCATCTCTATTCATGCCACAAAACTCATTTTCCTGCCAATTTATGAAGGCAGTATCATGCTGAGGCTATCCTATCTACTGCACAGCCCCCTCATTAGATATACTTGGCCGCGAAACTGCAACATTCTGCACTGTTAGTGCTTGATTTATTGTTCCATTTGGACATGTTGCTTGACTGTACGACTGATTACTTGGAGAGCACCATTCATATTTAGTGGCTAGGTTGTTTTGAACAAGGACGATGTCACCAACAACATTGGCAGGCATAGGATTGTAAGGCTGGAAAGGCCTCTGGTTCATGTTCTGCCTAGCTCCCTGGTAATTATTCTGGTAGGGTGGCCTATTAGCTTGGTAGGGTTGGTTCTATCCCTGGATATGTGGCTGATAAGGCTACCTATTCTGGAACTATTGCTTTTTTATATTAGTCAACTCATTACCAAAAGATTGCAACAACCCTTTGATCTCTTGCAACTCAGAAGACTAATTTTGAGCAATGCCTTCTGACCTATTTGGCTGTACATTAGCTGCTGGAAATGCTGGTGTGGCAGGTATAATAGCTATCGGAGGTACATATGTTGGGAATGGTGACTGAATTGTGGGGAAAATTAGCAAAGGAGGTCTAGGAACAATCTTACCAGCTTGAATGAGGTTGTTTTCAGCCCTAATGGCTATGGAATAAGCCTGTGGTAAGGAAAATCCTCCCATGGATTGAATGACAGAGATGTCACTATTTAATGCTCTCAAAAAATATAGGAATGCATGGTCAGCTATAGGCCTTACCGTTGGTGGGATTCTATCCCACATCTTTTGGAAATAGTGGTTGAAGTCTAACATGACCTCGTGAGGGGCTCTTTTGATTGTAGACAATTGCTCCACTAGCGATAGATGGTCTGATTTGTCCTTGAAGAAACTAGACAATTCCTCTCCCAAGCAATCCCAAGAATCTATGGAATTTACAGGCAGACTTCTAAACCACTACAGAGCCTTCCCTTTCAGGGAGGCTGCTAATAGCCTAATTGCTACATTTTCTTCTGTCACATGATGGACAGCACACAGGTTTGCAATGTCCTTGATATGCTTAGCTGGAGTGGTCTGATCTTCACCATGAAAGAATGGTAAACTCCTCAGGGCAGTGACAGGGATATCATCATGCTGAGCTAGATTCAGCAGGCTGCCTTGGTTGAAAGTGACAAAGGGCTGATTTCTGGCTGCAGGGATCATTGTGACTGAGGTCCTTGAGGTAGTATGAGCTCCAACTATACGGGGAGTTGACTTGGCTCTCCTAGACTGGGCACAAGTCCTCTTATGCTTCTCAGCTGCTACCCCTCCTCTCCTAGGTGGGGATAATTGTAGATACTCGAAAGGTGAAGAGCTGCTTCTAGTAGGTATTCTTCCCATAAGTAGAAATACACTGATTCTGCTAAACCAAAGTTGGAGTCACCAGATGTGCAAGTTTCAACCTCTTACAGGTCTGGGTATCACTGGCTGCACATCAAAACCAGTAATCAAATGTAGTACTCGAACTGTTATTCTCAATTCTGGTCCCACCAGGCGTGCTAGAAACTATTATCACCCAGATTTGCACCCTTTGCTAGTAGTTGTGAGACTTCAGCAATCTAGGGTAACATGGGAATGATTTCGAAGTGTGGGACCTTGCGAAATGAGATCAAACCTTCAGAGAAGGTTGGCTTCCTCTTTCTAAGCCTAATACTTAGAGTAGTGCAACTAAACCTAGTGCTAATATTCTACAGGGGGAAAGGGTTAAAAAGGAAACTGAAAGGGAAAGGGGGGTGATGAACCAGATTTAGTGAGCGATGGTGGTCATGGTATGGACACAATAATGATTTTTTCAATGTGGAGGGGAAATCACGTAGGGTTATGATTGGTTGAGGCTTTGGTATGAAAATCAAACCTGCAAAGGAGCTGTTTTACTCATAGAGCAGATTACAACTTCAATTAAAACATAGAAATCCAAACATAAGAGGGGCAAGAAGTCAACATCTATTAATCATGAAAGTCCATAAAACTATTACAATACAAAAATATTTCATAGTAGGGGTATACCAACATAGCTAACTACATTCATTGGTGGATAAAAGGAAGACAACAGAGGCCAGATTCAGGCACAGTGAGTCACATTCCCATACCCTTTCAATTACACTAAGAGGTCTGACTACAAAAAAAATGGCAGCATAACAGCCCCAAAAATCAACCATCCTCCTTTTGCAAAAGAGTTTACATTATCTTTTATAGGTTAGACTCCTACCAGAAGAGCATGGAGTCTCAGATTTACAGAACCTAGGCCATAAATGCCAGAACCAGGGGTGCATGGGCAGAGGTATGGCAAAGGGACATGGGCCATGTCGCTACCAGGCCAAAATCGTGAAAAAACTACAGCCAGGACACAAAAGGGGATAGGACGTGGAGAAGTAACCTCCAAAGTCACCGTCCAACACGTAAGAAAATGGTCTTGAAGGACAAAAAACCTATACACCATGAATACACCTGCAGAACTCACCAACCGGAGCCACCGTGAGGAGAAAAAAACCCCCAACGCTTCAAGATGGCTGCTGAAACATCCAATCGGCCAAAATATCCAAAGCCAGATCTAAAAAATGAAAACCAAGAAATTCCCTCAAAAACCCTGCCAAATGAAAGAGGAGGCAAAAACATGCACTTTTGCCTCTTACAGTATGTCAAAATTCACCAGGATGGAGGAGATACGAGCAATCAAAGCTTTGGTCAACTGCCTGTATATATCACTTTGCATCTATGTATATATCAGCCTTTGAAAATACCTCTGATCTGCCTTTGCATGTATAAAAAGCTTTGCATATATCTCTATTTTTGGTGCATAAAAGGCCTCTACAGTTGCTTCAGAATATGCATTTGAAAATGCCTCTTAAATCATCTTTGTATGTGCAAGAGCCCCTGTATATGCATTCACCACCGCCACGTGGCACCCTCTGATTCACCATTGAGTTGGGCTGAGAAGCAGCGCTAAAACTGTATCTCCTCTTGTATATCGCATTATATATAGAAGCATATAATCGCATGTACACATACAAGCTGCGGACTTGAAACTGTAATAGCTGTATTTAATCTTTTCATGAAATCCGGCTTGTATATAGATATGTATATTTGGTTGTATGTGTAGACATACATCTGTAAATATGCAAGTGGTGGGCCCCGGGCCTTGTCTTTCTCTTTGTATCCTCTGCTTGTATATCGCCGATATACAAAAGTCCCTTGTATCTTGTGGGCCCCACCTCTTGCACATATTCAACCTTTGGATATTTCTTTGCATGTATATTTGGTATCTGTCCCTTTGTATGTTGAAACATACAATCGCCTCTTATACAAGGCGGACTCGAAAATGACATAGAACAAAATGAAACCTCTATTCGGGTCCGGGTTGTATATTTTGCTTGTATATCGGCCTTGTATGTTGAACATACAACCCAATATACAAGCCACTGTAGCGCTTTCACTTGTATGTAGAACACATGCAATCCTCCTTGTATATGTGTGGGCCCCACCTCTTGTACATTCGGCCATATACAAATGCCTTTGTATGTTTACTTATATATCTGAATATACAAGCACAACATACAAATCCCAACATGTAAGCGGGAATCTTTGACGAAATATACCTGTAATGTATACTTTTCATTGTATATAGTAACTTGTATGTGCGAACATACAAAGCAATATACAAGCCCCTTGATATGCAAGCGCAGAATATTCTAGGGAATCTTCAATGTATATTCACCTTGAATATGCATTTCCTCCTTCATGTGACCTGATATACAAACTGGGAATATTCTGAGAAACTGCAATAGATTCCCCCCTTGTATATGCATTTCCTTGGCCCGATATGCATGTACAAAATGCATACAACTTACTTTTTTCATCATTTTGTAAGGCCGATAGAGATTTGCAAGCCCGCCAAATGCACATTTAAACTGTATGTTGACCAAAACTTTTTAAAGGTAAGGTTTTTTTAGGCAAGGTTTTTTGGGAAATTTGGCACTTTAAGCTTTATAGAAACATTTCCAAAGGATTTTCAAGGAAATACTAGGTTAACCATTTGACTCTAGGCAGAGGAAAAATGGGATAACAATAATCCCAATGATATTCCCTTGAATTACTGTGAAACCATGAGGGAGTTTTAATTCTTAAGTTGATAGAAACCAATCACAATAACTTCTTTAAGAGGATTTAATCTTTTCAGCAAGAACCAATCAAAGTCAATTATTAGAAAGGAACTTTAATTCACATCAACCAGAAACCACTCAAAGAACTTCACACAGTGACAACAAATGTGTTCTGACAAATATAGATGTGAATAGTTCAACAGAACCACTTTGGAGATAGTACAATAACATATAATCATAAAAACTAACACAACTGTTGAACACCAGAAATAAACCACCATATATAAATATTCTGCTCCATAATGCTTTTAATAAATAATCATGTGCAGTATTGTTTTCTTTAGTTCAGACAGAACTGACAATATATATTTTCTTCTTATAATATATATGCAGTCTTCTACTAATCAGAAAAAGATCCTACTAACCATGCCCCCCTTGACCATCATAAGTTTTGATCTTTATATCAATATTAATGAAGAGACATGCCTCTTCATAGTGTCATTTGAGAATTAACAATATTATGAGACTAAACAAACACAATTAAGCCCTACTAAGCCACAAGTAAATCTGAGCAAGATGATTTAAGTATTTCTGGCTCAGGTACATTTCAGTATATTCAATGGCATCCCTAACATCCACCTCCATTGAGACCATCTTCTCCAAATGCAAGAAAGCCTCCTTAGATGCTGAATCTTCTTGTTTCACAATTTCTAAGGCTTCTTTCAAGATTCCCTGACACTCCTTGATCCATTCATCTTTGCTTTTCAAATCTTTGTCATTTTTTAGTAGCATAGGTACACCTATATGCAAAGTTTCCATGCATTCTTTTACTTCATCCTAGAGCCTATCATGATATTTCTTATGCTTCTTAATAAGATTGTCAGCATTGGATGTGCTTGCACTATCAGAGGCTTGTTTGCCCTCTATCTCTTGTAACTTATCTCTTACCCTATTATCTAATCTCTCATGTTTCTAAATGACCTTTTGATTCTTAGAACAAATGTCCCATAATTTATACATCCATTTCATCATATGATCATGCATGTTCTATAGGACTGTAGTGAGTGTATCTATTCTGACCCATGTCATTTGATTTTTTGAAGGTGATTGGGCTTGTTGTGAGCTCTCTACCTGTGAAATCATTTTGAGAGGAACTGCATCCTTTAAAAAATCATTTTCCTTTTTTAGTCTCTCCCAACTCATCTTGTAGGTATCCCTCTCCTTTATCAACAACTAAATCTAAGCTTTATTTAGCTTTGCTACATTTACTCCAAGCTCTACTATGACAATTAGATTAGTTTCTCTAGCTCTCAATGTCATAACATGACCGAAAGCTTTCTTAGTATCAATGATTGCAAGCTTCTTATTTGGGGGATACAGAGCCCATATCATGAGAGAATTCTCATCTGGATTGTATTTTGTTCCTGTATATAGTTCAGCAACCCCTTCAGAACTAAGCTTGTGTTTTGTGTCATCACTATGCAAAAAACTATCAAAAACAAGTGTTGATTTCAGATCAAGTCCTAGGAATATTATTACACCATATTCTCTAAGTAGCTCTCTGCCTTTCTCAGGAGTCATATCTTCTATCTCCTTTTCAACCTTAATTTTAAAAGCATTCATCAATTGTGCTTGGTTATTTGGTGTAACATCTAGGACTGATTCTCTAATAGCCTTTCCCTTGTGTCTGTGCAGAAAAGATCTAAACTTAGGAGTATGAATGAATTGGTCATCTGAAATAAAATATCTGTATGCAACCTATCTAACATCATCATCCCCTATTTCTTCAATTTCTAATTCTCTTTTTGGGGGCTAATATGGTTCAATTCTACATTTTGAAATTGTATTAGGTAGGCCATGGGTTTCAACGGCTATAGATCCTTCACTGTTAGAGGATCAAACTTCAATTTCTTGTGTTTTTCTTCTCCTTTCCCTTACTTCTTGATTATACTTATCAATGGTTGTTTCAGCCTCTGTTTCTTCCAAATTTTTTATCACATCATCATGAGGGAATGGTACATGACCATATCCTCCTAGTTTTTGCTTCTTTTTAGCATAATCAATAAAGCCCTCCGGGTCAAAATTCTTTCTTTATATCCCTTTCCCAAGATTAAAATGAGATAATTTATCAAGAATAAGATCATAACCTTCTTTAGCCAACATAGTGAAGTCACCAAAACATAAGGTGCTCGGCATAAAGGATTGTTTATCATATGCACTGAGATGCATCACATTTGAGTAATCAAGTTGTCTAACTATTTCCAACTATGCCACCCTATCTAGTATAGTTTTTGGTAATAAAAAAAGGGTACCCTCAAACCCATACACTCTGATCATTGTGGAATCACATAAACTATACCAATCCCCCCAATTGTGGTTCACAATAGGTGGCCCATCAAAATCTTTGGGTCTCAAAAACCTTTTAATTTCCTTAGACAAAGCATAATTGCATGGGTAGCCATAACATCTGTATAGGGTTTTCACAAAGAATTCTTCAAAATAAACATAACTAGAATTTCTAAACCTACTGTCCCAAATAGAGGTCCATAACTGTGGAGGCAAAGGCTGACCATTTTTATCAATTTGTGAAATTTTTAGCTACTCTGGCTATAAATTTAATCCTTGTCCAAAATACAAAACCATATACATGAGAATAGAATAGTGTTTGAAGCTGACTATGGGGGAACTATTTTTTATGGTTCTCAGACCTGAATCTATTTCCTTAAAAATAAAAGCAGCATAATCAAATGTCCTAGCTTGATGGCACTGGATATCTACAAAGATAACCATGGGCACTATAGACATAAACTCTAGAACTTCAGTCCCCAACACCTATCCCACTGAGTAATATGTGTATCTCAAGTAAGGTTTGAACAAATCTACATGAAACGGTGGTTCGTCCCCTTCTTCAAATGGCACCAAACTCCCTTCATTTCATGGCCTATGTAATGGTAGTCTCCAGCCCTTATATGTTGTATCTAATTTGAAATATTCCTTTTCAAGGGCTTCATGCACAATTGGGGTGTTGTATGTGTCATTTAAGTCAAAAACATCATAGATTACATTTTTGGAAACATGAAATAGGGGCTTTCCTTGTAGATCACATATGGCTTTTTGGTCAAGGTCATAATGGTATGCCAGTAGTTTCAAAAGATTGATATTGACAAAAACATCTATAACTATCAATCTCCACAAATTGAGTTGCCAGGTGATGCAGAGTGGCACAAGGGAAACACAACACACAAAAGTTTACTCTATTGTCCTTTGCCCACTCTGCATCAGGTGGTATCAGAGCCATCAAAGAGATGGGAGATAGAGGAGAAGAGGAGGAAATTCCTTCAAAGGTGACTAATGCCGAATTGGCAAAGATAGTGAGAGAGCAAGCAACCAAGAACAAAAGGATGGAGGCTGAGATAGAAAAGTTGAAAGACAAAGACAAGAAGAAGAAGCCAGAGGTCATCTTGGATTCAGATGAAGAGGATCAAGATGAGGAAGAAGACGTGCCTATGGAAGGGCCACAAGGAGGCATGTCAAAGAGACAATTCCTAGATGCACTTGGAAAGTTGAGTAGGAAGGACACTAAGGCAGACTTACCTATGTTTCCTGGTAAGATGAATCCAGAGGAGTGCCTTGATTGGATTGAGGCAATGGAGAAATATTTTGAATGTGAAGAAGTGGCAGAAAATCAGAAAGTAAGGATTGCCAAATCAAGAATGAAAGGGCCAGCCTTGAGTTGGTGGAATTTTATTCAAAATGAAAGGATAGAAGATGATAGGAATCCTATCTCTACATGGAGGAAGATGGTACTTGAAATCAAGAAGCAATTTGTCCTTGAGGATTATGAGGTCAACTTGAACAAGAAGTTGCACAACTTGAGACAAAAGGACATGGACATGAGCACCTACACAGAGGAGTTTCACAAGATGACATTGAAAGCCAAGATGCCGAAGAATGAAAAATAGAAGCTTGCAAGGTATCTTAATGGCCTCAAGTTCTCCATTCAAGATGAATTAACTCTCTTTAACCCATAGATAGTCCATAAGTGTTTTCAAATGGTGTTGAGAATTGAGGATAAACAAAGAAGAAAAGGTGATTCATATAGCAGAAGTAGAGGCAAAGGAAATCAGAACTTTAGGGGTAGGGGCAGATTTCAAAACAAAGATAATTTCTCTAGATTCCAAGGTGGCGGATCACAAGAAGGTAGCCAAGGGCAGACTGATAAAAACAGTGCTAATAAGGGTTAGTTTAGGGGTAGAGGTAATGGCAGAGGAAGAAGTGGGGGCAGAGGTCCCAATGTGTTTACTGGAAGGTGTTTCTCTTGCAATCAGATTGGACATCAGTCCTTTAGGTGCCCGGAGAAGATGGGAAACATTGCTGCAAATTAGAAAGAAAGAAGAGTACAACTCCTTCAAGAAGAGGACTGTCAAAGCACCACAAGTTACCAAATAGCCTCTTCCAAGTCTACAGCACCTGAGAGTGGAGAATGCATCATGTTTAATAGATCCCTCATCATGCCAGCCACCAAGGAGCAGCCCCAAAGAAACAACTTGTTCAGAACCACTTGCAAGGTGAAAGGAAAAGTTTGCAAGGTAATAGTAGATTTAGGTTCTTCTAAAAATTTGGCTTCTAATGAAATGGTGACTAAGTTAGGATTGGAAAGAATGCCTCATCCTAACACCTATAGAGTCTTTTGGCTAACCAAGGAACAACAAATTGTGGTGAAAGAGCAATGTTGGGTTGAATTCAAGATAGGTGAATATCATGATAAGGTTCTTTGTGAGATAGTGGATATGGTGTTGATAACTGAGAGGGGGGGGTGAATCAGTTATCCTAATTATTTCTTCTTTTGAACTTTCTTATTAATCAATGCAGCATTGAATCAAACAAACAAACATTACCATGAAATGAAAAACATATGACACAGTATTTTTGACGTGGAAACCCTGTTAAGGGAGAAAACCACGGGGTGATTAACCCAAAGATTATTCTCTGTTAGAAGAATAAGGAATTACAAAATGGCACTTGCCAATTAGGGCTCACTGCCCGAGCACACTGCTCACAAAGAGGCCCACTGCCTACAAGGAGACACACTGTCTACAAAGTGATAAGAATCACAGTCTTGAACTGATTGGAAGCATCTACATATGCTGGAGTTCAGTTCCGGTTAGGCTCAGTACACTGATCTGCTGCACTTCATCTTTCCTCTGTTCTTTATTCTGCTATCCTTTCACATACCGGATCTTTCTTACTACTTCTGCTCTGTTCTGCACTTATTCACATATACCTTCACACAATACCTATCTTCACAACTAAATCCATCCTCTATATATATCCGCACAAGTAATTTCATCACCTTTCTAGTTGGCATCCGGAACAGTCTAGTTTCTTACAAACTCTGTTATGTCGGCTGAATCCTTGCTCACCAAGCAATGTGGATCAAGCATATACTTGTAGATATCATTAATCATGTCATCCAAACATGATTCATGCCTTCACAACCTTTACCATCAACAGTAACACATCCAGAAAATAGTCTGATACTCTGTCAGTCAGTTCTTCCTCTGTTCTCACTGTCTCTCAGGAATCCGGTACTCAACTATTCATATCTTTTTCTTTGTTCATCACCGGAGGCTAAATCCTTGGAATATACTACTCAAGGTAGTCCTCTTGACTTCCCCAAATCCGCACTGCACCAAGACACTTCCTCTGAGAGATCCGGACCAATCTATCGGACCTTGCCACATGCTCTATTCTTGTTCACCGGACCACAACAATCTTCATTCTGACTTCCGGTAGAGACACACCATGACTTGCGGATATGTGGGATGACCTTTGTTGCCATCAATGACAACAACCATGAATCCATATAGTGTCTCTTGCTAACAATCTCCCCCTTTGGCATTGATGGCAACACTTAGTGAAAAATGACTAAGTGTTTACACTATGCTCCCCCTTTGCTAATGCTCTGTCTTTATATACAATTTCTGGAACTCCCCTTTAGTTGGATTCCTCATTTTTCACTGCTCCTCACTCCCCCTTTGACATCAATGGCAAAGGGTAGGGTCCGCACACCAAAATTTTCAAAAATTTTCTATACATAGCCGCATATTTACATACTCACATATACTGAAGAATGTCTGCAAAAGATGTCTTCAGTTGGATCAGTTCTGTAGCCCAACTTTGCTTCATTCTATCCAAAATTAAAATGTGACCACTCAATAAAAATGCAAAAGCTTCTGCCCTCTTGAGATCTGTCGAATCATTTGTTTGGGCGGTGGTCTGAGCATCACTGATGGCCTCATGCATAGTTTCTAACTTAGGGATTATAATCCTTCTAAGTTCTCCCATCCGGTTAGTAATATTCTTCCTTTCCTTCTCAAAGTTCTTTATTGCATTTGTGATTGCAATAGTTTGACATTCTTGATTTACTATGGAAGAGAGAGGATCAAAACTTTGAGACAAACTGTGTAGTTTGTCCTGTTCCGCTTTTATTTTCTTATCTATTTCAACTGTTGCCTTTGACCAGGAGATACAAAATTTGTAAATATCACCGCCATCCTTAAGAGCATTTTCTAAGCTCTTTATTCCAATACTCATATTTCTCCTATCGTTAGAGATTAATCCTAATACTTCTAAAAATCTTTTATCCAAAAATTCCTTCCGGACCTTTTCTTCAGCTGATTTTTCTAGAGAATCAAAATGTGTATCAACACTGCTGACTAAGGTTTTTAGATTACCGGAAGAGGAGGCTGCCGGATCTATCTGGACCGATGGCATAATCTTCTCAAGCACTCCGGAGGCAGCCTCTATCAACTTACAGTCTTCCATATGAGACTTTAGGAGCTTTTCATTTGCCTTAGCATTTGCAAATGAGGCTATCTTCATTGTCTGCACCAGAGAGAGGGAATCAAAGTTGAATGGGCCTTGTAGTAGCTCCGGTTCATTGATCTCTATTGTTTCTTTGCTCAAAAATTGTTGAACAGTTTGTGCAGTGTCTCTTGCCGGAGACAGATGTTTCTTTTCTTCTGCAGTCTTGGAACTGTCCTTTGGGATTTTCTCTCCTTCCACATTCTTACCACTATCAGTCATGGTCTTCTCTGATGGAGTCTTCTCTTTCTCTGCACCCTTGGTACTATCAACCTCTTTATCTTTCACCACTGCTTCCTTCTCCTGTAATTTCTCTTCTTCTTTGGATCCAGAGACTATAGGGGAAACCGGAGGAGAGATGCTAGACTGTTCATAGGCCACTTCTTCTAGAGCAGAGGGTTCCAAGTCCACAGCTATTTCTGCACCTAAGTCCTCTACAACAGGAAGATTGAACCTTTTGAAAGCCTTCTGGAGGATCTCTTCTGTCTCTTTGGCCACCTTGTCAGTCTCACCAAGCATGAGTTGATTCATCCTGGCTTTACTTCTGAACTCATCTTTGCAGTCTTTGAATATTATGTTCATTGTCTTGGGATCAATTTGAGGATATAGCTGAATAGCTATCTGCTCCCGGATCTCAAGATCTTTTGCATGAGCATTATTCTTTCTTATTTCTAATTCCTTTTCTAGGCTTTTAGGAATTTCATAAATAATCTCAATAAAAGCTTTATTGTAGATGTTCAAGTACCTTATTATGGCTTCTTGCAAGATCTTTTGATCTGCCTCATTGTAGTCATCATAGAATTCAGCCACCGGTTGAAGGTTCCCATCCACAGTGACTGATTTGACTACACTGTCTAGAGACAGGGTGGGCTTTTCAGAAAATTCTTCTGTCATTTCTTCCTTGTCTCGGCCAGAAGAGGGTTTACCGGATCCTTTCTTTTTCTGTTTCTTTATTTCTTTCACTCCTTCATCTGACTTGGTTTCTTCTTCATCCTTTTGGCTTTGATAAGCTCTTAAGGCTTTTGCCTTGGATCTTACCGGATCCCTGGACTTCCGGTTTTGAGCTTTTGGTTTTGATAGGTGTGGATCCTTTAGATGATCTGGTTTGGGTTGAGGATTCCACCGGAGCACTCTTCTTGCTTTTCTTTTCTGCCTCTTTCTTTTCTTCCTCAGATTTTCTCTTCTTTTCCTGGCTGGCATCAAGTGCCTCTTTTGAGATGCCTAGGCCTTGAGCAATGTGCTCTACTTCTTTTCTCACCTTTCTCTTTATCTCAAGTTCCCTGAGTTCTACATGTATCTTTACACTCAGCTCCTCAAAGGTTCCAAACCTTTCTGCCTTAAGATCTTTGGGCTGACTTAGCATGTGTTGAACATGCAGCTCCACTATCTATTCATCCACTTCATACCCCATGGGCATGATCCAGACAGTCCTTGGCTCCACTGCCTCCATTAGGCACTGATCAGTGTCCACCATAAAGCACACTGAGTCTTTGTATTTTTCAACAAGAGACTGGGGAATTCTCTCTCTTGCTTGCATCATGCTTTGGAAGTTTTTGAAGTATCCCCATAGGGCTGTATTTCTTGCTTTGGCATCCCCAAGCCCATGTAGATAGTCTCTTATCTGGACTGCAACAGGTTTGTCATTCTGCCATGCCCATCCACTTGATCCGGGCAGCTCATTCATGAAGTAGAAGAATAGACATAATATAAGAGTACCATACTTAAAGGAATTCTTCTTGTCCTTCTTGATTTTTTGTATATTTTCCATTAATTGGCCTAAGAGTAGTTCGCAGAGATCATATTCTGCATTCTTCCTTAGCATTTCATAGGCAGTATATACTGTAGTTCCGGATACAGAATTCTCCCTGCTGGAGTGATAGATCTTGTATCCTATTATCATGGATGCATACTTGATATCCGGATCCAAAATATCTTCAATGGTCATCGCCCTCTTATCAAATTTTGATCCGGTGGCCTTAGTTACAATGTTGTTCTTGACAGATTTGAGGATAGGTATCCCACCGGAAGAGTATAGACTAGTTACTGCTCTAATTGCCTCTTTTGTGATCTTGCAGGGTCTATCCAGCCATAGGAAGTTGTCATGCATCCTGCTCAGTACATACCGGACCCATTCATCTTCTTCAAAGCAGGGGAAATGAATGAATTGATCAAATTGTTTCTTCTGGATACCCTTATACTCTGGTTTAAGCTCAAAAGCATTGTCTATCAGTTGTTTGTGATAGAGATCTCTCAATTTGAATTCCCTGAATTCCTCAATGCTTGCATGTATGTAAACCCTAATGTCTTCTGTGTGTAAAACTCTGTGAGGAACACTGGAAAATGCTCCTAAGGGATCTACCTCCAATGACTTGTATGGATGTTTCTTAAATTCAGGTCGGGGTCTATCTGAGATTTTTACTATATTTGGAGTAGCCATTTCTTCAAAAGATTTGTAGCAAGATATCGAAAGTGGAAAATACCTTTTGCGTCTTCGGTTGCATGGAGTAGCTGGATTGATTTCTGTATGTAATGACTTCGGCAGGAGATCTTCGGTGATCTTGATGAATTTTGTTTCAGAGCTCCGCTTTTCTCTTCTTCTTGGATGTGGAATGATCAAATGATTGTTAAGAAATCCCTTATATCATTTTGCAAACCCTAATATCTGTTTGCAATAAATGCTTCACCTATATTATTCTGGTTTGCCTTGTCCGGATAGCTTGGAGTATCCTGGATCAGTCCTGATCTATGAACATCATGCGGATCTTTCAATCATGAATAAATCAAGATGACACATTACAAGAACATCCCAAACATTCTGTCCAGTCCGCAGAGTAAAATAATGTACTTCCGGATCCCTCCGGACCCTTTTGTAGTCCTCTGTCATTCCGGAGCATCTCCTGGAACAGGTCTTTACTTGATCGATCACAACTTCTTTATATCTTCATGCGGACCTCTGAAATCTTGTCTGGATCATCTCAGGACTGGTATCTTCAAACCCTTTACTCTGTATCTTGTGTCACATCCAGCACCACTTGATTGGCTGGGGGAATAGGATTTTCTTTGAGTCTCCCCCTGAGCCAGAGCTCACTTTTTAATTTCTGGAAGAAATGTCAGCACCAGAGTCTGGTGCGGATCTAACCTCTACATTCTCTGAACTTTTCTTCACCCAAATCTTGCTCATCTGATTCCTAACTTCATCCGCATTCATCTTTTGTTTACCTTTGTCTTGATTCTGATTATACACCGGACCTCTTTTGTCCTGATTCTTGCTTCTGCAGACTTTAGCATTATGACCGGACCTATTACAGATTTGGCAAATAACATTTCTTTGCATATTTGACTGATAACCTCTTGATCTGCATTGATTAGCCATATGACCTACTCTATTGCATGTAAAGCATCTACCTTTGAATGATTTGTTTACTTGCATATTTCTGCATTCATATGATTTGTGTCCATACCTTTTGCAGTTAAAGCACTGTCCGGAGAAGGATGAATTAATCTGATTCATTCTCTTTCTGCACTGATTAGCTTTGTGACCAAAGTGGTTGCAGCTGTGGCAGTATCCATTGAAAGATGGATATCTTTGAGCATTGGGCTGTCTTACCGGAGGTCTTCTAGGCCTATTCCTTGGATTTTCTGATCCAAAATTCTTTTGACCGGATCCGGAGCTTTCTCCTTTCTCATATCCCAAACCATACTTGTTATCTGTCCTCTTTTGACTTCCAAGAAGTACTTCAAGTTGGGCAGAACTTATCTTGAATTTTTCTTTATATTCATTTGCTGTTTGAAGATCTCTTTTGAGAGAGGCAATTTGATCCTCAAGTTTTTCTTCATTATCTTTGGCATCTTCAAGATCAGATTCAAGATGTCTGATAATCCTGTCCATCTGGTGGCATTCTTCTAATTTTTCTTTAAGAGATTGTCTTAGATTGTCTTCAGCTTTTCTTTTTTCTTCAATCTCTTGAGTAAACTTTATAGTTCCTGATTCCATTTCATGTCTTAACATAATGACTTCTTATGATAACTTTTCACATAACTTGGTTTGCTCAGTCAATTCTTCATTTGTATTGCTTTCTTCACTTTGTCTTGCCAATTGTTGGAGCAGCTCCTTTCTCTTTTTCATAGAGAGACTTAATTTGTCTTTTAATTCTCTCATGAATTCATCAGCCTGTTTGAGTCTTTCCTTTAATTCATTGACTTCAGAATTTGACTATTCAAGATCCTCAAGGGCAGTCTTGAGTTGCTCCCTTAAACCATATGCATCCATTTGAACTCCCAGATCTTCCTCAAGCTGTTAGGCTCTATTAGGAGGAACTTAGCTCTGATACCAATTGTTGATAACTGAGAGGGGGGGGTGAATCAGTTATCCTAATTATTTCTTCTTTTAAACTTTCTTATTAATCAATGCAGCATTGAATCAAACAAACAAACATTACCATGAAATGAAAAACATATGACACAGTATTTTTGACATGGAAACCCTATTAAGGGAGAAAACCACGGGGTGATTAACCCAAAGATTATTCTCTGTTAGAAGAATAAGGAATTACAAAATGGCACTTGCCAATTAGGGCTCACTGCCCGAGCACACTGCTCACAAAGAGGCCCACTGCCTACAAGGAGACACACTGTCTACAAAGTGATAAGAATCACAGTCTTGAACTGATTGGAAGCATCTACATATGCTGGAGTTTAGTTCCAGTTAGGCTCAGTACACTGATCTGCTGCACTTCATCTTTCCTCTGTTCTTTATTCTGCTATCCTTTCACATACCGGATCTTTCTTACTACTTCTGCTCTATTCTGTACTTATTCGCATATACCTTCACACAATACCTATCTTCACAACTAAATCCATCCTCTATATATATCCGTACAAGTAATTTCATCACCTTTCTAGTCGGCATCTGGAACAGTCTAGTTTCTTACAAACTATGTTCTGTCGGCTGAATCCTTGCTCATCAAGCAATGCGGATCAAGCATATACTTGTAGATATCATTAATCATGTCGGCCAAACATGATTCATGCCTTCACAACCTTTACCATCAATAGTAACACATCCAGAAAATAGTCTGATACTCTGTCAGTCAGTTCTTCCTCTGTTCTCACTGTCTCTCAGGAATCCAGTACTCAACTATTCATATCTTTTCTTTGTTCATCACCGGAGGCTAAATCCTTGGAATATACTACTCAAGGTAGTCCTCTTGACTTCCCCAAATCCGCACTACACCAAGACACTTCCTCTGAGAGATCCGGACCAATCTGTCGGACCTTGCCACATGCTCTATTCTTGTTCACCGGACCACAACAATCTTCATTCTAACTTCCAGTAGAGACACACCATGACTTGCGGATATGTGGGATGACCTTTGTTGCCATCAATGACAACAACCATGAATCCATATAGTGTCTCTTGCCAACATATGGATGCATGCCACCTTCTTCTTGGAAGGCCTTGGCAACATGACACAAGTGCCCAACATGATGGTAAGAACAATGTGATTCATTTGTCCAAGAATGGTGAAAAGTTTACAATGACTCCTTTGATTGATGATTGCAAAGAGAAAGTCATTTCTAGTTCAGTTATGTTGGTAGGTGAAAAAGAGTTTTTGGCTAACCTCAAGGAAGAGAAAGTGCCATGTTTTGCAGTAGTCATCAAGCCCAAGGATGTGAATCCCAAGAAGATCAAAGTGCAGCAACCTCTTAGGAGGATTGGACCAAAGTAAGTGGAAGAACTATTGGAGAAGTTTTAGGATGTGATAGTCGATGAAGGCAAGGATGCCCTTCCACCAAAGAGGGAGATTAGTCATTGCATTGATCTCATCCCTGGATCCACCCTACCAAACCAAGCAGCCTACAAGTTGACTCCAGAGCAAAATGCTGAAGTGGTAAAACAAATCCAAGACTTGTTGGATAGAGGACTTATTAGGAGGAGTATTAGCCCGTGTGCAGTACCTGCAGTGCTTGCACCCAAGAAGGAAGGAACATGGAGACTATGCACTGATTCCAGGGCCATCAACAAGATTACTATTAGGTATAGATTTCCAATGCCTAGAATAGAAGATTTACTAGATTGCTTGGGTAGGGCTAAGTATTTTACCAAGATAGATATAAAAAGTGGTTATCACCAAATCAGGATAAGGGAGGGGGATGAGTGGAAAACCGCCTTCAAAACCAATGAAGGACTATTTGAATGGGTTGTCATGCCTTTTGGCTTGTCAAATGCACCAAGCACCTTCATGAGATTGATGAATGAAGTGCTAAAACCTTTCCTTAACAAGTTTATTGTTGTATATTTGGATGATATACTAATTTTTAGTGACAGCAAGGAAGACCACATAAGGCATATCCATCAAGTGCTCAGGAAGCTTCAAGAGGAGAAGTTGAGAATCAATCTTGACAAATGTGTCTTCCTACAAGAAGAGTTGATATTTTTGGGGTTTGTCATCTCCAACGGCAGCCTAAAAATGGATCCA
Organism: Cunninghamia lanceolata; assembly: GCA_027924645.1. NCBI lineage: Eukaryota > Viridiplantae > Streptophyta > Pinopsida > Cupressales > Cupressaceae > Cunninghamia > Cunninghamia lanceolata. Next base: position 5,428,027 of record BSBN01000501.1, on the reverse strand, counting down.
AGTAAGGTTACAGCCATTCTTAATTGGCCCACACCTACAACAGCCTCGGAGGTAAGGAGTTTCCATGGTTTATGCAGCTTTTATAGAAAGTTCATTAGAGGGTTTAGTGGCATTTGTGCTCCACTTGTTGACACCATAAAAGGGGGCAAGAAATGTGTGTTTTTATGGACAAATGAGGCCAACCAAGCCTTTGAACTATTAAAGAAAAAAATATCAGAAAAACTGGTCCTTGTTCTTCCTAATTTTGAAAAGGTCTTTGTGGTAGAATGTGATGCAAGTAAGAGGGCTGTTGGGGGAGTCCTAAGTCAAGATGGGAGGCCTATAGCATTCTTTAGTGAGAAGTTAAATGAGGCAAAACAAAACTACTCCACCTATGATCTAGAGTTATATGCCATGGTTCAGTCATTGAGGAAATGGAGACACTACTTATTGCCAAAGGAATTTATAGTTTTTATTGACAACCATGCATTAAGCTTCTTGAACAGGCAGCAAAAGTTGAATCATAGACATGTCAAGTAGATGGAGTACATCCAAGCATACACCTTCTCCATAAAACACAAGAAAGGAGTGGCCAATAAGGTAGCCGATGCCTTAAGCAGGAGAAATCTTGTTGTGCAAACTATTTAGTTAGAAAGTACAGGTATTCATGCCATTAAAGATTAGTATACAGTAGATGAAGACTTCAAAGAGCCATACCTATCTTGCAAGGCCATGACAGGAAGGTATAATACTAATTTTTCTATTTTTTTGTTACAAGATGGATATCTTTTCAAGGGTAGCATGTTGTGTATCCCAAGAGGACCTATTAGAGAGAATACAATAAAGGAAAAGCATTGTGGCAGCATGTCAGGTCACTTTAGTATTGATAAGACCCTAGAATTGGTTAGGAGGTACTATTTTTGGCCAAAATTGCCAACCGATGTAAGGAAGTTTGTTGAATCTTGTCAAATTTGCCAAAGAGAAAAGGGGCATACATCAAATGTAGGTTTATACACTCCTCTACCTATTCCTTCAAAGCCTTGGGATTCCATAAGTATGGACTTTGTACTTGGTTTGCCTAGGACAAAGAATGGACATGACAGCATTTTTGTGGTTGTAGATAGGTTCTCAAAAATGGCTCACTTCAACCCATGTAGAACCACACATGATGCCTCACACATAGCAGGTCTTTTCTTCAAGGAAATAGTCAGGTTACATGGTTTACCTTTGTCCATAATCTCAGACAGAGACCCCAGGTTCATTGGACACTTCTGGAGGACACTGTGGAAGAGACTAGGTACAAATTTGTCCTTATCATCTGCCTATCACCCTCAGTCTGATGGAAAAATAGAGGTGATTAATAGGTCACTTGGCAACCTCCTAAGATGCCTAACCAAGGAGCAGGGTACTAGTTGGGATTCAATTTTGGCTCAGGCAGAGTTCTCATACAATGACATTGTCAATAGAAGCACTGGCCTGTCTCCTTTCCAAATTGTTTATGGCACTCACCCAAGGGGTATTTTGGAACTTAGGGAGGTTAAAGGACTGGAAAACAATAGTGCCTTGGCTAAAGACTTTGTTCACGTCATGAAAGGTGTCCATGAACAAGTACAACAGAAATTGCTGTCCACTTCTTAGAAATATAAACAATTTGCTGACAGAAAAAGAAGGGATTTGCAGTTCAAGGAAGGTGATTTAGTAATGGTTCATCTAAAGAAGGAGAGGCTCCCTGTAGGTAAACACACTAAGCTACTCATGAAGAAGATTGGGCCTTGTGAAGTGCTCAAGAAATGTGGAGAAAATGCCTACAAAATCAGATTTCTGGATGGCATTGCTTTGTCTCCAATTTTTAATGTTTCAGACCTTTATCCCTATAAAGGATCTAATCCTCAGACTATTTTTGAAGAAGATCAAACTGATCAGACACTCCAGGAACTCATTCCTTCAACTCCAAATCAGATTGAGTGCATTTTGGACAAGAGGATTGCAAAACAAACTAGAAGGCACACCTATCATGACTATTTGGTGAAGTGGCTAAACAAACCTCAAGAGGATGCCACTTGGATGAGTAGGGTAGACATTGAGAAGGCAAGTTTCACCTTTAACAGCATTCCAACTCAAGAGACTTGAGTTCTCTTTGACAGTGGGTGTATGGTGCAGGGCACCTAGGAGCACCTTGGTTCCTAAAGTCACTTTGTTTGCATTTTTTTTTTGAAAGTTGTGGTTTTGATTGTAATAAGGCTTTAGCCATGAGTATATGGTCCTTTTGTGTGGTCAAGATGATTGAGGTGACCATATAAACCTCAATCATGCTTAGTCCACTTGGACCCTTGTTATGCCACTTAGCCCTAGAAGGTCTAAGGGTTGGTTTTTGAGTTTTTTTTAATTGTTTGTGTGTTTTATCATGTTTTGGGAGTATGGAGGATGTTTTGATTCCATTGGACAAGAAAAACAAATCGCCATCCTTTGGAAAATGAAAAAAACTCCATAGTGTCAAGTGTTGTCAATGGTGTCAATGACACATTGACCGGTTGTAACTTCATTTTGGTTATTAAAACTATTTGTAGAAGTTGTAAACTGACTTGGATAGGTTGATATGGAGGAAATCTTGCTCCAGTACAGAGGAGGAAGTTTTTGTACGGAATTTGGGCACAAAAATCAAGAAAATTGACTATTTTTTGCTATTTTTCTTGCTGTGTATGGACTGTATGGACTGAAATCTTGGTCTAATGTACTTTTTCTGAAACTAGAGAGAGTCTGGGTTCAAATACAACTAGTTTGAGGTCTTGAAGTGGTCGGAGTCAAAAGTTATTGAATTTTCTTTCAAAACTGGTCTAGAAACCGTGTTTTCTAGGGCAGTCCCACAAATTTGGCCCTAGAATGCATTTCCACTGATGAAATTTCATGCCACTTGGTGAAATGTAGGCTAGGGGTGTATACTGCTTGATTCCAAAAGCATTTTTTGAGAAAATACAGTTTACTATTTTTAATGTGATGCCCTAGGTCAAATATCTCTATGTATTTGACTGAAATTATGCAATTTGATGATGTAAATGACAAAAGTCTGAGAGAGTGAGTGAATGAATGGTGGATTTGTGTTGTTTGGTGATGGTAGAGTCATTCCAAGTTCCTGCCCCTGACCTATGCAGCCAATTTTGAGCACTTTCTTTGTAACCTAGCCTAAATTGATCAATTAGGCCTAGAGACCTAGTAGGCGTTCTGGATTGCTGGAGTAGAGTTGGAGCAGGAGATTTGGAGGTTTATTAGGGTCTCCTGAAGGGTGTTCAATTCCATCATTTTTTTTCCTAGACCTCTGGGATTTTGTCAAGTTTTGTTGAGAAAACCTAGTTTGGAGGGCTAGTAGCCTTACTAGTCAAGGTGTAGGTTGAAGAGTTTTGGGAAGTTGGAGATCAAACCAACTACATAGAAAGTGTTTATTGATCTATCTTAAGGTGTTGGAGAAGCCTTAGGGGTTGGACAATAGTCTGGATATCAAATCCTTCATATGCCTTGTATGTGCCTTTGGTTGGTTGGTTGGTTGAAGGCTAGTTGAAGTGGGTGAGTGGGCAAAGGACAATAGATTAAACCTTTGTGTGTTGTACTTCCCTTGTGCCACTTTGCATCACCAAGGGTTGCAGATAGGTTCCATCCTATATCTCCTATGATAGTAGAAGATAAATAACTCATATCCTTGAATAGGAGTCCATACATTTCCTACGTATTTGTATTTATCTTTGAGTTTTTCCACATTTGGTCTTAATTGTGCAGTTCTTCTGGCCTTGGACCCTGAATCAAGCAACTGGTCTACAAGGTCTTGGTTCAATTTCCTCTTTGGTGTTTTCTCTCCCTTTTCTATGTCAATTTTCTAATTTTTACCCTTGGTTTGGCTCTTCTCAATTGGTTACCTCTTCTTTGTTTTAGAGGAACCTTCCATTTTTGGTGACTATTAGAACTTGACTATTCCAGAGAGAGTTCAAGGACTTACCTGTATATGCTCTATGCAATCTCCTTGGCTCCTGGTGAACTCCTTCTTCTCTGTCTGTAACCCTTGTATTGATCTCAATTGAATTCAATCTGGTTTATAACTCTTATGTTCAATCAGCCATTAATGGCTACCACTTGAATTGAATGCAGGGAGTTCATGACTTTCAAAATGTCAGGGCAATGCTCTTTTATTCATATTGGTGAGACTATCTCATTCTTTTACCGACCTTCATATTGCCTTGGCACCATTTTCATTCATATGTATCTAATTGGTCGTCATGGGTACATCGGTGTCTCCCCGAAGCAGTTTTTAACCTTTTATCATTATTTCAAGAAGATATTTCAATTTTCATCCCAACAACATTTGGTCAAGTTGGATTAATATCCACCCTAGCATCGGTGAGTGTTTCTCTGATGGATAGAGATTAGCTTGTTGTTATCGGCATGATAATCTTCATCGGCAAGAAAATATGCGGGTCTCCTGATGGGTCATGTCTTCCCGATGGTCTTATTTCCTTCATTCAACTTTACTGGAACATATCAGAGCGAGTCTTGCCGAAAATCCTTTTGCTCCTTATGTCAGGGTGACTTTTATGATTAGAGAAGCTTAAGGATTTCATTCTGACTGTATGTGTCACATCGATAGCCTTATCATTATGCATCAGAGAGAGATTGCTTACCTTCATTCCGATAAGTCATTGATCAGTGTGACTTCAAGACTTCGCTCTGATTGTTGTACTCATGCCGATGAGAATGTATCAGTGATATATACCAAATGTCTCCCTGAAACTTTTAACATATGAAATCTTGGTCATTCAGACATTACTCATCTTTCACCGATTATCATATTTTCTTCCAAAAATGAATTTTACGATTCGGTGTGAGTTACATGAGGTCTTGCCAATATGGATGAACTAGTATCAGAATTGAGCTATGGTCATAGAGCTAGGTATTTTCATGGGATCTTTTATGTGTGGACTCTGCTATGGATCTTGTCATGCAAATTTTAGTGGTTGGTCTTGGAAATGAGGGACATTAGTGAATTCTTTAGCAAATGAAAAATGTGAATTTTTTAGTTTCAATAGTGACTTTGCATTATATTTCACCGATGCCCACTTCTTCCATCGACGGATTTCCTTTTCTCAGTCTATCAGCAGGATTCTATATGTAGTTACTTCGATATACCCTAGTTCAGCCGATACTTATCATATTGGTAATGCTTTTCAGTTATCTTGAGCCATCGGTGAAACTTTATCCTTGGTTCCACTGATCCTTATATGTTTCAGCGATGCTTATTGTCCTTGTGGGCTTTTATCGGCATATCAGGGGAACTTGTATATAAGATCCGCCGAAGTCAACATGTTCCAGCTAACTTGAGTTCATCAGCTCATCGGTGAAGTTGTGACATCTATTCCACCGAAGTCTTTATGTTGCGGTGATACAATCTGCTTTTACCAATTTTGTCGGCCTATCGGTGGGACCGTGATGTGGCTTCCACCGACATCTATATGTTATTCCAATAAGTTCACTATGTTTAATTTCATCAATCTATCAGTGGGATGACTCAAAAGTTACTCCGATAGGTCATTGTCATACCGATATAATACTATCTTGTCTCTATCAAACCATCGGTGTAGCATAATGAAAGGTTCCAATGATGAGGCTATTCTAGGCCGATATACCCTTAGCTCATAAGATTTCAAATCTTGTGTAAGTTGTTTGCTTCACGAGTCTAAATCCTTGCTGCTTTTTGGGTCCGTATGAAGGGTTCAAAGTCTTGCTGAAGTGGATGTAATGGTATTTTGGTCAGTTGTAACTAGGGTGATGGTACTAATGGTTATGGGTGGAGCTATGCTATGGATCTTGTCAAACAAATGATGGCTCTCATAATACCAAATTTTGTAATTTAGGGTATAATACTTTATAATACCTTCATGAAATTTTCTATAACCTCCTCTACTTCTTTGTCTTCTTTGTTCTTAAACACATCTTCCCCCAGTATAGGAACATGGGTGTATCCACTAAGGTTTTTCTTTTTCTTACAAGAGTGTATGTACCCTTCAGGGTCATAATTCATTCTTTATGCATACTCCTTTAATTTGAATTCATCCAACAATGAAAGATAATAAGATCATTGGTAGTGGGATGTCAGGTTTTTAGGTACATCAATTATAAATTAAGGTCATATACCGTAGTAATTAACTAATTATACATCATTTGTGAATTTCAATTTTTTTTCATATAGTTGGTTGAGAGTGGGATGCACTACATTTGTACATCACAAACAATCTTGATTGGATGATGGTATGGATTGAACGATGTCAACAATCTGGTCGCGCATTAACATGGGAAGGTGTGGCTTCATTGGTTAAAGAAGCTCATCGTAATGGAGATTCCAATGTTACACCAAGGGAAATTGATTTAGCATATGGTTTAAGAGATAAACAGGTACGTATAAATATATTAATCACCCATATTATTTAATTATTTTCAATTATATTGATGTATATATATGTTGAGTTTTTTTTCTTTGCATACATTTGGCGAAGAATAAATATGTTTATCAACTGATGATGCAATATTTTTTACATGTTTGACATATTGTAGGTGAAACGCCACAAGGCTATGTGGTGCAATGGTCATAAAATTTGAATCAAAAAGTTGGATGACACAAAGAAAACTTGTGATTCTGGGATAACTGTAGTCTTTTAGGTGACTAATGTTTCATCTAGAAGTGACATACATCTAGAAGTCTCATAAAATCGATACTATGGGATTTTGGATGATATACTTGAGTGTGACTTTAAGTCCTTCAAATTAGTTCTGAGCCCTATGTTCATCCAAGCCAATGTGAGCAGGTATTTTACTCAGAGGTTCTAGGTAAATTGGGTTGGTGATTTGTTGTTAGACATGATCTAAGAGGAAGGCTGGTAAAGTATAATGTGGTGGAAGAAGAAGATACCGAAGAACTAGAAGATGATGTAGATGATGATCAGGATCAACAGTTAGTTGATGATGTGCTTGATGAAGATGTCGAAGAAGAGGAACTAGATCATGATGATGTAGGAGTTAATGTTCATGAAGATGATATCCATGTGGATGATGACATTATCGAAATGGATATCAATGACGATGATGATGATATGACCAATCCTTACAATGTCGAATCTAGATTGGATGATACAGACAAAGAGTTGGATGAAGAAGAAGATCAATGACATTGAAATGTATGAGTTATGTGATTATATTATCTATTTGATATTGATTTCTTGATAGAATTATATTTGACTTATATGGTTACATACTTAATTCATGATGTACTTTTTAATGTTGTTAATTCATGATGTTACAACTATTGTAGCTCTCCTAGAAATTTCCATATGATCAAATCCTAATTACTCTACAACTATTTATGATTAGATATTATTTGATCATATCTTTCCTTATTTCATTCCCAAAAAATTAGTGTTTCCTCATGTTGACCCCACATAGTGACATGTGAATGGGGCCAACATTGAAATTTTTCAATTTGTGCTTATATGGAGTGAAACTTGACATGGTTAGCCTAGACGCATGCGTTGATGATATGAGAGGGTTTCGAGATTTAAACATGAGGTCATGCTATATAAAGGCATCTCATCCTTCCTAGGATAGAAGAAAACTCATTATGCACAAGGATAAGAATCAAAGAGACTGAAAGAATTGATTCACTAGATATGCTCCCCATTACTGTAATAGACCAATGGAAAAATATAAGTCATAACAAGAATATGACCAAAAAAACTAGGAAAAGAAACCTTGTAGGATACATTAATAAGACATTGATTGCAAGCATTTCTTCCATGATGTTTAAATGACAAAATTTTAGATAGCTCAATCTTTAGTCAAGTAGTATTTCAATCACTGATTCTTAGACATCCATCATGATTAAACATCAAATATCATAAGCCTTTTTAACAATCACTGGGACTGTAGATAATATTCAATCATGTCATAGGAATTAAATCATAAAAAATTATAAAGAAAGAGAAAACCAACTATATAAGCTCAGCAAGCCACCATACAAAAATTATATTTTGTAGAAAATAAAATAAACTATATGTTGACATGCCATATATATAAACTATATATTTTGAATTTTGGCCCCGCACGCGCAGGAGCATGGCATAGCATACTACACCAAGACCCTAATGGGAGAGTTGCACCGATAACCACTGCATCCAGCCCCTGAGTGGAGAGTTGCGAGACTTCACTGGATGAGTGCTGCAAGGCCATTGAGTCAAGGGGAAGACTAGGAACCATTTGGCAGGAGGAAAGCTAGAGCGAGAGGTGAGGGCACTCAGAAAGGGAAAATTGACCAAGGGACAATGACTATAAGTGATTTTTCCCCCACATTTAGAAATCTTGTTACAAGTACAGTGATTTAGACTCTGTTTGTTCCCATCGAGGTGTTGCATGCTATATTTTGGTCAATTAGAGCCAATGTCCCATTGACAAACCCAAGTACTACCTAGTATTGGTGTCTGGTTAGTTTGAACAGCCAAGATTTGAGATGTTCAATTAGTTGGGTGGCCATTTTTGGCCTATGAACTATAATTTTTGTATCTATCTTAGTATATTTTTTCTACTATAAGATTGAAAGGAATTCCCGTCACATAACAACACACGAAGTTCACTAGGGTTCAAATTTCTAAACTTTGATGAAATAAATTTACATATTGAGGTCCACAAATGATCAAAGGGACTGAAAACAATACATGGTTCATGAGTGCAATGAAAAATGCCTAGTGCCTGTCCATAAGAGAACATATATAAGTACATGATATAGAGTCAGAGGAAGGAAACAAACTCACACAATCTCATTTGACAAGTCACAAACAATCTTGAACTTTCCTTCTTTTGACACACTTATTCAACTATATTTCCCTTCACAAAACTCAACACAAACACTCAACTTTTGCTTTAGAGTTCCAAAACATTACTAGACCTTCAAACACCTTAGTCAACTTCATCTTGATCAAAACAAACAATTACCCAGTCTGCCCTTTCATTTTACCATTAACTCTCTTTATGACTATCCTAAACTTCACAATTTCAACTAAACATAAAGGAATTTGACCCAAAACAATAGTTAGGCTAATATAGACCACACAATTTCCATTCCATTTCACTTCAAACAAATGTAAACCATCTCCCATCACTTTATTCTTGACAATTTAACAAAATCATACACTGTACTTTCATTTTAGTCTCCAAAATAGGGCTATTATTAGACAGATCAATCAAAGCAATGGACTTTTTAACTTCATGCTTACACCAAACCTTATATCAAATGAGATCAAATTATACCTTAGTAATCTCTTAACCAAAACAACCAAGAACTCACACTTAATCATCAAAAGCCCTTAAAGTTCTTACTATCACTGGTTCCGTCATACCTTGTTTGCAACACTTGTAGGTCTGCCAACCTATTTGTCAGGGCTTCATTCACAATCTAAGCACTATTACACAAGTCTATCCACACTTTTCAATGCCCTCCTTATAGATCTAAACATATTCAAAATGGGTATCAAAACTTTTACAACACAAGCTTCAAATATTGTTGTCTCAGACAGATTTAGGCATAATTAGGCCTAATTTGCATAAGGGTTTGTTGCTTTACTAACTCCTAACCAAAGTACACTTGTCCAATGCTTGGGACATGTTTAGTTTGACTGGTATATGCTCTTTAAAGCATCAAAGTCTGTTTATAAAGTATTTTCACAAAACCCTAAGGGCTTAACCTTCATAATTACTCTATTCACATACTGTACACATTTTTTCAGTCAAGGAACTTCATTCCCTCACATCTTATCTTTATGATTTTTCCCTAAATCCACTGAAACATGAAAGAACATTCATAGTAGGATAATCTCACAAGAAACCAGAAGATCTCAATAAGGTAATGCACTTTTCAATATTTCATTATGCTGTAGTTTTAAGCTTGTGCGATTTTCATTAGTTCTCTTTGCTTCAATATGTTACCCTTTGTACTTATTTTACTTTTTAACACATCTCATATGTTACCCTGGATGACAGCTTTTGCAGGGGAAGTTATCCACGGATTAGAAAAAATTGGGATGTACTCATGTAGTGTAGAAACAAAAGAGAAGAGCCCAGCCATTTCAGCACAAGAATTGGCTTGAGACTGGTACGTGGTTCGAACTAGGTCTGGGTATGAGGGGTCTAGGAGAGAGCCCTATAACATAGATAGTATTAAATCATTAAACATACAGATATTGTAATTATGTGGTTAATGCTAAAATCATCCACAATTCACTATGTGATGAGTAGTTAGTGATGATGTCATGCCATTGTTTGGTAGGTTATTGATTCTGTAGTTGCTCCCAATAATCATCTCTAGTTGCTTACATGCCATTTGATCCATATGAGGGGCACCTTTCAATCTGGGTAGCAATTTTATAGATGATTCTCTTATTTAGTGACCAATGGAATAAGTGAGTGGATGGATTGCTCCTAATAATCACCTGTCATGTGCTTCATGCACTGATGATAAAATAATTTCATTGGATAGAATTAATACAGCTATGTATTATATGTTGCTGGTTTAGTTTTTGGTTTTGGTTTAACTATTATTTTTATTCACCCAGGTATCATATGAGAAAGCACACACATATTTTGCTAGAGATCCATCACAAAAGTGACCTTCTCTCTCTCTCTCTCTCACACACACACACTCACTTTCTCGCTCCCTCACACACACAACTGACCAAAAACTTGCTTCTAATTCAAACACTTAAATCCTCTTTATTATTTAATAGCATATCAATTAATCACTCATGAAAGCATAAAGCATAAACACCAGAGCAGATACACATCAACACATGAGACACCAAGATTTTGATGTGGAAAACCCGGTCCAGGGAAAAACCATGAGGTGATTAACCCAAGGATTATTCTCTGTTAGAAGAATAAGAAAAATAGATGGCACATGCCAATTAGGGCTCACTGCCTGAGCACACTGCTCACAAGAGACACACTGCCTACAAGAGACACACTATCTACAAAGTAACAAGTCTCACAAACTTGAACTGGAGATTGACATCTTTACCATGCCTGGATCAGTTCCATTTAAGCACAAAAACTCCTGCTCTGCTTTTCGCTCTTCTTCTTCGCTATGACACACTCATCACCGCAAGACACACTTCAAAATGAATTCACAATCCCTTATTTATACAAGGCATAAACTTAGGAATAATAATCTAAGTTGGCAAACACCTACAAGATCATCCGCAAGACATGTAATACATCTGGTCGGTCAGTCTCAAGAAGAACACCAATATCCGTGGTTATTCTTCAAATGCAAACTCTAAGTTTAATGTGGACCACCAACATTAACTAGATATGATCCAATGATAATCATAACCTTTCAAGAATTACCAAACACATCTGCACTTCATCATCCTATTGGAATTCTTCTCTCCTTCATCCGGAGCTACAAGAACATAGTCTATCATCACTGTCATAAATGAATAGGCACTTCTGGACCTTCAACCCATGAACTAATCTAGTTGATACTTCACAGGGACGTCCTCAACACTTCCTCAGATCCGTAGAACAAGATAATTAAATACCAGATCTCACCGGACCTTTCTGTGGCCCTCTGTCACCTCTAAACACCTACCAGAACTGGTTCTACTTGAACGACCATAACTTCTTTAGATCTTCATGAGGACCTCTAAAATACTGACTGGAGCATCTTAAGACTTATATCTACAAACCCTTTAAACCACATCCTCTGATCCTAAATATATTGAGGACTTTTACCTTCTTGTCATCAATGTTCGTAACTGTTCCTAATTGAGACTTATTTTCTCAAAATCCTCAACACACAGCTCATCTAATCCTTCTTATTAATGCAACATGAGTATGTTGACATCAATGACAACACCAGTTATCCTCATACTTACAACAATCTCCCCCTTTGTCATTGATGGAAACATATGATGTGAAAAACCATTAAGACAAGAACTTCTCCTTTATGTCACAGCTCCCCCTATCAGCAACAACCCTTCACATGTCTTCTCTTCCTTTACTGCTCCCCCTTTGATCATCAACCACTTGTTTTTCACATGTCATCTCTCCCCCTTTGACATCAATGGCAAAGGACTCATACTTGTAATTCTAACACATCAGAATCATACCAGCTGCTCTCCCTGAGTAGCAGCTCCCCATCATCAATCCGGATCACAAGATATGACTGTGATATCCACCGGACTGATGCACATCAGTGCATCCTAGTTCATCATCGGAGGGGCAATAACCCCTAACTTCTCCCTGAGATACTCAAAAGAGTCCTTGGGAAGAGGTTTAGTAAAAATATCTACAAGCTGATTCTTGGAGGGCACATACTCCAATTTGACTTCACCCTTGTTCACTTGCTCTCTCAGAAAGTGAAACTTGATAGATATATGCTTATACTTAGAATGCAACACTAGATTCTTAGAAATATTTATTGCACTTGAATTATCACAGAAAATTGTGATAGGCTCCTTATATTCTACTTGAATATCTCTTAGCATTTGCTTCATCCACATAAGTTGAGTGCAACTTCCTGCTGCTGCAATGTATTCTGCTTCAGTTGTAGACAGGGATATTGCCTCTTGTTTCTTGCTCAGCCAAGAAACCAACCTTTTTCCCAAAAAGAATGCTCCTCCACTTGTACTCTTCCTATCATCCACATCTCCTTCCCAATCTGCATCTATATATGCATGAAGAGAAAAATCTCTAGGATACCATAGACCATACTCAACTGTTCCTTTTAAGTACCTAAAAATTCTTTTGATTACCATGACATGAGATTCTCTCGGATCAACCTGGAATCTCACCATAAGACCAACAACCCGCATTATATCTGGTCTAGTTTGAGTGAGATACAATAATCCTCCAATCATTGATCTGTACTTTGTCTGATATGTCTTAGGAGAGTCATCATCTTTCCTCAACTTACATCCAGTTGCCATGGGAGTGTTCATTGGCTTTGAATCTTCCATTCCAAATTTCCTCAATAATTCTTTCATATATTTGGTCTGAGAGATAAAGATTCCTTTCTTTGTCTGAGTAATTTGCAGACCTAAGAAGAAATTCATTTCACCGAGCATTGACATTTCAAACTCACTTTTCATTTGATTTGCAAAGGTTTTACACATACTGTCTCTTCCTCCAAAGATGATATCATCAACAAATACTTCAACAATCAAGATGTTTTCATGATCAATTTTGAAATATAGGTTACTATCAGTAGTACCTTTGTTGAAACCAATCTTCAAAAGATGTTTGTCCAGCTTTTCATACCATGCTCTTGGGGCTTGCTTTAGACCATACAGTGCCTTCTTTAATTTGTAGACCATATCACCATGCTCAGATAACTGAAATCCATCCGGTTGTTCAATGTACACTTCTTCTAAGTCACCATTTAGGAAAGCAGATTTGACATCCATCTGATACACTTTGAAATCTTTGTAGGTAGCAAATGCAATAAATAGTCTGACTACTTCAATTCTTGCCACCAAAGCAAAGGTTTCCTCAAAATCAATCCCTTCTATTTGAGAGTAGCCTTTGCAGACTAATTTGGCTTTATTTCTGATTACTTCACCAACTTCATTTAGTTTGTTCTGGAAGACCCATTTGGTTCCAATCACATTCTTGTTTCTAGGTCTAGAAACAAGATCCCAAGTGTGATTTTTCTTAATTTGCATCAACTCTTCCTCCATTGCTTTGGTCCAATTTTCATCATTGTAGGCTTCATTTATTGTCTTAGGTTCAATCTTTGAAATCAGACAACATTCATCTAAATTTTGAGCAATTTTCCTTCTAGTTTGCACACCTTTGCTTTTGTCACCTATGATCTGATCTTCAGAGTGGTTCAGTCTTACATACCTTGGAACTTTTGGAGTTTCTTGCACTTCTGCTTCTTGATCAGGCTCATACATACCTATCTCTTCTTCCTGATTTACTGGATCAGTCTGAATCTGACTTTCAGGAGAGGATTGAGCTCCTTGAACCAGAACACCATTCTGATCATCTTCATCATACTCATAAAACCTTGAGGGTTTCTCTATTCCCTCATCAACCTTCACATTTGTACTTTCTATCATCTTTCTTAGTCTCTTCTTATAACACCAGTATGCTTTGCTTTGAGTAGAGTAACCCAAGAATATTCCTTCATCACTTCTAGCATCAAACTTGCCTAAGTCTTCATCTCTTTTGATGTAACACTTGCTACCAAAGACTCTGAAATATCTTACAGTGGGAGTAATGCCAAACCAGATTTCATAAGGGGTCTTACCGGTACTGCTTCTGATTTGAACTCAATTAAGAGTATAGACTATAGTGCTGATAGCTTCTCTCCAATAGATCTGAGGAACATTTGCTTCCATCATCATAGTCCTAGATGCTTCCTAGATGGTCCGGTTCTTCCTCTCCACTACTCCATTCTACTGTGGAGTCCTCAGAGCAGACAGCTGTCTCTTAATTCCATGTTTCTCACAGAATTCTATGAACTCACCGGACGTGAATTCTCCACCTCTATCAGACCTCAGACATTTCAACTTTATTCCTATTTCATTCTCTACCATAGCCTTGAATATTTTGAATTTCTCAAGAGCTTCTGATTTCTCCTTTAGAAAGGTTACCCACATCATCTGGGAATAGTCATCTATTAGCAACATGAAGTATCTATCACCTTGAATACTTCTAGTTCTTACTGGACCACAAAGATCAGTGTGAACTAAGTCCAATATTCTGGTAGAGGACAGTTCCTTGCTTTTGAATGTGACTCTACTCATCTTACCCAACTGACATTCCTTGCATAAGCCGTTAGTAGGTTTCACCAATTTTGGAAGATCTCTTACAACCTGAGTATTGCTTATCTTGATGATATTATCAAAATTCACATGACACATCCTTCTATGCCATAACCAACTCTGATCAATTTGAACAAATAAGTAGCTTTTACCAGTACCAACCAAGTGGAAGATATTACCTTTAGTTTGAGTACTGGATGCAATCTCTGTTCCAGATCTTTCAAAGATTTTGCATTTTCCATCCTTGAATCAGAGATCATAGCTTTTGTCCACCAACTGTCCAACACTGAGAAGATTGTGCTTCAAACCTTCAACATACAGTACATTACCAGTTTTGTTTCTTCCATTAAAAGAAATAGTTCCTCTTCCTCTGATTCTACCAGTAGAATTATCACCAAACTTCACCACTCCTCCTTCATACCTTTCCAAATCTATGAACTTATTCTTGTCACCTGTCATGTGGTGAGAGCACCCACTGTCAATGACCCAATCATTCTTTTCTTAAACTTGGGCAGCCAGAGCTCTTTCTACAACTTTTTGATTGATAGATACAGAGGATATTGGTTCTTCCTTGATGGCAATAAACACCCATTCACTTCTGGATTTGTTTCCTGTCTCTAATTCATCATCTGTTACTCCTTCATTATCATCTTCTTCATGAACATAGTAACAATTCTTATGGAACCTTGATCTATTAGGATTTGGCTTTGAAAATCTTTCTAGACATTTTGAGGCAAAATGACCAATCTTATTACAGTTAAAACACTTAAAAGGCAATTTTCCATCATACTTACTAGATCCTCTTGGTAGTCTCTTTGCAATGAGGGCTTCAAGTTGAGCAGTTTCTACTTCTTCTTATTCCAGGTCTTTTCTTGCTTTTCCATACCATGACAAATTCCTTGATGAGTTCTCTCCCAGATCAAATCCTTGTTTACCTTTCACAGAGGCACTGGCTTTGAATGCAGATTCAATTTTGGGAGGATCATCTCCAAATTTGGTCATTTCAAAAGTAGCCAGTTCGCCAGCCAATTGGTCTCTTGTGATAGTTGTATGGGCTCTGAATTCATCAATGGCAGCAACCTTGATTTTGTAAGAGGTAGGAAGGGATCTGAGAATCTTACCAATAATCTCATTTTCATCCAGGACTCCACCAGAATTTATAATTCCACAAACCAGCTCATTCACCCTTGGCATAAAAGTGGTAATATTTTCATCATCTCTCATCTTCAGTCTTTCAAATTTCCTTTTAGACTCTGCAACCTTGCACACTTAACATACTCATCTCCTTCATGCAGAATTTCTAGTTTAATCTAGATCTCATAGGCAGTTGGTAGGTCAATAACATTTAAGAGCTCTGAGTCAGTTAATGAGCTTAGAAGAGCCTCTTTGGTCCGTAGATTGTTTTCAACATCTATGATTTCATTTAGAGTTGTTGGACCACCCTATGGAGGTGCATACACTTTTGTGACCATGGACCAGTACGCCTTTCCCATACACTGCAAGTGACATTTCATGTGACCTTTCCAAAGAGAGAACTCGGTTCCATCAAACTTCAGACTATCCTTCTTGCATGATGACATCCTGGATCTCCTCAAGTGGTTAAGCTCCTTTTAGAGGAACTTGGCTCTGATACCAATTGTTAGATTCAGGATAGACAACTGAGAGGGTGGGGTGAATCAATTGTCCAAAACTTGCTTCTAATTCAAACACTTAAATCCTCTTTGTTATTTAATAGCATATCAATTAATCACTCATGAAAGCATAAAGCATAAACACCAGAGCAGATACACATTAACACATGAGACACCAAGATTTTGACGTGGAAAACCCGGTTAAGGGAAAAACCATGGGGTGATTAACCCAAGGATTATTCTCTGTTAGAAGAATACGAAAAATAGATGGCACATGCCAATTAGGGCTCACTGCCCGAGCACACTGCTCACAAGAGGCACACTACCTACAAGAGACACACTACCTACAAGAGACACACTGTCTACAAAGTAACAAGTATCGCAAACTTGAACTAGAGATTGACATCTTTACCATGCCTAGATCAATTCCATTTAAGCCCAAAAACTCCTGCTCTACTTTTTGCTCTTCTTCTTCGCTATGCCACACTCATCACCGCAAGACACACTTCAAAATGAATTCACAATCCCTTATTTATACAAGGCATTGACTTAGGAATAATCATCTAAGTCAGCAAACACCTACAAGATCATCTGCAAGACGTGTAATACATACAATCGGCTAGTCTCAAGAAGAACACCAATATTCGTGGTTATTCTTCAAATGCAAACTCTAAGTTTAATATGGACCACCAACATTAACTAGACATGATCCAATGATAATCATAACCTTTCATGAATTACCAAACACATCCACACTTAATCATCCTACTGGAATTCTTCTCTCCTTCATCCAGAGCTACAAGAACACAGTCTGTCATCACTGTCATAAATGAATAGGCACTTCCAGACCTTCAACCCATGAACTAATCTAGTTGATACTTCACAGGGACATCCTCAACACTTCCTCAGATCCGCAGAATGGGATAATTAAATACCAGATCTCACCGGACCTTTCTGTGGCCCTCTGTCACCTCTGAACACCTGTCGAAACCGGTTCTACTTGAGCAACCATAACTTCTTCAAATCTTCATGCAGACCTCTGAAATCTTGACTGGAGCATCTCAAGACTTATATCTACAAACCCTTTAAACCACATCCTCTGATCCTCAATATATTGAGGACTTTTACCTTCTTGTCATCACTATTCTTAACTATTCCTAATTGAGACTTATTTTCTCAAAATCCTCAGCACACAGCTCATCTAATCCTTCTCATTAATGCAACATGAGTATGTTGACATCAATGACAACACCAGTTATCCTCATACTTGCAATAGGTATCATATGAGAAAGCACGCACATATTTTGCTAGAGATCCATCACAAAAGTGACCTTCTCTCTCTCTCTCTCACACACACACACAACTAACCAAAAATAGAATGTAGTGTTTGGAAATCATTAGTTGTGGATTTAATTTCTATTTGAACTCAATTGTAATTAGGTGGGCTTCATACGTTGTGGGAACAATAGTTGTTTTGATTCATGAGCTTGGGGCGTAGTTCAATGATGGCATCAGCATACTTGTATGTTGTCTTTACACTAAATTTTGCTTGTAAAATGTTAAGAACATATTTTACTTTATTCCACTATGAGAGAAGAAGGTGACTATTAGATTTTTTCCTAAGGAGATCTTCGCATATTTGAAATTTTACCAGAAGTCTTCCATTTTTTCATTCACACCTGTCTCAACTATTAAAACTAATTTTGTGATTAATCCTTTCAAATTAGTAGACAATTGTTTACTTTTTGATTGGTTAATGAGGGTTTTTATAGGGATTCCACAACCTTAAGACACAAATTTGGGTCCCTAGTTTCCATGTGTGGGTTTTCAACACTATGCCCATATGCTTTGGGACTTGCATTATTACAAGTCATGTGAGATGTATCCAATAATTTCTATGGCAGTTTTTGCCCAAGTCTTCATTGCTGGGTCTTCTACCATTGTTCTTATAAGCTATTTACTCACTATATGTATCCAAGACCCATTGTTCACACATTTCAAATTGAAGAGATATAACATATTGGCCAAGCAGTATCTATGTCACCCCGATCATGTTTTATGTTTATATTGCCATGATACAATATATCGGCACAACAACTAGCAAGCTTCACCGATAAAAACATTGTAGGAATGGCCTATGTGAATGAGGAAGCACATTGTACAATATCGGCATAGGCACATTACATTCATACCGATTGGCAAAAGAAATTGGGCTGTATATTTTAATTAAAAAGGAAAAAATAGAGAATGTAGCACCACAGGAAATGCATATTGGCATAACTCATGAAAGTTTCCCCTACAAAATACTCATCGGCCATCGGAAGCCTAACAAGTGACAATTCTGATCTCATATACTACTCTGATGAAGATAAAAGGCTCATATCAGGGACACATTATTTTTGTTCTACCGATGGGTTATTCAAGAAAGTGAAAGATAGACTCACTCAAGATTTTGACATAAGGCACAGCGATATATTTCATCGGAGGAACACATTGATATCAGAACAATAGAAAATGGACCGCCTGACGACACATCTTACACTAATAACATTTAGTCGGAAGAACATATCTCAAGTTATGCCAACATAGTGGATCAAATAAGGCACCATCGGTGAAAGTAAAAGATGTTTGATCGAATAATTTTTTTTAAAATCTACAAGGTTTTGTCGTAATTTTGACGAACATAGCCCAATGAACCACAAAAATTTATGACGAGGTTGTTGTACATGCGACACAGTTTTTGTCGTAATGGCAACGATGGTTTTCTCCACCTCGTCTAAAAATGGACAAACATTTGGTGTTTTTTTGATGATTTCAAATGGACGTTTTGCAACGTTCTGTGATTTTTTGTGTTGATAGATGGACGAAGTTATGTCAATTTTATGATGGACACCACCAACATTTTTGTGGTGCTAACCGACGATGCTAGATCGTGGTTTGCTCCATTTCGTCAGAAAACAAATGAATGTTTGGTGCTTTTTTGACGATTTCAAATGGGCGTTCTACAATATTTTGTGATTTTTTGCGTCGATAGATGGATGAAGTTATGTTGATTTTGTGATGGACACCACCAACATTTTCTATGGCACTGACTGACGATTCTGGGTCATGGTTTTGACATAAAAAAATTGGTCATTAAAGTGACGAAAATTCAGTGATGAAATTTAAATCAGTGTTGTGTTGGTAAGTCGACAATATTTTGTTGATATGTCACCAAACATTCATTGGAATTTGTAGTCAAATATAGTAGTGGTAATGCTAACCTTGATGATCATTCCAAGGTTGATGAAGTGTATAAATATTTGTAGTTGAGTCGTGGAAAATATGTCTGTGTGAGGAAATGGGAAGATAAGGAAAGAGGTGTAAAGGCAGAGCAGAGTAGAGAAATTATTGTACTTCAATCTCAGACATGAAGAAGATGTTGATCGTGGCAGTGAGCTTGGTAGTGAGCCACTAGTAGGGTTTAACAGCCCTTATTGTAATATTTCTAAGTTTAGGGTTGAGCCAGTGAGCCTGCTAGACCTAGCTATACTTCATGGTAGTGAGCCACTATGTTCTGGGCCCATGGAGTGACCAAGCCTGAACATGATTTTTCAAAGATTGCAATATATTTTGAAAGCTAATCCTCTCTGTGGTTTTTCCCCACCTTGGGGTTTTCCACGTAAATTTGGTGTCTCTTGTGTTTAATGTTGTATATGTGATTAGGTTTCTGATTTCATGCTTTCATTTTTAAATCATAATAATTGTGAATGAGTGATTAATGTTTAAGTCGAGAAGTGAATGAGTTTTTGTGACAACTGATTCACCCCCCTCTCAGTTGTCTGGTGTATATCAACAATTAGTATCAGAGCCAAGTTCCTCAAAAGAAAGTCTAATAGCTTGAGGAAGATCCAAAATGTCTTATAAGAAGGAAGTGTCGCATTTTGATGGGATGAATTATGCTCTTTGGAAAGCGCAAATGAAAAGCCATCTTCTTTGTCTTGGTTACAAAGTATGGAAAGATGCAGAAACAAAATACACCATGCCTCAAAATGGTCTGACGCCTGAAGATGAAATCAAAGAATATGAGATGGATGTCAAAGAAAAAGATGCTCTGATAAGTTCATTAAATGATTCAATACTGACAAAAGTTGTGGATCTCGAAACTACAAAAAAGGTATGGGAGAAGCTAAAAAATCTATATGAAGGAGATGATTTTGTGAAGGAGGCCAAGCTACAAAGTCTAAAAGTGAAATATGAAAGTTTGAAGATGAATGAAGATGAAAACAAAACATAATAGCCTTTATGTAGAGAGTTGATGAACTTGTCATCGGGATAAAAGGTATGGGGGGAACTTTGGGTGAAAAGTAAATTGTGATGAAAATTCACATATCACTACCAAAATCCTATCACAAGGTAGCTGCAATTGAAGAGTTTATGCAAGTAAAGACTATTCACAGAGATCAGTTACTTGGTAAGCTTACTGCCTTCAAAATGAGAGAGTTTGGAGATGCCCTGCCAAAAGTCGAGACTGCCTTCAAAGCCAGTACTTCTAGGAAAACTTCCAGATCAAAAAAGCACAAGGTAGAATCTAGTGATGACTTTGATGAAATCGAAGCCAACTTTGTTGATAGACTGCAACGAGGATCTGATAAGTTTAAAGGAAAATTACCTTTCAAATGTTTTTTCTGTGGTAAAGTAGGTCATTTTTCTTCTAGAAGTCCTAAAAGAATTGAAAAAAATAGAAAAAGATATGAGAATAGGCCTAGGACCCAAAAGAAATGTTATTATGTTGAAGATTTTGATGATGATGAAGGAGTATCAGATAATGGTGAACTAGATAATGCTAGTCCTTCTAGAAATGAATGCTAGTTTATTTCTATTAAGGAAGATCCTATGTCTACTAATCCTACCAGCTGTGTGAAGGAAGAAAAACCAGTGGAAAGTGCTTTGGCTACTCAGGTCATTAAAGACAAGGATGAATGGGTTATTGATAGTGGCTTCTCTCACCACATGACTGGTGACAAAAGTAAGTTTGTGAGTTTGGAAAGATATGATGGTGTACTAGTTAGGTTTGGAGATGATACCGCTAGTAAGAATTGTGGAAAAGGATCTATTTCTTTTGATGGCAAGCATAATACTAAAGATGTCTTGTATGTGAAGGGATTAAAGCACAATCTTTTGAGTGTAGGTCAGATGTGTGATAAAGGCTATGATTTAAGCTTCAAGGACAATGGATGCAAGATCAGGGAAAGCTCTAGAATAGTCATTGCAACCAGTAAGAAGACCAGAGGTAATATCTATCACTTGAAAGGAATTGATAACTATTGTTTGTTGGCTTAGACTGATGAGAGTTGGCTATTGCATAGAAGGTTGTGTCACATAAATTTTGATAACATTATGAAGATAAGTACTACACAGGCTGTTAGAGATTTCCATAAGCTTGTGAAGCCTGCTAATCCTATTTGCAAGGAGTGTCAATTTAGGAAACAAACAAGAACAAGTTTCAAAAGCAAGGACCAATCACTTGAAGGACTACTTGAGATAGTGCATATAGATTTGTGTGGACCTACCAGAGTAAGAAGTTTGCAAGGAGACAAGTATTTCATGTTTCTTAGTGATGATTATTCTAGAATGAATTGGGTTATCTTTTTGAAAGAAAAAGCTGAAGCTCTAGATAAGTTCAAGGCATTTAAGGAAATGGTTGAAAATGAAATGGATGTGAAGTCTACCTTCTTAAATGGAGAGTTGGAAGAAGAAGTCTCTATTGAACAACCAGAAGGGTTCCATCCATCAGATCAGGGTGACATGGTATGTAGATTAAAGACGGCATTGTGCGGGTTTAAAAAAGCCCCCAGGGCATGGTATGCATGGCTAGACAAGTATCTAATACATATAGGGTTCAATAAAGGTACTACCGACAACAATCTCTACTTCAAGCTCAATGATGAAAATTTCCTAATTGTTGTAGTCTTTGTTGTTGATATTATTTTTGGAGGCAACAAAGGAATGTGCACGGTCTTTGCCAAAGAAATGCAAGGTGAATTTGAAATGTTCATGTTTGGTCAGATGAATTTCTTTTTAGGTCTACAAATAAATCAATCAGATAAAGGTATCTACATCTCTCAATCTAAGTATGTGAAAGAGTTGTTAAGGAAATTTGGGATGGAAGACTCTAAACCAGTTTACACACCCATGATAACTGGTTGTAAGATGAGTAAAGATGATAACTCACCCATGGCAAACCAGAAAAAGTGCAGATCTATGATTGGAGGATTACTTTATCTAACTCAAACCAGACCTAACATAATACATGTAGTTTGTCTTGTAGTGAGATATCAAGAAGAACCCAAGGAATATCATGTGATGGTAGTCAAGAGAATCCTAAGATATTTGAAAGGCACAATGGATTATGGTTTGTGGTATCCTAAGGACAATGATTTTACCCTCAGTGCTACACTATGTAGATTGGGCCAGAGATGTGGATGACAAAAAATGTACAAGTGGAGGTGCATTCTTCTTGGGTAAAAGGTTGCTATCTTGGTTGAGCAAGAAACAAGATTCAATATCCCTGTCTACTGCAAAAGCATAATACATTGCAATAGCATGCAGCTGCACTCAAGTGTTATGGCTGAAGCAGACGTTGAAGGACATCAAAGTTGTGTATGAAGATCCAATTGTAATCTTTTGTGAGAACACAAGTCCCATAAACATATCAAATAGTCTAGTGATGCATTCAAGGACAAAGCACATATCCATTACGTATCACTTTCTAAGAGAAAAGGTGATAGAAAATGAAGTCAAGTTGGAGTATGTCTCTACAAAAGATTAGATTGCAGACATTTTCACCAAGCCTCTGCCTAAGGATACTTTTGAGTATCTCAGAGAAAATTTAGGGGTTATCACTCCTCCTACTCTAAACTAAGATGCACAAGAGTGCATCAATTCGGTGGTGCTCAGAGTTCTACATCAAGATCCAAATTGATGCTTTTTAGGGCTACTTCTCAGGGGGAGTAGTCAGGAGGGAAGAGTTTGGAAGAAAGACTGGATCATATTAGAAGAGTACAAGTATGTGCCCTTTGCCATTGATGTCAAAGGGGGAGATAATTCATGTGAAAAACTTAGGTGGACAAGGAGTGCAGATGTGTAAAGAGAAAGGGGGAGAATCTTGTCTTGATGGCTGTTGCAGTTTTTCACATCATATGTTGCCATCAATGACAAAGGGGGAGATTGTTGCAAGTATGTGCCTAATCGGTATTGTCATTGATGTCAACATATCTTTGATGTCATTGGTGTCAACTGTATCCTATTCTACTACTTGTTTGGAAACTTTATATGTTGAGAATATTGAGAAAATTAGCCTCTTCTGAAGAATCAAATGAGTTACAATGAAGTGTAGTATAGATAGTGAGTTGTATGTTGAAGAACAGTCTAATAGATTGCTTTGCATTTCTTTCTGCTTAATGATCTTGGTCCACAGATTGGAAGTTATTTGAAGGGTTATCTAAAGATCCTAAATCTTGAGTTCAAGCTTTCGGTGTGAAGATTTGAGAGAGTTGCATTCACCAGAGTAAAACCTGCTCTTTCTAATTATTCTCTTGTTGTTTTACTTTGCATTCCTCCACAATTAAGTGCTTTGCTCTGTGGTTCTAAAGGGAAGTCTGGGATGATGATAAGTGCCTACAAATGTAATGGTTCATGTTTTGGTGGTCTGCAAGCTCTTTCTTTTATGAAAGTTGAAGATAGTGAAGTTCATGTGTTCGTGTGAAGATTCCTATGGCTAAAGTGGTTAAGGTTTGTGCAGTTGCTCCTAATGATTATAATGTGCTTGTGGATGTCCTGATCATGTTCCTATCTTGACATTGGTATGTGTTAAGGAATTGATATTGTGTTTGAAGATTCCTAGATAATATAGCATGTAACCAGTCTTAGCCGACTTGGTTAATTCTAGTAATTGCGGAGATCCCTTGAAGATCATGGAAACGTGTTGTAGAGTGCAAGATCATGTTTGAGTCCCATCTAAGGCATGACACAATCTGCATACACTTTTACTTCATTTCCTCTACAAAATGTTGTAATAGGTCAAGATCTATTTTTGTAAATGTTTGTAATGCCGACCTTGGAGATTGTTCGAATGGTTGATGATTGTAATGCTAACCTTGATGATCATTCCAAGGTTGATGAAGTGTATAAATATTTGTAGTTGATTCATGGAAAATATGTCATTGTGTGGAAATGGGAAGATAAGGAAAGAGGTGTAAAGGCAGAGCAAAGCAGAGGATCTATTATGCTTCAATCTTAGACATGAAGAAGATGTTGATGATGATGGAGTATCAGATAATAGTGAACTAGATAATCCTAGTACTTTTGGAAATGAATGCTTGTTTATTACTATTAAGGAAGATCTTGTGTCTACTAATCCTACTAGTTGTGTGGAGGAAGAAAAACTAGTGGAAAGTGCTTTAGCTGATCAGGTCATTAAAGACAAGGATGAATGGGTTATTGATAGTGGCTTCTCTCACCACATGACTAGTGACAAAAGTAAGTTTGTGAGTTTGGAAAGATATGATGGTGGACTCGTTAGGTTTGGAGATGATACAGATCATAAGATTTGTGGAAAAGGATCTATTTCTTTCGATAGAAAGCATAATACTGAAGATATCTTGTATGTGAAGGGATTAAAGCACAATCTTTTGAGTGTGGGTCAGATGTGTGAGAAAGGCTATGATTTAAGCTTCAAGGATAATGGATGCAAGATCAAGGAAAGCTCCAGAATAGTCACTGCAACTGGTAAGAAGACCAGAGGTAATATCTATCACTTGAAAGGAACTGATAACTATTGTTTGTTGGCTCAAACTGATGATAGTTGGCTATGGCATAGAAGGCTATGTCACATAAATTTTGATAACATTATGAAGATAAGAATTGCACAGTCTATTAGAGATTTTCCTAAGCTTGTGAAGCCTGCTAATCCCATTTGCAAGGAGTGTCAATTTGGCAAACAAACAAGAACAAGTTTCAAAAGCAAGGACCAATTAGTTGATGGACTACTTGAGCTAGTGCATACAGATTTGTGTGGACCTACCATAGTAGGAAGTTTGCAAGGAGACAGGTATTTCATGTTGCTTATTGATTATTATTTTAGAATGACTTGGGTTACCTTTTTGAAAGAAAAATTTGAAGCTCTAGATAAGTTCAAGGCATTTAAGGCAATGGTTGAAAATGAAATGGATTTGAAGATCAAATGTTTAATGTTTGATAGAGGAGGAGAGTTCACATCAAATGAATTCAATTTCTTTTTTGAAGAACATGGAATAAAGAGACAATTATTTGTGCCTAGAACTCCAAAACAAAATGGAGTTGTTGAAAGGAAAAATAGAACAGTTCAAGAAGCTGCTAGAACCATGATGAAGGAAGCTGATCTTCTAGAAGCATATTGGAGAGAGGAAATTCACACTGTTGTATATATCCTAAACAGAGTCCAAGTAAAAGGTAATAGTTCTAAGACTCCTTATGAATTGTGGTATGGTAAAGTTCCTACTGTGAAATATCTCAAAGTTTTTGGTAGAAAATGTTATATCAAAAGAGAAGAAGATCTAGGCAAGTTTGATGCTAGGTGTGATGAAGGAATCTTCCTTGGTTACTCCACCAAGAGAAAATCCAACTGGTGCTATAATAAGAGGTTGAGTAAGATTGTTGAAATTGTAAATGTTAAAGTTCATGAAAGCAAGGATGGTATGCAAAGGATACTCTCAAGTTGAAGGAATAGACTTTAAAGAAACATTTTCTCTAGTGGCAAGGATTGAAGCAATAAGAATGTTTTTGGCTTTTACAGCCTACAAAGATTTCAAGGTATACCAAATAGATGTGAAGTCTACCTTCTTAAATGGAGAGTTGGAAGAAGAAGTCTATATTGAACAATCAGAAGGGTTCCAACCACCAAATCAAGGTGACATGGTATGTAGATTAAAGAAATTGTATGGATTAAAACAAGCCCCTAGGGCATGGTATGAACAGTTGAACAGGTATCTGATATAGATAGGGTTCAGTAAAGGTACTACCGACATCAATCTCTAGTTCAAGATCAATGATGAACAAATCCTAATTGTTGCAGTCTTTGTTGATGATATTAGTTTTGGAGGCAACGAAGGAATGTACACAGTCTTTGCTGGAGAAATACAAGGTGAATTTGAAATGTCCATGTTTGCTGAGATGAATTTATTTTTAGGTCTGCAAATAAATCAATCAGATAAAGGTATCTACATCTCTCAATCTAAGTATGTGAAAGAGTTGTTAAGGAAATTTGGGATGGAAGACTCTAAACCAGTTTGCACACCCATGATAACTAGTTGTAAGTTGAGTAAAGATGATAACTCACCCATGGTAGACCAGAAAAGGTGTAGATCTATGATTGTAGGATTACTTTATATGACTCAAACCAGACCTAACATAACGCATACAGTTTATCTTGTAGCGATATTTCAAGCAGAACCCAAGGAATCTCATGTGATGGTAGTCAAGAGAATCCTAAGATATTTGAAAGGCACAATGGATTATCATTTGTAGTATCCTAAGGACAATAATTTTACCCTCAGTGCATACACTGATGTAGATTGGGCCAGAGATGTGGATGACAGAAAAAGTACAAGTGGAGGTGCATTCTTCTTGGGTAAAAGGTTGGTATCTTGGTTGAACAAGAAACAAGATTCAATAGCCTTGTCTACTGCAAAAGCAGAATACATTGCAGTAGCATGTAGTTGTATTCAAGTGTTATGGATGAAGCAGACTTTGAAGAACATCAGAGTTGTGTATGAAGATCCAATTGCAATATTGTGTGAAAACACAAATGTCATAAACATATCAAAGAATCTAGTGATGTAGTCAAGGACAAAGCACATATCCATTAGGTATCACTTTTTGAGAGAAAAGGTGACAAAAAATGAAGTCAAGTTAGAGTGTGTCTCTACAAAAGATCAGATTGCAGACATTTTCACCAAGCCTCTGCCTAAGGATACTTTTAAGTATCTCAGAGAAAAGTTAGGGGTTATCACCCCTCTTGCTCTAAACTAAGATGCACAAGAGTGCATCAGTCTGATGGTGCTCAAAGTTCTACATCAAGATTTGGGTTGATGCTTTTTAGGGCTACTTCTCAGGGGGAGTAATCAGGAGGGAAGAGTTCAGAAGAAGGATTAGATCAAAGCAGAAGAGTGCAAGTATGTGCCCTTTTCCATTGATGTCAAAGGGGGAGGGAAGTCATGTGAAAAACTCAAGTAGACAAGGAGTGTTGATGTGTAAAGAGAAAGGGGGAGAATCATTTCTTGATGGTTGTTGTAGTATTTCACATCATATGTTGCCATCAATGACAAAGGGGGAGATTGTTGCAAGTATGTGCCTAATCGGTGTTGTCATTGATGTCAACATATCTTTGTTGTCATTGGTGTCAACTGTATCCTATTCTACTACTTGTTTGGAAACTTTATATGTTGATAATATTGAGAAAATTGGCCTCTCCAGAAGAATCAAGTGAGTTACAGTGGAGTGCAATATAGATAGTGAGTTGTATGCTGAAGAATAGTCTGATAGATTGCTCCGCATTTCTTTTTGCATAAGGATCTTGGTCTATGGATTGGAATTTATTTGAAGGGTTATCTAAAGATGCTAAATCCTGAGTTCAAGCTTCTAGTGTGAAGATTTGAGAGAGTTGAATTCACCAGAGTAAAACCTTCTCTTTCTGATTATTCTCTAGTGACAGGGAGAAAGTGTTTTGCTCTGAATTCTTCTGTAATAAAGTATTTTTCTCTATGGTTCTAAAGGGAAGTCTAGGATGATGATAAGTGCCTACAATTGCAATGGTTCATGTTTTGGTGGTCCGCAAGCTATCTTTCTTTTACGACAGTTGAAGACAGTGTTTTAGTGTGAATATTCCTATGGCTAAAGTGGTTAAGGTTTGTGTGGTTGCTCTTGATGATTATAACATGCTTGTGGATGTCTCCTGATCATGTTCATATCTTAACATTGGTCTGTGTTAAGGAATTGAGACCATGTTAGAAGATTGTTCGTAGATAACATAGCATGTAACTAGTCTTAGCCGACTTGGTTAATTCCAGTAATTACAGAGATCCCTTGAAGATCATGGAAGCATGTTGCAGCGTGGAAGATCATGTTTGAGTCCTAGCTAAGGCATGGCGTGATCCACATACACTTTTACTTCATTTCCTCTACAAAATGTTGTAATAGTTCAAGACCTATTTTTGTAAATGTTTGGAATGCTAACCTTGGAGATTGTTCCAATGGTTGATGATTGTAATGCCGACCTTGATGATCATTCCAAGGTTGATGAAGTGTATAAATATTTGTAGTTGAGTCATGTAAAATATGTCTATGTGTGGAAATGGGAAGATAAGGAAAGAGGTGTAAAGGTAGAGCAGAGTAGAGGAACTATTGTGCTTCAATCTCAAACAGGAAGAAGATGTTGATCATGGCAGTGAGCTGCCAGTAGGGTTTAATAGCCCTTATTGTAATCTTTCTAGGTTTAGGGTTGAGGAAGTGAGTCTGGTAGACCTATTTGTACTTTATGGTAGTGAGCTAGTATTTTCTGGGCTTGTGGAGTAACCAAGCATAAACATCATTTTTCAAAGATTGCAATATATTTTGAGAGCTAATCCTATTCGTGGTTTTCCCCACCTTGGGGTTTTCCACGTAAGTTTGGTGTCTCTTGTGTTTAATGGTGTATCTATGATTGAGTTTTTGATTTCATGCTTTCATTGTTAAATCATAATAATTGTGAATGAGTGATTAATGTTTAAGTGGAGAAGTAATTGAGTTTTTATGACAACTAATTCACCCCCCCTCTTAGTTGTCTGGCACATGTTTGTAATGCCGACCATGGAGATTGTTCCAATGGTTGATGATTGTAATGCTAATCTTGATGATCATTCTAAGGTTGATGAAGTGTATAAATATTTGTAGTTGAGTCATGGAAAATATGTCTATGTGCAGAAATGGGAATACAAGAAAAGAGGTGTAAAGGTAGAGCAGAGCAGAGGAACTATTGTGCTTCAATCTCAGACATGAAGATGTTGATTGTGGTAATGAGATTGGCAGTGAACTGCCAATAGGGTTTAACAACCCTTATTATAATCTTTCTAGGTTTAGGGTTGAGGCTGTGAGCCTGCTAGAGCTAGTTGTACTTCATGGCAGTGAGCCAGTATGTTCTGGGCCCATGGAGTGACCAAGCCTGAACATCATTTTTCAAAGATTGCAATATATTTTGAGAGCTAATCCTCTCTGTGGTTTTTCCCCACCTTGGGGTTTTCCATGTAAAACTGGTGTCTCTTGTGTTTAATGTTGTATCTATGATTAAGTTACTGATTTCATGCTTTCATTGTTAAATCATAATAATTGTGAATGCGCGATTAATGTTTAAGTGGAGAAGTGATTGATTTTTTGTGAAAACTGATTCACCGCCCCCCTCTCAGTTATCTGGTGCATATCAACATGGTCATTGTTATCTTGTGTTACAAAGTTCAGTTCAAGTCAAATCTTACTTGCTTAGCACACAAGATTGTTTGAAAAGTGCAATTCATTTATGATCACATTCGAGAGACACAGATATAATAGTGATGCTCCTGATACTGTCACATTGAGATTGGTCTAGGGTTTTCCTTTTTAGAATCTATGGTTCAACAATATAAATCCTAAATGTCTCTCTATATATATAAACCCTAAACTATATATGAAAAGCACTTTTGAGGGTTAAATAGATGACATGTTCCTTTTTGTTCTATTTTCTCAGTGACCTATGATTGCCAGTCAATGTTCACTTAAGTGAACACCTTAAGGGTTGTTAAACATATGGAAATTGGTCCCCTCAACCTAGGAGACTGGCTCCATCTGGTCCTTCTCTATGTTAAAGGCACGAAAAGTCAATCAGTGCATATGATTTAATCTTTGAGGAGCGTGAAAGCCTTAATCAATGGATGAGGTTTAAATTCTTTTTTAAATTACAATAGTTATTCTTTGATGGATGATTTTGATGGCTAGGTAGATGTCTTCTATGTAAAATAGTTATAGAGATAGTTCAAATTAGTTTCTTAACTATTTTTTTTCCCTAGAAATCTAAGAAACAAAATAACCTAACAATCTGTAGTCTGTGTATGTGAGTAGAATAATTTTTTGAAAGGTGAACATCATAGAATATGTTATTGAATGGTCTGCAGTGTTCTTAAATATATTATTGTTCTTTTTGAAAGTGGTGAATATTGAGTTCAAAGTGCTAGATTAATTGATCAGAGACATACACATTTGGGATATAGAACATTAGCTATGCAGTGGTTTTGAGATAGATAATATTCAAAGGAGCATTCTAATATGCAGAGTGAAAAGATAAATGTATAAGTATGACCAAAGTTGTGATTGTAGAATGTGTGTCCCTAGATGACATGATTTCAACAAAGAGGTGAATTGCAATAGATTGTGAATTTGCAGCAAATAATGGTGACAAAAATAAGAGTTTATCAATACATGAGTGATTAAGACAAGGTTTTTTATGTCTGTGGTTTTCATTGTTGTCAATGGATGAGAAGGAGCTTGTATACATCATAGTCATCAGGTAGTGTGGCAAATTCATAAGGAGGAAAAAAAGGCATGAAGTTGAGTTGATGATAGTGGGTGTATTTAGAGGTAGAACACAATGATGATTGCAGAGTGAAATCTTTTGTTTCTTTCAATGGTAAAGATCTTTCAAACCTTTTCATGCTTGTTTTATGTTGATTTTCTCTTTGACTGCATTAATTTGGTGATACAAATACATATGGGTGTTTGAGAGAACTAATCTATGATGTAAAGATGAAATTCCTTGATTTAAGTTGGAGTATCTATTGAGTTTAGAAGTTCTTGTACTATTTTAGGATGTCATGGATGTAGTATAATCTTGAAAGTTCTGAAAGTCTATTCTTTTGTGCCAAATTGGGAGAGAGAAGGTGTTTTGTATTTGAGTTATAGAAGTCATCTATAACCAATGATATTAATGTAAATAGAGTAGTACTTTGTGTTATATCCTTTTGTTTTGAGATTGATATTGATTGTCAGTGAGACAGATTGTTTTGCTAGTGAGGCATGACTGTGATTAGTGAGATCCTAGTCAGTGAGGCTTATATGTACTCAATGAGATCTAATAAAGTGTTGGTGAGGTTTGGATAGTTGTTTTTCCCTGGAAATGGTTTTCCACTTTACATCTTGTGTTAAGTATTCATTTGTGTGATTCTATCTTTTGTTGTCTTTGTCATGATGATATTGAAGAGAACTTGTGTCTCAAATTACTACTTGAACCTCTTAGTTGAACCTATGCATTGAACCACTTCGTTGAACCTCTTGTTTGAACCTCTTTGTTGAACCTTTCTAGAGTTCATTTGGTAGGTTCAATGAAGTTTAGTTCAACTGTTCCTTGGTTCATTAGTTTGAGGATATGCGATGTTGGCATCGTTGTGACGAAGTACTATCGGCAGGACCATGTTGAAGACCATTGGCATCGGTGAGACAAACCACTGTCGGAGCGAGGGCTAGATCTTTTGCCGATGGAGAGTGTCATACTGATGGTACCATTGGTGATCGGGGAGACTATGCTCATCGGTGGAGGGTGAAGTCTGTGGGCCGATGGTAGTTGTTATGCCGATGGACTTGGAGGCTTAGAGGCTTGGTATTGTCGGCAACAAAATTACCGACAATAGCCTTTGGTTCGTTGGCGGTTATAAACTGCAAAGTCCTTTGTGACTTGGTACATGTGGGACTAAACGCCTCACTGAAATGTGAACCATTGCGACGGTTAGATGGTAGCGACGTATGAAGAATTTGTTCTATCAGTTAGAGCAGAAGTGTGTAACGACTCTTGTTCTTATAGACTGGAAATAGAATGATATATCTACAGGTGTCGTTGGTATTATGATGACAAGACTTGAAGAAAGGTTCGTTCTGTAAATGTACAGAGAAGCGAACTGTGTATGAGGTCGAGAATTAAACACCAGAGCAAGAAGCTGAGTTCTTTATTGTAACTGTATATCTTACTGTAATAAAGATTGTTTTCTTGTGGTGGTGGGTTTTTTACCCGTAAGGGTTTTCCCACGTAATTCTATGTGTCTGTGTTCTAAATATTGTCTATTTTGGTTTCTCTCATGTACTTATCTGTGTTATTGTAATTTAAAAAGTGACTGATCTACACTGTCCCCTGGGAATTAACATTAGGGAAGCTGTTTTCCACACCTGTGCTTTCCTTACAGATATTAGAAATTGTTTCTACAAGTTTGATGAATGTAAAAGTTTTATTGGATCACTAATTCACCCCCCCCCTCAGTGATCCTTAATGATTGGTTGTATCTGTCTCATCATGGTATAACCAATCATTTAGGGAATCTACAATTTCCTCTTCCTCTTTGGAGACTTTTGTTGGGACAAAAGGGATCTTATTATCTAATTTACATCTTTCTTCTTGGACCCTTTTCTATAGTTGAAGACCGTGGGAATGAGGGGACAGAGCTAGTTGTCCCACATGAAAGGTATTTTGGAGCTCATATTCACCACACCCTTTGTCTATGATCTTGACTTGGGATATTTGAGGGATTGGGTTGGATGATGAAGTTGAGGCGTGGGAAGGATTGGATGAAATGTCCTTTATGTTTTTCCCATAAGTACACAAACAATGGAATTACCTATCATAGGTGACTTCCAAATCCTTGCAGTACTTGAAAGGTTGTTGATCAGTAGGAATAGTGACTTTGACACTATTGTGTGGGAACTTTAGACACTGATGGTAGGTGGATGGGATGACTTGCATGGAATATAACCATAGTCAGTCGAGGAGAAGATTGTATGTTAGGTCAAGATCAACCACATGACATAAGGTGGGTAGTGTTAGAGGACCCACTTTGATTGGAAGACATATGGTGCCTTCATATTCTTGTTCTATGTTTTCATATGCTTTGATGGAGATAACTAAGGGTTCTAGATAATCCACTAAATATCCCAATAGTTTTATGAATTTTAATGTACATATGTTCAAACTAGATCCATTATCCAGGAGGACTCTTTTGAATTTATTATTGGTGATTTGAACTTTGATGTGAAGGGCTTTGTTATGAGAATGGTCAATGGGTGGCATGTCGATTGATTAAAGGTGAGATGGTAGGAAGATGAAAATTGGGCCACCAAGTTTTAGAATTGTGCAGGTGGAATGTTTATGAGGACTTAGGACTCTTGAAGGGCTTTATTGAGTATGTTGCGATGGATAGGAGACGTCTTGAGAAGTTCTAGGATAGAGATTTGTGTCGACATTTTCCCAAGGTGATCTAGGAGGTTATACTCATAAGTGAGTGTGGTGGAAGATGGGCAAGGTCATTTTATGGTTAATTGACCATCCTACATGGTGACAACACATTCAAGGGATTTTCGTTTGATTTTTATGGTGGAGACATGAGTGGAATTAAAATCAATTCATCCCACTACATTGTCATAAGGGGGTGGAATGTTGTTATAGCTAATTTGTTGGTTTGGTTGTTTGGGTTGGTATTTAAGGATGATGGATTGGATGAGGAAGGTTGCAAAGTGTTGGTATATGATTGGGGAGAGGATCCTAGTAAACTCCTAAGCCATTATTTGGTAAAGTATTGTTAGTTCCTTCTACTTGGATGTCACCTCGATCAAGGAGGTCTTGGATGTAATTCTTTAATTTCATGCACTTTCCAATGGAGTGTCCCTTAATATGATGGTACTCACAATACTCATTATCCTTGTACCACGTGGGCTTAGGCTAGTTTTCATTGAAAGGTTTAATTGTGGGAAATACAACCATATCTGCTTGTACTAGTTTTTGGAATACAACTTCAATGGGTTCCCCTAAAGAGGTATATTTACATTTTGGATTGTTGGGAGGATTTCATTTTGGCTAACCAGGTGGTACCAAAACATTTTTTGAAACATTTTGTACCACCTAAGTGTCTTTTAGTTTGGGTGTGGCTATTTAAATATGTTTAGAATCGGTGGCACCATTACCGACAACATTTTTGTTCTTGGCCCAAAATTTTGGTTTGTCGTTCGATGATTTATTGTTGTCATTTTTGTTTTAGATTTTGACTAAACCTTTTTCTATGAGGGTCTTTTCAATAGTGACCCATTTTTCTATGATCTCATCAAAGGTCGATGCATAATGTACTTGTAAGTGGAAGGCCATTTCTTGGTTTAAGTTTTGAATGAATATATGGACAAGTTGGTTTTTGGGTGTTGACCAAGGTAGCCTACTAGCAAGCAATCTCCACCTTTGTAAGTATGTGGAAAAACTTTTGTCATTTCATTATTTGGTTTTACAAAGATCAAGCATGGTGATCTCATGTTCTACGTTGTATGAGAAATGAGCGACAAATTTTTCCAACAAGTCAACAAAGGTGGAGATGATGCCATAAGGTAAGTGCATAAACCATTCTAGAGCTTTTCCTCCTAGGCTTCATGGGAAAATACCAAGGAGGAATTGATCGTCATAGGACACTTCTTGGAAAGCCATGAAGAATTCCTTGATATGGTCATGGAGGTCTCCTTTTCCTTTGTACTTATCAAATTTAGGAATTTTGAAATGTTGAGGAAAATATATGGTTGTCATGTTTCTGTCGGATGAGTAGGGACATAAGTCTTTGAACTTATAATGTTTCTTTTGGGTCCCTAGTTGAAGGTTCTTAAGGACAGTTTTCATTTCTTGCCACTCTTGGTTGAAAGGGATGGCAAGGTGTGGTGTTTATGTTGATTATTGCAATGGGATTTTTTGTGATGGTGGTTGGTGTTGTTGGATTTGTTGTTAAATATTATATGATGGTGGACCCATGGCTTCCGAATGTATAGGGGGTCTATATGCTTGACGTTATGGGGGCATGGATGTAGTGTTGGATGGTTGGGTGTAGGTGGAAGAATAGTATGTTTGTTGTGATTGTAGTGGTGGTTGATATTGTTGGGGGATGTTTTTGGTGTTGTATGGATGCAATATTAGGTGGTTGTTGATGAGTGGTGGAATAGTAGGTATGTGGTGGTTGGGTATGTGTGACATGTGTATAGTTCATTAAGGGATTTTTTGAAAGATTTGGTTGTTGTGATGTGGATGGGTGTTGAGATTGGAGAAGTGTTTGTGAGAGTATGGTAGGTGGTAACATTGTTTGAGTCATATTCATCCTTTGGGGGATGACTAAGGGTGGAAGTGTTTGTAGGATGGTGATGACATTAGCCATATTTTAAGGAATGTTGGAGGAATTTGTATTGATGGATGGAGTGGTGAAGACATTTGAGTTGGATAGATTAGTGGCGAGGTTGGCAGAAGTTGGAGGATTAGATGGAATCATGTGTGGCAGTATGCCATAGTGAGGGTCTAATGCTTGTGGTTGTGGAATGGCACTACTCCCTACATGTTGACTAATGGTTCAAATAGGGTTAGTAGACATGGCAACATGGGCCCATGGATTATCATAGACCAAGTTTTTGGGATTAGGAACATAGCTCCATGGTTAATCGTGAATGGGTGATGGTGGTTTGTCATGAAAAAATGTCTTAAGCTTGTCTTAATCGAAGTGGTGAGGGAGATATGCTCTTTGATTGATAAGTTGCTCAAGAAATTTGTATGTAGCCTCTTCTCATTGAGAAAGTCAATGAATGTGGGTGAATATGCAGAAGTGGGGGTAGATGTTTCTCTCATTTCAGGTTGATTGATGTATCCCTCTATGTTGCTTGTGGTGGAGCTAGGAGATGTTAGTTGGTAGAGAGAATCCATTTTGAGATTTTCTTGTGATTGAGTGATGGAAGGCATAAAATGGTAGATTTGTGTTGGATGGGAGGTTTGATTTGATGATTTGGATAGTGTGGGTGGATGTTTTATCAAGAGGGTGATGTGTAGGATTATTGATGTTTTAGGATTTGGACATGGATGATGATACTACCAAAGAGATCCTAAGTACAAATCTAGATCTTTTGTAAATTTTAAGGAGATTTTATCCTTCCTTACTTAGGGTGGACAAAGAGCCTAAGAAAAAATAGGATGGGATTATCTTACATGGGGTAGACAAGACACACCAAGAAAAATGGGATTCTTGAATTCCACAAACTTAGGATTAGTCTATGCTCCTAAGCTAGCTTATCCAAGTGGGATGAGATCTAATTTACACTAAACTTAAGATAGATAAGTTCTTAAGCCTAATGCAAACTAGAGGATAAAAAGATCTAGATTCAAACCTTAGCATACTTGGTAATTGATGGATTGTATTTTGATTTGGATGGTTTGATTAGATTTGGATAGGATTAGTTGGATTTGTGTGGTTTGAATGGTTTGATTTGATTAAGGTGGAATAATTAAATTTTATGGGTGAATGGGATGACTTGATCAAGGGTGAGTTAAGTGAATGATAGGGTGTGGTAATGACAAAAATGTGTTAATGTGAAGTGGTTAATTGATCACAAACTAAGGTTCAAATGAATATTGTAGGTGGTGATTTTGTGAAAATGGAGATGACATAATAGATGTATAATGCTCTAATGTCAAATGTGAAGGTGATTTTGTGATTTTAGGGACATGGTGGATGATCAAATGTTGTGATAGAAGTCAGTTCAATGTTTGGTTTTGACTGCAAAAGGAGCTACTATCATATTTTTGAAATTTCAAGCATAGGTACTAAGACAGAAGCCATAGGCACTAACAGCTAGTTTCTAGGTGCTACAAGGCAAGACATAGGCGCTAATCTAATGTTGTGGGTACTAACAGGAATGTCAAGGGCACTGACTGATAGGGTAAAATTTTAGATGCTCAACAAAAGCATTAGGACTGACTGTAAGGGTACTAAAGTATGTTTTTCCTTAGTGTGCAAGATAAAATCATAGGCACTGAACTATCATAGGCATTGAAACTCAGGTCATAGGCACCAAGAGATAGGCATACACACTAAAGTGGTCTATTTTGCAAGTTGAATGTGTTTGATGGATAATTTTTGGAAAGATATGCAAACAATCAAACATAATGGTTATTTTTGACACTTTGGGAATAAGGTTGATATGGCTTTCACATGTTTTTCACAAAGAGGACATGCCAAGCACTTGATCACAAACCTAAATTATTCAAGTGGGAGTGACATATTGTTGATGGTGGTTTTAGCACACAACTTAGGTGAAATATAGGTATCTCACCCCTCTTGAAAAAGGTATCCTATCCAAGATAGGACTACCCCAAGGATAATATAGCTAGGTCTTAGCTTGCAGGAATAACTTAGTTTGTATGTTTAGTTGTGCCAACAAGGGGTCTTACGTGAAGTGATAGGGTTTACAAAAGGTAATAGCAATACAAGTGTAGAAAAGCCTATGATACCTTTAGCTGATTTAGAAATATGTTTGCTGCTTAAAACCTAATTTAATAATTTTCTTGTAAAAGAAGATGCAAAAGAGTAAAGGCTTAGAGAAATCCTAAGTGGCATTCACAATGCAAAGCTCACTGATGATAGACAAACATTCTCAAGTTAACCATTTCCAATTTTACCAAGTTACATGTATGCTACAGTGCTACAAAAAATGATGCTATCTTCAATGGATACTAAAGATCTTCAGATCACATTCATTCATCAAATACCTAGGTTATGGCATAATTTAATTAATGACATGCAATTGAACTAAGCTTGAATCAATAGGCCTAGGCTAACTATACACAACAACTCACAATTAGTAAGTAACTAATAGTATGGACCAAAATGTTCATCAGATACCTTCAACAAACCATTAACATTGCAAAAGCATGATTAACTAATTACAGATCATGAAGCAAACCATGAAACTAAATAGACAACACAAATGAATAAATTCTTAGAAACACTATAGAA
Source organism: Cunninghamia lanceolata (assembly GCA_027924645.1). Classification (NCBI taxonomy): domain Eukaryota; kingdom Viridiplantae; phylum Streptophyta; class Pinopsida; order Cupressales; family Cupressaceae; genus Cunninghamia; species Cunninghamia lanceolata. Next base: position 5,389,708 of record BSBN01000501.1, on the reverse strand, counting down.
ACTTGCTTTGTATTAATCTCAAATGGTAGAATGTCAACAATTTGGCATCAACAATCTATTACAATGAGAGAAATGGCAGCCCTTTATATAGAGGTAGCTCCATACTAAGTTTTTGAATGAATAGTGGAGATTAACTCAACACTAATGGTCCAGATTACATGACATTTAATGCAATACATCAGCTAAATTGCATTTTTAGATTAATATTTATCTTGTAGGAAAAAGACAAAATACAGCTTCCAAATAAATTGAATCTAGACATTTTAAATACCCATTAAGTTGTACATAGGGAAAAGTCAATTTCCAAGACATAATAAAGACAAAATAAGCTCACATGAACCTCCAAATATAGAATTAATTACATATGATGGGATTTACATGTGACTCTACTAATCATCTTCATCTAAATCAATTTTGTCTTCTTCTTCCTTTAGCGCTGACAGAGATGGATTTATACCTATTGGATCTGGGTCCTTGATGTAATCTGTTCCAAACCTTAAGCTCTTGATCTCTACGAAAAATTTGTAGTACACAGCTTCCCTCAATTTTCTTCCCCTCTTAAATGCCAAAAAGGCAGCCCAAAGATCACTAACCTTTTCAAGTTTTCCAACCATATTCAATGGTGAGTCTCCATGAATGACTTGATATAAATTGTCTTTACACTGTTGTTCATCTATTGGGGTCAAATTGTTTAGACCAGTATTTATGCAATCTCATGTATCATTTATTTCATATATTACCTCCATTATTTTGGTCTTTACCATCTCAAAAGAATCTTTCACTTTATCAAAAATACCCTTTCTTAACTTCATTTGTTCATGCCATTCTTCAGGTTTCTTCAGTCTATCCTTTGTCAAAATATTTTCTGTCAAAAGGACCTCCTTGGATAGTCTCCTCATGGCTTGTATTCTTGGGAACATGTGAGAATAGTACTCATCATATGGTTCACATTCATTGTGCAAATCTTCCCATTCTTCTCTCAAAAGACAAAAATCTTTATGCAACAAAGATGCAAAGGATATCACCTCACAACCTTCATTGTATACTTTAGTGAACCATTCATGTGTGTCTGCAATAGTGGTTTTGATATCATCAAAGTTAGTCAATTCTTCTTTAGACAACAGGGTAGGATCTGCTCTCAGTTCTCCATCAGAATTTAATGGCTTCATTAGGAACTGTATGCATGCTCGAAGCTCTTTGTTTTATTGTTTCAACTGTTGCTTTGTCATTTAATCCTTATTTAGTTAATCCAAAATTGTGGACACTATCCCCTTGAATTCATCTATCTTTTTATCCCCGAGTGGCAGGTCCCAAATTGATAGTAGTAATTGTATAATCTTCTACTCTCACTTCCCCTTTATTAACGTCTACAGGTGGGACGGCCACTTCTACAATCCTAGAACCTGAGGTGTCTTATATATTCTAGACTGGATTTTCACTTTCTTTTGTTTCTTTGGCTTTTCCACCCTGGCTAAGAGCACATCCAAGTCTATTTCATGATTTCAACTTGCAGGGCTTTATTATCCAACCTCTACTATAGCCAATCTGGTACTTAGGAGGAAAAATCTTTAGGAGCGTCAATGTGACTATCCCCTTTATTAGGTGATCCATCATGAATTTCCAATTCAGTTCTATCTCCATCATCCCCTTCACCATCTGATTTCTCAATATTCTGGAGATTTTCTAATACAACTTGTTGAGCAATCACCAACACAATGTCTGTTGTGTCTTTATTTACTGGGCTATCAGACACCTCAACTTGTAGCTATTTATGTGGTTGTCTCTTTTTCTTGGGACTCTAACTCTAAACATATTTTTTCAATGCCTGGTAGTTGTGGGATAGATAAAGGGACAACTTCTGGGGAGACAACAATTAGATTTGCCAAAGAATCATTTATTATGGACAGGGGATGTATAGGCATGGAATACAAATAGGCATGGGATAAATTGACAAATGAAGCAAAGCCTAGTGAAGCCGGTATGAAAGGAGGAGAAGACATGGAAGAGATAGTGGTAGATGAAGAAAGACTAAGTGATGGAAGGGAGAAGGATGGGGCTAATATTGTAGAAATAGGTGGTAAGGAGAATTGGGTGGAGAAAGAAATGGAAGAAATAGCAGGTAAAGACATGGTTGAGATGGGAGGTGATTAGGAAATAGGAGAAATGGTGGTAGAAATGGTGGGTGGAGAAGGGAGGCTAGGGATGCTTGCATTTGACCTCACTGAAGGTAATGATGATGTTGTGTTTGAAACAGAGGGAGTGGAGGATGTAGTGCCTTGTGTAGCAAGAGGAATGGAGGCTACACATGCTGGGGATGAGGAAACTATGGGGATAGCTGAGGTACTGGCAGATGTGGTAGTAGATGCATATGTTGTCTATGCCTTTAGCTTCTTAGCCTTTGAGCTCTCTCCTTTGCCACTTGGTATATCTTTTCTCTTTGATGCTCTGGTCCTCATGGCAGGAGGAGGATCCTTCTTTTGAGTTTTGGGAGCAATCTTCTTAGATTTTCCTTTTTCAGTCGATGCTACATGCTCCTCACTGTCGGTGTTATTTGTTACTGTAACATCAGAAATTGTCCTCCTATATGGAATGGTACAATTTCCCTCAGTTTAGCTCCTCACTCTTAGTGACCTCTCAACCTTTTCTTTTTCGGCCTGCCTGAAACCCTGATTAACTTAGTCTAGGAGAAGTCTATTCACTTTTTGAGGTAACTCATTGATAGAACCCGGAAAGAGATTTGAGAATAGGGTCCCTTGGACCCCCAAAAATGCAGATCTGAGCTGAAATTGGGGGTTTGAACTTGGGCGCCCATGCCCTAGTCCTCCTTGATTTCTCAGGATTTTGAATTTTGGCAAGGTGTTGTTCTCGCCGAGTGCCTCGAGATTCCATTTTCAATTTCTCAGTTTTCATGCGATATCGAGACATTACTTCAAAATTTGAATTCCCTAAAGATTGATATAAAAAGACATCTATAATTCATTTTATCACACACAATTCTTATGCAAGCTTGATGCCAAAACTCTGTCACAATTGCCATTGAAGATTAGTGACTTATTGAAGCTATTTGAAGGATTCTTTATTTGCTATCTTGGAGACAATGGATGAAGGTTAGGAATCAAGATCTTGAGTCTATCTTGCTCTTCCTATGGTTTGTACACCCTTTGCATGATCAGGAGAAGGGTTGAAGCCTCCAACAACAAGCTTGGAGATCCTTTGCAGACATTGCTGATTCACCTTCTTGTTCATACAAGTCTTCATTTGTTTTATCTCCTTGACGTGAAGTTGTATGTATTTATTGATGCAAAGCAAGTTGTTAATCTTCCCTTGATTGAGACATCTAGGGTTTGATTTTATGCATACACACATTGTTAGGTTTGTACACTCTTATGCAAATCTTTTCCTTTGGCTATTGTTGAGGTAGAAATACTGAAGACGGGGCTTGACTGAGGCAAGCTCCTATATAGCTGCAATAATTTTCTTCTTTTGTAGGTGTAGATCATGTTTCACAAGTTCTAGCAAAAAGAAGCTACAAGAAGAAGGATATTGCGGCTACAATCATGACAGACTTTCAGATTTTTGGATTCTGGGACTTGTGGGACATTAGAGCGGGCACCCTAGTCCAACCAGGTGTTTCCTCTTAGATCTGGAAGCCATTTTATAGTCTCAGACACCCTGTGTGGAAGGTTTTCCTATTTGGAAATTTGTAGGACACTGGAGCGGGCACCCTAGTCCAAGTAGCCCTCAAAATCTAGGTATTGTGTCTCTGAAACCCCTCCTCTGCACTTCTGTGATTAGTTTTACCAATTGCTTCATCAGTTTATGTTAATTACTGATTTGAGGCATAATTAGGTTTTTTACTTGGTTAAAAGAACAACAATTTGTAAAATCTTGATTAGGGCCTTAGGTTTCATAACCACGTGAGCATCAAAGGGAGGCAAAATGACTAGAAGCTTCTTCCAAGCCTGATTCTTGTCTCCCCAATGCTTAGCGGTGAGAAATGGTAGCATTTAACCCAATAAACCAAAACTATCATTTTCACCCTAAACATTTTAGTTAACCCTACCTCGGCCTCAAAGCATCTCTCTGCCACTCGAGCTTAGAGCATCTCCAATTGTGGTGGATGGTATGGACATCATCTCAGCATGGTCATTCTCCTATTCTCCTTCTCTCTCTCTCTGCAATAACAAGAAACAAGAATGAGTTAAGTGGTAAGTGACAACTCCCTTTTACATAAAGTAAGTGAGTGAGAAATCCTATCCCTAACTAGGTGCAAAAGTGTGCTCTTTTCTCTTGAGCCCTTTTCTTGAGCTATCGAACCCTGATTTCAGAGCCATTTGTTGCATTGGAATCTTGGTTCCACTCTTGTTCCTACTCAAGGTGTTATGGTCGAGCGTCATTCTTCAAATGACCTCTATAACACATTTCCCTTGAAATTGACGTGCATGGATATCTCCTTGTTTCTACTATCAGACTAAGCAAGTAGAAACAATGGGGGGCATATATCTCCCTCGATTTCCTCCCTCGCCATGTTGCATCACTCAACCCCCTTCGTATTTTTGATATTGACTCATTGGTGGTGGTTGCAGGTTGATTTATTTTTTATTTTTCCTGACAAGTGTTCCTTTGTAGGATGCGGTTCCTAACTTTGTGGTCTTATAGGATTGCAAAACTAGGGGCTTCTTCCTATTCATTGACAACACTTCAACTTCCTCTACAATATCCTTTTGGGTATCCTTTTTATGATTGATGTATTTACTTTCCTTTAGTCTCATATGCACATAGTGTCATTGTTACAAGGATGGGCCTAACTGATGTTGTCATTGATGTCAACATACTCCTATTGCATTGATGTCAAAGATTGGATGAGCTGTGTACTGAGGATATTGAGAAAATTAGTTCTATCAAAAATAGTGAAGACAGTGAAGCTCTATGAAGTTAAGATCCCAGCTAGATGAAGATCAGAGAATCTACATCAAAGGGTTTGTAGATATGTGTCTAAAGATGATCCAGTCAAGATTTGAGAGGTCCACATGAAGATTTGGAGAAGTTATGGCCATATGAGTAAAACTAGTTCTGGCAGTTGTTAAAAGGTGATAGAGTGACACAAATAGGTCTAGTGAGATCCAAAAATGCAATATCTTGTTCGATAGATTTGGTGGAATGTTTAGGAAGCCAATGTGAACTGACAACTCAATTGGTTCATGGTCTAGAGGTCTGCAAGCATTTATTCTAATGTGATAGTGATGATAGACTGTGTTCTTGAGGGTCCAGATGAAGATACGAATGATTTTAGTAAGTAGAAGTGGTGTGGATGTTCTTGGTGATTCAGGCAAGCTTTTGGGGGTCTCTAGATTGTGTCCAATTCATGTTGGCGGTCCACATTGAAGACTGAGCTCGTAATTGAAGATTTACTCTCAGGTGATGGTATTCTTCCTAATCATGGCCGACCGGATGTTTTACACATCTTGCGGATAATCTTGAAGATGTTCTGCAAAGCATGGCGTGTTCCTCAAAGAAGATTGAAGTCCCAGATATGTGTGGTTGACAGTGTTGTGATATGCATGCATTCTTTGTAACAAATCAAGTTGTATTTTTGTAACTACTCTATAATAAAATAAAGTATGTTGTGCCGACTTTGATGATTATCCCAAAGTTGATGTCTTGTATAAATAAGATTTGTGAAGTCATTTCAAAGTATCCTTGGTGGAGATGAAAAAGTATTAAAGGGGAGAAGAGCGAAAAGCATAGCAGAAGTATTGAGCTTAAATGGAACTGACTCAAGCATGGTGGAGATGCTAATCTCTAGTTCAAGTATGTAATATTTATATTATTCTATAGACAGTGTGTCTCCTGTAGGTAGTGGGCCTCTTGTAAGTAGTGTGCTCAGGCAGTGAGCCCTAATTGGCAAGTGCCATTTTGTTCTTATTCTTTTAACAGAGAATACAATCTTGGGTTAGTCACCCCGTTGTTTTTCCCTTAACTAGCTTTTCCACATTAAAATCTTGGTGTCATATGTGTTAATGTGTTTTTGCTCTTGAGTTATTGCATTGTGCTTCCATGATTGAATCATTATTATGCTGTAGAAATATGAGAAGGATTTAAGTGTTTAAAGAAAAGAAAGTTTTTGTGACAACTGATTCATCCCCCCCTCTCAGTTGGCTGTCGTAAAACCAACAATTGGTATCAGAGCTAAGTTCCTCTAAAAGAACTTAACCACTTGAGTAGATCCAGGATGTCTTCCTACAAAAAAGATAGTCTAAGGTTTGATGGAACAAACTACACTCTTTGGAAAAGCTGCATGGAATGTCACTTGCAATGTATGGGATTTCAATATTAGAACATGACTATAAAGAAGTATATTCCTCCAAAGAATGGTCTAACAACTACAGATGAAATCAGAGATGCTGAAGATAATCTTCGAGCTAAAGAAGCCTTACTAAGTGCCTTATCTGATTCAAAGCTGACAAATGTTATGGATTTAAAAACTGCATATGAAATTTGGTCAAAGCTGGCACTTCTGCATGAAGGAGACAAATATGTTAAATGTGCCAAGCTACAAAGTCTAAAAGGAAAATTCAAAAACCTAATGATGAATGAAGATGAGAATATCACTACATTTATGCCAAAATTAAATGAGCTTGTTTGTGGCATTAGATGTGCTGGTTGAACCTTGGATGAAGATGAGATTGTCGTCAAAGTTCTCAGATCCTTACCTCTTGCTTACAAACACAAGGTTGCTACTATTGAGGAATTTAGATCTTTATCAAATATCACAAGGGATCAATTGGTTAGGAAATTAGCTGCATTTGAATTGGCTGAGTTTGGAGATGCACCTCCCAAGATTGAATCTGCATTCAAAGCTAGTGCCTCTGTAAAAGGCAAACAAAGGTATAATCTAGGAGAAAATTTCTCAAAGAAATTATCATGGTATGAAAAAGCAAGAAAAGATCTGGAAGAAGATGAGGCAGAAGCTACTCAATTTGAAGCCCTTATTGCAAAAAGACTGCCAAGGGGATCTAGTAAGTATGAAGGAAAATTTCCCTTCAAATGTTTCAACTGCAACAAGATTGGTAACTTTGCCTCAAGGTGTCTGGAAAGATTTTCAAGGACAAATCCAAATAGATCAAGATTCCAAAATAAATGTTACTATGTTCATGAAGATGATGATGATGAAGGAGTAACAAATGATGAATCAGACATAGGAAACAAATCTGGAAGTGACTGGGTGTTTATTGCCATCAAGGAAGAAGATCCAAAGCCCATTGAATATGTCAATCATAAACTGATAGAAAGAGCTCTGGCTGCTCAAGTTGAAGAAAAGGATGAATGGGTCATTGACAGTGGATGCTCCCACCATATGACTGGTGATAAAAATAAGTTCATAGATCTGGAAAGATATGAAGGAGGAGTTGTAAAATTTGGTGATAATTTTGCTAGCAGAATCAGAGACAAAGGAACTATTTCTTTTGATGGAAAGAACAAAACCAGTGATGTACTATATGTTGAAGGTTTGAAGCATAATCTTCTCAGTGTTGGGTAGTTGGTGTACAAAGACTATGATCTCTGATTAAAAAATGGAAAATGTAAGATCTTTGAAAGTTCTGGAACAGAAATTGCATCCGGTACTCAAACAAAAGGTAACATCTTCCACTTGGTTGGTATTGGCAAAAGTTGTTTATTTTTTCAAATTGATCAGAGTTGGTTGTGGCATAGGAGAATGTGTCATGTAAATTTTGATAATATCATCAAGATAAGCAACACTCAGGCTGTAAGAGATTTTCCAAGACTAGTGAAACCTACTAATAGTTTGTGCAAAGAATGTCAGTTGGGTAAGTAGAGTAGAGTCGCATTTAAAAGAAAGGAACAATCTTCTTCCAGATTGTTAGACTTAGTACACACTGATCTATGTGGACCAGAAAGAATCAAGAGTCTGCAAGGTGATAGATATTTCATGTTACTAATTAATGACCACTCCTGGATGATGTGGGTGACTTTCCTAAAAGAGAAATCTAAAGCTCTTGAGAAGTTCAAAATATTCAAGGCTATGGTAGAAAATGAAACTAGGTTAAACATAAAATGTCTTAGGTCTGATAGAGGTGGTGAATTCACATCTGGAGAGTTCATAGAATTCTATGAGAAACATGGGATAAAGAGACAGTTATCTGCTCCAAGGACTCCACAGCCGAATAGAGTAGTGGAAAGAAAGAACCAGACCATCCAAGAAGCATCTAGAACCATGATGATGGAAGCAAATGTCCCTCAGATATACTGGAGAGAAGCTGTAAGAACTGCTGTCTATACTCTTAATCGAGTACAAATCAGAAGCAATACTAGTAAGACCCCTTATGAACTTTGGTTTGGCATCACTCCTACTATGAAGTATTTCAGATTCTTTGGTAGTAAATGTTACATTAAAAGAGATGAAGAGCTTTGCAAATTTGATGCTAGAAGTGATGAAGGAATATTCTTGGGTTACTCTACTCAAAGCAAAGCATATCGGTGTTATAACAAGAGATTAAGAAAGATTGTAGAAAGTACAAATGTGAAGGTTGATGAAGGCATTGAAAATCCCTCAAGGTTTTATGAGTATGAAGCAGATGATTAGAATGATGTTCTGGTCCAAGAAGATCTAGCTTCTTCTGTAGTTCAGATTCAGACTAATCTGGAGAATCCTAAAATATAGGAAGAAGAGATAAGTTTGAATGAACCTGTCCAAGAAATAGAAGTGAAAGAAATTCCCAAAAGTCCCAGGTATGTAAGACTGAATCATTCTAAAGACCAGATCATAGGTGATAGAAACAAAGGTGTCCAAACAAGAAGAAAGATTGGTCAAGATTCAGAGAAGTATTATCTGATTTCAAAGATTGAACCAAAAACAGTAAGTGAAGCATGCAATGATGAAACTGGGCCAAAGCAATGGAGGAAGAGTTGATACAAATTGAGAAAAATCACACTTGGGATCTTGTTCGCAAACCTAAAAACAAAAATATGATTGGGACCAAGTGGGTCTTCTGGAATAAACTGAATGAAGATGGTGAAGTAGTCAGAAACAAAGCCAGATTGGTCTGTAAGGGTTATTCTCAAGTAGAAGGAGTTGACTTTGAAGAAACATTTGCTCCAGTGGCAAGAATTGAAGTAGTCAGATTATTTCTTTCTTTTGCTGCCTTCAAGGATTTCAAAGTATATCAGATGGATGTCAAGTCTGCCTTCTTGAATAGTGACTTGGAAGAAGAAGTATACATTGAGCAACTGGATGGATTTCAATTGTCTGATCATGGTGATATGGTCTGCAAGTTGAAGAAAGCATTGTATGGACTCAAACAAGCCCCAAGGGCCTGGTATGAAAGATTGGATAAACATCTTTTGAAGATTGGTTTCAACAAAGGTACTGTTGACAGTAACTTGTACTTCAGGATTGATCATGAAAATATCTTGATTGTTGAAGTATTTGTTGATGACATCATTTTTGGAGGAAGAGATAGTCTGTGCAAGACTTTTGCAAATCAAATGACAAGTGAATTTGAGATGTCTATGTTTGGGGAAATGAATTTCTTCTTGGGTCTGCAAATCACTCAAACAAAGAAAGGAATATTCATATCATAGACCAAATATGTGAAAGAATTGTTGAAGAAATTTGGGATGGAAGATTCAAAGCCAATGAATACTCCCATGGCAACTAGGTGTAAACTGAGCAAAGATGATGAATCTCCTAAGGCTGATCAGAAAAAATATAGGTCAATGATTGGAGGACTACTGTATCTTACTCAAACTAGACCTGACATTATGAATGTTGTTGGTCTTGTTGCCAGATTCCAAGGTGATCCTAGAGAATCTCATTTCATGGCAATCAAGAGAATTCTCAGATATCTAAAGGGCACAGTTGAGTATGGTTTATGGTATCCTAGGGATCATGATTTCTCTCTTCACACATATTCAAATGTTGATTGGGCAGGAGATGTGGATGACCGGAAGAGTACCAGTGGTGGTGCATTCCTTTTGGGGAAATAATTGGTTTCTTGGATGAGCAAGAAACAAGAGGCAATATCTCTGTCCACTATAGAAGAAGAATATATTGCAGTAGTAGGTAGTTGCACTCAAGTATTGTGGATGAAGCAAATGCTAAGAGACATTAGAGTGGAGTATGAGGAACCTATCACAATCGTCTATGATAACTCAAGTGCAATAAATATATCAAAAAATTTGGTGTTGCATTCAAAGACAAAACATACATCCATCAAATTTCACTTTTTTAGAGAGGAAGTGAACAAGAATGAAGTCAGATTGGAGTTTGTGCCCTCAAAGGATGAGATTGCAGAAATTTTTACTAAACCTCTACCTAAGGACTCTTTTGAGTATCTCAGGGAGAAGTTAGAGGTTATTACCCCTCCGACTCTGAATTAAGATGCACTGATGTGCATCAGTCTAGTGGATCTCACAGTCATATCTTGTGGTCCGGATTGATGATAAGAAGCTGCCACTTAGGGGGAGCAGTCTGTATGATTCTGAAGTATTGATGCAAGTATGTGCCCTTTGCCATTGATGTCAAAGGGGGAGAGAAGACATGTGAAAAACAAAAGTGGTTTCTGATCAAAGGGGGAGGAGCAAAGAAAGAGAAGACATATGAATGATTGTTGTTGATAGGGAGAGCTATGTTAGTTAGTGAGGAGAAGTTCTTGTCTTGATGGTTAAAACAATTTTTCACATCATATGTTTCCATCAATGACAAAGGGGGAGATTTTTCCAAGTATGGGCCTAACCAGTATTGTGATTGATGTCAACATACTTCTGTTGTATTGATGTCAAGGATTGGATGAGCTGTGTGCTGAGGATATTGAGAAAATTAGTCCTATTAGAAATAGTGAAGATAGTGAAGCTCTATGAAGTGAAGATCCCAGCTAGATGAAGATCAGAGAATGCACATCAAAGGGTTTGTAGATATGTGTCTAAAGATGATCCAGTCAAGATTTGAGAGGTCCGCATGAAGATTTGGAGAAGTTATGGCAATATGAGTAAAACTAGTTCTGGCAGCTGTTTAGAGGTAACAGAGTTACACAAATAGGTCCAGTGAGATCCAGAAATGCAATATCTTGTTCTGTGGATTTGGTGGAATGTTTAGGAAGCCAATGTGAATTGATAACTCAATTGGTTCGTGGTCTGGAGGTTTGCAAGCATTTATTCTAATGTGACAGTGATGACAAACTATGTTCGTGAGGTTCTAGATGAAGATGTGAATGATTTTAGTAAGCAGAAGTGGTGTGGATATTCTTGGTGATTCAGGCAAGCTTGTGGGGGTCTCTAGATTGTGTCCAGTTTGTGTTGGCGGTCCACATTGAAGACTGAGCTTGTAATTGAAGATTTACTCTTGGGTGATGGTATTCTTCCTAATCATGGCCGACCAGATGTTTTATAAATTTTGCAGATGATCTTGAAGATGTTTTGCGAAGCATGGCATGTTCCTCAAAGAATATTGAAGTCCCAGATATGTGTGGCTGATAGTGTGGTGATACACATGAAGTCTTTATAACAAATCAAGTTGTATTTTAGTAACTGCTCTATAATAAAATAAAGTATGTTGTGCCAAATTTGATGATTATCCCAAAGTTGATGTCTTGTATAAATAAGATTTGTGAAGTCATTTCAAAGTATCTGTTAGCACTTATTTTGACCTGGGGTTGATTTGTCATGATCAGGAGGTTTCTTCATCTGAAGCCTTCATCTTCTTGCCCAATTTTTATAAGTGTTGGACTTCCTCAGCGTTTTTCAGCTGCAACATCATTTTTTTCTGAGGAGGAGGTCGTCATCATCATCTTGTCTTCGATAATGATCTTCATCAGCATGTTCTTCGTCGACTTGTTTTTCTCATCGTCATCATCATATTTCAACTGTCGGGTGATGTTTGGATATCATCCTGATGATACTGGTGAGCTACAGTGCACCCTCAGTTGCTTGCGGGGGTGATTTCTCAAGTATCCGGTGATCTTCCATTTATCACCTTGCGCAAACATGATGATGATGTTGCCCCACTATCTTGAAGGGGTTATTCTCTAAGTTGTCGACCTGACTTGTTTTTTCATAAGGGTCGTCATCATCATCATATTTCCAGTTATCATCCTGCTGCTTGCGGAGGTCATCATATTTTCTGCCTTCATGATATTTCGCCGGGGTGATATTTCTATCATCGGGTGATCTTGGTTATGATCATCCTGATGATGTTGTTGAAGAGTTCTAAGTGCGACCCGATATTCACTAGGGTCATCATATTTTGAACGTCAGGATGATCTTGGTCAATATCATCCTGATGATGTTGTATCACTTCTTGTTCGTTGTTTTGACATCCTGATGATGCTGACATCATCCTTATATCAGGGTGATATCTTTTTATCTGCCTATCTGCATCATGATATTCCGAAGGAAGGGGTGATATTTTCATATCACCCGGATATATGTTTGTTCGAACATCATGATGATGTTGATATCAAGGAGATATCCGCCTGCTGGCTTCGCGCATTATCTCCGGGGGGTGATCTTTTCAAGCATCATCATCATATTCAGTTATCGCCCCGATCTTATAGAGGAGCTACAGTGCAACCTGATGTTTGAACGTCAGGAGGATATTTCCAAATATCTGGTTGTCTTCCGAATATCATGATGATGTTAATATGATGATGACGTCATCAAGGTCCGCGGGGGTTATATTTCTAACAACTGATCATCTTGAAGAGACCTCCTGATATTTGCAAACATGATGATGACGTCATCTGGATATGAGGAGGTGCGCAGTAGGCAGATATGATGATGACGTCAGCAGGATATGATGATGACATCATCAGGATGTTCATTGGCCAGACTTTTGGAATAAGCTCAACAGGAGGATGTTCCTCCGATGGATCAGGTTGTGCCGATTATCATGAAGGGTATATTTCAAATATCATGATGACGTCAGGGTGATATTTCGAACAACAGGATATCATGCTGCTGGAGGATGATGATGATGAGGTTATATACTAGTGTCGTCAGGAGCAAAAGCACCGACATGATATATGCTCATGACCTAGTATATAAAGTGTTATTGAGGTCATCACGGGGTGCATGTGGGATATTGTTATCCTGCATTTTCAAATATCATGATGATGAGTCTCGGCGGGAAATGGTTGCGATTGCAGATTTGATGATCTTCTCAAGGCCGCGGGTTGGTGCGCCATTAATGGTGATTGTTGCAGAGGTATGGGCGATGGCGTGGATGGATCCTGTACCCGACTAAGGGTGTACATCAGCGGACAGGGGCGCAGGGCTCGAGAAATCTTCCTGTCTCCTCTCCTACCTGCTGCATTCAAGTTTGGGCGCCAATCTGGTTGTGTTTAAGCGCCATTTTCCTGATACTGTGTATCTGGCAAAATTTTGGTCAACATTGTAATTAATTGCTGAGCACCTACCTGGCTGTTATAAGCAGGTGGTCTTGCTCATTTGAAAGGTTGTTGAAAGTTGATGATTTTGGCTCTGTAATGCATAACAAGCTGATCTGGTTGCTCTGTACAGCTTACCTGTGAGTTTATGTATCTCTTGTTGTTTGTTTTTGGCATGAACCCACTGATTTCATGATTAAACTTATATGAGAAATGCTGTTTAGCATGTGTTGTGTTAATTCTGTCTCCAGTATTGCATGTACTCTTCTTCTGAATCTGGATGTTTGGTAATGTTTAGATTCTAGAGCATAGAATTCCTATGTTGACTGTCTGATCTTCTGACTTCTACTCAAGGGGTAGATTAAACTATTTTCAGGTTGAACATTGGGAAGGGTATACTGCAGTAGGGATACCATAAGTAGAGATAACCTAACACTTTGTATTGGGAGATGCCTGTAAGGCAGGTATCACACATATCCCCTTGAAATCCAGTTTTAGTTGTTCATGCTGATCATTCATAGGTGTATGTCTACTGACTCCAGGCCCTGGATAGGCACCAATCATGCTTTGTTTTGTGTTATAACCATATCCAGCTTTGCATCCACACTTAAACTCCAAAGCAAAATCTAAAACCAACATTAGGACATTAGAGTTAGTTTTAGGAACCTCAGTCCTCTGTCTACAACTGCAAATAGGCCCAAAGCTAGCCCCTTTGCCCTTATCTTTCAGTTTTGGTCTACTTACAGGAGGACTCATCTGCTTTCTGTCAACATCTCAGCCTTGCATGCATATCCTCATGGATGTTGAGTAGGGAATACCCCCTAGGTCTTGCAGAGCCTGAAGAAGAAGAGGAGATAAAATATAGAGTCTATCTCCTATACTGTTGACCCCCTGGCCCAGAGATCCTGTTGATCACTGATGGCTACCTTGTAGGGAAATCTGGGAATAAGCATCCAGTCTGGGAAAAAGTCAACAGAAATTGGCGACTCTACTGGGGAGTGAGAAGTAACAGTACTATCTAATCATCTCCAGTAATATATATGTGACCCATCTGAGTCAGCAACAGTAATCTACTCTGCTGGGGAACCTTGTGAAAGAACCCTGGTTTTCAGAAGAAAACAGTTCCTAGTAATAGGTGGCGACTCCGAAGTAATCTCCCAACCGGTCACAGTAAAATTATATGCAGGGGAGAAGATCCCAACAAAATCCTCTATTTGAAGAGTTACCATTAACAAAAAGAATGATGTATAGAAGAAAGGGAACTATCTCAGTTAGTCATGAGAGCTCCCCCAGAAAAAGTGATGAGGTACAAGATAACCCTAGGCCATCAGGACAGCATGCTCCTTATTTTTCAAGTGCAGAAGCTGATATCCAAGGTGCATATGAGAGGCAACAGGGTGGTAGTATGAGAATGAGGTCAGAGGTGTTCCAAGAACGCCCTTTTCTAGACCCAAGTGAAAGGTTTGAAGAGGCAGAGTCCCTAAGGGATGATGAAGATGATGACCAGAATGGTATGAGACCATCTACCTCCAGACCTAAGGATGAACAATTAGCTGAAGAAATCAAAAGTCTAAGAGCAGAACTAGAATACCTACAAGCCATGAAAATCAGAGATGATATACAGCAGAAAGTGCAAGCCTTGAGAACTGCCCAAAATAATTCAGTTCCTACCTTAGAAAATGCAAATATGCAAAGACATCAGCAAAGATATGAAATGCAACATCAGCATCATGATGACAGACAAAATGTGAATGATGCTAGGATACCACTGAACCATGCAGGAAACCAAAATGCAAACAGAAATGTTAATGTTAATCAGCCAAACAGACAGCCCATGCAGCTAGATAGATTCAGGCAGCTGGTGTTTGATGGTATTCCTGGGTATCCTAACCCCATTGACAAGCATCTGAGGCTGCAAGTGCCTAAGTTTTCAGGAAACAATACAGTGTCAGGAGAAGATCATCTAAAGGCCTTCCAAAATGTCATGGATAATTTTGAGGTTGAGCATGAGGATGTTTTCATGAAGTCATTCATGCAATCCTTAATAGAAGAGGCAAGAGAATGGTACAGGAATCTGCCTGACCGGAGCATTTCATCATGGGATGATTTTAAAAGGATATTCAAGGAGCAATATGGTGATAAAACTGACCCTAGCTTCTTTGTAAATGAGTTCACCAGTATCACCAAAGGGTCAAATGAGCAGGTTGCAGACTTTAATGCAAGATTTACTAAAGTGTTGAACAAACTGCCACATCATATGAGGCCAAATGAACCAATGTGCATAATTTTGTACATCAATGCTTTTGATGTAAAGACTGCATATGGACTAAGAGATAAAGGTCCTGCCACTCTCAGGGATGCTTTCAGAATTGCAGTAAATATTGAAAACAATAGGAAAGCATCAGGCAAGACCAATAGAAGGGATGATGTAAAAATTCTGCAGAATCCAAATAAGCCTCAGAACACTCAAGGTAGTACATCTGCTCCTGAAGATAAGATAGACAAATTGGCAAATGTTGTTAAGGACCTGAGCTATAGATTGGCTAGAAATGAAAAAGGGATGGGTCCTGATAGGCAAGTCTATCAAAGGCAGGAAAAGAGGACATCATTACATGATATGCCTTATAACACCAATTGGCATGATGGTAAGCCTGTATTTCCATGTAACAACACAAATCAGAGGGCTCAACATGTCAAGGAAACTCCTGATCCCCTGAAGAAAACTATAAATATTGCTGATGATGCTCCGTGGTGTATAATCTGTCAGATGCCACATTCACAGTCACAGTGCATGATTGCTCAATCCTTGTATGATAATGCTACATCCTGTAATGAATGCAATGAGCCACATCATGTGCAGGATGATGATGTTAACATGATGTCCATAGGTAATGGATATACTCTCTATGATGCTGATGAGAATACAGATCATCAAATTCAGGCCTGCCAACAGTCCCCATGTGATGAAGATGATGAGGATAACTATGTGTATGCTCAGAACTCACACAATTTTCTGAGTAGCTTACACCGACCTTCTGATGAGGAAATTAGAGCCTTCACAGCTGCAGCAGTTGCTCAAGTCAAGAGCAACTACAACCTCAGAGGTAGAAATCAAGTTGGCAGCCCACATCAGCCAGAGGATATTTCTGCAGGTCAGCAGGTGCATGGTCATAAAGGAACTGAACCACAAAAAAGGCAGTGGGTAAATAATAAGCAGAACTTTAGACACAGAACAGGTCCTGAATTTCAAGGACCAGAAAACAAAATCCCTCAGGCTGAAGATCAAAGTAGAGGTTCCCAAGACAAGAATGATGATCAGGGAACTATGAAAATGAAAACTAAATTAGCTCAGGATAAAAGCAAGATTGTGGAGCAAGCTACAACTGTTGTACAAAACTGTGCTCCATTTGATATAGCCCAGATCCTCTCTCAGGTAAAGGTCTCTGTTCCACTTATGGAACTCATGAAAGTGGAAGAGATCAAGAATAGGACAATATCCCTAATCTCAGGGGTACCTTTTCAAGCTAAGCAAAATGATCAGACCCAGGGTGAGAAACAGGTCATGTGCAATGAAGAAGATGAGACTCCTGAAGTCTATTTAGGAATGACCATGACAAAGTGTCCTTCACAGGTGGAACCATTTTATGTTTCCCTGGTTATAAATGGTAAAATAATTAGAAATTGTATGCTTGACTCTGGAGCATCCACAAATGTCATGCCTTTGGCTATCATGCAGCAAACTGGATTAAAAATTGACAAGGCATGTGGGAAGTGTTATGCTATGGATGCCAGAGAGGTACCAGTTATTGGAATCATGAAGGATGTAGATTTCAAACTGGCAGCATTTCCTGAAAAAAGATACAAAATGAATATAACAGTGGTTGACATCAAGCCACAGTATGGTATGTTGCTGTCACGAAGATGGGCAGCACTAATTGGTGGAAGTATGCAGCTGGACCTGTCATATGCCATGATTCCAATGAATGGCAGGGATGTCAAGCTAAGCAGAGAGCAGAGATCATCAGAGACAGTGGAAGACCAAGAAGCAAATGAACAGGTATGCTTTGTAGACACTGACTGTGATAACTTCAGGGTTGTCTCAGATGATGCAGAAGACAAAAAGAAAAATGTCTGCATTGATGAGCTGGATCAGCAAGGCTTATGGACCATGTTTTTTGATGGAGCTTGTGCAAAAGAAGGCTCTAGAGCTGGAGTTGTCTTCCTGTCTCCAGCTGGTAAGCTCCTCAAATTCTCTTTCTTGCTGAGATTTGATTGCACAAATAATATTGCAGAATATGAGGCTTTACTCTTAGGCCTGAATATTGCTCTCAAACATGGGATTAAGATGTTAAGAGTATTTGGGGATTCTGAGCTGATTGTATCCCAAATTAGAAATAAGTATGCTGCAAAGAATAAAAGACTGAAGCAATACAAGCATGCTGTTTGGGATACTATTGAACTTTTTGATGCATTTTCAATTGGCTGGGTAGAAAGGTCAAAAAATGTTATGGCTGATTTCTTAGCCAATGTGGCAATAAGGCCAGATGACATCACTCTGTCAGGTGTCACAGATGTAGAAGTTAAAATTAGGCCTGCCATACCAGAAAACATATGCAGTTGGCAAGTTTTTAATGATGATAGGGATTTGCTGAAATTTTTGCACTGCATAGATGAGTATGAGAATCAACAGATTGATTTCCAAGCTTTTGTAGAAATTGTAGATGGAAAAGAGACTCTTGTGGGAAAAGAGATCATTCAGTTGAAGACTAATAAAATCCCTAGAGGGTTAGTGGCTTTGGAAAGAGCCTTTGACAGTAGAGACAAAATGGTCACAAGGACATCCCCCACAAATAAGGAGGATTTAGAAGAAATAAATTTGGGGACATCTCAGGCCCCTCAGAAGGTATATATTGGCAAACAGCTCAAACCACACATAAGAAATATGCTGATTGCATTGCTAAAAAAGTATAAACATGTTTTTGCTTGGTCATATGAGGACCTAAAAGCTTATAGGGAAGACTTATTCCAGCATGAGATCCCACTGAAACCTGAAGCTAAGGCATTTAGACAAAGGCAAAGGCCTATAAATCCTACCTTAGCTCCCAAGATGCAAGAAGAACTCAAAAGGCTCAGGGAAGCTGGAATAATTGTGCCCATCAGACATTCAACTTGGGTGTCTAACCTTGTCCCAGTCAAGAAAAAGAATGGTGATATTAGGCTGTGTGTTGATTTCAGGAACTTGAATGTATCCTCTTTGAAGGATAACTATCCATTGCCTAATATGGAAGCTATGTTGCAGAGAGTGACTGGTTGTGAACTCCTATCCATGATGGATGGATTTTCAGGATATAATCAGGTAAAGGTGAAAGAATCAGAACAGTATAAGACTGCCTTTACCACTCCATGGGGAACATATGTGTATGTTAGAATGCCATTTGGACTAACAAATGCAGGTGCTACATTTCAAAGAGCAATGGATGTTGCTTTTGCAGGGCTGATTGATTCAATCCTGGCAGTATATCAAGATGACATGACTGCCTACTCAAAGAAAGAGGAGCAGCATTGTATGCATCTGGAGCAGATCTTCATAAGAGCACTAGAATATGGTATTTCTTTAAACCCAAAGAAGTGTGCCTTTGGAGTAGTTGAAGGAAATCTTCTGGGACATATTGTTTCCAAGGATGGAGTCAGGATAGATCCAGAGAGAGTGGCAGCTATTGACAGGATTCAAATGCCAAAAACTGTGAAAGGAGTTCAGTCCTTCTTTGGACAGATAAACTTTGTTAGAAGATTTGTTCCCAACTTTGCAGAGATCACAAGGAACATATCCAAGATGATGAAGAAGGATGCAACTGTCAACTGGGAAAGGGAAGCAACAGAATCATTTCAGAATATCAAAGAGGCAATCAAGATGGCCCCTGTTCTTAAATCTCCTGATTTTTCTAGGCCATTCCAGGTGTTCTCATTTGCTTCCTTTCATACTGTTGCTGCATGTTTGTTGCAGAAAAATGAAGATGGTTTTGAACAGCCCATCACCTTCTTCAGTATGTCCCTGTAGGCCTCTGAGTTGAAATATGACATTATGGAAAAGCAGGCATATGCACTAGTTAGAGCCATCAAAAGTTTCAGACCATACTTGGTAGGGTCATATATCATTGCATATGTACCTCATGCTGCAGTCAAAGACATATTCACTCAGCAGGAGGTGACTGGAAGAAGGTGCAGATGGATAAACAAACTGCAGGAATTCAACATAGACATACAAGTTACTAAGTTGATAAGAGGACAAGGATTAGCCAAGATGATGGCACAGTCAAACTTGGAAGCATGCCAAGTTAATGTAGTCCAAGATGAGAATGTAAGTGTATCAGGATCTGAATGGTACAAGGATATTGTCTATTATTTGCAAAATCTGAATTGTCCTTCCCATTTCAGTGACAATCAAAAGAGGACTCTGAAGCTACATGCAATCAGGTATGTTGTTGTTCAAGGTGAGCTGTACTGGAAAAATCCTGATGGTGTGCTGCTGAGATGTGTGGATAAGAACATGGCTAACAATATTTTGATTGACATGCATAAAGGATTGTGTGGTGGCCATTATACTGCCCAAACAACAGCTCATAAAATTCTCAGGGCAGGATATTGGTGGCCCACTCTCTTTTCAGATGCACAAAAGTTAGTAAGGAAGTGTGACCCTTGCCAGAGATTCTCAGGAAAGCTGAAATATAATGGTGCTTTGCCCCTCAGAACTGTACCTGTGGATGCTCCATTCCAGCAATGGGGAATTGACTTTATAGGGGAAATTGCTGACAAATCAAGTGGGGGACACAGTTGGATTTTGGTGGCAACTGACTACTTTACCAAATGGATTGAGGCCATTCCAACTAAAAGAGCTACAAGTAAGGTGGTGACAGACTTCATACTAGAGAACATCATCATCAGGTTTGGAGTACCATTTAAGATTATCACTGATAATGCTATGTGCTTCAGAGCAGGTGAGTTTGTTGATTTTTGCAACAGGTATGGGATAAACCTGTCATATACATCACCATATCACCCACAAGGAAATGGTCAAGCGGAATCAAGCAATAAGAGCATCATGAAAATTGTCAAGAGGATACTGGACAAGAACAAGAGAGCTTGGGACTCAAAGTTGAACTTAGCAGTATGGGCTGACAGAGTGACAGTGAAAAGGGCTATTGGGAAGTCACCTTTTGAGCTAGTGTATGGTGCATCAGCTAGACTACCCATAAATAATCTCCTACCAGTTTACAGATTCATTCAGGAAAATGATGAGGAGATTGAAGATCCCATGACAGAAAGAGTGAATCAGCTGGTTGCATTGGATGAAGACAGAAGGAGAGCCCACCAGATCAATCTCAAAAGACAACAGGATATGAAATATCAGTTTGACAGGAGAGCTACAAAAAGGAAGTTTGAAGTCAATGATCTGGTGCTTATTTGGAATGCTAAAAATCAGGAAAAGGGTAAACATGGTAAATTTCAGCCCTTATGGATGGGCCCATATCAGGTTTGCAATACTCATGGGGAGGATTCTTATTTCCTCCAGGCCCTAGATGGTGAAATTCTGGAATTGCCTGTGCATGGCCAATTCCTTAAGTTCTATTTTGCATGAATATCTGGTTGCTGTGCACATTTGTAAAATATGTATGTAGTGTAAATGCCTTGTACAGCTCGCGTTTTTTGGCTTTTTGTCAGGTCTGCCCGGAGATCTGGTTCTCGCTGCAGGTTTTCACCTGCACGTCCCCATTCGGAGCCACTGTTAGCACTTATTTTGACCTGGGGTTGATTTGTCATGATCAGGAGGTTTCTTCATCTGAAGCCTTCATCTTCTTGCCCAATTTTTATAAGTGTTGGACTTCCTCAGCGTTTTTCAGCTGCAGCATCATTTTTTTCTGAGGAGGAGGTCGTCATCATCATCTTGTCTTCGATGATGATCTTCATCAGCATGTTCTTCGTCGACTTGTTTTTCTCATCGTCATCATCATATTTCAACTGTCGGGTGATGTTTGGATATCATCCTGATGATACTGGTGAGCTACAGTGCGCCCTCAGTTGCTTGCGGGGGTGATTTCTCAAGTATCCGGTGATCTTCCATTTATCACCTTGCGCAAACATGATGATGATGTTGCCCCACTGTCTTGAAGGGGTTATTCTCTAAGTTGTCGACCTGACTTGTTTTTTCATAAGGGTCGTCACCATCATCATATTTCCAGTTATCATCCTGCTGCTTGCGGAGGTCATCATATTTTCTGCCTTCATGATATTTCGCCGGGGTGATATTTCTATCATCGGGTGATCTTGGTTATGATCATCCTGATGATGTTGTTGAAGAGTTCTAAGTGCGACCCGATATTCACTAGGGTCATCATATTTTGAACGTCAGGATGATCTTGGTCAATATCATCCTGATGATGTTGTATCACTTCTTGTTCGTTGTTTTGACATCCTGATGATGCTGACGTCATCCTTATATCAGGGTGATATCTTTTTATCTGCCTATCTGCATCATGATATTCTGAAGGAAGGGGTGATATTTTCATATCACCCAGATATATGTTTGTTCGAGCATCATGATGATGTTGATATCAAGGAGATATCCGCCTGCTGGCTTCGCGCATTATCTCCGGGGGGTGATCTTTTCAAGCATCATCATCATATTCAGTTATCGCCCCGATCTTATAGAGGAGCTACAGTGCAACCTGATGTTTGAACGTCAGGAGGATATTTCCAAATATCCGGTTGTCTTCCGAATATCATGATGATGTTAATATGATGATGACGTCATCAAGGTCCGCGGGGCTTATATTTCTAACAACTGATCATCTTGAAGAGACCTCCTGATATTTGCAAACATGATGATGACGTCATCCGGATATGAGGAGGTGCGCAGTAGGCAGATATGATGATGACGTCAGCAGGATATGATGATGACGTCATCAAGATGTTCATTGGCCAGACTTTTGGAATAAGCTCAGCAGGAGGATGTTCCTCCGATGGATCAGGTTGTGCCGATTATCATGAAGGGTATATTTCAAATATCATGATGACGTCAGGGTGATATTTCGAACAACAGGATATCATGCTGCTGGAGGATGATGATGATGAGGTTATATACTAGTGTCGTCAGGAGCAAAAGCACCGACATGATATATGCTCATGACCTAGTATATAAAGTGTTATTGAGGTCATCGCGGGGTGCATGTGGGATATTGTTATCCTGCATTTTCAAATATCATGATGATGAGTCTCGGCGGGAAATGGTTGTGATTGCAGATTTGATGATCTTCCCAAGGCCGCGGGTTGGTGCGCCATTAATGGTGATTGTTGCAGAGGTATGGGCGATGGCGTGGATGGATCCTGTACCCGACTGAGGGTGTACATCAGCGGACAGGGGCGCAGGGCTCGAGAAATCTTCCTGTCTCCTCTCCTACCTGCTGCATTCAAGTTTGGGCGCCAATCTGGTTGTGTTTGAGCGCCATTTTCCTGATACTGTGTATCTGGCAAAATTTTGGTCAACATTGTAATTAATTGCTGAGCACCTACCTGGCTGTTATAAGCAGGTGGTCTTGCTCATTTGAAAGGTTGTTGAAAGTTGATGATTTTGGCTCTGTAATGCATAACAAGCTGATCTGGTTGCTCTGTACAGCTTACCTGTGAGTTTATGTATCTCTTGTTGTTTGTTTTTGGCATGAACCCACTGATTTCATGATTAAACTTATATGAGAAATGCTGTTTAACATGTGTTGTGTTAATTCTGTCTCCAATATTGCATGTACTCTTCTTCTGAATCTGGATGTTTGGTAATGTTTAGATTCTAGAGCATAGAATTCCTATGTTGACTGTCTGATCTTCTGACTTCTACTCAAGGGGTAGATTAAACTATTTTCAGGTTGAACATTGGGAAGGGTATACTGCAGTAGGGATACCATAAGTAGAGATAACCTAACACTTTGTATTGGGAGATGCCTGTAAGGCAGGTATCACACATATCCCCTTGAAATCCAGTTTTAGTTGTTCATGCTGATCATTCACAAGTGTATGTCTACTGACTCTAGGCCCTGGATAGGCACCAATCATGCTTTGTTTTGTGTTATAACCATATCCAGCTTTGCATCCACACTTAAACTCCAAAGCAAAATCTAAAACCAACATTAGGACATTAGAGTTAGTTTTAGGAACCTCAGTCCTCTGTCTACAACTGCAAATAGGCCCAAAGCTAGCCCCTTTGCCCTTATCTTTCAGTTTTGGTCTACTTACAGGAGGACTCATCTGCTTTCTGTCAACATCCCAGCCTTGCATGCATATCCTCATGGATGTTGAGTAGGGAATACCCCCCTAGGTCTTGCAGAGCCTGAAGAAGAAGAGGAGATAAAATATAGAGTCTATCTCCTATACTGTTGACCCCCTGGCCCAGAGATCCTGTTGATCACTGATGGCTACCTTGTAGGGAAATCTGGGAATAAGCATCCAGTCTGGGAAAAAGTCAACAGTATCCTTGGTGGAGATGAAAAAGTAGTAAAGGGGAGAAGAGCAAAAAGTAGAGAAGAAGTATTGAGCTAAAATGGAACTGACTCAAGCATGGTGAAGATGCTAATCTCTAGTTCAAGTATGTAATATTTATATTATTCTGTAGACAGTGTGTCTCCTGTAGGTAGTGGGCCTCTTGTGAGCAGTGTGCTCAGGCAATGAGCCCTAATTGGCAAGTGCCATTTTGTTCTTCTTATTCTTTTAATAGAGAATACAATCTTGGGTTAGTCACCTCGTGGTTTTTCCCTTAACTGGGTTTTCCATGTTAAAATCTTGGTGTCATATGTGTTAATGTGTTTGTACTCTTGAGTTATTGCATTGTGCTTCCATGATTGAATCATTATTATGCTATAGAAATATAAGAAGAATTTAAGTTATTAAAAAAAAGAAAGTTTTTGTGACAACTGATTCACCCCCCTCTTAGTTGGCTGTCCTAAAACCAACAGTCATATGGCCACTAAAGTGGGGGCTAAATGTAACATCAGAAATTGTCCTCCTGTATGGAATGGTACAATTTCCCTCAGTTTAGCTCCTCACTCTTAGTGAGCTCTCAAGCTTTTCTTTTTCAGCCTCCCCGAAACCCTGATTGACTTAGTCTAGGAGCAGTCTATTCACTTTTTGAGGTAACTGATTGATAGAACCCAAAAAGATATTTGAGAATAGGGTCCCTTGGACCCCCAAAAATGTAGATTTGAGCTGAAATTGGGGACTTGGACTTGGGCACCCGCACCCTAGTCCTCCTCGGTTTCATAGGATTTTGAATTTTGGCAGGGTGTCGGTTCCCGCCGAGTGCCTCGGGATTCCGTTTTCAAATTCTCATTTTTCATGCGATATCGAGACATTACTTCAAAATTTGAATTCCCTACAGCTTGATATAAAAGACATTTGCAATTCATTTTATCACACACAATTCTTATTTAAGTTTGATGCCAAAACTCTGTCACAATTTCCATTGAAGATCCATGACTTGTTGAAGCTATTCGAAGTATTCTTTATTTGCTATCTTGGAGACAATGGATGAAGGTTAGGAATCAAGATCTTGAGTCTATCTTGCTCTTCCTAGGGTTTGTACACCCTTTCCATGATCAGGAGAAGGGTTAAAGCCTCCAACAACAATCTTGGAGATCCTCCGTAGACATTGCTGATTCACCTTCTTGTTCATGCAAGTCTTCATTTGTTTCATCTCCTTGAAGGGAAGTTGTATGTATTTATTGATGCAAAGAAAGTTGTTGATCTTCCCTTGATTGAGACATTAAGGGTTTGATTTTATACATACACACATTGTTAGGTTTGCACACACTTCTACAAATCTTTTCCTTTGGCTATTGTTGAGGTAGAAATACCAAAGATGGGGCTTGACTAAGGCAAGCTCTTATATAGCCACAACAATATCCTTCTTTTGTAGGTGTAGATAGTGTTTTGTAGGTTTTGGTGAAAAGAAGCTACAGGAAGAAGGATATTGTGGGTACAGTCACAACAAAATTTCAAATTTTTGGATTCCAAGACTTGTGAGACATTGGAGCGGGCACCCCAGTCAAACCAGGTGTTTCCTCCAAGATCTAGAAGCCATTTTATTATCTCAGACACCCTATGCAGAAGGTTTTCCTGTTTGGAAATTTGTAGGACACTGGAGTAGGCACCCTAGTCCAGGTAGCCCTCAAAATCTAGGTACTATGTCTCTAAAACCCCTCCTCTGTACTTCTATGATCAGTTTTACCAGTTGCTTCATCAGTTTCTATATATTATTGATTTGAGGCATAATTAGGGTTTTTACTTGGTTAAAAGTACAACACTTGGCAAAATCTTGATTAGGGCCTTAGGTTTCATAACCATGCGAGCACCAAAGGGAGGCAAAGTGACTAGAAGCTTGTTCCAAGCCTGATTCTTGTCTCCCAAATGCTTAGCGGTGAGAAATGGTAGCATTTAACCCAGTAAACCAAAAATATAATTTTTCACCATAAACAGTTACTTCTTGTTCTTCTGCACTTATGACCTCCAGGGGTTGATCTTCTTCATCTCTTGATTCCTTTTCTAAATCTTCCTATGTGTATGTTAATGTGACCCCTGCTTGTGCCAGCACTGTAATTTGGCTCCTGACCCAAATTTTGCTGAGTTTGATCAGGTTCCTCATTGCTTCATCTAAAGAACTCTCCTCTGCATTGGCCTAGTTTGGAGGAGGAATTGGCTAACTGAGTAGTGACTCCCATGGCCCTCTCTGAACTACATTTCCATTGTCCACTACCTGGTAAGGGACTTGTATGATGTAGAATCTCTTTATACATTCCAAGGACAACCAGGAGTAATTTCTCCCTATCACCTCATAGTCATCTACACAATTTGCCCAAAAGTCCTCGAGGTGATCCCAATGAAACAACTTCTTACTTACATACTTCTCCATAGTCTCGTGGGGCTCAAAATGTTTCCTCCTTATATATGGATGAAAATTCTATTGATAACTGAGAGGGGGGTGAATCAGTTATCCTAATTATTTCTTCTTTCTGAACTTTCTTATTAATCAATGTAGCATTAATTCAAACAAGCAAACATTACCATGAAATCAAAAACACATGACACAGTATTTTTTACGTGGAAACCCTGTTAAGGGATAAAACCACGGGGTGATTAACCCAAAGATTATTCTCTGTTAGAAGAATAAGGAATTACAAAATGGCACTTGCCAATTAGGGCTCACTGCCCGAGCACACTGCTCACAAAGGAGGCACACTGCCTACAAGGAGACACACTGTCTACAAAAGAATGTTATACAATACTTGAACTGATTGGAAGCATCCACATATGCTGGAGTTCAGTTTTGGTTAGGCTCAATACACTAATCTGTTGCACTTCATCTTTCCTCTTCTCTTTAGTCTGCTTTTCTTTCACATACTGGATCTTTCTTACTACTTCTGCTCTGCTCTGCTCTTATTCACATATCACATCACACAACTTCACTACTCATAACTAAATCCATCCTATATATATATCCGCAAAAGTGATTTCATTATATTTCTAGTCGGCACCCGGAACAGTCTATCTTCTCACAAACTCTATTCTGTCAACTGAATCCTTGCACATCAAGTAATGTGGATCAAGCATATACTTGTAGATATCATTAATCATGTCGGCCAAACATGATTCATGCTTTCACAACCTTTACCATCATCAGTAACACATCCGAAAAATAGTCTGATGTTCTGTCAGTCAGTTCTTCCTCTATTCACACTATCACTCAGGAATCTAGTACTCAACTATTCATATCTTTTTCCTTGTCCATCACTAGAGGCTAAATCCTTGGAATATACCACTCAAGGTAGTCCTCTTGACTTCCCCAGATCCACACTGCACCAAGATACTTCCTCTGAGAGATCCGGACCTATCTGTTGAACCTTGCCACATGCTCTGTTCTTGTTCACTAGACCACAATAATCTTTATTCTGACTTCCGATAGAGACACACCATGACTTGTGGATATGTGGGATGACCTTTGTTGCCATCAATGACAACAACCATGAATCCATATAGTGTCTCTTGCCAACAATCTCCCCCTTTGGCATTGATGGCAACACTTAGTG
Organism: Cunninghamia lanceolata; assembly: GCA_027924645.1. Lineage (NCBI taxonomy): Eukaryota > Viridiplantae > Streptophyta > Pinopsida > Cupressales > Cupressaceae > Cunninghamia > Cunninghamia lanceolata. Next base: position 5,362,182 of record BSBN01000501.1, on the reverse strand, counting down.
AAAAATGACTAAGTGTTTACACTATGCTCCCCCTTGGCTGATGCTCTATCTTTATATACATTTTCTGGAGCTCCCCCTTAGTTGGATTCCTCATTTTTCACTGCTCCTCACTCCCCCTTTGACATCAATGGAAAAGGGTAGGGTCCGTACACCAAAATTTTCAAGAATTTTACTATACTTGGCTATATATTACATATTCACAAAAACTGAAGAATGTCTGCAAAAGATGTCTTCAATTGGATGAGTTCTGTAGCCCAACTTTGCTTCATTCTATCCAAAATTGAAATGTGACCACTCAACAAAAATGCAAAAGCTTCTTCCCTCTTAAGATCTGTCGGATCATTGGTTTGGGTGGTAGTCTTAGCATCACTTATGGCCTCATGCATGGTCTCTAACTTAGGGATAATAATCCTTCTAAGTTCTCCCATCCGGTTAATTATATTCTTCCTTTCCTTTTCAAAGTTCTTTATTGCATTTGTGATTGCAATAGTTTGACATTCTTGATTTACTATGGAGGAAGAGAGAGGATCAAAACTTTGAGACAAACTCAGTAGTTTGTCCTGTTCCTCTTTTATTTTCTTCCCAATTTCTACTGTTGCTTTTGACCAGGAGATACAAAATTTGTAAATGTCACCGCCATCCTTAAGAGAATTTTCTAAGCTCTTTATTCCAATACTCATATTTCTCCTATCATTAGAGATTAATCCTAGTACCTTTGAGAATCTCTTATCCAAAAACTCCTTCCGGACCTTTTCTTCAGCTAATTTTTCTAGAGAATCAAAATGTGTACCAACACTATTGACTAAGGTTTTGAGATTACCAGAAGAGGAGGCTATGGGATCTTTTTGGACTGATGGCATAATCTTTTCAAGCACTCCGAAAGTAGCTTCTATCAACTCACAGTCTTCCATATGAGACTTTAGGAGTTTTTCATTTGCTTTAGCATTTGCAAATGAAGCTATCTTCATTGTTTGTACTGGAGAGAGGGAATCAAAATTGAATGGACCTTGTAGAAGCTCTAATTCATCAATCTCTATTGTTTCTTTGCTCAGAAATTTCTGGATAGTTTGTGCAGTGTCTCTTACTGGAGATAGATGTTTCTTCTCTTCTGTAGTCTTGGAGCTGTCCTTTGGAGTTTTCTCTCCTTCTACATTCTTACCACTATCAGTTGTGGTTTTCTCTATTGGAGTCTTATCTTTCTCTGCAACCTTGGTACTGTCAACTTCTTTTTCTTTTACTGCTACTTCTTTCTCCTATAATTTCTCTTCTTCTTTGGATCCGGAGACTATAGGGGAAACCGGAGGAGAAATGTTGGTTTGTTCAGGGCCCATCTCTTCTGTTGATTTCTCAGAAGTTTCTTCTGCAACACTTGTGGATGAGGGATCAGTACCCAGGTCCTCTACAATAGGAAGATTAAACCTTTTGAAGGCCTTCCAGAGGATCTCTTCTGTATCAATGGCCACCTTGTCAGTCTCACCAAGCACGAGTTGATTCATCCTTGCTTTACTCCTGAACTCATCTTTGCAGTCTTTGAATATTATGTTCATTGTCTTGGGATCAATTTGAGGATATAGCTGAATAGCTATCTGCTCCTGGATCTCAAGATCTTTTGCCTGGGCATTGTTCTTTCTTATTTCTAACTCCTTTTCTAGGCTTCTAGGAATTAGAGATATAATCTCAATGAAAGCCTTATTGTATATGTTCAGATACCTGATTGTGGCTTCCTGCAGGATCTTTTGGTTAGCCTCATTGTAGTCATCATAGAGTTCAGCCATTGGTTGAAGGTTTCCATCCACAGTGACTAATTTGATTACACTCTCTAGAGACAGGGTGGGCTTTTCAACAAATTCCTCTGCCATTTCTTCCTTCTCTTGGCCTGTGGAGGGTTTACCGGATCCTTTCTTCTTCTGCTTCTTTATTTCCTTTACCCCCTCATCTAATTCAGTTTCCTCTTCATCTTTCTGACTTGTATAAGCCCTTGTGGCTTTTATTTTAGACCTTTCCTCTCCTTTACCAGATGTCTGACCTTCCAGTTTTGATGTTTTTGAGCTTTTGGTTGTGACCGGTGTAGATCCTTTTGATGATCTGGTCCAAGTTGAGGTTTCCACCGGAGTACTTTTCTTGCTTTTCTTTTCTGCTTCTTTCTTCTCTTCCTCAGCCTTTCACCTCTTTTCCTAGTTGGCATCAAGTGCCTCCTTTGGGATGCCTAGGCCTTGAGCAATATGTTCTACTTCTTTTCTCACCTTCCTCTTTATCTCAGGTTCTCTAAGTTCCACATGGATCTTCACACTCAGTTCCTCAAAGGTTCCAAACCTTTCTACCTTTGGATCTTTAGGCTGACTTAGCATGTGTTGAACATGCAACTCCACAATATATTCATCCACTTCATACCCCATGGGCATGATCCACACAGTTCTTGGTTCTACTGCCTCCATTAGGCACTGATCTGTTTCTATCATAAAGCAGATTGAGTCTGTATTTTTCAACAATAGAGTGGGGAATTCTCTCTCTTGCTTGCATCATGCTCTGGAAGTTTTTGAAGTATCCCCACAAGGCTATATTTCTTGCTTTGGCATCCCCAAGCCCATGTAAATAATCTCTAATCTAGACTGCTACAAGTTTGTCATTCTTCCATACCCATCCACTTGATCCAGGCAGCTCATTCATGAAGTAGAAAAATAGACATAATATAAGTGTACCATACTTGAAAGAATTATTTTTGTCCTTTTTGATCTTTTGTATATTTTCCATTAATTGGCTTAAAAGAAGTTCACAGAGATCATAATCTACATTCTTCCTCAGCATCTCATAGGCAGTATATACTGCAGTTCCGGATACAGAATTCTCCCTACTGGAGTGATAAATCTTGTATCCTATTATCATAGATGCAAACTTGATATCCAGATAAGAAATATCTTCAATGGTCATTGCCCTCTTATCAAATTTTGATCCAGTGGCCTCAATTACAATGTTATTTTTGATGGATTTTAGGATAGGTATCCCTCCGGAAGAGTATAGACCAGTTACTGCCCTAATTGCCTCTTTTGTGATCTTGCAGGGTCTATCCAGCCATAGGAAGTTGTCATGCATTCTACTCAATACGTACCGGACCCATTCATCTTCTTCAAAGCAGGGGAAATGAATGAATTGATCAAAATGTTTCTTCTGGATACCCTTATACTCTGGTTTAAGCTCAAAAGCATTGTCTATTAGTTGTTTGTGATAGAAATCTCTCAATTTGAATTCCCCAAATTCTGCAATACTTGCATGTATGTAAACCCTAATGTCTTCTGTGTGTAAAACACCATGTGGAACACTAGAGAATGCTCCTAAGGGATCTACCTCCAATGACTTGTATGGGTGTTTCTTAAATCTAGGTCGGGGCCTATCTGAGATCTTTACTATATTCAGAGTAGCCATTTTTCAAAAGATTTGTAGTGAGATATCGAAAACGAAAAATACCTTATGCGCCTTCGGTTACACGGAGTGGTTGGATTGATTTCTATATGTAATGACTTCTGCAAGAGATCTTCAGTGAACTTGATGAAGTTTGTTACAGAGCTCCACTTTTTGCTTCTTCTTGAGTGCAGAATGAACAAGTGATTTATGAGAAATCCCTTATATTGCTCTGCAAACCCCAATATTTGATTGCAATAAATGCTCGACCTACATTATTCTGGTTTGCCTTATTTGAATGACTTGAAGAACTGGATCAGTCTTGATCTATGAACATCATGCAGATCTTCCAACCATGAACAAATCAAGATGACACATCACAAGGACATCCCAAATACTCTGTCCAATCTGTAGAATAAGACAATGCACTTCCGGATCTCTCCGGACCTTTTTGTAATCCTCTGTCATTCCAAAGCATCTCTCAGAACAGGTTCTACATGATCGATCACAACTTCTTCACATCTTCATGCGGACCTCTGAAATCTTAGCTAGATCATCTCAAGACTCATATCAAGACTCATATCTACAAACCCTTTACTCCGCATCTTGTGCCTAATCCGGCACCACTTGATTGGCTAGGGGAACAGGGTTTTCTTTGTGTCTCCCCCTGAGCTAGAGCTCATTTCTTAATTTCTGGAAGGAATATCAGCACCAGAGTCTGGTGCGGATCCAACCTCTACCTTCTCTGAACTTTTCTTCACCCAAATCTTGTTCATCTCATTCCTAACTTCATCCGCATTCATCTTTTGTTTACCCTTGTCTTGATTCTGATTATATACCAGACCTCTTTGGTCCTGATTCTTGCTTCTGCAGACTTTTACATTATGACCAGACCTATTACAGATTTGGCAAACAACATTTCTTTGCATATTTGACTGATAACCTCTTGATCTGCATTGATTAGCCATATGACCTACTCTATTGCATGTAAAGCATCTACCATTGAATGATTTGTTCATTTGCATATTTCTGCATTCATGAGACTTATGTCCATACCTTTTGTAGTTAAAGCATTGTCCGAAGAAGGATGAATTAGTCTGATTCATTCTCTTTCTGCACTGATTAGCTTTGTGACTAAAGTGATTGCAGCTGTGGCAGTATCCATTGAAGGATGGATATCTTTGAGCATTGGGCTGTCTTACCGGAGGTCTTCTAGGCCTGTTCCTTGGATTTTCTGATCCAAAATTCTTCTAACCAGATCCGGAGCTTCTCCTTTCTCATATCCCAAACCACACTTGTCATCTGCCCTCTTTTGACTTCCAAGAAGAACTTCAAGTTGAGCAGAACTTATCTTGAATTTCTCTTTATATTCATTTGTTGTTTGAAGATCCCTTTTGAGAGAGACAATTTGATCCTCAAGTTTTTCTTCATTATCTTTAGCATCTTCAAGATCAGATTCAAGATGTTTGATAATCCTATCCATCTGGTGGCAATCTTCTGATTTCTCTTTGAGAGATTGTCTTAGATTGTCTTCAGTTTTTCTTTTCTCTTCAATCTCTTGAGTAAACTTTATAACTCCTGATTCCATTTCATGTCTTACCATAATGACTTCTTTTGATAACTTTTCACATAACTTGGTTTTCTCAGTCAGCTCTTCATTTGCATTACTTTCTTCACTTTGTCTTGCCAATTGCTGGAGTAGCTCCTTTCTCTTTTTCATAGAGAGACTTAATTTGTCTTTTAGTTCTCTCATGAATTCATCAGCCTATTTGAGTCTTTCCTTTAATTCATTGACTTCAGAGTTTGACTATTCAAGATCCTCAAGGGCAGTCTTGAGTTGCTCCCTTAAACCATATGCATCCATTTGAACTCCCAGATCTTCCTCAAGCTGTTAGGCTCTATTAGGAGGAACTTAGCTCTGATACCAATTGTTGATAACTGAGAGGGGGGGTGAATCAGTTATCCTAATTATTTCTTCTTTTTGAACTTTCTTATTAATCAATGCAACATTAATTCAAACAAGCAAACATTACCATGAAATGAAAAACACATGACACAGTATTTTTGACATGGAAACCCTATTAAGGGAGAAAACCATGGGGTGATTAACCCAAAGATTATTCTCTGTTAGAAGAATAAGGAATTACAAAATGGCACTTGCCAATTAGGGCTCACTGCCCGAGCACATTGCTCACAAAGGAGGCACACTACCTACAAGGAGACACACTATCTACAAAAGAATGTTATACAATACTTGAACTGATTGGAAGCATCCACATATGCTGGAGTTTAGTTCCGGTTAGGCTCAGTACATTGATCTGCTACACTTCATCTTTCCTCTTCTCTTTATTTTGCTTTTCTTTCACATACCGGATCTTTCTTACTACTTCTGTTCTACTCTGCTCTTATTCGCATATCACATCACACAACTTCACTACTCATAACTAAATCCATCCTATATATATATCCGCACAAGTGATTTCATTATCTTTCTAGTCGACACCCAGAACAGTCTATCTTCTCACAAACTCTATTCTATCGGCTGAATCCTTGCACATCAAGTAATGTGGATCAAGCATATACTTGTAGATATCATTAATCATGTCGGCCAAACATGATTCATTCTTTCACAACCTTTACCATCATCAGTAACACATCCAGAAAATAGTCTGATGTTATGTCAGTCAATTCTTCCTCTGTTCACACTGTCACTCAGGAATCTGGTACTCAACTATTCATATCTTTTTCCTTGTCCATCACCGGAGGCTAAATCCTTGGAATATACCACTCAAGGTAGTCCTCTTGACTTCCCCAGATCTGCACTGTACCAAGATAATTCCTCTGAGAGATCCAAACCTATCTGTCGAACCTTGCCACATGCTCTGTTCTTGTTCACCGGACCACAATAATCTTCATTCTGACTTCTGGTAGAGACACACCATGACTTGCGGATATGTGGGATGACCTTTGTTGCCATCAATGACAACAACCATGAATCCATATAGTGTCTCTTGCCAACAAATTCAACAGTTGCAATTCTTTGTCTAAGTGATCTGCTGCTCCTAAAGTTGTCCAAGAATAATGACCCTTACCTAATAGAATTGGAAATGTAATAGTGTGTTGGCAAGAGACACAGTATAGCTACATGAGTGTTGTCATTGATGGAAACAAAGTTCATTCCACCCATTCGTAGGACATGGTATGCCTATACAGGAAGTCAGATTAAAGTATGTTGTGGTCTGGTAAGCAAGAACAGAGCATGTGGTAAGGTCTAACAGTCAGGTCCGGATCTCTCAGAGGAAGTATCTCAGTAAAGTGCAGACTTGGGGAAGTCAAGAGGAGTACCTTGACTAATAGATTCTAGGGATTAAGCCTCTGGTGATGAAAGAGTGAAGAGATATGAGTACCTAAGCATTGAGTTCCTGTTTGGCAGAGTTGATAGAGGAAGAACTGACCAGTAGAGCATCAGACCTTAATCCGGATGAGATATTGATGGTGATCAAGCTTCCTAAGGTATCACTCATGATTGGCTAACATGATTGATGACTTCTATAAGCATCTCCTTGATATGCATCACTTGGTAAGCAAGGATTCAGCTGATAGATCAGAGTTTAGGAAAATATTGACTATTCTGGATGCCGACTAGAAAGGTGTTGAAATCATTGGTGCGGATATATATACTAGATGGATTTAGATGTGAAGGTGAGAGTTGTGAGTTGGTAAGTGTGAAGAAAAGTAGAAGAGCAGTGTAAAGGTAGTAAGACAGGTCCGAAATGTGACAGGACAGCAGCACCAAAGAAGAGGTAGAATGAAGTGTAGCAGATCAGTATATTAAACCTAACCGAAACTGAACCTCAACATGTGTGGATGCTTCTCATCAATTCAAGTATCTTGCCACCTTATACCTTGTAGACAGTGAGTCTCTTATAGGCAGTGAGCCTCTTGTGAGTAGAGTGCTTAGGCAGTAAGCCCTAATTGGCAAGTGTCATTTTGTACTATCTTATTCTTCTAACAGAGAATACAATCTTGGGTTAATCACCCCGTGGTTTTTTCTTTAACAGGGTTTTCCACATCAAAATCATTGTGTCATGTGTCTTGATGTTATTTCCATTTGATGGTTATGTTTGCTTATTTGATTTGATGTTGCATTAATTGTTAAGGAAGATCAGAAAGCTAAAATAATTAAGATAACTGATTCACCCCCTCTCAGTTATCAACAATTGGTATCAGAGCTAAGTTCCTCCAAATAGAGCCTAACAACTTGAGGAAGATCTGGGAATCTCAATCGATATGTATGGTATGAGGGAACAACTTCAGTCTGTCCTAGATGATCTTGAGCAATCTAACTCTAAAGTCAATGAATTGAAGGAAAGACTCAAACAAGCTGATGATTTCATAAATGAACTAAAAAAGAAACTGAGTATCTCTATGAAAAAGAGAAAGGATCTACTTCAGGTATTAGCAAGTCAAGGTGAAGCCAATAATACAAATGAAGACCTGAAAGAGAAAACCAAGCTATGTGAAAAGTTGTCAAAAGAGGTCATTATGGTAAGACATGAAATGGAATAAGGAGTTATGAAATTGACCCAAGAAATTGAAGAGAAAAGAAAAACTGAAGATGATTTAAGACAATCTCTCAAGGAGAAATTAGAAGACTGCCATAAAATAGATAGAATAATTAGACATCTAGAATCTGACCTTGAAGAAGCAAGAGATAATGAAGATCAACTTGAGAATCAGATTGACACTCTTAAAAGGGATCTTCAAACAGCAAATGAATACAAAGAGAAATTCAAGATAAGCTCTACTCAACTTGAAGTTCTTCTTCAAAGCCAGAAAAAGGGTAGATGACAAACAAGGCTTGGGGTATGAGAAAGGTGAAAGCTCTGGATTTGGTCAGAAGAACAAACCTAGAAGACCTCTGGTAAGACAACCAAATGCTTAAAGATATCCATCCTTCAATGGATATTGCCACAATTGCAATAACTTTGGTCATAAAGCTAATTAGTGCAGAAGAAGAATAAATTAGACTAATTCATCCTTCTCCAGATAGTGTTTCAATTGCAAAAGGTATGGTCACAAATCTCATGAGTGTAGAAATATGCAAATGAACAATTCATTCAATAGTAGATGTTTTGCATGCAATAGAATGGGACATATGGTTAATCAATGTAGATTAAGAGGATATTAGTCAAATATGCAAAGAAATGTTGTTTGCTACAATTGCAATAGATCTGGTCATATTGCCAAATTCTGTAGAAGAAAGAATCAGAACAATAAGGGTCTGGTACATCATAATCATAACCAAGACAAAGGGAAAGGAAAAGTGAATGAAGATGAAATTCAAATGGAGATGAATAAAATATGGGTGAAGAGAAGTACAGAAAATGATGGGGATGAATCCACACCAGAATCTAGTGCTAATATTCCTTCTGGAAACTAAATAGATGAGCTCTAGCTCAGGGAGAGTAACAAAAGAAAAACATTTTCCCCCAGCTAGTTAATTGGTGCCTAAAATTGGTACAAGGAAAGTTGTGGATTAAAGGGTTCTTAGAGGAACATCTAAATAAGCTTTGGTAAAGAGATGGAAGATCTACAAGAAGTTTTGAATAGGTTAATCTTCCAAGACTAATCTGGTTCAATAGTCATCCGGTAAGAAGTAGGTTTTTCACAGTTAGATTCAATATGATTCAAACTAAGGAATCTTGATCTGCGAATAGATGAAATGTTTGGAGAAAGAAAGATAGATTGTCAATCATCTCCAAGAACAACTCTAAATGCTTCTCAGTAATCCGGAAAAGATTTTTCTCAAAACAAGGAGAACAAAGCAAACCGGAATAACTTAAGTTATGCATTTATTGCAACATGAAATTAGGGTTTGCAGAGAAATATAAGGGTTCTCTTATTGAACATTTGCTCATTTTACATTCAAGAAGAAGAGAAAAGGGGCTCTGGAACAAATTACCTCAAGCCCATCAAAGATCAACTGCAGAAGTCAATTCATCCAGCGATCCGATCTGGTTCATATTGTGAACCCTAGAAGCTTAAAAGGTATTTTCCGCTCTTGAAATTCTCTCTGTGAAATTTTGAAAGATGGCTACTCTAAATGTGGTGAAGATCACTGACAGGCCGCGCCCTAAATTCATAAAAAATCTCTATAAATCCCTAGAAGTTGATCCCCTAGGTGCATTTTCTAGCATTCCACATGGAATTTTGCATGTAGAAGACATTAGGGTTTACATTCATGCAAACATTGAAGAATTTGGTGAATCCAAGCTGATGGATATCTACCACAAGGAACTGATAGATGAATCATTTGAAGTAAAACCTCAGTATAAGGCCATCCGGGATAAACATTTTGGACAGTGCATTTATTTCCCCTATTTTGCTGAGGATGATTGGGTCCGGTATGTTTTGAGCAGAATGCATGACAACTTTATGTGGTTGATGAGGCCATTTAAGATAACCAAGGAAGAAATTAGGGAAATAACTAGATTGTACTCATCTGGTGGGTTACCTACTCTAAAATCAGTCAAAAACCAAACTGTGAGTGAGGCTACCAGATCTAAATTTGATAAAAGAGCAATGATAGTTGAGGATATCACAGATCCAGACATCAAGTTTGCCTCCATGATTATTGGCTACAAGATATATCACTCCAGCAGAGAAAATTCTATATCCAGAACAACAATCTACACTGCTTATGAAATGTTGAGAAAGAATACAGATTATGATCTTTGTGAACTCCTTCTGAGCCAACTGATGGAAAACCTACAAAAGATCAAGAAGGACAAGAAGAACTCTTTCAAGTATGGTGGGTTGATACTGTGTTTTGTTCTTCTACTTTATGAATGAGCTACCTGGATCTAATGGTTGGGTATGGCAGAATGACAGACCTGTTGCAATTCAAATTAGAGATTACTTGCATGGGCTTGGTGATGCCAAGACACAAAACACAGCACTGTGGAGTTACCTCAAAAACTTCCAAAGCATGATGTAGGCTAGAGAAAGAATTCCCCAATCCCTAGTTGAAAAATACAAGGATACAGTGTGCTTTATGGTAGACACTGATCAATGTCTGATGGAGGCAGTAGAACCAAGAATAGTATGGATCATGCCAATGGGGTATGAAGTGGATGAGAAAATTGTAGAGCTACATGTTCAGCACATGCTAAGTCAGCCCAAGGATCCCAAGGCAGAAAGATTTGGAACCTTTGAAGAATTGAGTGTAAAGATTCATGTGGAGCTTAGACAACCAGAGATGAAGAGAAAAGTGAGAAAAGAAGTAGAGAATGTTGCCAAAAGAGGCACTTGATGTAAATAGAGAAAAGATGGAAAGGGCAGAAAAGGAAAAGGAAGAGGCAGAAAAAGAAAGTGCTTCGATAGAAGCCCCCTCCTGGACCAGATCCTCTAAGAGCTCTGCATCTACTAAGAGCTCAAAGGCATCAAAACCGGAAGCAAAATCATCTGGTAAAGGAGAGAAGAGAACTAAGACAAAGGCCACAAGATCTTATGCCAATCAAAAGGATGATGAAGAGATTGAATCTGATGAAGAGGTCAAGAAAATGAAGAAGAAGAAGAAAACATCTGGTGAACCCTCTACCGGTCAAGGCAAAGAAGAGAAGGTAGAGGAATTTGTTGAAAGGCCCACTTTGTCCATTAATGATGTAGTCAAATTAGTCACTGTGGATGGGAACCTAAAACCAATGACTGAATTCTATGATGATTATAATGAAGTTGACCAGAGGATCTTGCAAAAAGCCATAGTTAGATATCTGAATATCTACAATAAGGCTTTTATTGAAATCATATCTATCATTCCCAAAAGCCTAGAGAAGGAATTAGAAATAAGGAAGAATAATGCTAAGGCAAAGGATCTTGAGATCTGAGAATAGATAGCTATTCAGCTATATCCTCCAATCACTCCAAAGCAAATGAATATGATCTTCAAAGATTGCAAGGATGAGTTCTGGAGCAAAGCTAGAATGAATCAGTTTATGCTCAGAGAAACTGACAAAGTAGAAAAAGAGACAGAAGAGATCCTCTGGAATGCATACAAAAGATTCAACATTGCCATTATTAAGGACGTAAGTGATGAACCTTCTGATGTTGAAAGGCAAAGTTCATCAAAGAAAGACCCTACTAAAAAGATTGCAGAAGCGGTAAAGGAGACAAGTGAAGAAAAAACTAAGGATCTGGATTCCTCTGCTCTGGAAGAGGAAGTCCATAAAGAAGCCAACATCTCTCCTCCGGTTTCCCCTGCAGACTCCAGATCTAAAGAAGAAGAAAGAGTAGAAGAGAAGGTCAGTCAAGAAGTAGAGGAGAAGGAAAAAGAAGATGACAGTGGTAAGGCTGCAGAAGGGGAGAAAACTCTGTCTTCAGCAAGAGACACAACAGAAGCAGTCAAAGATTTCTTGACCAAAGAAATGATGGAATTTGATGAACCAGAACTACTTTAAGGTCCATTCAATTTTGATTCCCTCTCCCCAGTTCAAACCTTGAAACTAGCATCCTTCACTGAAGCAAAGGCAAAAGAAAAACTGTTGAAGTCTCACATGGAAGACTATGAGCTCATAGAAACTACATCCAGTGTATTGGAGAAGATCATGCCATCCTTCCAAAAGGATCCTTTGGCCTCCACATCTGGTAATCTAAAGTCTCTTGTAAATTCTGTTAATACACATTTTGACTCCTTGGAGAAAGCAGCAGAAGAGAAAGTCTAGAAAGAATTTTTGGATAAGAGATTCTCTGAAATACAGGGTCTAATTTCAAATGATAGGAGAGTTATGGATATTGGGATAAAGATCTTAGAAAATGCTCTCAAAGATGGTAGAGATATTTACAAATTTTGTTTATCCTGGCCTAAAGTGACCAAGGACATTGAAAAGAAAGTAAAAGAGCAAGAGAATAAACTGTTAAGTTTATCTCAAAGTTTTGATCCTCTCTCCTCCTCCATAGTAAATCAAGAATGTCAGACTATTGCAGTCATAAATGAAATAAAGATGCTTGAGAAGGAGAAGAAAAATAGAATAAATAGGTTGAGTGAACTTAGAGGGATCATTATCCCTAAGTTAGAGGTCATGCATGAGGCCCTAACTGATGCACAGGCCACAGCCTGGACAAATGATGCGACAGATCTTAAGAAAGCAGAAGCTTTTGCATTCATGTTGAGTGGTCACATCTCAATTTTGGACAGGATGAAGCAGAGTTGGGCAACATAAGTTATACAATTGAAGAATACTTTTACAGATGTACTCCAATATATGTAAGTATAACATATATATTCATTTATGTGGCTAAGTATAGTTGGATTTTTGGGATTTTTGGTGTGCGGATCCTACCCTTTGTGTCAAAGGGGGAGTGAGGAACAGTGAAAAATGTGGAATCTAGCTAAGGGGGAGCTCCAAAAGAGTGTACATTAGAACAAAGCATCAGCCAAGGGGGAGTGCAGTATGACACTTAGTCATTTTTCACTAAGTGTTGCCATCAATGCCAAAGGGGGAGATTGTTGGCAAGAGACACAATATAGCTACATGAGTGTTGTCATTGATGGCAACAAAGTTCATTCCACCCATCCGTAGGACATGGTATGCCTATATCAGAAGTCAGATTGAAGTATGTTGTGGTTAGGTAAGCAAGAACAGAGCATGTGGCAAGGTCTGACAGTCAGGTCCGGATCTCTCAGAGGAAGTACTTCAGTAAAGTACAGACTTGGGGAAGTCAAGAGAAGTACCTTGACTAATAGATTCTAGTGATTAAGCCTCCAGTGATGAAAGAGTGAAGAGATATTAGTACATAAACATTGAGTTCCTGTTTGGCAGAGTTGATAGAGGAAGAACTAACCGGCAAAGCATCACACCTTAATCCGGATGAGATATTGATGGTGATCAAGCTTCCTGAGGTATCACTCATGATTGGCTGACATGATTGATGACTTCTATAAGCATCTCCTTGATACAGATCACTTGGTAAGCAAGGATTCAGCTGATAGATCAGAGTTTAGGAAAATATTAACTATTCTGGATGCCGACTAGAAAGGTGTTGAAATCATTTGTGTGGATATATATACCAGATGGATTTAGATGTGAAGGTGAGAGTTGTGAGTTGGTAAGTGCGAAGAAAAGTAGAAGAGCAGTGTAAAGGTAGTAAGACAGGTCCGGAATGTGACAGGATAGCAACACCAAAGAAGAGGTAGAATGAAGTGCAGCAGATCAGTATATTAAACCTAACTGGAACCCAACCGCAGCATGTGTGGATGCTTCTCATCAGTTCAAGTATCTTGTCACCTTATACCTTGTAGATAGTGAGTCTCTTGTAGGCAGTGAGCCTCTTGTGAGCAGTGTGCTCAGGCAGTAAGCCCTAATTGGCAAGTGCCATTTTGTACTATCTTGTTCTTCTAAAAGAGAATACAATCTTGGGTTAATCACCCCGTGGTTTTTCCCTTAACAGGGTTTTCCACATCAAAATCATTGTGTCATGTGTCTTGATGTTATTTCCATTTCATGGTTATGTTTGCTTACTTGATTTGATGCTGCATTAATTGTTAAGGAAGATCAAAAAGATAAAATAATTAAGATAATTGATTAACCCCCCTCTCAGTTATCAACATAGTGACCATGTGCAAATCTTTTAGCCTCTCTACACATGTGAGGAGTTTCCTGGTTAACTCAAGGAGTGCTACTTTGTCATTTGGATACCGGGGTAGTCTATATGTTGTATCTGTGAAGCCCTAGATTCTTAAGTAGGTGAACTTATGAAATTGCAAGTACTATCTTCCATATTGTTGCACAACATTTATGGCTTTAGGGGATATTCTTAGTCCAGTGTTGTCTTGAAGAAGTCTTGTGATATGCATAGTGAAGGCATCATTTACTCCTTTGTAATGAATCAATGATTAAGAGAGTCAGTTGGGTATAGTATTCATAAACTTTCAATTGTTGATCACCATTTCCCACTTCTCCTATCTTAGATAATCCAGGATATTCTGTATGTCTAGCCAATGCATAGACTACATAGGAAGTCCAGAAAGGCTTCATACATATTATCACTGATGATTTGGGCCTAGTGAAGTTTCTTGTCTCTGTGTATTATCTCTTCAATGAAGGAAAACATCCATTCTTCAAAAGTGGAGGCAGAAGCCCATAGATTTTTCTCAACATTGTTACTAAGTCTCCAATTTCATCATGAAAATCACTCCTATATAGTGTGTGAGGTAACTTGGTCAAAGTGGACCTTTTGTGCTTCATCCAGCCTTCATTGATTTGTTTCTTGCACTTTTCTACATCCTCCTTATATGTGTCCTCTGCATCTTTCTTGTCTAGGGTTGAAATTACTGGGAAGATGGGTATTCCAAAGATTTCTACAAGGAAGATTGAGCTCAAATTTGCCAAAATCTACCCATTTGTGGTCTGAATAGTTCTGGTTAATGGGTCATATCTATCACTAGTAGAAAAACATAAATAAATGACTAAATAAACTACAAAAAATTGGTCATGTGATCAGTAGTTTGGTCATGTGACCATTGGTAGTTTATTTCCGGTCATTTATCTCATGACCAAATTTATGATCAAACAAATTTTAGTCATTAATTTGGTAGTATATTTAGTCATCAATTTGGTAGTATATTTGGTAATTTGGTAGTATATTTAGTCATTAATTTAGTCATTGATTGTTGTTAACTAGTCATTTATTTAGTCATTGTAATCATTAATTGCCGTCAATTGGTAGTATATTTAGTCACCAATTTTCGTCCATTGGTACTATATTTAGTCATTTGTATTAACTAATTTCTATCCATTGGTAGTATATTTGGTCATTTTAATCATTATTTTTCCATCAACTGGTCATATATAAACAACTAGTACATGATCAACATCAACCATGCCATTTTTTGTTGATAAACTTCAACAAATCTTCTCAAAGGATTGAGACAACAATGTTGGAAAATAATTCATTGTATATTCAAACTGTATATAAAATATGTTACAAAGAACTTGTTTATCAACACATCTGCTCAAAGGATTGAAACAACAATGCTGGAAAATAACTCACTGTATATTCAATCTATCTATAAAATATGTTACAAAGAACTCTATATATAGAGTTTTCAAGACAGAATCTTTCTGCAGTATTCAAACTGTTGATTTATTATGATTTTAAAACTGAAAAAAACTAAAACTAAAGCTAAAAAGCCATCGATGTGAATGCATGTCTTCAGTGATGCCATTGTTGCACATGGGGTGGGCTGTAAATACATCTAGAAGGCACTGGTTTTATATTTTCTCCTTGCTCTGTACCTGTCCACAATCAAAAAACTCAAAATTTGTTAATATTTTTAAAAGATTTATGAAACTTTGAAATATGAAAAACAAAGTGGGATGATAAGGAATTTTACAGCAATATAGGCATATATTATGAAAGTACTCAAGAAGAAATGCATATACAGGTTTGATAGTCAAACTCCATCATTCATTTATATAGGTCTGATATTTAAGAAGAAATGCATATGTAGTGTTAAGCCCTAGGCATAGACCTCCCCATGTTACTATACAGGCATGCACTTCATTTGGTTTAAAATAGACCTGTTAAGAAAAATCAGCATCACATATTCAAGTTGGGCAAACTTGAAATTTTACTTTGAAATCTATTTTCATTGGTCTTGCATGACGAAAATGAGATCCTCTTGGACTGTTTAGTCTGACAACAATTTGGAACTCAAGAAAAATCACAAATTCAGATATCAAACTAGACTGAAACCAAATAAGATGCACAAATAAAATGCATTGAAAAATTAAATGAACAAAGAACAAACATATGGATTGTAGTCTCAGATAAAAGACTTACATCTTTTGCAACTACATCATCTGGGTGAACAAAGGACTGCCTGAAAATGGCAAATTCCATATCTTACATTAAAATAAGACTAAACTCCAAAAAAACCTACTTCTTATTGTTGTGCACTGTGGATTCTTTCAAAACAAAATTTTCATAGATGTATATTAAAATAAAATGGATTTCAAAGAAAGTCCACTAAGATATTGCAAAGAAACTACACCCTGGGATCTTTTTATTTCCTCTATCTTTCATCAATCTCCTTATCATTTGAACCTCACCCCAGATGCCCACTTCTGCATAGATATTTGAGAGAAGAACATAAGTCACAGCATTTTTAGGATCCAAATCAAAAAGCAGCATCGTTGTAAATTCTCCTAAGCTTGTTGAAATTAGGGCAAACAACTTAGAGGGGGGTGAATCAGCTGTCTGCACTAATTTCAACAATTGGTATCAAATCTGGTTCCTCTAAAAGAAGCTTGACCACTTGAGGAGATCCAGGATGTCAATATACAAGAAGGACAGTCTGAGATTTGATGGAACAAATTACTCTCTTTGGAAGAATCACATGGAGTGTCATTTGCAATGCATGGGTGATCCTTATTGGTTGATAACTAAGAATAAGTATACTCCTCCAGAGAAAGGTCCTTCAACTCCAGATGAAGTCAAAGAAGATGAATACAACATTTGAGCTAAAGAAGCATTGTTGAGTGCCTTGACTGATACAGAAATGACAAATGTCTTGGAATTGAAAACTACTCATGAAATCTAGGAGAAGTTGGAAACTCTGTATGGAGGTGATTCATATGTCAAATGTGCTAAATTATAGAGCCTAAAGGGTAGATATGAATGTTTGACAATGAGTGAAGATGAAAACATCACTTCCTACATGCAGAAGGTGAATGAACTTGTGTGCAGTATAAGGTGTGCTGGTGGAAAAATGGAAGAATTAGAGATTGTTGGCAAAGTACTCAGATCCTTACTTGCTTCATACAAGAATAGAGTTTTTTCTAGTGAGGAGATCAAGACTGTGATAGATGTTACAAGGGATTAGTTGGTTGGCAAGCTTTCAACATTTGAAATGAGTGAATTTGGTGACTCTCTTCCTAAATCAGAATCTGCATTTAAGGCTAGTGTTTTTGAAAAGCAAAGATTTGACCCAGGTGAAAGATCTTCAAGAAGACCAACCAAATATGAGAAGGCAAGGAAGGAACTTGAAGAAGATGAATCTGAGCTTGAACAACTTGAAGCCCTTATTACCAAAAGATTACCAAGAGGATTCGGTAAGTATGAAGGAAAGTTGCCTTTCAAATGTTTTTCTTGCAATAAAATTGGTCATTTTGCTTCAAGATGTCCAAATAGGGTTTCAAAGCCAAACCCTAACAGACCTAGGGTTCAGAAGAAATGCTACTATGTCCAAGAAGCTGTTGATGAAGGAGTCACAGATGATGAATTTGATATGGGAAGTACCTCTGGAAATGAATGGGTGTTCATTTCTATCCAAGAAGAAGATCTGGTGCCTACTGAATCTGCTAGCTATATGAATGTGGAAAGTGCCTTGTCTACTTAGGTTGATGAAAAGGATGAATGGGTGATTGACAGTGGATGTTCTCATCATATGACTGGTGATAAAAGTAAGTTTGTAAGTTTGGAAAGATATGAAGGTGGAATTGTGAAGTTTGGAGACAATTCAACTGGTAGAATTTGTGGTAGAGGATCCATCTCTCTTGATGGTAGGAATAACACTAATGATGTTTTGTATGTAGAGGGGTTGAAGTATAATCTTCTCAGTGTTAGACAATTGGTTAACAAAGGGTATTGTTATGGGAAAATGTGGAGATATTATCAATATATCAATATAACCCAATAACTCAATAGAATTGAAATAAACAAGATCAAACACAAAGAACACAATACCTTACAAACCTCTTTATTTTGTGTCTTCCATTGGTCGCCTATCTTGAATTGATCTCAGGTATGAATAGAGCCCTCAGAAGGTGCACTTCTTTGCTTTTTTCCAAGATGACAATGGAGAATGACTATTGATAGGTCTTGCAATGAAGAGGATCTTCCTAATACAATAAAAATTGTGATAATGGTGACAATTGATCTCAAGTTATGTAGTGATTTGGTCCCAAAGGCGCGCTGTGATTCCTGCAGAGTAAGTTTACTAAAAGCTTGGATCCTTCAAATGGAGGAATAGGGGTTGTATTTATAGATTAATGAGAAAGAAGATCAATGGTGTAGAATGAAGAAGAAGATCAACAGTTGAGGAAATTTGAGAGGATGTGCACAAATCAGAGGAGGACAAGTGTCATGTTCCTTCATGCAATAGGGGAGTTAACAAAATAGATTGAGGAGTTAACTGAGATGATTGACTAGTTAACAGAAAAGACTAATCAGTTAAGTGAATTGATTGAAGAGTTAACTGATTTGGACTGGAGGATAAATAGGACATATGTGTGAGGGGATTTTAAGTAATTAATTATTTAAAATATTTAATTATGTGTGCACATGGACTAGTCAAATTATTTTTGGTATTTAATTCAATTTTGGAGGAAATAGATAATTTAAATAAATATTTGGATTTATTTAAATATAGAGAATGATTTGACTTTGGAATTTAGACTTGAACTAATTAAATAATTTGATATTATTTAATTTAGAATGACTTTAGAAGAATTTGAAAGATTTTAATTAAATAAATGATTTTATTTAATTTTGTGGAGGAATGTGAATCAAATAAATAAATTGATTTATTTATTTATTGGTAGAGGAATTAAAATGAAATAAATATTAAAATATTTATTTAGATAGAGTCATGTCATTTTTAGGTGTATACATTTTGCCCCTCTTTAATGCAATGTGTTTTATCACATTGTTTCAAAGAACTATATATTTTCTGATAATGATACATGCCCCAGTTTACCCCTGCTATAGGTTTGTATGATGCTAGGATGCCCCCTCGAGAGATTGGATGGGAAGAAAATTTGGAGGGCATGAGAGGGACAATCTCACGATGAAGAAGGTGAAAGGATACGTGAAACGGTGGAGAAAATAGGCTATGTCTTGAGAAAGACGGCGGAGAAAGGATCTAGAGAGTAGGCTAGGTCACCACACAACTAGGTAGGGTTGCATGTCTATATTAAGAAGATGGGTCCACAATCCTAGTCATTTGCACACTTGTCACTTGTTGAGAGCTACTCAGAGATTTTGCAAAGCACAAGAGCTAGAGCAGTCAGCAGAGAGATGGATATTCCACACAAGGAGCATCAGTTTGAGCGGGTCCAACGATTCAAGCGGGCAATAGAGGTAGGACCCTCGGTACGTATGTCTTCAATTTTAGGCTAAGTGCATTTATTAGGGCAATAAATGCTTGGCAAAGTTAGGAGATTAAATGCATAGTTTTGTGTTTCAATGCATGTGCCCCGAAACCCCACATTTGCTTTAGTTCAACAGATATAGGTCATCTTGCAGCGCATTTGCAAATTTGGTACATGCACTTTGTGATACTGCATATTTGTTTAGATTCAGTACATTTGGTAAGTGTGGATGCGCATATAATAGTTATGTGCATGTGTGTCGTAGAGTTGCGCATTTGCTGTAGAACAGCGCATTTACTCCTTTTGGCTGCGCATGCACTATGAAGCTGCACATTTGCTCTGATACTGCATAAATGTCACTTGGAATGGTGCATTTACCTAGGATAGTTAGTTACTTAGCAAAATTGACTTGATTGGCATCTTGATCGATGCGACAATCGATAAGTGATCTCTGAGATTGATAGAATCTAGATAAGAGAGGATATGCTTGGTTTGATCAATTTGATATGTTAAGTAAGTGATTTTGATGGGTTTGATAGTTGAGCAGGTTTGCATTGATATGGCTATGGTTGACACATTGCCTTGTTGATTACAGGAGGATATTTCTAACACTCTCATGTCACGGAAGCAGTTCCCCATTACGATGCGGTGACGACACATGCTGACAGAGGTAGATCATCTGGTGCTTGGTGTGATTAGATTTTATTACATTTGCTTCATGCCTGAGGTTCGTGTGAACCTCAGTTTGCTGACTGCTCTGGTGGAGTGCTTCCACATTGAGGATGGGACATTCCACCTCCCCACTGGTGAGATCATGGTTATGTTGGAGGATGTTTATAGGATCTTGCACCTTCCTATAGTAGGGGAGTAGGTAGATTATGACCCTCAATGTGATATCAGTTTAGCTGAGTGTAGGAGGGTATTTGATGACCCATACATAGTAGGTTCAATGATCAACTGGTAGGACATGCATGATTACTACGACTACTTCTCAGGGATTGTGGCTGGCTTGATCAGAGGTGTTGTGTGCCCCGATTGAAGATCACATGGTTTTCCAGTTGGTTGGGGTCAGATGTTAGAGAGGATGCTAACTGAGGGCACCCGTTTTGCTTGGGGTGTCTACGTTCTTGTCCATCTATATCATGATATGCATCAATTGGTCTACCATGGAGCATCTAGTCTATCTACAAGTGTTTCATTGTTATAGTTCTAGGCTTGGGAGCATATAGTCGTGACTCAGCCTATTTGCACATTTCACTGTCATCCAGGAGAGCCGTACTCTTATGGATATGTGTCATGCCCGCATTTCCCATGTGGTCACGACACACAACACACATGTCATGTCCACATTTGCCATGTGGTCATGACATAAATTATGAAAAAAAATTCTACCTATCCCTAGGAACCCCCTCGCATGCATCTGTATGCTCGGTGGCAATACGCATAAGGCATAAACATGTCAACATAATTCAGGGAGGTGCATTGTCCCATGCAGTCCCCTGCATGAAGATAGCCATCTAGGGGGTATGCGACATGAAGTGTGTCACTTTTAGGGTTAGAATGATTTTTAATCTGAACCCTAAGTTTCTTAGGTGTGAAGATGATTCCGCTAGCATCAAACCTAACTCTAATTCAGGTCCAAAATGAAATTGAATAATGATTAAGAGAATGATGGCATGATGGACACATGATTAAAGTGGAATGGTGAAATAAAAATTAATAAAATAACATAAAAATTAAACCCTAGAAATCTTAGGAAAAATTTGATAGCATAACGCGTTTTCAATAACCACATAAAATTTTTAAAATAAAACACCAATAAGAGATTAAATAAAATTTTAATAATAAAAATCTAAACTTAAGAATAAATCTAAAACAATTTAAATAACAAAATAAATATCCTGCCAAGGTCAAATAAATCAACCTTGCATAAAAAGATTAAAAATTTGAAATAAAATAATAAAATAATAACAACCAACAAAAAAAACACAAATACATCACAATAAATAAGCAAGAGTGAATAACATAGTTCATGAGGTTTACCTTCAAAGCCCTATAATGGAAGCATGTTTGGTGATGAGCTCCAAGCTTCTCCAAACCTTCCAATCTCCAAGAATTCCTTTAACTTTCCCAAAATTGCTCAAAAATAGAAAGAAACTCCAAAAATGCAAGAAGTCCACACTCCTCAACAAGAGGAGGTAATATAGGCCATCAATTTTGGCCTTAAGGAATGTGAAGGTGACACTTGTCACCTTCTCCTTCCTCCTCTAATGTCACTTGCAAAGGAGAGGAAGTGTGAGGGTGACAAGTGTCATCCTCCAATTCCATCTCAATCCTCACCTTCTCCACTTGTGCTCTCACACGTGTGAGAGGACAAGTGGTGAGGTGGCATTCCCATTCAAACCTCCATGAGGATAAGGGATGCCATATGACATCCTCTTATTCTCTAAAAGAGCTATCTCCCTCCAAGATTCTCTCACACATGACATCCTCTTATTCTCTAAAAGAGCCATCTCCCTCCAAGATTCTCTCACACGTGTGTGAGAGTCTTGGAGGAAGATCCCACACACTTGGGAGTCTTGGAGACCTCTCAAGTCTTCCTAGGGAAGGGATTCCCAAACATTGGGAAGGGAGATGAGTCTTTCCCAAAGCATGACTCATCTCCCACCTTATCTAATTTCAAATTTCGTCACTTAGACTAAACCTTAGTTTAGAGTGACCAAAAGTGAGTTAACCCAAGGGTTAGTTAGTCAAAATTGACCCTAGACCCATGGGTAACCACCTAGGGTAGATTTTGGGACACTAAGGTTCACCAAGGGTGTAATAAATCCAATTTAAATGGCCTCAAAAATAAAAATAATTACCAAGTGGTGTAAGTCAATAATAATTATACAACAATTAATATTAATTAATTTAAACAAAGGGTACTAGGCCAAAATGATAAAATTAAAACAAGTACTTAAATCAACACTCAATTTTCAAACGTGATCCTTATCCCTCTTGGGAATGGATCAGTTTCATAGGGAATAACTTATATGTGAATTCTACCTCTAATTTTCTGTGGCTTGGGAATGTAAAACCTACACATCTCAATCAAGTGTCATCATATCATGAATAATCATAGCTGAAGCAACTAGAATTAAATTCATACCATTGAATACAACAATAATCATCTATAACATAATTCTGAATTGAACTGCATTTTTCTATCACATGTCAAATAATCATCATCACATAAATAACTAGAAATCACATCACAAAACATCATCTAATATATCTTGTATCTTAGATCACAAAATAGCATCAAAATATGATCAAATCGAATCACCATGTGTCTGATCAATATCATATCAAAATCAAGAGATATAATCAAGTCTGCATAATGAAGCCATAGTCTCTAAAAGTCTAATAATGTCATCAACTAAAATGCATAATGATCAAAATAAGGAAGTAAAAAATAATCAGCCTCACATCCTCCCCCCCTAAGACTAAACTTCCTCCTGGAAATCGTCAAAAAGGTGAGGATAGAGTGCCCTCAAACTAGCTGCATCCTCCCAAGTCACTGTGACCTCATCATAATGATCCCACTGTACCCTAACCTGGTCCAGCTCTCAACCTTGAAGGCCCAGCGTCCAATGAGCCAATATGTGAATTGACTCCAAAGCCTATTTCCCGTTTGCCTCTACCCGTAGTCTTAAAGATGGGGGTCTGAATGTCAACCTCGCGGTTGTCAACCGCTACAAGCATGTGGTGGGATCTACCCACATCTCCAACTGTTAGCTCAGATCCTTCGACACGAGGCTGTCTCCCTACTGTAAAACCCTGTGGACACTCTCTGGCTAGGTGTCCTGCTCCACCACAAACATAACAAGGGCCCTCTGTGAACTGATCTCCTGCTGCACCTCAAGAAACCACTCATCCTCTGGAAAATACTAAATAATGTGTCCTCTCAAGTCCACACTTAGAGTCAAGGTCAAGAGCTCATGGCACCTCTGAATTAATGCATCAGCAACCACGTTCTCCTTCCCTTTGATGTAGTGGACATCAAAGTCATACTTGCAAAGAAACTCCATCCAATGCCGCTGACGGGCATTTAGATTCAGCTGCGTAAAGATATACTGAAGACTGTGGTGATATGAATGGAGCTCAAAGCGATGACCCAATAAGAAATGTCTCCAATGAACTAGAGCATGAACCACTGCCGCTAACTCTAAGTCATGTGTGGGGTAGTTCAGCTCATGGGTCCTGAGCTTTCGTGACTCATATGCAATCACTCTACCACCCTGCATAAGTACGACCCCTAATCCCTCAAGTGATGCATCTCTGCAAACCATAAAATCTACTGCAGGATCAGGAATAGCTAAAATGGGAGCATTGGTGAGATGCTCCTTGAGGACCCCAAAGGCCCTCTCACATTGCTCAGTCCATAGAAAACTCCTTCCTTTCCGCTGAAGGGAAGTGATGGGGTGCACTATCCAAGAAAAACCCTCAACAAAGTGATGGTAATAACCAGCTAACCCCATAAAAATCCTAACCTCTGTCACACTAGTGGGTACTAGCCAATCCCTGATAGCCCCAATCTTCAAAAATAACATAAAAATTAAACCCTAGAAATCTTAGGAAAAATCTGACAGCATAACGCGTTTTCAATAACTGCATAAAATTTTTAAAATAAAACACCAATAAGAGATTAAATAAAATTTTAATAATAAAAATCTAAACTTAAGAATGAATTTAAAACAATTTAAATAACAAAATAAATATCCTGCCAAGGTCAAATAAATCGACCTTGCATAAAAAGATTAAAAATTTGAAATAAAATAATAACAACCAACAAAAACAACACAAACACATCACAATAAATAAGCAAGGGTGAAGAACATAGTTTATGAGGCTTACCTTCAAAGCCCTATAATGGAAGCATGTTTGGTGATGAGCTCCAAGCTTCTCCAAACCTTCCAATCTCCAAGAATTCCTCTAACTTTCCCAAAATTGCTCAAAAATAGAAAGAAACTCCAAAAATGTAAGAATCCCACACTCCTCAACAAGAGGAGGTAATATAGGCCATCAATTTTGGCCTTGAGGAATGAGAAGGTGACACTTGTCACCTTCTCCTTCCTCCTCCAATGCCACTTGCAAGGGAGATGAAGTGTGAGGGTGACAAGTGCCATCCTCCAATTCCATTTCAATCCTCACCTTATCCACTTGTGCTCTCACACATGTGTGAGAGGACAAGTGGTGAGGTGGCATTCCCATTCAAACCTCCATGAGGATAAGGGATGCCATATGGCATCCTCTTATTCTCTAAAAGAGCCATCTCCCTCCAAGATGCTCTCACACATGTGTGAGAGTCTTGGAGGAAGATCCCACACACTTGGGAGTCTTGGAGACCACCCAAGTCCTCCTAGGGAAGGGATTCCCAAACATTGGGAAGGGAGATGAGTCTTTCCCAAAGCATGATTCATCTCCCACCTTATCTAATTTCAAATTTCGTCACTTAGACTAAACCTTAGTTTAGAGTGACCAAAAGTGAGTTAACCCAAGGGTTAGTTAGTCAAAATTGACCCTAGACCCATGGGTAACCACCTAGGGTAGATTTTGGGACACTAAGGTTCACCAAGGGTGTCATAAATCCACTTTAAATGGCCTCAAAAATAAAAACAATTACCAAGTGGTGTAAGTCAATAAAAAATATACTACAATTAATATTAATTAATTTAAACAAAGGGTACTAGGCCAAAATGATAAAATTAAAACAAGTACTTAAATCAACACTCAATTTTCAAACGTGATCCTTATCCCTCTTGGGAATGGATTGGTTTCACAGGGAATAACTTATGTGTGAATTCTACCTCCAATTTCCCGTGGCCTGGGAATGTAAAACCTACACATCTCGATCAAGTGTTAATCATATCATAAATAATCATAGTCAAAGCAACTGGAATTAAATTCATGCCATTGAATACAACAATAATCATCTATAACATAATTCCAAATTGAACAACATTTTTCTATCACATGTCAAATAATCATCATCACATAAATAACTAGAAATCACATCACAAAACATCATCTAATATATCTCGTATGTCAGTTCACAAAATAGCATTAAAATATGATCAAATTGAATCACTATGTGTCTAATCAATGTCATATCAAAATCAGGAGATATAATCAAGTCTGCATAATGAAAGCATAGTCTCTAAAAGTCTGATAATGTCATCAACTGAAATGCATAATGATTAAAATAAGGAAGGAAAAAATAATCAGCCTCACAATATGCTGGTGTACTTACACAACACAGGCTGGGTAAGTTGGAGTATTGGCGTCATGCTTTGGATAATGTGGGTGATGTTGTTTGGTGACCATACATAGAGTGTGAGGTGTGGGATGATGAGGATGACGAGCTACCATACATGTTTCAGATGTGGTGGTTGATTGGCCAAACCCCTCACATATTGAAGAGGCAGATAGTTAGTCATGTCTTCTAGTAGTTTGGACGAGTTTAGGGTATGCCATAGAGGTAGGCTCTATTTTCTAGGACATGGGTAGAGCGGAGACAATGTGGGCTGGTGGCATCATATGAGGAGGCCCATGTAGAGTTCCTACAGATTCCATACTAGGCATGACCGATGAGGCGGGAGGTGGTGGATGTAGGTATGACACGGGACTTTGAGGTCTTGTTCATAGCACAGCCATTCCCCAGGTATTTAGGACTAGTAGAGCTAGCTCCATGTTTAAAGGAGGTGGAGTCAGAGGAGGATGATGGAGGCAATCGGAGAAGGAGGCAGAGGAGGAGGAGAGGGGGACATGGCAGAGGATGACATAGGGGAGGTGGTGGATGAGGGGGAGATGGAGGAGGGGATGGTGGGGGGGGATGGGAGGCTGAGACAATAGCAGAGAGTGGGGCATGCCCCACCCTAGTAGGTAGCACACAACCTCAACAGGTAGCACAACAGGTGCATGAAGAACCAGTAGTGGCTCCACAAGTACCACAAGCACCTGTAGTCAGGGACAGGCCATGGTGGAGGAGGAGGAGGGGACAGTGCTAGAAGCAGCATCCTACGGCAGCAGGGCTAGCTGCTACTTTGTATCAATTTTTGCCATGTACATACATTTTTTGATGGCTCATGGATAGCTAATTTATGTATACATCAATGTTATGTTGTACAGCTACTGAGACATGTATCTTTATTTATTTTGATGTATGTACACACCTTTTGTGATTTGACTCATGGACGACAGACTTGATTTTGTACACTATGGACACTTTTTATGTTTTATGATTATATATGATGATGCCACTATGATGACCTACATGTAGTTATGCGATGATCATGGATGCATTTTATTTGTGATGTTTATATGCTATGCACATGCTTATGATATCTAAAATGTAGTTACGATGGCCTACATGCATGTTTTTATGTGATGATCATGGATGCAGTTTATTTTTCATGTTTTATACATTATGTTCATGTTTATGATATCTGGTATACAACACTTGTTTATGTAAATAAAATGATATGAGATGATTATGAAAGCTATGTTTTTTGATGGTTTTCTGATTGGATATTGTTGGAATTAGTCCAGACAACTGAGAGGGGGGGTGAATCAGTTGTCCCTAATTGTTTACACTTTTTCTAAACTTTCAAATCTTCTTTCTTAATTCACAACTAGATTAATGATGTAAACAATTAAGCATAAATCAACATATGAGCAGAAACAACATGAACACACAACACCAAAATTTTGATGTGGAAAACCTAGTTAAGGGAAAAACCACGGTGTGGGTTAACCCACAAAAATATGTACCCTATTAAAAGTACTTAATAAAATAGAAGGCACATGCCTTTGAGCGCACTGTCCAGAGCTCACTGCTCAAGAAGAGGCTCACTTCCTATAAGAAATTATGATTTACACAGAGATAATGAACTAAGAAATAACATCTACATTCATGCCTGAATCAATCCCTTTGAAGGCTCACAAAACTTCTGCTCCAATCTTCAAATACTTCTTCACTAACTCTCCGCTTTATACTCCCTTCGCTCCTCTTCTTCTCTGCTCTACTTTTGATCCTTTCTTTGGATTTAATTCATTTTGTACAAGGATGATTTTCCACAACTCTTCAACAAGTATTTACACACTTCATCAACCTTGGAATGATCAATGAGGTCAGTTAAACTTAACGTGGATCTTTACACTGTTGGCCAAGTATAACTGGAACATGAAACTTTCTCCATTAACATACCATGCTTCATAAAATGCTCTTTAGATCATCTGTAACACATCAAAAACATCCGGTCGGCCAAGACTGGGAAGAACATCAACCTTAAAGAAGAAATCTTCAATCAACAAGGTTAAACTTCAATGCGGACCTCCAACATAGTAGCTACATGATCCAAAGACCTCCACAAGCACATTGAATTCACCAATAACATCTACTCTAAACCAAATTACCAGAATCATCTGTATCTTCCTCTGGAACCTCAAGAACACTATCTATCATGACTGTCAAACTAGAAAGATAGGTTGCAGACCTCCAAACCATGAAGCACTAGAGTTGATGCTACACACTGACTTCCCAAACATGCCTTTAGATCCGTAGACCATAATATTTCACTACGGAGAAATCCAGACCAACTTACTGTCACACTGTCTCTTTTGAATACTACAAAATTTGGTTCTACTCAGATGGACATAACTTCTTCAAATCTTCATGTGGACTTCTTAAATTTTAACTGGAGAAACCTCTAACAATCCTCTACACAACCATATGGTCTACATGCATTGATTGTCATTAATTTTCTCAATATCCACAATAGTTCAGTCTTCTATACAAACAGCAAAACAGGATACAGTTGACACCAATGGCAACAAGGATATGTTGACATCAATGACAACACCACTTAGGCACATATTTGCAACAATCTCCCCCTTTGTCATTGATGGAAACATATGATGTGAAAAATTGAATTTAAGCATCAAGACAAGAACTTCTCCCCCTTTCTCTTCTCACTTTTGCAACTACTTTCTTTACTGCTCCCCCTTACATCAGCAACTAGTTTTTCACATGACTTCTCTCCCCCTTTGACATCAATGGCAAAGGGCACATATTTTCTATCTTTTCTCCCTTTTTGCTTCAGACTGATCCCAAAATTTGCATACTGACTACTCCCCTTTGAGTAGTACCTCCTTAACATCAATCTGGATCTGAGAATTCCACCAGACTGATGCACATAAGTGCATCTTAGTTCTGATAAAGTGGGGTAATAACCCCTAACTTCTCTCTGAGATACTCAAAAGTATCCTTAGGAAGAGGCTTAGTGAAGATATCTGTGATCTAATCTTTGGAAGGCACAAACTCCAACTTGACGTCATTCTCATTTACCTTCTCTCTCAAGAAATGAAACTTGATAGATATATGCTTTGACTTTGAATGCAATACCAGAATCTTTGAGATGCTTATTGCACTAGAATTATCACAAAAAATGTTGACTGGCTCCTCAAACACAATTCTGATGTCCTTCAACATTTGCTTCATCCACAAAACCTGAGTACAATTATTTGCTGCTGCTATATACTATGCCTCTACAGTAGACAGAGATATTGCCTCTTGCTTTTTGCTTATCCAAGAGACCAATCTTCTCCTAAAGAAGAATGCACCACCACTAGTACTTTTTCTGTCATCCACATCTCCTACCCAATCAACATCTATATATGCATGAAGAGTGAAGTCATTATCCTTTGGGTACCACAGTCCATAATCAATTGCCCCCTTGAGAAATTCTTTTGACTGCCATAATATGGGATTCTTTTGGATCAGTTTGAAATCTGGCAACAAGTCCAATTGCATTCATGATGTCAGGTCTGGTGTAAGTCAGATAAAGCAATCCTCCAATCATTGATCTATACCTTTTCTGATTTGCCTTGGGGGAGTCATCATCTTTGCTTAGCTTGCATCTGGTTACCATAGGTGTACCTACTGGTTTTGAATCTTCCATTCCAAACTTCTTTAACAATTCTTTCACATACTTGGACTAAGATATGAAGAAACCTTTATCTATTTGAACAATTTGTAGACCTAGGAAGAAATTCATCTCACCAAACATTGACATTTCAAACTCACTTTTCATCTAATCAACAAATGCTTTGCACATGCATTCATTTACACCAAAAATGATATCATCAACAAACAACAATTAGAATGTCCTCATGATTTATCTTGAAGTACAGATTACTATCAGCAATACCTTTGCTAAATCC
This sequence comes from Cunninghamia lanceolata, assembly GCA_027924645.1. Taxonomy (NCBI): domain Eukaryota; kingdom Viridiplantae; phylum Streptophyta; class Pinopsida; order Cupressales; family Cupressaceae; genus Cunninghamia; species Cunninghamia lanceolata. The sequence continues at coordinate 5,332,366 of BSBN01000501.1, read as the reverse complement.
TAACTTAAGCAAATGTTTATCCAATCTGGCATACCAAGCTCTTAGAGCTTTCTTGAGACCATATAAGGCTTTTCTTAGTCTACAAACCATATCTCCCTGATCAGACAACTGAAATCCTTATGGTTGTTCAATGTAGACTTCTTCCTCCAAATCTCCATTTAGAAATGCTGATTTGACATCCATCTGATAAACTTTAAAATCTTTGAAAGCAGCAAAAGCAAGAAATAATTTGACTACCTCTATCCTTACCACTAGAGCAAAATTTTCTTCAAAATCAATTCCTTCCACTTGAGAATAACCTTTACATACTAACCTTTCTTTGTTTCTTACAACCTCACCATCTTCATTCAGTTTATTTCAGAAGACCCATTTGGTTCCAATCACATTTTTGTCCTCAGGTCTAGGAACAAGATCCCAAGTGTGATTCTTTTCAATTTGCATCAATTCTTCTTCCATTGCCTTAACCCAATTTTCATCATTGCAAGCTTCACTTACTGATTTAGGTTCAATATTTGAAATGAAAGAAATCTCCTCTTGATCTTCATAAATTCTTCTCCTAGTTTGAACACCTTTACTCTTATCTCCTATGATCTGATCTTTAGGATGATTTAACTTTACATACCTGGGAGTTTTGGAAATTATTTGAATTTCTATTTCTTGAACTTGTTCCTCATCATCTGCACTAACCTCTTGAGTTACTAGAGTTACCAGATCAATCTAAGTCTAAGCCTAAACTTGAACATGCCTTCCTTGACTTTGACTTTCATCTTGATCATCTAAATCATATCCGAAGTACCTAGAATGTCCTTTTCTTTCATCAACTTTAACATTAGCACTTTAACAATCTTTTTCAACCTCTTGTTGAAGCATCAATAAGCCTTACTTTGAGTTGTGTATCCTAAAAATATTCCTTCATCACTTCTTGCCTCGAACTTGCCTAAATCCTCATCTCTTTTGATATAGCATTTACTACCAAAGACTCTAAAATTTCTCACAGTAGGAGGATGACCAAACCATAGTTCATAAGGAGTCTTACCAGAATTTCCTTTGATCTACACTCAGTTAAGAGTGTAGATAGCAGTACTCACGGCTTCTCTCCAATAAACTTGAGGAACATTTGTTTGCATCATCATGGTCCTGGCAGCTTCTTGAATGGTCCGGTTCTTCCTTTCCACAACTCCATTTTGCTGAGGAGTCCTAGGAGCAGATAACTATCTTTTTACCTCATGCTTTTCACAGAAAGCATCAAACTCACCGGAAGTAAATTCTCCACCTCTGTCAGATCTCAGACACTTCAATTTCCCACAAATCTCATTTTCAACCATCATCTTGAACACCTTAAACTTATCAAGAGCTTCTAATTTTTCTTTCAAGAAAGTTACCCACATCATCCGGAAGTAATCATCAATCAGCAACATGAAATATCTGTCTCCTTGCACACTCCTAATTCTAGCAGGACCATAGAGATTAGTATGTATCAGTTCAAATCTCTCACTTGAACTTTGTTCTTTACTCTTGAATGAGATTTTGTTCTATTTACCCAATTGACATTCTCTACATATGTTATCAGGTTTCACAAGTCTTGGAAGATCTCTTATAGCTTGAGTGGAACTTATTTTGACAATGTTATCAAAATTCACATGACACATCCTCCTATGCCATAGCCAACTTTGATCTATCTGAGCAATCAAGAAACTTTTCCTAGAACTATTGAAGTGAAAGATGTTACCTCTAGTTTGAATACCGGATGCAATTTCAATTTCGGAGCTTTCCAAGATTCTACATTTTCCATCCTTGAATCGAAGATCATAACCCTTGTCAACCAACTGTCCAACACTAAGAAGATTATGTTTCAGTCCTTCCACATATAGAACATCATTGGTACTGTTCTTGCCATCAAAAGAGATGGATCCTCTACCATGGATTCTACCAGATGAGTTATATCCAAATTTCACAAGTCCTCCTTCATAATTTTCAAAACTCACGAACTTACTCTTGTCACCAGTCATATGATGAGAACATCCACTATCAATCACCCATTCATCTTTTTCAATATACTGAGCATCCAAGGCACTTTCCACATTTGCATAGCTAGTAGATTCAATAGACACTGGATCTTCTTCTTTGATAGCAATAAACACCCAATCATTTTCAGAGGAGCCTCCATGATCAGATTCATCATCTGTGACCCCTTCTCCATTTTCTTGGACATAGTAATATTTATTCTAACCCTTGTACCTGTTAGGGTTTGGTTTTGAAAACCTCTCCAGACATCTTGAGGCAAAATGACCAATCTTATTACAAGCAAAACATTTGAGTGGTAATTTTCCTTCATACTTATCAGATCCTCTTGGCATTCTTCTAGCAATAAGAGCTTCAAGATCTATAGTTTCTATTTCAACGTCTTCAAGATCCTTTCTTGTCTTCAAAAATTTGTTTGATCTTGCAGAAGAGATTTCACCTAGATCATATCTTTGTTTTCCATATACATTGGCTTTGAATACAGATTCAGACTTAGTAAGAGAATCACCAAATTCACTCAATTCAAAAGCTAAAATTTTTCCAACCAGGTGATCTCTTGTAACATATGTGATAGTCCTGATCTCTTCTATGGCAACGACCTTATGTTTATATGAATTAGGCAAGGATCTAAGAACTTTTGCCACAATCTCTGATTCTTCCAAAGTTCCACCAGCACATCTAATCCCACACACAAGTTCATTTATCTTTTACATGTAGATTGTGATGTTTTCATCTTCACTCATCCTCAGATTTTCAAATTTTCCTCTCAGACTTTGTAGTTTGGCACATTTGACAAATTCATCTCCTTCATTTCTGAATCAGTCAGGGCACTCAACAAGGCTTCTTTAGCTCGAAGGTTATTTTTGGCATCTTTGACTTGATCTGGAGTTGAAGGACCTTTCTCTGGAGGTTCATACTTATCATTGGTTATTGACCAATAAGCATCACACATGCATTGTAAATGGCATTCCATGTGGTTCTTCCAAATAGAGTAATTTGTTCCATTGAATCTTGGACTATCCTTTTTGTAAGTTGACATCCTGGATCTCGTCGAGTGGTTAAGCTTCTTCTAGAGGAACCTCGCTCTGATACCAATTGTTGGAATTAGTCTGGACAATTAAGAGGGGGGATTGAATCAGTTGTCCCTAAATCTTTACACTTTTTCTAAACTTTCAAATCTTCTTTCTTAATTTACAACTAGGTTAATGATGTAAATAATTAAGCATAAATCAACATATGAGCAGAAATAACATGAACACACAACACCAAAATTTTGACGTGGAAAACCTAGTTAAGGGAAAAACCATGGTGGGGGTTAACCCACAAAAATGCATACCCTGTTAAAAGTACTTAATAAAATAGAAGGCACATGCCTTCGGGTGCATTTCCTAGAGCTCACTGCTCAAGAAGAGGCTCACTGCCTATAAGAAATTATGATTTACATAGAGATAATGAACTAAGAAATAGCATCTATATTCATGCCTAAATCAGTCCCTTTGAAGGCTCACAAAACTTCTACTCCAATCATCAAATACTTCTTCGCTAACTCTCCACTTTATAATCCCTTTGCTCCTCTTCTTCTCTACTCTGCTTTTGATCCTTTCTTTGGATTTAATTCATTTTATACAAGGATGATTTTCCACAACTCTTCAACAAGTATTTATACACTTCATCAACCTTGGAATGATCAACAAGGTTGGCTAAACTTAACGCAGATCTTTACACTGTCGGCCAAGCATAACTGGAACATGAAACTTTCTCCATTAACATACCATGCTTCATAAAATGCTCTTTAGATCATCCACAACACGTCAGAAACATCCGATTGGCCAAGACTGGGAAGAACATCAATCTCAAAGAAGAAATCTTCAATCAACAAGATCAAACTTCAATGTGGACCTCCAACATAGCAGCCACACAATTCAAAGACCTCCACAAGCACATTGAATTCACCAATAACATCCACTCTAAACCAAATTACCAGAATCATCTGTATCTTCCTCCGGAACCTCAAGAACACTATCTGTCATGATTGTCAAACTAGAAAGATAGCTTGTAAACCACGAACCACTGGAGTTGATGCTACACACTGACTTCCCAAACATGCCTTCAGATCTGTAGACCATAATATTTCACTACAGAGCAATCCGGACCAACTTACTGTCACACTGTCTCTTCTGAATACTACAAAATCTAGTTCTACTCAGATGGCCATAACTTCTTCAAATATTCATGCAAACTTGCCAAATCTTAACTAGAGCAACCTTTGACAATCCTCTAAACAGCCATATGGTCCGCATGCACTGATTGTCATTAATTTTCTCAATATCCTCAACAGTTCAGTCTTCTATACAAACAGCAAAATAGGATACAGTTGACACCAATGGCAACAAGGATATGTTGACATCAATGACAACATCACTTAGGCACATATTTACAATAGATATTATGTATGCATCTATGTTATGTTGACACAAATGTATGCGGATGGTTTTAAATGCACCTATATGTATGCAAATGTTTATTAAATGTTCACATTCTATGATGATCTAATGTAGACATTGTGATGATAGATATGTTTTTGTGAGATTTTTGGTTAATGTAATGTTATGTTTGACTTATGTATCTATATGTATGCAAATGATTTAATCAAATTAATTACTATCTCACCTAATATGGAATGCAAAAATGGTTATATGAATGATTTAATGCACCTATATAAATGCAAATGATTTAATCAAATTAATGACTATTTCACTTAATATGAAATGCAAAAATGATTACATGTTTTTGGTATGTCCAAGTGTACATGATCAACAGAAGAAGAGACTCGATGAAAGACACACTGATAGATAGAAATTTGACCGATAGAAGAAATGTGAAATGAAGGAATCATGAGCTTTTATTTGCAAACACTGGCACTACATGTTAAGGGAAAATTGGATCTAAATAAATAATCAATATAATAATATCAATGATACCCAAAACTCAATGAAATAATGAACAAAAGAGATTCAATCAAACAATGAACAATACAAAGAAAACTCCTTTAATTCTCAGCTTCCATTGATCGCCTATTACAAATGACCTTGTCTATGAATATGGCCCTCAAAAGGTGCAGTTCCTTGCCATGATTCCAAGATGTTCAAATGGGAATGGCTATGATAGTTTCACCATGAAGATGAGCTTCACAACAATGATGATAGTAGTGTGCAGTAACAAGTTTGATCACAAGCAATGAAGGAATTGGTGCCAAAGGCACACTGTAATTCTTGTAGAGTAAGTTTACTTAAAGCTTGGATGAATGAAATGGAGGAGTAGGGTTCAATTTATAGACTCGAGAGAGATCAACGGTATAGAAAGAATGAGAAGATCAATAGTATAGGATACTTGAGAGAATGTGCGTGAATAAGAAGAAGACAAGTGTCACACAAAAGCTATTTTATTTGAGTTAACTACTTTCTTTTCTAAATATAGGACATGCTTTTCATAAATTATAAAGTTTTTTTCTAATTTAAGAGATATTGATAAAAACAAGGTTGATTGAGTCAGTTAACTCAACTTGTGATTTGCTTTTGCATGATTTGAGAGAAATTAAATAATAAATTATTCAATTTTGTGTGCATGAAGAAGACTTATTTTTAGAAGATTTAGAAGATTTTTGAGTAATTTGAAAGCAAATTAAATAAATAAATTTATTTAATTGTTGTGCATGATTTGGAAGAATAAATAATATATTTGATTGTATTTTATTTTTAAAGATTGAGAGGATTTAAATAAATTTGATTTATTCAAATTTGGAAGAGTGATTTTGACTTAATTAAATAATTAAGAATTATTTAATTGTTTGGAAGAATTTAATTAAATAAAGGATTTTATTTTATTTTGACTTTAGAAGAGATAATTAAATATTTCAATATTTAATTAACTTAGAGGAATATGAATCAAATAAATAAATTTGTTTATTTATTTATTGATAGAAGAATTAGAATGAAATAAATATTAAGAATATTTATTTAGGCAGAGTCATATCATTTTTAGGTGTATACATTTTGCCCCTCTTTGATGCAATGCAGTTTACGGCGTTGCTTCAAAGAATAAGAATTTTTTGATAATGATACAGGCCCCAGTTTGTCCCTGGAATAGGTTATGATGATAGGATTCCCCCTCAGGAGATTGGACGGGGGAAGCAAGCAGAAGGCGTGAGACAGACAATCTCATGAAGACGAAGGGAAAACTTGGTTAGGATTGAAGAAAATGGGATGCATTTTTGAGAAATGGGAAAAAAACGGTAAGAAACAGGTACGAGAAGTAGTCAGAGTCACCACATAGCTAGTTTAGGGTTTGCATACTATATATAGGAGCTAGGTCCACAAGTCATTTGCACATTTGGCTTTTGTTGGATTGTTTTTTAGAGCTTAGTAGAGTCCAAAGCATAGAGCAGTCAACACTAGGATGGATATTCCACATGAGTAGCACCGCTTTGAGCAAGTCTGATGATTCGACCAGCCAGTAGTGGTAGGACCCCCGATATGTATCTCAAAAAATTTCACCTAGGGTCAATTTTGAGTGCATTAAATGCTAGGTAAAATTAGGCAAAACAAATGTGCAAGATCGTGGTTCGGCGCATGTAGGATATAAAGTGGCGCATGCATGAAAGCTACGCATGCATAAGGAAGGTTAGCGCATACATTATTTGGCGGTGCATGCAAGATATGGGTCGGTGCATGTACTTAGGCGGCGCATATACGGTATGGGATGGCGCATTTATGAAATGTTGCGGTGCATATGATAGAAGTGGCATATTTGCTAAGAAATGGCACATGTACCTTCTATTCTAGTGCATATGATATAGATAGTTAGTTTGACTTAACAAAATTGACTCGATTGGCATCTTGTTTGATGCGTCAATCGTTAAGCTATCTCTAAGATTGCAAGAATCTAGGCAAGAGATGTAGTGTGCTATTTTGATCAATTTGATATGTTAAGTTAGTTGACATGATTCTATAGATATGTTGAGTATGGTACTTGCAGCTTTAGGTTGATGCCTTGCTTTGCGTGCTTGCAGGAGGACATACGAGATACACTGATGTTGAGGGAGCAATTTCCCTTGCCAATGTTGCAGTGCCACATGTTAACAGAAATAGATTGAGAGGCTCTCAGCATGATGGGATTGGATTATGTGTGCTTTATGCCCGAGGTTTAAGTGAACCATGGTTTACTGACTATAGTAGTGGAGAGGTTTCATAGCGAGGATGGGACCTTATACTTCCTGAATGGCGAGATGACAGTGACTCTGGAGGATGTATATAGGATACTTCACTTGCTGATTCAGGGAGAGCTTGTGGGTATGATCCACAGCGGGATGCAGGACTTGCAAAGTGCAGGTAGGTATTTGATGACCTTGAGCTGGACTGTCAGGTTATCTCCTGGTAGGATATACATGATTACTATGACTACTTCCCTGGGTAAGTTTTAGGATTCATCGGAGGCATTGTATGCCCCAATAGGAGATCACATGGGTTCCTGATTGGATGGGGATGGATCATGGAGAGGATGGTCACAGAGGGCACCCACTATGCTTGGGGTGGCTGTGTTCTGGCACACCTATACCATGATATGCATTAGGTGGTATACCATAGGGGTGCTAGTCTATCAGCAGGTGTCTCACTGTTACAGTTTTGGTTGTGGGAGCATATTGTCATTACTAGACCAATATGCATGTTCTCGAGACAGAGGGGAGAGCCTTATAGCTATGGATATGCAAGAGTGATTTCCTAGCATAGGTTGGGGAAGCTAGAGTATTAGAGGCATGCACTGGATGGGGTAGATTTAGTCATCTGGTGACCATATCTAGGTTGTGAGCCTTGGGATGATGAGGTGGACAAGCTACCATACTGCTATTAGATTTGGTGGCTTATAGGCAAGACGTGGTTCATCTTGGAGAGATAGATTTTCAATAGGGTTCAGAGGCAGTTTGGGAGGAGATAGGGCATGCCACAGGTGCAGGTTCTGTTTGCACAAACACATGTAGAGAGTTTTAGATGTGGCCCAGTGGCATCCTATGAGGAGGTAATGGCAAAGTTTTGACAGATTCCCTATGTCACATGGCTTATGAGGAGAGAGACAGAAGATACAGGGATGACTAGATTATGAGGAGTGGTTCATTGCTCACCCTTTTCTGAGGTACTTAGGGCTCAAAGAGCTGGTTCCTCGCATAGATGAGGCAGATTCAAATGACAAGGGTAGGGTTGGTAGGAGGAGGAGGAGAAGGAGGAGGAGAGGAAGATGGAGAGATGGATAAGATGGTGGAGATGGGGGAGATGGAGGAGGAGGCAGAGTAGATGGGGGAGATGGAGGCAGACTCAGGCAGAGGAGGAGATCTGGGCAGGGATCCTCCCACATTTAGTACGTAGTGCAGCCACAGGTTGCACAATAGGGATAGATGCTGCCACCACAGCAAGTGGCACAGCAGCAGGTGCCTCAGTCACAGGGGCAAGGACAGGCATAGGCCTCCCAGGATCTAGCACAGCCAGATGTCCAGGAGAGAGCCATGGCTATGCTAAGAGGATAGATCAGGCAGCTTAGGGCCTAGCTTAGTATGGCTGAGGCTCAGCGGGAGACAAATGCAAGTGTTATCTCAGGGCTCACAAGAGAGTGAGATGTGGTGGAGGCTAGGATACAAGCCATCCAAGTGGAGAGAGATACAATAGTAGCAGCCCTTGGGATAGATAGGACGAGCACATTTCTGGTTAGGCAGGTTTAGCAGGCATAGGCACAGCTTGCCTAGGGTCAGGCATAGTTGGCATAGGTGCATCAACAGTTAGCACAGGTATAGGGTGAGCTTGTCAGAGCATAGGCTCAGAAGCAGTACTACTGAGGATTATAACATGGTGTTGTTCTAGTTGATCAGAGGGCTCTGAGCTACAAGAGCTAGTCCATGGCTTCACAGAGAGCAGGTGGATCATAGTCGGGAGCCTCTATGATGGGCCCATAGCAGTCTCGGGCTAGCAGAGGAGGGGATAAAGAGGATAGTACTGGAGTAGAGGTTCACCGCAACAGGGTTAGGCGACACTTGGACAGATTTTGGCTCCCACGTACATACTTTCTGATGGCTCAATAGCCAGACATGTATATGTATCACTTTTGTATTTTGAGACATGTATCATTATCCTTGAGATGTATACACTGTATATGACATTGACTCAGAGATGGTCCTGGTGGACTTTGATATTTTGTACATTTGGACATGTTTTATATGATATTTATATGATGATGTAGCTATTGATGCTCTAGATATGCAGTTGTTCATTATGTGCTATGGATGCATTTCTATTGTATGATGGTATTCATGTGATGTATATTTTGACTATGCCTATATGATGTTTATCTAATGCAGACTTAGATGTTTACTTGATGCTATGTGATGTTTATCTAATGTAAACTTTTATGTTTACTTGATGCTATGTGATGTTATCTAATGCAGACTTTTATATGATGCTATGTGATGTACAAAATGTGTTATGCTAGCTATATGATGATGCAGATACTATGATGCTCTACGTGTCTTTGTCTATTTTTTGGATTTTTCTATTTTGACACTATGTTAGTTTTGCAAAAAAATGTGTATGGATGACCTAATGCACTTATTATGTATGCAAATGATTTAATCATGTAAATGACTATCTCATGTGATATGATATGCAACCTATGCTATGTTTTTGTGATGTCCAAATGTACCCTATCGACACAGAGATGACATAATGATAGATAGAAGATTGATTGAAAGAATGACTTGATAGAAAGACTCACAAGCTTTTATTTGTATTGATACTCTGCATTGTTTGGATCCTTTATTGCATGGGATATGGATTCTTTTATGGATGCATAATGGATGTGAATGGTGTTTTCTTTTTGACATCTTGATGGTGCAAGTATTTGGAAGTGCTTATTTCATCATTGGGCAATTTTTTTGGTACTTTTTCCAAATGTTGTAAGTTAATACAAGCATCTAGGTATAATTGAATCGAGATGACCTAAGTATCGCTTACATGGATTTTGATTTAGCAAGTTAATACAAGCATCTAGGTATAATTGAACCAAGATGACCTAAGTATTGTTTGCATATCAATAGACAAGGATTGCCCCCTTTCATGTTAGACCTCTGATGTCCTTGATGATCTTTTTCCGATCATGTCGTTAGACAAGGCGTCACATTACTAAAGTGTAATCCACAAACAACAAACAAAGAAACTAATCATGTGCCCATCATAGCATCTCTAGCTTTTGGCATCCTCGAGTAGCATAGAAAGGCATGATAACAAAAATCAAGACGTCATAACTTAACCATGATTCCAACCACAAAACATTTTTGCATTTTTAGATGTGTTTCTTTCTTGCCATAATTTAGGTAAAATCATTTAGAGTGCTTTAGGTATTTGCTTTCTTTTCTCTAGATAGGTTGAGGTGATGCATTGAAATTTCTGCTTGAAAAGCGGGTTTTGCTTGTGCTTACTTGCCTGGTGAAAGATTCCACAATCCTTATTGGTGAGACAGACCCTAAGGGACTGACCTAGTGCCTCGAGGGCTCATTGCTAAATGGCCTTGCCTATGTGACAACGCAAAGGCAACGTAGTTTAGGGTAAACCCTAATGGACCTAAGACCTAGGTGATAGAAAGTGGTGTGGACTCAGATAGATAGAAGGACTAGATATGTGATGGATGGGATAGTGGAGCCTCAGGAGTGCATTTGAATAATGGCCTTGCCTATGTGACAATGCAGAGGCAACGTAGTTCGTGGACTTGACCATGGATGGACTAGAGGATAGACAACAGGATACGGGATGGATGGGAAAGTGGAGCCTCAAGGGCACATTTGAATAATGGCCTTGCCTACGTGACAACACAGAGGTAACATAGTTCATGGACTTGGACCACGTGGATACTGATGATAGACACTATGTAAGGCTGACACCAAGGATAGGACACTAGACAAGACCTTGGTTGACAAGGCACCAAAGAGATAGAGTATCTAGCCATGATAGGTTATCGTTAGGTTTTTATTATGGGACAGATATGGATTGAATGGGACAAAAGTGAAGGAAGAATGGACACAAGGTGATTGGTTTCCCAAACATGGAGGAAGTGGTTTATCACAAGTAACTCCTATTTACTAGGTTTTCACCACTTGCTTTTATTTGCACAAAAGCTAAAAGTACACATGATGCCCGTTTGCTAGGTTTTCATCATGGTACCTATCCAAGGCACCTGTTTGCCAGGTTTTCACCAAAGGACAATTTTTTTTATATTTTCTAATTTTTTGATTTTTTTATATTTTTCTAATTTTTTTGTATTTTTATGCCCCCTTACATTGGGATTCTCTTAGGCATAGAACCGGCAAAGATGCATACTATTGATTGGGTCATCGAACAGCTCACCCTCTGACGTTGCTAACTAATATGCCCCCAATCCATAAGCTGCTATGATCACATAAAGCCCAAGCTAGTTAGGTTTAAATTTGCCTTTCTTTTCCTGATCCTGTTGATTGTGGGGGTTCTATTTAAGTACTAGATCTCCAACTTTAAAGACTCTTGGGTGGACTTTATGGTTGTAGCTTCGTGACATCATTTGTTAATATGCCTTGAGATGATCCAAGGCTTTCTATCTTTTTTCCTCTAGCAACTCTAGTTCTTGCAATCTGGAAACTCTGTACTCTTCATCTATTATGAGACCTTTTAATGACACCCTGAGAGATGGTAACTTGACCTCGATGGGGAGGATAGATTTTGATCCATAAACAAGGGTGTAAGGGGTAGCATCTATGGGAGTGTGTATACTAGTTCGATAGGCCCACAGAGCGGGATTGAGTTGGATGTGCCAATCACAGCCAACATTGTTGATTGTCTTCTTGAGGAGTTTCAAGATGGTCTTGTTGGATGCTTCTGCTTGGCCATTGCCTTGGGGGTAATAGGGTGTAGAGAAATAGTGTTAGATTTTGAATCGGTCATAGAGTTCTTAGACATCCTAGTTTTTGAAGGGTCTTCCATTATCCGTGATAATGGATGAGGGAATTCCATATCTGCAGATGAGGTAATTAAGGATGAATGAGGAGATTTGTTTACCTGTGATGGTGGTGAGGGGGACGGCTTCAATCCACTTGGTAAAGTACTCAGTGGCAGTTATTATGAATTTGTGGCCGTTGGAAGAGGGAGGGTGGATTTTTCCCACAAGGTCAAGTCCCCATTGACAAAAGGGCCAAGGTGTCATTAAAGGTCTCAACTCTTGAGCTAGTGCATTATCAGGTTTCCATGTATCTGGCACTGCTTGCATTTCTTCACAAATTGATATGAATCTATTTCCATGTTTGGCCAATAATAACCCAAACACATGAGTTTCCTAGCTAAGGAAGGACCGCTAGATTGTGTTTTACACATCCCTTCATGCACGTCTTGTAAGGTGGTTTGAGATTCTTCTCATTCTAAACAACAGAGTAAAGTACCATCTAGACCACGTTGGTATAGGGTGTCAGCAATAATGGTATAACGAGAGGTATGGCGTATAAAGGTTCATTGTTGGTTTGAAGATAAGTCAGGTGGGAGGGTGTTATCCTTGAGGTAAGTGTAAACCTTACCATACCAAGGTGAATTAGATCCAACTAATAGGCATATGGAATGGGTTTCGGGAGGATCATAAGCTAGTTGCTGAATTAATTCCACTAAGAACTCATATCGTGACTCATTCTCTGGGATTTCGAGGAGAGAGGCAATGGTTGCCATGGCATCTACTACTTTATTTTCAATGTGAGGTATCTGCTCAAAAGAGATGATCACTAAGTATTCCTTGAAGTCATCGACCATCTGCTTGTATGGGACAAGCTTCTCATCTTTGGTTTGGTAATTGTCATTGACCTGATTGATTACTAATTGAGAATCACCATAGACATGTAGCTCTTTGATTTTCCACTTTGTTGCCATTTTGAGACCAATGACTAAGGCCTCATACTCTGCTATGTTTTTTGTGCATGGGAATAACAGATGATAAGACTTCGGTATGGTGTCGCTATGAGGAGTTACAAACAAGATTCCTACCCCTGATCCATGGTTTGTGTAGGACCCATCAAAGTAGAGTTTCTAGGAATTTGTTGATATATTGAATAAGGATTCATCTGGAAACTCAAATTGCATTGGTGTGGTGTCCTGTAGTGGTGCATCTACTAACTGATCCGCAATGACTTGCCCCTTGATAGCCTTTCTATCTATATACTCAATGTCGTATCCACTTAGGAGCATTACCCATTTGGCTAGGTGACCTGTTAGAGCTGCTTTGCTTAGTAGGTACTTCAATGGATCTATTTTTGCAATAAGTTTGACTGGATGTGCTAGCATATAATGTCAAAGTTTTTGGGAAGCATAACTTCTACAAGACATGATCTTTCTATCTGAGAGTATTGGAACTCATAGCCCACCAATGTGCAACTAATGTAGTAGATGGCTCTTTCTTTACCTTCATAATCTTGTTGTGCTAGAAGGGCCCCAAGAGCTATGGGTATATCAAATATGTAAAGTAATAGTGGCTTCCCTTAGATAGGAGGTATGAGAATAGGTGGATTCAACAAATATTCCTTCAGTTTGCTGAATGCCTCTTTACATTTATCATCCCACCTAAATGGAATGTTCTTCTGTAGGAGATGAGTGAAGGGTTGACACTTGTCTGCCAGTTGTGATATGAACCTACGGATTGCTTGTAGGTTTCCCTGTAGAGATCTTAGTTGAGTAAGATTCTTGGGTGGTGGCATTTCCATAATAGCCTTGACTTTGGAAGGTTCCACCTCTATTCCATTTGCCGATACAATGAAACCTAAGAGCTTGCCCGAGGTGACTCCAAACACACATTTCTTTGGGTTCAACCTAACTTTGAATTGTTCTAGTCTCTGAAAGACTTTCTCTAACACATCTAGGTGTTATTCTCTTGTGAGTGACTTTGTAAGGATATCATCTACATAGTCTTCCATTGTGACGTGCATCATATCATGGAATATAGTGGTCATAGCACGTTGATATGTGGCTCCTGCGTTCTTTAGCCCAAATGGCATGACATTCTAGTAGAAAGTGCCCCATGGACGAGTAAAAGTTGTCTTATGCTGGTCTTCTAGTGCTATCCTGATCTAATTGTATCCTGAGAAACCATCCATGAGAGATAACATGGTATGCCCTATTGTTAAGTCAACTATGATATCTATATTTGGCAACGAAACAATCATCCTTGCAGAAATCTTTGTTTAGATTTCTAAAATCATTGCATAGTCTGACTCGGCCATCAGGTTTGGATACTGGTACTATGTTGGAGACCCATTCCAGATAGTCTATAGCTCTGATGAACCCTACATCTAGTAGTTTCTTGAGTTCTTTTACTAGCAGTGTAATGTGTGGATGAATCTTTCTAAGCTTTTGTTTCACTGGTTTCACTCCTGGATCTAGTGGAAGATGATGTAGAATCAAATCTAGATCTAACCCCTACATATCTACATATGACCAAGCAAAATTGACTTGCTTTTTCTTGAAGAATGGTACAAACTTAGTCTTTTCTAGTGGGGTTAGAGACTTAGTAAAGTGAATGTTAGGTTGTTCCTCTGTTCCAATGTTAATAGGTTCTGTAGGCTCCACAATAATCTGAGACTTCTCCTAGTGCATGTCATTAGGGAGAGTGTCAAGCCTTCCATCATCAGGTGCCACAGTTGGGTTTTCACCATCAGATGCATCCTTTCTTTTTACTATTTTGGGATCTGACGCTGCCGCGGAGTAGTTTTCACCATCATATCCATTTTTTATTTTGATATTTTTGTGACTAGAAGGCTTGGTACCCTCTCTGAAATAAGCCATGGTATTAAGTTCAATGGTGAAGCTAGATTTATGATCTCCTTTAGGTAGGTGGTCCCTAAGTTCCATATAGTCAATGTAGGTATCATTGTTTTGGAACATATCTAGTTGCAGGGTTCCCTATAGATCCCAGTCGATAAGTTCAGGATGCACAAGGGGGAGGGAGTCGAAGGATAGATTGGATTCATTGATAGTTTGAATGGATATGCTAGGAGTATTGGTAGGGAGAGTGTTTGGGATGGTACTTTCCTCCAAATTCTTTATTACGATAGAACTCGAACCTTCCTCGAAAGTTGTATTCTGAGGGATAGGCAAATCACACTCTAATGGTCTATGCAGTAGTGTTTGTCCCTCATGGTAGGGGCTATAAGTTTGAATGGTGTCAACCTCTTTGTCATCATAGGAATGCTCTGTCAGGTCATCCCACTCATACTCATTGGAATCTATGTCACTGTCCTCTTGAATGGTATGGATCATTTCCACAAGACAAGCATTTGCTTTAGCTTTGACCTTATCCTTATATCCTAGACCTTTTGTAGTTCTATCCAATGAGGATGAAGAGGGTTGAATGGGTTCTATAATTCCTTCTTTTCTTAGGCCAATGGGGCCTTGTCCTTCATAACCCATTCTGTGTAGGATAGATTCACCTCACCCATAGATTTCTGTTGGGAGCTTAGGTGGTTCTTGTTGTGTGTTCTCTTCTTCTTCTGTGTAGAGCCATTGTAAGATATCTCTTTCCTCTATTTCATCTAATAGGGTCCCCCATTTTACAAAGGGAGCTGTGGGAGGTGCCGGAGGAGAAGATGGCTTTGGAAAATGCTTGGGTCACCCAAAGGATCTAGAAGATAAAGGCATTTTGGCCAAGTTGAGACTGTGCTTGATGGAGTATTCCCCTACTCCTATTTCTTTGATGGTAATTTTCTTCTCTTTAGGCCTGGATGAGGAAGCTTCAGAGGTAGAATCATGCTGTGGGGTAGGAGATGTAGATGCTCTATTATTGGGTATGATACAATTGGGTTTTGAGAGGATAGAATTGCACTACTGAAAGGGGTCTGGGTCACCTTGGATGGTGACTTGCTTTCCGTTATGAGGGAATTTTATGCATTGGTGATAGGTAGAAGGCACAGTGTTCATGGCATGAATCCATGGTCTACCTAGGAGAAGGCTAGCTCCCTGTCAAGGACTTGGCACATAATGTCTTTTATCACTGGTCCCACTTGTATGGGTAATACCACTATTCCTTTGGTAGTTCTCTCCTCTTCATCATAGGCTTTGATAGTAATCTTCTTCCTTGGATCAAATGCATTTTCAGAGAACCCCAATGTAAGGACTAGCTTGAGTGTGCAAATATTTAAACTGGTACCCCCATCAATGAGAACCCTCTTGATGCGGTGCTTATGGATGAAGGTGACGATATGCAAGGGGGTGTTATGAGGCTAAAACACTGAGAGGTCATCCTGTTCGGTAAATGATATGGTACTTGAGGAAGTGAGATTTCCTACCACGGCTTGAAACTTCTCTTGGGCCAAGTTAGTGGGAATAGTCATTTCCACGAAGGCTTTATCAAGAATCTCTTTGTGGGAAGGAGATAGACACAACAACTCTAAGATAGAAATGTCGGCAGGAGTCTTTTGTAGTTGGTCTATGACACTATAGTGATGGGAGTTGGACTGAGAAGGTGATGACCTTAGAGGGAGGGTATTCAACGTGACCTTACCATTGCAGGTGATGATGCCACAATCAGTTTTGTTGGGTCCTAATTGTTGGTTAGATGTAACCACATTAATTTGTGGGACATGCTTTGATATGCAATTGATGGTATAATCGAATGGCACACTTGCGTAATTGGCATTACTATTCCCATTATTCTAATTTTGCCTGTTACAGTTGTTGTTGTTGTTACCATTGTTGTTGTTGTTGTTGTTGTTGCTGTTGTTGTTGTATGACCTATCGTGATTGAGAAGTGGATCTTTGTAAGCCACATGCGTCTCATTAGAAGTATGTTGTTGAGTACCTCCTTGATTTTGATCAAGTATGTCTTGAATAACATGTTTGAGATGGATACAATTGTTGGTTGTATGTCCTCTTCCTCTATGATACTCACAAAAGTCGGTGTCTTTCCAATAGTGAGGTTTTATTTGAGGTTCATAATCGCTTGTTGGTGGTAGAGTGATTTCATTGTTGGCCAATAGCTTCCTTAATGCGGATTCTTGGGACTCACCCCAGTGGTGTGAACTTTTGCATTGGATTTGAGTTGTACCATGGTCTTGGCTCCCTAGAGAATGTTTTGTTGGGAGTAGCATTGCTTGCCTCTCCTTTGAGAGTGAATATTGGTTGTTGTTTGGGAGCTGCCACCTTGGCATCAACTACTCCATCATTGACGACATTTTTATTCTTAGTCCAAAACTTTGATTTGTCGGTCATGTAGTTGGAGGTAGGTGTGTCCTTGTATAACTTGATTTGCCCCTTGGTGATCATAGCTTTCTCAATGAACAATCACATTTCAATGACCTTCAAAAATGGGGTAGGGCATTGAATTTGTATTTGATAGCTTAGATTGAAGTTGAGGTTGTGGACAAACATCTCCATTAATTGCTTCTCGAGTACATCATATGAGCATTTGCTTGCTAGTTGTCTCCACCTTTGTAGGAAGGAGGCAAATGATTTACCACTCTTTTTCTTGGTATTGCATAGGTCAAGCATGGAGACTTTGTGTTCAATATTGTTCGAGAAGTGTGTGATGAATTTGTTGACTAACTCATCAAAAGTTTTGATGCCCGGTGGGAACCTTGAGAACCACTCCATGGCTTGACTACCTAGAGATCTAGTGAATAGTCTCATTAAGAAAGTCTCATTGTGAGCTACTTCCATGCATGTGGCATTGAATTCCCTAATGTGATCTCTAGGGTCCCCTTTTCCTTTGTATTTGTCAAACTTAGGAACTTCGAATCGAAAGGGGAATGGTACCATGTTCAAACTTTTATCAAAGGGGTATGATGCAATATCTTCCAAGGAGTATGTTTTAGTGTTTGTACCCATCTTGAGATCCGTCATTTGTTGCGTTAGACCCTTGATTTGTTTCCTCATTTCTTCCATAGGTGTGTTTGGGTCTATGACTTTCTTTCCTTTGTCCTCACTGGTGTGGTGTTCATGATTATCTTCTACGGTCTCTTTGCGTTTGATAAGATCAAAATCAGCGGGGAGCTTAAGTCCAAGATTTGTGTTGGAATTTTTGATCTTGGAGGTGTCCTTAATAATCTTCATGAGAGATTTACTCATCACTATCATGAGGGGTGACAATATGGCTAGATGATCCGGCCATTTCAAGTTGCTTTTGGTATTGAGATCTAGTAAGAACCATGCAAGGCGATGTGGGATGCGGTGGGATGAAACTAGATATTTTGGCAAGATGCTGGTGGAGACTACTGAGAATAGGATACTTATGACAAGATTTGGACAAGGGACTCTCTCGATCAATGATTCCAAGTAAGACGGCTGATACAAGATGATAGCCACTAGTAAGGGTACTCGATACCTATCTTACTATTTAGGGACTAGTCATGCACCAAGACCACTAGCAAAGTTCTGTGACTTACTAGGTTTACTTGAATCCAAAATGATCTGAAAAAGGGGCCTATGCTAATCTGATATGGGATACTTTGACTTTTCTTAGAAATACCTAGTGGAAGGTGGACGAGATGACCGACGAAAGAGAGGGTATACTAAGGAGTGGATGGAAAGAGTGACTACAAGGTGAAATCTGATCTCAGAATCCTGAACAAGACTAAAATGGGTACTCAAAAATGGCAAAATTTTCCTCTCAAAGACTGTGGAAGTACTCACTATTGTGTATGCGCCAAAATAGATATGCAGCAGAAACTGGTAAATGCACGAAAAGTTGGGATAGATGCACAACACTGGTAAATTTCAGATGCGTAGCAACAGGTGGTAAAAGTGCAGTAAGTCAGTACAAATGCACAGCAAGTCAGTGCAAGTGCACATCAGAAAAGGATAAATGTGCCACTCTAGTTTTTTTCAATGTTTTTACAAGTTTTTGGCAATTTTTCTGATGTTTTTGGTTTCTTTGGCTGCAAGGTGGTCTCTTTGATTTGATTTTTCTTTAATTATGGCAAGAAGATAGAAAACACAAAGAATGTTTTTATGGTTTTTTTTTTGTGATTTTTATGACTCTTTTTGGACTAAAAGAAAGCAAGTACAATCCTAGGTTTCAAAGGACAATATACAACCAAATTCTCCCTATCTCTAGGTGAAGCATCTTTGAGAGGTGATAATTGCCCTTCCCTACATTGGCTTATAGGGGTTTTTGGCCACTAATATAAAGGTGTTTAATAAAGGCAACCGTTCGAGTGGTTATACATGCGACAACACTACTCTCCATTATGGAGTCTCCCAGCCTGCAAGGGTTGCACCTTAGAGGGTTTTGGGGGAGGTTGGCTGTCGGTATAACACAACTTCACTCATTGTTTGAAGCTTTCATTCCAAACATAATTTATTTATAGTGGCTTGGTAGGGCTTGGCATTTAGCCTGTTACCACTGAGGGTCATTCCTACTTGGATGAACGGTATCCAAGAGTAGGCCCCTCTAAAGAAAAACAAATGCAAAAATGATATGTCTGGCATTTTGGTCACCCAAGATAGGGGAGAGAATAGGCTTGGTATCATTCCCAATACATAGAAGACAGTAGTTCTTTTCTCCTAGTTAAAATGAGAAAAACTAGATGAGCTATCTACTTGGGCAAGCACAGAAATTTGTTAACTTTGAAGTGATAACAAGATAGCAATGATTCAATTTTACCCAGATAGTAGTGATGTGTTCAATTTTACCTAGATAGCAGTGATTTGTTAACTTTGAAGTGATAACAAGATAGCAATGGTCTAGTTTTACCAAGATAGCAATGAGTTTGTTTAACTTTGAAGGATAGCAATATAGCAATAATTCAATGATATGCAAGATAGCAATGATTCGATTACTACCTTCCTAGTTAAGACTATGTGAGATTTGCATTAGCATCCATTTACTTTCCTATTAGAAATCAAAGTGTGAGTTAACAAGTGCAACTATATGATTCTAAACTAGTACCTAGCTTGCAAACAGATCAAGAGTGTTCCTACAAAAAGACGTTAGCGCTAGCAAAAACTTCAAGGAAACCCTAAAAATCACTGGCTAGACTAGATGTTCAGCTTCAGATCTTGAATGTGCATAAATAGAGCTCAGAAATGGCATAGTACATATGTGCTAAGACAGAGGTCAAAAGCGCAAGAAAATAGTATATATGCACTGAACTAACAGATGCACCATATAAGAGGGTATATGCACCGGAACAGAGTCTGTATGAGTTGAAAGAATGTATGTGCTAGAACAGATAGTAGATGCATGTTAGGATGTGTCAGATGCATGGTTTCCTCCTGTGTATAGCTTTCTAAAACACAAAAACTTAGTTTTTGGGTTAAAAATCAGGAGCAGGCCCCACGGTGGGCGCCAAAAATGTTAAGGAAAAATTGGATCTAAATGAATAATCAATATAATAATATCAATGATACCCAAATCTCAATGAAATAATGAACAAAAGAGATTCAATCAAATAATGAACAATACAAAGCAAACCTCCTTTAATTCTCAGCTTCCATTGATAGCCTATCACAAATGATCTTGTCTATGAATATGGCCCTCAAAAGGTGCACTTCCTTGCTATGATTCCAAGATGTTCAAATGGGAATGACTATGATAGTTTTTCCATGAAGATGAGCTTCACAACAATGATGATAGTAGTGTGTAGTAACAAGTTTGATCGCAAGTAATGAAGGAATTGGTGCCAAAGGTGCGCTGTAATTCCTGCAGAGTAAGTTTACTTAAAGCTTGGATGAATGAAATGGAGGAATAGGGTTCAATTTATAGACTCGTGAGAAAGAAGATCAACGATATAGAAAGAATGAGAAGATCAACGGTATAGGATACTTGAGAGAATGTGTGCGAATAAGAAGAAGACAAGTGTCACATAAAAGCTATTTTATTTGAGTTAACTACTTTTTTTCTAAAGATAAGACATGCTTTTCATAAATTAGAAAGCTTTTTTCTAATTTAAGAGATATTGATTAAAACAAGGTTGATTGAGTCAGTTAACTCAACTTGTGATTTGCTTTTGCATGATTTGAGAGAAATTAAATAATAAATTATTCAATTTTGTGTGCATGAAGAAGACTTATTTTTAGAAGACTTGGAAGATTTTTGAGGAATTTCAAAGAAAATTAAATAAATAAATTTATTTAATTGTTGTGCATGATTTGGAAGAATAATTAAAATATTTGATTGTATTTTATTTTTAGAGATTGAGAGGATTTAAATAAATTTGATTTGATTTATTCAAATTTGGAAGAATGATTTTAACTTAATTAAATAATTAAGAATTATTTATTTGTTTGGAAGAATTTAATTAAATAAAGGATTTTATTTAATTTTGACATTAGAAGAGATAATTAAATATTTCAATATTTAATTAACTTAGAAGAATATGAATCAAGTAAATAAATTTATTTATTTATTTATTGATAGAAGAATTAGAATGAAATAAATATTAAGAATATTTATTTAGAGAGAGTCATGTCATTTTTAGGCATATACACTATGAATAAAATCTTTATTTATGGATGGTATATGGAATGTAATTGGATACAGATATTTGTCATCTTGATATTGCAAGTATTTTGAAGTGCTTGATTCATCATTGGGTGATTTTTTTGTTATTTTTGTGTTTTTAATATATTGTAAGAAAATACAAGCACTTAGGTATAATTGAACCACGATGACCTGAGTATTGCTTACATGGATTTTGATTTAGCAAGTCAATACAAGCATCTAAGTATAATTGAATTAAGATGACCTGAGTACTGCTTACATAGATTTTGATTTACCAAGTTAATACAAGCATCTAAGTATAATTGAACCAAGATGACCTGAGTATTTCTTGTGTATCAATAGACAAGGATTACATCTGTTTCATGTTAGACCTCTGATGTCCTTGATGATCATTGTGTTGATCATGTCTTTAGACAAGGCTTCATATTACTAAAGATAAACCCACAAGTAGCAAACAAATAAAATAATCATGCCCCCATCATAGCATCTCTAGTTTTTTGGCATCCTTGAGTAGCATAGGAAACATGATAACAAAAGTGAAAATTTAAGGCGCAACCAATCAAAATAAAACTTTCTTGCATTAGATGTATCTTCTTGCCATAATTTAGATAGAATCTTTTAGAGTGTTTAGGCTTTGTTTCTTTTGCGTTGGATAGGTTGATGTCTTGCGTCAAAACTTCTATTTGGAAGTGGGCTTTGTTTTGTGTGCTTGTGTCTAGTGAAAAGGTATCACAATCCTTATTGGTGCCCTCTTAGAACATGTGGCATTATAGAATCCAACTCTGTAACTAGGTCAAGGACTTGCCCCCAGTCAAGTAGAGGTTTCTAGTTTATTATGGATGAAAGATTGTGAGACACTTATAGTAGACTCGATGGGACGGGCCCTAAGAGACTGGCCTAGTGCCTCAGGGGCTCATTGATAAATAGCCTTGCCTACGTGATGACGTAGAGGTAACGTAGTTCGAGGTGAACCTTGTGGACCTAAGACCTAGGTGATGGGAAATGGTGTGGATGCGGATGAATCAGAGGATGGGTGAAAAAAGGTATCGAACAGATGGGTAGCCTCGGGGGCCCATCAATGATGTCCTTGCCTACATGACAACGCAGAGGCAACGTAGTTCGGGATGACCAGATACTGACAATGGATGCTATGACAGGCTGACACTTATGGATAGGGTAGTAGACAAACCATAGGTAGTAAGGTGACAATGGTGATAGAGTATCAAGCCATGATATGTTATCATTAGGTGGTTTTTTATTGCCAAATGGATATGATTCAGATGATGGATAATGGTAGGAAGAATGGACGTAAGGCAATGGTTTCCCAAAGATGGAGGAAGCAGTTTGCATCGCAAAGAGTGCCTATTTGCCAGGTTTTCACTGCTTTTCTTTTATTGCAACATTTTTTTGTCTTTTGTCTTTTTTTTTGTTTTTCTATTTTTTTGATTTTTTTTTTGATTTTTTTGATTTTTTTGCCCTCCTTACGTTGGGGTTCTCTAGGTATAGAACCAGAGAAGATGCATACTATTGATTGGGTCATCAAATAGCTCACCTTCTGATGTAGCTAACTGGTATGCTCCTGATCCATATTCAGCAATGATTACATAAGGACCAAGCCAGTTGGGTTCAAACTTACCTTTCTTCTCTTGATCTTACTGATTGCGGGGATTTTCTTTGAGCACTAGATCACCAACATTGAACACCCTTGGAAGGACTCTATGGATATAGCTTTGTGAAGTTCTTTGTTGGTAGGTTTTGAGATGGTTGAAAGCATTCTATCATTTCTCTTCCAACAGTTCTAACTCTTGTAGTCTGGAAACTTTGTAGTCTTCATTAGTTATAAGACCTTTTAACGACACCCTTAAAGATGGTAACTTGACCTCAATGGGAAAATTAGCTTTAGAACCATAGACAAGGGCATATGGTGTGGCACCTGTAAGAGTGCGTATGCTAGTTTGATAGGCCCACAGAGCAGGATTTAGTTGCATGTGCCAATCACGGTCGGCATCGTTGACAGTTTTCTTGAGGATTTTTAAGATGGTCTTGTTGGATACCTCTACCTAACCATTGCCTTGGGGGTAATATGGGGTAGAGAAGTGGTGTTGGATTTGTATTGTCATAGAGCTCTTGGACATCGTGGTTTTTGAAGGGTCTTCCATTATCCATGACTATGGATGAGGGAATTCCGTACTGACAAATGAGGTAATTTAGGATGGAGGTAATTTTCTTGCCTATGACAGTAGTGAGTGGGATGGATTCAATCCACTTGGTAAAATACTCAGTGGCGGTTATGATGAACTTGTGGTCGTTGGATGATGGAGGGTGGATTTTTCCAACAAGGTCGAGTCCCCACTGACAAAAGGGCCAAGGTGTTGTTAAAGGTCACAGTTCTTGAGCTGGTGTATGGATGAGGTTACCATGAATCTAACATTACTTGCATTTCTTGATAAAATGATACAAATCTGTCTCCATGTTTGGCCAATAGTATCCCAAACGCATGAGTTTCTTAGCTAAGGTAGGACCACTAGAGTGTGATCTGCAAATTCCTTCGTGTACTTCCCATAAGGTAATTTGAGATTCATCACATTCAAGACATCTGAGTAGAGTACCATCCAAACCTTGGTGGTAAAGGGTATCGACGATAATGGTATAATGAGAGGTTTGGCAGATAAAGGTACGACTTTGGTTATTGGATAAGTCAGGTGGTAAGGTGTTATCCTTGAGGTAAGTGTAAATCTTACCATACAAGGGTGAATCAAATCCAGCTAGGAGGCAAACGGATTGTGTTTCGAAGACATCATAAGTTGGTTTCATGACTGACTCCACCAAGAACTCAAAACGTGACAAATTCTCTAGTATCTTGAGGAGCAAGGTGATGGTTTCCATGGTGTCTACTGCTTTGTTCTCTATGAGAGGAATCTTCTCAAAGGAGATTATCACAAAGTATCCTTTAAAGTCACCTACCATACGCTTGTATGGTATGAGCTTGTCATCTTTCGTCTGATAGTCATCATTTACTTGGTTGATCACTAGTTGTGAATCTCCATAGACATGTGGTTTTTCACTTTCCACTCTACCTCCATCTTAAGCCCAATGACCAAGGCCTCATACTCTGCAATGTTGTTTGTGTAAGGGAAAAGTAGTGACAAGACTTAGGTATTGTGTTGCCTTGAGGTGTGACTAATAAGATTCCTGCCCCCGATCCATGGTTTGTATAAGAGCCATCAAAGTATAGCTTCCATGAATGTGTTGTGATACTGAAAATTGATTCATCAGGAAACTCGAATGTCATTGGAGTGGTATCTTGCAATGGTACCTCTGCCAACTGATCTATGATAATCTGACCTTTGATAGCTTTCCTTTCCACATATTCTATGTCATACCCACTTAGTAGCATTACCCATTTATCTAGGCAGCATGTTAGGGCTGCCTAGCTTAACAAGTATTTGAGTGGGTCAACCTTTGCAATTAGTTTGATGGAATGTGCAAGCATGTAATGGCATAGTTTTTGGGAGGCAAAAACCATAGACAGACAAGATCTTTTGATATGAGAATATTGCAATTCATACCCCACCAATGTGTGACTGATGTAGTAGATTGCCCTTTCCTTGCCTTCATAGTCTTGTTGTGCTAAAATGGATCCTAGAGTTGTCAATGTAGCAAATATGTAAAGATATAGTGGCTTAACTTGGATAGGTGGCATCAAGATAGGTGGATTCATGAGATGCTCTTTCAATTTGTGAAATCCTTCTTCACACTTCTCATCCCATCTAAATGGGATGTTTTTATGCAAGAGATGAGTGAAAGGTTGACACTTGTCTACTAGTTGTGAGATAAACTATCGGATTGCCTGTAATTTTCCCTGTAAAGACTGCAGTTGAGTGATGTTTCTTAGTGGTGGCATCTCCATAATAGCTTTGACTTTCGCAGGGTCTACCTCAATTGCATTCACTGATACTATGAAACCCGAGAGCTTTCCGGAGGTGACTCCAAACACGCACTTTTTCGGATTCAATTAGACCTTGAATTGTTCCAGCCGCTAAAAGACTTTTTCTAGGACATCTAAGTGAGATTCCCTTGTACGTGACTTGGCAAGGATGTCATCCACATAGTCTTCCATGGTGACGTGCATCATGTCATGGAAGATAGTAGTCATTGCACATTGGTATGTTGCTCCTGCATTCTTCAACCCAAATGGCATGAGGTTCTAGCAGAAGGTACCCCATGGACAAGTGAATGCCATCTTTTGCTGATCCTCTAGCACTATTCTAATTTGGTTGTATCTGAAGAAACCATCCATAAGAGAGAGCATAGTGTGTCCAACTGTCAAGTCTACGATGATGTCAATGTTGGGTAATGGGAAATCATCCTTGTGACAGGCCTTGTTGAGATCTTAGAAATCATTACACAATCTGACTCGTTAATCTGGTTTTGATACTAGTACAATGTTGGATACCCACTCTGGATAATTCATTTCTCTAATGAACCCTACATCCAGTAGCTTCTTCAGTTCCGCTTTGACTAGCAATGCGACATGTGGATGCATTTTCTTTAGTTTTTGTTTAATAGGTTTAACTCCAGGATCTAGTGGTAGATGATGTAGGATCAAGTATGGATTTAACTCAGGCATATCTACATAGGACCAAACAAAGTTGACATGTTTCTTTTTGAAGAAGGGTACAAATTTCATCTTTTCTGGTGGAGATAAAGACTTGGCAAAGTGTATGATCTTTGGGTTACCTTCTATGCCGATGTCAACAAGTTTTGTAGGTTCTACCACAATTTGCAACTTCTCCTAATACATGTCATTGGGGAGAGTGTCAAGCCTTCCATCATCTAGTGCCTTAGAGAGGTTTTCACCATCAGATGTATCATTTATTGTTACTTTTTTGGGATCTAACACTGTCACAGAGCAGTTTTCACCATCAGATCCATGTTTGATTTTTATATTTTTTTGACTGGAAGGCTTGGCACCCTCTCCAAAATAAGCCACAATACTGAGTTCTATGGCAAAGCCAACTTTATGATCTCCCACAAGTATGTGGTCTCTTAGTTCCATGTAATCAATGTAGGCATCATCATTCTGGAACATGTCTAGTTGGGGGGTTCCTCATAGATGCTGATTGATAAGCTTAGGATGTACCAGGTGGAGGGGATCAATAGGTTGATTTGATTCAATGGGTGTGATAGTAAGGATACATATATGATCAGGATTGGGAGTGATAGGAGTGAGATCTGTGATGGTACTTTCGTCAAGATTATTTATCGCATGTGAACTTTGACCTTCCTCATAAGTTGTGCTCTCTGGAATGGGCAAATCACACTCTACTAGTCTAGTCCTTAGATTTTGTCCCTTATGGTAGGGGCTATAGGTGCGAATGGTATTGATTCCTTTGTCTTCATAGGAATGTTCTGAAAGGTCATCCCATTCATACTCATTAGAATATGTATCACTACCCTCTTGGAGGTTATGAATCTGTTCCATGAAACAAGTAGTAGCCTTAGCTTTGCCTTTGCCTTTCTTTATATCCTAGCCCTCTTGTGTCTTAGGCCGATGAGGATGAAGAAGGTTGAATGGGTTCAGTTATTCCTTCTTTTCTCAGGTTGATGGGACCCTGTCCTTCATAGCTCATTCTGTGTAAGATAGATTGACCACATCCATAGATTTTTGTTCTGAACTTTGGTTGTTTGTCTCATGGTGTGTCATCTTCATCTATGTAGAGCCATTGTAGAATGTCTCTTTCTTCACTTTCATCTGATAATGTGTCTCATTTGACAAAGGGAGTTGTGGGAGGTTCAAGAGGAGCTAACAGTTTTGGGGAGTGTGTAGGTCGCCCAAAGGTCTTCAGAGATAAAGGCATTTTGGCCAAGCAAAGGGTGTGCTTGATGGAGTACTCTCCTACTCCTGTTTCTATAATATTGACTTTCTGCTCTTTGGCCTTTGATGTGGAAGCTTGGGATCTAGGATCATGTTGGGTGGTGGAAGAAGTGGAAGCTCTATTATTAGGGATGATGAAATCTAGCTTCGATTGGATAGTGTTACAGTGTTGAAAAGGATCAGGGTCACCTTGGATGGTGATCTCTCGGCCATTGTGAGCGAACTTGATACGTTGATGATATGTAGAAGGCATAGCTTTCATGGCATGTATCCAAGGTCTACCTAGGAGAATGTTATATGCGAGCTCCCTATCAAGGACTTGGCAAACAACTTCTTTCTCCACTGGTCCAATTCTTAACGGTAACACCACATTTCCTTTGGTTGTCCATTCTTCTTCATCATAGGCTTTTATTGTGATCTTCTTTCTTGGATCCACTGCATTTTCTGAGAACCCCAATGTAAGGATTAATTTTAACGTGCAAATATTCAAACCTAGTCCTCCATCAATGAGAACCCTTTTGATACAATGTCGATAAATGAAGGCCTCAATATGTAATGATGCATTATGGGGTTGAGATATGGATAGATCATCCTATTCAGTGAATGATAAGATGTTGGGTGAGGTAAGATGACCTACCATGGCCTGAAACTTCTCTTGAGCCAAGTTGGTGGGCACAGTGGTTTCCACTAGGGCTTTATCAAGAATCTCTTTGTGGGATGGTGATAGACGCAACAACTCTAGTATGGATATATGGGCTGGAGTCTTTTGTAGTTGGTTAATGGCATTGTACTTGTGGGGGGTAGACGGTGAGGATGTTGACCTTGGAGGGAGTGTGTGCAAGGTGACTTTCCCACTACGGGTGGTGATGTTGCAATCAGATTTTGTGTTGGAATTCAATTGTTTGTTAAATGTGAGCACATTGATTTGTGGGATATGCTCTGATATGAAATTAACGGTATACTTGAATGGAACGTTCAAGTAGTTAGCCTTATTATTCCTGTTGTTGTGGTTTTTCTGATTGTTGTTGTTGTTGTTGTTATGAGTGTTTTGCCTGTCATGGTTAAGGAGCAGATCCTTGAATGCCACATGTGATTCGTTAGAGGTATGATCTTTTCATAGTTGCTTGTGGGGGGAAGGGTGATCTCATTGTTTGCCAATAATTTTCTCAAAGTGGATCCATATGACTCCCCCAGTGGTGTAAATTTTCATCTAGGAGGAAAGTTGTACCATTGTCTTGGTTCGTTTGATGAAGGTTTGCTCGGTGTTGCATTGTTTGACGCTCCTTTTAGATTGAAAATTAGTTGTTTAGCAGCTACTACTTTAGCATCAACCACTCAATCGTTGATGATATTCTTGTTTTTGGTCTAGAATTTCAACTTATCCATGGTATAGTTTGAATTAGGAGTGTCCTTGAACAATTCTATTTGTCCTTTCACGATCATAGTTTTTTCGATGAATAACCCCATCTCAATTACTTTTGTGAATGAGGTAGGGCATTGGATTTGAATTTGGTAGCTTAGATCAGGATTGAGATTATGGACAAACATTTCTGTCATCTATTTCTCAGGGACATGATATGAGCACTTGCTTGCTAGTTGCCTCCACCTTTGTAGGAAAGCAGCGAAGGATTTGCCGCTCTTTTGTTTTGTGTTGCAAAGGTCAAGCATGGATACCTCATGTTTTATATTATATGAGAAATGTGTGACAAATTTGTTTACTAACTCATCAAAGGTACGGATACCTGAGGGGAGTCGAGAGAACCACTCCATGGCTTTCCCTCCTAGAGATCTAGGGAAGAGTCTCATGAGAAAAGTTTCATTGTGGGCAACCTCTAGACATGCGGTGCTGAATTCTCTGATATGGTCTCTAGGGTCACCCTTTCCTCTATATTTATCAAATTTTAGAACTTCAAATCTAAGGGGAAAGGGGATCATGTTCAAGCTCCTATTGAAGGGATATGGTGAGATATCCTCCATTGAAATTTTTTTAGTGGACGTCCTTGTTTGGAGGTCCACTAATTGTTGTTGTAGGGTTTGAACTTGTTTTGTCAACATGTCTAGAGGTGTGGTGGAGTCTCTGGTTTTCTTTCCTTTGTCTGTGCCAAGGTTTCTTTCCTCATGTGTGCTATCTTCATGGGTTCTTTCCTCTTCAGTTTCCTTCAATGTTGTGACGTGAAAGTCTTTGGGGAGCTTAACTCCTTGGTTTTCTAGGGTCTTGGTTGAGTCCTTTGTCCATCATATGTTGAAATTTTATGTCTTGGAGAGCTTCTTGTAAGTCCTCATGAGATATTTCCTCATCACTATCATGAGGGGATGGGACAATTCTGTTGGATGTTCTGGCCATTTCAATTTGTTTTTTTCTCTATGATCTAGTTAGTACCATGCAAGGTGATTTGGAATGGGGTGGGGTGAAATTGGATGCTTTGTCAAGATGTGTTTGGAGGTTGTAGTGAAGGGGATACTTGTGGTGACAAGATTTCGACAAGGGTTTTCTTTGATCAATGGTTTCAAACAAGTCGGTCGATACAAAATGGTAGCCACAAATATGGATGGCTTGAAATCTGATTACTTGATAAAGACTAGTTTTGCACCAAACAAACTAGTGAAGTTCTAAGAGAGAAGGATGATAGATCTTGATAGTGGAGACTTACTAGTGATGTTTGAGTCTGATATGATCAAAAAATTGCCTTGTAGTAACTTGGTTGGATAGTTTGACTTGTTCTTGGGAAGCTTTGCAAAAATTTTGATAGGGTGATTGGTGGATGTAATGTTGAAAAATGTCCCCTTGGGGGCTTTTCCCTCATAAGGTTTAGCTCCCAGGTCTTTTGCAGGAATTTAGGACATCTTACTTCATAATTTGGCATCCCGATAGAATGAGCCCTAGGTAACATGACAAATGGGACCTAGGAGGACCCCTTGAGCTTAACCCTGCCCAAAATAGGGGGGAGAACTTGGGTGCCCATGCCCTAGTCCTACCTTATTTTAGGGTAGTCCCAGTTTTTGGGTGTCGGCTTGTGACCATTATTTGGGTCCTATGCTGACACAGGAAGTTTGAATTTACAAAATCTTGGTGGGAGTGTTTGTAGTTGCATATAAAAGCATGTTTAGGCATTCATTTAGAAAATAGATGGAAATTGTTATGTTCATGCATTCTCAAGGTGATTCAAGGCTTTCATTGTGTTACAAGAGCAAATTTGTGTGGTCTATGTGTTTGTGTTTGCAGATTTGAGCATCCATTTCATCATGGAATGAAGGGCATCTTCCTCCCATGAGATCTTCACTACAAGGTGACATTATATTGTGTTTTCATCATCATTTCATTTGGTTTTTACCTCTTCCTCACAAGGGCACACACTCTCTATCTGACAATGGTGTTCAGAGACTTAAGTGTCTTACGGGGCTTGACTGAGGCAAGCCTCTAAACACCACAACCCCATCCCAAAGTTTTCATGGTTGCAGGTTATAGGTTGAGGAGTTGGACAAAGTGAAGTTGAAGGAAGGCATCTTGAAGTGTCAGAATTGCAGAACAGAAGGAAAAATAGCACCCTGGACTTGGGTACCCACTCATTAGTCCTCCAACTTCTGTAATGGGAAAATCTCTAGAACAACAAGAAAGAGTTACAGACTGAGTTTCCATATCTCGACAGAAACTAGGGCCTTGGACTTGGGCACCCACTCTTGTGTCCCTAAATTTTCTACCTCGAAGCCTCAAAAATAGGTACTCTGTGATTTGGTATTTTACTTCCCTCTACAAGAGCTTTTTCTATTATTCTTTTGTTTACTGTGGTATTTGCGAAATTAGGGTTTTAATGGTTAATTAAGCATAAGGGAAGGAAAATTGATAATTAAACATCCTAATCCAAGTTTCCCTACATCTCACAGTGACCTAGGGTATGATAGTGCATTTCCACTTAACCCTAGGTCCTTGAATGTTAAGGGTGAAAGGAGGATTCAAACATCTAAACATTAAATTAAACAAAATCTAAATTTTACCCTAAACAGTGGAAAAGAAGGTACATTGCAGAAATGAATGGGAGAAGTGATTGCACGATTAATTTGATCTTGAAAACTGAAACAAGATTGAAATGGGTGCTCAAAAAGGTAACTATTTTTCTTACAAACTGTATGAAAGTGCTCACTATGATAGATGCGTAGGAACATAGTGTATATCCATAGCAACAGCGAACAAAAGCACAGATCTAGTGAAAAAGTGAATGCACCAGAATAGAGTGCAAATGTGCAGCTGCAGGAAGCACAAGCACAATTCTAGTAAAAAAAAGATGCGTAGCAGGATTGAGTAAAAGCATAGCATAATAGTGTAAATGCAAGGCAAAAAGCAGATGCACAGCAGAATTAAGCAAATGTGTAGCAGGATGAAGCAGATGCGCAGCTCTGTCTATTTGCTTGTTTTTGGTTGATTTTGACTTGGTAAAGGCACATTTTTCAATGTTTTTGGGTTTCTTTGTTTGAATGTTGTTCTTTCGATTTGTTTCTTTGATTATGGCAAGAAAGACACATCACAAACAAAGAATATTTTCATGATTGTTTGATTTTTTTGTATTTTTGACTTTTGATGAAAAGCAAGTACAAATCCTAGGATGGTAAGGGCAGTATTCAATGAATTCCAACTTGGTTTTTACACCAGCCACTTGCATAAAGGCGGACAACTAATAACTTGGTAGCATCGGCTCCACTCCACAACACACACTTCTCACGCATATCAAGTTATAGTTCCTCCGAAGAGTTGACCTTTTCTATCTCTACACTAAATGAGTGTATGATGTTGGATGGCTCTGGAGAATATTTTCCTCCTGTGTCACTGAATAGGGGATTTTGGCTTCTACAAATAATGGATATGTAGTAAGGGAAACCGTTCGAGTGGTTATACTTGTGGTAGCGCTACTCTCCGTTATGGAGTCTCCCAGCCTGCAAGGGTTGTGCCTTGCATGGTTTATGGGGAGGTTGGCTGTCAGTATAACTAATCTACACTCGTTGCTTGAATCTTTTGCCTCAAACACAGTTTATTTATAGTGGATCGGAAGAGCTTGGCATTAGCTTGTTACCATTTAAGGTCATCCCGCTTGGAAGGAAGGAATTCCAAGGGCATGCCTCTCTAAAGGAAACACATGTAAAATGATGATTCTGGCATTTTGTTCACCCATTTAAGGGGAGAGCATAGTCCTATCATCATTCCAAAATCACAGAAAACACTGGTTCTTTCCTCCTAGTTAAAAAGAGAAAAACTAAATGAGGTACTCTATTTGGGCACACAAGATTTTGTTAACTTTGAAAAATCTTTTGAAAGCAATTGTTCAATTTTAATCCTCCTAGTTGGGACTATGTTCAAGTTGTGATGCAACAAGTACAAATTACTGCCCTCCTATTTAGATCTAAGTGAAATTTGTATGAACAAGCTCAATTACTTCCTTTGCTATTTAGATCTAGATGAGAGTTAAAAATGCAACTATATGCCTGACCAACTCTTAACATCCAAGGTGGATTTGAGAATATTCCTACAAATGATGTTAGTGTTAGAAATTTCCCTAGAAACAGCTCAAAAACCTTAGCAGAATGAATGCGCAAAAACATATACACAGTTACAGAGAATAAATGCGATGTAACAGAGAATAAATGCGTAGATTTAACATATGCACCATTACAAAGAGTATATGCACCGAAACATAGAACAGATGCGTAGATCTGATAGATGCACACTAATAGTCAGTAAATACAACGTAATAGGGAGTGGATGTGCAGATTAGACAGATGCACCGTAACAGTGAGTGTATGCACTACAGAATGAAATAGATGTGCATGAACATCCTGTGTAAAGATTCTAACACATACAAAAACTCAATTTTGAAGTTAAATTTGGGGCAAGGGCCCCACAATGGGTGCCTGAAATGTTATGGGAAAATGTGGAGATAATATCAATATATCAATATAACCTAATAAATCAATAGAATTGCAATAAACAAGATCAAACACAAACAACACAATACCTTGCAAACCTCCTTATTTCGTGTCTTCCATTAGTCGCCTATCTTGAATTGATCTCAGGTATAAATAGAGCCCTCAGAAGGTGCACTTCTTTTCTTTTTCCAAAGATGACAATGGAGAATGGCTATTGATAGGTCTTGCAATGAAGATGTGAGGCCTATCTTTTCAGTCTCTTATATTTGACTACTTTATTTTACTTTTGATGACACGTATTAGACTGATGGGACTGTTGATCCTAATTTGCAGGGCTATTAGATTTTATGCTTTATGTGGATTTATTATGTTTAGCATGATTATGATGTGATTGGACATATTGATTCACTGATGAGGCTAGACATGTGATTTACATTATGATGTTATTTGCATACTATGCATGAGATTTTAGATAGGAATTTGTTATGTAATTATATCTGTGATGGATGTTTGAAATGCATAATTTAGAATCTAATTATAATGTGATTTCCTTGATGCTTATATGAACATGTGATGTTGTATGTGCTTGTTTCACTTTGCTTCGGCTATCATATACATGTCAGATTAACATTTCACTTGAGTGTGTAGGTGTTTCTAATGAATCCATAGATACTCAGAGATCATCCCACACACTGTGTTGTTTTCCCTTCTGAAGTTGATCTAGTTCCAAGAGGAACCAAGATCAACTATGTTGCGTGATGAATTTTTGTAATGTTGTTGCATGGTGTTAGTTGGGTTAGGTCTACCCTTCTTTTATTGATTTCTAATTGGTGTTGTAAATTGTAATGTCATTTGAATTTCATTTTTTTTGAGTTTTAATTTTTTTGTGACCCCTTTTATGTGTTTTTACTCAACCTTTGGTGTTCAAAATGGGTTAAACTTGACCCTGGGTTGTACCCCTAGGGTCTGGGGGTCATTTGGTCTTGTGTAACCTTAGGTAAACTTCCATTTGGTCACTTTAACTTCACCCTGAAGTAAAGTGAAGAAAATGGAAGCTTGGGAGGGAAAGGATGAGTGGATCAAACACTCAACCTCTTCCTTTCCTCTTCCCTAGGTTGGGGGAGTCTTCAAAACCCCTTAATTGTGGAGGACTCAACTCCAAGTCTCTCCCACAATTGGTGAGGGTACCTTGGGGTTGAGTTGTCCTTCTTAGGAAGAGAGGAATGGGGCACATGTGGCACCCACTCCTTCTTTGGCTCCACCTTTTTTCTCCCACATGTTTAAGAGAGGACAAGTGGAAGGGAGAAAAACTTGGTGGGTTGGGTAAATAACATGTGTCATCCACCCCATTCCAAGAGTCTTGCTAGTAGTTGGATGGAGGAGTGAAGAGGTGACATGTGTCACCTC
Source organism: Cunninghamia lanceolata (assembly GCA_027924645.1). NCBI lineage: Eukaryota > Viridiplantae > Streptophyta > Pinopsida > Cupressales > Cupressaceae > Cunninghamia > Cunninghamia lanceolata. The sequence continues at coordinate 5,297,616 of BSBN01000501.1, read as the reverse complement.
CCCATTCCTCAAGGCTCATGAGAAGAGCCTATTTTAATCCCTCTTGAAGGGAGGGATGGGGTTGTTGAATCTTTTGGGCAATTTTTGAATTTTAATTATTTTGGGGAAAACGTTAGAGAGAAATCGGTCGCTCAAGTTGGAGGAGTTAGAGGAGCTCTTCTCAACTATCTTCCAATTAGACTTTATAAGGTAGGATCCAAGGCAAATGTCTTTCCTTATGCATTTTATTTACTTGCATGTGGTGTGTGTATGTGAGTTTCATTTTGTTGTTTCACTTTGTTGTTGTGGAAAAATTTGGTATGGGAGTTGTGAGAGCCTCTCCTACTTGGGAGAAGATGCTCAACATGTGTGGGGTGGGGGAGGAGTGAACCTCCTCGGGGTCACATCCTTGGTGTCATGGAGTTTTAGCCTTGAGGGCAAAATTGTGAATTTTGAGCAATATGTGTATAAGAAGAAATTGTGAAATCAATTTTATATGTGTGGGCTTGAGGCCTTGAGGGATTCATGTTTTGGGAAGTTTTTGGAGTGGCACTCTTGAGTGAGTGATGTCCACTCCCCTACCCCATTAAACTCACTTTGAGTGAGTTTTGTGTTGTGATAGCCATGGGAGTAATTTGTTTTTGGGTGTTGAATGCATTGATGTGTTGTGGTTTGAGTTTTTCTAGTGTGAGGATGACCTCCTAGCTCGGGGGTGACTCATGAGTGAGTCAATGGTAGGGAGGAGAGCATTTTGTTGTGACTTCTTCCCCCTTTATGTTATTGCAAGTTATTTGGAGCTAGGTGAAGTTGAAGAAAATATCATTGTTCTTAAGAGTTGTTATCTTATTTTTTTTAGCTCTTGAGAGAGCATGGCCAACTTAGGCTTTTGTATCATTTTTAGATTTCAAAAGAGGAGAAACTTGTTCTCTCTCTCATGTTGTGAGAGTATGATTTTACTTGTGTTGAAATAAACTATTTACATTGAAAATAGACGAATTAGTTTGCAGATTTTAAATGTCGTATGACTTATAGAAAAGTAGAGCACTAAAAGATAAGCATGTTTATATTGGTTTCACTTGATGTTTAATTTAAAAAAAAAAATAGGATAGTTGTTGTTTTATTGTTGTGAGTGAAAAAGTAAATTTTACATTTTTCTTATGAGAATGAAATTTAGTTGTTGTTGTTATTTGAAGGATTTAATTTAAATGCATTTGCTTTAAAAAAAAATGAATAGATCAATTGAAGAGTTGATTATGTGGAAATATGTTTTTACAAAAAGAAATGTTCATTTACTCTATGTAAATCTGTTATAAAAAAAAATGTGCTTCTTTTGCTTTAATACATTCAAAAAAAAAAACTGTGAGATTTGGAACAACATATATATTTGAAAATACAGTTAGATATAAACATATATATATATATATATAAACAAATTTGACATTCTTTATTTACTAATTTTTTTTAGAAAATAAATATATTGTAATTGTGTAAACAGCAGTGTGTGTGTGTGTGTATATATATATATATTTATTTATTTATTTCCTTGTTACTACTGTTAAATTGTATTAAATAATAAACTGAGGTTTCTGATATGAATATGTGTTTACTGTGTGTGTGTGTATATATATATTTACAACCCATTAAAAAAAATGTTGTGTAGAAAATGAAAATACACTGTGTTTTCATTGTTTATAAATCACAGATTTTAAACAGGCAAAAAAAATTGTTTTGGTGGGGGGGTTCGAACCCCCCCACTGCCACTGCTTGTGAGTGGGTGTGGGGAGGGGGTGGAGCCCCCACCCACACCCCACTGTGTGGGATGTGGGTGGGGACTCTGCCCCCTCCCCAGACTCCCCCAAAACTCCCACAGACCACAACCTTCCCTCTCCCTCTGCCGCGAAAACCAACACCTCCACGGCTCCCTTGCTACCAACAGCTCCGCCCACATTCCGCCGCCAGACCTCCACTCAGCTCCACCCACAGTCCACCACCAGACCTCCATTCAGCTCCGCCACTCTTCCTTCAGCCCCTCTATGGGCAATAAACACCACACCACAACATATAAAATATACATGTTTAAAATATATATATATACGTTTAGCATATGCACTTCTTGGTGTGGCCATGAATGGCCTCTTCTCTAACCTACAAACACAAATCCAACACAAAGTAAGAGAAGAGAAAAAGAGAGAGAGAGAGAGAGAGAGAGAGAGAAGAGGAGAAAAAAATAAACAAAGAGAAAAGAAAATGATAGTTGAAGATAGGGTTAGGGTTTTCTAGTTCCCCATAAGGATATTATTATTATATTGGAAGGCTTTTAGGGCAAGTGATTTTTTTTAAAAACTTGTTTTATTTATTCCCACTCTTTTATTTATTTTAGGTTCTTATTTTAAAATGGGGTTTTGAGATAAATATTGAATGGGTAATTTTTATTTCTTTTGGGAATGTTCTAATTAATTGTGGTGGTATGGTAATAGAATAGTATATGACTAGAGATAATTTATAGTTTATTAATTTTAATTTGATTATTGAAAAGGGAATTCTATTGTTTTAATTAATTCCTACTCCAAATAATTATTGAGATGTTTTTAATTGAAAACAACAGGATTAATTAATGGCTTGCAAACCTTTATCAACAAGGTTAGTGGAAATTTAGTTGTTATTAGTTTAGTAATTAATTTAATTAATCTAGAGAAATTTTATTAGTTTAATAAAGATGTCATTTTAATCCAACTTGGAAAACCTCATAAACTATCTAAGTGAAGTTAGTATAACATGCTTTCGTGATCTGGTCTACCAAGAAATTAGGAATAATGTAAAGGATGCAATGATAACTCTGATTGATAGAAAATGTGAAGGAGAACAAATTGATGGAGCTTTGTTGAAATTTTTTTTAATTAATCTATTTAACTGATCTACCAATTTAACTAGTGTAACGTAGGTAATTTAAAACCAACCCAGTAAACTTTCGATCAAAATTAGTTTTATTATAATAAACTCTAATCACGCCTGTGAGGCGTTATGCTGCTAGATTTTTCTAGAATTTAGGGTTTAGCTAGATTAGTGAAATTTAACCTTGCTTAGGATTAAATTATTTTTTTTTGCCAGTTATCGACATTAGGATTTGGCTTTAAATTATATTTTCTCATGCACTAGAATTTGACTTTTGATTTTGACTTACATCAAAATCCCATCATTCTCTTAGTTTGACCTAGGGTTTCGATCATTGATCCTAATCCTATTGGTGACGTTAACTGCATCGCATCGACCCCCTAGTTGGCCTTCATTGCAAAATGGTATGTGCAAGTGAACGCATTGCCCCGCATTCAACTGTTATGTTTACACCTTATACGTAACGCCACTGAGCACTCTTACGTGTGCGAGGGGGTTTCTAGGGAAGCGTGGTAAAAATTTTTATATTTCGTGTCATGAACACATGACAAATGTGGACATGACATGTGTGATGCATGTCATGACTGCATGGGAAATGTGGGCATGACATTTGGTATCAGAGCCTAAGTTTAAACACTGGGCTTATTTGGGCACATTACTTATTCCGCAAATTTGATTAAATTGTTATTACCTTGTTATTACGAGTTCGGTGAGCATGATCACACCACACTGCATCCGTCGAGGTGCATAATGATTCTTCAACTAAGGGTCAGGTACCACACGTACCACAGGCACCATCGACACCACGTGTCCTACCTATACCAGACATTGGACCACAAATACTTCAGGCACTATAGGCAGTGTTAGATAGGTTACCACCAGTCGAAGATGCACCACACATAGAGCCACGTGCTAAGCCTCGCGTTGATCTATGAGAGGAACCACGCGTGGAGCCACGAGCAGAGTCACGTGTGGAGCCCTGCATCGAGCCGTGATAGGTACCATGTGTGGAGCCATTTGTGGAGATACCAGATATGATAGTAGAAGAGGTTGGATCAGCCTACAGGGACCGTAGCAGGAGCCCTCCATGTCATGATAGGCGTGAGGAGGTAGTACGAGTGGAGCAAATCATTCACAGGTCATATGATTATTATATAGATGAGCCCATTAGAGGGCATAGAGACTAAGGAGACCCTATCTAGGATTTGTTGAGGTTGAATCCTCCTACTTTCACCAAGACTTCAGAGGGAGCCAAAGTTGAGGCTTAGCTCATCAGTCTAGACAGATGCTTCACGTTGCATCCTTACGAGGGCAACATGAAGGCACGTGTAGCAGTCCACCTGTTGCGAGATGTACCAGTACTTGGTGGCACACTGAGGAGTGCAATTGTCATCTATTGTTGGATGCACTCACTTGGGAGACCTTCATTGAGTGTTTTAATGCACGAATCAGATCACTACAGACAGCGTCGCATAGATGAGTTTCATGACCTTCAGCAGAGAGGGCTTACTGTTGCTCAGTATGAGGGTAGATTCACTAAGTTGTCTCGATATGCGGAGTATCTCCACAATGAGAAACTCCTGGTTCATAAGTTTATCAGAGGATTGAACCATAGCATAGCAGGGCCTGTATGCATGGTACACCCCCAGACATTGAGTGATGCTACCGAGAAGGCATACATAGCTAAGGAGATACAGGGATGAGGGAAGGGATCACGCCCCCAATTTTAGGATCGTGGGCAGCAGCAGTACTAGCAGAGTTATCGCGGACCACCACTACCACCACAAAAAGGAGGATTTAGTTCTTTGTCGTCACCTCCTAAACCTCTGCAGCAGTAGCAGCAACAGAATTAGCAGAGGTCTAGACCACAACAGAGGGCACAAAGAGGGCAAAATCAAGGATGGTAGCAATAGGGCCCACATAGAGACCAAAGGTAGTAGAGACCACCTGTGGGGCTTGTGAGGTCTCAGTAGTCATACAGGGGTTCATAGGGTTCTACAGGTAGATCTGGACAACAGTAGTCGGGTAGGACTCAGATGGGATAGATACAGGCTCAGGGCCCATTCTATGTGTGTGTTGGAGCAGGACATCTAGCTAGAGAGTGCCCACAAGGCTTTACGGTACGGGGATAGCCCCGTTTAGGAGGGTCAGAGAAGATGGTAGGAGATGTGGGCAAGTCTCACCATATGTTCACAATGGTTGATAACCGCCAAGCTGACTATCAAGCATCAGTGATTGAGACATCAGGTATGATCAGGGGTGCCCCCATCTCTATTCTTTTTGACTCTAGAGCGTAGTGGAACATTGTAGGTTGGTGGCTTCTAGGTAGGACATTAGGTGGGAGGTTGAGTTGGCCTCTGGGGCCAGGATGTCAGTAGATACCTTGGTTCAAGATTGTGAGATCTCTTTGGGGTCCTTCACTACATCTTGTGACCTTAGAGTTATGCCATTAGGATCCTACAGTGTGGTTTTGGGTATGGACTAGCTTGTGGCTAATAGAGCCAAGCTAGATTGTTGCCGAAAGGTGATTAGCTGCTTAGATGATCATGGTGCACCGATTGAGATAGTGGGCATTCAGAAGCCCATGACAGTTTGTATGATATCCGCTCAGCAACTTAAGCGCTGCATGCGGAAGGGATGTTAGATGTTCACTATCATAGTTAGTGACAGATCAGAGGATGAGCCTAAGGCATCATTAGATGATCACTCTATCTTGAGAGAGTTTGCTGACATGTTTCCATCAGAGTTACCAGGGATGCCACCCCATCGTGAGGTAGACTTTCATATTGATTTAGTGTCGGGCACCGAGCCAGTGTCTTGTGCACCCTATAGGATGACCACTCATGAGCTTATAGAGCTCAAGTTACAGCTTGAGGACTTGCTTGAGAAGGGGCACATCTGACTAAGTGTTTCACCTTGGGGCACTTCGGTTATCTTCACGAAGGAGAAGGATGGGTCACTTCGGTTATGCATGGATTATAGGTAGTTGAATAAGGTGATGGAGAAGAACTGTTATCCTCTACCTAGGATTGTTGATCTCTTCAACTAGATGCAGGGAGCCAGGGTGTTCTCTAAGATTGACTTGAAGTCCGGTTATCATCAATTGCATATCACAGAGGCAGATATTCATAAGACCACTTTCCGGACTAGATATGACCACTATGAGTTCATTGTGGTTCCCTTTGGTTTGACGAATGCCCTTGCAGTGTTCATGAGTCTCATGAACAGGGTGTTCCATACCTACTTGGATTGGTTCGTGATTATTTTCTTGATGACATATTGATCTATTCGCGGACTGAGGAGGAACATGAGGAGCACCTATGTCAGGTTTTGCAGTGCTTGAGAGAATAGCAGCTTTATGGTAACTTGGCAAAGTGTGCCTTTTTTAGGATAGAAGTACAGTACTTAGGGCACATCCTATCAGGTGATGGCATCTCTATAGATCCATTGAAGATCAGAGCTATCAGAGATTGACCAACACCCACCAGTGCGACAGGGGTCAGGAGTTTCATGGGATTAGTCAGTTACTACCATAGATTTGTAGAGGGCTTTTCTAGAATAGCACACCCCATCACTTCCCTTCAGCGGAAAGGAAAGAGTTTCACTTGGACTGAGTAGCGCGAGAGGGCCTTTGGGGTCCTCAAGGAGCATCTTATCAGCGCTCCCATCTTAGCGGTTCCTGATCTTGTAGACGATTTAGTAGTTTGTACTGATGCTTCACTTGAGGGTTTGGGATTCGTGCTTATGTAGGGTGGTAGGGCGATTGCATATGAGTCATGTAAGCTCAAGACACCTAAGCTAAACTATCCTACTCACAATCTAGAGCTCGCAATAGTGGTACATGCCCTTGTTCATTGGAGACAATTTCTTTTGGGTTGTCACTTTGAGCTTCATTCAGATCACCACAATTTGTAGTACATTTTCACACAGCCAAATTTGAACGCACACCAGTGGCATTGGATGGAGTTTCTATGCAAGTATGAATTTGATGTCCACTACATCAAAGGGAAGGAGAACATGGTTCCTGATGCTTTGAGTCAGAGGTGCCATGAGATCCTGACCCTGACCTTGGGTGCAGACTTGAGAGAGCGCATCATTCAGCATCTACCTGAGGACGAGTGGTTCCTTAAGGTGTAGCAGGAGATCCAGTCACAGAGGGTCCTTAATGGAAAATTTACAGGATATTCCCTCGAGTCATATGGGTTGCTTAGACATCAACAACGCATCTATGTACCCCGTGCGGGTGATCTTTGAGCAATGATTCTTTCAGAGGCTCATAAAGCACCTTATGCAGCTCACCCAGGGGTGAAGAAGATGCATGCCAACTTGTGACAGTTATACGATTGGGCACGTATGAGACGGGATATTGCAAAATATGTTGCTTGTTGCCTTGAGTGCCAGAGGGTCAAGGCCGAGCATCAGCATCCATTGGGTCTTTTATACCCTCATGAGATACCTAAGTGGAAATGGGACACCATTTCCATGGACTTCATTGTTGGTCTTCCTATGTCATCACGCCGCCATGATGCCATCATGGTGACAGTTGACAAGTTGACCAAGGTGGCGCATTTCTCACCTGTACGCATGATGTACAATGCACCATCTATGGTGAGAGTATTCTTGGATCAGATTGTTAGATTACATGGGGTACCTCACCATATCATTTCTGATAGGGATTCAGTGTTCACTTCAGCCTTTTGGAGAGCCTTGCAGCAGGGGTTAGGCACACAACTCAACTTTAGTTCCGTTTATCATCCTGAGATTGATGGACAGACAGAGAGAGTTAATCAGGTTCTTGAGGATATGCTTCATATGTATGTCATGGATCACAAGAGTAGATGGGAGGAGTATTTGTATCTAGTTGAGTTTACCTACAATAATGGGCATCACAGCTCGTTGGGTATGCCTCCTTTTCAGGCCTTGTACAACAGACCTTGCAGGACACCTTTGAGTTGGGACCATATTGAGGATAGGGTTGTGATAGGGCCAGAGTTGGTTCAGGATATGGAGCAGCAGGTGAATTTGATTAGGCAAAGACTTCAAGAGACTCAAGATTGACAGAAGAAGTATGCTAATGCTAAGAGGGTAGATCAGAGCTTCTTAGTTGGGGACAGAGTGTTCTTGAGAGTGTGACCGCACAAGAGTCCAATCCATTATGGAAAGGGCTCTAAGCTCGCACCTCATTTTGTTGGACCTTTTGAGATCTTAGAGTGGAGAGGACCCATAGCCTATCGTCTAGCATTGCCACATAGCCTGTCGCATATCCACAATGTTTTTCATGTTTGTGTTTTACGGCGTTACATATTTGATTTCTCTCATGTATTGGATTGGAGTGCTCTTCAGGTAGAGGCAGATGGACAGCTGGCTTTGGAGCCAATTCACATATTGGCTCGTTGGATGCTGGGCCTTCAAGGTAGAGAGCTAGACAAGGTTAGGGTCCAGTGGGACATATATGATGAGGTCATGATGACATGGGAGGATGTAGCGAGATTGAGGGCCCTTTATCCTCACCTCTTTGATGACTTCCAGGAGGAAGTACAGTCTTAGGGGGGAGGATGTGAGCCCTATCTTTTCAGTCCCTTATATTTGACTACTTTATTTTACTTTTGACGACACGTATTAGACTGATGGGATTGTTGATCCTGATTTGCAGGGCTATTAGATTTTATGCTTTATATGGATTTATTATGTTTAGCATGATTACGATGTGATTGGACATTGATATCAATTCACTGATGAGGTTAGACATGTGATTTACATTGTGATGTTATTTGGATACTATGCATGAGATTTTAGTTAAGAATATGTTATGTAATTATATCTGCGATGGATGTTTGAAATGCAGAATTTAGAATCTAATTATAATGTGATTTCCTTGATGCTTATATGAACATGTGATGTTGTATGTGTTTGTTTCACTTTGCTTTGGCTATCATATAAATGTTAGATTAACATCTCATTTGAGTGCATAGGTGCTTCTAACGAAGCCACAAATACTCAGAGATCATCCCACACACTGTGTTGTTTTCCCTTGTGAAGCCGATCTAGTTCCAAGAGGGACCAAGATCAACTATGTTGCGTGATGAATTTTTGTAATGTTGTTGCATGGTGTTATTTGGGTTAGGTCTACCCTTCTTTTATTGATTTCTAATTGGTGTTGTAAGTTCTAATGTCATTTGAATTTCATTTTTTTTTAGTTTTAATTTTTTTGTGACCCCTTTTATGTGTTTTTACTCAACCTTTGGTGTTCAAAATGGGTTAAACTTGACCCTGGGTTGTACCCCTAGGGTCTAGGGGTCATTTGGGCTTGTGTAACCTTAGGTAAACTTCCATTTGGTCACTTTAACTTCACCTTGAAGTAAAGTGAAGAAAATGGAAGCTTGGGAGGGAGAGGATGAGTGGGTCAAACACTCAACCTCTTCCTTTCCTCTTCCCTAGGTTGGGGGAGTCTTCAAGACCCCTTATTTGTGGAGGAATCAACTCCAAGTCTCTCCCACAATTGGTGAGGGTACCATGGGGTTGAGTGGTCCTTCTTAGGAGGAGAGCATTGGGGCACATGTGGCACCCACTCCTTCTTTGGCTCCACCTTTCTCTCCCACATGTTTAAGAGAGGACAAGTGGAAGGGAGAAAAACTTGGTGGGTTGGGTAAATAACTTGTGTCATCCACCCCATTCCAAGAGTCTTGCTAGTAGTTGGATGGAGGAGTGAGGAGGTGACATGTGTCACCTCCCCATTCCTCAAGGCTCATGAGAAGAGCCTATTTTAATCCCTCTTGAAGGGAGGGATGGGGTTGTTGAATCTTTTGGGCAATTTTTGAATTTTAATTATTTTGGGGAAAACATTAGAGAGAAATCGGTTGCTCAACTTGGAGGAGTTAGAGGAGCTCTTCTCAACTATCTTCCAATTGGACTTTATAAGGTAGGATCCAAGGCAAATGCCTTTCCTTATGCATTTTATTTACTTGCATGTGGTGTGTGTGTGTGTGTGAGTTTCATTTTGTTGTTTCACTTTGTTGTTGTGGAAAAATTGGGTATGGGAGTTGTGAGAGCCTCTCCTACTTGGGAGAAGATACTCAACATGTGTGGGGTGGGGGAGGAGTGAACCTCCTCAGGGTCACATCCTTGGTGTCATGGAGTTTTAGCCTTGAGGGCAAAATTGTGAATTTTGAGCAATATGTGTATAAGAGGAAATTGTGAAATCAGGTTTATATGTTTGGGCTTGAGGCCTTGAGGTATTCATGTTTTGGGAAGTTTTCGGAGTGGCACTCTTGAGTGAGTGATGTCCACTCCCCTACCCCATTAAACTCACTTTGAGTGAGTTTTGTGTTGTGATAGCCATGGGAGTAATTTGTTTTTGGGTGTTGAATGCATTGATGTGTTGTGGTTTGAGTTTTTCTAGTGTGAGGATGACCTCCTAGCTCGGGGGTGACTCATGATTGAGTCAATGGTAGGGAGGAGAGCATTTTGTTGTGACTTCTTCCCCCTTTATGTTATTGCAAGTTATTTGGAGCTAGGTGAAGTTGAAGAAAATATCATTGTTCTTAAGAGTTGTTATCTTATTTTTTTTAGCTCTTGAGAGAGCATGGCCAACTTAGGCTTTTGTATCATTTTTAGATTTCAAAAGAGGAGAACCTTGTTCTCTCTCTCATGTTGTGAGAGTACGATTTTACTTGTGTTGAAATAAACTATTTACATTGAAAATAGCAGAATTAGTTTGCAGATTTTAAATGTCTTATGACTTATAGAAAAGTAGAGCACTAAAAGATAAGCATGTTTATATTGGTTTCACTTGTATGTTTAATTTAAAAAAAAATATAGGATAGTTGTTGTTTTATTGTTGTGAGTGAAAAAGTAAATTTTACATTTTTCTTATGAGAATGAAATTTAGTTGTTGTTGTTATTTGAAGGATTTAATTTAAATGCATTTGCTTTAAAAAAATGAATAGATCAATTGAAGAGTTGATTATGTGGAAATATGTTTTTTTTTTTAAAAATGTTCATTTACTCTATGTAAATCTGTCATAAAAAAAATGTGCTTCTTTTGCTTTAATAGATTCAAAAAAAAATTTTGTGAGATTTGGAACAACATATATATTTGAAAATACAGTTATATATATATATATATATATATATATATATATATATATATATATATATATATATATATATATATATATATATTAACAAATTTGACATTCTTTATTTACTTTTTTTTTTGAAAAAACAAAAAAGAAGAATTGTAACTATGTATACAATAGTGTAGATATATATATTTCCTTGTTACTACTGTTAAATTGTATTAAATAATAAACTGAGGTTTTTGATATGAATCTATGTTTACTGTATATATATACAACCCATTAAAAAAAAATGTTGTGTAGAAAATGAAAATACACTGTGTTTTCATTGTTTATAAATCGCAGATTTTAAACAGGAAAAAAAAAATTGTTTTGGTGGGGGGGGGGGTTTGAACCCCCCCACCGCCGCTGCTTTTGAATGGGTGTGGTGAGGGGGCAGAGTCCCCACCCACACCCCACTATGTGGGGTGTGGGTGGGGACTCCGCCCCCTCCCCACACTCCCCCAAAACTCCCGCAGACCTCAACCTTCCCTCTCCCTCCACCACGAAAACCAACACCTCTGTGGCTCCCTTGCTACCCACAGCTCTGCTCGCAGTCCGATGCCGGACCTCAACTCAGCTCCACCCACAGTCCGCTGCCGGACCTCCATTCAGCTCTGCTACTCTTCCTTCGGCCCCTCTATGGGTAGTAAACACCACACCAAAGCATTAAAAAATACACATTTAAAATATATAAATATAATATATATATATAGCATATGCACTTCTTGGTGTGGCCATGAATGGCTTCTTCTCCAACCTGCAAACACAAATCCAACACAAAATAAGAGAAGAGAGGAAAAAAAAGAGAGAAGAGGAGAAAAAAACAAACAAAGAGAAAAGAAAATGATAGTTGAAGATAGGGTTAGGGTTTTCTAGTTCCCCATAAGGATATTATTATTATATTGGAAGGCTTTTAGGGCAAGTGGTTTTTTTTTAAAACTTGTTTTATTTATTCCCACTCTTTTATTTATTTTGTTCATTTGTTTTAGGGTCTTATTTTAAAATGGGGTTTTGAGATAAATATTGAATGGGTAATTTTTATTTCTTTTGGGAATGTTCTAATTAATTGTGGTGGTATGCTAATAGAATAGTATATGACTAAAGAGAATTTATAGTTTATTAATTTTAATTTGACTATTGAAAAGGGGATTCTATTGTTTTAATTAATTCCTACTCCAAATAATTATTGAGATGTTTTTAATTTAAAACAACAGGATTAATTAATGGCTTGCAAACCTTTATCAACAAGGTTAGTGGAAATTTAGTTGTTATTATTTTAGTAATTAATTTCATTAATCTAGAGCAATTTTATTAGTTTAATAAAGATGTCATTTTAATCCAACTTGGAAAACCTAGTAAACTATCTAAATGAAGTTAGTATAACATGCTTCCGTGATCTGGTCTACCAAGAAATTAGGAATAATGTAAAGGATGCAATGATAACTCTGATTGATAGAAAATGTGAAGGAGAACAAATTGATCGACCTTTGTTGAAAAATGTTTTAATTAATCTATTTAACTGATCTACCAATTTAACTAGTGTAACGTAGGTAATTTAAAACCAACCCAGTAAACTTTCGATCAAAATTATTTTTATTATAATAAACTCTAATCATGCTCATGAGGCGTTATGCTACCGAATTTTTCTAGAATTTAGGGTTTAGCTAGGTTAGTGAAATTTAACCTTGCTTAGGAATAAATTATTATTTTTTTCTAGTTATCGACATTAGGATTTGGCATTAAATTATATTTTCTCATGCACTAGAATTTGACTTATGTCAAAATCCCATCATTCTCTTAGGTTGACCTAGGGTTTTGATTGTTGATTGTAATCCTATTGACGATGTTAACTGCGTCGTATCGACCCCCTAGTTGGCCTTCATTACGAAATGGTATGCGCAAGTGAATGCATTACCCCGCATTCAACTGTTATGTTTACGCCTTATGCGTAACACCACCGAGCACGCTTACGCGTGTGAGGGGGTTTCTAGGGAAGCATGGTAAAAAATTTTATATTTCATGTCATGACCACATGACAAATGTGGACATGACACGTGTGATGCGTGTCGTGACCGCATGGGAAATGTGGGCATGACAGAAGAGGATCTTCACAATGCAATGAAAATGGTGATAATGGTGACAATTGATCTCAAGCTATGGAGTGATTTGGTGCCAAAGGCGCACTGCAAGTGCTACAGAGTAAGTTTACTAAAAACATGGATCTGTAGACACCCTAAAATGACCAACTTGTCATGCTACATGTATTTCATAATCTGTCTAATCACCTGCATTGCAAACATTAATTAAATAATCTAATTATTTAATTAATTATCATCAAATTCTTCTAAATCTCTTAAATTCAACATTAATTAAATAAATCCTCGTTATTTAATTAATTAAATTAAATTCCTCTATATTCTTCCACAATTAAATAATTTTAATTATTTAATTAGATCATTATCCTCCTTCCAAAAATCACATCCACATTAATTAAATATATCCAATTATTTAATTAATTCAACAAATTCCCTCTTATCTAAAATTAAATAATTCTTAAATTATTTAATTAAATCAAAAATCATTCTCCCAAAATCATGCACAACAATTAAATAAATTTATTTATTTAATTTGCTTTTAAATCTTCTAAATTAAATAATTCCAATTATTTAATTACTTCTTCCAAAAATATCTTCTCTAAATTTAAATAAATCAATTATTTATTTAAATTGCTTTTTCTTCTAAGTTGAGTTATCTCTAAAATAACTCAAGCTTTCTTGCTCATCAATTAAATATTTCTATATTTAATAAAGAAAAATATCTTCTATTCTCATGCAAATCTCTTCTTCTTGTTTTAAATCACTTAACTGATTGCTTTATTCTTTTAATTGATTTATCTCTTCAGTTAACTTATTCTTCTATTCTTGATAACTCCTCTCATGCAAAAGAAAGCAAGACACATGTCTTCTTCTCATTCGTTGCACATTCCTCAACTTATCGCCTCCGTTGATTCTTCTGAATTATCTGGACCGTTGATCGATCTTTGATGAAACCTATATAAACCCCCCTCATCTCCTTCATTTGGCCTCTCTCTTCGATCGTATTCTCAAGCATACTTAACAGAGCTTTGAGTATACACAACGCGTCGATTGAGCACTATCACGGTCTTTTGACATTGATCTCTTGAGCACTACACTTGCTTGTTGCAGCTATGGCTTTGCAATTTCATTGAGCAATTCTACATTCAATCCAAAGGAAACAACACAAATTTCGGTAAAAGTCTTTATTGCATTGATTATTTGTCATGGCTTTTATTTAAATTCGTTTTCTTTATGTTATAGGATTTTTGGTTTTTATTAGTTTAGAATAGATCGATTTTCCATATACACATTCTGGCACGCCCGATGGGACCCACTAATCCCTTGGTTTCTTTGAGAAATTTGTTTTTTTTGAAGACACAGTATGGCACGGCGCTTACGGCACTTCACAGCGCTTCTGGCAGCATATTACAGCGCTTTTGCAGGAACAGTTCAGCGCCCTTGGCAGCACGGCCGCGCTTCTGGTAGCACAGAAAAGCGCTGTCGGTAGCACAGAGAAGCGCTACTGGCGGTGTTATTAGGCGCTTTTGGTTAAAATTAGTTTTTTGACTTCATTCAGGTTTTGCAGTGATTTTTCATTTCAGATCTGTCGTTTTGTCGGACAAGCTGTTATATTTGTCTTTCAGAACTTGATTTTTGATATCTCCTAAGCTGATTTATTTAGGAATATCCTTGTTGTTGGGTGCTAATCTATTGGTCTGATCCATTTTTCTGAGTTTCCAGATTACACAACCCAGATCTATCAGATATCATCCTTCAGATAATAGTTCCACCATGAAAAGTTATTTTGACCTGGTTATTGTTAAGAAAACTAATATTTTCTATATCTGAGACAGAACAGCGCTTTTGGCAACATATTATCGCGCTTTAGGTTATACAGTGAAGTGCTTTTGGATCTTTTACAGCGCTTTTGTTATTATCGTTACACGCTTTTGGTTATTATCGCAGCGCTTTTGGAACGACAGTGAAGCGCTTGTGGTTATTGTTCAACGCTGCTGACTATATTTTCTGACGCTTCTGGTCTGTCTGTAAGCGCTTTTTGTTTACAGTGAATCGCGTCTGGTAAGACAGTAACATGCTTTTGGTCAAAGTTGATTTATTTTTGCTAACTGGTGAATTTTTGGTGGAACTAACGGAATTGTTGCAGCTTCTTATTACTCACACAGAGCCAATTGGTATTTTTTTAACATGTTTATGCAGGACGAGCGTTGAAGACCCTTTTGTTTTACCTTACTAAGTCTTAGAAACACATTGCATGCTTAAAAGGAGTAATTGAACAAATCTTTTTTGCAAATCTAAGTCTTAGGAACATACTGATTTTCTTAAGGGACAATGGACATGTATGGACAAACACCTCAATTTTCTAAGGGACAATGGACATGAATGCCAAACACTTCATTTCATAAGGGACAATTTACAACTACAATCGTGTGTGTGCATAGCTTAGTTGCACCTTATTTTTCTTATAACGGGACAATTGAACCTTTGTGTGACGTGCTTGCTTTTACTTTTTTTGTACTTCCTTTAGAAGGGCCTGCTTTTGGATTGCGATTCATCCAAAAGGGACGACCCTAAGCGGAGTTTTCCTTTGAACCGCTATATAAAAGGGATAAGGCGAAAGCCAAGTCCTAACCGACGTCAGCCTTACCTTGTGATGCCAAACTGAAAAGAGGTGTACTAGCCCTTTGTGGAAACGATTTTCACATTGAGCGAAGTGTTTGAAACTCTTAGTAGGATTGGTTAAAGCTTTTAGTAGCTTGTCGCATTGCTCGTAAGGCGTTGGTCCCTCAAAGTCACTAAGAACCAATTTAGATAGAGACTACCTGACCTACCTCCGAACATTGCGGTAATCATCAGTGCAAGGGAAATCGATTTAAACCCTTAAGACATTCACCATTGGCTCCCTTGAGAAGAGATAGTATTCCCTTGGACATAAAGCTCTTGTGACCTACTTGAGCTTTCCAAGGGGAGGGTGAGATATCCCTACCTATCGTCTCTCGCAAAGATACTAAATATTCGACACCTTTATGGAATGATATTTTTATCGACGGAGTATTAAGCTGTGAGTTGATCTACTGCAATGAAACCTTGTCTCTAGGGATAAAAAGTGCTTGTTATTGATTGCAATTGTTCTATACCTGTGGAAACATTGGGCTTGTTTGGAGCCTTGAACATACACTATCTGTTGTGTCAGTCCTTGTGCCTTTTTTGACCACTTGTTTACTGTGTTTTCTCTTGCCAAAGACAAAATCCAACCATAAATCTGTCAAAATTGCCTTTACAAACATCAAACTCTACTTCAGCGCCCTCGGTATAACAGTAGCTCACTTTTGGTCACTGTAGCTCGCCTTTGGCATAGTAGTAACTCGCTATTGGCAGCTCAGTCCGTCGCCTCTGGCCCACAGTAGCACACTTTTGGTAGCACAGTCCTGCGCCTCTGGTCAAACAGTATAGCGCCTTTGGTCCAGTACTTTGTGCATCAGAGTTTGTCTATTTCTTCGAAGCATCTCACAGATTCCCAGCATTACATTGTGCCTAAGTGAATCCCATGGTCACCACCAGGCTACAGCAAACCATGAAGTCTAGGCAAGTTGTCCCTAAAAAGCACAAGTCACCCCCTCGCACACCACAATCAAGTCGTCTCAATGTTACTCCCAAAGTGACTCCTAGTACACCCGTGGCAAAACCAATCAGCTCTCCAAACATGCCACCCATAGAGGAACCAAGCAATCCTCATGAGGATAGAACCCCTTTGCTAAATGCACCGCAGTATACCATAGGCTTGCCTCCGGATTTTGTCATAGATCAACCCCCATCTCAAGAAGAGCGACACTTTGAAATAGGTCAATCCTCTCAAGAAGATGGGCAAGATCTTGATGAATTTATACAAGATCCTAGAGCTATAGCTGCCTTTGATAAAATCCTTAGTGAGAACCAGGATCATTTCTTTCGCTTGCTTACAAAGCAAGGTGCCAAGTTACCTCAAGATTTTGATGTGTCCACTCTCAAGGAGAGCAACAACACCCAAGAAACCATACAAGCGGTGCAAACCATGTCCACGGTCACTACGCCCTTACCTACTCAAGGCTCGCAGTATAGGAATCCCCTTTTTCAAAATCCAACAGAGGAGAGGCCCGTATCACCTCTTTTGACTCCTATGGAGATCTATCAAAACCAACAAGAAACTCTCCAACGGCAAGCAGAGTTAGCTAAGCAAGCCACCTTAGCTCGATCCAATGTGCAACCACCTCCTAAAGTGTCCATCCCAAGCGCAAGCAGAATCTTGGTTACCCCATCACGCGTAGGTTTCCCACCCAATTACAATCCGAGGAACACTTATGTAGCCATGCAACAAGGGTCTCAACATATGCCACCTCCTATATCATCACACCTGCATGTCTCTCAATCAATTGGAGTCACGTAGCCCCAACCACAACATTCTTCTACTCTAATCCTCAAGCAACCCCAACCGTCGCAAATCACTTCTACCTATGTTCCTCCACCACAACATTCTTCTACTCTCATCTTCAATCAACCCCCACCGTCGCAAATCACTTCTACCTATGTTCCTCCACCACAACATTCTTCTACTCTCATCTTCAATCAACCCCCACCGTCGCAAATCACTTCTACCTATGTTCCTCCTCCACAACGTTCATCCTCGCTCAACTTCTTTCATACATTGCCTAGCCACTCTCAACATTCCCAACATCAGGTTTCCCAAAGCTATGTGCCACCATCACAACCTAATCAAACGCACTTTAGCTTTCCTCCCCCCAATACGTTTCTTCAACCATCGCAAAGCCAACATTCTTACCTAGCGCCACCTCCACCTCTGCCTAATCAAAACCTCCAATTCCAACCCAATCTGAACCAATCATACAATCCATACAATCCCAATCAATCTTACAACCCTTACAATACCACTGCGCATGGCTCACATTATAATCTTCCATATGGGCAACACCAACCACTTTTTGGACAACAGGAGACGTTACCAACCCCTCCCATGACTATGGAACTAAAGATTGCGGAGGTGCAACAACAGCTATCTGATCTTACATTTGGCCACACCAAAAAGACCTTCTCCTTGGAGGAAGTGTGCCCTTATCCTTTTGATCGGTCGTTACCAATGATCCCTTTTCCTCAAAATTTCACTATTCCCAAGTTCGATAAGTACAAAGGAAAAGGTGACCCAAAAGACCATCTTAGGGAATTCTATCTTGCTTGCTTCGAGGTCTCTCACAACGATACGTATCTTATGCGTCTCTTTCCTCGTAGTCTTGGAGGTCAAGCCATAGAATGGTTCTCACACTTACCTACGGGTATCAAGTCTTTCAACGAGCTAGCAGAGAAGTTTGCCACCCATTTTTCTTACAATGCAGAGCATGAGATTTCCATGACGGACCTATGCAACAATAAATAGAAAAATGGTGAAACTTTCATTTCTTTCCTTCAACGATGGAGACAAATGGCTAGTAAATTCCCTTTCAAGATTCCAGAGAAACAGCTTGTTAGCATCTTTGTGCAGAACCTCAACCAAGAGTTAGGTTTCCATTTGCAAATCCTTAGTGCTACAACCTTCGATGAAATCACATACAAGGGTATCAACATTGAGAAGGCCCTCATTGCTAAGGGTGTGGTCAAAATCTTTAAGGAGACAAAAGATAGCAATTCGCATCAACAGTCGAATGACAAACCCAAATATTGGAACAAGAACAAAAACATGGTCAACGATGGGGTGGTCGATACTAAGCATGTCTAGATGTTGCAAACACCGCTGCAACTCTCCAAACCAAGTCAAGCTCCACCTCAACAACAGCAGCAACAAAGGCAGCCTTATCCCAACCAACAGCAACGACAACAAGAGTGGCCTCAACAAGATTACCCTCTGCGACGCCAATTCACTCCCTTGGGAGTGCCCATCGAATCGGTCTTACAACAAGCTTTACAGAAAGGGCTCATCACCTTACCTGATGCTCCCCCATATGGAGAACCTATCTACAAAACTGCACGTTACAGAGACAATGAGTATTGTGAGTTCCATAGGAGCAAAGGTCATCGAACAACATCTTGCATGAAGCTTAAGCACCTCATCCAAAACCTCATCGACGGTAATCAAATCACTTTTGAGAATGAATCACCAGCGCAACACACAAACAAGGATCTCGATATGTACAAGGAACCATTCCCTCATCACGGTCCACCTCCTCCTCAGGATAGAGGTAAAGGTATCAATCACGCGTCCACATCTTTTGATTCTATTGTAGGTCGTTTTGAAGAGAGTTGAGTGTCTACCCTCACCATCAAAGGCAAATCTACGGATTGTGCTATTACTACTCGTCGAGGTCATGTCACCATTCGTGCACCTACACCTAGGCTTCCGGTTCAGTCTGATTATAATCTTGTCGAACATCTAGGGAAAACACCAGCACAGATCTCTATTTTGGACCTTCTACGGTCATCACCGACACATAGAGTGGTGTTAGAAAAAGCCCTCCAAGAGTCCTCCGTTCCTAACAACATAGCAGTCGCAGATTTCCAAGCTATAGAGGGCAATATTGCTTCGCCTTACAATGTGGTCTTCTTTGAGAAAGACCTCCCCTCCCATGATCCTTGTCACAATGATGCCCTCCATATTGAAGTTCTCATCCATAAGCGCAAAATCAAACGCATCCTCATAGATGGTGGTGCTGGTCTCAACATCTGTTCTTTAAAGTTACTAAAGTAATTGGGATACTCTGAGGATCACGTCAACACTGAGCATAGTATTACAATCAAGGGGTATGATGACGCAGAACGCCGTTCAGAAGGTGTTATTCACTTGCCTATACAACTGGGCCCTGTCATGCTGGAAACCAGGTGTCAAGTCCTTGATATTGAGCTGCCTTACAACATTATTCTAGGTCGCCCATGGATCCATGCAATGAAAGTTGTTCCCTCCATGTACCATCAGTCCCTCAAGTTCCCATACAATGGTACAGAGATCACCATCCCAGGCGATCCTAATCCTTTTGAATTTTGCCGTGTCTTGCAAGGAAGCTATAAGAATTGCAACCAAGTGCCTAAAAATGACAAAGCCCTTGAATCCCCTCTCTATGTTGATCCTGAAACTCTCACACAAGCCTCTACAAGTGAACCTACACCCCTCCCCAAAATCACAGCACGCGTCCGAGATATAGGCTTTGGCACTTATGATATCTCCGAATCTTGTTGTGTAGGGCGGATGCCTTTATCTCCAAAATCTTACGGCAAACCACCCATTGCTAAAGTAACCAAAAAAGAAAATATTCCTCCCCCACCATTCCTAACCCAATTCCAACATGGACGGTTATTGGAAGAGGAAACTATTGAGGACATCTCTTCTTGGCTCTACAAGGAGAAAGAACCAGTCACAATACCAGTCAAGCAATATGGCAATGGCTTAAGGATAGTGAAAAACATGGGCTATAAAGGCAAAGGTGGCCTTGGAAACAGAATCAAGGCACTATGGAGCCCATTGTGGTAACAAAGAAGCTAGACAAGAAAGGATTAGGATTTGGTAAGAAGGTACCATGCGCCTCGGACATCGAGTATATCCTCGACGAGGTAGCTAACACTTTTCTCGCCAATTCGACGTCTACAGAGGATATCATCGATGACTCTTCCCTCCACATCACCAATCTATTCACAGAATCCTCCATTTTTACACTATCCTTCGTATCCTTAACTTCCACCACCAGCACCCAGAATGTCACGCTTGTCTACCCTGAGCTTATCGATTGGGACCAACAAGGGGCCCCCATTATAGATGTCTTTCAGAATGACGAAGCTTTAGCTGAGTTCATGGGACTTCGAGAAGGTATCCCTCTTGGCGATCACAAGGTAGGTTTTGTAATGGAACTAGAGCCCACGGCTTATTTTGGTGAGAATGCCAAATCCTCTAGTCACAAAAGTGCAAATAAAGAAAGATCTCTAGGTGAAAACCACACTGTGGCACCTCCTGATCATAAAATAGTAAAAATAAAGGACGTATCCAAAGGTGAAAACCCAACTGTGGCACCTGAGGATGGAGGATTTGACCTTCCCTTACCATCTAAGTACTAAGAGAAATCTGCTCTCCTAGTGGAAGATTCTACAGAGATCAACCTGGGTACAGAACAGAGTCCAAAGACAACATTTCTAGCAGCATCATTATCTGATACAGAGCACAGAAATCTTAACAACTTCTTCTTGCAACGAACCATCAACTTTGCATGGACCTATGCAGATATGCCAGGGCTAGACCCTAAGCTGGTAGTTCATTATCTCACAGTTGATCCCAAGGTGAAACCAGTCAAGCAAAAATTGAGAAAAATGCATCCACAGATAGCTCTCTTGGTGAAGGTGGAAGTATAAAAACTATTAGATGCAAAGTTCATACGACCTATTGACTATTCAGATTGGGTCTCAAACATTGTACCTGTGTCTAAACCTAATGGGCGCATCCGCATGTGTAATGATTTCAGAGATCTCAATAAGGCATGTCCTAAAGATGACTTTCCACTACCAAACATTGACATTATAGTGGACTTGACAGCAGGTCATGAGATGCTTTCTCTCATGGACGGATTCTCGGGTTACAATCAGATAAGGATAGCTGAAGAAGACCAACATAAAACAACCTTTACTTGTCCTTGGGGCAATTATTGTTGGTGTGTCATGCCGTTTGGTCTAAAGAATGCAAGAGCAACCTATCAGAGAGCAATGACAGTGATATTTCATGACCTCTTTCATCACATCATGGAAGATTATGTGGATGATATATTGGCTAAATCTTCTAGAGAGGATCACATACAAGTCCTCAGGCAGATCTTTGACAGGCTGGAAAAATACCAAGTAAGACTCAATCCAAAGAAGTGTGTATTCGGTGTCACATCAGGGAAACTATTGGGATACATTGTATCTCGTAGAGGCATCGAAGTAGATCCCGTAAAAGTAAAGGCCATAGTGGAGATGCCTCCACCAAAGAACCTAAAAGCATTAAGGAGCCTACAAGGAAGGTTGCAGTCCATCAGGGGTTTCATATCACAGCTAGCAGATAAATGTCAACCCTTTCAACACTTGCTCCGAAAGGATGTCTCATTTCGATGGGACAACAAGTGTCAGGCAGTGTTTGATCAACTTAAGGAGTATCTAGCTACACCTCCTGTATTGGTTCCACCAGTTGCGAACAAACCCTTGATATTGTACATCTCCACTACAAACTCAGCCCTAGGGGCTCTGCTAGCACAGAATGATGACACAGGAAAGGAGCATGCAAATTATTACATTAGTAGAACCTTGGTGGGATATAAGCTCAATTATTCACCAATGGAAAGGGCTTGTTTAGCAGTAGTGTTCGCCTCCCAAAAGTTGCGACATTACATGCTGAACCAACACACAAATCTGATAGCCAAGATTGATCCCTTGAAATATTTACTAGCAAAAGCAGCTCTCACAGGCCGACTAGCTAAATGGGTTATGATCCTTAGTGAGTTCGACATTGAGTACACCGATCGTAAAGTAATTAAAGGACAAGCCCTCGCAGATCAACTGGCAGAAGCACCTATGAAAGATACACATCCTATGGTAGCAGACTTTCCTGATGAGAATCTCTTCACTCTTGCTACCTCCATCATGTGGAAGTTGTACTTTGACGGTTCTTACACACAGCATGGCTCAGGAGCTGGCATCTTATTTGTTACACCTCAGAATGACTACATTCCAAAGTCATATCGGCTCGCATTCCCTTGCACCAATAACATAGCTGAGTATGAAGCACTCCTCATAGGTCTCAATACAGCAGTCCAATGGGACATCACAGAATTACAAGTATATGGAGACTCACAGCTAGTCATCCGCCAAGTCACAGATGAATACCAAACAAAGGATGAAAAGTTGGTCCCCTACAAACAACTAGTGGATGCCTACAAACCACATTTTTCTACCATCACATTTGAGCAAATTCCAAGAGAGCATAACAAAGCTACAAATTCTATGGCTTCTGTAGGGTCACTGATTGACATGCCTGCAAATACACAGAAGTGTGAATTCTTGATCGAGCAATTGTTGATACCAGCCGTCGATGTTCCTGTTACTAAAATCATCTGCGAACTTGTTGGTCCCAATTCCCCATGGTACGAAGATATCTATGAATACCTTAAACACAATACCTTTCCTCCTGACCTATCATCCACCCAACGCAAAACCTTTATCCGTCGATCCTCTCGTTACATCATTCTGGGTGATACACTATATCGCCAGAGTCTTGATGGTATCCTCTTACGATGTCTTAACGCGGAAGAAGCCGAAGCTACCTTACGAGACATACACGAAGGCATCTGTGGCGCACATTCTTCTGGTCCTAATCTTGCTAAGAAGATACTCAGAACAGGTTATTATTGGCCTACAATAGAGCAAGATGCCGCACAGTTTGCTAAGAAGTGTCTACAATGTCAGCAGCATGGAGATCTGATTCATGCACCCGCTCATGAGTTACAACCTGTGACAACTCCATGGCCTTTTTCTCAATGGGGTCTCGATCTCGTAGGACAAATTCACCCTTCCTCCTCAAATGGCCACAAGTTTATCATTACCGCCACTGAGTATTTCACGAAGTGGGTGGAAGCCATTCCTATAACCTATATCACCGGTAAGCAAATAGCCAAGTTTATCCTAAACTACCTCATATGCCGGTATGGTATTCCCCAAGCTATTGTCACTGATAATGGGAGACCATTCAAGAACCAAGATGTCCGTGCCTTATGCATACAATACAATATCCAACATCGCTTTTCAACTCCCTACTATCCGCAGAGTAATGGCCAAGCTGAGGCTTCCAATAAAACCATTCTCAAAATCCTCAAGAAAACGGTCAATGAAGCTGGTCGTGATTGGCACTTGCAACTCAATCCTGCCCTATGGGCCTACCGCACTAGTATCAGAACACCAACTGGTGCCACACCATATGCCTTGGTCTTTGGCTCTGAAGCCATCCTACCTATAGAGGTCGAGATCCCATCACTCAGAGTATCCATGCAGGACTTGATCGGCGGAGATGAGTATCGCACTTCCAGATTAGCTGAGCTTGAACTACTAGATGAGAGGCGCCTTGCCGCACTTAATCATCTCCATGTCTATCAAAATCACCTCCGGCATAATTACAACAAAAAGATCAAAGAAAGACAGTTTCAAGTTGGTGATCTTGTACTCAAGGAGAATCAGAGAAATCAAGCAGATCGAGAGAAGAAGGGCAAGTTTGAGCCTAACTGGTTAGGTCCCTTCATTGTCACAGCAGCATACGGATCAGGAGCTTATACTTTAGCTACACCTGACAGCATTCCTCTAGATGAGCCACTTAACAGTGTCCATCTCAAGAAGTTCTATGCCTGATCCTCAGAGTATTCCCACAAAAAATCAAAAAAAATCAAAAAATCAAAAAAATCAAAAAAATCAAAAAAATAAAAAAATAAAAAAATAAAAATAAAAAAATAAAAAAACATTCATCCTCTGGTGAAAACCTGGCAAATAGGCGCCTTGGATAAGTACCATAGTGAAAACCTGGCAAACAGGCACTATGCGTAGAGTCAGCATCCATCGTCTATCGAGTCCTGTCCACTCCTTGTCTAGTTCGCAACCTGCTTCATCCATCCATCCATAATAAAACCATTTGACTTTGTTTGCATTTCCATCTCCCTATCTAGTATAGCTTGGAAATTTGTCAGTGTCCCTCGTCATCTTCCCATGTCTTGATCTATGTCTACAGTTCACACTGTCTTGTCCTAGGTCAAGTCGTTCTGTGTCTTCTTCAGCAGTCACCCCTACAGTTTCCTCTACCAGAATGGGGGCAACTCTTTCCTTCGCTTCGGTCTAGGATTGGTTCCTTGTTCATGGTTCGCAGTGCATACTTCAATCTTGTCTTATTTCCACAAGTAACACCCTTTAATGGACACTTCGCTCCTACGATAAGGCTATTATCTTCTCAACACTTGTTCTACATCATCACACTAACCAGAACTACATATCATCTCTTCTCAATCTTAAGGTACCTTGATCCCATGGATATGGGTATGTAGGCAGTCTGGAATATGAAGGACGTATCCAGTACTCAGGTACATAAGATCTCCCCCTTCCATCTTGACCCATTTCATCACTCTATCCAGAACTACATATTTATCACGTTCATCTTCCATCGTAAGTGTGCCTTGATCCCGTGGATACAGGGTATGTAGGCAGTCTGGAATACGAAGGATGTTTCCAGTACTCAGGCACACACGATCCATCATTCTCCACCCATTTCAATCCATTAGCACTTCATCCTTCTAGTCTTCTGTTTGTCAAAATCCATTCGCCTCGACTTGACTAACTCAAGCAGCAAGCTAGCACATCCTTTCAAAGCAAAAGTCCTTAACAAACTTGAAGCAAAGAGGCCTACTTCCAGAGTCATCTACTGTCCTACATACCGATTGCCAACATCAGCTAAGTACCGCTTAACTAAGCCCTAGATCAACAAGCTTGTCTTCTTCAAAGTGTTCCATTGTCGAGACCAACACACGTGTCTCCTACAACATGTGGCATTTCCTGCAAGTGAGACATTGTCTTTTTAGGTAGATAGCCCCCTTTAACGGACACAGAGTTCCTACGATAAGGTTGTTATCTTTCCTATCCAATCTATCCTGAGCAACCTCTTTGGCAAGAGAATATGTTGGCTGTATGTTTACTTTGTAAGTCAGTCAATTTGTGTTATGGTTTATCTTTTGTTCCTTTTCCAATACCTATTCAAGACTACCTTGATTTATCTATAATCTTGGTATGTTGCGATGCAGTACGGATTGGGGGCATAGTCATTGCTTTTTGTGTGCTGTGTTTGAGGAATGATCTTTAGTATCTTTCTTGGCATTCTATTTATCTTGTGTGTGTTAGGACCTAGCATCTTACATATTAATAATTCTTCTTGCATTTACATGTATTGAAGTTTATTTTATGTTCAAGACTATGGCTTATTCGCATGTTCCAACAAGGTTATATTATGTCTAATGGATCTAATTTCAAACCGTTTGCTTGTAGAGTCAACGTCCACGCACTCGGGTATTACTGCACCTTGGTCTTTTATACCTTGGTGGCAAACTATCCACGTGCTATATCAAAATAAGGATTGCTCTTTATAAACAAATGTGAAACCATTGCAACAAGCTCATCCATTTACACCATCCATTTTTCCATGGCCTTATATAGTTTTCCAGCAAAGATCAATTAACAGTCTTTCTCTTATGTTCTTTTCTATCTCCACTTTCTTCTATTCAACCTCGCCTATCTCCAACAAATCTTCTAGTCGAGCATCAACACAGTTCTTCTACCGCTTCCCCGTCTTCCCGCTTGAGGGGGCATATGCTGGGGCAACTACCTACACTGGGGCATCAAAAAAATTGTATTACATCTTCAACAATTGATTTTCTTTGACGCAACGCTACATGCTGCATTGCATCAAAGAGGGGCAAAATGTAGACACCCTAAAATGACCAACTTGTCATGCTACTTGCATTTCATAATCTATCTAATCACCTGCATTGCAAACATTAATTAAATAATCTAATTATTTAATTAATTATCATCAAATTCTTCTAAATCTCTTAAATTCAACATTAATTAAATAAATCCTCGTTATTTAATTAATTAAATTAAATTCCTCTATATTCTTCCACAATTAAATAATTTTAATTATTTAATTAGATCATTATCCTCCTTCCAAAAATCACATCCACATTAATTAAATATATCCAATTATTTAATTAATTCAACAAATTCCCTCTTATCTAAAATTAAATAATTCTTAAATTATTTAATTAAATCAAAAATCATTCTCCCAAAATCATGCACAACAATTAAATAAATTTATTTATTTAATTTGCTTTTAAATCTTCTAAATTAAATAATTCCAATTATTTAATTACTTCTTCCAAAAATATCTTCTCTAAATTTAAATAAATCAATTATTTATTTAAATTGCTTTTTCTTCTAAGTTGAGTTATCTCTAAAATAACTCAAGCTTTCTTGCTCATCAATTAAATATTTCTATATTTAATAAAGCAAAATATCTTCTATTCTCATGCAAATCTCTTCTTCTTGTTTTAAATCACTTAACTGATTGCTTTATTCTTTTAATTGATTTATCTCTTCAGTTAACTTATTCTTCTATTCTTGATAACTCCTCTCATGCAAAAGAAAGCAAGACACATGTCTTCTTCTCATTCGTTGCACATTCCTCAACTTATCGCCTCCGTTGATTCTTCTGAATTATCTGGACCATTGATCGATCTTTGATGAAACCTATATAAACCCCCCTCATCTCCTTCATTTGGCCTCTCTCTTCGATCGTATTCTCAGGCATACTTAACAGAGCTTTGAGTATACACAACGCGTCGATTGAGCACTATCACGATCTTTTGACATTGATCTCTTGAGCACTACACTTGCTTGTTGCAGCTATGGCTTTGCAATTTCATTGAGCAATTCTACATTCAATCCAAAGGAAACAACACAAATTTCGGTAAAAGTCTTTATTGCATTGATTATTTGTCATGGCTTTTATTTAAATTCGTTTTCTTTATGTTATAGGATTTTTGGTTTTTATTAGTTTAGAATAGATCGATTTTCCATATACACAGGATCCTTCAAATGGAGGAATAGGGGTTGTATTTATAGATTTGTGAGAAAGAAGATCAATGGTGTAGAATGAATAAGAAGATCAACGATTGAGGAAATTTGAGAGGATGTGCACAAATCAGAAGAGGACAAGTGTCATGCTCCTTCATGCAACAGGGGAGTTAATAGAATAGAGTGAGGAGTTAACTGAGATGATTGACCAGTTAATAGAAAAGACTAGTCAGTTAAGTGAATTGATTGAAGAGTTAACTGATTTAGACTGGTGGATAAATAAGACGTGTGTGAGGGAATTTTAACTAATTAAATATTTAAAATATTTAATTATGTGTACACATAGACTAATTGAATTATTTTTGGTATTTAATTCAATTTTGGAGGAAATAGACAATTTAAATAAATATTTGGATTTATTTAAATATAGAGAATGATTTGACTTTGGAATTTAGAAGAACTAATTAAATAATTTGATATTATTTAATTTAGAATGACTTTAGAAGAATTTGGAAGATTTTAATTAAATAAATGATTTTATTTAATTTTTTGGAGGAATGTGAATCAAATTAATAAATTGATTTATCTATTTATTGATAGAGGAATTAAAATGAAATAAATATTAAAATATTTATTTGGATAGAGTCATGTCATTTTTAGGTGTATACAAGTATGATCTCTAATTCAAGGATAGAAAATGCAGAATTTTGGGAAGCTCCAAAACTGAGATTGCATCTGGTACACAAACTAGAGGTAATATCTTTCATTTAAGTAGTACTGGTAAAACTTGTTTGATTGCTCGGATTGATCAGAGTTGGTTATGGCATAGGAGAATGTGTCATGTAAACTTTGATAACATTGTCAAGATAAGTAGTACTCAGGATATGAGAGATCTTCCAAAGCTTGTGAAACTTGCTAATAGTATGTGTAAGGAATGTCAATTGGGAAAATAGAACAGAACTACATTCAAAAGTAAAGAACAAGTTTCAAGTGGATTGTTGGAACTTCTGCACACTGATTTATATGGTCCTACCAGAGTTAGGAGTTTGCAAGGAGATAGATACTTTATGTTGTTGACTGATGATTACTCTCAGATGATGTGGGTCACATTCTTGAGAGAGAAATCAGAGGCTCTTGACATATTCAAAGTGTTCAAGGCTAAAGTGGAGAATGAGATTGGTGTGGAGATAAAGTGTCTAAGGTCTGACAGAGATGGAGAGTTTACCTCTGGTGAGTTTAATGCATTTTGTGAATAGCATGGAATAAGAAGATAGTTATCTGCTCCTAGGACTCCTCAGTAGAATAGAGTTGTGGAAAGGAAGAACCGGACCATTCAAGAGGCTTCTAGAACAATGATGATGGAGGAAAATGTTCCACATGTCTATTGGAGAGAAGCTGTGAGTACTGTTGTCTACACTCTTAACCGGGTGCAGAGCAAAGGTAATACTGGTAAAACACCTTATGAACTATGGTTTGGTAATGCTCCTACTATGAAATACTTTAGAGTTTTCGGTAGCAAATGCTCTATCAAGAGAGATGAATAACTAGGCAAGTTTGATGCAATATGTGATGAAGGAATAGTTCTGGGCTATTCTAACCAAAGCAAGGCATACCGGTGCTTCAACAAGAGATTGAAAAAGATTATTGAAAGTGCTAATGTCAAGGTTGATGAAAGCAAGGAGTGACCTTCCAGGTCTTGTGGATATGAATCAGATGATCAAAATGAAGATCCAAATGAAGGAAAGAAAGCTCAAACTCAAACTTAGATTCAGATTGCTCCAGAGAATCCAATAACTCAAGAAGTTAGTGCAAATGTTGAGGAAAAAGTTCAAGAATCAGAAGTTCAAGAAAATCCCAAAACTCCCAGGTATGTAAGGTTGAATCATTCTGAAGATCAGATCATAGGAGATAGAAATAAAGGTGTTCAAACTCAAGTGGAGTATTGTTTGATTTCAAAGATTGAACCAAAATTAGTGAATGAAGCTTGTAATGATGAAAGTTGGGTAAAAGCAATGGAAGAAGAATTAATGCAAATTGAAAAGAATCATACTTGGGATCTTGTTCCTAGACCTGAAAACAAAAATGTAATTGGAACTAAATGGGTCTTCTAGAATAAATTGAATGAAGATGGTGAGGTTGTGAGAAACAAAGCAAGATTAGTGTGCAAAGGATATTCTCGGGTAGAGGGAATTGACTTTGAAGAAACTTTTGCTCTAGTGGCAAGAATAGAAGTAGTTAGACTATTTCTTGCCTTTACTACTTACAAAGATTTCAAAGTTTACCAGATGGATGTCAAGTCAGCATTCCTAAATGGAGATTTGGAAGAAGAAGTCTACATTTAGCAACCGGAAGGATTCCAGTTGTCTGATCAAGGAGATATGGTCTGCAGATTGAGGAAAGCATTGTATGGACTTAAACAAGCCCCAAGAGCATGGTATGCAAGACTAGATAAGTATCTGCTAAAGTTATATTTTAGCAAAGGCACAACTGATAGTGATATTTATTTCAAAATTGATCACGAACACATCTTTATTGTTGAGGTATTTGTTGATGATATCATCTTTGGTGGAAATGAGAGCATGTGTAAAAAATTTGTTGATTAGATGCAAAGTGAATTTGAGATGTCCATATTTGGTGAAATGAATTTCTTCTTAGGTCTACAAATCATTCAATCTGATAAGGGTATCTTCATATCTCAGTCTAAGTATGTGAAAGAGTTGCTAAAAAAGTTTAGAATGGAGGATTCAAAACCAATAAGTACTCCTATGATAACTGGATGCAAGTTGAGTAAAGATGATGATTCCCCTAAGGTAGATTAGAAAAGGTATGGATCAATGATTGGAGGACTTCTTTATATAACTCAAACTAGACCTAATATTATGAATGCAGTTGGCATTGTTACTAGATTTCAAGCTGATCCTAGAGAATCTCATGTTGTAGCAATCAATAGAATTTTTAGATATCTTAAGGGGACATCTAATTATGGCTTATGGTATCCTAAGGATGATGATTTCACTCTTCATGCATATATAGATGCTGATTGGGTAGGAGATGTGGATGATAGGAAGAGTACTAGTGGTGGTGCATTTTTCCTGGGAAAGAGATTGGTTTCTTGGTTGAGCAAAAAGAAAGAGGCAATATCTTTGTCTACTGCTGAGGGAGAATATATAGCAGCAGCAAGTAATTGTACTCAAGTTTTGTGGATGAAGCAAATGTTGAAGGATATCAGAATTGTGTTTGAAGAACCTGTTACAATCTTTTGTGATAATTCAAGTGCAATAAACATTTCAAAGAATCTGGTGTTGCATTCAAAGACAAAGCACATATCCATCAAGTTTCACTTTTTGAGAGAGAAAGTAAATGAGAATGAAGTCAGATTGGAGTTTATTTCTTCAAAGGATCAGATTGTGGATATCTTCACTAAGCCTTTACCTAAAGATGCTTTTGAGTATCTTTGAATGAAGCTAGGAGTTATTATCTCTCCTACTCATAACTAAGGTGCACTAGTGTGCATCAACCCGGTGGAACTCATAGTCATATCTTGTGATCCGGATTGATGTTAAGGGGATGCTACTCAGGGGGAGTAGTCAGTATATTAATTTTGGAAGAAACAAAAAAGGGAGAAAGATGATTGCAAATGTCCTCTTTGCCATTGATGTCAAAGGGGGAGAGAAGTCATGTGAAAAACTTGAAAGTAAGTAGTTGCTAGTGAAAGGGGGAGCAGTGAAGAAAAGTGGTTGCAGGTGTGATAAGAGAAAGGGGGAGAAGTCCTTGTCTTGATGGCTGAATCAAGTTTTTACATCATATGTTGCCATCAATGGCAAAGGGGGAGATTGTTGCAAATATGTGCCTATGATGTGTTGTCATTGATGTCAACATATCTCTTTGTCAGAGACAGTGAAGACAGTGTAGTTTAGTAAAGTAGATTGCTCCACATTTCTAGTGAAATGAAGATTAGAGTCTATGGACTAAAGGGTTTGTAGAGGATTGTTTGAAGTTGCTCTAGTTAAGATTTGAGAGGTTTGCATGGAGGATTTGTGGAGTTATGGCCATCTGAGTAGAACTGGGTTTTGTAGTTGTTCAGAGGTAACAGAGTGACAAGAATTTGGTCTGGATTGCTCTGCATTGGAATATTATGGTCTGCAGTTCTAGAGGTATGTTTGGGATGTTGGTGTGTATCCTCAACTCAAGTGGTTCGTGGTTTGGAGGTCTGCAAGCAATCTTTCTAGCATGACAATCATGACAGTTAGTGTTCTTAAGTTCCTGTATGAAGATGCAAGTGATTCTGGTCATTTGAAGTGGTGCAGTTGTTATTGTTGATTTCATTGTGCTTGTGGAGGTCTCTAGATTGTGTGCCTATCGTGTTGGTGGTCTACATTAAAGATTGAGCTCATAGTTGAAGATTTATCCTCAGGTGTTGCTGTTCTTTCTAGTCTTAGCTGATCAGATGCTTTGTGCGTATTGTGGATGATCTAAGAGAAGTTCTATGAAGCGCAGCATATTGTTCAAGGAAGATTTGAGTCCTATCTATGTTTGGCCAATAGTATAGTGGTTCGTATGTAGTATTTTGTATTAAGTCAAGTCTTTTTGTAAATGTTTGTAATGCTAACCTTGGAGATTGTTCTAATGGTTGATGATTGTAATGCCAACCTTGATGTTCATTCCAAGGTTGATGTAGCATATAAATACTTGTAGTTGAGTCGTGGAAAAGTTTTCCTTGAGAGAAAATGATAAAATTCTAAGTAAGGGAAAAAGGCAGAGCAAAGAAGAGGAAGAGTAGAAGAGGAAGAGAAGTGATGATGTAGAGGTAGCAAAGAAGTGTTTGAGGGCAGAGCAGAGATGTTGTGAGCTTCAATGGAACTGAACCCTGGCATGAAGAAGATGTTGTTTCTTAGTTCAACCTTTCTATGTTAATCATGTGAATGTTTTTGTAGATAGTGAGTCTCTTAGAGCAGTGAGCTCTGGGAAGTGCGCCTGAAGGCAAGTGCCTTCCCAATTTCCTATTCTTTTAATAGAGAATAAATCTTATGGGTTAACCCCCATCATGGTTTTTCCCTTAACCAGGTTTCCACGTAAAAATCCTAGTGTTATGTGTGTTGATTGTATTTCTGCTCATGTGTTGTTTATTCATGCTTTCATGGTTATAGCATTAATCTGTTAATAAGTGATTAAGAAGATTAAATGCAGCAGAAGATAAAGTTTTAAGACAACTGATTCACGCCCCCTCCTCTCAGTTGTCTGCCCTAATTTCAACAAATCTTATATTCATATGTAATCTACAGGCATCAAGAAAACATGTCCACACAACCAGCACAGGTTTAACTGGCATCTTAATGATAAATTTTTGGGTGTCCTCAAGATATCCCGTATGGGCAAGAAGGTCAACCATGCACACATAATGATCAGCTATAGGTGTAATGCAATAAGGGTTACTCATGTGATTAAAGTATGTATAGCTCTCATCCACTAAACTTGCATGGCTACATGCACATAGAACACAAGCAAAGCTTAGAATGTTAGGATATGTTCCAGAGTGCTTCATTAATTCAAAGATTTTAAGAACATCCTTGCAAAATCCATTTTGTGCATATCCTGCAATCATGGCATTCTATGGAGCCCACATTTCTTTGAGGCATTATGTCAAATAGTTCACGTTCTTTGTCTATGCTTCCACATTTTGCATGCATTTCTACCAAGGTAGTTGCAACTACAACATCTGATAGAATTTCTCTATCCTTTATGCTTTGATGGATGTCCATACCCTGTTCAAAAGCATGCATTTTGGCACAAGCAGGGAGAATGCTAGAAAAGGTTGTGGAATCCGTCTTTACTTCTGCCAATTACATTTTCTTGAAGGTTTCTAAAGCCTTTTCAACAAATCCATTTTGTGCATATCCTGCAATCATTGCATTCCACGAGATGACATCTCTTTTAGGCATTATGTCAAATAGTTCACGTGTCTTGTCTAAGCTTCCACATTTTGCATACATGTCTATCAAAGCATTTCCAACTATAATATCTGATAAAATACTCCCTTCCATTATGCTTTGATGGATGTCTATACCCTATTCCAAAGCTCCCATTTTGGCACAGGTAGGGAGGACAATGGCAAAGGTTGTGGAATTTGGCTTAACACCTACCAATTGCATTTGCTTGAAAGTTTCTAAAGCCTTTTCAATAAATCCATTTTGTGTATATCCTATAATCATTGTAGACCATGAGACCACATCTCTTTGAGACATCCTGTCAAACACTTCACATGACTTGTATATGCTTCCACATTTTGCATACATGTCTACCATGGTAGTTGCAACTACAACATCTGACAGAATTCCTCTATCTTTTATGCTTTGATGGATGTCAACACCCTATTCCAAAGCTCCCATTTTGGCACAGGCAGGGAGGATGTTGGCAAAGGTTGTGGAATTTGGCTTTACACCTGCCAATTGCATTTGCTTCAAAGTTTCTAAAGCCTATTCAACAAATTCATTTTGTGCATATCCTGCAATCATTGCATTCCATGAGATGACATCTCTTTTAGGCATTATGTCAAATAGTTCACATGCCTTGTCTATGCTTCCACATTTTGCATACATGTCTATCAAAGCATTTCCAACTATAATATGTGATAAAATGCTCCCTTCCATTATACTTTGATGGATGTCTATACCCTGTTCCAAAGCTCCCATTTTGGCATAGGCAGGGAGGATGCTAGAAAAGGTTGTGGAATTTGGCTTAACACCTGCCAATTACATTCGCTTGAAAGTTTCTAAATCCTTTTCAATAAATCCATTTTGTGTATATCTTGCAATCATTGCAGTCCATGAAACCACATCTCTTTGAGACATCTTGTCAAACACTTCACATGCCTTGTCTATGCTTCCACATTTTTCATACATGTCTACCATGGCAGTTGCAACTACAACATCTGATAGAATTCCTCTATCTTTTATGCTTTGATGGATGTCAACACCCTGTTCCAAAGCTCCCATTTTGGCACAGGCAGGGAGGATGTTGGCAAAGGTTATGGAATTTGGCTTTACACCTGCCAATTGCATTTTCTTTAAAGTTTCTAAATCTTTTTCAACAAATCCATTTTGTGCATATCCTGCAATCATTTTATTCCATGAGATGACATCTCTTTTAGGCATTCTATCAAACAGTTCACATGCCTTGTCTATGCTTCCACATTTTGCATGTAATGTCTATTAGAGCATTTCCAACTATAATATCTAATAAAATGCCCCTTCCATTATGCTTTGATGGATGTCTATACCCTGTTCCAAAGCTCCCATTTTGGCGCAAGCATGGAGGATGCTAGCAAAGGTTGTGGAATTTGGCTTGACACCTGCCAATTGCATTTGCTTGAAAGTTGCTAAAGCCTTTTCAATAAATCCATTTTGTGTATATCCTACAATCATTACAGTCCATGAGACCACATCTCTTTGAGACATTATGTCAAACACTTCATGTGCCTTGTCTATGCTTCCACATTTTGCATACATGTCTACCATGGCAGTTGCAACTACAACATCTGACATAATTCCTCTATCTTTTATGCTTTGATGGATGTCAACACCCTGTTCCAAAGCTCCCATTTTGGTACAGGTAGGGAGGATGCTAGCAAAGGTTGTGGAATTTGGCTTTACACCTTCCAATTGTATTTTCTTGAAAGTTTCTAAAGCCTTTTCAACAAATCCATTTTGTGCATAGCCTGCAATCATTGCATTCCATGAGATGACATCTCTTTTAGGCATTCTATCAAACAATTCACATGCCTTGTCTATGCTTCCACATTTTGCATGCATGTCTATCAGAGCATTTCCAACTATAATATCTGATAAAATGCTCCCTTCCATTATCCTTTTATGGATGTCTATACCCTGTTCCAAAGCTCCCATTTTGGCATAGCCAGGGAGGATGTTGGAAAAGTTTGTGGAATTTGTCTTAACACCTACCAATTGCATTTTCTTGAAAGTTTCTAAAGCCTTTTCAATAAATCCATTTTGTGTATACCCTACAATCATTGTAGTCCATGAGACCACATCTCTTTGAGACATCCTGTCAAACACTTCACATGCCTTGTCTATGCTTCCACATTTTGCATGCATGTCTACAATGGTAGTTGCAACTACAACATTTGGCATAATTTCTCTATCTTTTATGCTTTGATGGATGTCAACACCCTATTCCAAATCTCCCATTTTGGCACAGGTAGGGAGGATATTGGTAAAGGTTGTGGAATTTGGCTTTACACCTGCCAATTGCATTTGCTTGAAAGTTTCTAAAGCATTTTCAACAAATCCATTTTGTGCATATCCTACAATCATTGCATTCCATGAGATGACATCTCTTTTAGGCATTCTGTCAAATAGTTCACATGCCTTGTCTATGCTTCCACATTTTTCATAAATGTCTATTAGAGCATTTCCAACTATAACATATGTACATAGCATTAATTGATCCATGCTATGATCTCAGAATTGAGACTGGGGACATTATAGCCATTGACATAACTACAATTTGTTATATAGACAAAATACAACCAACAAACAAACTAATTTTTATCTATAGTTACGTCATCGATAGAAAATAGATAAAACTCATGTCAAAAGCATGCGTTGGACTAAAGACAATGATGCCAATGTAAATACAAGTGAAAAGAAACTAAGACTTAATTGTCTTCTTTGTTGCATTGTCATAGTGTCCCTTACTGTCTCTCATACTGCAGGGTCTTTAAAGCAAGGATGGAGTCCAAAACTAAGACATAGACCTTATAACACTATCCACTGTCCCTTTTTGCATGGTCTAAAACCTCTATCTCAATGATCTTTGTCACTATCCTCTTATGATATTTCTATAGGTTTGCCTAGAATGATTGTGAAAGACAAACAAATGACAAGACTTTAACATTTAGCAATCCTTCAAATGGTTCAAGTAGTCATTACTAGGCGAGTAGAAAAGGGTTGCCAAAATCAAAGATCTGTAAATAGATCAGAGAGCAAGAAGAAGTCATTGCAGCACTTGCCTTAAAATCAAAGCATCCTTTGGAAAATAAAGAAATTAGACCTAGCAATCTACCTACTACTCCATCTTAAACACATCCATTTTTGGTGACACCATATGCAGATGAAGAGAACTCATCTCTTTCTCAAAAAAGAACAGAAGGTGTAAACACATTGGAAAGGTTATTTCAAAATGAGTAGTAGATCAGATCATTGGACATTGTATTTGCACCAAGGAGATGTCATGCACACCTTGTTGGCCAAAGAAAGAAAATAGGTGATGATTTTTTGCAGCTTATTAGGGATTCATTGATCAAAATAGGGCATCCCTCATTTCTAATGGATAGAAAGATGCAGCTAATGGGCCAATGACTAATATGGTTGCAGTGTGCTCAAAAGAAGCAATGATTTTTAAATTCATTGATTGTGAAGAGGAGGTGAAGGAAGCACATTCATCATCAATGTCCTCATAAAGTCCATTGAGAAAGTGGGGACTCAATACATGTCCAACTCATAATGGACAATGCTAAAAATTGTAGTCACAGGAATTTATATTTGAGGCAAGGTATAGATACATATTTTCAACACCTTATTCAGTTCATTCCTTGCCTTTGCCTTCACTACAAAATACTACAAGGAGATCCTTTCTTGGCCTAGGAAGGCCCCACCATACGAGGATGTGAAGTTAGTGATGCATATAAGCCAACATTCACTAGACTCTTCCCCAATCGAGATGTAGAAGACACAGTTGTGGGTGAGTTTAGGAATTTCATGGCCTCCACAAGTCACAGTGTTGGTTCTCTTTGAGACAAGTGAAAGAAGGATGTTCATACATGTTGGTGAATCCATGGGCAAGGATCTACACACATGTAGGTTTTTGAAACCTAAATCCCATTGTAATTATGATTTTTGAGTCTATAACATTCTTTTAGTTTTAATTTTGTAGGCATTTAGTTTTAATTTTCTTTTAAAATTTGTAAATTTTAATTTTGCATTGATTTTGAGTCTTGACTCAATAGGTTGTGAATTCCTCTTCAACTTTGCAGAATTAGGGTCCATTATCCTTTATCCACTCAAATAAGCACAACCGATTGGTAACAAAGAAGATGGAATTGATCTACATGCATTCCAACTTGCGCCTTCTATCACATAAGTAGGTTGAGTATGAAAAATAGGATTTATTGCAAGAGCATCCTATCTTTAGATACTTCCATTGCCCATCTTTCATTACTCTATAGACAATGAAAAGAGAGTCCTTCAAAGGATCTGCATGGCACAATTAGTGGGACTGACACTACTACTACTTTTGGTTCAAATCAACCACATGATAATATTGATGATCTCAACAAAAAGTAGTACGATGATTTATATTGAGTTTATATTTTATATTGTTAATTGTAGTTCTACCACTGACTATTAATTCATTTGGATTGATCATGATATTTGTCATTTAATTGTCAATTATCAGTTATTATTTCAATCCATACCTAGACCCCATACCCATATTAATACCAATATTGACAACTTAGGCCTTTTAACTAAAAACATAATTATGCTATAATAAATGATATAAACCTTAATACTTCTAGTAGTACCTCAACCATAGAACCTCTAACCCACACAAGACAAACAAGAAATCATTTCCTGACTAGGTGACATCTGCAAAATCTTTTGATAATCTACACTAGCAGAGAAACATTCAGTTACAAGCATGAACTTCAAAATACAAAACAAAAAATTGTTGCAAAAATGCAAGTTGTTATGTGGAAGTAAAGAAACCTGTACAAGATCTGCATTTGTGATAATGTCAAAGTCTTTAGGTATCTTCTTTAAAAGGAGATCTCTTACACAACCACCAACAAGATAGGCATCAGATCCTACATTGTCAGATAAAATGTGACCAAATCAACCTTTTACACTATACATAAAACATAAAAAATGAACATAAAGAACATGAAAAATGAAATTAGACAAAGTTTTGATAGCATCAAAATTTAGAGATGTTCAACTATTCATAAAAACATAGAAGAAAATAGAATAGATATGATTGTAACTTCCTTTGACAAAGAAAATCCATTTGAAAATGCCCTCCATTCAAAACCATTTTAATCATAGAAACTAAATTGGGATCTTTCATTCTACTCAATAGTGCACTCTATCATATTTACAAAAAATCCAAACTCAACAAATAGAAAATCCACAAATTTTTAAGCTCTTCATTTCATATTTATAGGAACATGAGAGTCTAAAACCACTCCAAGATACTAACCATATTATGTTAGAAAGGGATATGCTTCCCAGCATCATAGAGGCACAATAGGACAAAAAATCCTAAGAAGAAACCAGCATCTGCATACACCTATCACACATGGGGATCACCTTGCAAATTTCAATCTATAAATATGGATGTATCGTGCTTGGTAAGGCTTGTCAATTGGAAAGTGAAAAGAAATAAAAGATTTCTTTTGAAGTATCAGGGCAAATAAATGCAATCAAGCAATCACAATCAGATTACCCTAAATAATAGAGCTGAGTCTTGAAACACTACACAAATATGCTATGATTTGAATGTGATAAGTGAGTAATCTATTTTAATACATACACTGTGGTGCACGCTATGATTGGATTCTAATTTTTGATATTAAAATTGTGACTCTGAAGCTTTAATAGACTAAGAAATGACATGACCTGCATTCTATTCTGGTTCGAACCTGCCAGCCCTCCAGGTAGTGGACGAAATAGTTACAATGGCCTAATGATTTTCTTGAGAACAACAGAGACATGAGCAGCATCAGCCTTGAATATTCACTACAACAAGACCAAACAAAAACAAGACACACACCCAATTCTTGCAAAGAGTCCCAATCCACTACAAAAACTAGGGCTTACAAAGTTATGAGGATTTGCCTTCACAAAAAGAGGAAACCAAAATCACTCCACTAATTAATGCAATTCTACCTCATTTATTTTACCTGAATGCAGATGAATAAATTATGATTCTACTCAAGAAAAAGAACAAGAAAACCTTATAAGTTGTAACCGCAGCTCCTCAGATTTTATGGAGGGTTTTCTAAGCAATCCATTTCTTTCGAGATACTGATTGCCAGATCAAGATCAGGCTGACTTTTCAGAGGTTTCCAATTGGATGTCAACTATCTTCAGCCCATTCTTCTCCTTTCACCTTGTCAAAGTTCACTAATGGCTTCTTTTCAATTGCTTTCCTTAAAGATATCAAAAAAAAATTCAATTACAACAAGACCAAACAGATGACTAAAACAGTTACAGAGAGGAAGGAGGTCCAAAATCCCCAAATTTTCCCTATTCCCACTCACAAGTCTGCCATGCCTTCCCAAGACTCACTTGTGGGCCTAGCGCAGCTGTTGGATCCTCTATCTCTGCAGATCAACTCTGACCTTGACACATGGCTCACGATCTGAAGTCTCCGTGGACCCTTACTTTATCACCCAGTTAAAGAGACCCAGAAACGAGTCACACTAATGCCTTAGAGTCACTTCGATGTCTTTTTGTTGCTGTGTATAATCGGTCCATAAGGGAGACCCCAGAATGCATCCCACTGATAAGCTAACCTCCGACCGATGAAGCTTCATCCACCACTATCTGCACAAGAAAATTTTGGAATTTCATGTGAAATTAGTTTTGAAATATATATTATTTATTATGCACAACTATAGGATTTGCAATAAAATATGGGTCTCATATTGATAAAACATTTATAGAAGACCATATAGTGGTAATATACATGAATTTATTTTAGATTAAAAATATTCTACTACTCTTTGTTCTCTCTCATTTCTATTTTTTCTCTTGGTTTAAATTAGGTATATATAACCTTTTGGAAAGAATATAATATTATATTATTATATAATATTAAATATATTATAATATTATATTATATTATAATATAGTATTTATAATATTATAATATAAATATTATGTAATATTATAATATAATATTATATAATATATATTATATAATCATCTAATAAAGGGCTAGATCTTTAGGCAGACATGAGAGGTCACATGGAGGGGGTAGAGATAGCCCCTAGACATTTTATGCGGGCTAGCTCTATTTTCTGATAGTCAAAAAGTATGATTGAAGGCCTCGATAGATGTTGGCAAGGTGGCAAGTAATGATGTTTTTGGCAGGTCGGGGCTGGATAGTCACTTCCCTGAGGCCTACGGATCATTAATGAGCATTTTGTATCGTGGCTAGTGCATTGAGATAGATTGAAGACCCAAGATAATCTAGCTCCACTCATGGTAAACGTCTAAGCTTTCTCTCCCTTTATTCCTTTGGTCCAAGTAGACATTTATTACATTACCTTGTATTGTCTTTGAATTCATGGATTATGATCAAATTGGAAAGAAAAAATAATAGAGTAAGTCATTTATTTAGTCATTTTTATTTGTCTGACCAATTATTTAGTTGTGTTTTTTCCCAATGACCAAATTTGTCATTTATTTAGTCATTTATTTGGTCATTTATTTAGCCATTTCAACTGATGACCAAATTAGTCATTTATAGCTATGTTGCAAAAAGTTTTGGTCACATGACTAAAAGTTTGGTCATGTGACTAATGGCTAAAAGTTTTAGTTACCTGGTCATTTATTTTCCATATTTCTACTAGTGTATTTGCACATGCTACAATGAGCTCTAGACACTGTGTAGAAGTGGGGAAAACAACAACTTCTGTAATCCCATTTTCTTTGATCTTATTGGGTAGAGGAGCTGGGTTTGGTCCAAACACCCTAAGTCTAAAATCCTCCAAGTCTATATGACCTAAGTCAGTGTCCCCTATATTTTTCCATGCAAAAGTTATCTTGGTTTCTAGAGGTATGCCTTTGAACTCGTACTTCATTATGTTGGCTCGGGAAGACATTTAACCTATAGGATAGGACCTAATAAGTAAAGGGTGAAACAGAGTTGTCCTAGATGCTCAAGATCCTAAATT
Organism: Cunninghamia lanceolata; assembly: GCA_027924645.1. Taxonomy (NCBI): domain Eukaryota; kingdom Viridiplantae; phylum Streptophyta; class Pinopsida; order Cupressales; family Cupressaceae; genus Cunninghamia; species Cunninghamia lanceolata. Next base: position 5,255,899 of record BSBN01000501.1, on the reverse strand, counting down.
TGAGTGATTGGTTACTATTCTCTATTCTTAAGTTAGGTTTTCTATTGAAATTCACATAAAGCCCTTTCAAAATACCTAAGTCTATAATCTGCATGCTATCTTACTCAATACATGAGTTATGCATAAGATAAATGAAAACAACACTTTAAAAATCCCTTTTAACTCATGAAATAAATGTAAATTCATTGAAATTTTAATCCAAAACATGCAAATCATCTTACTTTTACCTTTAAGATGCTTTTCCTAACAAAATAGACTTAGTTGCCTTAGAAATTTTCAATGAAACTAGCTCTGTGATCATTTTGTGCCAATTTAGGAGGGTACTACCTAAAGCGCTAGATTTGGAGGTTGCGGACTAACATCGGTCAGGGTAGTTTTCAATGCAGATTGGTGATAGGAGACTTTGGCGCAGAGAGCATGGTAAGCAGGCTGGCGTGGCATTTAGCTCAGACTGGCTAATGGTTCCTTATTAAGTCGGTCAGTGTAGGTTTCAACACAAGTTTGTGGTGAATGAATTTAGTGCTAAGAGTGTGGAAGTATATTGGTGGGGTTTAACATTAACATCAACTTGCATGGGTTTCAAAGTAGACTGACTAAAGTCCATAGGGGTGACTTTCGGCACAAGTCAGGAGATAGCAATTTTGGCACAAAGAGTTCAGATGTGAGCTAGCGGGATTTTTGGGTCCTACTACCTCAGCGCGATTTTTGACAGTGACTGACTGAAGTCAATGGGAACAGTTTTGGATGCAAAGTCAGTCGAGACCTAATTTAGCGCTAATCCACTTTTAAGCATTTGGAGGGAAATTTCTAGGGCATCAACTTAGCACTAGTTTGATGGGTCTTGGACAAGAGTTGGTTGGCATCAATTTTAGTGCAAGTCAAAGGGGTTCAATTCTAGCACAAAGGCCGCTTTAGAGAAAATTTAATATTTCCAATCTTGCAGAATTTTTTAAGGATACCACCACAAGGTAGTGGGAGGCCATTTTAGTGCAAAGGCCAAAAGAGGAGATTTCAACGCTTTTAATTGGTTTGATTTTAAACAAAAATTTGAACCAAGCATTTACAAAATCAAATTAAACCCTCATGATCCATCAATTACGGCCTAGGCTAGTTTAAATTGTACAAACTAGGCTTTAGTTTCTCTAATGGGGGGGTTTTGGAAAGTAATTTCCCATAAAATCAAAGACTTTTCAAGTATAACAATAACAACCCCTATAACAATCTATTGCAAAATCATAAAACCCTAATCCCCTCATCACAATTTTGAGAAAACCAAAATGATAAGCAAAATTCAACAGAGTTTCCAAGGAACTAATGAAACCCTAGGTCAAACTACATAAAATGAAATGCTAATGGATCTATGCGGGTTTCAACACTGACTAACTTGCATAAATTTAGGTACCTCCGACAAAAGTCGGTAGGTCATTATTTTAGCACAAGTCGGTGATTAGAGATTTTAGTACAGGGGCAGTGATATGTAATTTTAGTGCTTTGATTAGTGTTTTAAGGATTTAGCGCTAAGGTCGGTGAGATGAAGATTTAGCACTTTGATTTGTAAGAGATGTTTTTAGTGCGAAGATCTTTTGGACTTGCATTTTTGAGTTAAAGGCCACTTGACTTAATCATTTGGAAACTAAGGTAACTCAGGCACTCTCTATCAAAGGAAATTGAAACATTGACCTTTAGATGGATCATTTGGTCATGCAAATTGAACATCCTAGGACCAACAAAAACTAAGCTGACACTCTAAGCCAAGAGAAAGAAGGCAGTCCCCATCTAGTGAAGTGGGGCATGTGTGTAAGGCATAACACATATCCTGTGGATCTCACGAAATCTCAACTCAAACTAGAGAAGTGATTCCCACCCCCATTAATACCACAATTCTATAGATTGGCTAAATAGGGAATATATGGTCATGTACCACCATATACCCCTTACCTTGGAGAGTTTCATCTTGCCCAAAGTAGACCCTATCTCAAGTATAACGGTACATGTGAACTTCTTCCCCTCCTACTGCAGCAGTGTACCATAAGATATGATGATTGAAGGTCTTAGTCTAGGTTGAACAGGGCTTTTGAGGAGTCCCCTATATACACAAGGTATGTGGGGCCCAAACCGTGAACATGATTCCCTAGTGGCATGCCACAAACGTCACAAAATGAAGTCTTGGCAAACCAAGTTTCTTGGGGATCAATTTGGATGTGGTGGGTTCACCATTAAGGTACATATTTCACTCTCCCTTCTTTATACACCCCACCAGTATGAATGCTTGAGGTCATCCCTAGGGGTGATGAAATCCCCTAGCAAGCCTCCTAACAGGAAGGAATGTTACTCACTTTTGATCCTCAAGATCACATGAAGTGCAAGGGGAGAGCATACATGAAGTAACACCCTAGGAATTAACAATAAACAAAGAGAGTGAAAGAAGGATTTTGATCCCGAAGATCACCCAAAGGTACAAGGGGAGAGAATACACCTCCTAGTAGTCCAAGACAAAGAAAACAAAGTTAATTCCCTCTACCTTAATTTAGTGCCTAAACTAGTGATAAAAATCAAACTTTGACTAGTGAGGCTACAAAACCACACCTTAGTAGTTTTAAGATGATCTTGGATAGACGATGGATATTGAAAATTACAAAAGGTTAGCCCAAAAAGATGTTAGCCAAAAAATCAAATTAAATAGACACGAGTGCTAATAGAAACTGCACAAGTGCGAAATTAGGAAACACAAATGCTACCTGAAAACACAAGTGCTAAGATTTTTTATGCAAGCACTAAATCAGAATACGCAGGAGCTAATGGAAAACTAGGCACTAATGCAAAAATGAATAGGCACTAATAGCTAAGTTACATGTGCTAATCTGGAAGAAAGTGTGCAAAAAACTAGAAATTATACTTGAGTGTAGGGGCATTGAACCCGGTTGCACAGGCGTTGAACCGATGCTGTGATAATGAGTGTCCTGCAATTAGATGTTAACATGCAAAATAGAATATTAAATCTATAAAACATCTTGTTACAAGATGTTATAAATGCAAAATCAAACCAACTAAAGCCTTTAGATATGAAAATTCAAAGTACAAATTAGTTGGAATACTATTCAAGTGCAGGTGTGTAAAGGGTTAAAATTTGGATGATTGGTTTTTGATAGTTTGTGTGTGTATACTCCTTTCACCCTTTACATTCGAGGACCTAGGGTCGAGTGGCAATGCACTATCATACCCTAAGTCACTGTGAGATGTAGGGAAGATTGGATTTTTATAATTTGATTTCCAATTATGTTCAATTATACCTCAAAACCCTAATTATGCAAATAAGACAGTAAACAGACAAATTATTTAGAATGCTACTACAGAAATATGTAAAATGACAAACAGAAGTGCACCTATTTTCAGGGTTCAAAGGTGGAAAAGTTGGGGACTAATGAGCGGGCACCCAAGTCCAATGCCCTAATTTTTGTCGGGATCTGCAAACAAGATCTGCAACCTATTCTTATTACACCAAGGGTTTTTCTATCACAGAACTTTGAGGACTAATGAGCGAGTGTCCTAGTCCAGGGAGCTATTTTCTTCTCTTATCAACAATTTTGACACTCTGAGATACCCTCCTACAACTTCACTTTTCCTGTATCCTCGACCTTTAACCTATAATCATGAAAACTTTGGGAGGGGGTTGTGGTATTTAGAGGCTTGCCTTAGTCAAGCCTCGGAGAGACATTCAAGTCTTTTGAACACTGTTGTCAGATAGAAAGCGTGTGCCCTTGGGAGGCAGAGGCAAAAACCAAATGATAAATGCTCAAAAACACAAATTATGTCACCTTGTAGTGAAGATCTCATGGAAGGAAAAGGCTCTTCATGCCATGAGGAGATGATTGCTCAAATCTACAAATACAAACACATAGACAACACAAATCTTCTCTTGCAACACAATGCAAGCCTTGAATCACTTCTAGAATGTCAGTGCTCATCTAGTAGTCATCTAGTTTACAAATGAAAGCCTAAACATGCTTTTATATGCAACTACAAACACTCCCGCCAAGAATTTCATAATTCAAACTTGTCATGTTGACATAGAACCCAAATAACGGTCATAAGCCGACACTAAAAATTTGGGACTGACCCAAAATAGGGTAGGACTAGGGCACGGGTACCCAAGTCCTCCCCCTATTTTGGGTAGGGTTAGGTTAAAGGGGTCCCCCTAGGCTCCATTTCACATGAAACCCAGGGTTCATTCCATCGGGATGTCAAAATATGATGCAAGATGTCCTAAATGCACACTAAAGACCTGGGAGCTAAACCTTATGAGGGAAAAGCCCCCAAGGGGAGATTTTTTTATGTTACATTTAGCCCCCACTTTAATGTATGTATAAATGCAAGGCCAATACATGCATTAATGTACGGTCAACAAACACAGCAAACATGCCAAGCACGAAGAAGACACGCCAATCACATTGAAGACAATGATAGGCAAACAAAACACGGAGAAGATAGTAAATGCATAGAAGACACATTAATGCATGGAATATAGAGATGATTTCTTTTCTTTTCTTTTTCTCATATATATGAAATGCAGATGCAAGTACAGGAAAGTAAACACACCTCCCATAATCTAGGAAGCACTCATCGCGTTGGTCTTTAAATTGTATATATGGGGCAACACACACGCAAGACACACCAAACCTCCCAAAATGTAGGAAGCACTCATCGCGCTAGTCTTTAGACTACATATGGGGCAACAAACATGCGAAACAAATCAAGCACGCCAAACACACACACTCTGACGACACAGAGAAAACACGGCAAACAAGTGATAGAGTGTTCCTATTTCTAGGCTCATCACCATCTTAGGCACATTACAGGCACACACCAATGATTGGGCTTCGCCACAACAATCACAAAAGACATGCTTAAGTGTTGAGTTAGTCACAGAAACACTCCCCACCTCTTGATGAGGAATTTTTGAGAATGAGAGGATGTGCAATTTGCTCCAAGAAATACACCATCCCTGCCTTCGCAGAGGGCTTAAGATGATTGATTAATTGCAAACAAAATCAGAGTGTAGGAGGGACTCATCACCACCAGTCTTTAAACTGGACCTGAGGACAAGCACATTGCTAACATCTACAACAGATAGCTTACCTTATATATGCCCCCACCTTAAGGTGGTTGATATCAGGTATTGATATGAAGCATGCTAAGGTAGGAATAAAACACATAAGGGAAAATAGACTTTCACAAAGCCCATGCCCCCCAGAGGTGACATGTACTTTACGATCACCAAATGTTCCTAAAAACACATCCCTGCAAGAAACATTTTAGTGTCTACATAATCATGATAATGCATATGAAATCTGAGGCATGCAAGATTCAAGATAGACAAAGTTCATAGAGCAGTAGTATTGTTATGGTTTGTAAATGAGATAAAAACATCATCAAAATCACTACACAAAAAGCACGATTGCTTCTACTAGCCAAGCGTCGGATAATTCATACAACCCCATCGTCATATTAGGAACTAAGTCCAATTTTTTATTTCTCGTTAAAGGGACGCTAGGTCTACATCAGTATAAATGTTTTTCATCATCTGCCCACTAGATAGAAACACAAGAGGAAGGGAAACAATAAATAAGAGAGGAGAAACAAGTGTCTTAGGGACAATCACGTAGGAGGGTGCCCCCAATTCACCAACCGCAACGCTATGTTCATAAGACACAACACACAACAATGAAATCAAAGAGAGAGGCAATATAGAAGAATGATGATACAAATAGAAGAAGATCACAACAGAGGTGGTCTCCTGGTATCCCGAACCTTACAAGAGATTCAGGGGTCATCCCAAGACACCTAAACAATACATAACACATCACGGGGGAAGCACATCATGAGATAGATAAAGGGTTAGAGATACTTACCTGTAGGATCTTCATGCTAAGTCTCATCATCAAGTAAATCATCATCATCCTCCCACTCCCTAATGTTAGAGGAAAGTGGGACACAAGGTACCATAGCCCAATTCTTGTCCTTGTCTTTGGATTGTTCATTCTTAGGATCATTTTTGTTTGGTTCAATGTTTGGATCAATGTTTGGTTCAATGTTTTCTTGTTGAGTTGTATGCATTATGCTCTTGAGAGATGGAAGAAGGTATTTGGTTTGATTGATTTTAGCATCTATCCAAGGGAGTTTTAATGTGGGAGACCTTTCTTCATCTACTAGTGCCACATCTTTTGAGAAAATAGCATCAGAGTGAGGGGAAGGTAAGGTGTTATGAGGACAATTATCGATGTTTGTATCATTAGTGATGTTCAAAGAGGTAATTTATGTTTTTAAATCCTTAGTGATGTCCAAATGACTTGAATATTTGATCAAATGAAGGAGATTAAGAGTCTTCTCTTCCTTAGTGATATCCAAGGTGTGTGAACAATCAACTAAAGGAACAAGGTTGGTAGGATGGTCCATAGAGGTTTCATGCATTTTGATAGAGTTTTTATTGTTGCTAGATGAGAGCACATCATCTACCTAGTGAATGTTCTTTGTTGAAGGGAGTTCTTCATTCACAATACTTCCTCTTGGCTAGGGAGAGCATTGGAATGGTAAAATGGTGATGGCTCTTCATTAGATAATGCTTCATCTTGGCCAAAGTGAGCATTAGAATGATGGTTTGGTGGTATGGTGTTAAGAGATGTGTAAATGAAATCATCCTCTTGCATCAAAGTGTCCTCATGAGGTGGAAAAACCTTGGGAGAGGGATCATAATGTAAACTAAAGTTATCATCACATGTTTTAACAATAGGTGTCATAGGGGAATGTTCCAGAAAGTCATCTAAGGCTTCATCTAACATTTTGAGGTCATCACTAGTATATATACTATTGATCATGAACTTAGTGAGATCATATAATATCAAAGGATATATTCCCATGATATTTCTGAAGCTATCAAAATCAGATATATGACAAAGGATTTCATATGTGGAGCACATAGAGAGATCAACAACATGTATGTATGCTATTTGTTCCAGAACTTGAGGATGTTTATCAATGAATTTAGAGAAATGATCAATGTCTACAATGTATGCAACCAACTCTTCCAAATAAGTAGCCATGATATATGTTTTCAAATCAATCCCAAATTAGATTTTAAAAGGTATGCAAAAAGACCAATGCAAAATTATATGCAAAAAATAACCTAAAATGCTTGATTTTGTGTACTTTTTCAATGCAAATATATGAAAGAAAAGGTGTTGTAAATATTTTGATCAAGGGAAGTAAATAATATGTCTTATATCAGTCCAATACATCAATGAGATCCTTTACAACACACTTTTGATGTAAATCTAAGATGACGACAAGTTAAAACCTAGTGAAAATGCCCTAAAATATGCAATTTTTCACCATTTTTCAATCCCAAGACTTAATGAAAGAGGTGTTGTAAGGAATTTTATGAGGTGAAGAAAATAATAGCAATTATATCAGTCACTTAGAATCATAAAATTTGTTACAACACGCTTAGGGTGAAAACTAGGTCAAACCCTAGGGCAAAAATAGCAAAAATGTGTAAATTTTCAATTCAAGAGGCCAATAACAAGGTGTTGAAAATAATTTTAGGAGGGGAAGCAGATAATACCCCTATAATCCAACAATTAGTGCAAAAATAATCTTTACAACATGCCTATAGTGTGAATTTAGAGAGTTGATAAGGCCAAATCTAGTGAAAATCAATGTTTTTTAAGCCCTAGGTTTGAGATCTTGATGTAAAATACTATATGAATGTTTTATAATATGATTTATGATGAAAATTAAATTCTCTCAGATCTGAAAATTATTTCCAATCCCTAACATGCAAAATACAAGTGCAAATCTAATAAAAAATCAATGAAAATATTAGTTTTTGTTGAAATTTTCTATGTAAAAATGCAAGTTTTGAGATCCAAATGCAATTTTGTACTAAAATGCAATACTACAGCCAAATCAAAATTTGAATGAGTCTCTAAAATAAGTAGAAAAATATGAAACAAGATTTTACCTACAAACCCTAGATTTTGGAATTACTAGGTTATATGCAAAATTCACAATTTTCAACAAAACCCTAGCAATTTTATGATACAAATGCAATGCAAGCTATTGAATTTTTGTAATTTTCTGCAATTTAGCTCAGATCTAATGTATAAATCATAAATTTGATGAAATTCAAATTAGTTGATGCAAAATAGAAACCCTAGCATGCAATTTTTTTCTAATTTTTTCAAATTTTCAATTTTTTTGTAAGTTTTTGCAATGCAATAAGATGAATGACTATATGAATGAATGGAAATCAATGCAAATCTAAAGAAAAACACTCAGCAAGGTGCAAACAAGTCCAACATGGGTTCACCAAAATGTAAAGGGTTAAAATTTGGATGATTGATTTTTGATAGTTTGTGTGTGTATCCTCCTTTCACCCTTTACATTCAAGGACCTAGGGTAGAGTGGAAATGTACTGTCATACCCTAAGTCACTGTGAGATGTAGGGAAGATTGGATTTTTATGATTTGATTACCAATTATGTTTAATTACACCCAGTTATACCTCAAAACCCTAATGATATAAATATGACAATAAATGGACAAATTATTTAGAATGCTACTACATAGATGTAAAATGACAAATAGAAGTGCACCTATTTTCAGGGTTCGGAGGTGGAAAAGTCAGGGACTAATGAGCGGGTGCCCAAGTCCAATGCCCTGCTTTTTGTCAGGATCTACAAACAAGATCTGCAACCTATTCCTACTGCACCAAGGGTTTTTCTGTCACAAAACTTCAAGGACTAATGAGCGGACGCCCTAATCTAGGGAGCTATTTTCTTCTCTGATCTACAATTCTAACACTCTAAGATACCATCCTACAACTTCACTTTTCCTGTATCCTTGACCTATAACCTGCAATGATGAAAACTTTGGGAGGGGGTTGTGGTGTTTAGAGGCTTGCCTCAGTCAAGCCCTGGAGAGACATTCAAGTCTTCCAAACACTGTTGTCAGATAGAGAGTGTGTGCCCTTGGGAGGCTGAGGCAAAAACCAAATGATAAATGCTTAAAAACACAAATTATGTCACCTTGTAGTGAAGATCTCATGGAAGGAAGAGACTCTTCATGCCATGAGGAGATGACTGCTCAAATCTACAAATACAAACACATAGACAACACAAATATGCTCTTGCAACACAATGAAAGCCTTGAATCACTTCTAGAATGCCAATGAATGCTAATGAATGCCTCATCTAATGATCATCTAGTAGTCATCTAGTTTACAAATGAATGCCTAAACATGCTTTTATATGCAACTACAAACACTCCCACCAAGAATTTCATAATTCAAACTTGTCATGTTGACATAGAACCCAAATAACGGTCATAAGCTGACACTAAAAATTTGGGACTGACCCAAAATAGGGCAGGACTAGGGCACGAGCACCCAAGTCCTTCCCCCTATTTTGGGTAGGGTTAGGTTCAAGGGGTCCCCCTAGGCCCCATTTGACATGAAACCCAGGGTTCATTCCACCGGGATGTCAAAATATGATGCAAGATGTCCTAAATGCACACTAAAGACCTGGGAGCTAAACATTATGAGGGAAAAGCCCCCAAGGGGACATTTTCTGATGTTACAGGGTGCTAACTGGTAGAATGCAGACATTGAACCATAGAAAACCTATAAAAATAGAGCACTGTCAGATACAGGAGCTAATGCAAATTATGCAAGCGCTGATAGAGACATAGGCACTGATGTAGGTGTAGGAGCTAATCCACAGGCATATGTGCGACTATAACCTATACGGCAGAAGCAAACAAGAAGCTCACAAAACATAAGTTAGATTAGGTAGTGGGGTCCCACCGGGCATGCAAAAATGTATGCAATAAAATGTGAACTACGCTAAACAAGTTAGATTAAGTCTGACCTATTCAATTCATAATTAAATACAACCTCAAGATTAGACTAAAGAGCTAGGCACATAAACTACTATAATTTGTACCCTAATGACTATGCTAAGCTCTTGATATGTCCTAATTGACTATGCTAATATACTAATTGCTATGATATGTTAATTTCTCAAAGAGGCATAATTTCCTTGCATTCAAAAGTGTTGTGAAAATGAGGGGGGTGAGATCCAATTTATAGATTTTTGGAGGCTAAGATGGAGGGGTTGGATTTGATTGAAAGATCAAGGGCTCACATTGCTTGAGAGCTCTCAAGAAAGGAGAGGCGAACAAGTGTCAAAAGGAGATTGCATGAGAATGGAGTTCCAAGATTCAAGGAAAGATCAAGGGTGGAGATGTCAAGTTAGAATGGATGGATGGCTAGGATTGAGTAGGTGGATAAGGTGTAAGGACTCATTTATGAAAAGGTAAGGCTTGGATTTTGTGGAGAATTTAAAATTGGGATGAGAGCACCACATGTAATTTTAAATTAGGTGAATAGTGACATGCATGGAGTAGGTGAGGAAAAATAGGACAAATGGAATATTTGTACATGCTTCCAAATTACCACTTGTCATGTACATGTGTGTACATGGAATGACAAGTGGACTTCTAGAAACATGGGGGAATGTAATCCTAGGTTAATTTCAATTAACCATGTGCACATGATTAGAAGGAAATTAATAATGATTACTAAAAGTAATCAAAAGTGTATAAAATGGGGAATTAAATAAATAGGTATATTTACTTAATTTTTTGGAATAGATACGAACTATATTCTTTTGGATAATTTTTTTATTTCTAGACTATAGTAGAGGAAGAATAGATGATTAGTGATTTTTTGGTGATATGATGGGAAGGGGAAAATATTAATTAAATAATTAAAAATTATTTAATCAATATATATGTCTGGTGAAATGGATAATCGTTCAATTTAGGTTTGACCAATTATGCAGATGAGGTTGGAAAGTGGTGTGACCATTTTTAGGTGTCTACAAGAAGTAAGTACTCTGACTATGCCTAATAATACCGACCTCTAGCATCTCTTGTACCATCTTCTTGATCTCACTTGTCTATAAATATGGGTACCTGTAGGGCCTAATGTTGGGTGGTTGGCTCCCTAGTACTAGTTGAATGGAATGATCATGATATCTTTTGGGAGGCAATCCTTTTGGCATATATCCAAAAAAAACTATGGGAGCAATTTGGCCACAAACCCATCTACCACTTTATTAAAGATCTTTTAGATTTTATGGAAGCTTAACAACTATGGAGACTTTTCCCACAACCCTCTCAGTTAGAGTACCATAATCTCTAATTAAAAATGCATAAATAGCTCTTGTAAGTTCATCTCAATTGTTCTAATTGTAGTAAGCCATTGGACCCCAAAAAAAATTTATGTTACACCATGGAGAAAGAAAAAATAGGGTAATCTAATTGATATTCTCACATGGAAAGTTAAATTCTATGACATTTCCCTAGATAGGTAACTATACCTCCATTTGTAATCATGACCTAAAATTCTAGGGCCAAATAGATAAAGCAATTCAAATGAGAAACTAACTTATTTTTAATGAAGTTGTGAGGGATTTTTTACTCTATCAACATTGTTAATCTCTATTTTCTCAAGAAACCTACTACCTTGAGAGTATGTGAGGTACTAATTCTAGAAAGTGCATGAAAAGAAATATTTGGTTAAGTATCTCCTAATTCTCCCTTGAGCTCATCGACAAACTCTAATACTTCTTTTTATTCTTCCTCACTAGCCCCTTCAATGTAGAACAAGTTCATTTTAAGACATTTATATATCCAACTATATTTTCTATCACAGTTAAAACATAACCCTTTTACCCTTTTTTTTCAATTTTTGAGGAATCAAACTAGTACACTAAGGGAATGGTTGTGCTAGGAAGCTCTTTTGTCGTATGCTACTAAACCCCTACCTTCTAGGAGCCAAACACTTTTCCTCTACCCTACATGCCATGACAAAAGAATCAAACATAGGAGGAGGATTAAACATGCATACCTCATGTTCGATGTGATCCTTAATCCCACTAAGAAATAAGTCATTCAAGTTATCCTTAGTAATTGTTTCTACTTATAAGGATATATTTTGGAATTGTTGAATATAATCCTTGATCAATCTTGTTTGTTGCAGTTTGGCTAACTAGATAAAGTAATTCTCTATCACACTATTATTATTTTATATCTAAAATTCTTCTATAAACTTTTCTAGGTGACACTAAGAGCCTTTTTTTCTTTTGAGCACATAGCCATCAAAATTAAATAAACTACTCAATTTCTAGATATAAGGAAGTCACTATAAACTTTTAGCCACTTGGACTCTAATGTACATCAAAATTTTATCCAACATATCCACCTTTGGTAGCAAGTTCTAAGATCCAAAATGAGTGTTAGCATTTGAATTAGGATTCGATTGTGCTAATGATCCTCCAAGATTGACCTGAATATTTGGTTGTGAGAGTGATTGAATCTTGATATAATATTGGATAAACAACAATGTTTTATTGATGTTATCCAATTCTCCTGAAATGTTAGACAAATATCCTTTCATGTTATCTAAATTTCCTTGCATATTAGTCAAATCAACTTGCATGGTGTGTATACCCTCTTCCAAATTTCCCACTTTTTCATCTAATGTAGACCAATTCATAATTGATCCCCCCTCCACTGTAACTTTGAATCTATATTCTCCTTGTTAGGAATTTTTTTGTCTGTAGGAAGTTTTACTCCTACATCTAATCTAGAAAAAACACCCACCTTTAGATAGTAGACAAGAGTAGTTAGCCAACTATGGGGGAAGGTTGTTGATCTGAGAAAGGATGGATAGGTTCCAACCTTCTATAGTTGCCATGGGTACCAATGGAATCTATAGAAGGTTGGACCCTATCCATACTTTCTCATCCATGGAAACTATAGAAGTTTGGAACCTATCCATCTTTTCTCATATCAACCCCCTTCCCTAGTAGTTGGTTGAGTGCTCTCAAACACTATCTAAAGGTAGGTGGTGTTTTTAGACTGAATTCACTCTTGAATGCAAAGTATCCCATTCTATACCCCTAATGGATTTTTGTGAGCATTCGCAAAATGTAAAAATTCCAAAAAATATAGCCTACAAAGTGAATTTATGAAAAACCCTAAAATTGAAATAACTTACTCAATATTGATCCCCACAAGCTAAACTTTAGATTGAAGTTTCGTTAAATGACTTTACATCTTTAGTTAAAATTGCAACCATTTCTGATACAGATGAATGTTTAGAAACTAGGGTTTCATCCTCACCTTTGCCCAAATCATCACTTTGATACCACTTGTAAAGAAATATCTTACATAGAGAAGAATGAAATAGAAAATATTTAGAAATAAAATAGGAATCACTTGCCAATACTTGATAGTAGTAAGCCACTTCGATGGGGCAACCTCCAAAATTATTCCATAGGAATAGAATTCAAATAATTATGATAATAAGCTAACCATTACCTCCTATATATACCATACATATGTCATGGATCCACTTAGGTCAACCTAACTACCTATATAAGACTATATAAATGATCATATAACTCAATTATAGGCTATTCTAGCCACAAGTCAACCACACATATCCCAATTAGATCAATGGGTTAATGGTGTAGCACCATTCTAACTTAAAACCACCTCCAACCATTTCTAAGTTTCCTCATGCATCTTCCATGTCAATTAGGTACCTCATACATTAAATGTCAAGAGTGCTCTTTTAGGACACATGTGACCCCTCATTGGATGAAACTCTTAGTTTTTGTGGGGATGTTATGTTGGAAATGTTGGAATTAGGACTGACAGCTGAGAGGGGGGGGGGTGAATAAGTTATCATAAAACTTTAATACTTGCTACAGTTAATTCTTCCTTTACCACTTAATAATAGATCAATGATTTAACCATAAAATAAGAATCAATAACACATGAGCAGAAGCATAATAACACACTTGACACCAATATTTTTAACGTGGAAACCCGGTTAAGGGAAAAAGCATGGTGGGGGTTAACCCACAAAGATTATACTCTATTAAAAGTATTATAAATGGAGAATGCACATGCATTCAGGCTCACTGCCCAGAGTTCACTGCTCAAAGGAAGGCTCACTACCTATAGCAGGTTCACTACCTATAGAAAGAAAATTACAATGTGTTTGAACTGATAATTAGCATCTACCAATGCAAAGATTCAATTCCGGTTAACCACATAATACTAACTTGATACACTTCATCTTTATTCTACCCTGTTTCACTCCTCTGTCATAATCTGAGCTTAGATCTTCACCTTCACACTTATCTCTACCTTAATTTGCACTTATTCCATCGTCGCATCACTACCACACACAAATCACTTGAATCCATCAGCTATATATAACTGCATCATGAATTTCAATAAATTTTTAGTCAGCTTCAAGAACACTTAGAACTTTTATTGAAGACTTTGCTTTGTCGGCCAAATCCATGCACAACTTGTAACGTGAACCAAAAACTTGTATTCACAAATCATCAATCATGTCAGCCACTATCGCTGATCATCACAAATTTTCCAAACAACAACTTTCATATATCTGGAACCAAGATTAATTACAAAGTCAACATGTTCTTCTTTTGTCCACACTGACAAACTGGAACCTAATACTCAGATGCTAATAACTTTTGAATCCTTCATCACTAGAGGCTAAAATTCTGGATTTAGATTGTCCTAGAAATCCTTATGACTCCCTCAGATCTGTAGTACACTATGATTTACCACCTGAGAGATCTAGACCAAGATACTGGACCCTATCACATGCCATGTTTCTGGCTACCTGGACTTAGATAAATTCTTATATTGACTTCCGGTGTGAACAAATTATGTTATGCAGATGTATGGAATAGTCTTAGTTGCCATCAATGACAACACCTGTCATGCGTAGCAATGTCTCTTGCCAACAATCTCCCCCTTTAGCATTGATGTCAACACTTAGTAAAAAATCACTAAGTGTTGGAGCTACTCCCCCTTATTCTGTACACTTGTGCTCTCCACTATTTCCAAAGCTCCCCCTTTGCTGGATTCCTCATTTTTCACTGTTCTTCACTCCCCCTTTGACATCAATGGCAAAGGATGGAATCCACAAACTAAAATTCACCCAAAAATTTTGTATACAATGCTGCATATGTACAACCAATCCTTAAGTTATATTTACATATACTTAAGTACATCTCCAAAAATATTCTTCAATAGGGCCAACTCTATATCCCAACTCTTCTTCATACTATTCAAAGTTGAAATGTGGCCATTGAACAAAAAAGCTTGTGCTTCAGCCTTCTGGAGGTTAATTGGATCACCTATTTGTATGGCAGTTTGGGCTTCTGTTACAACATTAAACATTGCTTCTATCTTAGGGGAAATCAATCCCCGAAGCTCACCCATTCTTGCTTCAATGTTCTCCTTTTCTCTTATCAATTTCTTTATTTCTTCCATCAGGCTAATTGCTTGACACTCCTTACTTGCCACTAATACTATCAATGGATCAAAAGCTTGGGACATACTTGACAATTTCTATTTGGAGTCCTTTATTTTATCTTCTATATCCTCTATGACTTTAGGAGTAGATAAACAAAACTTATATATATTGCCTCCTTCTGAAAGAGAATTTTGAATACTCTTTATATTGTTATCTAGCACCAATCTATCTACCCCAATCATGCCTTTACATGCATCAAATCTTTTTCTATTAAATTCATTCTAAACTTTAACTTCTGCAGATTTTTCAAAGGACTCAAAGTGTGTACTTATAGAATTTACAAGGCTCTTCAAATTCTGGAGGGAGAATCAGATGGATTCTTCTAGAACATTGGCATTATCTTCTCCAATATACTAGATGCAAGGCCTAATAGCTCACTGTCCTCTGTGTGAGATTTCAATATCTTTTCTCTTGCATTGGCTTGTGTGAAAGATGCCATCTTCATCATTTGGACTGGAGAGGGAGTATCTAGGTTGAGTGGTCCTTGAATTAGCTCTGGTTCATCAAACTCTATCATTTCTTTTCTTAGAAAACTCTTCACTACATCTGTAGTGTCTCTTGCCACAATTTCTCGACCACCTTCTTTTCCTTAAGTTTTCTCAGTATCAGGACTATTCTGTTTGGGTGCATCAACATTTGCACCTTCTTCTTCTGCTTTATCTTCCTTACCTTTGACTTCTTCTTCTTTCTCTGCTTCACCTTTCTCTATGTCATCTGCGGGGGGATTCTTTCCTTTGTCCTCACCATTTGCAATCTATTCTGGAGGATCTTGTGTAGCAGTAGTATTCTCGACATTGTCTTCTTTTCCGGATTGATCAGGAAGAGTTAGAGTATCTCCTACATCATTAGTTTAATCCACCATCTCTATATCTTCCTTGTTTATTTTCTCCACTTCTGGAATAGAGGAGTCATCAACCTTGGTTTGTTGCTCATCAGTTTTCATTTATTCAATATCCGGGATTGATGAATCAATCCCATTATTGGTCTCCTCCTCAACAAATGGAAGATTGTGTCTCTTCAATGCACTTAGAAGTATTTCCTATGTTTCTTTAACTATTTTGTCTAATTCTCCAAGCATGAGTTTGTTCATTCTCTTCTTGCTCCTGAATTCATCCTTCACTTCTTTGAATATCATATTCATTTGAACTTGAGTGATCTGAGGGCATAGTTTTATCAATACATATTCTCTAAGCTCTATATCCTTACTTTTTGCATTTTCTTTCCTCAACTCCAAAATGTCTGCTAGACTTTGAGGGATCTCAGAAGTTATTTCAATTAGGGCCTTATTATAGATATTCAGATATCTAACAGTTGCTTCCTTTAACACCCTCTTATCTATATCACTATATTCATCATAAAATTCAGTCATGGGTTTCAAATTTCCATCCACAGTGACTGATTTTATTACATCTTCCATAGCAAGTGTGGGATTCTCAACATATGTATCTGTCTTTTACCTTTTTCTTGCCCTTTTTCTTTTAGAGGGCTTCTCCTTAGTCACCTTGACAGCTTTTGTTCTAGAGGCTTTCAACTCCTTTACCTCAGCATCTAAATCTATTTCTTCTTCAGCAACTTTTGTGCTCTTATAGGTTCTTGTGGTCTTTGTTTTCTTTATCTTTCCTCCTTCACTGGATGGTGTGGCTTTCAGTGTCTCAGTGGGAATGGACTTGGATTGCTCAAAGACTATTGCAGAACTTCTTATTTTTCTTGATGAGCTAGGTGTGACTTCCGGAGCAGCTGCTGGTTCACTTTCTATCCTCTTTTTTGAAGCTTGCTCAATTCTTCTCTTCATCTTTTCAATTCTTTCTATGTTCTTTCTTAAAGCTTATTTTGTGATGCCAATTCTTTCATCATACATTTCAACTTGCCTATGAACTTTTCTCTTGGTCTCTGGTTGCCTAAACTCAACATGCAATTTTAGACTTAGCTCCTTATACGTTCCAAACCTTTCAATAGAGGTGTCTTTTGATTTGCTCAGGAGATGTTGAGCATATATGTCCAAGATCTTCTCATCAACCTCATAGCCCATAGGCATAATCCATACAGTTCTGGGTTCCACAACCTCCATTAGGCACTTATTAGTGTCTACCATAAAGTAGATTTCATCCTTGTATTTCTCAACTATTGATTTGGGGATTCTTTCTCTAGAATGCATCATATTCTAAATTTTTTTAAAGTAACCCCAGATTGCAGTCTTTTGTGCACTTGAGTCTCCAATGCTGAGTAGATGATCTCTTATTTGCCATGAAACTAGCCTGTCATTTGTCCAATGCACACCTTGTACTCCAGGCACTTCATTCATAAAATAAAAGAACAAACATATAACTAGGGAACCATATTTGAAGGTGTTTTTCTTATCCTTTTTTATTTTGCTCAAATTTTTAATCAGTTGGTTCTGTAACAGCTCACATAGGTTATAATCTGTATTCTCCTTCAACATTTGATATGCTGCATACATGGCAGTTCCAGAGATAGAATTCTCCCTGCTGGAGTGATAAATCTTGTAGTCAATCACCATGGAAGCAAAACTAACATCCGGTTCTATAATGTCATTGATGGTCATTGCCCTCTTCTCAAACTTTGCACCGGATGCATTGGTAATAGTTTGGTTTTTCATAGATTTCAACATGGGTAATCCACCGGTTGAATTTAACCCAGTCACAATCTTGATAACGTCCTTGGTAATCTTAACAGCCATATGAATTCATCATGCATCTAGCTCAAAACATATCAGACCCATTCACTTTCATCAAATGTCAGAAATTCAATCACTTGTAGGAAATGTTTGCTTTCCAGGGTTTTAAATTTCAGTTTCAGATCATAGTTATCATCCTTTAGATGGCTCTCAAACAATTCCAGCAATCTCAGATTTCCAAATTCATCTACATTACAATGGATGTATGCCCTAATATCTTCAACATGCAATACTCCATATGGGACACCAGAAAATGCACCTAATGGTTTGACTTTGACAGACTTGTGAGGATGCTTCTTAAATTTTGGATGGGGCCTTTCAGTAATGTCAACAACTAAAGGTGTAGCTATTTGCAGAGATTGAAATTTCAAGAGATTTCACAAAAAATAGAAATACCTTGTTCTGCAGGTTAGGGTTTTGCTTGGAAATCCTCTTCATGCTTCAACTCTTGAAAATGCTCAGCTCAGAGCTCATTCACCTCTTTTCTCCTTGGACACAAAGTGATTTTGAAATTACGTGGGTTACCTTTTTATCCTCCGTATTCTAACTTTTTATTGTAATAAATGCTTTTTGCCCTAATTCATCCAATTACTCTATTTGTTGATGTAGTTTCTCATGAATTGCTCCGCAAATTTCCATATCCACTTCTTTTCTTCTAGAAGTTCTTTCAAAAGATCTATAATAGCCCATTTTACCTTTACTTATCATACCAGATTTAGGCACCCACTTACTAGCTAGGGGAATTAGATTTTTATTTCAGCTCCCCCTGAGCCAGAGCTCCTAGTTTAATTGCCGAAAGGATTATCAGCACCTGATTCCAGTGCGAACTCGTCACCACTGTTCATCACACCTTTCTTCACCCAAATTTTGTTCATTTCACTTTGAATCTCATCCATATCCACTTTCCCCTTACATTTGTCTTGTTTCTGATCTCTGTTTACCAGACCTTTTCCATCATTGTTCCTGCTTCTGTAGAATCTTGCAATATGACTAGATCTACTGCAATTAAAGCATACAACATTTCTTTGCTTATTTACTTGATTCACTCTTGATCTGTATTGATTGGCCATGTGTCCAAATCCATTGCATGCAAAGCAATAGCCATTAAAAGAATTGTTATTTCCTTTATCGTTAGGGTTATTCATTATCATACTTCTGTATTCATTAGATCTATGACCATACCTCTTACAATTAGAGCATTGACTAGAGAAGGATGGACTACTTTGATTCACTCTGCTTCTACATTGAGTAGCTCTATGACCAAATTTATTGCACTTGAAACAATTTCCATTGAAAGATGGATACCATTGATCATTAGGATGTCTTACCAGAGATTTTCTAGGTCTATTTCTCCCATTCCTTGGTTGAAAATTTCTTTGTTCGGATATGGAGCTTTCACCTTTCTCATATCCAAGACCATGCTTGTCATCAGTCTTCTTCTGACTTTCAAGTGGTGCTTCAAGTTTACCTGAGCTTATCTTAAATTTCTCTTTGTATTCATTTGCAATTTCTAGGTCATGTCTGAGAATGACAATTTACCTTTCAAGTTCTCTCTCATTGTCTCTACTTTCTTGTAGATCAGACTCTAGATGGCCAGCTATTCCATCCAATCTACAGCATTCTTCAGTTCTTTCTTTTAGAATTTGATTAAGGTCTTCTTCAGTTTTCTTCCTATCTTCAATTTCCTTGGTTAGCCTCATCACCCCAGATTCCATCTCATGTTTTAGGACAATAGCTTCTTTAGCTAACTTCTCACATTCCTTTGTCTTCTCTTTCAAGATCTTATCCTTGTCATTGTCTTCATTTAGATTTCCTAGTTGAAGAAGTAGCTCCTTCCTTTTTTCAATGGATTTGCTCAATTTTTCTTTTAAAGTCTCAATGAAGTCTTCAGCATCTTTAAGGTTTTCTTGTAATTCTTTGACATCTACTCTCGACTGATCAAAATCTTCTAAAGCAAGTTTAATTTGTTCTTGGAGGTTGTATGAATCTATTTTATTGCCTTCCCAGATCTTCCTTAAGTGGTTAAACTTTTTCAAAGGAACTTGGCTCTGATACCAATTGTTGGAATTAGGGCTGACAACTGAGAGGGGGGTGAATCAGTTGTCACAAAACTTTAATACTTGGTGTAGTTAATTCTTCCTTTACCACTTAATAACATATTAATGATTTAACCATAAAATAAGAATCAATAACACATGAGCAGAAGCATAATGACACACTTGACACCAAGATTTTTAACATGGAAACCCGGTTAAGGGAAAAACCACGGTGGGGGTTAACCCACAAAGATTATACTCTATTAAAAGTATTATAAATGGAGAATGCACATGCATTCAGGCTCACTGCCTAGAGTTCACTACTCAAAGGAAGGCTCATTGCCTACAGAAAGAAGATTACAATGTGTTTGAACTAATAATTAGCATCTACCAATGCAAAGATTCAGTTCCGGTTAAGCACAGAGTACTGACTTGATACACTTCATCTTTATTCTACCTTGTTTCACTCCTCTATCATAATCTGAGCTTAGATCTTCACCTTCACACTTATCTCTACCTTTATTTACATTTATTCTACCATCGCATCACTACCACACACAAATCACTCAAATCCATTAGCTATATATATCCGCATCATGAATTTCAATAATTTTTCAGTCGTCTTCAAGAACACTTAGAACTTTTATTGAAGACTCTGCTCTGATATTTTATTTCAAGGCTTTAACTATATAGTTTTTTTAGTCAAACAAAAGACCCATATTTCATGAGTAGTGGTTCACATGAACCCATCTCTCATGTTAATGAATGGTCCACTTAGCACTCATTGCATCTAGGTGATGCACATAGGGATGAAGCATCAGGACTTCTCGGGAGGTCACCCATCCTAGTACTACTCCGACTCAAGCATACCTAACCATGGAGTTTCCCCCAAGATCAAGCCCACTTAGTTTGATACCCCATTTGTAAAACCTTCAGCAAGTGTTGTGCCTTATGAACCATTCATTAAAGAGCCCCTTTAGCTCATCAATTGATAAGCAGGTATTTTTCGTAGCATGTCAAAGTATGATATTTTATTTCACAGTTTTAACTACATAGTTTTTTGAGTCAAACACATGAACCCATTGTTAGGTCTCAAAAATGCAAGTCATTAACCCTAAGAGGGTGCTAGGCTCTCTTGACATTTTTGGCTAACTGACATGGGGCAGATATGGCTAAACCCCTTCACTTCAGGCTCTGCCAGACCTAGGTGGGTAAACCTCTAATTAATAAAGCAGATAAAAAGATGATCACTACTTTAATCAAAATTAATCTAACTATTGATAATGGCACAAATTATAAAACAGATAAAAAGACAGCAAGTTAATTCTAAATAATCTAAATTGTAATGCTAAAACAATAATGCAACCTAACTAAGTAAATCTAAAATGAATTTGTATAAGGGATAATGAAAATACTAGACCAGTGCCTTATTTAATATAGAGTCAGTATGATCATGAAATAAATGACTGTTTGTTTGGTAAAAACTCAAACTATCTAGCATGAAAGAATAGGTATGTAACTTGTACAACTCTGCAAGGAAATAGTTAATATTCCATACTTACATATGTCCAATTGACAAAACATTACCTGCATTCATCTAAAAGGATTTAATCCTTGCCTGAAGAAACCTATTAGAATAATACTACAATTGTAATAGATTTATCAAAAACTAGAGACAAAATACAAACCCTAACTATATGACTCTTCTTACAGATCCATGAGAAAGTCTTCTGAGTTACTGTGATAAATTTAAAGGATTTAATTCTGAAAATAGAAACCAATTAATCTTATCACACTATAAAAGCAAATGTGTATAGACAACTTGAAGGTATACTTGATAACTCAAATTGAATAATAGAGAAAAACCTTGAAAGGAGACAGTCATATAATTGAATAAATTAAACAGATAGTTGATACCGAAATCTGCAGTTACTGCTTCACATTCACATACTTGACTTCATCAGAGAATGCTTGCACATGGTCTACCAAAAATAAAATATATTAAAAGTGAACCAGCATTGTTATTCAAATCTAATCTATAGTATCTCCTCTTCTATTCTATAGTCTCTCTCTATAATCTAATCTAATATTCTCATCTTCTAATATCCCTTTTCTGGTCTTGGTCATCTCTTATAAAGAGCGGCATATAAGCTTCAAACCAGTTACAATAGTTGTGATGGTTGATAACTGAAATGAGTATTAGTTCTAATAAAATAGATTCAAGAAATTTAATACTGGCCACTAATCATCAAATGGATAACCATTTTAGGGTCGAAAAAATCTTTAACTATAGTTATTCTTAATCTCCTTCAAGGGTTTCTTTATTGTTCCTAAAAAAATTAGATAAAACACAAGTTAATTTCTGATCAAATGATTAAAACAAATTTGTTTAAACATATGTATTTATTTAAGTAATTACTTCCCTTATCGATATTTTATTCGTTGTTCAAGATCCTTTCGTGGGTGTTTATACAACTTGACCGCCGCTGTGTATATCTTACAAAAAACAAATATTTTAACCATTAGAAAGATATCTTAACCATTCAGATTTTAATGTTGTTTTAGGGTTTCCTTCGTCGGCGTAACCTCGTAGTCGGGTTGATCAAAAAACTTCCCGCCTTTTCACTTTCCGTACATCCTTGTATTTTTAACTTGCACCTTTTGCAATGCACATCTCGCTTGTATATCGGGTTGTATATTATGAACATACAAACCATTCCGAACATACAATAACTTTTCCATTTTCAACTTTTGCTTCATGTCTGAGAATGCATCTTTACCTTTGTATCTATCGCTGGTATGTATTGCTTGTATATCGGCTTGTATCTCTCACAAAGATATATACAAAGTCCCTTGTATATCCCCTTCGGACTCCAACCATTTTATAGACCGCAACTTACTCTCTTTTGATTCTGACATGTATAACGCGATGTATATCGGATATACATTAAGTAAAGATACATTGCATTAACCAAACTTTAATCTTCTTTGAATTTCGGCACTTGTATGTATCAAGCAATGTATTTTTTGAAACATATATATTTACAAGGCATGGAATATACAAACATTTAACGTCATTTCATAATATTTGGGTTCTGGCACTTGCATATGGCGTAATGTATATTAGCAATGTATGTAAGATACATACAAGCCAGAAACATACAATGATTTTACCGTATTTCATAAACATTTCGAGTCCGGCTTGCATAAAATGCAATGTATATTTCTGATATACATTGAGTCCGGATACATTGATTTAACCAAACTTTAATCATTTTTGGATTCCGCATTGTATGTAGCCTTGTATATTTTGCTTTGTATGTCCCGAAACATACATACAAGGTGGAAACATACAACAATTATATTTCATTTCATAACTTTTCGAATCCATGGTATGTATATTAGCCTTGTATAACCCAAAATGTATGTATATCACAACATACATACAAAGCACGACTTAACATTTACTTATAATTGTTTCAGTTTCGGGCAATGTATATTGTGTTGTATGTATGGCGTTGTATATTACTATGTATCGGCATGAGTTTTGCATTGTTTCGCCAAATGTATATTGTATATACTAAATTTAAATTTCTCTGGATTCTGGCTTATATGTATCAAATGCAATGTATATTTGAAACATACAAAGCATGGAATATACAAGCATTTAACTCTTTTACATAACCTTTTGGTTCCGCCACTTGCATGTAATGCATTGTATATCGGCAATGTATGTCAAATATATACAAAGCACAAACATACAATGAATGTTTCAACTTTAATAAAACTTTGGTTCCGCAGCTTGCATCTTTAGAATGTATCTTTGTTTGCATATTGGCTTGTATATCGAAAATATACATTGCTATTATACAAGCCAAATGTGCAAGCAGCGGGACCCACTACTTGTATCCAACCATCTTATACAAAGTCTGATACATACAAATTTAATTTTATCTTCCTGGTGGATTTATAAATCGCATTATGTAGCCGCTTTCAATTCCAACTTGTATATGCATCCTCTGATATACTTTAAGTCCTGATGCATTGGTTTAACCACATTTTAACTTCTTTTGAGTTCCGGCTTGTATGTACTACAGTGTATGTACCCGAAACATACATACAAGTCCCGAAACATACAATATGTGAAATATACAATGATTTTACCATATTTCATAATCTTTTAATTCCACACTATGCATATCACAATGTATGTATACCGCAACATACATACAAAGCGCAAAACATACAAGGACTTAATTTTAATTCATAATTGTTTCAGTTCCATGGTATGTATATTAGCCTTGTATATTTACCACAATGTATGTTGCGTTCTGCCAAACATACAAGCAACAGACCCGACAAAAAATACATTTCAATTTTTAACCTCGTCGAGTCCACTTTGTATGTAATAATAAAATATTAGCCCAATGCATACAAGTGAACAATGTATCAACCTGATCACTCTTTTATATGACCCGATATACAAGGGACTTCGCATATGCAACATACAAACCACTTTGTATATGAGAGACTTTGTATATACAAACATACAAACCCATACCACAATGCATTTTATCAAGAACACACATAACTTGGAAAATACAGGGAATTTTAAGATGGTTTAAAAAGCAACCCCTATTCATTTTAGACAAGGAATTCATCCATATTTAGCCTCGGTACTTAATGCCATTTTTCCTTTATTTTCAACAAAGTTTGTAAGTTTTCACTTCCTTATTTACAGTTCATCTTTTAATGAGTACTTCAACCATATTATATTAAATGTTTAGGAATCAGAATAGATCAAATCCAAATATTTCTATCAATTCAATTATTAATTTCTGCTTGAAAACAACTGTGGATCTTTGCATATATGCTCGCATACTGAAATCTTTGGATGATTGAAACTTAATATTGGCCAAAAAGTAGCTTGGGAATTTCAGCCCCAACACCCATCTCTCATGTTAATGAATGGTCCACTTAGCACTCATTGCATCTAGGTCAAATCCATGCACAACTTGTAACGCGGACCAAAAACTTGTATTCACAAATCATCAATCATGTCAGCCACTATCGCTAATCATCACAAATTGCCCAACCAGCAACTTTCATATATCTGGAACCAAGATCAATTACAAAGTCAGCATGTTCTTCTTTTGTCTGCACTGAAAAAACTAGAACCTGATACTCAGATGCTAATAACTTTTGAATCCTTCATCATTGGAGGCTAAAATTTCGGATTTAGATTGTCCTAACAATCCTTATGACTCCCTTAGATCTACAGCACACTATGATTTACCACCAGAGAGATCCAGACCAAGATACTAGACCCTGTCACATGCCCTATTTCTGGCTACCCAGACTTAGATAAATTCTTATTCTGACTTCCGGTATGAACAAATTATGTTATGCAGATGTGTGGAATAGTCTTAGTTGCCATCAATGACAACACCTGTCATGCATAGCAGTGTCTCTTGTCAACAAGAAAATGTCCCCTTGGGGGATTTTCCCTCTTAAGGTTTAGCTCCCGGGTCTTGTTATTGCATTTAGAGCATCTTGCATGTTATTTCTGACTCTCGATAAGAAAACCCTTGGGTCTTGTGACAAATAGGACCTAGAGGGCTGTACTTTAATGAATCCTAAGCAAAAATGGCAAGGTGAACTTGGGCGCTAGCATCCTAGTCCAACCCTATTTTAGGTCTACCCTAATTTCAAATTTCAGTTTAGTGACTGTTATTTGGGTCCTATGGCAACATCTAAAGTTTGAATTACAAAATTCTTAGTGAGAATCTTTGTAGTTGCATAAATAAGCATGATTAGGTTTCATTTGCAAACTAGATGGAATTAGACAACTTTATGCATACTTGAGATCATAGAGCGAACTAAATATTCATTGTGTTGTAGAGAAGAGCATTGTTATTGTGTTTGTATTTACAGAGTTGACTCCATCTCCTCATGGCATGAAGAGCATCTTCCTTCCATGAGTTCTATGTTAGAAATGAAAGCAACACTACTTCAATGGAAATCTGATTCAAGATAAATTTCAACAATCTTTAATTGTGTGCTATTAACAATGGAGATTGTAACAAATCATAAACCCACAATACAAAATATACCAGAAGCAGAATGGAGCACATAACACAAGTGTTTAACATGGAGAAAACCATTACAGGTAAAAAACTCCACCAAGAAAAGAGGACAAGCTGTATTATCTTCACAAAAGGGTAAGTGCAAGAAGATGGGGGGCCAAAAAGTGGCCAAAAAATTTTCAAAAAAATTTAAGTCATAACGCGAGCGCGTTATAACGCGCTCGCGTTATGGCTTGGTAATGACAAGCCTCAGGCTCGTCATTACCGAGCCATAACACGAGCGCGTTATAACCTGCTATAAATAAATAAAAAATGTCATTTCATTTCATTTTTTCTTATTTTCTCCTCTGCCCGCGGCTTCAAAACCCCCAAAAATGCGCTCGCGTTCTACAAAACGCCAATCAACACAAAAAGCTTGTCGATTCATCACCAAAATGCCGCTGCGACGTCGAGCACGCCAAAGGGGTGAGTTATCTTTATTTTTTTGTTTGAATTTCTTCCTAAATAGGTAGGTTTTTGTTGATTTTTGATGTATATTTCGTTAATTGTAGGAAATGTTAATGCACCTCCTCCTCCTTCTCCTCCTCAAAATCCACAAAATCCTAAGGAGGAAATACCTGCAGAACAACAACCTCCTCCATTCATTCCTCGGCATGCCCTTGGAACACAAGATAATATAATGGGGGAAATTAAAAACAACAGAAAACAAATTGAAGATATAATTGCAAGGTTGAAAGATCCTTCCACTTCAACCTTGCATAGGTCCATGCTTGCCGAATCTCTTGAGTCTATGTTATCAAATGTAAATTCAATTAGCAAGCAAATAACTAGTTGGACCGATAAAAAGAGAGAGTTTAGAGATTACTATGTAGATAAATTGTCATACCAAGATGTCAAAAAATTACAAATTACAAAATTAGACTTGTGTTCAATTTTCACAAACCCACAAACAAATCAACCTCCACCCCTTACATGCAAGAGGTTCCCTATCCATTGGTGCAACAACCAAGTGATAAGGGACAATTTCGGGCAGAGGTGGTGGATGGTTTTTGACCATCCTCCATGCAATAATAATGAGGTCCCGCAATACTTTTTGAGGAAACTCTACTGCAAGTTTGTCCTCAATAAAGTGCCAAACTATTTTGATATGTGGGACTTCCAGGGTAGAGGTGGGGGCTTAGCACAGGATAGACCAGGGGCACGTCTTGACCCACAGCGGGTAGTGAGACGAGTAATCAGCAGACCAGCCCACGAGCATGTTTCTATCCCTTCCATTATGGAGAGTGTTGAGGTCGATACACTGAAGTCGATTAGTGCCTTGACCCAGAGCATCATAGAGCATGCCGATCCTACAACACAGAGTGGGTTGGGAGATAGTGCGAGGAGTAGGGTCCCACTGCATACTTGCCAGGCTTGCGGGTCAGCCTATGGTTATGACCCCATGGACAGTCAGGACATAGGTGCATAGGCTACATCTGTAGCTGAGCAGATGGTGATGACAGATACCCTCCTGAGTGAGACTTTCAGCCTTGATACTCAGGTAAATATTAGCAAGTTTATTGAATTTAATTTATTAATCTTCATTTTTGAAATACAAGATTAACTAATTTAAATTGATGATTTTAATGAAATTTCAGGGTCATAGTGTCGATGCAGTTTTCAGTGGTTCTCCACCTACATTTTTCACTAGATCATCTACTGTTGAGGTATGTAACTAGTAAACAATTATAAATATTACATGTGAATAGCATCGTTATATGAATGGTATTCTAATTTCTAATTTTGGATGTTGAATAGGTTAACACTGTAGATTTCATGGCAACACCTACCAGCGGTGGTGGACTTCAAAGCTTTACGGAGGTAATAAAATAAATAGTTTAATGAATGAATTGTACTTACTAAATTTTTGTATGTGATTTGTGTGTTTTATTGTGTGTACTTCCATGTTTAGATGAACGTGTGTGTATGTTAGGAGCCATGATTTGCATCACTATTATAGTTTTCGTAATTGAATAATGTTGTTTTATTTCCAGATGATGCAGGCTGCAGATACACCTCCCCATGTTCATAGGGCAATGGAGCAGGGTGTGGCCTCTGCGATTCATAGCTCTATGGCATTGACAGGGGTATGAGGTAGATTAGTAAATTTCAATTTACATTCATTGTTATAGTTGTCTATTTTTGAAAAATCAAAGATTACTGATTTGAAGTTTAATTTCTATCTAGATGGTTTCTATAGGACATGACATCACGAGGGCCTATTCCTACTACTGAGGCAAGTGAGGAGACAGATTATATGTTAGCGGTAAGTGATTATTTTGTTAAATGTTTCATTTTTTTATAACATGTAATTTCTATATATTAATGTCTATACTTTTTTTTATAACAGGTAAAGGTGCAGGAAGAACTAAATAGGAGGAGTAGCCCTCGGGTTCGTAGTAGACCACCCACATGCATGTCTCCATCCCCTAGAAGATCAAAGGCTACTCGTGATTTATTCTCTTCACTAGCCAGAGGGGAATGACTTTTTATTGTGTTCCTCTGTTGTATGCCTATATGGCATTTGTGGACATATATTTTGTATTGTACATAGTTGACATTGTATGCCTATATGGCATTCTTGTAAGCCTATATGGCTATTTTGTATATATGTTATACTTATATCGGCAGATATTGATGTATGCCTATATGGATATTTGGTTAATACAAATCTTTTTTATTGATGGCATCCATACTTGCATTATAAATCCACTTTTGAATGGATATTTGTAGATGGCTACTTCAAATATTTAAAGTCTGATTGTATTACATAGGATGTTTGTATTTTCTTTGATAGGCTTGATAGGCCATGGATTACATGATGGTGTTTGATGGAAAAGTATGGTACTAGAAGACTCTAGTTCATTCTTAATAGGCTTGTGATTGATAATATCTTTGCATGATTGCACTTGATCTTGGATCATGGGCATGTTGTTAGGATTTTGATTGCATTGTGATGTTTGATGGATAGGCATGGTGTAAGATACCCAACTAGTTCTACTAAAATTTTTCCTTACTTAAACAATTTTACTTGCTATACAACACAAAGATATACATCAAAGATAACTATTTGAATGAATCAACCTTAGAGTTGGGTACTTGTCTAGTTATTTGACTCAATCAACTTGCAATGTCTTATTACATGGATAATACTTTCAATAGCATGAAGTTACAACTTATTCAATGGAGATACAAAAGAAAGGCCTTGAAGCCTTGATGTTTACAATGGCATCTACACTTGATCAGCTCAATCAAACTCAATGATGTCAACTGAATGTCAACACCTCACAATATCACAAGGGAGCATCACCTTGCTTGTTGCATGGATGAACGTCATAGTTGCAAATGGAAAGAGCACCTTACTTAGATTTGATTTCTAGATGCCAGAATTGGATGCCAGATTTGAAATTATTTCCACACCAAAGTGTATGGACTTCTCCAAAGAGGGCGCCAAAATGGATTGTCCTTCATATTAAGGGCGCCCAAAAGAGAAGTTTGGATACCTATAAGCGCCTAACTCCATGATGTTTCGCCTTCTAATCTACTTTGAATAATAAGAGAGATGTGATGTTGTTATCTTCATGTAACAGTAGATGATGATGACATGAAGTAGAGATCTCTCTAAGACTGGATGAAGCCTTGATTGATGATAAGATGAAGATGAAGTGATCCTTCATGACGACCCTTGGAGTGACCCTCTTGGAGTTGTGGACTTTGAAACTTTGAAGATTGAGAGATCTTGAAACTCGGATGGAGGAATGTATATCATTGATGAAGTACACTTGCAAGATATTCCTTGGAGAACTTGAATGGATAGATGCCTTGAAATTTCAACATGACGTTAGTGATGAAGAGTATTGACATGTTGGACTTGATGTGACCTTGCTGAAGGCACATTTTCTTTCTTAGCATGATCATCCCAAACCAAGGCGCCAACTTGGAAAACCCTGTGAAGGTGCCACTATCTGGAATTTCTTCCAAGGTGTTAAAACTTGACATCTTTTCTTCTCTAGGTACTATCTCCTTCAAGGCGCTCCTTAAAATCATTGGAAGTGCTCAGGACTTACCTTAGTCCAAAGCGCCACAATCCATTCCTTAAAACACAAAGAATTCTCAAAGGTGCCCCTATTTACCTCTAAGCACTCAAATATCATTTAGATTCAAGGCGCACATTTAGCTCCAAAGCGCAAATTTCCATCATCAACCCATCAAGGTGCATCATCTTCCCTTTGTATCCCCTTCAAGGCGCAAACATTCACTTCTTCACACTCAAACTCACTCTCTGGTACCAGAATAGGTGTATAACTTCAAATAAGGCGCTAATCTTAGGTTTCTAAGTACTTAGTTTGATCTTAAGGCTATCCTTCCTCTAAGCACTCTCTTCAACTCCCTCACTGAAGGCCCTCTGTAAGTTTGGGCACATTTCATCCCAAGGCGCTTCAACATCATCCAAGGCGCAAATTCACTCTCCAAGACAAGGTGCAAAAAACCCTATCCTAAGGTGCTCAAATCTTGCTTCTAGACCTAGGCGCACAAACATGAGATTGTGACTTCAATCATCATTCTTGGTTAAGGCACACAAACTCTCATTCAAGGCGCATATCTTTCTCCAACAAGGCGCATATATTCCTCCAACAAGGCACATATTCAATTCTAGTGTGCTCTATCTTGGATTAAATCAGGGTATCTCCTCAACAAGGCACTCCAAACCATACCAAGGCACTAAAACACTTAATGCGAGTTCTTCAAGTGCTTATCCAACTTGATTCCTCCAACACAGGGCACTCAATCTACTTTCTCAAACTTTCAACTCAGATCCTCACCTTATATTCTCCAAGGCAAAAAGGTGCAATTTGATTGAGGGTGCTAAAACTCTTAGGCGCACTTATGTCCCTGAACTTACCTCTCTTCTTCCCTAGGCACTAGAAACACCTCTTTATCTCAACTAGGCACTTATCTTCTCTAGGCACACATGGTCTTCAAGGCGCATTTCATTCATCAAGGCACCTATATCTAACAATCTCAACACTCAAAGGGACTCAAAACTCATCTAGACACCATCACTTCCCTAAAGGTGCAAAATTGGTGTAGATACATTCCATTTATTAAGGATCATTCTGGTGCCCAAATCTTGTCAAAGCAAAGGATCAATAGGTTCTCTCCAAGGCACACTCTAGGGTTTGATCTTGCAAGACTTCTCATGTCAAAATTTTGACCAAGACACTCAAGGCACTAGTCTTTATCATCTAACCCTACAGTGCACTTACTCATTATGATATACTCCTCAACTTTGTATTCAACCTTGCCCAAGGCGCATATTCACTATAAGGCATTCTCACTTTGTCAAGGCTCAGAGGGCTTCAACTTGCTAAAGGGTAGAGGTCTAGGTGCATATCTGACTTGAAGCTCAAGGCGCTCCAACCCTCTTGCTCTGGAATTCCTTCTAGGCACTAAGTGACTTCTCTAATTCCTTGAAAACATTTGAAGTGTTTTACCTTCTCAAGGTGCTCCTTCGAACTTGACTCCAAGGTGTTATAATCTCAAAGGTGCTGACATCATCTCAACCAAAGGCGCTCAATGATTCATCCCATATCTAGGTGCTAAAACACTTAATCAACCAAGTCATTCAAGGCACCATTCAGGAAATTCATCTTCCATGATATTCCTATCAAGGCGCATATCACTTCTCTCATGGGCTTTAGGTGCTCAGTTGAGTGTTTCAATACTACTTATGTGCCAAAATCATTTTAATGCACCAAACACAAAGAGCTTTCAAACACTGGGCACTCACAAAGAGTCTTCCAACCTTGGGCACTAAATTAGGTCTTTGCAACTATCCAAGGCGCATATCTTGGTTTGAACAACTTATGGTGCCAAGACAACTTCTCATTAGGGCGCTCAAAACACTTGTGTTTAAATTTGAAGTGCTTTACCTTCTTAAGGTGCTCTAGACTAACCTGACTCCAAGGCACTCCATCATCATCCTTAAGGCGCTAAAAACATCATCTCCACTTCAGGCAAAAACATCATCCAACTCCTTAAGGCACTTCACTGTCAAAGTCTAAAGGCGCTCTACCTAGACCTTTCCCCTAGGCACCAGAACTCCTAAGCGCTCACCAGATAACTCTCTTCTTCAAGGCACAAATCTTCCTATACTATGATTGCCTCTAAAATGCCGATTAACATGATGTGAGGGTGCAAAGGCTACTCCAATCCTTAGTGAGCGCCTAGTTTAAACAAGGAGAAATAAAGCATTCAAAACTATCCAAACGATCATCCCCTTCCTAATGGCTTCACTGCTCTGAAAAACCTTGGCCAAAATGACACATAACAACTCCTATGCAAAGCACCTGAGCAAGAAAAGAGGGGGTCCCCAATCTGATGGGGTGATGTGTGATTTGGTCACAACAGTTACCCTTTAGAGGTTTTAGCAGGAAGACCAAGGAGACTTTCACTTGGATATGGGCGTGAGTTATTTATGGACCTAGAGAAGATTCTTATTGGTTCTAGAGGGTTCATTTGAGGGGTGTCTCTAAACATGTTTTTTCTTAGGCGCTAAACTGGAGTTGTCTAGATGCACAAGTGCGCCTCCCTCAATGAAGTTCCTTTTGTTAACTTAGTTCATCCTAGTGACTGAAGGGGTTGTTATATTCTTTAGGCACAATCTTTCATAGACTAAAACATTCACTCCATGTTAAGGTGCTCAAAGGAGGCTCTAGAGATGGAAAATGGCGCCTTAACTCACTTATGTAAATTTTGGACTTTTAAGCAATTGCAAGATGTCTTGGAGGGCTCAATTCTTCAAGGCGCCCATTTTGTTCACCACTTGTAGCATCACTTGTTCAAGGCACATGTGTGATTTGGTCAAAAATAGGCGCCTAGAGTGAATAGGCTTTCATCCTAACTTAATACACTGCCTAGAGTGGATATTAGCACCTTCGTATGGTTTGGAGCGTCTTTAGCTATGCCTTGAGGAGATTTTCTTACATCTTAAAGGAGGTTCTGACACCTTGCCCCCTTTGGTATCTAGTGCCCTAGTGGCTTTAACCTAACGCCTTTGGAGTCCAAAATGCACCTTTGAAAGTTGAAGTGAACCTTGATAATTGGAGTCTTCATAATGAGCGCCTAGGTCTTGTTGAGTAGAATACCCCACAATGTGCGCCTAGGTCTTTAAGAAGAGTAATGATACTTGAGATAGAGTGCCTTGAGGAGGTAGTTGAGCACCCTGGATTAAATAATTGGAGTTCAAGGAAGGTTTGAGCACCCAAGGCATATGGCTAGAGAAGTTGTAGAAAAGACCACTTTTGGTGCCTTAAAAGTTTGAATGCTTGGGGAGTTTTTGCAAAGATCTAGTTTGACCACCCTTATGCCCTAAGATCATCTAGTTTGTGCATCTTGTAATGAGGAGTTCATGTAAGTTTGGAATGAGCGCCTTGAATAAGTGTAAACTAGCTTAGAGAAGGGTATGTGCGCCTTGAGCGCCTTGAGCATTCCAGAGATAACTGTGCGTCTAGAACAATATGAGTGCTCATGATGATGATTAACACCCTGATGAGACTATGAGCGCCTTGTTCAGGAGATACCTTGTTTGATCATAAAATGCGCCTTGAGTCTTGAAGGTTTTGAGTGCCTAGGTGATTTGGATGTTGGGATGTTGGTATGCGCCCAAGATTGAGGTAAGTGAGCTCTTGTAATGGAGGAGAGCAATGAGATGGAATGTCTTGTAGAGATTGGCACCTAGAGACCCATTTTTGCGCCTTTGATGATGACCATTTTTGCATAAGAGTTTAGTGCCTTAGATTTGTAAACTTTCTCTTTGGGCACCCCTGAGTGAATGTTCGCGCCTTGGACAACTAAATACGCCTTTGATGGAGTGGAGCCCAGAAGGGGAGTAGGAGGAAACCCAATCTTCAAGATTCATCAAGCTTCAAAGTTTAGGTCAGAGGTTATCCACTTTATCCAAGGAAGGTGTTATCATCTACACTCCGAGAAGGTAATGTCAAAGGCCATCATGAAGGATCACTTCATCAACTTCAAGTCCTTCAAGTTCAAGTCCTTTCACCTAGCAAGTGCAAGAGAGATTTCTACTCTAATTCATGAAGTAAGCTTATATCATCCTTATCTACTCTGCGAGAAGAAGAAACATTACAAAGTCAATCAAATGAGTTACAAGTACCATACATCCAACTGCAAGGAGTGAACCACCTTAAGGAAAAATAGTTCTCTTGAAGTTACTTGAAATGTCAAAAGGTTTAGCACCTCCAAGTAAGGTCAGAGGTGAGGTTAGAGGTGAAATGCACCTTTGGACCATTCTGGCGCCTTAGATGAAGAACCTATATCTTGAGCCCAAGAGGTAAAATTTGTGCCTTAGTGGATTTGGAGAGTTACAGAGATTAGAGAAAAGTGCCTTGAAGACAGAGTTGTTCAAGGCGCATGTGTGATTTGGTCAAAAACAGGCGCCTAGAGTGAATAGGCTTTCATCCTGACTTAATACACTACCTCCTTCTGACGATTTTTGGGGCAGCAGAAAACCTTTCACCATGGGCAAATGCCTCAGAGCTATAAAAAATTGAGAGAGGTTATTGTAGAGGCACTCTACATGATCCCGTTGCCTTAGACAGAATGTTTCTAAGTGACACGGTTTTCAAGTAACATCTCGTCAAAAATTGCTGCCTTTTTGCACTTTGGACTCTTCAGGGATATCGTCGGTACAATGTAGCTCCGACAGTTTCGACATGTTTGGGTGAAAAATAGGACCATGCCTAGCGTAAATGTACCCATTCGGATGCATTGGAACAGTCAGTTTGGTCGCATTAAGAGCATGACAAAAGTTAGACCCCTTTGCAACTTTACACTGCCTCCTTCTGATGATTTTTGGGGCAGCAGAAAACCTTTCACCACGGGCAAATGCCTTAGAGCTATAAAAAATCAAGAGAGTTTATTGTAGAGGCACTCTACATGATTCCGTTTCCTTAGACAGAATGTTTCTAAGTGACATGATTTTCGAGTAACATCTCGTCAAAGATTGCTACCTTTTTGCACTTTGGACTCTTCAGGGATATCGTCGGTACAATGTAGCTCCGACTGTTTCGACATGTTTGGGTGAAAAATAGGACCATGCCTAGCATAAATGTACCCATTCAGACGCGTTGGAACAGTCAGTTTGGTCGCATCAGGAGCAGGACAAAAGTTACACCCCTTTGCAACTTTACACTGCCTCCTTCTGACGATTTTTGGGGCAGCAGAAAACCTTTCACCACGGACAAATGCCTCAGAGCTATAAAAAATTAAGAGAGGTTATTGTAGAGGCACTCTACGTGATCCCGTTGCCTTAGACGGAATGTTTCTAACAGACACGGTTTTTGAGTAACATCTCGTCAAAGATTGCTGCCTTTTTGCACTTTGGACTCTTCAGGGATATCGTCGGTACAATGTAGCTTTGACTGTTTCGACATGTTTGGGTGAGAAATAGGACCATACCTAGCATAAATGTACCTATTCAGATGCGTTGGAATAGTCAGTTTGGTCGCATTAGGAGCAGGATGAAAGTTACACCCCTTTGCAACTTTACACTGCCTCCTTCTGATGATTTTTGGGTAGCAGAAAACCTTTCACCATAGGCAAATGCCTCAGAGCTATAAAAAACTGAGAGAGGTTATTGTAGAGGCACTCTACTTGATCGCGTTACCTTAGACAGAATGTTTCTAAGTGACACAGTTTTCGAGTAACATCTCATCAAAGATTGCTATCTTTTTGCACTTTGGACTCTTCAGGGATATCGTCGGTACAATGTAGCTCCGACTGTTTCAACATGTTTGGGTGAAAAATAGGACCATGCCTAGCGTAAATGTACCCATTCGGATGCATTGGAATAGTCAGTTTGGTCGCATCAGGAGCAAGATGAAAGTTACACCCCTTTGCAACTTTACACTACCTCCTTCTGACGATTTTTGGGGCAGCAGAAAACCTTTCACCACGGGCAAATGCCTCAGAACTATAAAAAACTGAGAGAGGTTATTGTAGAGGCACTCTACATGATCACGTTACCTTAGATGGAATGTTTCTAAGTGACACATTTTTCAAGTAACATCTCGTCAAAGATTGCTGCCTTTTTGCACTTTGGACTCTTCAGGGATATCGTCGGTACAATGTAGCTCCGACTGTTTCGACATGTTTGGGTGAAAAATAGGACCATGCCTAGCATAAATGTACCCATTCAGACGTGTTGGAATAGTTAGTTTGGTTGCATTAGGAGCAGGACAAAAGTTACACCCCTTTGTAACTTTACACTGCCTCCTTCTGACGATTTTTGGGGCAGCAGAAAACCTTTCACCACGGGTAAATTGCTCAGAGTTATAAAAAATTGAGAGAGGTTATTATAGAGGCACTCTACATGATAGCATTGCCTCAAACGGAATGTTTCTAAGTGACATGGTTATCGAGTAACATCTCGTCAAAGATTGCAGCCTTTTTGCACTTTCGACTCTTAAGGGATATCGTTGGTACAATGTAGCTCAGACTGTTTCGACATGTTTGGGTGAAAAATAGGACCATGCCTAGCGTAAATGTACCCATCTAGATGCATTAGAATAGTCAGTTTGGTCACATCACGAGTAGGACACCAAAAATGCAAAAGTTGCTTTGTGCAACTTGACAACATTGACACTTTTTGCAACATGACTCAAAGACTCAAACTGACCCCAAATGACTCAAAGTGACTTAAAATCACCTTGATTTGGTGCCCAATGTACATTATAGAGGTCGAGGTGCTCCTTATCATTCAAACATCTTAGATGAGTGCATAGGAAAGGAAAAAGCTCTAAGTTTCATCATCATGAGCACCTAATATCAAGAGACTTTAATGCATTGATTTGGCGCCCTATATGTGAAGGAAGATCTAAAGGCATGAAAGTGGATGTCATATTGCAAGAGTTTAGATCATCAAAATTGAAAGAAATAAGTCTATTAAGCTTGGGCGCCCTTGGTCTTCTTTTCATTCATTATGAGTGCCTTGGGAGAATGGTATATAGGTCATCATCATGATTGGGCGCCCTGGATCCAGAGTGTTGGAGAGATCATCAAATGGTGTCTAGTAGGGTGAGTTATGAGTTTGGTCGCATCAGGAGCAAGACACCAAAAATGCATAACATGATGATGTAAAAATGTGTACATATGTGTAAAAATGCAGGAGGAAATAAAAAAAGACAAACCTTACAATTAATGTGCATACTTACAACTCAATGTAACATAACTTTACAAAATCAATGTGAATACTTACAAATTAATCCAATGAACCATCCGAATCTGCTCTACTCTTTATTGTGTCAAGTATTGCTTCATGGTCAGACTCACGCACCTTCCACAATATTTTGTTCAAAGGTCCACCCCGATACTTTATCAAATGAACATTGGATGCCACGACAAGGTTCGAGTAATGAAGAATCTTTCGATGCATGTCAAAGTCCTGAAATAGCCAAATATTAACACTCTTATGTGGGTACCTTCTAAGCCATGTTCCAGTAATAACCACTGATCTTGTAGGGTATTCGATGTTTTCTCCATCTATAACAGGGGCCTCCAATTTCTTTTTGGCCTCAACACAATGACATAAGTAATAATCTGTTCCCTCTTCATTATCTTCATCTGCAATAACTGCATATACATGCCCTACATTGATATGTGTAGCAAATTAGATGAAATTAGTCAACATTACAAAAACACTACAAAGTAAGATGACATTACCTGGTTGAACTAGATGAAATTAGATGCATATACGTGCCCTATATTACCTGGTTGAACTAAATCTGATATGTGGTCAAAGTCAACTGACGATTCCATCTGTGTTAGTTCCAGTGTCATCGGGGGTCGATACATGTCAAGTGGGCTAAGATAACTTAACTGCCATTCGTCAACCCACTCCTTTGACTCGCACTCATCCCAGACTTGAATTGTACAGGAAGAACAAAAGCATGACATCTTTCGTGTATGGATACTCCATGAACCTGCAATTGAGCTTCTGAAAGAGTGCATCTCATTTGATCCTGTTAGTGTACAACAATCCTCATATGGTGCAATGTTAGTATCATCTATCAACCAAAAAAATCTACGAACTAAAGACTTACCTTCATTACCTGGACCCATGGAAGTATTACACCACTCGACAATCAATTTTGCATCTGTCAACTTTGCATTGTCTTTATACTTTAACTCTTCTCGTGCTATGGCTCTTTTGATACATGCTCCTGCACCATCATGCTCCCCCTTTCCATGCCCGGCCTCACAAAAGTTCCACATATGTTGAATACCTATAAAATTATGCCTCCTACTTAGCCAATAGAAATTCCACGAGTTCTTGAATTGTGATGCACAATTATCTGACCATATGATATGCTGACTGAACGATATGCCCCTTCTAGCCAAATCATTGTAGAACACCTGAAAGCAACCTTGCACGAACTCTGTAGAATGCATGCGATCATCACTAATATAGAAATTATACTCCCTTATGATCTTTTTGTCATCCTCTGTACTATCATTCGCATGAATGAATGTGATGTGCACAAATATAGAAACCTGTGTGGAGTTGTAATATTGTGATTGCACCTCACGCTGTGGCTGTAGACTGTAGTTCTCTGCAAAGTCGACGACTGAAACAATGCTACCAACCGGAAATGTGTCCTTGCATAACTTGAATTGCAAGTCCAACCATCAAGCTCTATGGGCATGTCTTGCATACTCATACACTATGCTGTCATGAAATATAGGCATAAACTAATACACTGGAATCTTTTCAATAACTAATTCACACCTCTTTGCTTCTTTACCATCTTTTGTATTGTATGCCACTGTTTTATACTTGCCAAACTCTACTAGTTCATTTCCAACCGCATGTGTTATTTCCATATGTTCACATATTGGCAAATGTTGCAAGCCACTGCAACGATGACATGTGCCATCCAAGCATAATTTCTTGTAGAATATTTGACCTTCCTCTCTTTCACATAAAATTCTTGATATGAAGTCTCTTGAAGATGTTGGTGGGGCACATATGGCACAACCCTGCAAATCATTGTTAGTATGCATATCTAAACATA
The DNA here is from genome assembly GCA_027924645.1 of Cunninghamia lanceolata. NCBI lineage: Eukaryota > Viridiplantae > Streptophyta > Pinopsida > Cupressales > Cupressaceae > Cunninghamia > Cunninghamia lanceolata. The sequence continues at coordinate 5,216,466 of BSBN01000501.1, read as the reverse complement.
TAGACCTATAAGCATCAAAATGGTTAGAAAATTCAATATGTAATCTACAACAAGTAGTGCGTGTGTGATTTATCTTAACATAGAAAGGTTTTAGCATTTCAAAATATCTTTGACAAATTTTAATTTGAGGATACTTCTCTAGAAATTTACCATAAAACTGTGTTTGAGTCTCATCCAAAAAATGCTTTGGATGTGGCTCGCGGTTCTGACTACCAATTCTCCTTCTTACCACATCCCTTTGATTCAGAGATACCCTTGTGTAATTCTTTCAAAAGTCTTCAATTAGTGATCTCAATGATTCAACAATTGGTTTATCTTTTCATGGTAGTCTCCCTGAGAACGCCCATAATTCATTGGCATTAGTGTCCTCAATTCTTTGGCGTCTTCCAACGGCTCTTGATAAAGTTTTCCTATTAATTCTCAATTCTTGACTTGTCTTTCTAATGAGATGAGATTTCCTTGTTTGACTACTTACTATAGTCGATGTAATCACACGCCATGTTGCATTACTATCTTTTGTACGTGAGGTGTTACCCACACTCTCATACGCACTCATTAGATTGTTGACAATAGATTTTTTACTTGAAGCCTCTGATGTTCTCAACCCAAGAATCTTCATGATAGACCTATACTTTATACTTTGCATCATTTCAACGAATAGTTGACATCTTGCAGTCTCATTTAACTTTTCAAAGAACAATCTCCAAATCTTATTAGCATATCTTCTACAAGTGCATTTTGGAATCTTACCTTCCATTGGCTGCAAAATATTCTCATCAATATCAATCAAATACTTTGGCTTTCTATGCAAACTTCTAGGTGGTGTCAAGTTAGGTAAATTCATCTCAACATTAGGAGTTTCATCAATATTTAAATGAGATGGGTTAGATGGCATACCTTCGATCGAAGATGGAATAGATGATATACCTTGAGGTTGAGGTGGGAATGATGGCATACCTCCTTCATCACATGTGAGTGATGATGTACTCTCAACTTGAGATGTGGTAGATGGTGTCCCTACATGTTGACTTGCGGTAAAGGATCTGTCTCCAACTATGGTATTCAAATCTCTCATACCACAAAGTTTTTGCATTCATTCTCTTTATGCCGCCAATGCCATATCTCTTTGTGATGGTTGTGGTTCCTCTTCAATTGGTATGTCTTCATTTATCATGTCTAATTTCCTCTTCTCACGAAGTTCCCTCATAGCCATTGCTTTCTTTGCATTCTTAGCTTCTATCTCTTCTTATGTTGGTTTAATTCTTGATCGTTTCCTCGGCATGATGGAGAATTTGTCTGTAGCATGATAAAGAGACCAATATTAGTTCCTAAGAAATGAATACATGATAATAGTGGGATTGTATTTTTTTTATGTTGTAAGGATTTATTCTTGTATAGTTTGACATCATGGTATGAACTAAGGTTTGTTTATTACACATAATTATTAAAGAGCCCAAGTGTAGAAAATATACATGGCATCATGTGAGATTGTAGGTTGCTTTCTTGATTGGGAATGTGTCTATTTTAAACATGTATGATAAAGCATGATAAAGTAATTCAATCCGAAATAAGGAAAATGTAAAGAACATGCATGTAAAGACTTGACATACCTAAAAAATAAAGATTTAAATGGAGAGAGTACCCAATTATGTAGTGTTTTTATCTTCTTGCATCAAACTCCTCAACAATTTGAGTTTTTCACCACTTGCTTCCTTTTCAATGTTAAATTCTTAAATTGAATCACAATTAACATTGCAATACTACAAAAATTGAAACTTGAATAGATATATATCAAACTTGGTTTGAAAACTATGTTATTTCCTCCTTCTCAAGTTGGCAAAGCAGAAAAGGTGGTGGAAAGATCATGCAAAGGTGGTACAATGTGTCAAATGTGCATGTGAACTTCCCAATAGCATGAAAGCACTTCTTTTTTGTCAGAGCACGCGCAGAATCAGTAAGAAAATAGAGCATGTGGGCCTGGATCACAGGGGTAACCACTTTTTTACCGTTTCAGTAGAAATACAAAACACGAGTGCGTTATAACACAAGCGCGTTATAATGTGAGTGCGTTATAACGTGCTTGCATTTTGTCCTGCTATAGATCCCTAATCCCTAAACCCTCAACTCTGATCCCTTGACCCTCAACCCTCAATGTCAAATCCTAATCCCTCAACCCTCAACCCTATCCCTAAACCCTCAACCCTCAACGTCAAATCCTAATCCGTCAACCCTATCCCTAACCCTCAACCCTCAACATCAAATGCTAATCCCTCAGCCCTCAACGTCAAATCCTAATCCCTCAACCCTAATCCATCAACCCTCCAACCCTATCCCTAATCCTTACAACCCTCAATCCTAATCCCTCAACCCTTAACTCTGATCCATCAACCCTCAACACTATACCTTAAACCCTAATCCCTTCAACCTCAACCCTATCCCTAAACCCTTGACCCTCGAACCTCAGCCCTTGACATCAAACCCTAATCCCTCAACCCTTAACTCTAATCCCTGATCTCTCAACCCTAACCTTAAACCCTCAACCCTCAACATCAAACCTTAATCCCTCAACCCTCAACACTAATCTGTCATCTATCATCCCTCAACTCTAATCCCTCATTCCTAAACCCTAAATGCTATCCCTATTCCTAGACCCTCAACAGGCTCAATACTATACATTAAACCCTAATCCCTCTACCATCGACACTCTTATTTAACCCTAATCCCTTGACCATTAACCCTATCCCTCAACCTCAACCCTCAACTCTCAACCCTCAACCCTCAACTCTCAACCCTCAACCCTCAACTCTCAACATTAAACCCTAATTCATCAACCCTAAACCCTAATTCCTCAAACCTAAACCCTATCCCTAAACCATCAACCCTCAACACTATACCTTAAACCCTAATCCCTCCACCCTCAACCCTAAACCTTATCCCTAAACCCTAATCCCTCAACCCTCAACCCTAATCCCTCATCCCTCAACTCTAATCCCTCATCCCTAAACCCTAAATGCTATCCCTATTCCTAAACCCTCAACAGACTTGATACTATACCTTAAACTCTAATACCTTATCCCTAAACCCTCCAACCCTATCCCTAATCCTTATACCCTCCACACTCTACTTTAACCCTACTTCCTCGACCCTCAACCCTATCCATAAACCCTTGACCCTCGAACCTCAACCCTCAACCCTCAACATCAAACCCTAATCCCTCAACCCTTAACTCTGATCCCTCAACCTTCAACCCTGATCCTAAACCCTAAACCCTCAATGCCAAATTCTAATCCCTCAACCCTTCACTCTAATCCCTCAACCCTAAACCCTATCCCTAAACCCTCAACACTATACCTTAAACCCTAATCCCTCAACCCTAACCCTAAACCTTGTCCCTAAACCCTAATCCCTCAACCCTCAACCCTAATCTGTCATCTGTCATCCCTCAACTCTAATCCCTCATTCCTAAACCCTAAATGCTATCCCTATTCCTAGACCCTCAACAGGTTCGATACTATACCTTATACCCTAATCCCTCTACCATCGACACTCTTATTTAACCCTAATCCCTTGACCATTAACCCTATCCCTCAACCTCAACCCTCAACCCTCAACCCTCAACTTTCAACATTAAACCTTAATTCATCAACCCTAAACCCTAATCCCTCAAACCTAAACCCTATCCCTAAACCATCAACCCTCAACACTATACCTTAAACCCTAATCCCTCCACCCTCAACCCTAAACCTTATCCCTAAATCCTAATCCCTCAACCCTCAACCCTAATCCCTCATCCCTCAACTCTAATCCCTCATCCCTAAACCCTAAATGCTATCCCTATTCCTAAACCCTCAACAGACTCAATACTATACCTTAAACTCTAATCCCTTATCCCTAAACCCTCCAACCCTATCCCTAATCCTTATACCCTCCACACTCTACTTTAACCCTAATTCCTCGACCCTCAACCCTATCCCTAAACCCTTGACCCTCAAACCTCAACCCTCAACCCTCAACATCAAACCCTAATCCCTCAACCCTTAACTCTGATTCCTCGACCTTCAACCCTAATCCTAAACCCTAAACCCTCAATGCCAAATTCTAATCCCTCAACCCTTCACTCTAATCCTTCAACCCTAAACCCTATCCCTAAACCCTCAACACTATACCTTAAACCCTAATCCCTCAACCCTAACCCTAAACCTTGTCCCTAAACCCTAATCCCTCAACCCTCAACCCTAATCTGTCATCCATCATCCCTCAACTCTAATCCCTCATTCCTAAACCCTAAACGCTATCCCTATTCCTAGACCCTCAATAGGCTCGATACTATACCTTAAGCCCTAATCCCTTACCATCGACACTCTTATTTAACCCTAATCCCTTGACCATTAACCCTATCCCTCAACCTCAACCCTCAACCCTCAACCCTCAACTCTCAACATTAAACCCTAATTCATCAACCCTAAACCCTAATCCCTCAAACCTAAACCCTATCCCTAAACCATCAACCCTCAACACTATACCTTAAACCCTAATCCCTCAACCCTCAACCCTAAACCTTATCCCTAAACCCTAATCCCTCAACCCTCAACCCTAATCCCTCATCCCTCAACTCTAATCCCTCATCCCTAAACCCTAAATGCTATCCCTATTCCTAAACCCTCAACAAACTCGATACTATACCTTAAACTCTAATCCCTTATCCCTAAACCCTCCAACCCTATCCCTAATCCTTATACCCTCCACACTCTACTTTAACCCTAATTCCTCGACCCTTGACCCTCAAACCTCAACCCTCAACCCTCAACATCAAACCCTAATCCCTCAACCCTTAACTCTGATCCCTCGACCTTCAACCCTGATCCTAAACCCTAAACCCTCAACACCAAATTCTAATGCCTCAACCCTTCACTCTAATCCCTCAACCCTAAACCCTAACCCTAAACCTTGTCCCTAAACCCTAATCCCTCAACCCTCAACCCTAATTTGTCATCCGTCATCCCTCAACTCTAATCCCTCATTCCTAAACCCTAAACACTATCCCTATTCCTAGACCCTCAACATGCTCGATGCTATACCTTAAACCCTAATCCCTCTACCATCGACACTCTTATTTAACCCTAATCCCTTGACCATTAACCCTATCCCTCAACCTCAACCCTCAAACCTCAACCCTCAACCCTCGACTCTCAACATTAAACCCTAATTCACCAACCCTAAACCCTAATCCCTCAAACCTAAACCCTATCCCTAAACCATCAACCCTCAACACTATACCTTAAACCCTAATCCCTCAACCCTCAACCCTAAACCTTATCCCTAAACCCTAATCCCTCAACCCTAAACCCTAATCCCTCATCCCTCAACTCTAATCCCTCATCCCTAAACCCTAAATGCTATCCCTATTCCTAAACCCTCAACAGACTCGATACTATACCTTAAACTCTAATCCCTTATCCCTAAACCCTCCAACCCTATCCCTAATCCTTACACCCTCCACACTCTACTTTAACCCTAATCCCTTCAACCTCAACCCTATCCCTAAACCCTTGACCCTCAAACCTCAACCCTCAACCCTCAACGTCAAACCCTATTCCCTCAACCCTTAACTCTGATCCCTCATCTCTCAACCCTAACCCTAAACCCTAAATCCTTAACCCTCAACGTCAAATCCTAATCCCTCAACCCTAAACCCTATCCCTAAACCCTCAACACTATACCTTAAACCCTAATCCCTTAGCCCTCAACCCTAAACCTTATCCCTAAACCCTAATACCTCAACCCTTAACCCTAATCTATCATCCCCCAACTCTAATCCTTCATCCCTAAACCCTAAATGCTATCCCTATTCCTACACCCTCAACAGAATTGATACTATACCTTAAACCCTAATCCCTTATCCCTAAACCCTCCAACCCTATCCCTAATCCTTATACCATCCACTCTACTTTAACCCTAATTCCTCGACCCTCAACCCTATCCCTAAACCCTTGACCCTTGAACCTCAACCCTCAACCCTCAACGTCAAACCCTAATCCCTCAACCCTTAACTCTGATCCCTCAACCCTCAACACTATACCTTAAACCCTAATCCATATCCCTCAACCCTTAACCCTTAAAACTTAAACCCTATCCCTACACCCTCAACACTTGACACTATATCTTAAGCCTTAAACCCTCATCCCTAAAGCCTCAACCCTCAATCCTTAAACCTTCAACCCTAAACCCTATCCCTAATCCCTCTACCCTCAACACTCTAACCCTAACCTTGACATTAAATGCTAATCCGTCAACCCTAAACCCTAATCCTAAACCCTCAACCCTCAACCCTCAACACTATACCTTAAACCCTAATCCCTCAACCCTCAACCCTAAACCTTATCCCTAAACCCTAATCCCTCAACCCTCAACCCTAATCCATCATCCCTCAACTATAATCCCTCATCCCTAATCCCTAAATGCTATCCCTATTCCTAAACTCTCAACAGACTCGATACTATACCTTAAACCCTAATCCCTTATCCCTAAACCCTCCAACCCTATCCCTAATCCTTACACCCTCCACACTCTACTTTAACCCTAATCCCTCGACCCTAAACGCTATCCCTAAACCCTTGACCCTTGAACCTCAACCCTCAACCCTTAATGTCAAACCCTAATCCCTCAACCCTTAACTTTGATCCCTTGATCCTCAACCGTAATCTGTCATCCCTCATCCCTAAACCTTAAATGCTATCCCTATTCCTAGACCCTCAACGGGCTCGATACTATACCTTAAACGCTAATCCCTTATCTGTAAACCCTCCAACTCTATCCCTTATGCCTTAACCCTCATGATTAATAGCCTTGAATGTAAAAAAATTTGAGTGGAACATAACGCGAGCGCGTTATAACGTGCTCGCGTTATGTCAAACATGACAAAAGACAGACTTGCGGGAAAGAAAAATGCAAGGCAAAACATAATGCGAGCACCTTATAACGCGCTCACGTTATTTCTTGCTTTGGGAATCCCAAGCCTTGGGCTTGGGATTTGCTTTGGATTTCCAACCCAAAGGCTTGGAGTGCCTTATGAACAGTCATAGACGTGTTTTTCTATATTCTTCAAAATTTCACATAATTTCATTCGTGCTAACCCTCAGATTTGCACGTGTTTCAAGGTTGAACAAATCAAACACATGGGTAATGTTAGGCTTTCTCTTAGCTATTTGACGATGTGATTTTTTTCACATTTTAACAATGTTAAGCCTTTCATCTTTAATTTCTTTTGTTTGTGTGTCCGTTTTTAGGCAAAAACCACTGTTTGGTCTTTTTTTCATTGTAAAAAAACTATTCATTCAAATTTCAAAAAAATTACATATTTAAAAACTAGACTCCATTCTACAAATATTAAAAAAATAAAAAAATGATTTTCAATTAGTTTTCAAAATTTATAGCGGTAGCACGGCCAAAATTCTATTTTTTAGGATGTGTCCACTTTAAAAATTAGTAAAAAATCAAATATTCATCAAAAAATTATTAGAAAAATCAGGCATAAACTACATGCTATTACCTAATTTCTCACCAAAGTGATTTTAAAAATACCAAAAAAAAGTTGACCTTTTGAGGGAGCCACAAAACATGCTATGTTATGTTTTTTTGACAGAAACAACACCAATTTCTATGGCTCCCTCTTTTGAACACCTTAATCTATGCCATTTTCAAAACAAAATAGTAGTTTAGAAAGTAGACTCAGAGCACTATGAACATTGTTTTGGTTGCATCTCCAAATTTTGAGTGTAACTATGCTCAATTTCTCATCCAAAGCCAGTATTTCTTGATTTCAGAAAAAAAGTGGCCACTTAGGACCCCTTTTTGGCCCCCCATCTTCTTGCACTTACCCAAAAGGAGATTACAAATACATTCACTTCCTCTGTCCTCCAACCTTCACTCCAGCAGAACCTGGGTACCTGTAAATTGTTATGCATCTCATCTACTATGCTATGGTTTATATAAAATTTACACAACCTCAAGACATTAAATGACTTCTTCCAAGCCCATAACACTTGTCAAGAGTCAACAATAAAACCTTGGGCATCCATGCCCAAGAATAGGCTCGTACGGGGTCATAAATGCAATCATACATGCATCCTACACATGGAAAAATGTGTCCATGGAAGCTTGAATGCCTTGGAGCCAAAAATAGCCACTTAAAGCATCTTATGACATGTCATGACAACTTACAGTTGTCATAGAATCTCTTACACCTTACAGCATCTGTGACTTGCATCATAACACTAGAAATAGATTATTCCTCCACATGTGTACCCCACTTTCACCAATTACCATTTACCATAGTAAATGACATCTCGTAACTACCGCCAATAACTCTAGGACTTACCATGTAGTAACTCTGTAATTACCATGGATAGTAAATAATGTTTACTTCTACCGGTGAAACTTGTACATCCCTTATGGGTAATTAAAAATAATAAATGGAATAATACAATAATGGGATTTACAAGGTTAATGGCACCTTATCCCAACATTCTCCCACTTGACATTATACATTGTAAATCAACCCATAGGAAATCAAATGAAAAATAATCAGGCACTAGAGACAAGGCCCATGGGCTTTCTATGTTGGAATTAATCCTGACAACTGAGAGGGGGGGTGAATCAGTTGTACCATAATGATTAATCTTTTCTTCTTTTAATCTTCTTTAATAAATTTCAATAGATAAACATTAAAGCATGAACCAATAACACAAGAGCAGAAATAAATTGAGCACACATAACACCAGAATTTTTACGTGGAAACCTGGTTAAGGGAAAACCATGGTGGGGGTTAACCCACAAGATTCATACCTTGTTAAAAGTACTTAGAAGAAAAGAGAAGGCACATGCCTTTGGGCTCACTGTCTAGAGCTCACTGCTCAAGAGAGGCTCACTGCCTAGAAAATTTATGTTTAATACAGAAGGAATGAACTATGAAATAGCATCTTCTTTATGCCTGCTTCAGTTCCTTTGAAAGCTCACAAAACTTCTGCTCTACTCCAAATACTTATTTTCTAGCTCTTCATCTCAACAACTCTTATTCTTTTGCTTCTCTACCTTTGATCCTTTCTTTGGATTTAATTATTTTCACACAAGGATGATTTTCCACAACTCATCAACAAGTATTTATATGCTTCATCAACCTTGGAATGAACATCAAGGTCAGCACTACAAATATCTGAATTAATGCAAATCACTAAGTTGTTGACCATTCATAATTGGGACTCAAATCTTCCTCGATCAACATGCCATGCTCCATAGAAATGCTCTTAGATCATCTGCAACACAGTTGAATCATCTGGTCAGCCAAGACTGTGAAGAATAGCAACACCAAGAAGGAAATATTTATTGGCAAGCTCAAACTTCAATGCGGACCTCCAACATAGCAGTCACACAATCTAGAGATTTCCACAAGCACATTGAATTCAACAAAAACATCCACACTCCTCCAAATCATTAGAATCACTTGCATCTTCCTCCAGAACCTCAAGAACACTGTCTACCATGACTATCACATTAGAAAGATTGCTTGCAGACATCCAAACCATGAACCACTTAAATGGATGATACACACTAACTTCCCAAAAATGCCTCTAGATCCATAGATCATCATTTGACATATTCGGAACAATCCTGACCTCTTTCCTGTTACTTTGTCTCTTCTGAACACTACAAAACTGGTTCTACTCAGATGGCCATAGCTTCTTCAAATCTTCATGTGAACCCTTCAAAACTTAACTGGAGCTTCTTCAGATAATCCTCTACTCAGCCATATGGTCTGCATACATTGATCCTCATTAATTTTCTCAATATCCTCAACAATCCAGTCTTCTATACAGGTAGCAAAATAGGATATAGTTGACACCAATGGCAACAAGGATATGTTGACATCAATGACAACACCACTTAGGCACATATTTGCAACAATTTCCCCCTTTGTCATTGATGGAAACATATGATGTGAAAAACTAATTTGACCATCAAGACAAGACCTTCTCTCCCTTTCTTTTATCACTTCTGCAATCACTTTCTTCACTGCTCCCCCTTTCATCAGCAACTAGTTTTTCACATGAACTTCTCTCCCCCTTTGACATCAATGGCAAAGGGCACATATTTGCAGTCTTTTCTCCTTATTTTTGTTTCAGACCAAACTCAAAAATTACATGCAGACTACTCCCTTGAGTAGTGCCTCCTTGACATCAATCCGGATCACAAGATGTGACTATGAATTCCACCAAACTGATGCACTCTAATGCATCTTAATTCTGATTAGGAGGGGTAATAACCCCCAACTTCTCTTTGAGATAATCAAAAGTATCCTTGGGAAGAGGTTTAGTGAAAATATCTACAATCTAATCCTTTGAAGACACAAACTCCAACTTGACTTCATTCTCATTTACCTTCTCTCTCAAGAAATAAAACTTGATGGATATGTGCTTTCTCTTTGAATGCAATAGTAGATTCTTTGAGATGCTTATTGCACTTGAATTATCCAAGAAGATTGTGACAGACTCCTCAAACACAATTATGATGTCCTTTAACATTTGCTTCATCCACAAAACTTGAGTGCAATTGTTTGCTGCTACTATATACTCTGCCTCTGCTGTAGATAGGGATATTGCCTCCTACTTTTTGCTCAACCAAGAAACCAATCTACTTCCCAAGAAGAATGCACCACCACCAGTACTTTTCCTGTCATCCGCATCTCCTGCCCAATCAGCATCTGTATAAGCATGAAGAGTAAAGTCATTGTCTTTTGGATACCACAAGCCATAATCAAGTGTTCCTTTGAGATATCTGAAGATTCTTTTGACAGCTACAACATGGGATTCTTTAGGATCAACTTAGAATCTAGCAACAAGCCCAACTACATTCATGATATTAGGTTTGGTCTGAGTCAGATAGAGCAGTCCTCCAATCATTGATCTATACCTTTTCTAATTTTCCTTAAGGGAGTCATCATCTTTACTCAACTTACATACGGTTACCATAGGTGCACCTACTGGCTTTAAATCTTCCATTCCAAACTTCTTCAACAATTCTTTCACATACTTAGACTGAGATATAAAGATACCTTTATCTGACTAGGTGATTTGTAGACCTAAGAAGAAATTCATCTCACCAAACATGGACATCTCAAATTTATTTTGCATCTGATCAGCAAATGTTTTGCACATGCTCTCATTTCCACCAAAAATGATATCATCACCAAATACCTCAACAATCAGAATATTCTCATGATCAATCTTGAAGTAAAGATTACTGTCAGCAGTGCCTTTGTTATATCCTAGCTTTAGCAGATACTTATCTAATCTTGCATAATAGGCTTTTGGGGCTTGTTTGAGTCCATATAATGTTTTCCTCAATCTGCAGACCATGTCTTTATGATCAGACAACTAAAATCCTTCCAGTTTCTCAATGTAGACTTCTTCTTCTAACTCTCCATTTAGAAATGGTGACTCGACATCCATCTGATAGACTTTGAAATCTTTATAAGCAGTAAAAGCAAGACACAATCTGACTACCTCAATTCTTTCCACCGGAGCAAAAGTTTCTTCAAAATCAATTCCTTCCACTTGAGAATATCCTTTGCATACCAACCTTGCTTTATTTCTTACAACTTCACCATCTTCATTTAGTTTATTTTGAAAGACCCATTTAGTTCCAATCACATTTTTGTCCTCAAGTCTAGAAACAAGATCCCAAGTGTGATTCTTTTCAATTTGCATTAGTTCTTCCTCCATTACTTTTACCCAGTTTTCATCATTCTAGGCTTCACTTACTGATTTTGGTTTAATCTTTGAAATCAAACAAATCTCTTCTTGATCTTTAGCAACTCTTCTCCTAGTTCAAACACCTTTATTTCTATCTCCTATGATCTTATTTTCAAGATGATTCATCCTTACATACCTAGGAGTTTTGGGAATTGCTTGAACTTCTATTTCTTGAACTTATTCCTCAACTTCTGCATTATCCTCTTGAGTCACTGGATTTTTTGGATCAATCTAGATCTAAATCTAATTTTGCACTTGCCTTTCTTGACTTGGATTTTCATCTTGATCATCTGAATCATATTCGCAAGACCTAGAATGTCCTTCTTTGTTCTCATCAACTTTAACATGTGCACTTTCAATAATCTTTTTCAACCTCTTGTTAAAGCACCGGTATGCTTTGCTTTAAGTAGAGTAACCCAGAAAAATTCCCTCATCACTTCTTGCTTCAAATTTTCCTAGATCCTCATCTCTTTTGATATAGCATTTACTACCAAAAACTCTAAAATATCTTATAGTAGGAGGATGACCAAACCAGAGTTCATAAGTCTTACCAGAATTACCTTTGATCTACACCCAGTTAAGAGTGTAGACAGTAGTACACACAACTTCTCTCTGGAATAAACTTGTGGAACATTTGTTTCCATCATCATGGTCCTAGCAGCTTCTTGAATGGTTTGGTTCTTTCTTTCCACAACTCCATTTTGTTGAGGAGTCCTAGGAGTAGATAATTGTCTTTTTATTCCATGCTTTTCACAAAATGTATCAAACTCACCGGAGGTAAACTCTCCACCTCTGTCAGATCTCAGACACTTTATCTTCACACCAATCTCATTTTCCACCATAACTTTGAACACTTTGAATTTATCAAGAGCTTCTGATTTTTCTTTTAAGAAAGTTACCCACATCATCCAAGAGTAATCATCAATCAGCAAATAAAATATATGTCTCCTTGCACACTCCTAATTCTAGCAAGACCACATAGATCAGTATGCACAAGTTCCAATCGCCCACTTGAAAATTGTTCTTTACTTTTGAATGATGTTTTGTTCTATTTACCCAATTGGCATTCTCTACACATGCTATCAGGTTTCACAAGTCTGGGAAGATCTCTCACAGCTTGAGTAAAACTTATCTTGACAATGTTGTCAAAATTCACATGACACATTCTCCTATGCCATAACCAATTTTGATATGTCTGTGCAATCAAACAACATTTACCAGAACTACTTAATTGAAAGATGTTGCCTCTAGTTTGTGTACCAGATGCAATTTCAGTTCAGGAGCTTTCCAAGATTCTGTACTTACCATCCTTGAATCAAAGATCATAACCCTTGTCAGCCAACTATCCAACACTAAGAAGATTATGTTTCAACCCTACCACATACAAAGCATCATTTGTGTTGTTCTTACCATCAAAAGAGATGGATCCTTTGCCACGGATTCTACCAACTGAGTTGTCTCCAAATTTCACAATTCCACCTTCATATTTTTCAAAGTTTATAAACTTACTTTTATCACCAGTCATATGATGAGAACATCCACTATAACTCACCCATTCATCCTTTTCAACAACTTGAGCAGCTAAGGCACTTTCCACATTTGCACAACTAGAAGATTTAGTAGACGCTGGATCTTCTCCTTTGATAGCAATGAACACCAACTCATCTTCAGTGGCACCTCCATGATCAAATTCATCATCTGTGACTCCTTCTCTAGCTTCTTAGACATAGTAACATTTCTTCTGGCCTTTATATTTGTTAAGGTTTGGCTTGAAAATTTCTCCGGACATCTTGAGGTAAAATGACCAATCTTATTACAAGCAAAACATTTGAATCGCAACTTTCCTTCATACTTACCGGATCCTCTTGGCATTCTTTTGGCAATAAGAGCTTCAAGTTCTATAGACTCAATTTCATCATTTTCAAGATCCTTCCTTGCATTAGCAAATCTATTTGATCTTGCAGAAGAGCTTTCACCTGGATCATATCTTTGTTTTCCATATACACTAGCCTTAAAAGTAGATTCAGACTTAGGAAGAGAATCACAAAACTCACTTAATTCAAAAGCTGAAAATTTGCCAACCAGCTGATCTCTTGTAACTTTTGAGACAGTCCTGATCTCCTCTATAGCAACAACCTTATGTTTGTATGAATTAGGTAAAGATCTAAGCACTTTTGCCACAATCTCTGATTCTTCCAAAGTTCCACCAGTACACCTGATACCACACACAAGTTCATTTATCTTTTGCATGTAGATTGTGATGTTTTCATCTTCACTCATCCTCAGATTTTCAAATTTTCCTCTCAGACTTTGTAGCTTGGCACACTTGACATGTTCATCACCTTCATAAAGATTCTCCAACTTCTTCTAGATTTCATGAGCAATTTTTAGTCCAAAGACATTTGTCATTTATGAATCAGTCAGGGCACTCAACAAGGCTTCTTTGGCTTGAAGGTTATTTTCAGCATCTTTGATTTGATCTGGAGTTGAAGAACCTTTCTCAGGAGGCTTATACTCATCATTTGTTATCATCCAATAAGCATCACCCATGCATTGCAGATGGCACTCCATGCGACTCTTCCAAACAAAGTAATTTGTTCCATAAAATCTCAGACTATCCTTCTTGTAAGTCGACATCCTGGATCTCCTCAGGTGGTTAAGCTTCCTTTAGAGGAACTTGGCTCTGATACTAATTTTTGGAATTGGTCTAGACAACTGAGAGGGGGGGTGAATTAGTTGTCCCACAATGATTAATCTTTTCTTCTTTTAATCTTCTTTAATAACTTTCAATAGATAAACATTAAAGCATGAACCAATAACACAAGAGCAGATATAAATTGATCACACATAACACCATAATTTTTACATGGAAACCCGGTTAAGGGAAAACCACTATGTGGGTTAACCCACAAGATTCATACCCTGTTAAAAGTACTTAGAAGAAAAGAGAAGGCACATGCCTTCGAGCTTACTGCTCAAGGGAGGCTCACTGCCTATAGAATTTATGTTTAATACAGAAAGAATGAACTGTGAAATAGCATCTTCTTTATGCCTGGTTCAATTCCTTTGAAAGCTCACAAAACTTTTTCTCTACTCCAAATACTTCTTTTCTAGCTCTTCATCTAAACAGCTCTTATTCTTTTGCTTCTCCTATGCTTTTCTCTACCTTTGATCCTTTCTTTGGATTTAATTATTTTTGCACAAGGATGATTTTCCACAACTCATCAACAAGTATTTATATGCTTCATCAACCTTGGAATGAACATCAGGTCAGCACTACAAATATCTAACTTAATGTGAATCACTAAGTTGTTGGCTAAACATAACTAGGACTCAAATATTCCTTGATCAACATGCCATGCTCCATATAAATGATCTTAGATCATTTGCAACATGCTTGAATCATCCAGTCAGCCAAGACTGTGAAGAATAGCAACACCAAGAAGGAAATCTTTATTGACAAGCTCAAACTTCAATGTGGGCCTCCAACATAGCAGTCACATGATCTAGACACTTCCACAAGCACATTGAATTCAACAAAAACATTCGCACTCCTCCAAATCATAAGAATCACTTGCATCTTCCTCCAGAACCTCAAGAACACTATCTACCATGACTATCACATTAGAAAGATTGCTTGCGGACCTCCAAACCATGAACCACTTAAATGGATGATACACACTAACTTCCCAAACATGCCTCTAGATCTGCAGATCATCATTTGACATATCCAGAACAATCCGGACCTCTCTCCTATTACTTTGTCTCTTCTGAACACTATAAAATTGGTTCTACTCAGATGGCCATAGCTTCTTCAAATCTTCATGTGAACCCTTCAAAACTTAACTGGGGCTTCTTCAGACAATCCTCTACTCATCCATATGGTCTACATACATTGATCCTCATTAAATTTCTCAATATCCTCAACAATCCAGTCTTCTATATAGGTAGTAAAATAGGATATAGTTGTGTTGACATCAATGACAACACCACTTAGGTACATATTTGCAACACTCTACACGACATGAACTTCTCTATGCTTATAGGCTTAGTCAATGAATATGCAACATTCTCCTGAGTATCTATCTTCTTCAACTCAATCTCTCCATTTGCAATCAACTCTCAAACAAAGTGATACTGAACATCAACATGCTTAGTCCGAGCATGATACATAGGATTCTTGGCCAAACAGATAGCACTCTGACTATCACAGCCAATCTGAATGATCCTGCAATCAAAACCAATACTTGTACACAGTCTCCTTAACCAAATTGCCTCCTTAGATACATGAGTAGAAGAAATATACTCTACTTTTGTGGTGGACAAAGCAACTGTGGGCTGCCTCTTACTCATTCAACTCACCGCACCTCCAAACAGAGTAAACACATAGCCATTAGTGGACCTTCGACTATCCAAGTCACCTGCCCAATCTGCATCAACAAAACCCTATATGTCCAAAGATTTATCAGTACTATCAATACCATAATAAACCAAACAATGGTTAGGAGTACCTGCAAGATATTTAAACACCCTCTTCGCATAGTTCCAATGTTGTCTACCAAGGTTAGACATAAATCTGCTCAAAACTCCCACTACTTGGGTAATATCTAGTTTAGTACAAACCATTGCATACATCAAACTCCCTACAGCACTAGCATATGGCACATTAGAGATATCCTCAAAATCATCCTCAGTCTTTGGACACATATCTAATGAAAGCTTAGTACCAATGGGTAAAGGAACTCTAACTGGGTTACAGTCCTACAAACTAAACCTCTGCAAAATAGTATTCACATACTTACTTTGTGACAACCAAACATTTTTGTTAACTCTGTCCCTCATGATCTCCATTCCTAAAATATACCTTGCAGCACCAAGATCCTTCATCTGAAATACACCTGAAATTTGGGCTTTAAGCTCACTGATCATACCCTTAGTATTGCAGAAAAACATGTCATCAACATACAAAGCAATAACCAGTATAGAATCATCAACACAATAAATGTAAACACAATGATCCTCCTCACTTCTAACAAAACCCAATTTCGAAACAAATGAGTCAAACTTTTGATACCACATTCTAGGGGATTGTTTCAGACCATAAAGAGATGTCTTTAACCTGCAAACCCAATGTTCTTTTCCTTTTACCTCAAAACATGTAGGTTGTTGCATATAAATTTCTTCTTCAAGATCTCCATGCAAGAACCCAGTCTTAACATCTATTTTCTTAATCTCCCAATCATAAGTTGCAGCAATGGATAAGAGAAATCTAATAGAAGTCAATTTAGCAATAGGAGAGAATATCTCACCAAAATCAACTCCCTCTCTCTGGGAGTAGCCCTTGGCTACTAGTCTAGCCTTGTACTTCTCCAATGACCCATCTGCTCCAAATTTCTTCTTGAAGACCCATTTACATCCTATGGCCTTTCTTCCTTTAGGCTAACAAACAAGATCCCAGATATTACAAGAGTCTAAAACCGTCATCTCCTCCTACATGGCTAGCTGCCAAGACTCACTATCATCTACAGAAATAGATTCCCTGTAGGATCTAGGTTCATCGTTAGTACTCAATAAAGCATATACACAACAGAAATCTGGTGGGCTATACCTGTCAACTAGATTCTGTTGTCTTGTGGATCTCCTCAAGGGTGGAGTAAGAGACTCTACTTGTTCTTTTGCATGATCATCTACACCAACTTCTTCTGTAACAACAGTCTCATCTTCAACAGAACTACTTGAAACTTCTTCTTCTTCACCCCCTAATCCATCATTCTATTTTTCTTGAGGTGCATCTTTTTGCTTTAAATCAAAGTGCACCTTCTTTACCTTTTCTTCTTTTTCTTTTGGCTGCTCAGGTTCAGAAATAGCTCTAAGTTCCCTAAAATAACATCTCTAGAAAAGATAATCTTGTGGGTTAGTGGATTCCAAAGCTTATAACCTTTGACATTATCACCATATCCAATGAATGTACACTTTTCAGCCTTTGGATCCAACTTAGATCACTTTTCCTTAGGCATGTGAACAAAAGCCTCACAGCCAAAAACCCTTAAATGTGAAATAGAAGGTTTCTTACCTGTTCACACTTCATAAGGTGTCAAATCAAGAGCCTTACAAGAAGATCTGTTTATCAAGTAGCAAGCAGTACACACAGCCTCTACCCAAAAGCATTTATCCAACTGTGCATCACTCAGCATACTTCTGGCCCTTTCCATAATTGTTTAATTCATCCTTTCTGCAACACCATTCTGCTATGGTGTATACAGAGTTTTTTTTGTCTGATTATACCTGCATGCTTGCAAAACTCATCAAATTCCTTAGAGCAACATTCCCCTCCATTATCAGATCTTAATATTTTTATCTTTAAACCTGATTGGTTCTCTACTAAGATTTTGAATTCCTTAAACTTAGTGAAAACTTTAGATTTATGTTTCATAAAATAAATCCATGTATATCTAGATACATCATCAATGAAGGTGACAAAATAACAAGATTTTCCAATAGATTCATTATCCACAGGCCCAAACACATCTGTATGAATAATTTCTAATTTCTCTTTTGCTCTATTGCTTCCTAAAGGAAATATTTTTTTGTTTTGCTTACCAAACAAACAATGCTCAGAGAAATCAAAGTGTTCATCAGAATAAGAGAAACCGTCCAACAATTCTTTATTCTCAATAGCTTTTAATACATTATTGCTTGTGTGGCCCAATCTACGGTGCCACAACATACATGTATTTTTAGTAGTGGCCTTAGATACATACGAGGCATTACAAACTATAATGGCTTCAAGCTTAAACAATTTCCTGAATCTCTTTTGTTTCGCTACCACCAAGTTCCCTCTCACCAATCTACAACCATGCTTGTCAAATGTCACATGCATTCCCAAATCATTCAACTTCCAAACTAAAATCAGATTTCTAGCTAATCTAGGAACATGCAAAACACTAGGGAGGATTTTAATCCTCCCATCACTAAAACACAACAATACCTTTCCTTTCCCGATGATCGGATATGTAGAGTTGTCACTGAGGTAGATATTATCTCCATCATATTCTTCATATGTGGAGAACCATTCCTTATACGGGGTCATTAGAAATGAGCATCCTGAGTCTATTGGTTGTCAAGAACACTGAGAGAGGGGGGTGAATCAGTGTTCTAAAAACTTTTTCATGCACTTTAACTATCAGTGGTTTTCTAGATCTAATTAAATATAAACACAATATGCATATGAATAGCAACCATGAAAACATGACACATGAACACCAAGATTTTTACGTGGAAAACCCAAAAAGGGAAAAACCATGGAGAGGATTAACTCTCATATATATATTGTAATCTTTACAAAATAATGTTCAGGATTGGTCACTCTATGGGCCTAAACATACTGACTCATTGCCATGAAGTACAACTAGGTCTAGCAGGCTCATTGCCTCAACCCTAAACCTAGAAAGATTACAATAAGGGATATTAAACCCTAAGGGTTGTTAAACCCTGATGAAGGTTCACTGCCGGCTCACTACAATGATTTACTCCAACCAACTTGTACATGAAACTAAATACTGCTTAAGCATCTGCCTCTATGCTAGGTGCAGCCATTTAATGCTTGAACTCTGAATCCCAAGTCTTCATTCTCTCTGATCTGTGTCACTGCTCTCCTATTCACATGTTCACATCTCCCTCCACTCTATATTCACACCATAACTAAATTTCATCACCTTTATATATCCGCATCATGAATTGATCCATAATCAGGTTAGCATCCAAAAGGTGAAACGTGTACATAGAAAGATGTACCTTGTCACCCAATCCAATGCACTATATGTCACACAGACCCAAATATTTTTCCAAACATGTTCATATATGTCAGTTCTAATCATTCAAATACTTAAATAGATCTTTCACACAATAACCTTTCTCCGCAACAAGATTTATCTCACCAATCAACCTATTCCTCAAGAGCATGCTTAACAGGTTCATCTACTGACTTACAACTTCTACTGTGGATCATAAAACACTTCCAAAATCGTATCAAAGACTCTTTACACATTCCCAATCTTACCTTCAAAACTACAAGGCATGATATCATCTTACAGAGAAATGTGGACCATCAGATCACTGACTCTGTCTCTATCAAACTTTGTCAAACACTGTGCTGATACTTAGCAACTTGTAGCCAACCTTTCGGTGAACTTAAGATCTAACTCTAGAATAAGATACTTCATATATGTGTTTACAACACCTCAAAATCACACAACAAATTTCTTGTCTGCGGAGGAATGCAGACCACTGTACTAGACCCTATTCACTGTTCCTATTGTACCTTTACTTACCTAGACTTAGACATTTCTTCAAGATGACTTCCGAAGAAGATCAAGGCTTAATATCTAAAGCATAACACAATCAAATATCAATTGTCATCATACCTAAACTATATCTACAAGTCTTCAATAGTGGAGGCATATTTTCCAACTTACTATCATCTACTCTGTGCATATCCATACTTAGCCATTTCTATCAACCGGACCTGGAATCCAACATGTTCTTCCAGAGATATCTATTCCTGTCATGGTGATAGGTTCTCTAAGCCTTGTTTCCATCAATGACAACATATAGGTCCATACCAGAGTAGTGTCTCTTTCCAACAATCTCCCCCTTTGGCATTAAAGGCAAATCTTAGTGAAAAATGCTTGACTGCTCCCCTTTACTATACATACTTTATTTTCCTGCTCCCCCTGAGATGATTATCCATTTTTTTGATCTACTTCTTCCCCTTTGACATCAATGGCAAAGGGTGTGATCTGGAGCCAAGATTTTGTCAAAATGTTTTAAAAAAAATTATATTCTGTCGCATATTTACAAGTGTAATCTTCATCTTAATTTGTGACTCAAGGCAAAATGTCACTATAGATAGTCTTTATTAGAGCCATCTCTCCATCCCATCTATTTATTGCATTTTCTAAAATGTGGATGTGACCATTCATCAAAAATACTAGCTTCTCTGCCCTCTAGACATCTGATGGTGTACCAATTAGAGCTTGAGATTTCAAGGCCTCATCTGCCAAAGTGGTCATGGAATCAATCTTCTGACTTATCAGTCCTTTTAGCTGGCACAATCTGTCTTTGATTTCATCCCTTTTCTTCATCAGAGTGTTCAAATCATTATGAATATTTGTAACTTGTGTTTCTTTGGCATTTATTGACTTTGCTACTAGATTATATGTCTTAGAGATATGTAGCAGTTTGTGTTCCAAGTCTTTGATTTTATCTTCTAGCTCCTTTGTGATCTTTGGCCAAGATAAACAAAAAATGTATATTTTTCTAGCTTCTTCAATAGCACTTTTTATGTTTTTAACCCCAATATATTACAGAGTTTTGTCTTTGGCTATCATAGTTTTTAACTCAGTCAATCTATTTTCATTAAACTCTTTTCTAACCTTTGCTTCTGCAGATTTTTCAAAAGATTCAAAATAGATTTTTGAGATGGTCAGCAGGGAATAACAAAATATCCTTTTGAAATGTTGGCATCAACTTTTCCAAAACAATTGTTGCATCATTGATCAATTTATTGTCTTTGTCATGAGATTTTAGCACTTCTTCATGTGCTTTGGCCTAAACAATGGAGACTAATTTGAACTTTTGTGTAGGTGACAATGAATCCAAATTGATTGGTCCTCGAAGAAGTTCAGATTCATCTTGTTCCCTTCCAACACCAACTAAGACATCTACAGTGTCTCTTGCTCTCTCAGACAATTCTTCTTGACTTTGTTTCAGAGGGTCCATGTTCACATTTTCTTGTTCATTTGTGCTTTGTTATGGTGTAGGCCTCCTTATATGTTCTCTATCTTCTTCATCCTCAGCCTGTTGCTCAGGAGGCAGATCCATTTTAGTTTTGCCTTGATCTAATATATTTAATGTATTTGTGTCAGGGACTTGATCACCTAGTTTTGGTCCTTGATCATGGCTCATCTCTGGTAGAGATGTGTCTTCATCTTTTGTTTCCTTATTGTTATAGATAGTGGAAATATTGTGTTTCTTTAGTATGTCCAATATGATCTCTGTTTCCTTGACAACCTTGTCAACTTCTCCTATCATTAATGCATTCATTCTTTTCTTTGACCTGAATTCATTATTAAGTGCCTTGGAGATTCTACTCTTCTCATCTGGAGTAATATCTGGACATAACTTTATCAGTGTCTATTCTCTGAGCTCCATATCTTTTGCCATAGCAGATTCTTTTCTGACTGATAGGATACTACCCAAGGTATCTGGGAGGTCACCAATGATTTCAATGAGGGCTCTATTGTATATGTTTAGATACTTGACAGTGGCTTCTTCCAAAATCCTTTTATCAACATCATAAAATTCTGCCATAGGTTTCAAGTTACCATCAACAGTGACAGACTTCAATACATCTTCAAGTCTCAATGTAGCATGCGACCTATCTACTTTTGATCTTTTGTTGGGTGTCCTCTCTCCGGATGACTTCTCCTTGCTACTTTTGGAGGTTTTGGTAGCCTCAACTTTCATTTTCTTTATCTCTTCATTTGATTCTGTCTCTTCTTCATCCTTTTCTCCCACACTGACATAAAATCTTTTTCCTTTCATCTTCTTCCTCTTTGTGTCCTTTTCAGAGGGCTTCTTTGATGATGTTGCATCGGATGAAATGGTAGAGCTTCGGGTAGACCTTTGAGTAGCTTTAGCCTCTCTTGGCTTATTTATAGGTTCCTTGGGAACCTTAGCCTGATCATTTTGTTTTTCCTTCTTTGCTTTCTCTGTTTTTTCTCTTGATTCCTTGAGCTACTCTTTAGTGATGCCATACCTTGCGGCAATTTCTTCCACCTCTTTTCTCACTTTTCTGATAGATTCATCTTGTTTAAGCTCAACATGGAGTTTCATTGATAGCTCCTCATATGTTCCAAACCTTTCTTCTTTGATATCTTTTGGTTTGCTAAGAAGGTGCCGGGCAAAATTTTCCAGAATTTGTTCATCTACCTCATAACCCATACGCATTACCCACACAGTTCTTGGCTCCATGGACTCCATTAAACATTGATCCTTAGTGACCATGAAACAAATTGTATCCTTCTACTTATTAACAATTTTCTCAAGAATTATTTCTCTTGAGTGCATCATGCTCTAGAAATTCTTGAAAAATCCCCATAGTGATGTTTTTTGCTCATTATAACTTCCCAAGTTGTTAAGACAATTTCTAATTTGCACAGCTACTGGTTTGTTACTCAACCAAATCAATCCATGATGATTAGGGAATTCATTCAAAAAATAGAAGAATAAATAGATGATTAGCGTACCATACTTGAATGGGTAGTTTTTTCTTTCTTTTGTCTTCTTCAAATTCTCCAGTAGTTGGGTTCATAGCAGTTCACACAGATCATAGTCCGCATTCTCCTTGATCATTTGATATGTTGTGTATATTGTAGTACCAGAAATTAAATTCTCCCAGTTTGAGAAGTAGACTTTATAACCTATGACCATTGAGGTAAATTTTACTGCAGGATTAGTGATATCATTTATCGTTAATGCCCTTTTGTCGAATTGCGCTCTGGTAGCATCGATAACCATTTGATTCTTAACTGCTTTCAATAATGGCACTCCTCTAGTGGAGTTTAGTCTAGTGACTACCTGAATTGCCTCTTTCATTATTTTGAAGGGTTTCCCTTTTCCCAACCACATAAATTCGTCATGAATTCGACTAAGAACATACCGGACCCATTTGTCCTCTGTGAATGCGGGAAACTCTACACACTGGATGAATTTCTTCTCCTTTAAGGATTTATATTCTTCCTTTAGATCAAATTGATCATTGCATAGGTGTTTCAAAAATAGGTCTGAAAATTTGTTTCCACCAAACTCATCTAGGGCCACATGGATGTATGCCCTAACATCTTCAACATACAGAGCTCCATAGGGTGTCTTTGAGAATGCACCCATTTGATCCACTTTTGTTGCCTTGTAATGGTGTTTCTTAAACTTCAACTGAGGGCGCTTAGTGATATCTACAATTTATGGAGTTGCCATAGCAAAGATTCAACAAATTCACAGAATGAGATTTAATGAAAATACCTTGTTTCACTGAGTTAGGGTTTCCTTTCTCTGAATGTTTCAAATTCTGATTGTCGTAGCTCAAGTTAGCTTTAATCTCTCTAAATTTATGATAGCTCCGAGTGCAAAGTGATTTGAGATTAAACAAGTTCCCTTGTATCCTCCACATGATGTGACCTAGATATCATTAAATGCTCATTTCCAAAAAGTTGTTAAAACCCTTTACTATAGAACACAGTCGATTAGGATTGCTCCGCAATATATCGTACTGACCCTTTTTCTTTTGGTTTTTCTTCTAATAGGTTTGTCACATTAGATTCCATGATACATCTTCGTGCCGCATTCTGGCACCCAATTTCTAGCTAGGGGTTTTGAATTTTCTACACTACTCCCCCTGAGCTAGAGCTTTCAATTTACTTCTCAGAGGAAGTATCTGCACTGGATGCCAGTGCAGATTGATCCCTGACTTCTATTACTTCTTTCTTGATCCATACCTTGTTCATTTCTTTCTTGGTTTTGTTAGACTTAGGGCACACAACTGAGAGGGGGGGTGAATCAATTGTGCAAAGCTTTCTCCAATTTACACACTTAAATCCTTTTAGTGATTAGCAGTATATTAAACATGAAACATAATGCATTCAAATCAAAAAGTAGAAACTCATCAACATGTGAGACACCAAGATTTTGATGTGGAAAACCTAGTTAAGGGAAAAACCACGGGGTGATTAACCCAAGAATGTATTCTCTGTTAGAAGAATAGAAAGAACAAAATGGCACATGCCAATTAGGGCTCACTACCTGAGCACACTACTCACAAGAGGCTCACTGCCTACAAGAGACACACTGTCTATAAAAAAATAAGTATCACATACATGAACTAGAGAATAGCATCTTCACTATGCTTGAATCAGTTCTATTAAGCTCAATACTTTTGCTCTACCTTTCGCTCTCTTCTTCGCTACCACTCGCTCATCTCCACAAGACACACTTCAAAATGACTTCACAATCCCATATTTATACAAGGCATCGACTTAGGAACAATCATCTAAGTCAACAAACACCTATAAGAACATTCACAAGACGTGTAATACATCCGGTCAGCCAGTCTCAAGAAGAACACCAATATCCAGTGGTTATTCTTCAAATGCAAACTCTAACTTCAATACGGACCACCAACATGAACTGGACATGATCCAACGATCATCATAACCTTCCCTGAATCACCAAGAACATCCGCACTTCATCAGCCTTCTGGAATTCTTCTCTCCTTCATCCAGAGCTTCAAGAACACAGTCTGTCATCACTGTCACAAATGAATAGGTTCTTTCGGACCTTCAAACCAAGAACCAATCTAGTTGATACTTCATAGGGATGTCCTCAACATTCCCTCAAATCCGCAGAATGGGATAGTGAATTTCTGGATCTCACCAAACCTATCTGTGACACTCTATCACTTCTGAACACCTGCCAAAACTGGTTCTACTTGAGCAACCATAACTTCTTCAGATCTTCATGCGGACCTCTAAAAACTTGACTAGAGCATCTCAAGACTTGTATCTACAAACCCTTTAAACCGCATCCTCTGATCCTCAACCTATCTTGGACTTTTATCTTCTTGTCATCACTGTTCTTCACTGTTCCTAATTGAGACTAATTTTTTCAATATCCTCAGCACACAGCTCATCTAATCCTTTTCATTAATGCAACATGAGTATGTTGACATCAATGCCAACACCGGTTAGGCCCATACTTGCAATAATCTCTCCCTTTGTCATTGATTGCAACATATGATGTGAAAAACCATCAAGACAAGAACTTCTCCTTACTATCACAACTCCCCCTATCAGCAACAACTATTCACATGTCTTTTCTTCCTTTATTGCTCCCCCTTTGATCAGCAACCACTTGTTTTTCACATGTCTTCTCTCCCCCTTTGACATCAATGGCAAAGGGCTAATACTTGCAACTCCATCACTTCATAACATACCAGCTGCTCCCCCTAAGTAGCAGCTCCCTATCATCAATCCAAATCACAAGATATGACTGTGATATCCACCAGATTGATGCACATCAGTGCATCCTAGTTCATCACCAGAGGGGCAATAACCCCTAACTTCTCCCTGAGATACTCAAAAGAGTCCTTGGGAAGAGGTTCAGTAAAGATATCTGCAATCTGATCCTTGGAGGGCACATACTCCAATCTAACTTCATCCTTGTTCACTTGCTCTCTCAGAAAGTGAAACTTGATAGATATATGCTTAGTCTTAGAATGCAACACCGGATTCTTAGAAATATTTATTACACTTGAATTATCACAAAAAATTGTGATAGGCTCCTCACATTCTACTTTAATATCTCTTAGCATCTACTTCATCCACAAGACTTGAGTGTAACTACCTACTACTACAATGTATTCTGCTTTAGTTGTAGATAGGGATATTGCCTCTTGTTTCTTGCTTAGCCAAGAAACCAATCTTTTTCCCAAAAAGAATGCTCCACCACTAGTACTCTTCCTGTCATCCACATCTCCTGCCCAATCTGCATCTGTATATACATGAAGAGAGAAATTATGATCTCTAGGATACCACAAACCATACTCAACTATTCCTTTTAGGTACCTAAAAATCCTTTTGATTGCCATGACATGAGATTCTCTAGGATCATCTTGGAATCTCGCAACAAGACCAACAGCCTGCATTATATCTGGTTTAGTTTGAGTGAGATACAATAGTCCTACAATCATTGATCTGTACTTTATCTGATCTGCCTTAGGGGAGTCATCATCTTTTCTCAACTTACATCTGGTTGCCATGGGAGTGTTCATTGGCTTTGAATCTTCCATACCAAATTTCCTCAACAATTCTTTCACATATTTGGTCTGAGAAATAAAGATTCATTTCTTTGTCTGAGTAATTAGCAGACCCAAGAAGAAATTCATTTCACCGAGCATTGATATCTCAAACTCACTTTTCATTTGATTTGCAAAGGTTTTACACATACTGTCTCTTCCTCCAAAGATGATATCATCAACAAATACTTCAACAATCAAGATGTTTTCATGGTCAATTTTGAAATATAAGTTACTGTTAGCAGTACCTTTGTTGAAACCAATATTTAAAAGATGTTTTTCCAATCTTTCATACCATGCTCTTGGGGCTTGCTTTAGTCCATACAGTGCCTTCTTTAATTTGCAGACCATATCACCATGCTCAGATAATTGAAATCCATTCGGTTGTTCAATGTACACTTCTTCTTCTAAGTCACCATTCAGGAAGGCAGATTTGACATCCATCTGATACACCTTGAAATCCTTGAAGGCAGCAAATGCAAGAAATAATTGGACTTCTTCAATTCTTGCCACTGAAGCAAAAGTTTCTTCAAAATCAATTCCTTCTATTTGAGAGTAGCCTTTGCAGACCAATCTAGCTTTATTTCTGATTACTTCACCAACTTCATTTAGTTTGTTCCGGAAGACCCATTTGGTTCCAATCACATTCTTGTTTCTAGGTCTGGGAACAACATCCCAAGTGTGATTTTTCTCAATTTGCATCAACTCTTCCTCCATTGCTTTGGTCCAGTTTTCATCATTACAGCCTTCATTTATTGTCTTAGGTTCAATCTTTAAAATCAGACAATATTCATCTAAATTTTGAGAAATTTTCCTTCTAGTTTGCACACCTTTGCTTTTGTCACCTATGATCTGATCTTCAGAGTGGTTCAGTCTTACATACCTTGGAACTTTGGGAGTTTCTTGCACTTCTGCTTCTTGATCAGGCTCATTCAGACCTATCTCTTCTTCCTGATTTACCAGATCAGTCTGAATCTGACTTTCAGAAGAGGATTGAACTCCTTGAACCAGAACACCATTCTGATCATCTTCATCATATTCATAAAACCTTGAGGGTTTCTCTATTCCCTCATCAACCTTCACATTTGTACTTTCTATCATCTTTCTTAGTCTCTTGTTATAACACTGGTAAGCTTTGCTTTGAGTAGAGTAACCCAAGAATATTCCTTCATCACTTCTAGCATGAAACTTGCCTAAGTCTTCATCTCTTTTGATGTAACATTTGCTACCAAAGACTCTGAAATATCTTACAGTAGGAGTAATCCAAACTAGAGTTCATAAGGGGTCTTATCGGTATTGTTTCTGATTTGAACTCGATTAAGAGTATAGACTACACTACTAACAACTTCTCTCCAATAGATCTGAGGAACATTTGCTTCCATCATCATGGTCCTAGATGCTTCCTAGATGGTCCAGTTCTTTCTCTCCACTACTCCATTCTGATGTGGAGTCCTAGGAGTAGACAGTTGTCTCTTTATTCCATGTTTCTCATAGAACTCTATGAACTCATTGGATGTGAATTCTCCACCTCTATCAGACCTTAGACATTTCAACTTCAATCCGGTTTCATTCTCTACCATAGCCTTGAATATTTTGAATTTCTCAAAAGCTTTTGATTTCTCTTTCAGAAAAGTTACCCACATCATCCGGGAATAGTCATCTATTAATAGCATGAAGTATCTATCACCTTGAATACTCTTGGTTCTTGCCAGACCACAAAGATCAGTGTGAACTAAGTCTAATAATCTAGTAGAAGATAGTTCCTTGCTTTTGAATGTGACTCTGCTCAGCTTACCCAACTGACATTCCTTGCACAAGCTGTTAGTAAGTTTCACCAATTCTGGAAGGTCTCTTACAGCCTAAGTATTGCTTATCTTGATGATATTATCAAAATTCACATGACACATCCTTCTATGTCATAACCAACTCTGATCAACTTGAGCAAACAAGCAGCTTTTACCAGTAACAACCAAGTGGAAGATATTATCTTTAGTTTGAGCACTGGATGCAATCTCTGTTCTGGAACTTTCAAAGATTTTGCATTTTCCATCCTTGAATCAGAGATCATAGCCTTTTTCCACCAACTGTCCAACACTGAGAAGATTGTGCTTCAAACCTTCAACATACAGTACATTACCAGTTTTGTTTCTTCCATCAAAAGAAATAGTTCCTCTTCCTCTGATTCTACCAACAGAATTATCACCAAACTTCACCACTCCTCCTTCATACCTTTCCAAATCTATGAACTTATTTTTGTCACCTGTCATGTGGTGAGAGCAACCACTGTCAATGACCCAAACATTATTTTCTTCAAATTGGGCAAACAGAGCTCTTTCTACAACTTCATGATTGATAGATACAAAGGATATTGGTTCTTCTTCCTTGATGGCAATAAACACCCATTCACTTCCAGATTTGTTTCCTATCTCTGATTCATCATCTGTTACTCCTTCATTATCATCTTCTTCATGAACATAGTAACAATTCTTTTGGAACCTTGATCTGTTAGAGTTTAGCTTTGAAAATCTTTCCGGACATCTTGAGGCAAAATGACCAATCTTATTGTAGTTAAAACACTTAAAAGGAAATTTTCCTTCATACTTACCAGATCCTCTTGGTAGTCTCTTTGCAATGATGGCTTCAAATTGAGCAGTTTCTACTTCTTCTTCCAGGTCTTTTCTTACTTTTTCATACCATGACAGTTTCCTTGATGAGTTCTCTCCCGGATCAAATCCTTGTTTACCTTTCACAGAGGCACTAGCTTTGAATCCAAATTCAGTCTTGGGAGGATCATCTCCAAACTCGGTCATTTCAAAAGTAGCCAGTTTTCCTTGCCAATTGTTCTCTTGTGATAGTTGTATGGGCTCTAAATTCATCAATGGAAGCAACCTTAATTTTGTAAGAGGCAGGAAGGGATCTAAGAATTTTACCAACAATCTCATTTTCATCCAAGACTCCACCAACATTTCTAATTCCACAAACCAACTCATTCACTCTTAGCATAAAAGTGGTAATATTTTCATCATCTCTCACCTTCAATCTTTCAAATTTCCCTTTCAGACTCTGTAACCTTGCACATTTAACATACTGATCTCCTTCATGCAAAAGTTCCAGTTTATTCCAAATCTCAAAGGTAGTTGGTAGGTCAATAACATTTGAGAGCTCTGAGTTAGATAATGTGCTTAGAAGAGCCTCTTTGGTCTGCAGATTGTTTTTAGCATCTGTGATTTCATTTAGGGTTGTCAGACCACCCTGTGGAGGTACATACACTTTTGTAACCATGGACCAATACGCCATTCCCATACACTGCAAGTGACATTTCATGCGACCTTTCCAAAGAGAAAAGTTCGTTCCATCAAACTTCAGACTATCCTTCTTGTATGATGACATCCTGGATCTCCTCAAGCAGTTAAGGTCCTTTTAGAGGAACTTGGCTCTGATACCAATTGTTAGACTTAGGGCACACAACTGAGAGGGGGGGTGAATTAGTTATGCAAAGCTTTCTCTAATTTACACACTTAAATCTTTTTAGTGATTAGCAGTATATTAAACATGAAACATAATGCATTCAAATCAAAAAGCAGAAACTCATCAACACATGAGACACCAAGATTTTGATGTGGAAAACCCAGTTAAGGGAAAAACCACAGGGTGATTAACCCAAGAATGTATTCTCTGTTAGAAGAATAGAAAGAACAAAATGGCACATGCTAATTAGGGCTCACTACCCGAGCACACTGCTCACAAGAGGCTCTCTGCCTACAAGAGACACACTGTCTACAAAGAAATAAGTATCACACACATGAACTAGAGAATAGCATCTTCACTATGCTTGAATCAATTCCATTAAGCTCAATACTTCTACTCTGCCTTTCACTCTTTTCTTCGCTACCACTCGTTCATCTCCACAAGACACACTTCAAAATGACTTCA
Source organism: Cunninghamia lanceolata (assembly GCA_027924645.1). Classification (NCBI taxonomy): domain Eukaryota; kingdom Viridiplantae; phylum Streptophyta; class Pinopsida; order Cupressales; family Cupressaceae; genus Cunninghamia; species Cunninghamia lanceolata. Next base: position 5,185,818 of record BSBN01000501.1, on the reverse strand, counting down.
CAATCCCTTATTTATACAAGGCATCAACTTAGGAACAATCATCTAAGTCGGCAAACACCTATAAGAACATTTGCAAGACGTGTAATACATCCGGTCAGCTAGTCTCAAGAAGAACACCAATATCTGGTGGTTATTCTTCAAATGCAAACTCTAACTTCAATGCAGACCACCAACATGAATTGGACATGATCCAACGATCATCATAACCTTCCCTGAATCACCGAGAACATCCGCACTTCATCAGCCTTCTGGAATTCTTCTCTCCTTCATCTAGAGCTTCAAGAACATAGTCTGTCATCACTATCACAAATGAATAGGCTCTTCTGGACCTTCAAACCATGAACCAATCTAGTTGATACTTCACAGGGACATCCTCAACACTCCCTCAAATCTGCAGAATGGGATAGTGAATTTCTGGATCTCACCGGACCCATTTGTGACACTTTGTCACTTCTGAACACCTGCCAGAACCGTTTCTACTTGAGCAACCATAACTTCTTCAGATCTTCATGCGGACCTCTGAAAACTTGACTAGAGCATCTCAAAACTTGTATCTACAAACCCTTTAAACCGCATCCTCTGATCCTCAACCTATTGAGGACTTTTATCTTCTTGTCATCACTGTTCTTCACTGTTCCTGATTGAGACTAATTTTCTCAATATACTCAGCACACAACTCATCTAATCCTTCTCATTAATGTAACATGAGTATGTTGACATCAATGACAACACTGGTTAGGCCCATACTTGCAACAGGTTTCAACCGAATCAACTTTCTCCTTACCTTTATTATTTCTCTATTCTATTTTCCTTTCTTCAAAATAGTGATTTCTCTCCACATTTATGCTCCTATAGAATCTTTCAACATGTCCAAATTTGTTGCAATTGAAGCAAATCACATTCTTTTGACTTTGATTCCTTTCAAAATTTGTTCTACATTGATTTGCCATATGTCCAAATTTATTGCATGAAAAACACCTTCCATTGAATGGTTGACTGTACCTTATATTTTGAAAGTTAGTTCTTATAGAGCTTCTGCATTCACTTGATCTATGTCCCATTTTTTAGCATGCATTGCACCTAATAGAATTTTGACTCACTTTACTTCTACATACAATAGCTTAATGACCAGTTCTATTGCAAGTGAAGCATTTTCCTTTAAATGATTGTTCATTCCTCCCATTGTTGAAACTTTTCATGATATGATTTCTACATTCATTTGCTCTGTGACCAATTTTCTTACAATTGAAACACTGACCAAAGAATGATGGAATCTTTTGATTTATTTTTCTCCTACACTAAGTTGCCTTATGACCAAACTTATTACATGAATTACAATAACCATGAAAATATGGGTACCTTTGTGCATTTGGTTGTCTGACTGGAGGTCTTCTAGGTCTTCTTTTCTAATTTTTGAATTGATTTCCCTTGTTTTGTTGTACTTCAGTGTTTGCTTGACCAAATTTTAAACTTTCCCCTTTTTCATATCCCAAATCTTGCTTGTCATCTGTACTCTTCTAGCTGTCAATCATTTCATCAAGCTTTGTGGTACTTATCTTGATTTTTTCTTCAATACTTTTGGCCTTGTCTAGGTCCATTTTTAGACTTGCAATCTCTTTTTCTAGTTTTGCACAATCTTCTGATTTGTTTTTCACAATTAAATTTAGATCATCCTCTTCTCTTGATCTTTCTACAACTTCTTCTTCCAAATCATTCAAGGCTTCATTTGCTGATAATAATTGATCACTGCCTTCTATGTATTTGTCTTTGAATTTCTTGACTTGCTCTCTTAGCTTTGAGATGCATTCATCGGTTTGTTGCAGATTCTCCTTCATATCCCTGACTTCTGCTTTAGAATTTTCAAGATCCATAAGAGTTGCTTCTAGTTGGTTGTATCTTTCATAATTTCCATACCTTCTTGTTGCCATGATCATACTATCCTAAAACTTCCTTAAACTATTAAACTTTTTCCAAGGAACCTTTCTTTGATACCAATTGTTGATTGTCAGGAACACTGAGAGGGGGGGTGAATCAGTGTTCTAAAAACTTTTTCATGCACTTTAACTATCAACTATTTTCCAAATCTAATTAAATATAAACACAATATGCATATGAATAGAAACCATGAAAACATGACACATGAACACCAAGATTTTTACGTGGAAAACCCAAAAAGGGAAAAACCACAGAGAGGATTAACTCTCATATATATTGTAATCTTTACAAAATAATTTTCAGGCTTGGTCACTCCATGGGCCTAAACATACTAACTCACTACCATGAAGTACAACTAGGTCTAGCAGGCTCACTACCTCAACCATAAACCTAGCAAGATTACAATAAGGGTTGTTAAACCCTGAGGGCTGTTAAACCCTGATGAAGGCTCACTTCTAGAACATTGCAATGATTCACTCCAACCAATTTGCACATGAAACTAAATACTACTTAAGCATCTACCTCTATGCCAGGTGCAACCATTTAATGCTTGAACTCTGAATCCCAAGTCTTCATTCTCTTTGATCTGTCACTGCTCTACTATGTGCATATTCGCATCTCCCTCCACTCTATATTCACACAAAAAATGAATTTCATCACCTTTATATATCCACATCATGAATTGATCCATAATCAGGTCAGCGTCCAAAAGGTGAAATGTGTACATAGAAAGATGTATCTTGTCGCCCAATTTAATGCACTATATGTTGCACGGACCCAAATCATTTTCCAAATGTATTAATATATGTCATCTCTAATAATTCAAATACTTAAATAGATCTTTCACACACTAACCTTTCTCTACAACAAGATTTATCTCACCAGTCGACTTGTTCCTCAAGAGCATGCTTAACAGGTTCATCTACTGACTTACAACTTCTACTGCGGTTCATAAAATACTTCCAAAATCATATCAAAGACTCTTTACACATTCCTAATCTTAGCTTCAAAACCACAAGGCATGATATCATCTTGCAGAGAAATGCGGACCATCAGATCACAAACTCTGTCTCTGTCAAACTCTATCAAACACTATGCCGATACTTAGCAACTTGTAGCCAACCTTCTGGTGAACTTAAGATCTCCTAACTCTGGAATAAGATACTTCATATATGTGTTTACAACACCTCAAAATTGCATAAGAAATTTCTTGTCAGCGGAGGAATGTGGACCACTGCACCAGACCCTGTTCACTGTTCCTACTGTACCTTTGCTTACCTAGACTTAGACATTTCTTCAAGATGACCTATGGAGAAGATCAAGGCTTAATCTTTGAACCATAACACTATCAAATATCAACTGTCATCATACATGAACTGCATCTGCAAGTCTTCAATAGCGGAGGCATATTGTCCAACTTACTGTCATCTACTTTGTGCATATCCATACTTAGCCATTTTTGTCAACCGGACCTGGAATCCAAAATGTTCTTGTCATGGTGATAGGTTCTCTAAGCCTTGTTTCCATCAATGATAACATACAGGTCCATACCGGAGTAGTGTCTCTTGCCAACAAAGTCAACCAACCAATGCTCATTAGAAACAAGATTACATGCAGAAAGTAAAACTTCTTCACCTGCATTCGAGGACTTATCTGAAGCACTCTTCCACTATTTCTTGGGGTTTCTGCACTCCTTCTTTACATGTCCCCTTTTACCGTAGTTCCAACACTTAACTCTATTCTTTTTACCAGGAGTCTTAGACTGACCCTTGGACTTGTCCTTAGCCCCTTTCTGATCTCCTTTAGGTCCCCTTTCCTTATACCTTCCCCTAATACTGAGAGTTTCATGCCCACATTTCCCATGTGATCATGACATGCAACACATGTGTCATGTCCACATTTTTCATGTGGTCATGTCACGAAATATCAAAAATGTTTCCACGTATCCCTAGAAACCCCCTTGCACATGTTAGCGTGCTCGGTGGCAATATGCATAAGGCATAAATATGTCAATCAAATATCGGAGAAGTGCAAATACCTACGCAATCCCCTCCATGATGATAGCTAACTAGGGGGTTATATGATGCAAAGAGCATCGCCATTAGGGTTAGGAACGATTTGTTCCAAACCCTAAGTTTTCCTAAATGAGGTGCAGTGATTTCGACATGTGTCAAAATCAAAACATAAGTACTAGAATAAAAATATTTAATCTAATCACATGAAATTATCACCATTGCACAATTAATCATTTATTAATCTCTACTAAGAATCCAAGAAAATCTGGCAGCATAACGCCTCTTGGGCGTACATGGGAAAAATTCTTAAATAAAATAAAATAGTTACTTACACAACCCCTTCAAAATTTAAAATAATTAACGTTTAAAAAAACTCACCTACTTAATCTTTCCCCATAACATTATAATAAATTAATTAAATCGACTACATTAATTTAATCATTGAATTAATAGATTAAAATTACAATGCCAAGTTAAGTCCCCAATACCATTATAAAAAAAACTACTAAAGTTCCCTATAAATAAATTAATTATCATCACAACAATTTCACCATAAAACTTATTACCCTCAATCAAATTAATTAAGTCTAGGAAATACTCCTAACCCACTCAAGGGTCTCCTACAATACACTTAGGGAAAAATCCCAATTCACTCCCATAAAAATCCCTTGAGGTAATTAATTCAATCAAAAAGGTCATAATAAAAGACAAAGGGGAAAGGGAATGTGACCTCACGTGCATCAAGATAACATGAAATTTCAAATTCCTTTATTATTAAAATTTCCCACTCACAAAACCCTAAGAGACAAAATAGGAATAAAATAATCTAAATATGTCTTAACCCTAACTATGTTTACCTTTCTTCATTTTCTATTTTCTTTCATGCTAACCCTAACTCTTGTTTTTCCGTCCTCTATTCTCCTCTATTCTTTTTTTTTTTCTTCATCTATTTTGTTGCAGGTTTGAAGCCAAGGCAATCATGGAAGCATGCCACAATGAGGTATACTCACTGTTTATACCTCTAGTTTAATAAACTCCCTATATATATATGGTTAGAAGCACAATGAAAATTTCATAGATACAGTTGAGTAAAAAATTTCGTAGAGGACATATACACAATATATATATATGTTAAGATTGTTAATATATTGTAGATTAGAAACAAATCACAGTGGTCTCCACAGCCTAGGGCCGACTGTGTTTAAGGAGTAACCAGCTGAATACTATAACGGCGACGCCATATTTCTCACAGCGCAGGGAATAAGTTTTAAGGAAGTGTTTCGGTGGGGGGGCAGATCTCCCACCCACCCCCCACCATATGGTGGAGAGTGGGTGGGGGATCCGTCCCCCACCCCTCCTCTTAATGCACAATCCACAATGGGGGGCGGCGGCCAGGCCGTCGCCCCTCCCTATTTCTTTTTTTTAACAGTTATCTCTGTAACGCCTAAAAATGACATGATTCATCCTAAATAAATATTCTAAATATTTATTCCATTCTTCTATTAATTAAATAAATATTCTAAATTTATTTAATCGATTCATTGTTCCATAATTAAATAAATCCAATCTATTTAATTACAATTCTTCTAAATGTCCTACACAATTAAATAATTATGAATTATTTAATTAATCCAAATTCCTCTATCCTAAGTTCTAAATTCCAAAATTCCACATCACCTTTACACCTCACCTTTTCCACCTCACCTTGTCCACCTCATCAGGTTGCACATGTAATTAAATATATTTAATATTTAATTATCTTATTTTCCCTCACCCACATGGCCTATTTCTTCTCAAATCAGAGATTAGTTAACTAATCAATCAAAAAAGTTAACTAACCTGTCAATTGAGTCAAATCCTCAATCAATTCAGTCAGTTCCATGATTTATTCTTCTAACTGATCAATCAAGTCTGTTAACAGACCAGTCAATGGAGTTAACTCTCCAATCAGTTTTGTCACATCCCCCCTTTCATGATGGAGCTGGGACACTTGTCACATTTCCACTAGTTGCACATTCCTCAACCATCCTCAGCCATTGATCTTCATATCTCCTCTCAACCGTTGATTCCCAATCTTCCAAGTCTATAAATGAAGCTCCATCCTCCCATTCTAATCATCCAGGCTTTTGACATCGTTACTCTGCAGAAATATCACCAGCGCACCTTTGGTACCCTTTTGTCATCCCCAAGCTTGAGATCACATACTTGCATTGGAGCTCATCTTCATTGCATATCACCATAGCCATTCACCATCGACTTCCTTGAACACAGCTTTAAAAGATTGCACTCTCTGAGGGCTCATCTCATCTGCAAAAGGACGATTTGTGATAGGCGAACAACAGAAGTTTCGAAACGGGAGAGGTTTGCACTGTGTTTGTTCATTGCTTTGTTTATTTAATCCTTCTTGTTTCACTATTCTGTTGATGTTTGGGTCTTGTTTAATTCATTAGATTGATCACCATTTTACCCTTACATTTTTGGCGCCCACCGTGGGGCCGTTTGCCCCTTTATTTTTGGTGCAGGAGCACCTAGATATTTAAGTTTTGATTAAATGTTCAGTTGTCTTGTTTTGTTTAATAAGGTCTTCAAGACCATTTTTTATGATGTTATGAGGCTTGGAATCCATGTCGTAGTTGGACTATGTCCCAATGTCGAAAGAATCTTTTGTTATGTTAGGTAGTTTTCAATAGTTCTTATGTAAGCCTTTGTTGAGGCATTTAAAATTGTTATAGGTAGTCATTTAAGTTGAGTGTTTCTAGGCCTTTTAAAGGCATGTCAAAGGGTGTGTTGATGTGTTAAACCTTGTCCAAAGGTTAGTCAAGTGTTAAAAAGCATTCTTATTAATCTTTGCTGTCCAAAAATAGTCTTTGCTGTCCAAAAAAAAACAGTTTCCTTATTAATCTTTTAAAAACAGCAGTTATAAGACAAGAAAGGTCGATGGTTTTAGGAATTTGGAGGGACCACTTCACTCTAGGCTATGTTTGAGGCTTGTTTTAAGCCAATGGAGGTTGTATTGTACAGATTCATTCAAGAGATTTGAGAAATATAACAAAAAGACACTGTTTTTCTGCCTTTTACTGTTTTTTCTGTTTTTTCCTTCACTATTTCTGCAAAATCCGTACCTGTACGGAATAATCTTGGCATGAATTTGGAATGGGATGAAAGGGGAATTAATTACCTTTGATCCAAAGCTTATTGGAGGTCTTAATATCGAATTTGAAGGGAGGAATCTCTGTTTTACCAAAAACTATTTTTTTCTGCTTTTTTCTATTTTTTCACTATTTTTGCTACAGTAATCGCGATTGTACGGATGCATTATTGCCCAAGCTTGTAATGGATGGAAAGAGCTTTGAAGTACCTTCAATTTGAGTCTATTTTGGTGTCTTGGAAATGATCTAGGTGAAAGATATCACCATTTTCCCATAAACTGTTTTTTCAGAAATTGCTGTCTCCATTTAAAAAATCACTGTTTTCTGCAGTTTTCCATACTTGTACGGATCTGTTAGGGTCTCCATTTGTATTGCATGTGTAGAGGGGTGAGATGACTTCCAAATGCAATTAGTTTGAAGTCTTGGCAGCAGATAATAAAAAAGATATCTAAGTTTTCCCAAAACTGCTTTGTGCTGACTGTTTTCTGAACTTACACCTTACAACAGTCCGTACCTTTCAGTTGTATGGCCCTGTCATGGGATGTTGACCTCTTGGAAATGAAGAGTCTTGTGAGGAATGTGGAGGCAGGGGAATGGTGTAGATGAGTTTGGGCATAAGGAATGACTCTGTAGAAGTCTTATGTGGAAGCCTGAAGGAGGACAGCAGCAATAAGGTATTTTTAACAAGTTATTACTTTGCAAAGGAAGGCATTATGTTGAATGCATGTTGTAGGATTGGTAAGTGGCAATGAGAATGTGTTTGTGTTGAGGGAGGCCATCCCAAGGTGGTTGTGTGACTGTTATTCCAATGGAACAGCAATGCCATGTTAGTCTGTGAGATTGCTATCCTGCAGTCCTGTATAGAGGAGTTGAAGGGATGTTAGATGGAGTTGACATCTTGGAAGGTGTCTTGGAGTCCTCCTTCATATTGTGTGTGTGTTAAGAGTAAGTTGGAGATGGTGTTGAAGGCTGTCTTGAGAGACCTTTGCATGTGAAGTTATGATCATGCTATTGCTGTCCTAGATGCTCTGCATCATTTTTGGTATCAGAGATAGCTAGTAGATCCTTGAAGGTGTTGTGGATCTTGTGAAGAAGATAAGGTTTGTGAGAATTTGTAAAGATGCCTCCAAAGAACCAGATGGCAAGAGAGAATGCTAAGCTAAGAGAAGCCTTAGAGGCAAGAGAGAAAGAGCTGAGGGACAGAAGAGAACAAGATGCTGCCAGAGACAGAGAGTTGAGGCAAGTGAGAAGGGAGAATGCAACAATCTTGGCAAGATTGGAAGCATTAGAGAAGAATCCAAGAAAGGATGAACAAAATGAGTCAGAAGAAGATGAGGATGCAGATGAGAATCCTCCTGAGGATGAGTTAGATGCTGAAGAAAAGAAGTTTGTAAGATTGCTGAAGGCAGTCCAAGGAAGTGGAACTAAGGCAAACATAGAGCTACCTATCTATCAGGGGAAGATGGATAGTGAAGAAGTGTTAGGGTGGATAGATGCCCTAGAAAATTTTTTTGAGTATGAGGAGATGAGTGATGAAAAGAAGATCAAGTTTGCAAAGACAAAACTGAGAGGAACAGCACTTACCTGGTGGAGTAGTGTGCAGACAGAAAGAATGGCTAGAGGTGCATCAAAAATCACTTCTTGGAGTAGGATGAAGGACATGATGAAGGATCAGTTTCTTCCATCTGATTACTCCATTCAGACAAAGAGGATGAGGCAGAATCTGAAACAGAAGGACATATATGTTTTGTCCTATACTGAGCAATTTCATAAGCTTAGTATTAGAGGTGGGCTAGAAGATGAAGAAGAGAAAGTGGCAAGGTACCTTAACGGGCTTAGGTATAACTTGCAGGATGAGATTGGGTTGGCAGTACCAAAATCACTTGGAGAGTGTTTTCAATTAGCCATCAGGGCTGAAGAGAGAGTGAAGAGGAAGCAAGAAAGGCCAGGAGGTTATGTAAGAGGAAACAGAGGTAGGGGCAAACCTACTAGTGAAGTTCAGAACAGCAATGAGAAGGGTAAGGAGATTTCTACAGAACAGAGAGGTGGATATAGAGGTGGAGGTAGATTTGGATCAGGAAGAGGAGTGTTCACAGGTAGATGTTATCACTGCAATGAGGTGGGACACACATCTTTCAACTGTCCTAAGAAGGATGGTGTTGACAAGACCAAGGATAAAAGAGTTCACTTGGCACAAGAGGAGGAGAAGCCAAAAGAACCAGAAATGTCGTCAGCCTCTCCAATGATGGATGGCGAGATGCTCATGGTGGAAAGAGGTAAGATGCAGCAACCACCACAGGTATCTATTTTCAGAACTAATTGTTTGAGCCATGGCAAGATATGCAAGTTGATTATAGATTCAGGTTCTCATGATAACTTAGTTTCTTGGGAAATGGTGAATAAGTTGGGGTTGAAGACTTTTGATCATCCCAGTCCTTACCATGTCACTTGGGTGAGTCAAGAGCAGCAGGTATTGGTCACTAAGAAGGCTTATGTTGACTTCACAATTGGCCCATATCAGGACTCTGTTTTGTGTGATGTTATTCCTATGACATGTGGGCATGTAATCTTGGGCAGACCATGGGAGTATTCAAGAAGAACTATTCATGATGGGTATACTAATACCTATGTAGTGCACAAAGATGGTAAGAAGTTCAAGTTAATTCCTTTACCTTGTGAGGAGAAGAAGGAACAGGTTACAATTTGCTTTGGAGAGAAATTGAAGTTGAATGTGCAGGTTCAGGGTGATTGCACACAGCAGCAACAGTTGCAACAGAGTAGAGTGGATGACAGTCCTAGAGAGCAGCAGGCTTGGGACTTGAGTTATGTTAAGGTAGGGGACATTGAGTGTCCTATACGAAGCCAGAAGAAGGAAGGCAAACAGCATAAGGTCCAAGGAGGAATGAATCAGAAGCTCCAGTTGAAAAGAGCTGAAGCATTGCAGCAGCAAGGTCCTAGACAAGGACACCAAAACAAGTTTTATGGTTCTAACACTGTTTACAGGAGCCATGCAGGTTGGAGAAGGAGAAAGATAACTTTTGGAGAGTTCATGTTCCCTATCACCAGTCAGAGGAACATTCCAACAAGATGGAAGACTGGATGGAGCAGATCCCCTAACTCTTGGGACAAGAGTTTTCATCATGCCGGGGAGTATGGTGCAGGAGCACCTAGATATTTAAGTTTTGATTAAATGTTCAGTTGTCTTGTTTTGTTTAATAAGGTCTTCAAGACCATTTTTTATGATGTTATGAGGCTTGGAATCCATGTCGTAGTTGGACTATGTCCCAATGTCGAAAGAATCTTTTGTTATGTTAGGTAGTTTTCAATAGTTCTTATGTAAGCCTTTGTTGAGGCATTTAAAATTGTTATAGGTAGTCATTTAAGTTGAGTGTTTCTAGGCCTTTTAAAGGCATGTCAAAGGGTGTGTTGATGTGTTAAACCTTGTCCAAAGGTTAGTCAAGTGTTAAAAAGCATTCTTATTAATCTTTGCTGTCCAAAAACAGTCTTTGCTGTCCAAAAAAAAACAGTTTCCTTATTAATCTTTTAAAAACAGCAGTTATAAGACAAGAAAGGTCGATGGTTTTAGGAATTTGGAGGGACCACTTCACTCTAGGCTATGTTTGAGGCTTGTTTTAAGCCAATGGAGGTTGTATTGTACGGATTCATTCAAGAGATTTGAGAAATATAACAAAAAGACACTGTTTTTCTGCCTTTTACTGTTTTTTCTATTTTTTCCTTCACTATTTCTGCAAAATCCGTACCTGTACGGAATAATATTGGCATGAATTTGGAATGGGATGAAAGTGGAATTAATTACCTTTGATCCAAAGCTTATTGGAGGTCTTAATATCGAATTTGAAGGGAGGAATCTCTGTTTTACCAAAAACTGTTTTTTTCTGCTTTTTTCTATTTTTTCACTGTTTTTGCTACAGTAATCACGATTGTACGGATGCATTATTGCCCAAGCTTGTAATGGATGGAAAGAGCTTTGAAGTACCTTCAATTTGAGTCTATTTTGGTGTCTTGGAAATGATCTAGGTGAAAGATATCACCGTTTTCCCATAAACTGTTTTTTCAGAAATTGCTGTCTCCATTTAAAAAATCACTGTTTTCTGCAGTTTTCCATACTTGTACGGATCTGTTAGGGTCTCCATTTGTATTGCATGTGTAGAGGGGTGAGATGACTTCCAAATGCAATTAGTTTGAAGTCTTGGCAGCAGATAATAAAAAAGATATCTAAGTTTTCCCAAAACTGCTTTGTGCTGACTGTTTTCTGAACTTACACCTTACAACAGTCCGTACCTTTCAGTTGTATGGCCCTGTCATGGGATGTTGACCTCTTGGAAATGAAGAGTCTTGTGAGGAATGTGGAGGCAAGGGAATGGTGTAGATGAGTTTGGGCATAAGGAATGACTCTGTAGAAGTCTTATGTGGAAGCCTGAAGGAGGACAGCAGCAATAAGGTATTTTTAACAAGTTATTACTTTGCAAAGGAAGGCATTATGTTGAATGCATGTTGTAGGATTGGTAAGTGGCAATGAGAATGTGTTTGTGTTGAGGGAGGCCATCCCAAGGTGGTTGTGTGACTGTTATTCCAATGGAACAGCAATGCCATGTTAGTCTGTGAGATTGCTATCCTGCAGTCCTGTATAGAGGAGTTGAAGGGATGTTAGATGGAGTTGACATCTTGGAAGGTGTCTTGGAGTCCTCCTTCATATTGTGTGTGTGTTAAGAGTAAGTTGGAGATGGTGTTGAAGGCTGTCTTGAGAGACCTTTGCATGTGAAGTTATGATCATGCTATTGCTGTCCTAGATGCTCTGCATCAATTTTACTATTTCTAAGCTTTTTTGAAGGCAGGTTCCGTACAGGTCACGCAGGGTCATGCACAAATTACTTCAGCGCATCTATTCATTTCCACGGCGCATATAAACACTGTTACGATGCTTTTGCTATTTTTACGCATCTGTGTATTTCTGCTGCGCATATAAAGACTGTTACGGCGCTTTTGCTTTTTCTGCGCACCTGTGTGTTTTCGCTGCGCTTCTGTGCACTGTCACGGTGCTTTTATTTTTCCTGCGCATCTGTGCATTCCTGCGGTGCTTTTAAAGACTGTTATTGCGTATGCATTTATACTACGCATTCATTCCTTTTTACGGCACATACGTGCAATATTGCAGTGCATTCATTATTGTTGTGCTTCTGTTGATCATTTCTGTGCATCTGATCACTGAAGCTGTGCATCTGTTACAGGCTGAAGTTTTAGTACTTTTTTTAGGGGACGTTGCTAACGCTAACCCTTTCACAGGTGTTTGCTGGAGCGGTTTTGCAGGATAGGTGCAGGTTTAGTTCCATGTAGTTGCATCTAATTAGTTCACATTTCATTTTCAAAGGGAAAGTAAAAAGTAATGTTCATTCAAATCTTCATCTAGTTCTAATTAGGGAGGAAGTAACTGGATTTATTTTCTTGCTTGCATTGCAAACACCTTCCAAGTTATTGCTATCAAAAGGTTAAAATTGAACTCACTACTGCTTTCTGAAGTTAAAATGAACCATTGCTATATCGTGAGACCTGAATTTCAAAGTTAACAAACTCGTGCTACGCAGTTTAAGAATTGAACTCACTACTGCTTTCTGAAGTTAAAATGAACCATTGCTATATCGTGAGACCTGAATTTCAAAGTTAACAAACTCGTGCTACGCGGTTTAAGAATTGAACTCACTACTGCTTTTTGGGATTTAAAACTGAACCACTGCTATATTGCTGAATCACTTCAAAGTTCTGTTTGAGTAGATTAGCCCATTTAGTTTTTCACTTTTAACTAGGGTGGATTAATCAGTGTATTCTGTGCTTGCGAATGACAATAGGCTTATGCTCTCCCCTCTTCTGGGTGATCAGAGTGCCAGACTTGTCATTCTATCTGTTTAACCTTTAGGAGGGGCCTACCCTTGGATGCACGCTTGTCCAAGTGGGAACGACCCTGAGTGGTAACAGGCTAACGCCAAGCCCTACCAAGCCACTTAAAATTAATTGTTCTTGAGGTGAAAACTTCCTGCAACAAGTGCTGTTATGTTACACCGACGGCCAACCTCCCCCAAAACCCTCTCAGGCGCAACCCTGTGAGGCTGGGAGACTCCATAACGAGAGTAGCGCCGCCGCACGTGTAACCACTTGAACGGTTGCCTGAATTAAATACCTCTTGTTTTAGTGGCCCAAATCCCTTATAATCCATTTCTCGCTTAGGATTTTGTGCTTGCTTTTGTCCAAAATAGAGTCAGAAAATTTACAAAAATAATGAAAAACTACAAAATATTCTTTGTGCTTGCTGTGTTTTCTTGCTATTGACTTCATAATATCAGATCAGGAAGACCTTTTCTAGCCAAAAAATACCAAAAACAGAAGAAAAACTAAAAATTTTGCAAAAAATTCAGAGCTACGCATTTACACATTTCTGCTGCGCATACACAGAGACTTACGGTGCTTTTGTAGCAACTTACTGCACATATACCTTTTTGCTGCACATATATGCATTGTTCTTGTGCATATATAGTCCACCAGACCGGTGCATTTACTGCGACTTGCTGCGCATTTATCCATTTCTGCTACGCATCTATTTCTGCGCATGCGCGACAGTGAGCACTTGCCCTATTTTTGAGGAGAAATTTTCACCTGGTCAGAGCACCCATTTCAGCCTAGTTTCACTTTCTGAGATCAGAGTCAACCTTGCAGTCAATCTCCATCTGTTTCTCCCAACTCTTTCTCTTTCGTCCATTGTCGCATTCACCTTCTGTCCAAATCACTCTTGTCCCAAAGTCAGACTATCCCATATCGATTCGGCATAAGTTCTTTTTCGTTTCATTAGTGAATTCACGTAAGCCTAGTAGGTCACAGTACCTTTGCTAGTAGTCTTGTTGAACGACTAAGCCCTACACAGTAAGACTGGTATCAACTACCCTTGCTAGTGGCTAGAGTCTTGTGTCAACCGTCTTACTTGAAGTCATTGAGCGAGAGAATCCTTTGTCCAAGTCTTATCCTAGGTATCCCATTCATAATAGTCTCAGTCGGCACCTTGCCAGAATTTCTAGTCCTCACCCCCTCCATCCCGCGTCACCTTGCATGGTTCTTACTCGATCACAATACAACAAACAAATTGAAATGGCTGACTCATCTGATCACCTTCTCCCACCACGTGATGGTGAAGAAGAGATTTCTCATGAAGAATTAGTGGCGCACATGTAAGATAGAAAATTCCAACGCGTCGTAGAGAAGATGATCCTTGAAGATCCCCATAAGTATTTCCATCATCTTGCTAGTCTCGGAATCAAACTCCCCGCAAACTTTGACATTAGCTCCATCATGGAAAATGTAGACAATGATCATGAGAGGGGAACAAATGACACAGTCCCACATGTGCATGAGAGAGGTACAAATGACACGGTTCCTCATACAAATGAGAGAGGAAAGCAACCCGTAGATCCAACTACTCCTATGGCAGACGTGAGACAACAAATCGAAAGTCTAAATCTCGAGATATCCAACCTTAAGACTGGTACAAGTTCTACGAACTACTCTTTGGAAGATATAGCACCATACCCCTTTGACAGAAATTTGATCATGAAACCATTCCCTTATCAGTTCGGAGTTCTGAAATTTGACAAATATAAAGGGAAGGGGGACCCTAGAGATCATATCAGGGAATTCACTGCAGCATGTTTAGAAGTAGCTCACAACGAGACCTACTTAATGAGACTATTCCCACGATCTTTAGGTGGTCAAGCTATGGAGTGGTTCTCGCGTCTCCCACCAGGAATCAAAACTTTTGATGAACTTGTCAATAAATTTATAACGCACTTCTCTTACAACATAGAACACGAGATATCTATGCTAGATCTATGCAACACCAAACAGAAGGGTGGTGAGTCATTCGCCACCTTCCTACAATGATGGAGACAGCTAGCTAGTCAGTGTTCTTACGACATGCCTGAGAAGCAGCTATTGGAAATGTTTGTCCACAACCTAAACACTGATCTTAGCTATCAGATTCAAATACAATGCCCTACCTCGTTCGCCAAAGTCATTGAAATGGGCCTCTTCATTGAAAAAGCTATGATCACTAAAGGAACTCTCAAGTTCTACAAGGACACACCTCCTTCCAATTATACAACAGATAAATCAAAGTTTTGGACCAAGAACAAGAATGTGGTCAACGATGGAGTAGTGGATGCCAAGGCGGCAGCCCCTAAGCAACAACCTATATTCACTCTTAAAGGAGAAGCAAATACCGGTGTGCTCAACAAGCCACCCCCTCAGGAACCTAGACCTTGGTTAAATTCAAATCCAAGGAGAAAATTCACGCCGTTGGGGGAATCTCAAGAGTCTGCCCTCAGGAAGTTGTTGGCTAACAATGAAATTTCCCTCCTGCCAACAAGTGACTATGAGCCTATCGTCAAACCTCCCTATTGGAAGGACATGGATTATTGTGAGTATCATCGAGGACGGGGGCACACGACTAACAATTGCATCCACCTCAAGAATGTCATACAGGATATACTAGATCAGAATCAGGGAGGGACACAACAGCATACCTCCAATGAATCTCATGTAGCCTACCGGGATCCTCTTCTAAACCACAACCGGTTGTATCACAATAATCGCAACAATGGCCACAACAGCAACGATGGTCACAACGGCAACAACTCCAATGGCCATAACAATAATGACAACAATCGCAACAGGCCAAACTAGAACAGTGGGTCGAGTAATGCTAACTATGCAAGCATTCCCTTTGAGTACACCATTAACTGCATTTCTGAGCATGTTCTGCAAGTCAATGTCATATCCCCCAACCAACAACCAGGACCTAACAGAACTAGTTGTAGTATAATTACCTGCAGCAGTAAGGTCACGATCAATACCACCCCTCCAAGGTTGTCACCATCTCCGTCCAACTCCTGCCCATATAATGTCATCAACCAATTGCAAAAAACTCTGGCTCACATTTCTATATTGGAGCTCTTGCGTCTATCTCCTTCTCATAAGGAGATTCTTGAGAAAGCCTTAGTGGAAACTACTGTCCCCACTAACCTAGCCCAAGAGAAGTTTCAAACCATGGTGGGTAATTTGACATCCTCCACTTCCATCTCGTTTACAGAGCAAGATGACCTTTCCATATCTCAACTCTCTACACATTGTCGCATTCGTGCACAAGCACCGCATCAAGAGGGTTCTCATTGATGGGGGTGCCGGTCTAAATATTTGCATGTTGAAGCTAGTCCTTGCACTGGGGTTCTCCGAACAGGTAGTAGATCCAAGACGGAAAATTACTATCAAAGCCTATGACGAGGAGGAACAAACCACAAAGGGCACGGTTGTCCTACCCATTCAAGTGGGACCGGTAATTAAAGATGTGGTGTGCCAAGTCCTTGATCGGGAGCTTGCTTACAATATTCTACTAGGGAGACCATGGATCCATGCCATGAAGGCTGTCCCCTCCACCTACCATCAATGCATTAAGTTCCCACACGATGGCAAGCAGGTCACCATACAAGGCGACCCCGACCCCTACCAACATTGCAACTCATTCCAAGCAAAATCTGAATGCGTCATTCCCAATAACCGAGCCTACATTTCCCCTACTCTGCCACAAGACCATACTACCGAAGCTTCCTCCTCAAGGCCCAAACCGCTGAAACTTACCATAAAAGAAAATGGTGTGGGGGAGTACTCCATTGAGCACAGCCTCAACCTTGCCACCATGCCTTTGTCTCCTCACTCCTTTAGCAAACCCAAGCATCAACCTAGGCATTTTCCAAAGCCATCTACTCCTCCTACAACTCTTGCAAATCCCTTTGTCAAATGGGGGACCTTATCTGATGAGACAGAGGAGCGAGATCTCCTGCAATGGCTTTATGCTGAAGAGGAAAACACACCCCAAGAGCTGCATAGACTCCCTACAGAACTCTATGGACGGGGTGAAACCATCCTGCACAGGATGGGGTGCGAAGGACAAGGCCCCATAGGCCTCAGAAAAGAACGAATCGTTGAACCTATCCAACCCTCTTCATCCTCTTCGGCTAGAAACACAACTGGCCTAGGGTACAAAGGTAAAGGTAAAGAAAAAGAAAATGCCTGCCTAGTGGAGACAATTCAAACACTCCAAGTGGATAGTGATGCAGATTCAGATGAGTCGAATGAGTATGAGTGGGACGAGCTAACAGAGCACTCCTACGATGACAAGGAGATTGACACCATCCAAACTCTCAGCCCCTACCATGAGGGACAGATGCAACGGGACAGACCACTGGAGTCTGATTTGCCCCTCCCCGAGGTTATGGCTTTCGAGGAAAGTTTCGATTCCATTGCAATAAACAACCTAGAGGAGAGTACCACCCAGAACACTATCTCCACCAGTGCCCATAATATTTCCATTCACAACATTAACAAATCAGATCTCTCATCTGACTCCCTTCCCCTCTTACACCCTGAGCTTATCGACTGGGATCTGCAAGGAACCCCTCAATTAGATATGTTCCAGAATGATGATGCTTACATTGACTATATGGAACTTAGGGATCACTTACCAAGAGGAGATCATAAAGCTAGTTTCGCTATCAAACTCAATACTGTGGCTTACTTTGGGGAGGGTGCCAAGCCTTCTAGTCGCAAAAATATTAAAATCAAAAATGGATCTGACGGTGAAAACTGCCATGCGGCAATGTCAGATCATAAAACAGTAAAAAGAAAGGACGTATCCGAAGGTGAAAACCCAACTGTGGCACCTGACGATGGAATGCTTGACACCCTCCCTAGTGATATGTACCAGGAACGGTCACAGATTGTGGTGGAGCCAATAGAGCCAGTGAATACTGGCACCGAAGAGTAGCCCAAGATTATCCACTTCGCAAAATCTCTCACACCACCTGAGAAAACCAGGTTTGTACCATTCTTTAAGAAGAAGAGAGGCAGCTTTGCTTGGTCATATGCTGACATGCTAGGTCTAGACCCTAACCTGATTCTACATCATTTGCCATTGGATCAAGGAGTGAAGCCCGTAAAGCAGAAATTGAGAAAGATGCATCCCCATATAGCCCTTTTGGTCAAGGAAGAACTCAAGAAATTGCTAGATGTGGGGTTCTTCAGGGCCATAGATTACCCTGAATGGATATCAAACATTGTGCCAGTGTCTAAACCAGATGGCAGGGTTCAACTATGCAACGATTTTAGAGACTTAAACAAAGCATGCCACAAGGATGACTTTCCGTTACCAAACATTGACATCATAGTCGACCTTACGGCAGGGCATACAATGCTGTTGCTCATGGATGGATTCTCAGGGTACAACCAGATCAAAATAGCACCAGAGGATCAGCACAAAACAGCTTTCACTTGTCCATGGGGTACCTTTTGCTGGAATGTCATGCCGTTTGGGCTGAAAAATGCAGGTGCTACATATCAGCGGGCCATGACAACTATATTCCATGGCATGATGCATGTGACCATGGAGGATTATGTTGACGATATCTTAGCAAAATCTCTCACGAGGGACTCACACCTAGACATCCTAGAGAAAGTCTTCCAACGGTTGGATCAATTCCAAGTTAAATTGAACCCAAAGAAGTGTGTGTTTGGGGTAACATCGGGCAAGCTGCTAGGCTTCATCGTGTCAGCAAACGGCATAGAGGTAGACCCGGCTAAGGTCAAAGTAATAATGGACATGCCACCGCCAAAGACTCTAACACAGTTGAGATCCTTACAGGGCAAGCTGCAGGCCATCTGAAGGTTCATCTCACAGTTGGCAGACAAGTGCCAACCTTTCAGTCACCTCCTACATAAGAATATTCCATTTAAATGGGATGAGCGGTGTGAAGAGGCATTTAACAAGCTAAAGGAGTACCTAATGAACCCTCCTATACACATGCCTCCGATCCAAGGAAAACCTTTGATTCTCTACATATCTGCTACACCTACTGCTCTTGGGGCTCTCCTTGCACAGCAAGACTATGAGAACAAGGAAAGAGCTGTATACTACATCAGTCGAACCTTAGTGGGCTACGAGTTACAATACTCACAGGTACAACGATCATGCCTTGCGGTGGTTTTTGCTTCACAAAAACTCTGACACTACATGTTGGCACATCCTGTCAAACTCATTGCCAAAATTGACCCACTAAAGTATCTTCTCAGCAAGGCAGCGCTCACAGGTCGACTAGCAAAGTGGGTTATGCTTCTTAGTGAATATGATATAGAATATGTGGACAGAAAGGCCATCAAAGGGCAAATCATAGCTGACCAACTAGCCGAGGCACCATTACAGGACACTTCACCAATGCAGTTTGAGTTTCCCGATGAGTCTTTATTCACTCTGTCAACATCTCCTTGGAAACTCTACTTCGACGGGTCTTACACCAATCACGGATCGGGGGTAGGTATCCTGTTTATCACTGCCCAAGGTGACACAATTCCAAAGTCCTATAGGTTGTTATTTCCATGCACTAACAATATAGTGGAATATGAAGCCTTGGTAATTGGTCTCAAGATGGCCACTGAGTGGAAAATCCAAGCACTATGCGTCTACGGCGATTCTCAGCTTATCATCAATCAGGTCAATGATGAATATCAAACTAAAGATGAGAAGCTCATCCCATACAAACGGATGGTCGACGACCTCAAAGAACGCTTTGGGACCATCTCCTTTGAACAAATACCCAGGATCGAGAACAAAGCAGCGGATGCAATGGCTACCATAGCCTCTCTTCTTGAAATACCTGAACACAAGTCATGGTATGAGTTCCTAGTAGAAACCATTCGGCAACCGGCTTATGATCTCCTCGAAACCCAATCCATTTGCCTCCTAGTAGGATCTGATTCACCTTGGTACGATAAGACCTACACTTACCTCAAGGACAATATTCTTCCACCTGACCTCTCTTCCAACCAAAAGTGAACTTTCATCTGACAAGCCTCCCGTTACACCATCATAGCTAATACCCTTTACCGACGTGGTCTGGATGGTACTTTACTCCATTGTCTAGAACAAGAAGAATCCATAACCGCCTTGCGAGACGTACAAGAAGGGATCTGTGGAACACACTCCAGCGGTCCTTCCTTAGCTAAGAAACTCATGCGTTTGGGTTATTACTGGCCCAATATGGAAATGGATTCCTGTCAGTTCGTCATAAAGTGCAAACAATGCCAAATACATGGGAACCTGATTCATGCACCTGCTCAGGAGTTGAGACCTTTAACGACGCCCTGGCCCTTTTGCCAGTGGGGACTTGACCTTGTGGGAAAGATTCATCCACCTTCTTCCAACGGCCATAAATTCATCATAACTGCCACTGAGTACTTCACAAAGTGGATTGAAGCCGTTCCCCTAACCACCGTCACAGGAAAGCAAATTTCCTCGTTCATTCTGAATTACATTATCTGCCGATATGGCATCCCTTCATCCATCATAATGGATAATGGGAGACCATTCAAAAATCAGGATGTCCAGGAACTTTGTGAGCGTTTCAAAATCCAACACCATTTCTCCACTCCATACTACCCCCAAGGTAACGGCCAAGCTGAGGCATCGAATAAAACCATTCTGAAAATCCTAAAGAAGACTGTCAATGAAGCTGGTCGCGATTGTCACGTCCAACTCAATCCCGCTCTATGGGCCTACAGAACCAGTATACGCACTCCCACAGGTGCTACACCCTACGCCCTTGTCTATGGCTCCGAAGCCATCCTTCCCATTGAGGTTGAACTCCCATCCCTCAGGGTGTCGTTGAAAGGTCTCATATCAGATGAAGAATACAGAGTCTCCAGGCTACAAGAACTCGAGCTGCTAGAGGAAAGGCACCAGAAAGCTTTTGACCATCTCAAAGCCTATCAACAGATGATGTCAAGAAGCTACAACCACAAGGTTAGACCAAGATGCTTCAAGGTTGGGGACCTCGTTCTAAAAGAGAACCCTCGCAATCAACAGGACAGAGAAAAGAAAGGTAAGTTCGAGCCTAACTAGCTTGGGCCCTATGTGATTGTCGCTGCTTACGGATCGGGGGCATATCAGCTGGCCACTTCAGAGGGTGAGTTATTTGATGATCCAATCAATAGCATGCATCTTCGCCGGTTCTATACCTAGGAGAATCCCAATGCAAGGGGGCACAGTAAAATCAAAAAAGTCAAAAAATCAAAAAAGTTAAAATGAGAAAATACAAAAAAAAGTTGAAAAGAGAAAAATCAGAAAAAATAGAAAGCATACAAAAAAAATTGTCCTTTGGTGAAAACCTGGCAAACAGGCGCCTTGGATAGGTATCATGATGAAAATCTGGCAAACAGGCGTCATGTTTACTTTCTAGCTTCTCGTGCAAATAAAAGCAAGTGATGAAAACCTAGTAAACAGGCATTACTTGTGATAAACCGCCTTCTCCATCTTTGAGAATCCAATCACCTTGAGTCCATTCTTCCTTCGCTCATTTTCCATTCGACCCATATCTATCCCACAAATAAACGTTCGACAGTTCCCTATCATGGCTTGATACTCTCCTTGTGGCCTTGTTAACCAAGGTTTTGTCCCATATCGTCTCCTCAATGTGAGCCTAGTATAGTGTCTCTCATCGGTGTCCGTGGTCCAAGTCCGTGAACTACATTACCTCTGCACCGTCACGTAGGCAAGGCCATTATTCTAATGCACCCCCGAGGCTCCCATTTCTTCTATGGTCCCATTCATCCCCCTTTCTTGTCTTTATTTTTGTCGTCTTTCTTCTAGTCCATCCATGGTCCATTAGGGTTTACCCCGAACTACGTTGCCTCTGCGTCGTCACGTAGGCAAGGCCATTTTAGCAATGAGCCCCCGAGGCACTAGGTCAGTCCCTTAGGGTCCGTCTCCCCAATAAGGATTGAGCAATCTTCTCACCAAGCAAGCAAATGCAAGCAGAGCCCGCGCCTCAAGTAGAAATCTTGACAATGAGCATCTTAACCTATCCATGGCAAAGCAAATACCCAAGGTCTTCTAAATGATTTTATGCAAATTAAGGCAAGAAATAAACACATATCAACGCAAATATGCTTTGTAGATCCGAAACATGGTTAACAGTTCGAGTCCCGATTTTTGTTATCATGTCCTTCTATGCTACTCAAGGATGCCAAAAGCTAGAGATGCTATGATGGGGGCATGATTATTTTCTTTGTTTGCTATTTGTGGATTAAACTTTAGTAATGTGAAGCCTTGTCTAAGGACATGATCGGCAAAAGATCATCGAGGGCATCAAAGGTATAACACGAACGGGGGCAATCCTTGCTTGTTGAAATGCAGGAGGTACTCAGGTCATCTAGATTCAATTTTGACTAGATGCTTGTATTAACTTGCTAAATCCAAATCCATGTAAGCGATACTCAGGTCATCTTGGTTCAATTATACCTCGATACTTGTATTCAGTTACAACATTTCAGAAAATGTACCACAAAAATATGCCCAATGATAAAATAAAGCACTCTAAAAGCAAAGCATCCATCCTATATCCACATACACATCCATGCAATCCTCATTATCCAAACTATGCAGAGTAACGATATCAAGTAGAGTTTCTAAGTCCTCTTGTCACAACCATTCTTCTATCTGTCTATCATGTCATCCTTGTGTCGATCAAGTACATTTGGACTTCACAAAAACAAAGCATATAGGAGCATATCAATCATTCGTAGGACTAGTCATGTACATGCTTAGGTTCATAGAATACACCATCCAATGCATTAGGTCATCAATATATTTGCATCACATCACATCTTAAAGCACAGATAATCACATCAAACTCACATCACACATATACGTACATTTGCATTAAATCATATAGACGTCCCATAACACAGTTGCATAATCACATCAAACTCACATCACACATATACATACATTTGCATTAAATCATATAGACGTCCCATAACATAGTTGCATAATCACATCAAACTCACATCACACATATACATACATTTGCATTAAATCATATAGACGTCCCATAACACAGTTGCATCATCACATAGAAATCATATTACATTTTGCATTTATTTCCAAACATTAAATCACATAAACATCATATAGCAGCATATCATAGAGCATCTCATATAGCATTAGATAGACCATCTAACTATGCACATACATCACATCATATAATAGAAGTACATCTTCATCACATAGCACATGCAATAGATACACAAAGCTGCACCATCATATATACTATCATATAAAAGAAGTCCAAATGTACAAAATCGTCATCTGTCTCTGGAATAAAAGTGTCATATACAATATACATCCAAACGGATGGTGATACATGTCCCAAAAATATACAAAATCCAGTCTCTGTCTATCCCTGCTGCTGTGGGCCACCACTGCCAGCTCCTGACTGCTGAGGACCCATCACGGAGGCCCCTAACTATGATGGACCTGCTCTATGAGTCACCCCAGACTGACTCCTGAAACTCCCTGCCCTTTGACTCAATGCCACGGCACCATGGTGCAGCCCTCGGTAGTACTGCGCCTGGGACTGTGCTCTGGCTAGGTCTGTCTGTGCCTGTGCCAACTGCGTCTGCAACTAGCCAACCTGTGCCTGTGCCTGTTGCACCTGCCCAACCAAAAATGAACTCATTGCATCTGTCCCCATAGCAGCCACCGCAGTATCCTGCTCTACACAGATAATCCGTACCCGTGCATCTACCATGTCTCTCTCGCAAGTCAACCCTGCAATCACTGCTATGTCTGTCTCTCGCCTCCGCTCTACCCTCCTCAGCTATGCCTGCAGCTCTCGCACCTGCCCCCTCAGGCTGGCTATGGTCCTCTCATGAACCTCTCCCTGTACTGGCCCCTGTGCTGCCTCTGCCTATCCTGGCCCCTGTGGCTGGGGCACCTGCTGCTGCGGTACCTGCTGGGGTGGTGGCATCTGTGCCTACTGAGGTATATGCTGCTGTGCCTCTGCCTACCCTGGCACTGCCTGCTCAGCCTGAGCTATCCTCCTCTGCTGTCTCGGCCTCTCTCCGGCCCTGCCACCCCGCCGTCCTCATCCTCCTCTAACTGCCCTCCGCCCTGGGCCAGCCTCTCCCTCCTCCTCTGAGTCTGCCTCATCAATACGAGGCACCAGCATGCCAGGTCCTGAATACCTCAGGAAAGGATGTGCAGTGATCCAATCCTCGTACTCCTGTGTCACCCCCGCATCTGCTATCTCTCTCCGCATGTCCCAGGCCACATACGGCATCTGCTGAAACTCTGCCAGAGCCTCCTCATAAGAAGCCATCGATCCCCATCGGACCCTCTCTGCGTGCGTCCGTGCAAACATGGCCTGCCCCTGTGGCATACCCTGTCTCCGCCCAAACTGTCGCTGCACCCTACCCACCATCTGTCTCTCCAAAATATGGGGTGTCCGGCCTATCAGCCACCTGGTCTGAAAGCAGTATGGCAGCTCGTCTCCCTCGTCATCCTAGGGCTCGCAGTCCAGATATGGTCACCAAACGACCACATCTACTCCATCCAGGGTATGTCTCCAGTACTCTAGCTTCCCCAGCTTGTGCTGGGAAATCACTCCTGCATAGCCATAACTGTATGGCTCTCCTCGCTGCCTCACGAAGACACATATCGGCCTAGTCACCGCTATGTGCTCTCACAGCCAGAAATGTAACAGCAACACCCCAACCAATAGACTCGTGCTGCGGTGGTACACCACCTGATGCATGTCGTGGTAGAGGTGGGCCAGTACGCAGACTCCCCACGCATATTGGGTGCCCTCAGTCAGCATCCGCTCCATGATCCTGCCCCATCCAATGGGGAACCCATGCGATCTCCTGTCCGGGCATACAATGCCCTCGATCAGTCTAGCCACAATCCCAGGGAAGTAGTCATAGTAGTCATATATATCCTGCCATGGGATGACCTGTCCAGCTAGCTCGGGATCATCAAACACCCGCTAGCACTCGGCGAGTCCCACGTCCCGCTGTGCATCGTACTCTACTAGCTCGCCTACCACCGGCAAGTGCAGTATCCGGTAGATGTCCTCCAGGGTCACCGTCATCTCTCCCGTCAGGAAGTGGAAGGTCTTGTCCTCACTATGGAATCTCTCCACGGCAGCTGTCAGCAGTCCACGGTTCGCCCGCACCTCGGGCATAAAGCATACGTAATCCAAACCCATGGCACCAAGCGCCACTTTGTCAGACTCTGTCAGCATGTATCTCTGCAATAAGGGCATGGGAAACGTCTCCCTCGACTGCAGTGTGTCCCGAATCTCCTCCTACAAACAAGCACGGAAAAGCATCAGTCTCAAGCGACATATACCATACTCAACATACCTACTGAACTATATCAACTAAACTTAGCATTTCAAATTGATCAAAATAGCACACTACATCTCTTGACTAGATTTCTACAATCTCGGAGATAGCTCATCGATTACCACATCAAACAGGACGCTAATCAAGTCAATTTGGCTAAGTCCTTTGCTATTCACAGCAAATGCGCCACTACAGGTGGTAAATGCACCGTTTTTTGGTATATGTGCTGCTAAAATCAGCGTATGCGTCGCTTCACACAAATGCGCCGCCAAATTGCACATATGCACAGATCTGACAGATGCGCCGCCAAATTAGGCATATGCACCGGCATATTATGCAAGCGCCGCTAAAATCGACATATGCGCAGCATCAACAGATGCGCCGCTACTTTCCATATATGCGCAGCTTAACTACACATGCGCCGCCAAATTGCAAATGTGCAACACAGTGCACAGATGCGCAGTTTTCGTGTATGCACCGCCGAAACCGGCATATGCGCCATGCAACGGCAAAAGCGCCGCTTCGTGAGGCATATGCATCGTTCTAAGTTTCGGCGCATGCATTTGACCTATTTTCTAAGAGCATTTATTGCATCCTAAATCGACCCTAGAAAAAAAAATTTGAAACACATACCGGGGGTCCTGCCTCTGCTGGCCGCCCGAATTGACAGACTCGCTCGAATCGGTGCTCCTCGCGTGGAATGTCTGCTGCTCTGGCTGCCATGCTACTCCAAGTTGCTCTAAGCTCTCTCAATCCAATCCAGAGTAAACAAGTGTACAAATGGCCATTCTTGTGGACCCAGCTCCTATTTATAGCCTCCAAACCCTAATTCTGGCTAGGTGATGACTGTGACTACTTCCCGTGCACGTTTTTCTTCCTATTTTCTTCCCACACCCCTGGCCGCGTCCCTTTTCCTCCAACCTATCCTAACCCTTTCGTCTTCGTGAGATTGTCCGTCTCCAAATCTTTCGCCCGTTTTCCCGTCCAATCTCCCGAGGGGGCATCCTATCGTCATTAAACCTGTACCAGGGGCAAACTGGGGCATGTATCATCATTCAAACTATCAAATTCTTTGAAGCAACGCTATAAACTGCATTGCATCAAAAAGGGGCAAAATGTATATGCCTAAAAATGACACGATTCATCCTAAATAAATATTCTAAATTTATTTAATCGATTCATTGTTCCATAATTAAATAAATCCAATTTATTTAATTACAATTCTTCTAAATGTCCTACACAATTAAATAATTATGAATTATTTAATTAATCCAAATTCCTCTATCCTAAGTTCTAAATTCCAAAATTCCACATCACCTTTACACCTCACCTTTTCCACCTCACCTTGTCCACCTCATCAGGTTGCACATGTAATTAAATATATTTAATATTTAATTATCTTATTTTCCCTCACCCACATGGCCTATTTCTTCTCAAATCAGAGATTAGTTAACTAATCAATCAAAAAAGTTAACTAACCTGTCAATTGAGTCAAATCCTCAATCAATTCAGTCAGTTCCATGATTTATTCTTCTAACTAATCAATCAAGTCTGTTAACAGACCAGTCAATGGAGTTAACTCTCCAATCAGTTTTGTCACATCCCCCCTTTCATGATGGAGCTGGGACACTTGTCACATTTCCACTGGTTGCACATTCCTCAACCATCCTCAGCCATTGATCTTCATATCTCCTCTCAACCGTTGATTCCCATTCTTCCAAGTTTATAAATGAAGCTCCATCCTCCCATTCTAATCATCCAGGCTTTTGACATCGTTACTCTGCAGAAATATCACTAGCGCGCCGTTGGCACCCTTTTGTCATCCCCAAGCTTGAGATCACGTACTTGCATTGGAGCTCATCTTCATTGCATATCACCATAGCCATTCACCATCGACTTCCTTGAACACAGCTTTAAAAGATTGCACTCTCTGAGGGCTCATCTCATCTGCAAAAGGACAATTTGTGATAGGCGAACAACAGAAGTTTTGAAACGGGAGAGGTTTGCACTGTGTTTGTTCATTGCTTTGTTTATTGAATCCTTCTTGTTTCACTATTCTGTTGATGTTTGGGTCTTGTTTAATTCATTAGATTGATCACCATTTTACCCTTACAATCTCTAACACAAAAAAAAGGTAGCAACCTCTCAGATCGCCGTTAGGGTTCTGTTGCAAGTCTGTTGAAATTTTTTGTTTTATTTATAAACTTTGATTTTTAATGTGCATAAAATTTAATATATATATATATACTCACAATTCTATATAAAAGAATATTCTCTATTCTGTTAAATATATATAATAGCAGGTATATATATATATATACAATTTTCCCCTATATATATATGAAAAAAAAATATCCACAAGTTGCTATGATTTATAAAAATACTATTTTCAGGTAGTAGTTTATATAATGGGTAGAATGCCAAGTATGGGTATATATATATATATATATATATATATATATATATATATATATATATATATATATATATATATATATATATATATATATATATATATATATATATATATATATATATATATATATATATATGATTATGTATATTTATACACAGATTTATAAACACTAATAGCAATAAAAAAAATCTTTTTCACAGAAATAATTAAAGCTCAATTATATAAGTACAACCTTTCTTTATATGTTTTTTTTTCAAATGTAAGGGAAAAATCAAAAAGCTAACTTAGGCTTTTCTTTTTATTTCAACATTAAAATGAACAACTTACAAGTAGGGATTTTCAACATTAACTTTCTAATCATAGTCAAATTTGCACAACTTAATAGTAAATGTAGACACCTAAAAATGTCTCCATCGTCAAACCGACTTCCGGCATCCCTAAACATACCAATTCCCCTTCTAATCAATTAATTAAATTTTTATTTAATTAATTATCCCTTCATCACCTAATTTTTCATCATTCTATCCCCAATAATTGGATTAATTCTATTAATTCAATAGTTCAACTTTAGCCAATTGATTAAATAAATATGCAATATTTATTTGGTTAATTTCTCCCTCCTCACTAAATTCAATTAATTAGCTAAATCATGTTTAACTAATTAATTCATCCTATTAATTAACCTATCCCTATCCTAGGTAATTAAATAGTCATTATTTAATTACCTACCCTAGCCTATCTCATCCTAGCCTTAGGACTAATTAAATAAAACCTTATTTAATTAATCTTAACCTCCCATTAAAGTGGTCAAACCTGGTTTAATACCCTTCCCCACATCCTCCAAATAAAAAATTGAAATATATCCTACATAAATCATTTTTTTATAAAAATGTGTCCAACATCACATTTAATACCTCTTACACCCCTTACCCATGCCATGCCTCATTTATATCCACTCTTCCCCAAATGAATTTTTAATTCATTTTACCCTTCCCCATGTGAATTTTTAATTCACAAATAATCCATCTCACCCAACCTCATTTAATTCACCCCTTTCCCAAAAAGAATATAAAATTCATCTTTATTGCTAGCCCTCCATCCTCCAAGATGAAATCTAGGCCCTCCACATCATCTTCATCCTCCACCATTGATCTGTCAAATCAATCTCAACCCTTGGATCAAAATCTCTCCAAAATGTCTATAAATACAACATCCTCCAACCCATTTGGGAATCCTATTTCTAAGTAATGTTACCATGCCAAAAAATCTCTTGAGCTAACTTGTGAGTTGCATTTGATAGAGCATTTCATATTTGTTTCCATCATCTAAGGTACATCGAGGAGCTCTTGGGTGCATGCTTGTACAACCCTATCTTGGATTTGTGAGTCATAGTGAGGTATAACATTTGTTTTTCATGCAATTGTTTTATGTTTTCTATCTCATTCTGATTTCACTAATCACATTGGCACGCCCGGTGGGACCCACAAGGTCTCAATCTAATCATTTTTTGTGAGTTTTGTTGTTTGAGACGTGTTTCACAGGTGTGGCACTATCTGCTTACGTAGTGGTACCATTTTTGGCACATTTTAGCGCTATCTTTTGTTTCAGCGCTATTTAACATGGTACCTTTTCTCTTAAATTTCACTCACACATTCGTCTATTTTTTGGTCTTCCTGCCATTTTCCTGGGTTATTTGCTCTCTATTTTTGTAGGCATCTTGCACGAAGAGGGGGAGGTCATGCCAAAATTTTCTCAAGGACCAAACATACATTTGTTGCTTTCATCTTGTTTTGGCTTCCTTCCACTAAGTTGATAAGACTAACAAGACCCCTTTCTTTGCAGTCTAATCCTCTATTTTGGTTAGGAAGACCTTTGTTTTGTAGGCTTGACAAGTTCAACCTCATATCAGTGCTATCAGAACCCAGAGTGGTGCTATATTACACTATCAACCAGACCATTCAAACACATGCACAGTGGCACCTTATTACATACATATTAGTGCCATCTCTAGTTTTAGCACCTTCTGTAATATGTTTTAGCACTATCTTTTATTCTGGCGCATTCTGTATCTTGTTTTAGCACTATCTATTATTATGGCGCATTCTATATCTTGTATTAATGCTATGTTTTATATCAGCGCGATCTATGCATATAGTAGCGCTAATTTTTAGGTGTCAGGTTTTTAGGTTGGTTATTGTCAGTAGTGCCATTTGCAGTCGAAGGTGGCACTATTTGATCTCTGTTTTAGCGCTATGTTTGCAGGCTAACTTTGGGTTCTGTGCAGGGACTGGTAAGCTGTTGGCAGGACATCACCATCATTCTAGAGCCACTAACAAGTTCTTGTAGGGTTTTCTATCTTTAGATTAAACAAACACATTCAATTGGTGCTTAAAAGGAGTCCTTGTATGTTAGCTTAGAAACAACATTTCAATTTGGTGCACTAAAATTGATCAACAATAAACAAACAACAAACAAAATCTCTATGTGCCTTAGCTTAAACAACATTTGAATTTGGTGCCCTAAAATTAACAAGTGCTTGCCAACAATCTACAAACATTTCAATTTGGGGCTTAAAAAGAACCACAAAGTGCATCATAACTCATTAGATTAAAAAGAACAACAATCTACATTTTTCACTCATCTAAACAAGAAAACAAATCAATTGTG
This sequence comes from Cunninghamia lanceolata, assembly GCA_027924645.1. NCBI lineage: Eukaryota > Viridiplantae > Streptophyta > Pinopsida > Cupressales > Cupressaceae > Cunninghamia > Cunninghamia lanceolata. The sequence continues at coordinate 5,155,345 of BSBN01000501.1, read as the reverse complement.
TGTAGTGTTTTGTGATAATGTTTGTGTGGTGAAAAGTGTATGCTCTTCCCTCGCACCATTGGTGATCTTGGGAATCAAAAGCTTCTCACAACACTTGCATAAATCAACCCCAACATAATCCAAAGAACTAAAAATGAACCTTGTTTAGTGTGACCCAAGCACAAAATACATATGCTCTCCCCTCGCATCCTTGTATGAACTTGGGGACCAAAAGTATTTTTATGGTTGTGTTTCTTTTGTTAAACCTTTAGAGGGCTTGCCACCCTGCTTCGAAAGGTGGGAATGACCCAAGAAGCAACAAGCTAAGGCCAAGCTCTTTCGAGCCGCTATATAAATAATGTGTTTGTGACGAAAGTCACAAGCAATAGGTGTTGTTATGTCATACCGGCAGCCAACCTCACCCAAAACCCTCCAAGACGTAACTCTTGGAGGCTGGGAGACTCTATAATGGAGAGTAGCACTGCCGCACGTATGGCCACATGAATGAATGCACTTACTACGAACCTTTGTTTTAGCAAGCTAAAAACCTTCTATTTGTTGACACAAAAGGGTAACCTTTGAAGCGGCCCTGATTCATGCAGTTCTTAGCTGAGGTAGCAGGGAAAATCCTAAGGTTTGGTGAGGGACAAGCCTTCATGGAAACCTAGATCTTGGTATGCGTGAGAAGTGAGTGCACTATAAGGGGGAGCTGGTGCTACCAAGATCTTGGAGCTACCCACTTTGAATAGGTGCAGCTAGGGGATTCAACAAATACTGTCTTATCTTCGCCTTAGGTTGTGCAAAGTGCTTGTTTAAGAAAATCACACATCTCTTCACAAACAAAATCTTGGTTATTGTGTGTTATTGTGCTTAAAGTGCTTTCAAGAAACTTGACAAGAGACAATAAAAATCATTTGATCAAACTTCATATCAAAACAAATGCAAATTTGTCATCAAAATCCATCTTTTTCAAAGCCTCAACCAACACTGACCTATTTTAGTGCCATCTCTGTCTGCTTTTGGTGCCATTTCACCTATGGATTAGCACTATTTGCAGATTGACTTGCCTGAAACTAGAGAAAATTCCATTATGATCCTTAGGACCTGCTTCGCCATAATCCATAATCACCTTCTAAAAATCTGTCAATACCCCACCCATTTTCTTCTAAAAAAATCTAATCGTACCTTCATTTGGACCTTAGAGAATCAATCATTATCATTATCGAACCCCTTGTCATACCATAAGCCATTCAATTTCATATCCATTCATCCTCATTAATCTTTGCATACCTTTTTTGGACCAAACAAACATCCTTGCCACAAAAAATCATTCCAAAATCCTTTCACTTCTCTCATTAAAAACACATCCAAAATCTTCTAAATCCAAACACCCATTAAAGAACCATCAACCAACATCAAAAACTCATCATCCCTTTGATCAAAAGCTAGATCTAGATTTCATCTTTTTCATCACATTTTGCTTGGAGAGTCATTACTCAACCTTTCAAGTAAAATAATCATCCTTCTTTGTGTAAGGTCATTAGTCTACCCCAAAAAAAGAGAAATATCCATTTGTACAACACAAAACTAGATCTTACTTAAGCTCATCCGTTGACCTTCAAATCCTTTTCAAAAAGATCATCCTAAATCTCTCATACCAAACATCTAGTTCATCTAAAAAAAATTCACCCTCAAAATCAACATCAAAATCCCTTCCGTCAAATCATCCTCAAGCAAACTTCATCTATCATCTACCACTTTGGTCCAAACTTTTGTAAATATCAATATCACCCACTCTTATCATCCTTAGATTGACACTTTTTGAAGAATCATCTTAGAAGTGAAAACCTATCCTTTATCACGCTATAATCACCCTTTCATCTTTTATTCCAATCTACTACCACATCCTCTTTGGGTCCAACAAATCAATCCAGATTCTCTAAGGTCTCCATCCCCCTTTCATCCACCTTAACATCAAATCCATACACTTTCATGCCCATAACTAGATCACAACACAACAAGAATCAAGAAATGGCAGACTTAGGACAATATATGGGCATAGGAATGCCTAATACCAATGACAACAATCTACCAATCAACCAAACACACAATCCACCTTCGGTCTTTCAAATCCCGACATATAATCCCAATGAAAATCCCTTCCATTTATTGCAACCACCACCACCACCACCACCAATCCAAAACGTCTCCACCATGTCCCAAGATGATCTAGATGTCTTGAACTTTACACAAGATGCCGATAACATGGACATGCTTGACAAAGTCCTAATGTCAGATCCAAATAGATATCTTGACTACCTCCTCAAAATTGGTGCCCAACCACCCCATAACATGCCATCATCCCAACCATCCACCTCTAAAATCAATCCTACCACATCTTCTCAACCATCCACATCAAACACCCAACCTATCATCTCTCAAACCTCAACTCCCACCATATCTACCACCCCCACAAGCTCTAATGTTATCACATCTATGATTCCCACAAGTGTCTCCAATCCTACCACCTCCCAACCCGTCATCACATCCACTACCATAACTAATGTAAATCCTTCCGTTCTACAAATCACCTTGGGCATCCAAGGGAACCCCACACATGCAAGTACTTCCACAAGTGTGCCTCCACTCAACCCTCAAACCATAGCCTACATGAGACAATTCTTTTCACAACCACCTTACAACATGGCCAACCCATCTAACATCAATGCATCCCATGTCAATCCATCTAACGTCAACCCATCCAATGTCAATCCATCTAATCTCATGTATCTACAAAACCCCATAGCATCATCAATGCAACATAATTCCAATCCTCAAATACCTCCCCATATTCTCCAACAAATCCATGCTTACCAACAATATCTTGCACAACTCAACCAAAACACCAACCCACAGTGCCAAAACACAATCTCCCAAAACCTCCAACATCAAATCCCACCCAATCTCCAACATCTCACCAATCAGCAAACCTACACACCACAACTACCACCAACCCTGGATCTCACAAGTATTGTACAAGCCTTGATTCAAAAGGTAGACGATATACAAACTGGGGGCAAACACAAGCATTATTCTTTTGAGGATATTTGTCCCTATCCGTTTGATTGGACACTGTACATGCCCCCTTTCCCCAAAAATTTTGAAATGCCCAAATTTGACAAATACAAGGGAAAGGGAGACCCTAGGGATCATCTTAGGGAGTTTTACCTCACTTGCTAAGAAGTCTTGAACAACGATACGTATCTAATGAGACTATTTCCAAGAATCCTCAGCGGTCAAGTCACTGAGTGGTTCGCACATCTTCCCCCAGGCATTAGATCTTTCCCTGAGCTTGCGAAAAAATTTGTCAATCATTTCTCCTATAGTTTCAAACACAAAATATCTATGACAGATCTCTGCAACACAAAACAAAAGAGTGGAGAATCCTTTTCTTCTTTCTTGCAGAGGTGGAGAGGCCTAGCAAGCAAAATCCCTTGGCCAATTCCTAAGAAACAATTAGTCACCATTTTTGTGACTAACCTAAATCAAGAAATAGGATTCCATCTACAGATCCTTTGTGCGTCTACCTTTGAAGAAGTCATTGACAAAGGTACTACCATAGAAAGGGCCCTTATCACCAAGGGCTCGATCAAATTATATGACAAGTCCAACAACAACAACAACAACAAAGTCAATATCAACATCCCCAATGCAAACAACAACAACAACACGCAATCAAATGACAGACCATGCCTTTGGGGAAAGAACAAAAACACCCTGAACGACGGAGTCACTAATGTGAAAGCCGTCCAACATGTACAAAATCCTGAATGTGAATCAATTCCAAGCCATGGTGGGTCATATCACCACACCTCATCATCTCACCTTCTTAGAAAAAGATCTTCCCATGTCTAAAAACTCACATAATGATGCCTTACATATCAAATTCTATATCCACAAGCATATCATCAAGAGAGTCTTAATAGATGATGGCTCTGGCCTAAACCTGTGCACTCTTAAATTACTAAAACACTTGGGATACTCGGATGTGGTTGTAGACACCAGTGAATGCATAACAATCAAAGGGTATGATGACACTGAACGACTATCTGAGGGTACTATCAAGCTCCCTATTCAAGTGGGACAAAAGATAATGGAAACAAAATGTCAGGTCCTTGATCTTGATCTCCCTTACAACATTCTTCTTGGCCAACCATGGATCCATGCCATGAAAGCAGTCCCCTCTACATTCCATCAATGTCTAAAGTTCCCTCACAATGGCACAGAAGTAACTATCTATGCCGACCCCCGCCCCTTCCAATACTGCAGTTTCTTGGAAGTCCATGACCACACCTTCTATCCGTATAACAAAGCCATCACAAAAGCCAACCCCACAACATCCACCTCATACATCGACCCTGTCGACATTGCCACCACCTCATCCCATACACCTCCACCGCCTAAACTCAAGATCAAGCTTAGTGACATGGGATGTGGGGAATATGACCTACACGGTACCTTTTGTGTGGGCATGTTACCCAACACTAAAATGTTTGGTATCCCAAAGAAAGAAGAAGCCAATACAGTCTTCATCAAGTGTAAACCATCACCTACCTTTGAGAAGAAACATCTCCTTGATCAAGATGTGCTCAAAGACATCTCGTCATGGCTATATAAAGATGAGGAAATGGCACAAGAAGCTCCCACAATACCAACAGAGATCTATGGTAAAGGATCAGAGATTGTCAAAAACATGGGCTATAAAGGACAAGGTGGTATCAGCCTTCATGAACAAGGGATCATGGAACCAGTCCAAGCGACAAGAAATCCTTATACCCAAGGGTTAGGATATGGCCAACAATAATGTATCCTCACTACTGGTGAATGTATCCTCACTACTAGTGAATGTATCCTAGCTGACGTCGCTATGGTCTCCCCTAAAGTCTATAATGTCAACGAAACAGGCCATCAAGACTCCTTTAGTGACTTCACCAAATTTTTTGACTCATCCATATGTACCATATACATAGTCACCACCCTAACCTCTTCATCCAATGACTTACCCCTTGTATACCTGGACCTCATAGACTGGGACCAACAGGGACCTCCTATCTTCGACGTAGCACCAAATGATGAAGCCATCGCTAAAATGATGGGGGTTAGATATCACTTCCCCTTGGGAGATCATAGGGCAGGATACATTATGGAACTTGATACGACTGCCTATTTCAGGGAGACAACCCCTGCTTCCAGTCACAAAAATATAAAAATCAAACATGGATCTAATGGTGAAAACTGCTCTGTAGCAATGCCAGATCCCAAAAAAGTAAAAATAAAGGATGTATCTCCTAGTGAAAACCTCCATGAGGCTCTAGGAGATGGAAGCATGGGCCTTCCCAAGATAGAGAAGGTATACCCTGATAGATCACCCGTCCTGGTAGAGCCAGCTCAAGAGATGAATCTTGGGACGGAAGAAGAGCCGAAAATCACCTTCAGGGCAGAATCTCTCAGCACAATCGAGCAGGAAAACTTCTTAGCCTTCTTCAAATACAGAAATCACAATTTTACATGGACTTATGCAGACATGCCAGGGCTCGACCCTGCTTTGGTAGTCCATCACCTTGCAATACAGCCTGATGCAAAACTAGTGAAACAGAAGCTCAGAAAAATGAACCCCCAGGTGGCTCTCCTAGTCAAAGCAGAATTGAAGAAACTACTAGATGTTGGGTTCATCTGACCAATTGATTATCCCGAGTGGGTTTCCAACCTAGTACTAGTAGCCAAACCTGATGGCTAAATCCGTTGTTGCACCGACTTCTAAGATCTTAACAACGCTTGCCTGAAGGATGACTTCCCTTTACCAAACATTGACATGATAGTGGATCTTACGGTAGGACAAGAAATGTTATCCCTAATGGATGGTTTTTCAGGGTATAATCAAATCAGGATCGCAGAGGAGGACCAACATAAGACAGCCTTTATATTTCCATGAGGGACATACTGTTGGGTAGTAATGCCTTTTGGCCTAAAGAATGCTGGAACCACATATCAACGAGCCATGACTGTCATCTTCCATGACCTTTTCCACCACATCATGGAAGACTATGTGGACGACTTGCTAGGAAAATCAAAGACAAGGGAGGAACACCTGGATGTATTAGCAAAGATCTTCAACCGACTGGAGCAATACAATGTTTTCTTGAATCCAAAGAAGTGTGTCTTCGAGGTCACCTCTGAAAAAATTTTGGGATACATACTCTCCAGAAGGGGAATTGAGGTAGACCCCACAAAAGTCAAGGCCATCACTGAAATGCCTCCTCTAAAAACACTCAAATAGAGAAATCTACAAGGGAAACTCCAGTCTATTCGTTGCTCAACTTGCCGATAAATGTCAACCGTTCCAACATCTACTCAGAAAGGATACAGCTTTTGTCTAGAATAATCAGTGTTAAGCTGCCTTCCACCAGCTAAAAGATTACCTAGCTAATCCCCCTATTCTAACTCTACCAAGGAATGGAGAACCCCTCCTATTATACATCTCAGCAACAGAAACAACTATTGGAGCCTTATTAACATAGCATGATGAGCAAGGGAAGGAAAGAGCCATATATTACATTAGTTGTACCCTAATATCCTATGAGCTAAACTATACACCAATTGAATGAGCATGTCTATCCCTAGTCTTTACTTCACAAAAACTAAGACACTACATGCTCAATCACAAAACTAAGCTCATCACCAAGATCGGTCCACTAAAATATCTACTAAATAGAGCTGCTCTTATGGGGAGAATGGCAAAATGGGTCATGATCCTCACTGAATTTGACATTGAATATACTGAGAGAAAAGCTATCAAAGGACAGGTTATCGCTGATCAATTGGCTGAAGCACCCATTCCTATAGAATGTCCTACACTAGCAGAGTTCCCTGACAAAACCATCTTGACAATAGCACTGGCAATAAAAACATGGAAAATGTACTTCGATGGGTCGTACACACATAGAGAGGCTCAGGGGTAGGCATCTTGTTTATTACCCCCAAGGTGACACCATCCCCAAGTCATTCAAAATTACATTCCCATGTACCAACAACGTGGCAAAGTATGAGGCCCTTATCATAGGTCTCCGAATGGCAATCAAATGGAGAATTGAGAAGCTGACAGTGTATGGAGACTCTCAACTGGTCATCAGGCAAGTAAACAATGAGTATAAGACTAAGGATGATAAACTTCTGCCTTATAAAAGGATGATCGGTGACTTTAAAGACTATTTTGATGACATCCACTTTGAACAAATCCCAAGGCTAAACAACAAAGTTACAGATGGCATGGACACCATCGGATCCCTGGTCGACATGAAGAAAGATAGCAAGAAGTGCAAATTCCTGATAGAAGAACTCCCTATTCCAACATATGATGTTCCCCAATCGGAGCTATGGTGCGAAATCATTGGTCCCCTATCCCCGTGGTATCAAGAAACCTATCTATATCTCCATGACAACATCATCCCTCCTAACCTATCCACCTCACAATGAAAAACTTTCATCCACCGAGCCTCCCGCTTCACCCTCGTAGAAGATACCCTATACAAAAGGAGTCTTGATGGCACGCTTTTATGATGTTTAGACTCTAGGGAAGCTGAAGTGTCCTTGCAAGAGGTACATGAGGGCATCTATGGGGCACATTCAAGTGGACCCACTCTCGCTAAAAAGATCCTAAGGACCGGATACTATTGGCCAACCATGGAACGAGATGCCTACCGGTTTGTAAAAAAATGTCTACCATGTCAACAGCATGGAGATCTCATTCACGTACTAGCACAGGAATTGCAACCAATCACAACGCCGTGGCCTTTTTCATAGTGGGGACTCGACCTCATAGGAAAAATACACCCACCATCCTCCAATGACCATAAATTCATCATCATAGCTACCGAATACTTCACTAAGTGGGTGGAAGCAATACCACTCACCTTCACCACTGGAACCTAGATATCCAAGTTCATCCTCCATTATATCATATTTCATTACGGTATCCCTCATTCCATCATCACTGACAATGGAAAGCCATTCAAGAACTAGGAAGTCCACACTTTGTGTGAAAAATTCCAAATCCAACACCACTTCTCCACCCCATATTACCCTCAAGGAAACGGTCAAGCAGAAGCTTCAAATAAAACCATCCTCCGCATTCTAAAGAAGACGGTCAATGAAGTCAGCCGTTACTAGCACCTCCAACTCAATCTCGTCCTATGGGCCTATCATACAAGCATTCGTACCCCCACAAGCGCCACTCCATATTCCCTTGTATTTGGACTCGAAGCCATTTTACCTATTGAAGTCAAGCTCCCATCCCTAAGAGTATCTCTGCAAAATATAATCAATGATGAGGAATACCAGGTCGCAAGGTTGCATGAGCTAGAATTACTAGATGAGAAACGTCTGGATACGTTGAACCACCTGCAGGCCTATAAAAATCGCTTCAAAAGAAGCTATCACAAGAAAATCAGAAACCAAAAATTTGAAGTAGGTGACCTTGTTGGTGCAGGGCACCTAAGAGCATTTTGATGCATTTTGAGAAGTTACGGTTTTTGTTCAATGTGTTTGGTAATAAGGCTTTTAGCCATTGTTGTTTGGTCCATTTTGTATGGTCAAGAGGTTTGGGGTGACTATATAAACCTCAAATCCTTCTTAGTCCATTTGGACCCTAGTTATGCCACTTAGGCCTAGTAGGTCTAATGTTGGTTTTTTTTTTTTGTTTTTGAGTCTAATTGGAAATTTTTGTGTTTTGGCATATTTTAGAGGGAATGGTGGTTGGTTAGGTTCCATTGGACAAGTTGAACCAATCGACCTCTTTGTGTTATTGAAAAATGTCATAGTGACCAATGTTGTCAATGTTGTCAAATGACACATTTGATCGGTTGCAACCCATTTTTGGAAGTTGAAACTGTTTTGACAGTTGAAAAACAACTTGGGTCAAGTTATATTGCTGTCCTCTCACCCTAGAACAAAGGAGGAGATTTTGTAGGCAATTTTGGGCACAAAAATCAAGAATTTGACTATTTTTCTGAAGAAAACATGTTTTTGTATAGACTGTATGGACTAAACTCTTGGTCTAATGTACTTTTTCTGAAACTAGAGTGAGTCTGGGTTTGAATGCAACTAGTTTGAGGTCTTGAAGTGGTCAGAGTCAAAAGTTATTGAATTTTCTTTCAAAACTGGTCTAGAAACCCTGTTTTCTAGGGCTGTCCCACAAATTTGGCCCTAGAATGCATTCCCACTGGTGAAATCTCATGCCACTCAGTGAAATGCAGGCTAGGGATGTATATTACTTGATTCCAAAATCTTTTTTCTGGGAAAGGCAGTCTTCTATTTTTAAGGTGATGCCCTAGGTCAAATATCTCTATGTATTTGACGGAAATTATGCAATTTGGTGATGTAAATGGCAAAACTTTGATAAGGTGAGTGAATGAATGGTGGTTTTGAGTTGTTTGGGTGTGGTAGAGGTAATCCAAACTCCTTTCCCTAATCTATGACCCCAAATTAGACCACTTGCTTTGTAACCTAGCCCTAAAGTGATCAATTAGGCCTAGAGACCTAGTGGGTGTTCTGAGTTGCTGGAGTAGAGTTGGACCTAGAGGTTTGGAAGTTTGTTAGGACCCCTTAAAGGGTATTCAAATCCATCATTTACTTGCCTGGTCATTTAGGGTTTTGTCAAGTTGTGTGGAGAAAATTAGATTTGTAGGGCTAGTAGCCTCACTAGGCCAAGTCTAGGTTGGAGGGTTGTGTGAAGTTGGGGATCAAACCAACTATTGAAAAGGTGTTTGTAGACCTGTCTTAAGGTGTTGGAGAAGCCTTGAAGGTTGATTCATCACCCAGATATCAAACCCTTCATATACCCTTGAATGTGCCTTTGGTTGCTTGGTTGAAGGCTAGGTGAAGTGGGTGAGTGGGCAAAGGACAATAGAGTAAACCCTTGTGTGTTGCTTCCCTTGTGCCACTCCACATCACTTGTCCTTATGGAAAACTAGAAAAACTTGTAGGAGCTCCCTAAGAAAGGAAAATTTGAGCCCAATTGGCTAGGGTCTTATGTCATCACAACCCACTATGGATCAAGAGCATACTAGCTTGCAACACCTGAGGGGCAGCCTCTGGACGAGCCTATGAACATTCTACACCTAAAGAAATTCTACGCATAACCCATTGAGTACCCCAAGAAAAAAATTAAAAAATCAAAAAATTAAAAAATTAAAAAATAATCAAAAAATAAAAAAAATTAATAAAAAACCCGAGTGCAATAAAGACTTCCAATGGTAAAAATCACCTCGGTGACACCTTGGATTGGTACCATGGTGAAAACTTGTTTTAGGCACCATGTGTAGTGGCTGGTTCTACCATCTAATACATCCTCTTTCCATCACAACACTCCATATTGCACGCATCCCATGGCTTGGAATTCTGAAACATCGAGTCCTATTGCCCACCCCACAATATCCCACCCAAGGCTAGTTCATGGAACGAGGATCCTTGTAAGCTTCCTTTTGTATAGCTGCAAAATCAAAAAATCAAAAAACAATAGAAAATCAAAAAATCAAAAAAACAATAGAAAATCACCAAAATCCAAAAAAATCTTTCCTAACAATTCACTACAAATCACCCCCCATACATCGATCATCAACATCAACCCTTAGCATCACACCCATCCTAAACCATTCCCACGTCATCAAGTCATGCCAGAACTACATATTCATCTCACCTGCATCTTGAAAGTACCTTGATCCCGTGGACACAAGGTATGTAGGCAGTCTAGAATACGAAGGAAGTTTCTAGTACTTAGGTACATAAGATACACCCATCCAACCCGTTTGGATGGTCCCCATTCACTAAGCTTGTTGGACCTAATAAATGATACACATGCTAAGTATATGATTGAAGCACGGTCCCTAATGCAAAAATCATCAATCAACATAAGAACTATAATCCCACACATGGCCTGAGTATCCTTTTGCCCACCTTTTGAAAATTATCCAACAAAATCCAACCGATTAGCATCCTAGGATATATCGTTCCTACAATAGACAAGAATTTGTCATCCTATCAACATGTATCTTGGCAAGAGCACACAATGGCTATTTGTATCTTTTTGTTGGTCTTTTTGATTATTGATTTTTATCTTTTTGTCTCACTCTAGGTCATTTCCAAAGCTACCTTGATCTCATTATATCATCGTAAGTGGTGGACAACACCTAGAGTAGACATGGTCATTGTTTCTGTATGCTCTGCTTGTGGGTTGGTTTCATTACTCCAAGACTAGTATTCATATCTTGAGGCCTGGGTCAGTTCTAGTATGATGTGCCTCATTTACATATACATGCATTAATACCTTGTATATTAGCACTCATCGCTATGAGTCCCCTTCATCAGCCGGGTAAGGTTATACTACCTTGGGCACGCATGAAATCAACCTATTGTTTGTGGGTCTAGTCCATGCAATCGTGGGATATATATCATCACCTAGGTCATCTCATACCTTTGAGAACTGTATCCTATATTGCTATAATAAACTAAGAAATGCTCTCAATTAATTTTATGCAACTACTGTTACTAGCTCAAATCATCATGCTAATCATTTATTCAACTATACCATCTGGGCCTAGATTTCGTAATCACCTACCTGTTTGTGACTAACATCAAGCAAGCATAGAATAAAAGTACACATTAACCTTTATTCATCTTGAAAGATATGATGAATTTAGAGAATTCATAATCCCAAGTCTCTGGTGATTAGGTCTTAATCGTCTGACGTTACTCAGAAGTTAATGTGTGTTGTTGTTTCCATTTTGGGGCCTTACGTTGAGTTCATCATCATGACACTGTTTCTACAAAGATTCTTCACAAAGAGGTCATTTTATACAGTTGTTTGATTAAATGATACAGTTATACTCAAATATTTGCATGATATTTATCAATTATACATGCTTTAGCTTCAAATATGCTAAATATTTTCAATTATCTACGAGATGTCCACATATTTGTATTATTTGCTTGAGATTATCAATTATTTGCAATTATGATGGTGAAATGCTATGAAATTTAAAGAAATTGAAAGAAATGCTTCAAATTAATGTTGAACCTTTAGCCATTGAACCACATATACATCAGATACAGTCATGAAGAGAAGAAAACCAAACCATATGTTCACCAGGACATTCCACAGCTAGATACAGTTGATGCTAACTTCAAAGGAATTTGTATAAAAACAACATATGCAAGTAGACATGCACTCCAAGGGACGCAACAAATCACAGCATATATCCAAAATTCACACTCTGATTACTCAAGATTTACTATGAATTGTAATCAACAAGTCTTCTCATTCATTAAGTATGCAAGGATATAAATGTATAAAAAAAGCTTTGAAATGAGCCCTAAATATTTCAGCATATGGATTTCAATTAAGTTTTGAATATTTGAAATGAAGCATTCCTACACCTTTTATAGAACAAGGTGAGGAATCCGTTACAAAAGATCTATGATCTTGATTTATCTATGAATATCTATGGTCATTATTTCATTTGACATTGTCAACTTTATCAAGTGGCACAAGTTGCCAGCTGGCAAACATCTGGAGTACTTATTTTCATAAGTAACTGATGCTTATATTTCCTTTTATGATGTATCCTCATCATGCTCCCTATCATCATCATCACATTCGCCACTCTCGCTCTCTTCATCATCATGATGATGGTCCTCTTTGATATGGACCTACATAGTTGTCCTGATATTTTCATATAGTTGTACTATTCTCTTTATTTCCCCACCATCCTGAGTTTTTGCTTTGATGGCGGCGTGCTTATGCATTTGATATTTGCCTCAAAGATTTTCTAATTTACTTCTCCTGCTGCTGGATGTCTCATGATAATTTTCCATCTTGACCTTGAGCCTCATAATTTTGTCCATGGTTTCCTCTATTAGATTGTTTAGAGGATCATCAGCTACCTGTTGGAAGTTACTATGTATAGCTTTTATTGCAAACTCCTCATCTTGATTCTCTATCTTCCCTTCCACCTTCCCTTCCAGCACTTCTAAAAGTTCAGCTTCATACACCATCATATCATGTAGCTTTATACTGATGTCTCTTAACTTATTGTTGCATCTTTTAAGTACCTCACATTCAAATTTGGTATCTTTATACCATATGTCAACCAACAGTGCATTATTATTATTCAACACTTGATTGCTTATTAGGACTTGAGGGTCAATTCTCCTTATTTCTTCCAAGATGACCAAAATTTTCTCCAGCTGGAAAGACCTTTTCCCAATCTCCATCTGCAATCTGTCAACTTTCCCCCTGGAGACACTTAAATAATTCCATTTTTTAAAGAAGCTTTTACCACATCCTCCACTTCATCAAATGTGGATAACATCCACTTTCTCATTATAGATGACTCATGCTTCATGAGATCTATTTTATTTACTTCTTCCTAAGAAATAGCAGTCAATGGGACTACAAGATCAGTTGATGTATCATCAGGGTTAATTAACCCTTTTATGTATGCATGCAGCTGAGCAATGTGCTCTTTATGCTGCTTATTCTTCTCTTTCTCTTTCTTAATTCTTTGAGTTAAGGAATCAATGATATCCTTACCCTCCTGACCCTCCTGGTCTTCATTTGAAAATACTAAGTCAACTGTATTAATCTGGAATTCTTCCAGAGTAATATTACATTTTTCTTTATCTACAATAGGAATTGCAACCTGTGCAGTCCTTCTTCTAGTTGTTGGATCCCTCTTAATGGCCAAAGTCATTCTGGACTTCCTCTTTGGTTTTATTAGATTCTCTAAAAATAAGGTGGATACATCAAATTCTTGAATCTCAAAACCAACCTCTGTGTTGACTTCCTTCTCCAACCACTAAGGTACCTGATCATGTTTCTCAGCATCATCATGATGTTCACCTTGATCTCCAGTATTTGTTAGCATATGTGATGGAGAAGGTGATTTCCTCATTTCTTCTTCATGATGCTCACTCTGGGGGCGATCCTGGGGTACATCCTCCTGCTGAGGAATTTCCTTTTCTGGAGGAGCATCATCTTGAGGTGGAGGATCTTGTGATGCGTCGATATGATGATCATGATGATCATGATCCCTCTCTTTCATTACTTCATCCACCTTTGACCTTTCCTCCTGTTGAGGCATATTAATAGCAGTGGATACTATGGAATCCTCCTTAGGTGTTGGTGTTTGTTCTAAAACCACTATTTGTTTTGCACCTGCACTACTTACTTCCTGAACTTTAGAAGCAGGATCTTCTAATACTTCCTTGTCATCAGCTTTCTTTTCCTGAACTTGTACTATAACAAGCTTAACTGATGTATCATGTTGGTGTTGCTGGCTCATTACTGAAGAATGGCCCTCTAGTTCTGCCATCTTCACTTCTTCTATATATTCTCCTTTATTAGGTGTACCTGTTGGATGTTCAGGACTTACATCTTGTCTATATGTCAAATCCACTATTGCAGGACTTGTCACCTATGCAACTAATATGTCCAGCCCTATTTCTTGAGCAATCCTCTCTGGACTCTTTTCTCCTTTAGCTTCCACTTGCTTCATCTCCTCCAATATTGTTTGAACTAATGGAGTCCCATGAGGAGTCATTTGCCTACCTGCAGCAAGGGTTTCCATCTTTTGTGAAGCTACTTCCTTCACAACCTCATCATCAGATAGGTTAATTGTTTCCTCTAATGAGATATTGCCTCCTTCGAATATATTGGAGGCTTCTTTTCTTTGCTCCTCTGCTTGTTCAGCCTTGACCTTCACAATGGTAGGCAGTGGAACATTATGTTGAAATTCCTTATGGAAAACTTCACTACCTGCCCCTCTCAACATTACAGGGGATTGCTTTATCTCACCCCTCATGGAAGTTCTTGGTTTCTTAGGTGTGGTAGCTACCATCACTTGTGGGGCTCTTCTTTTCATTTTAAATAATAAAGGGGCCTCCTCTTCTTCAGGCTCTTTCTCCATAAGGATATCTTCTTCTACTAGTTGTTTTGAGGACTGACCCTCTTCTTGGGTCTCAGTAACTACAGCCTCTGCCCTATGAACTCTCTTGGAATTTTGTTTATTTGTCCGTGGAGGTGATGCTGATCCTGATCCTAATCCTGCTGCATCCTCAGTGGGAAACACTGCCCTTTCAATAATCACCCCCTTGGGTTCATTATCAATTTTCTTACCCCTGGGGGGCCTTTTGCTTTGCTATTGTTGTGGAGGCAGCCTCTCTCCTTTTGATTTCCTCTTTTCAGTTATAAAATCATCACACTCCTCATCAGGAATATCATGTCCTTTCTTCTTATTATCCATAGTAATGGCAATACCTTTCTTCTTCAATGCCTCAATTTGTTCATCAACCCAAGCTTGGATTAGCTGTAAGGTCCTTGTAATGAAAGTATCCAAAGATATATCCTCCTGTATAGTCAGATCAGGTGCAAATATTGTATCATTATATATTTTCTTTTCTTCATACTCATTTGCCATTAACCTGTCATCATCCTTTTTCAACTGTGAAGGAATGGGGATGCAGTCCAAGGTTTTGATTTGGTTCAATGTGAACCTTTGGTATCTTCTTCTTCTAGCTTTTGCTTCATCCTCACAATCTGCCCAGAAGCCTTCTAGGTGCCTCTAATGAATAGGTTTCCCTATTATTTTCCGTATCCTTCCATAAGGATCATATGGCCTTATCAGTGGGAATGGCTGCAACTGCATTTTATTCAAACTGACCATCACCTTCTTGATACTTTCTGAATCTGGGCACATGTACTAGCCAATGGTTACTGGAAACAAAATTAGTGGAATTTTCTAAGCATCCTTGTATATTTTCAATATTGTGGAGCTCTACCTTATGAATTCAATTAATACCACTACATCAGTGTGGTATCTTGGCAGCATGAGGGGATGTCCTTCAAAACCCTCAATTCTCATGTAAGAAAATGTAGCAAATTGAATGTACCAGGCTCCATGCCTATAGATTATTTCTTGAGCCTCCATGCTCAATCTCTTTGTCCTATCCTCCTCCATGGTCCTCACCAGATGCATAGAGAATGCATCATTTACCAATTTGTAATCATGGAGGTAATTAACTCTTTGTAACTGGGGATGATGATCCCAAATGTGTACAGCATTGATTGTGCCTATCACCTTTCCATCTATAACCAGTGCATCAAATGTACCTTTGTAAGCACAGGAGTAGACAATATAGGATGTCATGTAAAAAGAACAATTTGAACCTCCCAGGTTCATCAGCTGCTCATGTAGAGCATCACTTATCAATTGGCCCCATAATGGCTTGGTATCTGCATATATGCACATCATGATTACACCATACATCCAATCTTTAAAACTACCAGCATCAGGCTAGCCTATCACCCTGCTAAGCAATGCAATCATATATTGATATTCTTCATCAAAATCATACTTGTATAAGTGCACTAGAAGCTTGGCAGCTGCAGGATATGTGCTATTCTTGGCCCTCCACTGATACATGGTCTTTCTTGCTTTCTTATTATTGTTTTCATATTCAATCTCAGACTTCTTCAAATCTATGCTGTTAACCTTCCTGCCCAATGGCAGTCCAAATGTCTTGGAAAGACCCTTGATGGACAGGTCTACATATATTCTTCCATGCTTTACCACCTGTCTTGTTTTTGGATTGTAATTCTGGGCACACTCAATAACCAGCTCCGGAGACTCCATGGAGTACGGAAAACCAGCCGCATTCCACATTCTGGACATGAACACTACATCTAACAGGGTGCTTTTGTTCTTTTCATCATTCATCTTGGCGGACCAGGCCTCCAAATCAGTACTTCCCTGATGTGTATCTGTTATGGCACCATATTTGAACAAGATTCCTCTAGGAGATGCAAACATGGGCTTACTAAATTCGGCCTCACACTTAGCTAACCTCTTGTTAGCCATGGATATCTGCAATTAACAAGACTTGTCTTACAATGATGTTCACAAGCATGCACACAACATTTTATCTTTACTAACATCATGCATATTGTACTTATTCAACATTTACTTATCATGGGATGCATAAACTAGAACCTGCAACATCATATCTAACCATGCAAAAGCAACAGGATGAGGGTTTCAATTACTTACCTGGTTATGCAGATCCCTTTATACCAGTGGTTTTCTGGAAATGCTCTGATTCTGATGATAATCCTGCGCCTCTTCCTGCCTGTAAGCTCCGTTCGTACAAGTATCACCTGTATGAGGGTTTGGAAGCTAGTGCTCTGTAAAAATGATTTTGTCACAAGGTAAGTGTGAAAATGATGATGAATTTACCTTTTAACTTTGCAATTAGGGTGAAATTAGGGCAAACACGAGCGTATTAGATTTTAATCATTGATCTTTTCTCACAGAAACTTAGGATTTCGCCAGGTGTGTCATCTGGTTTTGTGGTCGGCGGGAACTACCAACCACCTCTACACGCATTAAATGTTAATGGTGGCAACGAGAGCGGGGTGATATCCATATGACAGGATATATTTGGAAATATGACAGTGTTCAGATATCAGGTGATATTTTCAAATATCACCCCGATAGCAATGTGATCATCCTCCTCGAGAGAAAAAACTATCTTCGATTAGATCGGGTGATGAACGCACCCTTAGGTCATACTTTATACGTCAGGAGGATATTTCAACATATCAGGTGATGTTACAAAAAATGATGATGACCGGATAAATTATACGTCTCTCTTTTGGAACATCAGGGTGACATCATCCTGATATTTGCTTATTATATCGCTAAGGCATCATGACGTCATCATCATGTTATGCTAGCAGGATCATGTTTAGAAATTATGCCCCGAGAGGTAAAATGATGATTACGTCATTGTCATGTTTGTTCCTTTGTTTATCATGCTTGAATGACATCATCAGGATAATGGCTTAGGGGGATATTTCGCAGTAGGAGGATATTGAGAAATATCGAGTTACATTGAGAAATATGATCTTCGCGAATTACATAAGGCTGCTTTGATGGGTAAAGGTCATTATCACCTAAAATTGACGTCCGGACATTCAGACCGCATGATTTATCGGGTGATAAATTAGATCAGGGTGACCTTTTGTAATATGATGGATATTGAGAAATGTGATCCTCCCCCTGTGAATATCAGGTTGGACCAAGATTTTGACCATTCATAACTTTCACATCCTGACAAATCTTAGGGTGATGTAAAAGGCAAACCAGCATGAAATTTGATGTTCTTTCTAAATATGAGGTTACTGGAATGAAATATGAACTTTGACGACTGACCTCATGATGATGACTTACCCAGCCTCCTCATGCATGATGACCTTCATGACTTACGTTTACCAAAACCACCAAAAAACACAGAACAAGCCAAGCAAAAGTTGGGTCCATGTTTTGTCAAGTCAAAATGGGGCGTGTTGTGTAACCACACAACAACTTGCCACCAAAGAAAACAAACAAATTCCAATGATTCAAGTGATGTGATCACATTCATCCATAGTATTCTAATTCTTTCTAAGCGTAAACATCATGATCTTCTGAATGATAAAAGTTCATCATGGTAACAATGCTAACAAAGGATCATGTGCGTGTAAATGATTAATTATCCTCATCTTGAAAGTAAGTTGAAAACATAAGTAACTGGTGTTAAACTACATAGTTGGAGATCATCCCTCATAGCCAACCTGAATAGAGCCTTGTTGCCAGTAGGTGTCTATAGCCCAGCAAGGTTATCTATACAATCTCCCTAAGTAGAGCCCCACTGCCAGCAGGCGTTCATAGCCCCGATAGAGTTACTTAAATGGCCTAATTTTATTTTTTTTCTAATTTTTCCTTAAAATTTGTATCTGATATCATCATGTCAGCTCATTTGTACAAGGTACAATCACTTGCAGCTTTAGGTTGGAGATTGTATTGGTAGCAAGGGAGTCCCTTTAGATTTTTCACTTAACACCTATACTTGTATCTTCAACAAACCCAAGGTTGTTAAGTGTTTCATTGTGATTGATTCACTTTGATCAAGAAAAGGCACCCTGATGAAAGGATATCACAGACCTGATCACGAATACTTCTTAGAATGAATCATAACCTATGTCTAAATTTGATATCATCACTTGAATCCTAACAATTTAGTTATTTTCTAGGATGATGAAGTGCATCATCCTGACTAACCAAAACAAGGGCTCAACAAACAAGACAAACAAAAACACAACTGTACAAAACACACCATATAAATGTACATTATGATACACATGACTATCATGAAGACACTTAGGCTTGGAAATAGTGTTTGAGAAATTGTCCATTAACTGGCAATGGGACATCCTCACCTGTCAGGTTCTTGAGCCTATAAGTGTTGTCTCCTAGTATCTCAGAAATTTGAAAGGGACCTATCTATAATCTGTCAAATCTACCATGGTCACCTTTCTTCTCATGGGCTTTATCCCACATTAGGACTAAATCAGATATCCTGAAGGCTTTGACTCTTGCTCTTTTGTCAAACTAGCATTTGACAACAGCTTGATGTTTTGCAAATTGGTCAATTGCTTGACTTCTTTTCTCTTCCAGGTGCATCAACTGAAGCAACCTGACTTCTTGTCTATTATCAATGCCCAGGTACTCTTGGGCAAATTGCAAGGTAGGAATTTTCAAGTTTACAGGGAGGATAGGATCTACCCCATATACTAATTGGAAGGGTGAGTTTCCTAATGCAGTTTTCATTCTAGTTCTGTCTACCCATAAGGCATATTTCATAAATGAATTCCATTCCTTAGGGTTCTTCTCTATTAATTTTCTTATGATATTCAGCAATTTTTTGTTGGTGGATTCTGCTAATCCATTCCCTTGGGGATAATAGTTGGATGAAAACTTGAGTATGATCCCATGATCAAAAGCCCAACTTGACAATTTGGTTGAAGTGAAAGCAGAACCATTATCACTTACCAAAGCATAAGGAGTTCCATACCTAGTAACAATGTTGCTTTCCAGAAATTTAATGACATCATCTGTAGTACAAGTCTTACTGCTAACAGCTTTAGTCCATCTGGTACAATAATCAGTAATTGTTAAGACATACCTATGGCCTGAGGAGGATGGAGGATTGATTGGTCCTATGAAGTCCATGCCCCATTGTGCAAATGGGCGCTCTTCCATCACTGGATGCAAGGGTTGTGCAGCATATTTCTCTCTGTTGGTAGCAACCTGGCATACATGACAACATTTAACATGTTCAGCTGTATCTTTAAAAACTATAGGCCGGTAATATCCTACTCTAAGGATTGCATGTGTTGTGGCTAAGGCTGATCCATGTGTTGTTCCAAACTTGTCATGTAATTATGATAAAACCTTATTTGCTTCTGGCTTTGTTAAGCATCTTAGGTATATTCCTTCATAATTCTTCTTGAATAGGGTTCCTCCCTTCATCATATATTTTTGTGACCTTATCTTCAAGGCTCTTCTCTGTGAAGCTTGCATTCTTGGAGGACATCTTCCAATGATTAGGATGTGCCTGATATCTGAATACCACTCTTCATTGTCCTTAGCATTAACAACATACTATTGGCTTGTGATGTTTGGATCAATTTCAGATATCATTTGACTTAGAGCTTGTCCTCTTACCAATTTCATTGGTGTAATTTCCATGTCATACTCTTGTAATACAGTGATCCACTTGGCTCTTTTCTCACCAGGTTCACTCTACATTAGCAGCATCTTCACTGCTGCATCTAGCACTACTGCAATCACCTTGCTTCTTAGTATATAATGCCTGAATTTCTTAACTGCCCTGACTAATGCAAGTGCTTGTCTTTCAACATCCACATATCTCAACTCAGCATCCTTGAAGGGACAGCTCATGAAAGCAATTGGTTTCTCTTCTTTTTCCTCATTCCTCTGAGTCAATACTGCTACAGAGGTATGTTCTGAAGCAAATGAATAATTGTAGAAGTCTCTTGTGTAATCAGGACTGATGAGGACAGGAGCATCTAATATGGCTTTCTTTATGTCCTCAAAAGTAGCTTTAGCTTCTGCTGTCCACTTAATCTTGGTATCTTTCTTCAGCATAGCGTTTAGTGGTCTGACTATCTCTGCAAAACCAGTGATGAATTTTCTTACAAAGTTAATCTTACCAAAGTAAGACTTAAGTTCTTTCTTACTTCTAGGAAGTTGTAATTTCATGATGGACTCTACCCTATCAGGATCAATGATAATTCCATTTTTAGTTATCAGGTGGCCCAGCAACTTTCCTGTTGTCATCCCAAATATGCACTTCTTGGGGTTCAAAGATATCCCATACTCTTCACATTTTTTCAATACATTTTTGAGATCTATTACATGATTTGTTCTTTCTTTGGAGAACACTGTGAGGTCATTCATGTAGATGACTATACATTTTCCTATTAAGCCTCTGAAGGATATGTCCATTGCTCACTGGAATGTAGCTCCAGCATTTATCAACCCAAATGGCATACGTCTATAAGCAAAGATCCCCCACTTTGTGGTGAAAGCGGTCTTCAACCTGTTAATCTTGTCAACCATGACCTGATTGTACCCTGAGAAACCATCCAGGAAAGACATCATTTTGGCTCCATTTACAATCTGCAGAACTTCATCTAATGAGGGTAAAGGATAATTATCCTTCTCTGATGCTCTATTCAGGTTCCTGAAGTCTACACACAATCTGATGTCTCCATTCTTCTTTCTAATTGGCACTAGATTAGCCACCCAAGTGGGGTGCCTCACAGGAAAGGTTATCCTGGCATTTAACAACTTCTTGACTTCTTCAAAAATTATTGGTTCAAGCAAAGCATTGACTGGCCTTTGCTTCTGTCTGAAAGGTTTAGCATCTGGCTTGAGGGGTATAGTGTGAGTTATGACTAATGTGTCATATGTCTTCAGCTCATCATAAGTCCATGCAATTACATGGATGTAATCCTTAAGGGCCTGAGTTATTCCTTTTAATTCTTCTGGTGTGCAAACTTTACCTATCAGGACATTTCTTTTGTCTTCATTTTGTCCAATATTCACTTGAGAATATTGACCTCCATCAGCCTTGGGAAGATCCTTCTGTTTCAGCATATTATCCAAATCAAAGGCTCTTTCTAATTCAATCATACCTTTGGGAATCCTATTGCCAGGCAACTCTAATATTTCATCTTCTTCCCAAACTTGATCTCCCATACTATTCTCATCTATGATCTGAGCATCAAATATATCTTTGTTAGAGATGAAATCAAGGATGTGCTAATCATCATCAAAGACCTGTAGATTAGTAACATTATCAGGTACTGATGGTACAGATACCAGTTCTATTAAAAATCTCTTTAGACCTGATATAGATAGTGTCTCTAGTGTACTGGCAGCCTGGGCAAGTGCATCTGCCCTGTGGTTCTGTTCTCTAGGAACGTGGGTGATATTAAATGTATCAAAGTCTTCAATCAAATCCCACACTCTATGTCTATAATTTGACAATCTTTTATAGTTGCAAGAGTAGATTCCTCTTACCTATCTAACAACTAATTCTAAGTCTCCAAAGACATGCAGAATTTTTACCTTCTTCTTGAGAGCAAATAGTATCCCATGAATCAGAGCTTCATACTCTGTCACATTGTTAGTACAGGGGAACTGTAATCTGTATGCAGCTAGGTAGGACTTTCCTGATGGATCAATGAGATCAATCCCTACTCCAGCTCCTTGTTTGGACTTGGATCCATCAAATCTAAGGATCCAGGGTTTATCTTCAGCATGAGGTTTGGCTGAACCTTTGCTTTTCTTTGCAGCTCTGGCAACTGCTCCACCTGATATCCATTTTAACTTAGGAATTTTAGTTTTCTCAGACTTCATCTTTTCTTTCTCCTGAGAAGCTAATTTTTCTTCTTGTTTTTCATCATCATGAAGATGATCTTTTGGATCTAGCTCTGTATGTTTCTTTAAAATATGTAGGCACAACGAACAGGCAGTTTCTGAGTGAGGTGCCTCATGCAGCCTACACCAACCTTTAGTTAATGCATCCCGTGGATGCTTCTTCTGTCTTATTATCTTCTTAATTTCTCTTGATAAAAACTCTTTGAATCAGGTTAAGTTACTACCACTATCTTCATTAGACAGTTCATAATCTGACTCCATCAAACAATCACTTCCTGGAGTGATTTTCTCTTTCTTCTTAACATTTATCTGGTCATACACTAAGATTTCTTCTTTTCTCTGTATATAATCTTCATCATGATTCATCACCTTTTCTGTGGTTCCTGCAAAAGACAAAAAAGAATCAGTGTCATCATCATCACCAGATGTAGCACTTACCTCAGAACATCATGATGATGATGCTTCACTGCATGTCTGCTCCAACTCCATCATATCTAGGCATGTTTCACAAGTTTTCTTTGAATGTGCCTCATCGTGTAATCTGCACCAACCATCAATCAAAATGTCATGAACAGGGATATTTAACAACTGACAATGTTTTACCTGCTTGGACAAGTGTATCTCAAAGTTTCTGAAGCGATCTATTTCATTTTCATTCTCAAAATTACTATCAGGTTCTACAACCAGCATGCCTTCCTAATGATCATCATCATGATGATGATGAAAGTCAAGCATCAGGATTTCTTCTATCCTGATAGTCTATGGTCTAATGGTATAAACTCCAGCCTCAATGTCGACGTACATGATCTCATTGGTTTTGTTATACTCGGTGATCATGTGCTTCATTCTAGGCTCAGCATCTATTCTTATCTAGTTTGGTATACCTTTCCAAGGTAACCACATGTGACTGAAGTCAGTAGACATATATCCATTCAAAGTTTTTGACCAGTCTCTGCTAAGTAGCATCCCATATGTGTCAGGTATGTCAACTACCTGGATATCAATGTAATACTGGATCCTGGGGTCAGATGCTAATTGCATGTGTATATGAGTCAATTCTCCTATTACACTCACTTCTATTTTATCTAGCTGTGTCACCTTCTTTAGGGATTTAGCAGGATGCAGTCCTAAAGCGTTGCATATAGACAAGGGCATCACATTTGTAGATGCACCTGAATCCACTAAACAGTTGTGTAAATTCTTTCCAAACATCCTTATGGTGAGTAGAAAAGGTGGTGACTCACTCCTATCTCGATATAATGTCATATGTGAGGTTTCTACAGCTTGGACAGTAGCTGGCACTTTATGTTTGATATTAATATCTCTAGCAGCATGATCTTTACTACTAGACTGATCTAGGGAATGATTATCCTCTTTAGGAGCAGGATCATCTAGTGATTTCATGAAAGCTTTCTTAATTGCAGGAGTTTTCAACAATTATTACAGAGACAAGCTGATCTTTACCTTTTTCATCTCATCTACCAGATATGTGACAAGTTTATCAGACTCGGGAGGTAGGCCAATAGTCTTTAACACTGTATTTTGTGGTGACAGATATTGTGCATTTACCTTGGGAAATCCCAGATTGTTACTTACCTTGGGATCAGGAGGTGTGTTAAAATTATTCAAAGGCAAGGAGCTGGTTAATGGACCTGTAGGTCTATTGGAGTTGCTTCTCAGATTGTAATTATGCTTACCAAGATATTACTACTGGTATGCATGCACCTCCTTATGTTCAGTGGAAGGCTCATTCTCATCTTCAAAGGGGAAGACATAGTTTGACTCAAAAGCCATGGCAGATTCTTCACATGCCTGGGTATAATGCTGGTGGGAGGACACAGTCTACTGATGATGATGATTAGTATAGCTCTCCAATACAAATGCAGAGTCATATCCACAAGGGACAATTTCATTTCCTTCTACCTGAGGCAGATTTCCTACAGTATTAGATACTTCTGTCTAGAAAATGCTAGTAGCAATTTGAAATTGTAGACAATCTAGCTCTACATGAGCATTTGTATTGTGGATCCTGCACCAATTAGTGAGGGTTGCCTCAGCAAGATTGACCCTAGTAGTCTATTTGGCTTCAGCAGGTGGCTAATTATCTAAGGGTGATGGCAATGAGCCGTTATTTGGCCTGGAGTACCATACTCTAGGTTGTCTCTGAGGATTATTGTTATTTCCACCACCCCTATTGAAATTACTATTATTGTATCCTCTGTCAGGATAATTTGGTCTGTCATTGGAATAACCTCTGTTTTGGTTAGGCTGAGAATAGAAATTCAGATTTCTCAGATGAGTGACTTCTGTAGTGAGTTTTCTCAGCTAAGCAGAGATTTCTTTGATTTCTTCCTTCTCTTCATGAGCTTTGGCTACTACATTCTCAATTTGAGGTTTGAAGAAAGAGGATCCAGTATTATTGTTGGATAGGTCACCACCCTGAGGTGTTTGAGTTTGTGTAGGATATTGTGGCGTCTGGCCATTCCCATTAGGAGGTGGCATGATACTTAATGGAGGCACTTGCAAGGGTGCAGGCATGACTGCTGGAGGTATCATAACTCCATTAGGATATTACTGTCTCGGACATGCAGGATATTGTGGAGGATAAGTTGGATACATGCCAGGCAATGTAGGGAATGCTATGTTTGGTGTTGGAGCAGGGACTAGCTGCTGATTCACTTTGATAGCTTCCTAAAAAGCTCCTGTCAAGGTAGTGATTTCAGGGTGTGTCCTCCTGATGAACATGGAAGTCAATGGATCTAGAGCTGAGTAATAGATACTCCTAGCAGCAGTGTCTGTTACTACATAAGGGGCAACTAACTTGGATAGCATTTTCTGGAACCTAGCATTGAAGTTGACAATAGGTTAACCTTCATACCGCTTGATGGTGGCAAATAAGTGATAGTTCATTGAGGGATCTATTGGTACTTTGAACCTATCAGTAAAAGCTTTCTCTAGGACAGCCCATGAACCAATAGAACTCTGACCGAGACTAATAAACCAATTATAAGCCTCTTCCCCTAAAGAAAAAGGAAATAATCTGCATACAACATCTTGATGTTCTATTCTGGCCCTACAACAGGCTTCTTTAAAGGTCTTGATATGATCATCAGCATCCTGATAAGGATGATATTTTGGACAAAGCTTATCCAGATTCTTTGGCAACTCATGATATGCATTGAAGGTCAAAGGTGACTCTGCTGCAAAGAAAGACATTGCAACTGGAGGAGGTTGAGCCTGAGGTACAATTGTTTGAGGTTGAACCTGGGGTTGAGGTTGAACAGGAGGTGTCACAGATATCCTAGAAGGTATTTGCAAACCAACAGGGGTTACAGGAGGAGGTTCTGGTGAAGCTCCTGATGCACTAGATCCTGGAGTGTGATGGATGTCCACAGTTCTAGGTCTGAACCCTCTAACAGGTAGTTCTTCAAAGATTCCACCAGATCTAGACCTAGTATTTATCCTGTGAGCCAGGATTTCTCAATTTTAAGGAAAATTAGCTGGAACTTTACAAATATCAGTTGAAATTCACCGGCTGAGGTGATATTTGCGGTCAGATGACTGATCTGACTAGATATTTACAAAATATTTGCAAAGGTAGTGCAAATATGAGGTGATATTTGGGGTATGATGACTCTGACCACGAGATATCAGACTTCTAAGGAAATACTTTTCAAAGCTTGAATGGATTTACTTAACATTGGCCAATATTTGTGAATTCATGATGATCTACTGTAAAGCTTGCAATATTTATGACTAATTTCAGAAACTATACACAAAATGAGCATATACAAGCTTGCTACAGTAAATATTTGAGCAATATTTGAAATTCATAAATGCACTTGGGGTTACCTTACTCTCTGTGTCATCAAACCTAAAAATAATGGTGATGAGCGTCCTCTTTCAGATAAGGACCCTCCTTCTAGTGCAAATTTATGTTGGTCATAAAGTTAGTCACAAACAAGCATAGAATAAAAGTACACATTAACCTTTATTCATCTTGAAAGATATGATGAATTTAGAGAATTCATAATCCCAAGTCTCCGGTAATTAGGTCTTAATCATCTGACATTACTCAGAGGTTGATGTGTGTTGCTGTTTCCATTTTGGGGCCTTACATTGAGTTCATCATCATGACACTGTTTCTGAAAAGATTCTTCACAGAGAGGTCATTTTATACAGTTGTTTGATCAAATGATATAGTTATACTCAAATATTTGCATGATATTTATCAATTATACATGCTTTAGCTTCAAATATGCTAAATATTTTCAATTATCTATTAGATGTCCACATATTTGCATTATTTGCTTGAAATTATCAATTATTTGCAATTATGATGGTGAAATGCTATGAAATTTAAAGAAATTGAAAGAAATGCTTAAAATTAATGTTGAACCTTTAGCCATTGAACCACATATACATCAGATACAATCATGAAGAGAAGAAAACCAAAACATATGTTGACCAGGACATTCCACAACTAGATACAGTTGATGCTAACTTCAAAGGAATTTGTATGAAAACAACATTTGCAAGTAGACATGCACTCCAAGGGACGCAGCAAATCACAGCATATATCCAGAATTCACACTCTGATTACTCAAGATTTACTATGAATTGTAATCAACAAGTCTTCTCATTCATTAAGTATGCAAGGATATAAATGTATACAAAAACCTTTGAAATGAGCCTTGAATATTTCAGCAGATGGATTTCAATTAAGTTTCAAATATTTGAAATGAACCATTCCTGCACCTTTTATAGAACAAGGTGAGGAATCCGTTACAAAAGATCTACGATCTTGATTTATCTATGAATATCTATGGTCATTATTTCATTTGACTTTGTCAACTTTATCAAGTGGCACAAGTTGCTAGCTGGCAACCATCTGGAGTACTTATTTTCATAAGTAACTGATGCTTATATTTCCTTTTATGATGTATCCTCATCATGCACCCTGTCATCATCATCACCTTCGCCGCTCTCACTCTCTTCATCATCATGATGATGGTCCTCTTTGATATGGACCTGCATAGTTGTCCTGATATTTTCATATAGTTGTACTATTCTCTTTATTTCCCCACCATCCTGAGTTTTTGCTTTGATGGCGGCGTGCTTATGCATTTGATATTTGCCTCAGAGATTTTCTAATTTACTTCTCCTACTGCTGCATGTCTCATGATAATTTTCCATCTTGACCCTGAGCCTCATAATTTTGTCCATGGTTTCCTCTATTAGATTGTTTAGAGGATCATTAGCTACCTGTTGGAAGTTACTATGTATAGCTTTTATTGCAAACTCCTCATCTTGATTCTCTATCTTCCCTTCCACCTTCCCTTCCAGTACTTCTAAAAGTTTAGCTTCATATGCCATCATATCATGTAGCTTTATGCTGATGTCTCTTAACTTATTGTTGCATCTTTTAAGTACCTCACATTCAAATTTGGAATCTTTATACCATATGTCAACCAACAGTGCATTATTATTATTCAGCACTTGATTGCTTATTAGAACCTGAGGGTCAATTCTCCTTATTTCTTCCAAGATGACCAAAATTTTCTCCAGCTGGAAAGACCTTTTCCCAATCTCCATCTACAATCTGTCAACTTTCCCCTTGGAGACACTTAAATAATTCCATCTTTTTAAAGAAGCTTTTACCACATCCTCCACTTCATCAAATGTGGATAACATCCACTTTCTCATTATAGATGACTCATGCTTCATTAGATCTATTTTATTTACTTCTTCTTGAGAAATAGCAATCAATGGGGCTGCAGGATCAGTTGACGTATCATCAGGGTTAATTAACCCTTTTATGTATGCATACAGCTGAGCAATGTGCTCTTTATGCTGCTTATTCTTCTCTTTCTCTTTCTTAATTCTTTGAGTTAAGGAATCAATGATATCCTTACCCTCCTAACCTTCCTGGTCTTCATTTGCAAATCCTAAGTCAACTGTATTAATTTGGAATTCTTCCAGAGTAATATTACCTTTTTCTTTATCTACAGTAGGAATTGCAACCTGTGCAGTCCTTCTTCTAGTTGTTGGATCCCTCTTAATGGCTGAAGTCATTCTGGCCTTCCTCTTTGATTTTATTAGATTCTCTAAAAATAAGGTGGATACATCAAATTCTTGAATCTCAAAACCAACCTCTGTGTTGACTTCCTTCTCCAACCACTAAGGTACCTGATCATGTTTTTCAGCATCATCATGATGTTCACCTTGATCTCCAGTATCTGTCAACATATGTGATGGAGAAGGCGATTTCCTCATTTATTCTTCATGATGCTCACTCTGGGGGCGATCCTGGGGTACATCTTCCTACTGAGGAATTTCCTTTTCTGGAGGAGCATCATCTTGAGGTGGAGGATCTTGTGATGCGTCGATATGATGATCATGATGATCATGATCCCTCTCTTTCATTACTTCATCCACCTTTGGCCTTTCCTCCTGTTGAGGCATATTAATAGCAGTGGATACTATGGAATCCTCCTTAGGTGCTGCTGTTTGTTCTAAAACCACTATTTGTTCTACACCTGCACTACTTACTTCCTAAACTTTAGAAGCAGGATCTTCTAATACTTCCTTGTCATCAGCTTTCTTTTGCTAAACTTCTACTATAACAGGCTTAACTGATGTATCATGTTGGTGTTGCTGGCTCATTCTTGAAGCATGGCCCTCTGGTTCTGTCATCTTCACTTCTTCTATATATTCTCCTTTATCAGGTGTACCTGCTGGATGTTCAGGACTTACATCCTGTCTATATGTCAAATCCACTATTGCAGGACTTGTCACCTATGCAACTAATATGTCCAGCCCTATTTCTTGAGCTATCCTCTCTGGACTCTTTTCTGCTTTAGCTTCCACTTGCTTCATCTCCTCCAATATTGTTTGAACTAATGGAGTCCCATGAGGAGTCATTTGCCTACCTGCAGCAAGGGTTTCCATCTTTTGTGAAGCTACTTCCTTCACAACCTCATCATCAGATAGGTTAATTGTTTCCTCTAATGAGATATTGCCTCCTTCGAATATATTGGAGGGTTCTTTTCTTTGCTCCTCTGCTTGTTTAGCCTTGACCTTCACAATGGTAGGAAGTGGAACATTATGTTGAAATTCCTTATGGAAAACTTCACTACCTGCACCTCTCAACATTACAGGGGATTGCTTTATCTCACCCCTCATGGACGTTCTTGGTTTCTTAGGTGTGGTAGCTACCATCACTTGTGGGGCTCTTCTTTTCATTTTGAATAATAAATGGGCCTCCTCTTCTTCAGGCTCTTCCTCCATAAGGATATCTTCTTCTACTAGTTTTTGTGAGGACTGACCCTCTTCTTGGGTCTCAATAACTACAGCCTCTGCCCTATGAGCTCTCTTGGACTTTTGTTTATCTGTCCTTGGAGGTGATGCTGATCCTGATCCTAATCCTGCTACATCCTCAGCTGGAAACACTGCCCTTTCAATAATCACCCCCTTGGGTTCATTATCAATTTTCTTACCCTTGGGGGGTCTTTTGCTTTGCTATTGTTGTGGAGGCAGCCTCTCTCCTTTTGATTTCCTCTTTTCAGTTATAAAATCATCACACTCCTCATCAGGAATATCATGTCCTTTCTTCTTATTATCCATAGTAATGGCAATACCTTTCTTCTTCAATTCCTCAATTTGTTCATCAACCCAAGATTGGGTTAGTTGTAAGGTCCTTTCAATGAAAGGATCCAAAGATATATCCTCCTGTATAGTCAGATCAGGTGTAAATATTGTATCATTATATATTTTCTTTTCTTCATCCTCATTTGCCATTAACCTGCCACCATCCTTTTTCAACTGTGAAGGAATGGGGATGCAGTCAAAGGTTTTGATTTGGTTCAATGTCAACCTTTGGTATCTTCTTCTTCTAGCTTCTGCTTCATCCTCACAATCTACCCAAAAGTCTTCTAGGTGCCTCTGATGAATAGGTTTCCCTATTATTTTTTGTATCCTTCCATAAGGATCATATGGCCTTATCAGTGGGAATGGCTGCAACTGCTTTTTATTCAAACTGACCATCACCTTCTTGATACTTTCTGAATCTGGGCACATGTACCAGCCAATGGTTACTGGAAACAAAATTGGTGGAATTTTCTGAGCATCCTTTTATGTTTTTAGTATTGTGGAGCTCTACCTTATGAATTCCATTAATACCACTGCATCAGTGGGGTATCTTGGTAGCATGAGGGGATGTCCTTCAAAACCCTCAATTCTCATGTAAGAAAATGTAGCAAATTGAATGTACCAGGCTCCATGCCTGTAGATTATTTCTTGAGCCTCCATGCTCAATCTCTTTGTCCTATCCTCCTCCATGGTCCTCACCAGATGCATAGAGAATGCATCATTTACCAATTTGTAATCATGGAGGTAATTAACTCTTTGTAACTGGGGATGATGATCCCAAATGTGTACAACATTGATTGTGCCTATCACCTTTCCATCTGTAACCAGTGCATCAAATGTGCCTTTGTAAGCATAGGAGTAGACAATGTAGGATGTCATGTAAAAAGAACAATGTGAATCTCCCAAGTTCATCAGCTACTCATGTAGAGCATCACTTATCAATTGGCCCCATAATGGCTTGGTATCCGCATATATGCACATCATGATTACACCGTACATCCAATCTTTAAAACTACCAGCATCAGGCTGGCCTGTCACCCTGCTAAGCAATGCAATCATACATTGATATTCTTCATCAAAATCATACTTGTATAAGTGCACTGGAAGCTTGGAAGCTACAGGATATGTGCTATTCTTGGCCCTCCACTAATACATGGTCTTTCTTGCTTTCTTCTTGTTGTTTTCATATTCAATCTCAGACTTCTTCAAATCTATGTTGTTAACCTTCCTGCCCAATGGCAGTCCAAATGTCTTGGAAAGACCCTTGATGGACAGGTCTACATATATTCTTCCATGCTTTACCACCTGTCTTGTTTTTGGATTGTAATTTTGGGCACACTCAATAGCCAGCTCCAGAGACTCCATGGAGTACGGAAAACCAGCCGCATTCCACATTCTAGACACGAACATTGCATCTAGTAGGGTGCTTCTGTTCTTTTCATCATTCATCTTGGTGGACTAGGCCTCCAAATCAGTACTTCCCTGATGTGTATCTGTTATGGCACCATATTTGAACAGGATTCCTCTAGGAGATGCAAACATGGGCTTACTGAATTCGGCCTCACACTTAGCTAACCTCTTGTTAGCGATGGATATCTGCAATTAACAAGACTTGTCTTATAATGATGTTCACAAGCATGCACACAACATTTTATCTTTAGTAACATCATGCATACTGTACTTATTCAGCATTTACTTATCATAGGGTGCATAAATTGGAACCTGCAACATCATATCTGACCATGCAGAAGCAATAGGATGAGGGTTTCAATTACTTACCTGGTTATGCAGATCCCTTTATACCAGTGGTTTTCTGGAAATGCTCTGATTCTGATGATAATCCTACGCCTCTTCCTACCTGTAAGCTTCGTTCGTACAAGTATCGCCTGTATGAGGGTTTGGAAGCTAGTGCTCTGTAAAAATGATTTTGTCGCAAGGTAAGTGTGAAAATGACGATGAATTTACCTTTTAACTTTGCAATCAGGGAAAAATCAGGGCAAACGTAGGCGTATTAGATTTTAATCATTGATCTTTTCTCATGGAAACTCAGGATTTCGCCAAGTGTGTCATCGGGTTTTGTGGTCGGCAGGAACTACCTACCACCTCTGTGCACATTAAATGTTAATGGTGGCAATGAGAGTGGGGTGATATCCATATGACAGGATATATTTAGAAATATGACAGTGTTCAAATATCAGGTGATATTTTCAAATATCAGGTGATATTTTCAAATATCACCCCTATAGCAATGTGATCATCCTCCCTAAGAGAAAAAGCTATCTTCGATTAGATCAGGCGATGAACGCACCCTTAGGTCATACTTTATACATTAGGAAGATATTTCAACATATTGAGTGATGTTACAAAAAATGATGATGACCGGATAAATTATACATCTCTCTTTTGGAACATCGGGGTGACATCATCCCGATATTTGCTTATTATATCGCTAAGGCATTGTGACGTCATCGTCATGTTATGCGAGCAGGATCATGTTTAGAAATTATGCCCTGAGAGGTAAAATGATGATTACATCATCGTCATGTTTGTTCCTTTGTTTATCAAGCTTGAATGACATCATCAGGATAATGGCTTAGGGGGATATTTCGCGGCAGGAGGATATTGAGAAATATCGGGTTACATTAAGAAATATGATCTTCTCGAAATACATAAGGCTGCTTTGACGGGTAAAGGTCATTATCACCTAAAATTGACGTCTGGACATTCGGACCGCATGATTTATCGGGTGATAAATTAGATCGGGGTGACCTTTTGTAATATAATGGATATTGAGAAATGTTATCCTCCTCCTGTGAATATCAGGTTTGACCAGGATTTTGACCATTCATAACTTTCACATCCTAATGAATCTCAGGGTGATGTAAAAGGCAAACCTACATGAAATTTGATGTTCTTTCTAAATATGAGGTTACTGGAATGAAATATGAACTTTGACGAACTGACCTCATGATGATGACTTACCCAGCCTCCTCATGCATGATGACCTTCATGACTTACTTTTACCAAAACCGCCAGAAGACACAGAACAAGCCAAGCAAAAGGTGGGTCCCTGTTTTGTCAAGTCAAAATGGGGCGTGTTGTGTAACCACACAACACTACCCTACCCCACCCCATCCCAAATCTCCTCACTAATCCCACTGCTCCAACTTATTCTCACTCGACACATCCTGAGTCAAAGTAAATCCCCCCTCAATGACGTGGTGTTTCATGACCTAGCAACTCCCTCATTAACCATCCCACTCCCCCCCTCCCAATCTAGCCACGGCCAATCATACCCGTCCGCCCTTATCCTACCCCCCTATTCCCCTATCACACAGCCCCACCACCCAGGGTTCAACAAAGAACATCATGTGTATCAAGACTTAATCATCTCACATTTCATTCAATTTGCATATCATATATCATTTAATTTGCATTTCATTTAGGTGCATTTTAGAATCATGTAGTTTGCATATCATATATCATTTAATTTGCATTTCATTTAGGTGCATTTTAGAATCATGTAGTTTGCATCTCATATACCATTTAATTTGTATTTTTAGAATCATTTAGTTTATAAACATTTAGGTGCATTTTATAATCCTTAGTTGCATATCATAATCATTTAGTTTGCAATCACTTAAGTGCATTTCAAAATCATTTAGGGAAATTTCATAAATCATTACATTCCATTTCATAATCATTTAAATTACGTTTCATATAATCACTTAATCATTACATTGCATTCCATAATCATTATATTGCATTCCATATATCATTTCATAATCATTTACTTACATTGCATAAACATAATCATAATCATTTAGCTACATTTTATAACCATCTACTTGCATATCCATATTTCCATACATAACATGTGTTTATTAAGATAAACATACATTTCCATTGCATTACATTTTTACATCCATAATAAATGTTTATTAATCTGAACATTTATTTGCATTCTACATCACAATCCATAAATCACAAACATGCATATATCCAAATAAGTAAACCATCATTACATCTATCATATTACATCAATAGGTACATCCATAACATCAACATAATACATTGTATAAACACAACACACCATAAAGCATATTGCATCCATCAACATAAGCATCATCATAATCATATAAAAACATCATAAACAAACATATAGGCCATCAAAAAGCATCATTTCATATATCATCATAGCAAAAATATATACATCGCCCAGGTATATACATCAAAAAATATAATAACATGTCATGATACAATGCCTCCAAGGGCCAAAATGATACAACTGTCACATGGAGGACCCTCTCTCTAACACAGTGGGGGATCCTGGCCCTGGTGGTGGCTATGGTCCTGCTTGTGGCTATGGTTATGGCTGTAGCTATGGCTATACTTGTACCTGTGTAACCTGCTGGGACACATGTGATGGGGGACCCATCACTTGCTGAACAGACTGAACTAATCTAGATCTGTGTGACCTAGACGCCCTGGATCTACTGACCTGACTATAGCTTGGTGCACGCTGCTCTGTAGGCACTACCGCATGATAGAGGGCCTGATAATAGTCCATTCATCCTCTGGCCTCCAACAACTATCCCTGTACCTGAGACAACTGTACATGTGTCTGAGACAACTATGTCGACATCAGTGTCAAAACTGGGGCCATACCGGTACCTAAAGCCTGTAAACTACCCACTGTAGCCTCCACCTGCCAAGCTCTCACAAGTGTCGTATCCCGCTCTCCTATCAAAACCACTATCTCACCCTAAGCCTGGGATAACTATGCCCGCAACGTAGCCACCTATCCATCTGTACCATCTAACAATGCAACTGTACCTCACAACTGCACCAACTCTACTTCCTGACTCTCTAAAGCCTCCTGCAGGCTGGCTACCTGTGCCCGCAAAGTCTCAACCTCCTCATCCTCTCCACTCTAAGGCCATTGACGAGATGAGGACCATCGAAGCCCTGACTCTCCACCTGCCACTGAGGTGCCCGCCTCTGCCTGTTGTCCTGCTACAACAGCCTATTGTTGCTGTGATACCTGTGGTGGAGGTAGAACACCCCTACCTACCCTCAGTAGTCCCCCACGCTGTCGCGGTCCTCCCTACCTCCTTACCACTCTAATCTAGACCTGTTCAATAGGTACCTACTGTATAGGTACCCCCTGTCGCACCTGCTGCTGGGGCACCTGTGAACTACCACCTGCCTGTCCCTCTCCCCTGAGCCCGACCTGTCCAGCTACCGCTGCTGCTAACACATCCATTAGCTCCCCATCTCTCCCAATCTCCCTCTCCTCCCCATCCCCTCCAACCTCCATAAGGTAGTCTGCAATAATCTCCTCACCCTCCTCCAGGAAATCATCTCCATCGGAATCATCATCCCCATCCTCCTCGGACTCCTCATCCCCTGATGTCGCTGCCTCCTTCATGGGGACTACCTCATTTGCGAGGTCAGTGAACCGAGTCGATCACCACATCCGCCGCCATGTTTCATACGCAATAGAAGTGCCTACATCCCTGACCGCACTCTCCCAATCCCACATCAACAGCTCCAAAGCTACAAAATCCTCTAGGGCAACCCAAGGCTATATGGCTGCAGGCCAATAATGGACATCTCGACAGGTCCGTGCAAAAATTGCCATATGTTGTGGAGCATCCTGCCATAACCCAAATTGTCGCATAACTCACGATGGTAGATACATATCAATCATGTGGTCCCCATGACCTATCAAGTAGCGCTGCTGGAAAGTGAAAGGCATGTGCACATCATCATCTAGCCATGGCTCCACTCTGATGTAGGGTCACCAGGTAACCTGAATGACATCATCCAACACCCGTCTCCAATACCAAACCTGCCCAGTGTATGTATACTCAGCATCTCGATACAAGAACGCAAAGGCCTTAAACAGATGGTGATAGTACTCACATATCGGCTGAGTGACCGGAATATGCTCCCAGATCCACACATGCAACAAAGTTACCTGGACTGATAAAGCTGAATCATACTGATAAACCACTATATGCATCTCATGATAGAGTTGTGCCAACATTTCTAGTCCCCAGGCATACACAGTCTCATGTCTGACCATCCCTCAATCAACTCTCCCCATCCAACCGGAAATCCCTTCCCCTCCTATCGGGCATCACTACGCCACCAATCAATGCACATAGGAATAAAGCAAAGTGGTCTGCACCTACCACTAGTGTCCTCTCATAGCTCATCTCCCTCCTATCTGCTGATAAAACAATGTGATCATGGCCAAATACTCTAACCAAGGCCCTTTGTCCCCTCCTCATGTCATATGTCACCCGACGACCATGAATCGGTAGCTTGAGGATGCGATAAACATCCTCAAGAGTAATGGTGATCTCGCCAGTGGGAAGCAAAAATGAACAAGTCTCTGGCTGATACCGCTCTAGAATAGCTATAATCAGATCTCTATGAGCTCGCAGCACTGGCATCGATGCAGCTATCAAAAGCCCTAACCTCTCCAGTCGAGCCCAGGTGGCATCATCAAACTGATCAAATAGTGTCATCATAGACGG
The DNA here is from genome assembly GCA_027924645.1 of Cunninghamia lanceolata. Classification (NCBI taxonomy): domain Eukaryota; kingdom Viridiplantae; phylum Streptophyta; class Pinopsida; order Cupressales; family Cupressaceae; genus Cunninghamia; species Cunninghamia lanceolata. The sequence continues at coordinate 5,118,267 of BSBN01000501.1, read as the reverse complement.
CACGCACCGCTCCCGCAAGGACACTATAAATGACCTCATATCCTGCATCCATAGTTTTCTGGTCAAAAATCTACCTATCTTTTTCCAAATTCCCCTCTTTCTTCTACTATTGAAAGCCAAAAACATTTTGGCACCACAACAGACCATGTTTTGTGCCATTTCTAACGATAGTGCTACCACATTTCCCTAGGGCGCTAATTCAGATTATAGGGCCACTACACAGCCTCTTCGTGCCATTCACACAAATGGCACCACCCTTCCACTTAGCACCAATCTAACAAATGGCACTAGTCCTCCCGATAGCACATATATCAGATATAGTGCTACTCCTCCACATGGCGCTAATCCTAAATATAGGGCCACTATAAAACATAGCACTTATCTAGAAGATAGCATTAACCTGACACCTATTTGGCGCCAAAATGCTAGAATCCTAAAACTTGCACACGTTGTGCTGATCCAGAGGATGGTGCCGAAACATTAAGCATTTGGTGCCAATCTACCTCTAGTCTACCTTGGCGAATAGCGCCAATCCAGAAGATTGCGCTAATCTGCTCTTTTTTAGCACTGCGCGATCTTGCGATAGCACCACAATGCTAATCCCCAATTCTCAAAGCCCAAAAATGTGACAAAATCAAAAAATCACAGAGCTAGGGTTAGGCCCTACCTGGGGTCTAGCCTCCGGTGCCTGGCCATACGATCAAAAATGCTCAAAAATGTGGGTGAGTCGAGGGAACCTGGGATTGCGCTCTGCCATCTCTCCTTTGCTCCTTCTTCTCAAGAGTTCAATGTGTGCAAATGTGGCACCCTTAGGGCCCACTAGTCTAAATATAGTAAGCCATGTCATCCTTCCACCAACTCTTTTTCCCTCCAGGGTGCAGATCACAACCTTTTTCCTCTATTTTTCTTCCTGTCATCTTCTTTTTCCATCCTCTATCCAACCTTCACTCCCATCACGTCCTTTTGAAAACTCACCTGAATTTTTTTTATTTTTTCGGCAACCTCTCAAGGGGGCATCCCTCACACATCTTACTCCTTCTCGGCACCTGGGGCATATTTTTCTTTGACCTGACGCCGCTTCCCTCCTAGGTCCTGACGCCACGTCAAAGAGAGGCAAATGTAGACACCTAAAAATATCTCCATCGTCAAACCAACTCTCAACATCCCAAAACATACCAATTCCCCTTCTAATCAATTAATTAAATTTTTATTTAATTAATTATCCCTTCATCACCTAATTTTTCATCATTATATCCCTAATAATTGGATTAATTCTATTAATTCAATAGTTCAACTTTAGCCAATTGATTAAATAAATATGCAATATTTATTTGGTTAATTTCTCCCTCCTCACTAAATCCAATTAATTAGTTAAATCATGTTTAACTAATTAATTCAGCCTATTAATTAACCTATCCTTGTCCTAGGTAATTAAATAGTCATTATTTAATTGCCTACCCTAGCCTATCTCATCCTAGCCTTAGGATTAATTAAATAAAACCTTATTTAATTAATCTTAACCTCCCATTAAAATGGTCAAACCTAGTTTAACACCCTTCCCCACATCCTCCAAATAAAAAATTGAAATATATCCCACATAAATCAATTTTTTATAAAAATGTGTCCAACATCATAGTTAATACCTCTTACACCCCTTACCCATGCCATGCCTCATTTATATCCACTCTTCCCCAAATGAATTTTTAATTCATTTTACCCTTCCCCATGTGAATTTTTAATTCACAAATAATCCATCTCACCCAACCTCATTTAATTCACCCCTTTCCCAAAAAGAATATAAAATTCATCTTTATTCCTAGCCCTCCATCCTCCAAGATGAAATCTAGGCCCTCCACATCATCTTCATCTTCCACCATTGATCTCTCAAATTAATCTCAACCATTGGATCAAAATCTCTCCAAAATGTCTATAAATACAACATCCTCCAACCCATTTGCGAATCCAATTTCTAAGTAATGTTACCATGCCAAAAAATCTCTTGAGCTAGCTTGTGAGTTGCATTTGATAGAGTATTTCACATTTGTTTCCATCATCTAGGGTATATCTAGGAGCTCTTGGGTGCATGCTTCTACAACCCTATCTTGGATTTGTGAGTCATAGTGAGGTATAACATTTGTTTTTCATGCACTTGTTTTGTGTGTTCTATCTCATTCTGATTTCACTAATCATAGTAAATTTTCCTCTTTTGCAACATGAACAATGGCATGCATAAATAAATATATATATATATATATATATATATATATATATATATATATATATATATATATATATATATATATATATATATATATTCTTTTTTTCTACACATACACCAAACAGCAACTCATTCTTTTCCTTTAAAAATATAGAACAACAACTCTATTGGAAATAACATAATAAAATTACATAGGATTACATAAACATAGGGAGTTTTCCCCTTCCCAACAATAATACAAGGCCAAAGGCCATGGCTCTCAAATAGCCATATACAATATTCCACACCAACAATGATCTCATAACCAAGCTATAATGACTCCAACTCCAAACCTGCAAAAAAAACACAATGGGGAATGTTCCAAGCCACCAAAATGCTCTCTACCCTACCATAGACCCACAATTGGGTCACCCCCGAGCTTGGAGATCGATCATCACACGGGTCTCAAACCACAACACAACAATACAATCACATAACAACCAAGAAGAACACCCAAAAGGTTTAAACAACACAAAATCCTTAAAAATGGATTTGAGGGGGTAGGAGAGTGGACTATCTCTACTCAAGAGGTTCACTCTAACCAAATCTCATGAATCCAAATAAGGCCTCAAGCCCAAAATACTCAATGATAATAATAATACACTAAGGCACTCATGCCAATAATATGATCACCATAATCTCTTCCCAAATGCCTTCAAGGCCACAATATACCAATGCAAAGAGGGTGACCTCGAGGAGGTTCACTCCTCTCCAACCCCTCACATGAATGGACACACCAAGAATGGTAGTCTCATTCGAAACACCCAAAAAACCCCAACACAACAATAATGCAAAACACAAACAAAGTCATTCACACAAGAAGGTAAAAATACATGAGGAAGGCTCAATGCCTTGAGGCTTACCTTGAAAAGCCCAATAATGGAAGAGGGTTGTAGAAGAGCTATCCAACTTTTTCCTTCAAGCCACCTTCCAAGAACTCCAACTCTCTCACCAAAATCCTCCAAAGATAGCCAAAAACAAGAAAAATGCAAGAACCCCTTTCCTCTCACAAAGAGGAAATAATATAGGCTTCATTCCAAATCCTTGAGGAATGAGAAGGTGACACATGTCACCTTCTCCTTCCTCTTCCCAAGCCACTTACAAGGAATATGGAATGTGGGGGTGACATGTGTCACTCACCCATCCATTCCAACCTCACCCTCTCCACATGTGTGAGAGCAAAGGTGGAGAGGTGGCATCTCTCAAAATGGGCTCTAAGAGGATAAGGGATGACCCATGTCATCACCTTATTCTCTAAAGGGAGCCTATTCACTCCAAGATGTGCTCACACATGTGTGAGAGAATTGGAGGATGGTTCCACACACTTGGGGGTCTTGAAGACTCCCCAAGTCTTCAAGGTGATGGGAATCCATGCCTTGTAAAGGGGAATGGGCCATGTTTCAAGGCATGACTCATCTCCCACTCCAATTCAAATTTGAATTTCCTCACTTTACTTCAGGCTGAAGTTAAAGTGACTAGACAGAGGTAACCCTAGGGTTTGGCATACTCAAATGGGCCCTAGACCCTAGGGGTACCACCTAGGATTAATTTTAGCCCATAATAAATACTTTAGGAGGTAGAAAATCACATAAAATGGCCACTAAAATAAAAGAGACCAAGTGGTGTAAATTAAATCACATAAATTCATAATGCTTAAATTAAATAATACAAAAGGGTGAAATCTAAGCCAAATGATAAAATGCAGACATTTATGAAAGCATCATACAAATTCACATGCGGTCTTGGTCCCCCTGGGACTAGATCAGTCTAACACGGGAAACACATTAGGTGTGAAATTGATCTCTGATTTTCTGTGGCCTGGAAAATCACCTATACACTTGAACAACCAGATTAATCCAACATATATATATATCATAGCCAAACCAAGGAAATGCATAAACTCACGCCAATGCATAATCATTTAAATCATTATAAAAATGACATCATAAATAAGATTCATAATTGTATTTCTATATCCTATCTCAAGATCAAAGTCGCATAGCAAATCCATATAATGATTTCACAACTAGTATCTCTAATAGCACCAAAATGAATGTCACATGTATAATCATCATCAATGAATCAAAATCAGGATATAGTCACATCACAACATACTAAACATAGCTAACCAAAATAAGGGAATATAGTCTAGAGAATCTTCATATCGGGATCAACAGTCCCCAACTGTCGAAATGTCATCAACTGTAAATATGAAATAAGCAAAATGAGAGAGTGAAATAAATAAGCCTCACAGAGAGCATCACCTGAACTATCCAAACTCTTCTTCCTCAATTCCTATGCCAGTAAAACTGCAACAAGAGCATCCAACTTTAGATCTGTGAGGTTAGCAGTGATAGCCAAAATGACATTTTCCCATGATTCAGGTAAAGAACAAAGAAGCAAGATATATTTATCTTCCTCATCAACTTCAACATCTATTGAAGCAAGCTGACTCATCAACAAATTAAAAGAATTTAAATGCTCTGCAACTGACTCACCCTCTTTCATTTTCAAAGAAAACAACTTCCTTTTTAAATAAAGTTTATTTATCATACTCTTGGCTTGGTAGATCTCACCCAACTGATTCCACATTTTGTATGCAGTCTCTTCCTTTGCAAGATTCAATAGCACAAAATCTGAAAGACACAAACGGATGGTTCTCTATGCCTTCTTATACAATCTATCCCACTCATCTTGAGAGACATCATCAGGTTTCTTCTCTTTTTGGACAGCCAACCACTGGTTTCTTTCTTCGAACAAATCTTCTATTTTTAGCTTCCACAACTCATACCCTGTTCCATTAAACTTCTCAATGTCCAAACGAGAGGTTGATGCAACTGTGGATGCAGCCATAATAACAACACAAGATCTGCAAAAAACAAATAAACACAACCAAATCTCCCACTGCAACTATAGCTTCCACACTACCACCCAAGAGTCAAAGTTGGCCAGGCTCTGATACCAAATGTTAGAAATGAAAGCAACACTACTTCAATAGAAATCTGATTCAAGATAAATTTCAGAAATCTTTAACTATGTGCTATTAACAATGGAGATTGTAATAAAACATAAACCCACAATACAAAATATACCAGAAGCAGAATGGAGCACATAACACAAGTGTTTAACGTGGAGAAAACCCTTGCGGGTAAAAAACTCCACCAAGAAAAGAGGCCAAGTTGTATTATCTTCACAAAAGGAGATTACAAATACATTCACTCCCTCTGTCCTCCAACCTTCACTCCGGAAAAACCTAGGTACCTTTAAATTGTTATGCATCTCATCTACTATGCTATGGTTTATATAGAATTTACACAACCTTAAGACATTAAATGACTTCTTTCAAGCCCATAACACTTGTCAAGAGTCAACAATACAACCTTGGGCATCCATGGCCAAGAATAGGCTCTTACGGGGTTATAAATGCTGTCATACATGCATCCTACACATTGAAAAATGTGCCCATGTAATCTTCAACGCCTTAGGGACAAAAATAGTCATTTACAATATCTTATGACGAGTCATATGCTATTATAAGTATCATAAATTCTTATGATAACTTACAGTTGTCATAGAATCTCTTACACCTTCTTACAACATCTATGACGTGCGTCATAACACTAAAAATAGATTATTCCTCCACATGTGCACCCCACTTTGACCAATTACTATTTACCATAGTAAATGACATCCTATAACTACTACTGGTAACTCTAGGACTTACCATACAGTAACTCTGTAATTACCGTGGATAATAAATAATTTTTACTTTTGCCGATGAAACTTATACATCTCTTATGGGTAATTACAAATAATAAATGGAATAATACAATAATGGGATTTACAAGGTTAATGGCACCTTATCCCAACAATCTACACTACAAGGTGATATCTATTATGTTTTCAATCATTTATCATTTGGATTTTTGCCTCTATCTTGCAAGGATATGCACTCTCTCATCTAACAATGGTGTTCAGAAGATTTGAATGTCTCTCCGGGGCTTGACCGAGGCAAGCCTCTAAACACCACAACTCCCTCCCACACTCCTTGTGATTGCAGGTTACAAGTGTCGCATCTAGACGGAGTGGTGTTGCAAGAAGGAGTGCCAGACATTAAGGATTCATAATCTGAAAAGAAGTAGGACACTAGAACTTTTCCTAGACTAGGGTGCTAATCCACGTGTCCTTTGCAGTTGAATTCCTAGAAACAAAAGTTGCAGTGCATATCAGTGTCAGAAGGAGATCATGATATCACAAATAAATAGGTACCTTGGATTTGGGTGCTAGTCCCTGTTGACCTATTTTCCTCTTCCCAGAGTTAAACAGTTCACCTTGTATTTTCCTTGAAAATCTTTAGAAGATGCCCAAACAAAGCTTAAATCTTCCAAATACTCATGCTGTGTTTTTCCAAATTTTCCAAAAGTCTCACCTTGAGAATCTTTGCAAAAAACCCAGAAAAACCCAGAAATCTTTTAACTTCAAGTATTTTCTATCGCTAGGATTTCTTAGTTTCATGTTTGTGCTTCAATATGCATTTTTCAATGTATATTCGCATATACATTTGCCTTTGTATGTTGACAAAGATATAAGGAAAACATACAAGGGTGGAATATACATTCAGGATTCCTGGAATATTCTGTGGATGTATCAAAATGTTTGCATGTATATTGGGTCGTATGTTTGACATACAACAAGTAGATACATTGGCAGGCCCGAAAAAAGGAGGTAAATCGGCTTCAAAAGGCGCAAAAGGCATTCTATACATTTTATATGCATATCAGGTTATACATTGTAGGTATATTCCATCAAAGATTCTCGCTTGCATGTAGGGGTTTGTATGTTGTTGTATATTTGGATATACAACGGGTTTATACATTGGTGACATACATTCACAACATACAACGAAAAGATACAAGGGCCTGATGCATATAAAAAGGAAGCATACAAGGCAGATTGTATGTTAGAAGATACAAGGGTGAATGTACATTTTGTAATGTACATCGGTAGAATATACAAAGGACCTTTGCTTAAGATACAGGGTTGGCATACAAGTGAGAATGTACAGTGGAATGTATATCGGGTTGTATGTTCGCACATACAAGGCCGATATACAAAGATAATATGCATCGGCTACAGTAGAGGTACATCGGCGCAATGAACAAAAGAGAATGTATATTTTGCATTGTATGTTTCCAACATACAATTGAAACATACAAGGAAAAATATGCAAAGGCCGAATGTACAAATGGTGGGGTCCACAATATACAAAGGTGTTTGTATATCAGCCACATACAAGGAAAAGATGCAAGTCAGATATACAAAGGGCCACGCATACAAAAGAGGAACATTCAAAGGCCAATGTATATCATGAATAGTGCCTTGTATATATGTGGCTTGTATGTTTGGGCATACAAGCAAAGCATGCTTTCCTAGCATACAAGCCGAACCCAAAGGTATTTTTTTCAGAAAGCTTTATAAAAGTTTGAAGTCCGAGTTGTATATTTGCAATTGTATATTGCAATATACAAGTCAAAGGTGCAAGGGATGTATGCAAGGCAGACTTGACTTGAAGACCAAATTCTGGCATATACAGGTGTTAAGTCCGCGGCTTGTATATATAAGTGCTTTGTATATTCGCACATACAAAGAAATATACAAAGAGGAATGATACAAGCCAGACCCGACAGGGCAATCAAATACAGCTAATGGTCATTTTGGGGTCTGTGGCTTGTATGTTTGCAGATACAAAGGAGATACAAGAGGTGGGGCCCGCACATGCAAAGGCAATTATATACATATACAAATCCTAAGATACAAAGAGGTGACATACTTTTGAAAATACAAGGACATTTCATAGCCCGATATACAAAGCTCCATGCATATCCAAAGGCAGTTTTAGAGGCCGATTCGGATGCCGATATATACACAAGTGCAAAGCGATATATACAAGTAGTTGACTGAAACTTTAACTGCCTGTATCTCCTCCATTTTAGTGAATTTCAACATGCTGCAAGAGGCAAAGATGTATTTTTTTCCCCTCTTTCATTTGGCGGGGTTTTAGGGGTTTCTGTCACTTTTCATTTTCAAATCTGGATTTGCATGTTTTGGGCGAGTAGATGTCTCAGTGACCATTTTGAACAGATGCAGATATTTCTTGCATTCATTGCTGTACAAAGATGAAGCTGCTCGCATTAATGATAAAAATATCTCTCCAACGCCTTGTTTTAGATCGATGATGCAGCAACTGCATTAAAGACTCATAAATATCTTTTATCTGCCCATTGCTAGATTTTCGACGCCATAACTTCTGCAGGTGGACAGTCATTCAGAGAAGATATTTTTCCTACTGTAGCTCCTAGAGCAATTTTTGTAACTGACCTAGGTTAGTTTTGGAATGCTATATATATGCATTCAAAAGATGTAAATAGGGTTGGAAATTTTTTGAGCATTAAGGCTTCTTCTGTTTCCAAACAAAGTTTTCTACTACTGTAACTTTGCCTTCCCATTAAATATATGCAAGTTATTTTTTCCTCTTCAGACTGAGTTTTAGTTTAGTGTGAATTTGCATATGATTGCCTATGAATGTATTGTTCCTTTCAATCACCTTGTTTCTCACCTCTGCTAGGATTAGTTGAATCTGTGTATGCCTACCTGCTATATTTGGTTATGCTGTGCATTTTCTTAGTGTTGGAGTTCTTTTATGTAACTTGGTGAATCACCCTTTACTTTTCAAGTTATTTCTTTTCATCTTTCATTCAAGAGCATTCCTTCTCCCTTTTCCTCTTAAGATTTAGTAGTTTTTAGGTGATAACCAGTTAAGGAAGCCGGTCTTCTCCGAAGGTCTGATCTCATTTAGTAAAGTCCCACACTTAGAGATCATTCCCATGTTACTCCAGATTGTTGAAGCTTCACAGCTACAGCAACGGTGCAAATCTAGGTGAGAACAATTTCTGGCACACCTGGTGGGACGGATTGGACTATCCTAGTCCACAAGTCCTTTATTCATTGTTGATATTTGGTGTGTATGTCAACAATATCAACCTGTAGAGGCAATATTCACATACCTAGTGACTCTACAAGTGAAGAATCAGCTAGTTTCAGCAGTCCAGGTACCAACAACTAATGAGTTATTAGTACTATGATGGTTTTTCACCTCCAGTCCATGAAGATCATGCATGTATACCCTCTTATCAATCATATCACACAGAATAGCTTGCTGGTTTTATTCCAAATAACCCTGTAATAGAAGATTACCAGCAGTCCTATCATGTTTTTCACCCTCCCATCCCCACTCAACCTTAATATCAATGGATATATGTCCAAGTTCGACCCCAAGAGGAGGTTTTTGATGCCGAACAACATGATTATTCACACAGTCAGCCTCAAAAACAGCCTTACCAGAATGTATTGGATTTGATCCAAAAGTTTGACTATTTTTTGTGGGATTTGAGCCAAAAGCATGAACAAATGAAGATCAGGGATATTAGTAAGGAGTTCTCACACATGTATTGGATGTTGGTTGAAATTGAGAAGCAAAAAGAGATTACCTTGCAGCAACAAGAGTTGGCTGAGTAATCCACTATTTATAATCAAGAGAGGGTGACAAAGAGAGTACAGTTTGAAATAAATCTTGAAGGAGAGATAGCTGCTAAAAAGGAGCAAATGATTTTTTTGTCTGCTCAAGTGCAAAGTGGTCAAGCTTACTCAAATTATCAATGCCAAAAAAGGTATGAAACCCAAGCAATCCCCTCCTTTCCCAGTTTCAAACATCCTCTTCCTTTCACACCTGCCCTGTCTGTTGCAGAAGAAGCCCCAAAATTTAAGATTCCAAGCTTCAAGCAGGACAATCCATCTGCGCCTCCAAAACTGCTTCCCAGTTTTAAATTCCCAAGTTTTAGAGGCCCTCAGCCTGCATAGGAGCCTGTTTTGGCACAAATTCAACCCCCTATCTCTTATTTGCAGCCCTTTCAAATCCCCTTATCAGATGGACCTAGCATGGACAGTTATGATGAAATTGCTAAGTTGAAACACAATCTAGTGGAGCTGCAGTCAAAGGATGGAGGCATAGGGGAAAAGGTTGTTAAGGTCACTTTAGAAGTGGATGATACTGCCCTACTTCATGAGCTACCTGATTATGTTGAAGATGAAGAGGACGGGCAGTTGGTCATGGATATACAAGACTGTGAAAATGTTGGTAGATTGTTGCAGGTTGAGGCTAAGCACGACAGTGAGGTTCCAAACCATAAGGAAGGGCAAGCATGTTGCCCTATGCTAGCTAACGTAGAGGTTGATGATGCTAATGTGCTTGAGGAGCTTCCATGCTTTAGTGAAAATAATGAGGAGACTGAACATGGGCAAGAGCAAATTGAAGATTTATTCTTTATTATCCAGCAGGGATATCAGCTTCTTGGCGGTGAGTCTTCTCTTTTGAGCGTGCATGGCTCATTCTCTGAGCCTAAGTTAGAAAATCATGAGCATCTTGTTCATGAGGTGGAGACAACCTTATCTCTAATTGAGATACAAGAGGTAGAGTATTCAGACCAGCAAGAAGAGAAAGAATCAGAACAGAGACATGAAATCGACCATGATGATTGCATGTCACTTCAAGGGGATGCCCAATCAGGGATCTAGCCCAGCTAGAGACACAACAAGATGAGTCACCACTTGTCATGCTTACCTCTAAGCATGAAGTTGAGCATCAAAATGGATGCGATCAGCCTATCTATTCACCACAAGTTAGCAGCATCAGCAATCAGTCCATGTGGATAGGTGAGTTTATCTACATTTTATGGGGGGTGTTCTATCAATTTGTCATATGCCCATCCCTTGCTCACCCCTTTTTAACTGCCCACATGCATAAAAAATACTGCAAATTGTTAAGGAAGGGCAGTTACTTTCAAGAACCGGTTAATGGCTTTGTTTAAGGTCGCCTCTGACTGGTTAGTTTAGGATTAGAGTAGGTTTTATTTTAGTAGATTAGGTTTTTTACTTTCAATAAGTGCTACTGCACAATAGTTTAGATACCTTTTGTTTTCCCTAAGTGTTGTCTAGCACAATTGGAGGGGTTGCCTTTAGCATTTTTGTCTTGGTTTGGCCTTCAATGCCCTTCATTGCTAATATGCTGAATTGCCAAAGTCAAAATTGTTTGTCTAGTTATTTTATCAACCTTTGTATGACTTGATGCCCAATGGATGCTTAAGGGCACTGATCTAATTGTTTAGCAGGCAAACACCCCATAGAGGTCACTAGATTGTTGACCTATTTTCCTCTGCCCAGAGTTAAACAGTTCACCTTGTATTTTCCTTGAAAATCTTTAGAAAATGCCCATACAAAGCTTAAATCTTTCAAATACTCATGCTATGTTTTTCTAAATTTCCCAAAAGTCTCACCTTGAGAATCTTTGCAAAAAACCTAGAAAAACCCATAAATCTTTTAACTTCAAGTATTTTCTATCGCTGGGATTTCTTAGTTTCATGTTTGTGCTTCAATATGCATTTTTCAATGTATATTCACATATACATTTGCCTTTGTATGTTGACAAAGATACAAGGAAAACATACAAGGGTGGAATATACATTGAGGATTCTCAAAATATTCTACGGATGTATCAAAATGTTTGCATGTATATTGGGTCGTATGTTTGACATACAACAAGTAGATACATTAGCAGGCCTGAAAAAAGGAGGTAAATCAGCTTCAAAAGGCGCAAAAGGCATTGTATGCATTTTATATGCATATCAGGTTATACATTGCAGGTATATTCCATCAAAGATTCCCACTTGCATGTAGGGGTTTGTATGTCGTTGTTGTATATTCGGATATACGAGTTTATACATCGGCGACATACATTCGCAACATACAACGAAAAGATACAAGGGCCTGATGCATATAAAAAAGGAAGCATAAAAGGCAGATTGTATGTTAGAAGATACAAGGGTGAATGTACATTTTGCAATGTACATCGGCAGAATATACAAAGGACCTTCACCTAAGATACAAGCTTGGCATACAAGTGAGAATGTACAGTGGAATGTATATCGGGTTGTATATTCGCACATACAAGGCCGATATACAAAGATAATATGCATCGGCTACAATAGAGGTACATCGGTGCATTGAACAAAAGAGAATGTATATTTTGCATTGTATGTTTCCAACATACAATTGAAACATACAAGGAAAAATATGCAAAGGCCGAATGTACAAATGGTGGGGTCCACAATATACAAAGGCATTTGTATATCAGCCACATACAAGGAAAAGATGCAAGTCAGATATACAAAGGGCCATGCATACAAAAGAGGAACATTCAAAGGCCAATGTATATCATGAATAGTGCCTTGTATATATGCGGCTTGTATGTTTGGGCATACAAGCAAAGCATGCTTTCCTAGCATACAAGCCGAACCTAAAGGTATTTTTTTCAGAAAGCTTTATAAAAGTTTGAAGTCCGGGTTGTATATTTGTGATTGTATATTGCAATATACAAGTCAAAGGTGCAAGGGATGTATCCAAGGCGGACTTGACTTGAAGACCAAATTCTAGCATATTCAAGCATCAAGGTCGTGGCTTGTATATATAAGTGCTTTGTATATTCGTACATACAAAGAAATATACAAAGAGGAATGATACAAGCCGGACTCGACAGGGAAATCAAATATAGCTAATGGTCATTTTGGGGTCCGCGGCTTGTATGTTTGCAGATACAAAGGAGATACAAGAGGTGGGGCCCACACATACAAAGGCAATTGTATGTATATACAAATCCTAAGATACAAGGAGGTGACATACTTTTGAAAATACAAGGACATTTCATAGCCCAATATACAAAGCACCATGCATATCTAAAGGCAGTTTCAAAGGCCGATTCAGATGCCGATATATACACAGGTGCAAAGCGATATATACAGGCAGTTGACCGAAACTTTGACCACCTGTATCTCCTCCATTTTAGCAAATTTTGACATGTTGCAAGAGGCAAAGATGTATGTTTCTGTCCCCTCTTTCATTTGGTAGGGTTTTTAGGGGTTTTTGTCACTTTTCATTTTCAGATCTGGATTTGCATGTTTTGGGCGAGTAGATGTCTCAGTGACCATTTTGAGCAGATGCAGATATTTCTTGCATTCATTACTGCACAAAGATGAAGCTGCTCGCATTAATGATAAAAATATCTCTCCAACGCCTTGTTTCAGATCGATGATGCAGTAGCTGCATTAAAGCATCATAAATATCTTTTATTTGCCCAGTGCCAGATTTCTGACGCCATAACTTCTACAGGTCGACAGTCATTCAGACAAGATATTTTTCTTGCTGCAGCTCCTAGATTGATTTTTGTAACCAACCTAGGTTAGTTTTGGAATGCTATATATATGCATTCAAAAGATGTAAATAGGGTTGGAAATTTTTTGAGCATTAAGGCTTATTCTGTTTCCAAATAGAGTTTTCTACTACTGTAACTTTGCCTTCCCATTAAATATATGCAAGTTATTTTTTCCTCTTTGGACTGAGTTTTAGTTTAGTGTGAATTTGCATATGATTGCCTGTGAATGTATTATTCCTTTCAATCATCTTGTTTCTCACCTCTGCTAGGATTAGTTGAATCTGTGTATGCCTACCTACTATATTTGGTTATGCTATGCATTTTCCTAGTGTTGTAGGAGTTCTTTTATGTAACTTGGTGAATCACCCTTTACTTTTCAAGTTTTTTCTTTTCATCTTTCATTCAAGAGCATTCCTTCTCCCGTTTCCTCTTAAGATTTAGTAGGTTTTAGGTGATAACCAGTTAAGGAAGCCGGCCTTCTCCGGAGGTCTGATCTCATTTAGCAAAGTCCTACACTTAGAGATCATTCCCATGTTACTCCAAATTGCTGAAGTTTCACAGCTATAGCAAGGGTGCAAATATGGGTGATAACAGTCCACATGTCCCTAACTTCTCCACCTTCTGAACTTTGAAAAATAGTGAGTTAAATATCTTTGTCGCTTATCTTAGTCTGAAAGGATTTGCTATAATTTGATAATTTGCTTATTGTTTGGCATATTTAGGGTTTCTAAGTACAATTGAGCATTAAATTGAGATATTGTTTGACACATCCAAGAATCCACAGCTTCCCAAGTGGCATCCCAACCTGATAAGTGATTTCTCTCACTTAGTGGAGATTCAACTTGGTTGATATGCCCTTGGAATGTTTGGTGTGAAAGGAGCGCTGAACACAAACCATTAAAATCCCATCATCCCCTCTTTTCAACATTACAAAATAGGGGAATCTCACTAAATTTTAGTGGTAACTAATTCATCATTCACCTACTCCTTTTCTCATTCACTTTCCTTAAAACCCTCTACAAACCTATAAATAGACCCTTTTTCTTCACATTTCAACATACTATAGCAAGCTACAATCATTTTTTCTTACATGTTATCATCTTGTATTTTCTTCTTAGAGATTTGGACCTATTTGAGTCTTGCTCAATATTGGAGCAATTAGAGTCTTTAAAGCCTTATGGAGCCCTATTCTATCCCTCTTGTTGCCTTATTTCTCTCTCCCCATTCCATCATGCTTTCCAATTTCAATCCATGATAGCAATTAGATCCTTCATTTTATTTATCATTTCTACATAGTCCCTTCCCTTCACCATTCCTTGGCATTCTTTTGTTTACAAGCCCTTGTATTCCTCCTTTTATCCATCTCCTAGCCTTGTTTCTTTGTTTCCACCTCTAAGGGTTTTTCCTTTCCCCAATCTATTTTTATAGTTTTCCTCTTTTTATCCATTGTATCCATTTGTGTCCATTGCCATAGTTTAAATTGTTGTGCAAGTATGTGCAATTGCTATAGGTAGTGTTGTCATTGATGTCAACATGTTAGTATGGCATTGTCATTAGTGTCAACTAGTTGAGCAAAGATAAAGATAAAGGTTGGCTTCAAAGAGTAAAGATACAGTGGTCCAGAGAATAGCAAATCTAGTAACATCACAAGACAGAGACAATAACAACAAAGGATAATGGTACAATGATCCAGAAAGTTATAACTAGGCATAAGGATAAGGAGATAGGTATGCAAATCAATTTGATTTATAATTTTACAAGAGGGTTTGATCCTCTTCCTCACAAGATGACTTTACTCTTCATAGAAGACTACTATGCAAGAAGATTTGATCCAATAAGAAGATATGTTATGAAATTTGGCTAAGTGTCAGTTTGGCAAAATTAAGCTGCAGATTTTCAATAATTTGGTCCGCATTGGTCTGCTATTGAAGATCTTGCTCTACGGTTATATCATATGGTTATTGGTCATTGGATACATATAAATCTAGAATTTTATTGACTTATGATCTCTAATGTGAAATATGTAAACAATAGAAGTCTAGCATAACAGAGTACAGTTGTTCCTGGTACAAAGCATGTAAGTAAATGGATCCAAATTTCTCTAGCATGAAATATTTTTTCTTTGTGGGTGTGATGAGTTGATAGTGAATATTCAGAGAGTTCAAATCCATTCAGAATAAGAGTTAGCATTGACATAGTATCACACTCTGTATAGACAGTGCATTGATAGTGCTAGTGACGATTTGAGTTACTCCACATTTCACCGCAAGTGAATGGTTTGCTATGTGGACTTGAGGTCAAGATTATGAATTTTTGTAACATATATATTCCATGTTTTAAGCAATTTGGAGGTTTGCAGATCATTTTGTGAAATAATTGGATAGGGAAAAATGCTACAAGCATTCAGAAAACAAACTACAGCGAACCCTAGCTCCCAATGGAGTGCAAACTAGCCTAGAAAATAGTCAACTAAACATAAAAACAAGTCAAAATCTAAGCTAACATTGACTAATCTCCATTGTCCTCCTTAATTTTGCTATTTGTTCTCAGATTTTGCAAGCTTGCAAAGATATTGAGAAGCTCTAGTGAGTGATTGAGCAAAATATCAGAGTATACAACAGATTAGAGAGTTGTGAGCTAAGAGGAAGAGATGAAATGTTAAGTGATCTAAGAACATAAGGGGTGAAAATGAACTGGAAAATTGATTTTATAGTGGATGGCTCAGATTGAGTGTTGACTTTGGAGCCAAATGAAGGGCTATGATCAGTTAGGGTTTCCGTCAACTACAAGATAAAAGATAATTTTTTATTTGAAGAAATGGTGAGGTGTAATGGATTTCAAATTAAATAAATTTGTCCAATTTATTTAATTTACTGAATGATGCATGTGAGAAGGGGATTTTGGTAATTAAATGAGGGGGTATTTTAAATTAATTGAGTGAAAAGGGACATTAGGGTATGAATAATTAAATAATCAATTAAAATTAATTATTTAATTATAGAAGAAACCTGGACAAATGATTAGAAAGGATGAAATTGAATTAATTAAATAATTAAAATTATTTAATTAATAGTTGAATTATGGAATTTGAAGGAGAAATTGTCCTGTCGCATTTGCGACATGAGGACATTTTTAAGTGTCTACAATAGATAGTTCACATTGTTGTTGTCTTGCCAGTGAAGCTGACCTGAAGGTGTTGATGTTGTGTGGAGGGTAAATATGCTTGGCAAAGTTAAGTGGGAGCTATTTTAGGTCCATGTTGACGTATTTCAATTTGTTTCAAAATTTGAACCTTGGCACCAAGCATGTGAGTGAAGTTTTGGGGCTGATAAGTCCTATATGGCATGTTTTGCATGTTACAGCCAATTAGGCTAACTTAATTGATGTTGTGAAAGAAGTGGATATATATGAAGGATTGTGTTCAATGTTTTGAGTAATGAAGTATAGAAATGTGATCAGTGTGATGCGATAAGTGCTTTTGGATGTGAATTGAATGAATGTAGAGTAGCAGAGTCTAGTATTTTAGAACAGTGTGGTGAATATTGTTTCAATACTTTGAGCTTCATTGGAACTGTATTTCTTGCATATGTTAGATGCAATTATAACAGTTCAATTCTGGCAATGAGGCACTTCTTCCATCTCTTTCTTTTAGGACAGTGAGTCCTTTAGCATTGAGCCACATTTAGTGAGCATTCTTGGACAGTGAATCCACCAATTGTGTCAACCTTAATCAGTTGCCTTATTATAATAAATTGTGAGCTAATCCTCAATGTGGTTTTTCCCTTTTTGGGTTTTCCATGTAAAAATCATAGTGTTCATGTGTTATGAGTTGTGGTTGTATGTTGTATACTTAATTTTCTTTATTGCAATTAAATATATTAAATGGATTAAAATATTTGATATGTAAATGGTTTAAGAGTATACTGATTCACCCCCCCTCTCAGTATTTTGGGTGTTCAACAATTGGTATCAGAGCCAAGCCCTTTGGAAGAAGCCTAACCGCTCAAGGAAGATCTTGGAGATTGAACACATGGTTGCTAGAAGATTTCCTATTCCTCTGGAAGAGATTCCTTCTATCAATTTCACTGAAGAAGATGATATGATTGACAAGATAGGAGAACTTAATGTTTCGCTTGAAGATCTTGAAAGAATTGAAAATGAAAACAAAGATCTAAAAGAAAATGTCAAGGAAGCAAATGAATACATCAAGAAATTGAAAGAGCAAATCAAGAAGATTAGAGAAAATCATAGGGAGGTCAATGAACAATTGGTGCAAGCAAATGAAACCATCACCGACCTAAAAGTACAAGTTGAAGAAAAGAAAAAAATTGAGGAATGTCTTAATACAATTATGAAAAGAAAATTTGAAGAATGTACAAGGCTTGAACAAGATGTTGTGAATCTAAAATCTGATCTAGAGAAAGAAAGGAACCATGAAGACAAATTTAAGATGAGTATTGCAAAGCTTGATGAAATGATTGCACATCAAAAAGGTCCTAATGATAAAGAGGGTTTAGGATTTGAAAAGGGTGAAAGTTCAAAATTAGGCCTGACATCAAATGCTGAAAATAAGAAGAACAATGGAAAATAGCTCTAGAATCAAAGAAATAGAGCTACAAGACCACCAATCAGACAACCAAATGCAAAAAGGTACCCATCTTTCAATGGTTTTTGTCATTCTTGCAATAAATTTGGATAGAAGGCAATAGAGTGTAGAAGAAGAATGAATCAGAATGCTCTATCTTTCTTTGGTCAATGCTTTACTTACAAGAGATTTGGTCATAGAGCTAGTGAATGTAGAAATTAAATGATGAATGGCTATAATAGTGGTAGAATGGCTCAATGTTTCAAAGGTTATTGTTATACATGCAATGGATTTGGCCATAAATCTAATCAATGCAGATCCAGAATGAATGAAACAAATACTGGTCAAAGGAATACTATATGCTATAATTGTAATAGACCTGGACACATTTCTAAACTTTACAGAAGCAGAAACACGAGGAAGGATAATCCAATAAAGAAGAATGAACCAATACAAAAGGTTGATCTGGCAGAGACAAAGAAGGAAATGAATAGGATTTGGATAAAGAATGATGTAAAAGAGGTTAAGGATATATATGAAGTTACATCTAATACATAAGTTTCCTCTAGAAACTAAATTGACAACTTTGGCTCAGGGGAGCTTTAATGAACAATCTTTGATCCCCTGCCAAAGAAAAGGTGTTGATGCTTTAGCATGAGGATATATAGTGTTATTCAACATGATTGAACTATTGAAGAAAACTCTGATAGAAAATCTCATAATGCGGAAGATTGTGGAGCATTTGAAGTTGACTGTGTATATAGAGAAAGGTTTGACAACTTTATCAGACAAGGCATTTATGGTGAATTAGGTTAAGGAAAAAGGGGTTATAAGAGATTAGACTTGATCAAAATTCATTTTGCAATTGAACCTTCAAGCAAGAAAGAGCTGAGAAGTGCAGTGAAGAAGAGATCAAAGAATCCCAAGATTCAGGGCCTTCAAACCCTAGTGCACCAAGTGAAGAAAAGGTATTTTCCAGTTTACCCCATTTTCATTATGAACCTTGCACTAAAGTTTTTGAATTCATTAGCAATGGCTACACCACAAGTTATTGAGGTCTCTGAGCATCTATGACCTAAATTCAAGAGGCATCCCGATAAATCCATGAATGATGATCTAGAAGGTGCATTCGTGCATATCCCATATGGAGTATTGCATACTAAGGATGTTAGGGCATGCATCCATGTCAAGATGGAAGAGTACAACCACACAAAGTTGAATGAGGTCTAGTTTAATGAACTCACTAGTGATGACTATGATCTCAAACTAGAGTATGGAGTCTTGACGGAAAATAATCTTGATGTATGGAACAAATTTCCTATTTTCTACTATGTAGATGAATGGGTGAGATATACTCTTAGCAGAATGCATGATAATTTTTTCTAGATGGAAACCCCACATGTGATTAACAAAGAAGTAATTAGAGTTGTAACTGGTCTATGCTCGAATGGACCTATGCCAATGCTTAAATCCATCAAGAATGAAATTGTAATGGAGTGGACAGGAGCCAAGTATGACAAAAGAGCTTTGACTATTAAGGATATAAAGAACCCTGCTATAAAATATGCATCCATGATGATTGGCTATAAGCTCTACTTTTCTACCAGGGAAAATTCTGTGTCTGGGACTGCCATAAACATGGCATATGAGATGATAGAAATGGAGAAAACTTTGACTTGAGTGAATTATTGAGATTGCAACTAATGGAGAATTTGCAAACGACAAAAGACTCTAAATATCACTTCAAGATTGGCACTCTAATCATATGTTTGATGTTCTACTTTTTGAATGAAGTCCCTAGAACCAAAAATGTGATATGGCTATCAGATATTCCTGTAGCCCATCAAATCAAGGACTACTTGTTTGCATTGGGTGATGCAGAGGCTCAAAAGAAAGCCCTCTAGGGTTTATTCAAATCTTTTCAAGAGATAATGTAGGCAAGAGAGAGAATACCAAGAAAATTGGTAGAGAAATATTAGAATGACATTACCTTTTTAGTAACAAAAGATGCATGCATAATGGAGGTTATAGATCCTAGGACTATGTGGATACCAGAACTTGGTTATGAGGTGCCTCCGGACCAAGTGATTGGTCTAGTAGATATACTATTGAAAAGCTCTAAGGATCCCAATGAACAAAGATTTGGGACATACCAAGAAAAATCTCTGAAGATTCATATGGAACAAACCAAACCCCAAACCAAGAAGAAAATTCAAAGGATGGTTGATGAGTATGCAAAAAGCATATGCATATCTAAGGAATAAGTACAACAAGCAATTGCAAGAGCTAAGGAAGAATATGGTCCTATTGAGACTGCAGTTGGCACAAAAAGATCAGGTAGAACAACTTTTACCCCTCTAGCCACCAGGGAAGTGAAGAGAAAGAAAAATAGTACCCTTGCGGAGCATACTAGTGCTCTGGTAAAGGAGAAATCCTCTCCGATGAAGCCTAGAACAAGATTTTCTACCTCATCTGGTATTGCTATTAAATCCTTCGAAGCCATACTAGCAGCCACTCCTAAGAAGGATGAAGCAACCCATGCTTCTGTGCAACAATAGCTTGCAAGGAAGAGAAGGATTAAGGGAAAAGTAGTAAGAAATGATTATGTGATTCATGATGATATTGAGGAAGAAGAAGTGGCAGAACCTAAATTGATCTAGAAGAGGACAAAAGATGCCTCACAAAATGAAGCAGATGCCAAGAGAAGAAAGACTCAGATTATAGAATCTAAAAATGAAGAAGACATAGAGAAAGAAAAGGAAGTGTTGATAGAGCATATGAAGAAAAAGAAGAAAGGAGATTTGAGAAAAGAACCTCCAGTTGAAAGCTAATTGGAGGAACCATTAAAATCGAGAAGTCCTCACTCTTCAATGAGACTAGATGCTCTATTGGCAAATATTACATAGCATGATGCTTTAATAGGTACTGCCAATTTGTATAGTGAATCTAATGATGTTGACAAGGCCACTATAATTGAGGCCATTGTAAAGTATATCATAATATATGAAGTTGATATGAAAGATATTGTTGGTCAAGTTCCTGCGGAAGTGTGGAAAATCTTGATGGATAGAAGAAGAGAAGCTTTTGAGGAAGAAGGGAAAGTAAAATAATTTTCTTTGAAGAGTATTGATATCTCTTTGACAGAAGAGAATAAGGCCACATTGGCCAAGTTATACTCAAAAGAATTGAGAAAAAAGTAGAGACTAAACACTCTCATGAGTAAAGACAAAGGTGACTTTGATAGAATATAGAAGGAAGCTGTAGACAAGATTGCTAACTTGGCACAAAGGCTGGGTATGACCCATAAAGGCAATGAAGAGGAAGAAACTGCCAAAGGCAACACTCCTCAGGATGTTTCTTGGAAAATTGATGATCAACTTGAGCATGCAGATGAAAATAAGTCTCCAAAATAAAAGAGGGAAACAAAGGATGAATTAAATGTAGTAAATACTGTTGCTACCTCTCCTACTCCTCTGGAGAATATAGAGAATATTAAAGAGATGAGAGAACCATCAGAAGACATGATAGTTGAATAAAAAGAAGAACAAAATAAGGTTGGTATAGACCAAGTTAATAATATTGTGGACAATGCCTCTACTCCAATGAATGATGGTGAGGTGGAAACACATGATGGAAATCATCCTTTGGAAACTCCTGACTCTCAATTGAGATCTAAAGAGGAGAGAAAGGATAAGACTGGTGAATGCTCTGGAGTCTTTCTATTATACTCCATCAAAGAATTTTTGGCAAAGAAAAGGAAATCACAAATCATGTCTTCACCATAATTACTGCAAGTACCATCCTTAGATGGATAGATAAATTTATCTTGTATTTCTCCATTACAAAAAATTCAATTGGGAACAATCTTTCAGGCAACTGCTTAGGAAGCAATTTTGCAGTCCCACATAGAAGGTAATGAGCTGATGGATGAAGACATGAAATTTTTTGAGAAGATAGTGCCTACTATTAAGAGAGATGTCTCTCTATCTCCTCCACTTCAAACGAGAAAACTAATGGAGTCTGTAAATAGTCAGTTTGAATCTTTTGAAAAAGTAGCGGAGAAGAAGGTTAGGGAAGAATATGATAATCTGAGGTTAATAGAATTGATAGATAAGTGCTCCAAGGTACACATTTTGTTAGATAATAGTGTAAAGAATATTTAGAATGCCATAAGTGATGCTAATGCATTATATCAATTTTGTTTATCCTCACCCATAACCACTAAGAAAATAAAAGACAAAACTAAAAGCCTTGAGACACAATTGGTAAAAATCTCCAGAACCTATGATCCCTTGAAGGACATAAATGGAAATTTAAGAGCTGAAGTGGAAAAGACTCATGCCCTAATAAAGAGATCGCAGAGTCAAAGGGAGTCTATAAAAGACCAAATGAATCAGCTAAGAGAGATAGTTAGTTTTAAGATGGCTTCTCTGATTGGTTTGTTAAGAGAGGCTGAAAATTTTGGGAAGATGACTGAGGCTCCTGCTACAGTGGATAAAGCAGAAGAATTACTCTTATAGATAAATGGACATATACATATATTATACTATGCAAAGGTACAATGGGACTCAGTAGTAATTCAATTGAAGAATATCTATAAAGACATCTTTCCCACAAATCAGTAAGTTTTTCATTTTATGATTTTCTGTATATACATGCAGATGGTTAGAAGGAAACAATTTTGATATTTTGGTATAGAAATAAAATAGTAAGGGGAAGTGCCATGTAAAGAAAAGTTAAAGAAGTTTTTGATTTGGAAATAGTCCCTTGTCCATTGATGTCAAAGGGGGAGAGAAAGCAATGTGAAAAAGATGATTTGGGAGAGAAAGTAAGATGTGTAAAAGAAAGGGGGAGAACAAGTTTGTGCCAGAATTCAGTCCAGATGGCTTTTTTCACATCATATGTTGCCATCAATGACAAAGGGGGTGATTGTTGCAAGTAAGTGCAATTGTTACAAGTAGTGTTGTCATTGATGTCAACATGTTAGTCTAGTGTTGTCATTAGTGTCAACTAGTTGAGCAGAGATAAGGATAAAGGTTGGCTTCAAAGAGTAAAGATATAGTGGTCCAGAGAATAGCAAAGCTAGTAACATCACAGGATAGAGACAATAACAACAAAGGATAATAGTACAGTGATCCGAAAAGTGATAACCAGGCATAAGGATAAGGAGACAGGTGTGCAGATCAGTTTGATTGATAATTTTGCAAGAGGGTTTGATCCTCTTCCTCACAAGATGACTTCACTCTTCATAGAAGACTACTGTGCAAGAAGATTTGATCTGGTAAGAATATATGTTATGAAATTTGGCTAAGTGTTAGTCTAGCAAAATTAAGCTACAGAGTTCCAATAATTTGGTTTGCATTGGTCTGCTATTGAAGATCTTGCTCTACAGTTCTAGCATATGGTTATTGGTCATTGGATACATCTAAATCCAGGATTTTCTTACTTACGATCTCCGGTGTGAAAGATGTGAACAATAGAAGTCCAGCATAACATAGTATAGTTGTTCCTAGTACAAAGCATGTAAGTAAATGGATCCGCATTTCTCCGGCATGAAATATTTTTCTTTGTGGTTGTAATGAATTGATAGTGAATATTCAGAGAGTCCAAATCCAAAGTTTCAGGTTTTGAAGTCCTCCAGAATGAGAGTTAGTGTTGACAGAGTATCACACTCTGTATAGACATTACATTGACAGTGCCAGTGATGATTTGAGCTACTCTGCATTTCACTGCAAGTGAATGGTTTGTTGTGCGGACTTGAGGTCAAGATTATGAATGTTTGTAACATGTATATTCCAAGTTTTAAGTAATTTAGAGGTCTGCATACCATTTTGTGAAATAACATATAGTTCACATTGTTGTTGTCCTGCCAGTAAAGTCACCTTGAAGGTGTTGATGTTGTGCAGAGGGTAAATATGCTTGGCAGAGTTAAGTGGGAGCTATTTTAGGTCCATGCCAACCTATTTCAATTTTTTTCAAAATTTGAATCTTGGCGTGAAGCGTGTGATGAAAGTTTTGGGGTCGATAATTCCTATATGGCATGTTTTGCACGTTACATCCAATTAGGCTGACTTAATTGATGTTGTGAAAGAAGCATATATATATATGAAAGATTGTGTTTGGTGTTTTGAGAAATGAAATATAGAAATGTGATTGGTGTGATGTGATAAGTGCTTTTGGATGTGAATTGAATGAATACAAAGCAATGGAGTTTGGTATTTCATAATAGTGTGGTGAATATTGTTTTAGTACTTTGAGCTTCACTGGAACTATATTCCTTGGATATGTTAGATGCAATTATAACAGTTCAATTCTGGCAGTGAACCACTTCTTCCATCTCTTTCTTTCAGGACAGTGAGTCCTTTGGTAGTGAGCCACATGCAGTGAGCATTCTTGGACAGTGAGTCCACCAATTGTATCAACCTTAACTAGTTGCCTTATTATAATATATTGTAAGCTAATCCTCACCGTGGTTTTTCCCTTTTTGGGTTTTCCGCATAAAAATCCTGGTGTTCATGTGTTATGAGTTGTGGTTGTATGTTGTATACTTAATTTTCTTTACTACAATTGAATATGCTAAATGGATTAAAATATTTAATATGTAAATGGTTTAAGAGAATACTGATTCACACCCCCCTCTCAATATTCTGGGTGTTCAACATAAATACCTTCACTTGCAATAATGTAGTGTTGTGGATTTGTGTTGGAAAAGTCATAAGAGGGTTGATTGAGGCAAGCTCCCCTTTAACACTTTCTTTTGTAGGCTTTTATATTTTGTAGGTGTTGTGCAAAAATGCATGATAGGTGCATATATTGTAAAAGTATTTACATATCATTGTAAAGCATCCTAAAATTTTCAAGTCATTCAAACATTTTTGCCACTAGCACCCCTTTGGGATATCTTCCCCCTTTTTTGGAGGATAGCTCCCAAGATTCCTAAATTTTATTAGAAACTTATGTCTATCATTCTAAGCTTGTTTCAGTTTTTTATTTTCTATATTTATCATATTTTGGTAGATTTTATTCTCTATTTGGGGTTTCCATTTATATTGTATTGTGTGTGTTTTGACAACCTTATTCGTTCAATTTCTTTGACTATATAGTTGTAGGATTAATAGTTGTCATCAATCTAAAACTAGGGGAATGACAAGATTCTTTAATTCCAAACTAAAAAGAGTTTGAGATATAGCTAAGAGCTTGAGACACATGTGCCCCATGGGCACCATCAACCTCACCTCTTCTACACAAGACACCTCCTAGAGCTTTTAGATTTCTATTGTAGCCTTCTAGCATCATTTTAAGAAATTTAGTTTCATCGAGTTTTTTCCTATCAAATGCACAAGTTTTAGCTTTACTCATTGCAAGTTTCCTCTTTTGCTAATTAGTATCTAGTTGTCTTTCCATTACATGTCTCTTTTCTTTAGTTAGTCCCAACTCTTATGTATGTTTGATTAGTTTTGTGTTAGTCTAACTAGCTTTAATTTCCACAATTTTAATATATATGCTTAAAGAAATAAATCTAACAAACTATTTCTTTTATTTTTTGTCAACTACCTATTGTTTCATGGTCTATGGGTTTATTATCCATATCAAGTCAAGTTTAAGGTTGTGAAGGGTAGGGTTCCTTCAATGTGAGGGTTCATATCACCTTTCCTATATGTAGCTATATTGTTAGATGGAGTTGAAATCATTTGGATATTGCTAGAGTGAATAGTGGATATTTTATATGTGGATATTATTTATTGTTTATCATTGACCACTATTGCATATGTGGGGTAGTTGGGCATGTTGCCTATTTGGTTACAAAAGTATATTATTCAATGGATGTATTATTAGATATAATTGTACTACTATGAGCTTATTGATTTTTTACTTCATTGTAAATGATCTATGGATGTAATCTTTGAAGTTGACTTGTAATAGAATTTTATTAGAGTATATCTTGGAGATGCTCATATACTTTCTAAGGATTCATTGAATTACTTAATATCAATGTTAAAGTATGAGAAATTTTGGGGCTTGCATGTTTCGAGTTGTTACAAAATTACATATGTTGCAATTTTTTGCCTTCATTTTGGCCTCACTGACTTGGTTGTCCTTTCTGCATTAAATAGCATACAAGTGGCATGATTTTTTCTTTAAAAATGGCACATAACTCGAGCCTAACCTAAATCCATCTACACTCATTCCCAGAGAGCAATCCCAATCCTCAGTTTACTCGTCCATCACCCAGGTTCAAATCTATAGTTACGAAACTAACTTAGTTTAGTTTTGCAATTTGCAAAAATGACTAGTAATTTGAAAATTCAAATTTCGGCTTGAACCGATCCCTGCCTATGTGATTGTTCTATGTCAATTTTAACTGAGGGATGCTCCATTTGCACCATTTGGAGTTGTATTTAAGGACTAACCCTAATTCCTTTTTAATCATTAGAAAATATGGAAAACAAAAGACATCCTAGAGTGTCATAGCATTTATTACAAATCATCAATACTACATAATTTGTTTGCATGAGCATCTAGGCAACTGTGGATGATTATTTGTTGTTTTTTATTATTTCCAAAAGTCATCAAATCAATTTATAGGGATTTGACCAATGGAGAAGCAACATGCCAAGCAAACTCCTCAAAGGTCTTCCTAAAGATCACTAGTCAATGATTACAATGCAAACAATGAGGCGAGCAAGCAAGGATACAAAGGTCAAATCAGTTAAGTTTAAATCCACACACAAGGTTCATATTTGCACTTGCAATAGTAAACCAAAAAGACAGACAGTCATTTTTCAAAGTCTAAAACATCCATATGATAATCCCTTCTTTTTCTGTACATTGATAAATCGATTCAAAGCATTAACACGACATATTTTATTATTCAAATTCCAACTAAATATTATTATTTTATTAATTAAATTTCATATTTCATTCAATACATTTATTGCACATATTTACAATCTAAAAATACAAAACATAGGCTATGATCTTTGCAACACGTGACCCTTGTTAAGATTATGAGGGCTAAATGTTTCATTTCTTATTAGAGTTTTGGCAAAACAGTTTTGCTAAGTTCTTCACTCTGTTTTTTTTTAATGATTGTTTATAATAGCATAAAATTATATTTAAATATTGAATATTAAAATAATAAAAACATTTGAGTTCAGCCGATGGGTGGGAATAATATTGAACTTTATAAAGAGAAAGGCGGTCCAACACTTAATGGCTTCCTTTGCCTTTTTCGAGTTGGCTCTACTTTTCCGTAATGGCGTAACTTTAAATAAAGATTAATGAGAGTGGCCACTATGCCAAAGCTATTTCTCATTATTATCACAATACAAAGAATATGAGGCTTTAGCTTTTCCACGAATGCATTGAACTAAAAACATTAAATAATACTACTTTTGAAGTAGTGGGTAGTTGATGGGTTAATAGATGAACATAGCAAGGGTACTTTTTATGTGTCAATGTCATGCCCTGCCTCCCACGCTTAGATATGCACTAATGCAGATTCCAGACTTTTGTAATGTAGATTCTATACTTTTGTTATCGGTATGTTACTCTTCATTTAGTTTTGTGTTTATTTTAAGGTAATGTTTTAATATATGCATATAGTTATAAATGGTGTGATATTATGTAAAGTCGAGCTCATTCTTCTACTGCTCGTTCGTTTATCTTGTTTATCTATGCACTTCTTATCTGTTTGCTTATCATAGAATGATCTATGCACTTACTTCCGTTTAATTATTTGCCACGTCGTTATTTCATCTTACAAGTCTCTAGACGTAGGGTGGCCCTATGGTCACGTGCTTGTCCCTTTCCAATTTAAAATTTGAAATTCAGATTTGATCGACTTGCCCTATTTAGCATTATACCTTGAGCCAACTAAACACACTTTTGACACGATGTTATCTGTTAGTACATAAAGACATTCAATGCATTTATTCTAATCATCAAAGAATCCTTAAGCATTCAAATGTTTATTCATTATAAAGAGTAATCAATAGTGTCACATTTCATTTTGGTGCAATAAAAAGAGTAAAGAATTTGCATCTAAAGTGCTTGCCTAATGTTTTCAATATTATTCAATTTCAATGGGTTTATCAAAGCATAATGCCCTTGCCACTTAGTTGTACAACACCCTAACAAGATATTTATCAATACTATCAATTCCCAAATTTTCAAAAAAGGTAGAGCAGTAGGTTATGTATCATGTGAAGTTGATGTTGAGCTGCTGCTCATATGGACTAGCTAGGACTCGAACCTAGGACCTTCCATTTGTTGCTGGAGTGTTCTACCAAGTGAGCTACTGGCCCCTTTTGGCAAGCCCATCGTCATTCTAGGTGTGGCTTGTTTCCAACACCCCCCCTTAAGCCACACTGCGGGTGCTTGGGGCTCCTAGCCTGGCTCTAATACCAATTGTTGAGACATGGCCCAGCTAGGACTCGAACCTAGGACCTTCCATTCATTGCTAAAGTGCTCTACCACTAAGCTACTGGCCCCTCTTGGACCAGTCCATCGTCAGTCCAGGTGTGGCTTATTTCCAACACCAACACCCCCCTTAAGCCACACCTCTCGTGTGCTTGGTGCTCCTAGCCTAGGCCTAGCTCTGATACCAATTGTTGAGCTGTTACTCATATGGACCAGCTAGGACTCGAACCTAGGACCTTCCATTTGCTACTGGAGTACTCTACCAACTGAGCTACTGGCCCCTTTTGGCCAGCCCATCGTCGGTCCGGGTGTGGCTTATTTCCAACAGTTGCAAGATAGAACCCTACAAATTATTAGGATGAATCTAGAGCACAAGTAAATATTTGTGGTCACAAGTTCACCTCAAACCCACAAGCTTGTCCTTTAACAAGGTGAAGATCCATTATAGCATTCCAAGAAATTTCACTAATAAAGAGGCATTGTTCCCATGTCTAATAGAAAACAAAGAATCTTGTTTGGCATCAATTTTCAATTATCAAGATAAGTATCACCCTCCATCTTGTCCAATTTACTATACTCAACTACTAATTCACTATATTTAATTAACTTATCCTAATTGTGCATATTTTCTTTTATTTATTTAATTGCCTTAGGTTAACCTAATGCAAGAGCATCCAGTGGTTTAGGGGCAATCTTGCATCACCCAAAACTATTTGAAGTTGTTTTGAATTTCTTTGTTTTTGTAGGTGTTTAGTTGTGTTGGAGTCCATGTTGACAATTCAGTGGTTTGAGACTGTTAGAAGTTTAGAAAGGCTAAAAATAGTAACTTGCTATTTTTAGTAAGTTGGCCTATTTAAGTACGTATGGACCTGAAAATTTACCCCAAGAAGCGGAATTGTAAAAATAAGCAAATGTTGAAGAAATCATCTGATCATGTTTATAGTTTAAGAGATATTAAAGTTTTCGTCTTGGAAAATTACTCCTGATGAACTTCAGATTGGAATTTGATGTAGAGCATGGTGGGCTTCAAAAGGTCTTAAAAGGTACAAAGCACTGATTTTGATAGATCACCTAAACACTCACAAATTCACTTCCATGAAACATGGTTTCAAAAGCTACAAATACACCAAAAGGAGGTTTCAAGACACCAAAATTTCAATGAACCTCTGATACACCTTAGGCATCATAATATTGACTGGATTAAGCCAACCAAACTCCCTTAGAACCCTGGTTCCTTCATTATCCCTTCGTTCATACCCAAGAGGCCTATTTGCTTGTAGCACTCCAAATAGAGAAAATAGAGCATAACTTTCAGAATACTCTTCAAACCCACAAAAGAATTGGCATTCTAAATACCCTTTTGGCTTGCCTTTAACATATCCAATAGGTGACTAGGGTTGTTTTGAAAAGTAACCTCCAAAATTTGACTATCCCGTTGTCTTAAAGGCCTAATTAGGACAACAAACTAGGTTTTTCAAGCATAACTTTTAGGTAAGACCTCAAACCTAGAAACAAATCACCTTTTTAGATACCCTTTATGGCTCTCTTCAACATACTAAGAAATGAGGTGGGGTCACTTTGTACGGACTGTCCCAAAAAATGACTGTTCTTGCTGCAATTAGGCCTAATTTAGCTAGTTTGCATGAGGGCTTATTGGATCTTGTAACGTCAGAAAATGTCCCCTTGGGGGCTTTTCCCTCATAAGGTTTAGCTCTCGGGTCTTTATAGTGCATTTAGGACATTTTAGTTCATATTTTAGCATCCCGATGGAATGAGACCTAAGTCCCATAGCAAATAGGACCTAGGTGGACCCCTTGAGTTGTACCCTACCTAAAATAGGGGGGAGGACTTGGGCACCCGTGCCCTAGTCCTACCCTATTTTAGGGAAGCCCCAATTTCTAGGTTTCAGTTAGTGACCGTTATTAGGTCCCTTTGCCGACACGGTAAGTTTGAATTTCAAATATCTTGGCGGGAGTGCTTGTAGTTGCATATATAAACATATGTAGGCATTTATTTGTAAACTAGATTCCAATTAGCAAGCTATTGCATTCTTAAGGTGATTCAAGGCTTTCTATTGTGTTGCAAGAGTAGACCTACATGTTTTGTGTGTTGATATTTGCAGATTTGAGCTTCAATCTCCTCATGGCATGAAGCGCATCTTCCTCCATGAGAGCTTCACTACAAGGTGACATATCATTGTGTTTTTATCATTGATTCCTTTAGTTTTTGGCCTTTGCCTCACAAGGGCACACCCTCTTTATCTGACAACGGTGTTCGGAGACTTAAGTGTCCTCTGGGGTTTGACTGAGGTAAACCTCTAAACACCACAACTCCTAAACCAAGTCTTGTGATTGTAGGTTATAGGTGTCGCATCCAGAAAAAGTGGAGTTGCAGGAAGGCTTGGCAGACATCAAGGATTTAGGATCTAAAGGAAAGACAGACAAAGGAGCACTTTCGGGACTAGCGCGCTCATTCCAGTGTCCTCTGTAGATAGATTCTAGAAAATAGAAGTTATAGGGCTGATCAGTGTCCGAAGGAGGTCCAAATTCCTCGAAAAAGTAGGTACCTTGGACTTGGGTGCCTGCTCCAGTGTCCCTAACTGTTCCGCTTTGGAACCCCAAAAATAGGTATTTTGTAATTTGGCATTTTACTCCCGTCTGCAAGAGCTTTTTCCGTAATTCATTAATTTGTTGTCGTATTTGCGTAATTAGGGTTTTAATGGTTAATTGAGCATAGGAGAAGGAAAAATTGATAATTAATTCCCTAATCCAAGCTTCCCCTCATTTGCAAGTGACCTAGGGTATGATAGTGCCCACCACTCGACCCTAGATCCTTCAATGTTAGGGTAAAAGGAGAATTTTAACATCTAAGCCACAAAAGATCAATAAATCCAATTTTACCCTAAATAGATCTCTGTAGTTCTAACCTTCAAACTCCTCACCAAAGACCAAGACACATCAAATATGGTATGTACATGCTTATTAAACCATTTCCCACTTTGTTCCAAAGTCTTTTCTTCATACCCTAACTTCTAGCCATGCATTCATGCTCAAAAATGATGAAAAATCACTAGGACAGCAACACAACTCATCCAACTTGACTTCCCCTGCATCTGCAAACACAATCAACTTTGAAAATGCCCTAATTTAACCCATTCCACCAATTTACAAAGGTCTCCATCGGTGGAATTGTGATTTGTGCTATTATTTGACTCTCAAACCCTTGAAATGAGGTTTTTTAGACTGCCCTCAGAAAAGTGGCTCTAAAAAGCTTGAAACTCAATGAAATTTACTCAAACCAGATTCTTTTGAAAGCTAATTCAAATATTTATCAAACCTAATCAAAAAAGAAAGCTTAAAAGTACTGTATAGACCAATACCACACTTGAGAACAACAAGAAAATGTTAAATCTGTAGAAAACACGGGTGTTTTATTCAAAATTTCTCCACCATACAATTGATCTCTGTATTCCTCGCCTTCACAAGGCTCTTTTAAAGATGTTACAATAGTTTCCTAACTACCCCTTCAGTTACAACCAACCAACAACCTTCCCTTTACAAAATGACTCTTCACATTCCACTTTCTTGCATTTTTGACAACATTTGTAAGGTTTTGCATTTATTTTAATAACTTGACCCCATAATCCCCTAGAAACCTAATTAAATTACTCAAATACATTAGACAAGGTCCAAATATGACCTTATTACAATCATAACATGATTAAGACTCAAACATTACAAGTTTGCCTCATGGAGGCATGAAGTTTACATGGTGCCCTGCACCATACACCCAGCCTAAAAAAGACCTCAAGTCCCTTTGAGGACTCAGTTGCATCAAAACTTGCTTCTTCACACCTACAAACATACATCTACTAACTTAATCTTGAACTATCCTCTTCTTCTTTACCTTAGCTGCATACCTGAACTCATCCATTTGCTCTTGCCAAACACCTTGAACTATTCCACTTTTGTCATTTATCTCAGTTACCAGATTCTCTGCCTCAAGACACTCTTTACAAACCTCTATATTATCAAGTTTACAACCCATTAAATTGACATGAATTGACTACCCTCTAACATCTCTTGGAATCAAAGAACAAAGCATTGTTCCTATTATGACCTTATCATGCTTTTCCACAATCAGTTCATCCTTGACCTTCAAAGAAGTAAAATTGAACACCAACTCAATATCATTTCCCTCAAATTATGTTTCATACCTATTGTTTCAGCATCTCCATGGTTTGAAATGGATTCATTCTTCATGTGTTTTTCCTCAGACATATACCTATCTCTCTCACTGCTTCATCACACAACCTCTCACAACATACCATCCATCTACCCAACAAGAGATCCTAGAAGATGCACCTCTACCCACTCTCTCTCTTAGTGGTGTAACTCTCTTTGCACCTTCTCCCTAGCTTAATCTCTATTGGAGGATAGTGATCACAGACCTCTTCCATGTCTGTAGCCAACAAACCTTCTCACAACTCTTTCCTTGTAGATTTAAGATGGACCACAAGCACTTGCAATCAACACATTTCATAATCCACTAGATCAACCAGCTCTAATACCAATTGATGCAAAGCATGGTGGGCTTCAAAAGGTCTTAAAAGGTAAAAAGCACTGATTTTGATAGATCACCTAAACACTCACAAATTCACTTCCATGAAACATGGTTTCAAAGGCTACAAATACGCCAAAAGGAGGTTTCAAGACACCAAACTTTCAATGAACCTATGATACACCTTAGGCATCATAATATTGACTAGATTAAGCCAACCAAACTCCCTTAGAACCCTGGTTCCTTCATTATCCCATCGTTCATACCTAAGAGGCCTATTTGCTTGTAGCACTCCAAATAGAGAAAATGAAGCATAACTTTCAGAATACTCTTCAAACCCACAAAATAATTGGCATTATAAATACCCTTTTATCTTTCCTTTAACATATCCAATAGGTGACTAGGGTTGTTTTGAACAGTAACCTCCAAAATTTGACTGTCCCGCTGTCCTAAAGGCCTAATTAGGACAACAAACTAGATTTTTCAAGCATAACTTTTAGGTAAGACCTCAAACCTAGCAACAAATCACCTTTTCAGATACCCTTTATGGCTCTCTTCAACATACTAAGAAATGGGGTGGGATCACTTTGTACGGACTGTCCCAAAAAATGATTGTTCTTGCTGCAATTAGGCCTAATTCAGCTAGTTTGCATGAGGGCTTATTGGATCTCTGTACTTTTGACCTCCAAACTCCTCACCAAAGACCAAGACACATCTAATATGGTATGTACATGCTTATTAAATGATTTCCCACTATGTTCTAAAGTCTTTTTTTCATACCCTAACTTCTAGCCATGCATTCATGCTCAAAAATGATGAAAAATCACTAGGACAACAACAAAACTCATGCAACTTGACTTCCCATGCATCTACAAACACAACCAACTTTTAAAACACCCTAATTTAACTCATTCCACTGATTTACAAAGGTCTCCATCGGTGGAATGGTGATTTGTGCTATTATTTGACTCTCAAACCCATGAAATGAGGTTTTATGGACTGCCCTCAAAAAAGTGGCTCTAAAAAGCTTGAAACTCAATGTAATTTACTCAAACCAGATTCTTTTGAAAGCTAATTCAAATCTTTATCAAACCAAATCAAAAAGAAAGCTTCAAACTACTGTACATACTAGTACCATGCCTGAGAACAACAAGAAAACATTAAATCTACAGAAAACAGGGTGTTTTATTCAAAATTTCTCCACCATACAATTGATCTCTCTATTCCTCGCCTTCACAAGGCTCTTTTAAAGATGTTACAATAGTTTCGTAACTTCCCCTTCAGTTACAACCGATCAACAACCTTCCCTTTACAAAATGACTCTTCACATTCCACTTTCTTGCATTTTTACAACTTTGTATTTTTGACAACATTTGTAAGGTTTTGCATTTTTTTCATAACTTGACCCCATAATCCCCTAGAAACCTAATTAAATGAGTCAAATGCATTAGACAAGGTCCAAATATGACCTTATTACAATCATAACATGATTAAGACTCAAACATTACAAGTTTGCCTCATGGAGGCATGAAGTTTACATGGTGCCCTGCACAAAAATTTGAGGCCTTTAGAAGTCTTGTTGGGGTTCAAAATGTGGACAAAATGATCTTTAGATGATTTTGCATGTCGTAGATCTCTTCACGAGCTTTCCAACACCTAGTTATGTTTGTCAATTGGACGCCTGGTTTAAAAATTATGGCCCCTGGAAGTTGTGTTACAAAAATCCAAAAACTTTAAAAATTTCAAATCTCTAATTTCTTGGGTGGGAAAATGTATAGCTAGACTTGGCACCCAAAAAGGGGAGTTACACTTTCTAGAACATTTGGGAAGGTAGTGGAGAAGTGGCATGGAAGTCATTGGTGTCAAATAAAAAGTGGAAATGGAAAGGTTTTGAGGACGGTTCCATATGTACGATTGTGGCTCCAGATTGTAGAAATCTCTGATAAAGTAGGATTTTCTCTATTGTGAAGCAAGCCACGTTGCTACAGCATGTAATACTAGATTTTGTACTCCATTTTACTGAAGAAATAAAAGTTGCTTGATTTCATTCCTCACATTTTTTTGTGAAAATCTATGTTTTTGTTTCGTGTGTAAGTGTTGGTTGGAGTACCCCCTCATCATAACCTCTAAGGAAACATAGTTTTCCTTTTCATTTTAGTGAACTCATCCAATCCTACACACCCTAACCTTCTTTATAGGGTATTATATTAGGGTTTCTAGATCTATATTTTTATGAGGTTGCATCTTATTTTCAAAACTATCATTCTTTTTATATGATTTACTTCATTGATATGTCATTTTCTATTAGGTTTTGTGTTTTATTATGATATATCTTTTACCTACCCTACCCACCCTTGGCTACCACATTAAGGTTTTATTTTCAGATCTAATATATCATTGTTATTTATGATTTTTCAATGTAAAAGTTGGCATTTGAGCTTCATTTCCTATCTCTTGTTTATTCCACCTAGAAGGAGTGTCTGCCTAAACCCTAGCATGGCCCAAATCAATGGAAATGAAGTCTATTCCAATGCTCATAATGAGAACAATGATGACTATGATAACGATGGTCATATAGATAATTAAGACTTTGCAAATGGATTGGTTAGTTTAGCTAATGCAAAAAATGCTACACAACTAGCAAATATATTTCATGATATGTTTACAAGTAAACCATATGGACATGAAACTTTATAAATAATTTTGGATAAGCTTACTTCTTCTATAGTGACTAGTGTATCTATCCACACATCTACTATTGACCCCTCGTCCACCATTACTTCTTACACTAGCACTACTCACCCTCATAATACCATGGCCACTAGTGTCCCATCATTTAGTACCTACCCCTTTTCTACTTATCTTCCACCTTATGACCTAGCTTGTGGATACACTCCTCCCATGATACCCACTACATGTTGGTGTAATTAAATATTTAATTACACTTTATTAAGTTGGCTAAGGGTTTCTTTAAGTCATTTTAGGTTTTCTTATCTTGCAAATATAAAAGCAAGATATCACATGTAATTCATTGATCTAATTTCATTATTGCATCCAATATAGTGCAAATTTATCATCTTTGTTTTTTTCTCTTGTAGAAGGTAAATCATAGGTTTTGCAGGTGATACTTGTGGCTTGAGTCAATCAGTGATTTTCAGATGGTATCAGAGCTCTAGATCTACAAGCCCCTTCTCATATTGGAGAAAAATCTAAGCAAGAGCCATTTACTAGGTGTATTTTTGTGTAAAATAGAGCTTTTCATTGGATTCAAAGTAGTCAAAATAGTGAGATTAGCCTTTTAGTTGGCTCAATTTGAGCTTTGTAGGCCAAATCTGCAAGGGTTTCAGTGGGTGTTTTTTTTGGGATCCAGAGGAAAGCTATTTTTCATAGTATTTTGGTCCAAATCCAACCCTGTCATCGTGCTCAGAAGGCCCAAAATCCTTAAGATAGACTGTCAAATCATCAAAATTGACCTCGGGATCATCTGGGGAAAAAATATTTTCCCAAGCAAGTCGTACGACCTACCCAACATGCAGTACGAGGTACCTTTTTCAATAAAAAAATGTTTTTTTTCTGTAATTTTATTAAAAAAATAAAATAAAAATATTTATTGCATTTTTTACTATTGTAATTGTTTGCTTTTAAAAGAAAAAAATTTAAAAGAAACAAACAAAAATCAAAGGGGTTTAAACCCCTGCGCAGGCCCGTATAGGGTAACTATGTAGGGTACCCCAGGCAGATCTGTACCTTGCCTCAGTGGGCCCCACGCCTTAGAGCAGGTAACGGTCCCTTTGGGTTGTGGACCCCTCTTCACGGGCATGGGGTGTGGCCTACATGGCCCCCCAACCCATTCAAATTGGCCTTTAAAGCCTTAAACCATTTCAAACAAAATTTTGAAACCTTTGTAATTCAACCTTTTTTGGCATTGAAATTTGTGCTCACCTCAGCTTCTACGCTCATTTTTTGATAGCTTCACAATTTTTGGCTCTATTTTTGGTAGTCCTCCAATTTATCTAGGTTCTATTTTTATCTAATAGAGTTCTACTTTTAGCAGTAGGGGGCTTGTGCTCCTATATTTGCATAAAGAGGGTTTTTTTCTTTTTTCCATAACTTAGGCAAACATAGTTAGATTTTTGAAAACAAATAGGTGTCGGAAAGCTGGTTCTGAGAGCAGTCCATTGGTGTAGGTATTTTTTAATATATTTTTCTATTGGTGACATTTATCGTTGTTTGAAGTCTAGATACCTTTCTTGGCTTTAGAGCTTGTAACTTTTTGCCACGATCTCCAATTTTCATGATTCTTGTGACATTGGACAATGGAAAAGTATTAAGGAGATCTACACATCCATCCATGAACTTTTTCCAGATTCAGACCTAGATATTCTTTATTTAGTTTGTCATTTTTATGGCTTCTATTTGATATTCTAGACATTTTGACACCTAGAGAAGTTCTTTTTGTTTTGTTGGGCTTCATTTATCAAAATTAATACATATCCAGATTGTTGATCTCTAATTTTATTATTTGAGGAGATATTATGGGTTTTGCTATTCACCCTTCTATGGTAACATTAGGTAAGGATAATTATGAGTATTGGTGAAAGGGCATCTTGACACATCTCAGGTGGCTTAATCATTTGCCTTATCTTTATGGAATCATACCTGAACCAGATACACCTAGGAGGAAATCTACATGGGGAACTAATATTGATCATGTTGTAGGATTGATTGGTTCTAGTGTTGATTTTGACACTATGTGTTCTATCTCACATATTAAGTGCCCACGCACTCTTTGGACTAGCATTTGGGAGATCTATGGAGAACCACATATCTCTCCATTCCCAAATGATCCTGTTATGGATTGCCACATACCCCTTGATGATGCAGATTGCATACCTTTTGATGATGATATACTCGAGGAGCTTTCATATTTGACAGGTCTTGCTAGTTCAAATGACATAGAGACTTCTCTTGATTCTCCTTCTCCTCTTATTGAGATAACATCTTTATTACCTGTTGCTACATCAAATCCTTTGCAGTAAGACATTATCAGTCTTCTAGAGATAGCTCATTGGGACACATATCTACCAAATATATCATTGTTGTTTGTAAAGTCCCACCTTGCAGATTTGGAGGATCACATTAAGGACATTTTACTTCTATTTTATTATAATTTCAATGGAGTTGCATCACCATTATATTATTTAGAGATTGTTCTTCAACCTCCTCTTCTTCAATCACAATTTGGCAGTGGATTGGAGACTTTTGAGCAGTTTTTAGGCAATTAGCATTGTTGTATTTGGATCATGTGCAGAGTTCAGAGGTATTGATCCTTCTTCCTGATTTTTCCTATCCAAAATGGGAAGACATTATGCACACATTTACAGTTTTATTTCTTCCCAAGGGGAAGAATGTTGTTCATCATTCATGGGTCTTCTTTTTTCGTCAAGCATCTACCAGCACTACAGGAGTCATCTTGAGGATTGTTTGCATAGTCTCTCTTCTCATCTATGTTTTGGGAGGGAGCATTTCCTCACATGGGGTTCCATCCTTCCCACTTCTGGGGGGTCACCATACCTTCTCTCTACTTCCTCTCTTATGGGGGGCATTCATGATTGTAATTTTGTGATGGATTCAATTCTTGGGGGGTCTTAGTGTTAGTCATTCCATCACATGTCCATGTACTTGTTTTATTTTCTCTGTTTTGGAGAGGATTTTTATCCCACTTGGTTTTCCCCCTTTTCTCCACTTTATGAGAGATTCTTTTTTGTACATGGGTACCTAACATGTCCTTGTAGCTGTGA
Organism: Cunninghamia lanceolata; assembly: GCA_027924645.1. Lineage (NCBI taxonomy): Eukaryota > Viridiplantae > Streptophyta > Pinopsida > Cupressales > Cupressaceae > Cunninghamia > Cunninghamia lanceolata. Next base: position 5,079,322 of record BSBN01000501.1, on the reverse strand, counting down.
CCCATCCTTGCATCATTTTCAAGTTTTTCATTCTCCCTAAGTTGCACTTAAGGGGTGTGTTAGTGTAATTAAGTATTTCATTATACTTTATTAAGTTGACTTAGGGGTTCTTTAAGTCATTTTAGGTTTTCTTATCTTGCAAATATAAAAGAAAGATATCACATGTAATTCATTAATCCAATTTCATTATTGCATTCAATATTGTGCAAATGTATCCTCTTTACTTTTTTCTCTTGTAGAAGGTAAATCATAGGTTCTATAGGTAATCCTAGTGGCTTGTGTCAATCAGTGACTACCACACTACCCACATGATGTACCACACTTATGCACCTATTTCTTGATCTACTACCACTAGGCCTAGAGTTACCTCACTACCACATCACATTCCCTTAACACCCTTAAATACCTTTTTTTTCCCATGCCTTTATCCCAAACCACTACTCCATCCACTCGACTCACTTCCCATACATATCCTAGTGGTTCCCATTTAGTTACTATTCCTTACTCTACCCTAGATGCATTATTTCCAAAAATAGATCAAGAAGAAAAGAGAATGAATACAAAGCATAGTGAGAGTGATGAGTATATGGATGTTGAGGTCCACACATCAGTATCTTATGATATTGTGACATTCCATATGAGATTTGTGGGACCAAGATTTTATATTTATGATGGTAAAGGTGACCCTAATACACATCTTCAATCTTATGATGTTGCATGTATAGATTTTATTTATGAGGATAAGTTGTTAAAAGAGTTGTTTCCACATGCTTTAAAGGATTTTTCTATAGAGTGGTTCTTCACTTCCTCAAGGGTCTATTAATTATTTAAATGATCTCACTAAAGTGTTTTTAAAGCAATTCAAAGTTAACAAGGGCCTTAGAGTATTTTTTTCTCATTTATTTGACTGTGCCCAAGGATCTAGTGAACTCATACTGTAATCATGGTTGAAGGGTTCGATGAAGGATTATCCAACCATGCAGCCAAGTGAACAAACACACAAAAAACTCAATGAATAAATAGAATAGTCATATTTCCTTTATTCATTCATAGTCACAACAACATTACAAATGGTCACAATGGCTTCCAATATGCTAGGCCTCAGTCATTTGATTACAAATGAATAAAATCACAACCTTGGAAAGATTTACAATTATACAACACCATGCCAAGCTATCTTCTTCTATCTTCCTTGAATTATAATATCTTCAAGGATGTTTATATATTGGTTACTAGCCTTAAGCCTAATCTCAGTCAGTCACAAGGTAGCACCAAGATTAATGCCAAATGAAATATGTAGTCATCCAACCATGTAGATGAATCTCCAAAATGGAATGTGATGAAGATGATTTAATGAATCTTGATGTGGTTCACACCATAAGCACTCTTGTGCCTATTGTACTTTGATATGTGTTCTTTTATTTCTTCAAACTTCAAGAAGCTACCATGAGCCATAAACAGTGAAATTGAGTGTGAGCCTATTAATCCCGGTAATAGTTTAGAGATTAGATTATGCATTTACGGTGATCAAAATCTTCTTGAAGTTGAATATGGAATTTATGGATCAATGTAGATCATATATCCCAAACTGCAAGGTGAGATCATCAAGTGTGGTGAAATACGGTGGGATCTACAATGATTGGCTACTAACATGAAAGAAAAAGAAAACCTACAAACAAAATAAACAAGTAAAGAAAATATTTTTGGTTGATGAAAGATTGCTCGTACATGTTGGGATGCTCCTACATCAACACATTAGTGATTATGTTATTTGATTTCAATCTTTACGGTCTAAGTTGATTACTCCTTTACATGATACTAAAGTGCAAAATATCTTTATTAAGGGATTAATTAAACCAACTCAAGGTAATATGTATTTGAACAATTTCAACTATTATATTGATTTTGTGTACACATGCTAAAAATGTGGGCTCTTAATTTCTTGCACATATTGCTTTTAAATATGGATCATCAAGTCAACATGCTTCCTATCCTTCTAAGTATCAAAAGTCACAATTTTTTAAAGGGTAATGATATCAAGAAAAATGTGAATCATGTGGCTAATACTTTTTATTTTTCTTCTTTTAAGAAAAATACTCCTAGGAAGTTCACCAAGCTTCAAGAATCCATGGATGATGTGCCTTAGACTTTGTTGGGTACATCTAATTACACTCCCTCCTTTCCATCCATTGGATACCTTAAACCACTTCCTAAGTCATATAATGATCAATTATTTTATAACTGTATAATAGTGTCAAAGGTCATTAAACACAACACTTTTAAATATAAGGTACAAGATCTCATTAACAATACAATCAAAGTTGAAGGGGCTAATGATAATGTATATTTGTTGATTCATCCCCTAGATTTCAATTTAACACAAATTATTCACATAATGTTGAGATACATGATGCTATAGAACATGACGACAATACTTTTGTGTGGGAAATGTTGAGTTTAATGCTGCATCTTTGTATTCTCCTTTGGATCCATTGATTTCATTTTATGATGAAGAGATCCCTCAAAACAACCATTATGGACCACTATACATCAAAGAATACATGAAAGAATAGGAAATTAGAAATTTGATCCAACTATTCAATATAACATTTGCTCAAAACATTTAGTAGTTTCTACAAAGAAAAAACCAACATCATATGCACATTTGAGGATTTCTTTAAAGATGACAAATGGAATGTTACCTAAGACATTGGGTTTTGCCAACTAACCACTTGAATTTGGACCTAATATAGTACAAGTTCTATGCCATGTCATCCCTGCTATGAATTGATTCTCTATTTTACTTGGAAGACCATTATGGTGCATCAATATTTAAAATTTGTTCATAAATGAATATTTGTGAAGATAAGAAGAGATAGAGCCAAATTAGTAATGGATTTGAGTCATTTCAATATATATGTACATATATTCCAACTCCAAAAGAAACTCCATAAAAGAATAAGAGTGTATTCATAATGCATTTTAAGATATGTTTCAAACGCAATAAGTGTTGGATTAACTGAGATCTAAATGCAACATCCAATGATAAATTCCATAATGAGAATGACCACAAACAAACATGTCCATCATACAATTAGAGTGTGTAAAATGTACAATGTAGCTCCTTGTATAAATAGGACAAGAAGGAAGAAGGAAGGTAGAAGTAGATGACTGACTAACCCTCCAAATGTGAAACACATGTTAGCTCACTTGAGACAACTATGAGGGCATGTGTCAAGTCCACACGAGGTGAGATAAATGAGAGAATAACCTCTAATTAAACTTAATCTAAGTGTGAATTGGTCAACCTAGAAAGGGTGATTAGCTAACTAGATATACAATGACCCTATTTACACTAACAATAAGAAAAATAAAAAGAAAAGGAAAAATAAAACAAACAAAAGAAGAAAATAAAATAAAACATCAAATGATATTAAAAAAAGAAGTAAAAGAGGAAATTTAAAGCTTAAATCTTGCATAAAGAAAGCATGAAACAAAGCAAGAAGTTATGGTGCATCGAAACAATATCATGGCACCTCAACCACAAGTCAAAAAAGAAAGAATGGAAAAGAAAGGAAGTACCTAATGTTACACTCATTGGGCACACATTTTAACAAAGTACTGTATCATACCAAGATGAAACACATGTTATTGAAAAATTAGAAAATAAGGGAAAAAAGAAAAAAAAGGAAAATAAATTGGACGATGATTCTTAGAATAATGATAATCTAATGGTCGATGAGCCTAAGATGGTGGTACCTAATAAATTAAAAGATTCAATGATTTATGAGCACAACTTGTATATTCATATATGCCTATAGGCTAGACTTTATTAAATTCTCATTTTTTATTTTACACTTTGGTTCATTTTTTGATATTCTAGATGATTTAACCTCTATTGTTATGCCTATTTATACCTATTTCACCTTCTATAATTATTTCACCTATTTCTACTTCCCCTACTTAGGGACATTGATGGGTTTTCCTTTTACCTTTTTCTTATACCCTTATTTTTATTCCCCACTTGTGTTGCCTATTTGTGTTTACTTATCATTTTGGGCATATACATTTATATTGCTTTGTCTTTCACATGATTATGATTCATTTCTATGATATTATTATATTATGTTACTTAGAGCTTACACAATGGACTTATATTATTATCTCATGTTTCCTAGAGCTTACTTATTTCTTTCAAATTGTTACATCATGATTACTATCTGCTTACATATTTTTACTACCATGATACATCATGATATATTTTACTTATTAGAGCCTTTAATTTAGTCTTAACCTAATATATCAAGGGATTCTAGAGCTTCATACATTGAGACTGCATTGATGCATCTTACTCCCTAGAGTTACTTGTTACATTTATGTTTCCATATCATGCTTCTAAAGCTTTACACTTTGATCCTACATTGAAATTCTACTTCTAAAATCACTTAGACTATGCGGAAGCAACATGCTTTCCCCCATGGGACATTGAGCTTACTTTTCCATACCTTTACATTGAGGGGAATCATATTTCCCCCCCATATACTATGCTTTCATTACCACATATTTACACTTGGGCACATCATGTTTAACCCTTTTTCTATATGTCATGCCTTCATGATTACACCATCACATTGGGAGCATTGAGATAAATGTATTGCTTTCTATTTGCATTTAAAGGCATTGTGTTTTCCTCTTTCCTATATTGTGGGCCTACTATTGCTATGCCTTGGGAACTTACTCCATCATGTCAATGATATACTTGGTTGTGGTCTATTTTCCCCTATCATGGATTTATTCTTTCTATTTTGGATTCATGTCTCCTATCTTGGATTTATCCCTTATCTTAGGGCCCTTTCCCATAGTTTCAAGTTTGTACCATTATTCCTATTTTATTACCACTAGGGATTAAATTTTGTACCAATCTTTGTGTGTGTTGTCCTTTTCCTAGAAACATAGGTTTCATACCCTCTTGTTTTCTCCTAAGCCCTATGTTTATTATCAATTTGAAAATATCTTTTAATTGTCCCTTTAAAAGTTTTGGGCTACGTAATCGTGCCCTTGTGCTTAAATTTTGGCCTTTAATATGTTTGTGTCCTTGTAAATTGTTTATTCTTCTAAGTTATTTTCATGGAATCCTATGTGTGTATTCCCTATGCCCATATTTTATTTTTTAAATTTTTGTTTCTCAAGTTTTTATCTTGATTCATGTGTATTTCAGATTTAGGCCTCTTTATTTATCCTAGTTGACTAAGAAGGTTAAGTCCACATTCTCATGGTTTGAAATATATAAAAGTTGTTGCCAGTGGACCTAATGAGGAGCAGAGCTTAGAGAGTTTGAAAGAAGTAGAACCTCCACCTCATCTTTTGAGGAGGTCCACTCGACAAAGGAAGAAAGTAGAAAGATATAGCCCACCTAATTTTAGATATACTTTTTCCTTATTGACTAACACTAATGAGCCTAGAATAATTAAGGAGGCAATGGAAATGGATGATTTTGAGTCCTAAAAATCAACCATGGATGAAGAGATGGTTTCACTTAAAATAATGATACATGGGACTTGGTTCAGTTGCTTAAAGGATAAAAACCTATTGGTTGCAAATGGGTGTTTAAAAAGAAGTTTGTCCCTTATGGTAATATTGAGAAGTACAAAGAATGGTTGGTTGCCAAAGGTTATTCCTAGGTTAAGAGAATATATTTTGGTGAGATTTTCTCCCCTATTGCAAATTTGACATCCATGAGAATGTTATTATCTTTTGCTACTAATTTTGATCTTGAGATTGAGGAGATGGATGTGAAGACAAATTTCTTAAATGGTGATTTGGAAGAGATACACTTGTCACAACTAGATCATTACACTTTCTATCTAAGGCTTTGATATTCTTATAGTTTTCTTTAAATATTTTAACATCTTCAAAATCTCTTGTTCTCACCCTCTCACTCTTCTTAAGAGAGGTTTGTAGGCATATACTTTGGTATATTATATTTTGTTGGAACTTTGGGACTCCATTTCCCATTGTATTTCCATACACACACTAGGGTGTTAAATCTTTATAGACCTAATATTATAACACTCATAGATTATTTTTATTCTTATTTTTTTATCCTAGATGCACTTAGGATTAGGAGCACAGACAAAAATCCTATTTCCTTGTTCCATTTGACTATTTATGGAGCTCAAAAGACCAAACTAGGAGCTTGACCATTTTGGAAAGCTATCCAGCAGTCACAACCTTCTTCTTTGTCTAAAAACAAGTACTTGAAGGGTTTTTAACTACGCAAAGATTTGCATATCTTTTCCCTTCTCTTGTCATTTCATCATTGATGCAAAAGGGATCCTCTCCCTTAGAAATCTGTAACAAAACACTTCACAAGCCTTTGAAAGAAGGCTAAAAATAAAATACAACAACAAATACAAGAAGAGAAATATGCACCAACACTTTTATTGAATCTAAAAATTATTACAAAATCATGAAGCTATGACCTTCTAAGAAGATTACAATCCACACTTGCAACAAAATTTTTATGTCTTCATCAATCTAGACTCACACTGGCAACATCTGGATATGCAAATATCTTCATCCCAAGCACCCCCTCTTCTCAAACAAGCAAGCTTGAATATGCAGAAATTGCCTTAGAAGAAACCACTATTGGTTTCTAATAACAACCTCCACTAATCCATGAGAAAACTTGTCACTTCCAACCTATTATTTCTCCCTCAATTTTCATTATTTTCTACAATTGGTTCTAGGTTTTATTCGCCTCTTTCTCAGTTTTCCAGAACATTTTGAATTTCTCAATTTAGATCAGAAATGAGAAAGTTATGCCCATTTTAGCAAGACTAGGTCTCATAATTATGACCCCCCATCTTAGAGTTACAAATTTTGGAATTAATAAAATAAAATTCTGGGAGTTAGGTCCACCAACCTAGGCCATAAATACCACTTACAATTTTCATTAGCATGGTGAAGTAATGAAATCATTGCAAAATTCTTGTGTAGACCTTCCACGTTGTTGCCTACCTTCGATGGTTGCCTGCATCTAGGACATGCAAGCATGCTATGTCTAATGTATAGGGAAATTGGGGCTAATGTACAAGGAAATGGTTTTGACCTAGACACTATTGTGATCATAGTGCCATCCTTTTATGTTTTCTTACTTTGTTTTCTGACAACTTTGTTATGCCTTTTGTCTAGATTTTGGATCCCTTTTAATGTCACAAAATTTAATGTCTATAAATGTCTCTATTACAATTTCATGATCCCTTATGGATCAGGATTGTACCTTCAAATTTAATTGTAAAATAGAAGATTCCTCACACTATGGTCAGTCTCTGTATTGCATTGCCAAATGGTATTGGAAAGGGATACATCATTCAGGGTTTTCCCTCTGTACACACTACATACTCAATGGGAAGAAAACCCTACTTAACTGATGACTAAACCATCCATTAGTTCTTGGTATTCGAAACTTAACAGAATTAATAAGATAACACTAAGGAGTTAGGGACAAAACATCCTTTAATATAAATCTTGTAATATGTTTTGCATAGGTGCACAACACATTTAAAGATTGAATTACAATAAGAGATGACACATTTAAAGATTGAATCACAATAAAAGATGTAGATGGAACAAGACATTTGGGAGCCTACGTTTAAGGAAAGTGCTTCTTTGAAGCTTTTTAAATGATGTTTTCTCTCTAGAAAGTGGAGTATATAGTTTTTATGGATATGACAACTCATATGCCTTGACTGAGAGAGCTAGCACAAAATAATGCACTAAATGGATACATAAATTTCCATCTGCTTGAAAAAAATAGTACTAATCATAAGCACTTTGGTGCAACATTTGGGCCTTGAAGGCAACATGGCATCTACATTTAATTATGGTAGGATAGCAACACAATTTTGGTTTCCTACAAAGCTAGTAGTATAGTATTGCACTTGCATCATTTATGATTTTTGAATAATATTAAATTTTTAAAATGTCTATACAGTGGCTTTCAAGAAATCCAAGTAGTCAAGTACCCCGGTCACTAGTCTAAGATCAAGCTAAGATTGTTTCTAGGACAAGGACTTGGACTTAAGAGCACCCGTAAGGAGTTTTCTAAGGAGAGGTGATATTTTAGTCATTCCAAGAAGGTATTCTTTGATTATTTCATAGAGGTAATGGCTTGATTTACTAATTAACTATCAAAAACTAAGTTTGTGTCAATCAAAAAATCCATAGTGTTTCTGAATTCAAATATTTAACAATAAGACTTCAGTAAAGAATTGAATGAGTGAAGTCCCAAGGAGTTGCAGTACAATATGTATAGGAAGTGTTGACAATAGGGTAATTGGTGACAATAGGGTAACTGGTGACAATAGGGTAATTGGTGTTGATAATGTAAACATTGATACTATAAATATTTGATAGCACATTAGCCTCAATTAGCCCCAGTTGCCCACATTCATCCCTAATATTTATTTAGGCACTAGCTGTAAGCAAAACAACATTGACCTAAATTCTTCTGTCCACCTCAAATTACTCTAAGTTGCCCCTATTTACCCCAAATTTAATCTTAGGCTAGCTAAAAACACAATAGCAATATTAAGATTCTTCTAGAGCAACTTAGCTTCTAATTGCTCTTATGTACTCCTCATACATTATTTAATCACATGCTAGCTGAAAACAAAGTAGCAACTATGAACTCCTATTATAATAAATTAGTCTCAACTGCCCCTATTTACCCTCAATATTTAACCAACTCCATGAAAACTAAATACGAAGCCAAATGTATTTAATCCTTAAGAAATCCCATTGTCACATGCATTTTAGGGAAGTCAGCATCAAATTTTATGTCTCTAGGATATTTATTTATTGATTATAATTTTAAATTTATTTATATTGATTTATTTAGTAAATTGTTCCTTTATATTCAATAATTTTAATTAAAAAAATAAAAGTCAATTTTTATGGGTTTAATTATGATTTCATTTTATAATCTTTTAAAATTGAGGTGATTAGAATTGTAAATTTATTTATATTGATTTATTTAGTAAATTTGATCTTTGTATTCAATTTAATTTATTGTCAAAATTAATATAAAAATTTTAATTAAAAAAATATAAAAGTCAATTTATTTGGGGTTTAGTTATTATTTCATTTTAGATTGAAAGATCTTCTAATAACTAAATATATGGTTTCTTTATGATTTAGTTTATAATGGTACATTCATGATTTACTTCATGTGGTTATTCATTTAATACCATTTCATTATTTTATTTGGGAAAAAATGGAATTTTTTATAGTGTGTATAGTCTTGTCCACCAACTAGTACATTTAATGACTTTCCAAGAAAAATATAAATACTATTTAATGATAGGCCTATAAATATTTGTGCATATCAGCCATTTGATAGCACCTTTTGTGCTTTTACTAGTAAAATAAAATTCTGGGAGTTAGGTCCACCAACCTAGGCCATAAAGACCACTTACAAGATTCCTGACGTGATGTTGGTTATAAAAAATAGGTGCCATTAAAATTAGAAGTTGGTGACCTACTAATGACAACATCTCACCCACCAACCAACCCACCAAACAACATTTACTATTTTTTTTTCCAGGTGGGCACCTAGAAAAGATTCCTCCCACTAACGGTGGAATTTACAAATTACCAAAGTAAATTACTCCAAAATTACAACTACAAATTTGCCCAAGAAAATATATTTGTTGCAAATAAAAATATAATTTTCTCAAAGCCCCAACATTATTGAAAAACCATACAACTAAAAATTAAAATATTTTTTTGGTGACACAGGATTGCCTATACACCTTGGATGTGTTGGCAAGAGACACTATATGGATTCATGGTTGTTGTCATTGATGGCAACAAAGGTCATCCCACATATCCACAAGACATGATATGTCTCTACCGGAAGTCAGAATAAAGAATGTTGTGGTCCGGTGAAGAAGAACAGAGCATGTGGCAAGGTCCGACAGATTGGTCCGGACCTCTCAGAGGAAGTGTCTTGGTGCAGTGCGGATTTGGGGAAGTCAAGAGGACTACCTTGAGTGGTATATTCCAAGGATTTAGCCTCCGGTGATGGACAAGGAAAAAGATATGAATGGTTGAGTACCAGATTCCTGAGAGACAGTGAAAACAGAGGAAGAACTGACTGGCAAAGTATCAGACTACTTTCCGGATGGGTTACTGTTGATGACAGAGGTTGTGAAGGCATGAATCATGTTTGGCCGACATGATTAATGATATCTACAAGTATATGCTTGATCCGCATTGCTTGGTGAGGAAGGATTCAGCCGACAGAATGAGAGTTTGTAAGAAACTAGACTGTTCCGGATGCCGACTAGAAAGGTGATGAAATTACTTGTGCGGATATATATAGAGGATGGATTTAGTTGTGAAATGTGTGTTAGTGTGGAGAAAAATGTGAATAAGTCCAGAGAAAGAGCAGAGGTAGCAAAAAGGATCCGGTATGTGAAAGATAGCAGAATAAAGAACAGAGGAAAGATGAAGTGCAGCAGATCAGTGTACTGAACCTAACCGGAACTGAACTCCAGCATATGCAGATGCTTCCAATCAGTTCAAGACTGTGATTCTCATCACTTTGTAGACAGTGTGTCTTCTTGTAGGCAGTGGGCCTCTTGTGAGCAGTGTGCTCGGGCAGTGAGCCCTAATTGGCAAGTGCCATTTTTGTAATTTCCTATTCTTCTAACAGAGAATAATTCTTGGGTTAATCACCCCGTGGTTTTCTCCCTTAACAGGGTTTCCACGTCAAAAATACTGTGTCATGTGTTTCTTATTTCATGGTTAATGTTTTGTGTTTGATTTTATGCTGCTTCAATTAAAAGGAAAGTTCAATAAAGGAAACAATTAGGATAACTGATTCACCCCCCCTCTCAGTTATCAACAATTGGTATCAGAGCTAAGTTCCTCTTAATAGAGCCTAACAGCTTGAGGAAGATCTGGGATTTCAAATGGATGCATATGGTTTAAGGGAGCAACTCAAGACTGCCCTTGAGGATCTTGAACAGTCAAATTCTGAAGTCAGTGAATTAAAGGAAAGACTCAAACAGGCTGATGAATTCATGAGAGAATTAAAAGACAAATTAAGTCTCTCTATGAAAAAGAGAAAGGAGCTGCTTCAACAGTTGGCAAGACAAAGTGAAGAAAGCAATACAAATGAAGAATTGACTGAGCAAACCAAGTTATGTGAAAAGTTATCAAAAGAAGTCATTATGTTAAGACATGAAATGGAATCGGGAACTATAAAGTTTACTCAAGAGATTGAAGAAAAAAGAAAGGCTGAAGACAATCTAAGACAATCTCTTAAAGAAAAATCAGAAGAATGCCACCAGATGGACAGGATTATCAGACACCTTGAATCTGATCTTGAAGATGCCAAAGATAATGAAGGAAAACTTGAGGATCAAATTGCCTCTCTCAAAAGAGACCTTCAAACAGCAAATGAATACAAAGAGAAATTCAAGATAAGTTCTGCTCAACTTGAAGTTCTTCTTGGAAGTCAAAAGAGGACAGATGACAAGTATGGCTTGGGATATGAGAAAGGAGAAAGCTCCGGATCCGGTTAGAAGAATCTTGGATCAGAAAATCCAAGGAGCAGGCCTAGAAGACCTCCGGTAAGACAGCCAAATGCTCAAAGATATCCATCCTTCAATGGATACTGCCACAACTGCAACCACTTTGGTCACAAAGCTAATCAGTGCAGAATGAGAATGAATCAGAATAATTCATCCTTCTCCGGACAGTGCTTCAACTGCAAAAGGTATGGACACAAATCCCATGAATGCAGAATTATGCAAGTAAACAAATCATTCAAAGGTAGATGCTTCACATGCAATAGAATAGGTCATATGGCTAATCAATGCAGATCAAGAGGATATCAGTCAAATATGCAAAGAAATGTTATTTGCCAAATCTGCAATAGGTCCGGTCATAATGCTAAATTCTGCAGAAACAAGAATCAGGACAAAAGAGGTCCGGTGTATAATCAGAATCAAGACAAGGGTAAACAAAAGATGAATGCGGATGAGGTTAGGAATCAGATGAGCAAGATCTGGGTGAAGAAAAGTTCAGAGAATGTAGAGGTTGGATCCGCACCAGACTCTGGTGCTGATATTTCTTCCAGAAATTAAAAAGTGAGCTCAGGCTCAGGGGGAGACTCAAAGAAAATCTTGTTCCCCCAGCCAAACAAGTGGTGCCGGATGTGGCACAAGATGCGGATCAAAGGGTTTGTAGATATGAGTCTTGAGATACTTCAGTCAAGTTTTCAGAGGTCCGCATGAAGTTATGAAGAAGCTGTGATCGATCAAATAAGACCTGTTCAGGGAGATGCTCCGGTATGATAAAGGATTACAAAAAGGTCCGGAAAGATCCAGAAATGCACTATCTTGTTCTGCGGATTGGACAGAGTGTTTGAGATGATCTTGTAATATGCTACCTCGATTTATTCATGATTGAAAGATCCGGATGATATCCACAGATCAGGACTAATCCGGGATACTCCAAGCTATCCAGACAAGGCAAACCAGAATGATGTAGGTGAAGCATTTATTGCAGACAGGTATTAGGGTTCGCGGAGCAATTTAAGGGATTTCTCAAAGGTCATTTGCTCATTCTGCACTCGAGAAGAAGCGAAAAGTGGAGCTCTGCAACAAGGTTCTTCAAGCACACCAAGGATCTCCTGCCGAAGCTATTGGATAAAGAAATCAATCCAACCACTTCGTGCAAACCGAAGGCGCATAAGGTATTCTCCGTTTTTCATTACCTCACTGCAAATCTTTGAAGAATGGCTACTCCAAACATAGTTAAGATCTCCGATAGACCTCGCCCCTTATTCAAGAAACATCCCTACAAATCATTGGAGGTAGACCCACTAGGAGCCTTCTCTAGTGTTCCTCACGGAGTTTTACACACCGAAGACATTAGGGTTTACATACATGCAAACATTGAGGAATTTGGGGAATTCAAATTAAGAGACCTCTATCACAAGCAGCTGATTGACAATGCTTTTGAGCTTAAACCAGAGTATAAGGATATTCAGAAGAAACAATTTGAGCAATTTATTCATTTCCCCTGTTTTGAAGAGGATGAATGGGTCCGGTATGTACTGAGCAGGATGCATGACAACTTTCTATGGCTAGATAGACCCTGCAAGATCACAAAAGAGGCAATTAGAGCAGTAACTGGCCTATACTCCTCCGGAGGAGTACCTATCCTCAAATCTGTCAAGAACAACATTGTAACTGAGGCCACCGGATCAAAATTTGACAAGAGGGCAATGACCATTGAAGATATTTCGGATCCGGATATCAAATATGCATCAATGATAATAGGATACAAGATCTATCACTCCAGCAGGGAGAATTCTGTATCCGGAACTGCAATATACACTGCTTATGAAATGTTAAGAAAGAATGCAGAATATGATCTCTGCGAACTACTACTAAGCCAATTAATGGAAAACATACAGAAAATCAAGAAGGATAAGAAGAATTCCTTTAAGTATGGTACTCTTATTGTATGTCTATTCTTCTATTTCATGAATGAGCTACCCGGAACAAGTGGATGGGTATGGCAGAATGACAAACCTGTTGCAGTCCAGATAAGAGACTACTTGCATGGACTTGGGGATGCAAAAGCGAGAAATTCAGCTCTATGGGGATACTTCAAAAACTTTCAGAGCATGATGCAAGCAAGAGAGAGAATTCCCCAGTCTCTCATTGAGAAATACAAGGACTCAGTGTGCTTTATGGTTGACACTGATCAGTGCCTAATGGAGGCAGTGGAGCCAAGGACTGTCTGGATCATGCCCATGGGGTATGAAGTTGATGAACAGATAGTGGAGCTGCATGTTCAACACATGCTAAGTCAGCCCAAAGATCCTAAGGCAGAAAGGTTTGGAACCTTTGAGGAGCTGAGTGTAAAAATACATGTAGAACTCAGGGAACCTGAGATTAAAAGAAAGGTAAGAAAAGAAGTAGAGCACATTGCTCAAGGCCTAGGTATCTCAAAGGAGGCACTTGATGCCAGCCGGGAAAAGAGGAGGAAGGCCGAGGAAGAAGAGAAAAGCAAAGAAAGTGCTCCGGTTGGAGCTCCCACCCGGACCAGATCAACAAAGAGATCTGCACCTCCCTCAACCAAAAGTTCAAAACCGGAAGTCCAGGCATCCGGTAAGAGATCCAAGACAAAAGCCACAAGGGCTTATGGAAGCCAAAAGGATGAAGAGGAAACAGAATCAGATGAGGGAGTAAGAGAAGTAAAGAAACAGAAGAAGAAAGGATCCGGTAAGCCCTCCACAGGCCAAGACAAGGATGAAATGGCAGAGGTAACTGTTGAAAAGCCCACTCTGTCACTAGAGAGCATAATCAAGTCGGTCACGGTGGATGGAAACCTTCAACCAATGACTGAATCCTATGATGACTTCAGTGAGGCAGACCAAAAGACTCTGCAGGAAGCCACAGTTAAATATCTGAACATATACAATAAGGCTTTCATTGAGATCATATCTCTCATTCCTAAAAGCCTAGAGAAGGAAATGGAAGTAAGAAAGAATAATGCTCATGCCAAAGATCTTGAGATCCGGGAGCAGATAGCTATTCAGCTATATCCTCAAATTGATCCCAAGACAATGAACATTATCTTCAAGGACTGCAAAGATGAGTTCAGAAGCAAAGCCAGGATGAATCAACTCATGCTTGGTGAGACTGACAAAGTGGCCCAAGAAACAGAAGAGATCCTCCGGAAGGCCTTCAAAAGGTTCAATCTTCCTGTTGTAGAGGACTTAGGTGCAGAAACAGCTGCTGATTTGGAATCTTCTGTTCCGGAAGAAGTGAGCCCTGAACAGACAAGTGAGGACTTGGGACCCTCTGCTCCAGAAGAAGTGGCCCATGAACAAGTTAGCATCTCTCCTCCGGTTTCCCCTACAGTCTCCGGATCCAAAGAAGAAGAGCAATTACAGGAGAAGGAAGCAGTGGTGAAAGACAAAGAGGTTGACAGTTCTAAGACTGCAGAAGAGAAGAAACATCTGTCTCCGGCAAGAGACACTGCACAAACTGTTCAACAATTTTTGAGCAAAGAAACTCTAGAGATTGATGAACCGGAGCTTCTAAAAGGCCCATTTGATTTTGACTCTCTCTCTCCGGTACAAACAATGAAGATAGCTTCATTTGCAAATGCCAAGGCAAATGAAAAGCTCCTGAAGTCTCATATGGAAGACTGTGAGTTGATAGAGGCTGCTTCCGGAGTACTTGTGAAGATCATGCCATCAATCCAAATAGATCCGACATCCTCCACTTCCGGTAATCTAAAAACCTTAGTCAGTAGTGTTGATACACATTTTGATTCTCTAGAAAAATCAGCTGAAGAAAAGGTTCGGAAGGAATTTTTGGATAAGAGATTTTCAGAGATATTAGAATTAATTTCTAAAGATAGGAAGATTGTAAGCATTGGAATAAAGAGCTTAGAGAATGCTCTTAAGGATGGCGGTGATATCTATAAATTTTGTATATCCTGGTCAAAGGCAACAGCAGCATTTGACAAGAAAATAAAAGAGGAACAGGATAAGCTACAAAGCTTATCTCAAAGTTTTGATCCTCTCTCTTCCTCTATAATAAATCAAGAATGTCAGACTATTGCAGTCTTGAACGAAATAAAGAATCTTGAGAAGGAAAGGAAGAACATCACCAACCGGATGGGAGAACTTAGAAGGATTATAATCCCTAAGTTGGAAACCATGCATGAGGCCATCAGTGATGCTAGGACCACCGCCCAAACAAAAGATCCGACAGATCTCAAGCGGGCAGAAGCGTTTGCATTTTTGTTAAGTGGTCACATTTCAATTTTGGACAGAATGAAGCAAAGTTGGGCTACCGAAATGATTCAATTACAGACATCCTTTGTAGACATTCTTCAATATATGTGAGTATGTAAATATGCGGCTAAGTATAAGAAATTTTTGAAAATTTTGATATGCGGACCCTACCCTTTGCCATTGATGTCAAAGGGGGAGTGAGGAGCAGTGAAAAATGAGAAATCCAACTAAGGGGGAGTTCCGGAAATTGTATATAAAAGACAGAGCATCAGCAAAGGGGGAGCACAGTGAAAACACTTAGTCATTTTTCACTAAGTGTTGCCATCAATGCCAAAGGGGGAGATTGTTGGCAAGAGACACTATATGGATTCATGGTTGTTGTCATTGATGGCAACAAAGGTCATCCCACATATCCGCAAGACATGATATGTCTCTACCGGAAGTCAGAATAAAGAATGTTGTGGTCCGGTGAAGAAGAACAGAGCATGTGGCAAGGTCCGACAGATTGGTCCGGACCTCTCAGAGGAAGTGTCTTGGTGCAGTGCGGATTTGGGGAAGTCAAGAGGACTACCTTGAGTGGTATATTCCAAGGATTTAGCCTCCGGTGATGGACAAGGAAAAAGATATGAATGGTTGAGTACCGGATTCCTGAGAGACAGTGAAAACAGAGGAAGAACTGACTGGTAGAGTATCAGACTACTTTCCGGATGGGTTACTGTTGATGACAGAGGTTGTGAAGGCATGAATCATGTTTGGCCGACATGATTAATGATATCTACAAGTATATGCTTGATCCGCATTGCTTGGTGAGGAAGGATTCAGCCGACAGAATGAGAGTTTGTAAGAAACTAGACTGTTCCGGATGCCGACTAGAAAGGTGATGAAATTACTTGTGCGGATATATATAGAGGATGGATTTAGTTGTGAAATGTGTGTTAGTGTGGAGAAAAATGCGAATAAGTCCAGAGAAAGAGCAGAGGTAGCAAAAAGGATCCGGTATGTGAAAGATAGCAGAATAAAGAACAGAGGAAAGATGAAGTGCAGCAGATCAGTGTACTGAACCTAACCGGAACTGAACTCCAGCATATGCAGATGCTTCCAATCAGTTCAAGACTGTGATTCTCATCACTTTGTAGACAGTGTGTCTTCTTGTAGGCAGTGGGCCTCTTGTGAGCAGTGTGCTCGGGCAGTGAGCCCTAATTGGCAAGTGCCATTTTTGTAATTTCCTATTCTTCTAACAGAGAATAATTCTTGGGTTAATCACCCCGTGGTTTTCTCCCTTAACAGGGTTTCCACGTCAAAAATACTGTGTCATGTGTTTCTTATTTCATGGTTAATGTTTTGTGTTTGATTTTATGCTGCTTCAATTAAAAGGAAAGTTCAATAAAGGAAACAATTAGGATAACTGATTCACCCCCCCCTCTCAGTTATCAACAGGATGCTCCTACATCAGACACCCAAGGTAGAAAAGATTTTGTGAGTAGGACTCACAAAATGGAGTTGGATGATTGAGTCACCCTTGTAGTTTGTAGACAACCCACAACAAACTCCATCACTGCATCAAGTTTGATAAAATGCTTCTTCTTTCTCCTCTTCCAGCATCTGCTCGGAACACTTTCCATACTCCACCAAGCCTACACTTCACTCTTCTTTCCCTCTACAGAATCAAATCCACCATAATCTATCCCACTACACTAATTACTACTTTCCTTCACCTCTAATCTCATGGGTTATAATCCACCACAATCCATCCAACACGCATTCATATTCCACTCTGTAACACCTGCAAACAAATCTATACTAACCAACTCATGGAAATAAAATATTTCTATTTTCACTTCCTCTTCAAACTTCTCATTCATCTCCACAACATGCAAATCAACTTTACATTTATCATATTCAAGAAAATAAGGAATTACCTTAGTAATTTCTTCCTTCTCTACTACTGCTACAACTTCTTCACCTCAATCTCCAATCAATGTAAGCCATTCTCTCTTGACTGCTGCAATCCACGATAGTTGATCATCTCCATCATCACCACTAACTACAACTTATTATTCGTCTCTTTTTTCTGCAACATCCTCATCTATAAACTCATTAGTCTCCTCTCTAATCTTCTTGTCCTCCAAAGGATATGCAACTATCTTATCTTGAACTGCTGCAACTTCTACTCTTTCCCTTTCAGCTGCAATACTTTCACCTTTGCCACTCATTGGCATCACTATCTCCGTGTCCTCCAAAGGACTTAACTCTATTGCAAAATCATTGCCTTTTGCTAAAATCTCTAGAATTTCATCCTTCATGCCTTCTAATAGACATCCCTCAGATTATGGTTCATCGATTACTTCGCATTCATCCTCTTCCTCTTTCTTGATGTCACATGCATGACACTCTGTTGCATTCTCTTTCCTTCTTGTAATCAAAATATCATTAGAAAGATTAAAAAATACCCTCAACTCTTCTCTTCTCTTGTTTACTCCTTTCAATCTCTTCTCTTAATTCATCTATTTGCTTCTTCAATACTCTTATTTCTTCTTGCTCTCTTTCTCTAATCTTCTCAAGTCCAGGAATCCTCAAGATCCATCTAATGACAAAAGTTCTTTTCTTCTTTCTCTTCTCCATTTTCTAAGCCCCTCAAATCCTCAACATGAATCTTCAAATCCTCAAGTTGTACTTATGTAAACTGCCTCACATTCAGTGATCTGTTTATAAATCTTCAATACTTCTAGGTACAAACTGCCTCACATTTGGTGCTCGGCCTGCACACTTAGGAAAACCTCTTAATCTTCAACTTCTTGAGTATAGACTACGTCACACTCAACGATCTGTCTACACACAAATCACACACACCACCACCATAGGTCCTGCTACAAGTTGCCTCACATTTGGTGATCTGCTTGTAGACTCAGGAACAACCAACTCTGATACCACTGATGCAAAAGGGATCCTCTCCCTTAGAAATATGCAACAAAACACTTCACAATCCTCCAAAAGAAGGCTGAAATTAAAATAGAATAGAAAATACAAGAAGAGATATTTGCACCAACACTTATATTAAATTTTAAAATTATTACAAAATCATGAAGCTATGAGCTTGTAAAAAGATTACAATCCACACTTGCATCAAATTTTTATGTCTTCATCAATCTGGACTCACACTGGCAACATATAGCTATGCAAATATCTTCATCCCAAGAACCCCCTCTTCTCAAACAAGCAAGCTTCAATATGTAGAAATTGCTTCAGAAGAAACCACTATTGGTTTCTCAAAACAACCTCCACTAATCCACCAGAAAACCCGTCACTTCCAATCTGCCATTTCTCCCTCAATTTTTAGGATTTTCTAAAATTAGTTCTAGGTTATGTGCATCTCTTTCCCAACTTTCCAGAACATTTTGAATTTCTCAATTTCAATCAGAAATGAGAAATTTATGCTTATTTTACTGAGACTAGGTCTCATAATTATGACCCCCATCTTAGAGTTACAAATTTTGGAATTAATAAAATTAAATTATGGGAGTTAGGTCCACCAACCTGGGCCATAAAGACCACTTACAAGATTCTTGATGTGATGTCAGTTACAAAAAATAGGTGCCATTAAAATTAGAAGTTGGTGACCCAGTAATGACAACATCTCACCCACCAACCAACCCACCAAACAACATTTACTATTTTTTTTCTAGGTGGGCACCTAGGAAAGATTCCTCCCACTAATGGTGGAATTTACAAATTACTAGAGTAAATTACTCCGAAATTACAATTACAAATTTTCCCAAGAAAATATATTTGTTGCAAATAAAAATATTTTTGATTCGTAATAATAGTTTTATATTGATGTAAACAAATAGGAGCTACAATTCTTCAGCCTTTCATGGCTGGCCAGAGATAAACTATCTACCTTCAAAGATGAAAAATCCTATGAGGAGGACCACACAGGGTCACCAAACTTATATATTTAGAACTAGCACTATAACCTAGACTATCAAGGTAAGCCCCGACTATAGAAAATGGAGCCGAAAGAAAAGATACACACTAGGTAGAAGCTGAATCAAGGAGTTTCCTGAAGTCGTCCAACTAGTCCAGACCATCCACCATCTCCAAACCTAAAGCCTTCTTGATAAATCTAACTGCCAATACCACCTGATCTTTAAGCAGAATCAGGTCGAAGCCTCTGACATCCAAAATACAGGGGTAGAGCTTAATAACAGCACCAGGGTCGTCGAACTGGTTCCAATCCTTCAGCTGCAGTATACCAGACCCCAACCTCACCATCTGCAATGAAATCTCCAGATCTCCCAATAGTTCTGCAATGAAGACACCTTGCATGATAGACTTAACCAATTGTTTGTCCAATCCTAGTTCGAGCAACATCGCCAGAGTCCTAGAAGTTATATCTGTATCCACCCTATAGCATTCTCCATTATCCAGAAAGGACCTACCCAAGATCATTTTCACCACCCCTAACATCAGTGCATCAGGTCGTCACAGCATTCTCAGTAACTGGAGGTCTGTAATGGCTCCAAGGAAAGCCATCTGCTGCTTTTGATTGATGAGACGCACCGACGTATCCATACCACCACACTTAACAACCTCCGTGGAAATGATAACAGCAAAGTATGTAGGCATTTGTCTTCAGCCGAATAGGAATAGAAAGTTACCTCCATCCTCCGCTTATGAAGGAGCCTACTGAAGCTTCTCGAAAACTAGCTAGGCTCCCAGCTGAAGCCTACCCTGATGCATGCCTAAATCAATGCAACGTCCCTTCTACTCATGTCTCCCTACTGCAACTACCAACCATCATTAGCCCCTTTGCTGTATTGGCCTTGCCACCCATCATGGGGTGGCAAGGCTCCCTCCCAACCACCCACACAAACCTGGCTTAAGATAGGCTGAGATTTTGAGAATGAGAGATCTCTCTGATGAATAATCCATTTGCCCCTAAATTAGACAACCTATCTACATCTTGATTGCCTTCTCTCAATATGTGATTAAACGTGACTTGCTCAAATCCTTCCAATACAATAAGGGCCTGATCCAGCTGAGCTTGAAGTTTCCAATTTATAAGTTTCTTGGTTCTAAGACCGTTAATGATAATCATAGAGTCTCCTTCAATATCCAAGTTACTAATCTCCATCTCCCTACCCAGCCGAAGACCAAGAATTAAAGCCTGCATTTTGGCCTCATTATTAGTTCCAAATCTAAGAGGAGCAGCTAGTTTACCCATCGTTAACCCAACTAAGTACCTAATAATGCAACCTGCTCCATATTGACCTGGATTACCCCTCGAAGCTCTATCGAAGTTCAGCTTAAACCAACCTTCCTCTGGGGGAGTCCAACTGACCAGCCTCCTTGCTTCATTAGTGCTTTGACCACCTACTCCCATCAAGGGGATAGGGACAAGGCCCTTCCAACATTTCATCATCTCTACATCCCGCCCTGTGTGAGTGAGATGAGTAGGATCTCTGTCTGATAATCTTGAGTTTACTACTTCAACTATGCTTGATTCAATTTTGTTAAGAAGTGAAACCCAAGGCATTTCTTTCTCCTAGAAAATTCTTCTATTGCGCTCTTTCCAAATCTCCCACACCAAAATACAAGGAGCAGCAATCCACAAGCCAACAAACATAGCTTTTTGGAATAGGAGGGGCCAGGCAGTCAACCAATCCCTAAGATTTCTCAAAAGATTTGAGCTCCACTGAAACTTATTACATAGCCACTGCCACCCCCTAGCTGCAAAGGGGCAATGCAAAAAAAGGTGATCTCCATCTTCTTCTGCTTCTCTACAGAGCACACACCTTGAAGGACCTTCAAAGCCTAACCTTCTAAGTCTGTCAGTAGTTAATGCCTTACCTTGGACTGCCACCCACATGAAGACCCCCGCCTTAGGTAAACAATGTTTATTCCAGCAAAGCTTTGTTGGGACCAAACTTGGAGAATCATTTAAACTAGCAAGAGCTTTATAACCTTCCTTAACTGAGTACTCCCCTGTTTTGACGCATTCCACCTCAACCTATCCAAGCCCCTTCTGAAACAGATGCTTCTTCTAGCCAACTCCTCTTCAAACCTGTCTGTCAGACCTGGATCCAACCCCAATCCCCTCACACTCTTCCAAACCGGAGAACCAAGAGTAGTGGAAGGGAAGGAGAGATAGCTGAAAACTTTATCTCCCCAATCCTATTTTGTAATGTTCATTAAGGGAGCTAGATCTATGATTCTCTCCAAGGCCAGGTAACCTTCACAAGAGTCCTCCCAGAACCTTGCATTCTTACCTTCCTTAACCTCCCAGGTAAGGTACTTGCAGATTAAGTCTCTGCTCTTACTGATAAAGTTCCAGATCCTGGATATAGCTGGAAGAAGTCTAGTGGTGAAAATACTATCTTCTCTCCTATCCAAATATATATTTTTCAGTAATCTAACCCATTTGAGGCTTGGCCTATAATTCATCAACCAAACCAACTTTGCGCCAAGAGCCTGATTTTGCCAAAGAAGGTCCTTAACCCTAGCCCCATCCTTTACCTTCTGCTCACAAACTGTCTTCCACTTCACAAGCAGGAATTTGAACTGCTCCATCGAGCCTTTCCAGAAGAAATTCCTCATCAGTTGGGTTAAATCTTTATATATTTTACTAGCCAGAGGCAAACAAGACATCATATAGATAGGCATGGCTGCTAGGACTACCTTGATAAGAGTTAATCTCCCTGCCCAAGACAACCATTTGCTTTTCCATGATTCTAATCTAGACTTGACCTTTCCTAATAGGGAATCCCAAGAGTTGCCCGGATGAATCCCTTTTACTAAGGGAAGCCCGAGGTATTTACAGGGTAGTGATCCTCTCCTGAAAGGCAGGATCCTTAAAATCTTTTCTTCCCTTCCTGGGGGAGTATTAAAGAAAAAAATCTCTGATTTAGCTTTATTGACCTCTTGTCCTAAGGCTCTTGAATACAGATCTAAAATTCTTTTAAACCTTACAGCTTCTCCTTCCTGTGCCATCCCAAAAAGCAAGGTGTCATCTGTAAATTGTTGGTGTGAAAATCAGGGCATGTTTCTTGTAATTTGGATACCTGAGATGTGCCCCTCCTGACATGAATTTGAAATAAATCAACCCAAGGCATCGGCCATGATAATAAAAAAGAAGGGGGAGATGGGATCTCCCTGCCTTAATCCTCTTGAGATATTAAAGAATCCCTCTGGAGTGCTATTAAGAAGGACTGATACTCTGGGGCTGGCGATCCATTCAAACATCCAATTTAACCACTCTTGCTGGAACCCGAAGGCCTCTAAGATTTTAAAAAGGAATCTCCAATTCACTTTGTCATAGGCCTTCCGAATATCCAACTTGACCAACATGGAGGGAAACTTGTTTTTGAGGACCGAGTGGATTGCCTCCTGATCTATTATCACTCTGTCCAAAATGGATCTTCCTGGGATGAAACCAGTTTGCTCCTCTGCTATGATGTCTGGAAGGATTCTTTTTAGTCTATTTGCCACTGCTTTAGCCAAAATTTTATAAACTACATTACACAAGGAAATTGGTCTGAAATCTTCAAAAGATTCAGGCTTAGCTTTCTTAGGTATTAAAGATAGAAAGGTATTACTGAGTTCCTTCAAAACCTTACCCTCTCTCCTAGACTCCTTAAAGGCCTCTGTTAACTCCTTGTCCACAATGCTCCAACATTTCTGAAAGAAGGCTGCTGGGAACCCATCGAGTCCTGGGGCCTTATCTGGGCCTAACTGAAAAAGGGATTCTTTGATTTCCTCTTCTGAAAACTTACTTGTCAACATTAGGTTCTGTTCCTCTGAAACCAGTTTGGGGATGACTCTTAGAAATTCCTGTTGAGCGGAAAGATTTGAACCTGTCCCTTCATTTAAAAGATCCTAAAAAAAATCAATCGCTGCTTGTCCTATTTCTAATGGAATCTCCATGATCCTTCCCTCTCTATCCTTTATTACTGAAATTCTGTTGGCCTCTCTACAGATTTTAGTGGAATTGTGGAAGAACTTGGTGTTTGCATCCCAGTCTTTCAACCATAACTCTCAAGATTTATGCCTCCAGTACACTTCTTCTTTTGCCAAAATATCCTCTAGCTTTCCCAGTAACACTTTTTCCATATTATAAGACTCATTATCCATCCCAACTCTTGAAACCTTTTCGTTAAGAAGTTGTAACTCAAACTCTATTTGATTCTTAGTTTCAAAAATATTCTTGAAGTGGTCCTTATTCCACTATCTTAAATTCACTTTAATAAGTTTTAGTTTGGTAACAATATTGAATAAACCAACTCCCCCAGGATTACAACTATTCCACCATTCTTCTATCAGTGCAAAAAAGGAAGGATCTTTGAACCACATATTTTCAAATTTGAATGGACATCTTACAGGTTTCCTTTCACCCTGAATCTTGAGACTAATTGGGAAATGGTCTGAGCCCAATTCTAGTATGATCTTGCTGTCAAGGGTGAAAGGGAATTTACTCAAACCCCCTTTCACCAAGAACCTATCCAGTTTTTCTACTATATTGTAGAAGCCTATCCTTCTATTATTCCAGGTGAAGTTTCCATTTCCCAACTGGATCTCAATCAAAGCATTCCTATCCACAAAGTCCTCAAAATCCTTTTGTGATTGAAGTTTCCTTCCAACACCTCCCCATTTATCTTCAGATCTCAAAATGGCGTTGAAATCTCCCCCCAGGATAAAGAAATCCCAAGCTCTCATGTTACATACTGCATCTAGTTCAGCCCAAAGTTCCTTTTTCTGAATTTGGGAGTTAGGACCATAGACATTAACCAAGAGAAAGCTCAAACTTGAGGCCAAACTCCTGACCTTATTGGCTATCCATCCATTACTAGACCCAACTTCTTCCAAAAGAACTAATTGAGGTCGCCAGAGGGTCATCAGTCCTCCAGAAGGACCTCTAGAATTCATTTTACTTATCTTCCATTGACTAAAACTTTTCGCCAAGGCTTGGTTATCACTTTCATCTAGTTTCATTTCTTGAATCATACAAATGTCTGGTTGAAGAGTCTTCAACATGTGCCTTAGAAGGCACTTCTTGTTAGGGGCATTCATGCCCCTAACATTCTAGGACACAATTCTCATTGTTGTTCAGGAAGGGGACCCCCTTCCCTACTTTCAACAGATCCTTCAATTTAAGTTGGCCACAAGCCTCCCCATCCCACTTCAGCTTCTCCTTGTTAGGGATTTGACCTCTAGCCTTATGATCCCCACAATCTGGAGCTATTTTTTCAGAATCTATCAACCCAATCCCTAAGGTTTCCAATAGTCTATGATCCTTGATCTCTTCCAGTGGTTTAAGGACCATAGAATTCACTTCATTATCAAACCCAAATATTTCCAATCCTTTCTCATTATTCATCACCCAGTCGTCTTCCAAGTCATCTTCAGCCGATCTCAAAGAATTCTCTTTGGCAGTTTTAGCAAGTTGAACTAACTCACTGCCTACCTCGATCAAAGACTCAAAATCTTCCTGTTGCATGTTGGGCTTAATCACCTCTAGATTCTCTATGATCTTGTTATTAATATTCTGAGAAAATTTTGCAAGTTCTTCCGTCTCAAGGATAAACTTACCCCCTTCTTTCAAATCTCTGCCGCCTTTTCCAGGATTCTTTTTCTCACAAACTATTTTTTGGACCCCCTCAACAGGCAGCTCTTCCTCCAGCTGACTCAGAGGCTGCTCTAGCTGGGAATTGACCTCCTCCATCCAGTCATACTTCTGCTTCGTCGCTCCCTGACCTAAATCTTTTCCCTGATCCACTCCTTGCTCCAAACTTTTGTCTGTGAACTTAGCTTGTTTCAGCTCCCGGTCTCTCCATCCTATTGTGTTTACCTATGCTCCATCTGGTTTCGATTCAAAGATCAGGGGTTGGCTCAAAATCCCCCAATCTGTGAAAACCTTGATATTTCTCCATCGCTACGCCGGGAAACAGTTTTCAATACAGATCCTAACATATGATTCTTCTTCCCTATGATTCTTCCATTCCTTAGCACAAATGAATTTCCCCAAGTGATTACCAATCTCTTCTAAAATCCTTTGCTTCCAGAATTCTAATGGTAAGTTAGGCAATCTATACCAATCCTGATATCAAATCAATTTATGTTTGTTCGAATCAAAGCCCACAGACCAATCTCTTAAATAGAATCCAATGCTATTGAATAACCATATCCCATCCAAGATTTCCAATTTGATCTTCTCCGAAGGGCATAAAACAAAGAAAAAGCCATTCTCTAGGGTTCTAATAGATAACTCTTTTCCCCATCTTTCCTGGCACCAGCTTCTTAGCTCTTCCAGATCTAACTTAAAGCCATACCATTTCCCTATCACTCCAAACCTTTTCATGAAATCAATGGAAGGGTTTAAAATATTCGATCCTAAAACCATGGTTTTTTTATCATACCTGTATTTGAATGATCTCTTACCGTTGCTTCCTTCTCCACCAATGGATTGTCCCCAACAAACCCCACCCTGACCTCCAAAGGATCGTCTTTGAGTCTTTTTCTGACCCTTATTTCCCCACTTACTCCAGTATTGATCCCGAGGAATATATTTGCCCTGGGGTCTCCAAAAATGTCGCGCTTCCTTCGCTCTCCCTGGTTCACGAAAAGTGCGATCCTAAACTTTGCTAAAAGGAATTTCATTTTCTATTTCTTCTGCCCAAGTTCTGGACTATCTAGATTCTTGGCCTTCAAAGGATTTTTGTCGCCCTTCAAAACTTTCTTCCGCCCTCTCCATTTTTTGCCAAATCTGGAGGTTCCCATACTTGAAGGGTTTTTAACTAACAAAGATTTGCATATCTTTTCCCTTCTCTTGTCATTTCATCATTGATGCAAAAGGGATCCTCTCCCTTAGAAATCTGTAACAAAACACTTCACAAGCCTTTGAAAGAAGGCTAAAAATAAAATAGAACAACAAATACAAGAAGAGAAATTTGCACCAACACTTTTATTGAATCTAAAAATTATTACAAAATCATGAAGCTATGACCTTCTAAGAAGATTACAATCCACACTTACAACAAATTTTTTATGTCTTCATCAATCTAGACTCACACTAGCAGCATCTGGATATGCAAACATCTTCATCCCAAGCACCCCCTCTTCTCAAACGAGCAAGCTTCAATATGCAAAAATTGCCTCAGAAGAAACCACTATTGGTTTCTAATAACAACCTCCACTAATCCACGAGAAAACTTGTCACTTCCAACCTATTATTTCTCCCTCAATTTTCAATATTTTCTACAATTGGTTCTAGGTTTTATGTGCCTCTTTCCTAGTTTTCTAGAACATTTTGAATTTCTCAATTTAGATCAGAAATGAGAAAGTTATGCCCATTTTAGCAAGACTGGGTCTCATAATTACGACCCCCCATCTTAGAGTTACAAATTTTGGAATTAATAAAATAAAATTCTGGGAGTTAGGTCCACCAACCTAGGCCATAAATACCACTTATAATTTTCATTAGCATGGTGAAGTAATGAAATCATTGCAAAATTCTTGTGCAGACCTTCCACGTTGTTGCCTACCTTCGATGGTTTCCTGCATCTAGGACATGCAAGCATGCTATGTCTAATGTACAGGGAAATTGGGGCTAATGTACAGGGAAATGGTTTTGACCTAGACACTATTGTGATCATAGTGCCATCCTTTTATGTTTCTTACTTTGTTTTCTGACAACATTGTTATGCCTTTTGTCTAGATTTTGGATCCCTTTTAATGTCACAAAATTTCATGTCTATAAATGTCTCTATTACAATTTCATGATCCCTTATGGATTAGAATTGTACCTTCAAATTTAATTGTAAAATAGAAGATTCCTCACACTATGGTCAGTCTCTGTATTGCATTGCCAAATTGTATTGGAAAGGGATACATCATTTAGGGTTTTCCCTCTATACACACTACATACTCAATGGGAAGAAAACCCTACTTAACCGATGACTAAACCATCCATTAGTTCTTGGTATTCGAAACTTAATAGAATTAATAAGATAACACTAAGGAGTTAGGGACAAAACATCCTTTAATAGAAATCTTGTAATATGTTTTGCATAGGTGCACAACACATTTAAAGATTGAATTACAATAAGAGACGACACATTTAAAGATTGAATCACAATAAAAGATGTAGATGGAACGAGACATTTGGGAGCCTACGTTTCAGGAAAGTGCTTCTTTGAAACTTTTTAAATGATGTTTTCTCTCTAGAAAGTGGAGTATATAGTTTTTAAGGATATGACAACTCATATGCCTTGACTGAGAGAGCTAGCACAAAATGCTGCACTAAATGGATACATAAATTTCCATCTGCTTGAAAAAAATAGTACTGATCATAAGCACTTTGGTGCAACGTTTGGGCCTTGAAGGCAACATGACATCTACATTTAATTATGGTAGGATAGCAACACAATTTTGGTTTCCTACCAAGCTATTAGTATAGTATTGCACTTGCATCATTTATGATTTTTGAATAATATTGAATTTTTAAAATGTTTATATAGTGGCTTTCAAGAAATCTAAGTAGTCAAGTACCCTGGTCACTAGTCTAAGATCAAGCTAAGATTGTTTCTAGGACAAGGACTTGGACTTAAGAGCACTCGTAAGGAGTTTTCTAAGGAGAGGTGATATTTTAGTCATTCCAAGAAGGTATTCTTTGATTATTTCATAGAGGTAATGGCTTGATTTACTAATTAACTATCAAAAACTAAGTTTGTGTCAATCAAAAAATCCATAGTGTTTTTTAATTCAAATATTTAACAATAAGACTTCAGTAAAGAATTGAATGAGTGAAGTCCCAAGTTGTTGTAGTACAATATGTACAGGAAGTGTTGACAATAGGGTAATTGGTGACAATAGGGTAATTGGTGTTGATAATGTAAATATTGATACTATAAATATTTGATAGCACATTAGCCTCAATTAGCCCCAGTTGCCCACATTCATCCCTAATATTTATTTAGGCACTAGCTGTAAGCAAAACAACATTGACCTAAATTCTTCTGTCTACCTCAAATTACTCTAAGTTGCCCCTATTTACACCAAATTTAATCTTAGGCTAGCTAAAAACACAACAGCAATATTAAGATTCTTCTAGAGCAACTTAGCTTCCAATTGCTCTTATTTACTCCTCATACATTATTTAATCACATGCTAGCTGAAAACAAAGTAGCAACTATGAACTCCTCCTATTATAATAAATTAGTCTCAACTGCCCCTATTTACCCTCAATATTTAACCAACTCCATGAAAACTAAATATGGAGCCAAATGTATTTAATCCTTAAGAAATCCCATTGTCACATGCATTTCAGGGAAGTCAGCATCAAATTTTATGTCTCTAGGATATTTATTTATTGATTATAATTTTAAATTTATTTATATTGATTTATTTAGTAAATTGTTCCTTTATATTCAATAATTTTAATTAAAAAACTAAAAGTCAATTTTTTTTGGGTTTAATTATGATTTCATTTTATAATCTTGTAAAATTGAGGTGATTAGAATTGTAAATTTATTTAGTAAATTGGATCTTTATATTCAATTTAATTTATTCTCAAAATTAATATAAAATTTTTAATTAAAAAATATAAAAGTCAATTTATTTGGGGTTTAGTTATTATTTCATTTTAGATTGAAAGATCTTCTAATAACTAAATATATGGTTTCTTTATGATTTAGTTTCTAATGGTACATTCATGATTTACTTCATGTGGTTATTCATTTAATACCATTTCATTATTTTATTTCAAAAAAAATGGAATTTTTTATAGTGCGTATAGTCTTGTCCACCAACTACTATATTTAATGACTTTCCAAGAAAAATATAAATACTATTTCATGATAGGCCTATAAATATTTGTGCATATCAACCATTTGATAGCACCTTTTGTGCTTTTACTAGTAAAATAAAATTCTGGGAGTTAGGTCCACCAACCTAGGCCATAAAGACCACTTACGAGATTCCTGACGTGATGTCGGTTACAAAAAATAGGTACCATTAAAATTAGAAGTTGGTGACCCACTAATGACAACATCTCACCCACCAACCAACCCACCAAACAACATTTACTATTTTTTTTTCCAGTTGGGCACCTAGGAAAGATTCCTCCCACTAACGGTGGAATTTACAAATTACCAAAGTAAATTACTCCAAAATTACAATTACAAATTTGCCCAAGAAAATATATTTGTTGCAAATAAAAATATAATTTTCTCAAAGCCCCAACATTATTGAAAAACCATACAACTAAAAATTAAAATATTTTTTTGGTGATACAGGATTGCCTATACACCTTGGATGCTCCTGCATCAGACACCCAAGGTAGAAAAGATTTTGTGAGTAGGACTCACAAAATGGAGTTGGATGATTGAGTCACCCTTGTAGTTTGTAGACAACCCACAAAAAACTCCATCATTGCATCAAGTTTGATAAAATGCTTCTTCTTTCTCATCTTCTAGCATCTGCTTGGAACACTTCCCATACTCCTCCACCAAGTATGCACTTCACTCTTCTTTCCCTCTACGGAATCAAATACACCATAATCTATCCCACTACACTAATTACTACTTTCCTTCACCTCTAATCTCATGGGTTTTAATCCACCACAATCCATCAAACATGCATTCATATTCCCCTCTATAACACCTGTAAACAAATCTGTACTAACCAACTCATGGAAATAAAATACTTCTATTTTCACTTCCTCTTCAAACTTTTCATTCATCTCCACAACATGCAAATCAACTTTACATTTATCATATTCAAGAAAATAAGGAATTACCTTAGTAATTTCTTCCTTCTCTACTACTGCTACAACTTCTTCACCTCAATCTGCAATCAATGTAAGCTATTCTCTCTTTACTATTGCAATCCACGATAGTCGATCATCTCCATCATCACCACTAACTACAACTTATTATTCATCTCTTTTTGCTGCAACATCCTCATCTATAAACTCATTAGTCTCCTCTCTAATCTTCTTGTCCTCCAAAGGACATGCAACTATCTTATCTTGAACTGCTGTAACTTCTACTCTTTCCCTTTCAGCTGCAATTCTTTCACCTTTGCCACTCATTGGCATCACTATCTCCGCGTCCTCCAAAGGACTTAACTCTATTGCAAAATCATTGCCTTTTGCTAAAATCTCTAGAATTTCATCCTTCATGCCTTCTAATAGACATCCCTCAGATTATGGTTCATCGATTACTTCGCATTCATCCTCTTCCTCTTTCTTGATGTCACATGCATGACACTCTGTTGCATTCTCTTTCCTTCTTGTAATCAAAATATCATTAGAAAGATTAAAAAATACCCTCAACTCTTCTCTTCTCTTGTTTACTCCTTTCAATCTCTTCTCTTAATTCATCTATTTGCTTCTTCAATACTCTTATTTCTTCTTGCTCTCTTTCTCTAATCTTCTCAAGTCCAGGAATCCTCAAGATCCATCCAATGACAAAGGTTCTTTTCTTCTTTCTCTTCCCATTTTCTAAGCCCCTCAAAGCCTCAACATGATTCTTCAAATCCTCAAGTTGTACTTATGTAAACTACCTCACATTCAGTGATCTGTTTATAAATCTTCAACACTTCTAGGTACAAACTGTCTCACATTTGGTGCTCTACCTGCACACTCAGGAAAACCTCTTAATCTTCAACTTCTTGAGTATAGACTGTGTCACACTTAGTGATCTGTCTACACACAAATCACACACACCACCACCATAGGTCCTGCTACAAGCTGCCTCACATTTGGTGATCTGCCTGTAGACTCAGGAACAACCAACTCTGATACCACTAATGCAAAAGGGATCCTCTCCCTTAGAAATATGCAACAAAACACTTCACAATCCTCCAAAAGAAGGCTGAAATTAAAATAGATAGAAAATACAAGAAGAGAAATTTGCACCAACACTTTTATTAAATCTGAAAATTATACAAAATCATGAAGCTATGAGCTTCTGAAAAGATTACAATCCACACTTGCATCAAATTTTTATGTCTTCATCAATCTGGACTCACACCGGCAACATATAGCTATGCAAATATCTTCATCCCAAGACCCCCCTCTTCCCAAATAAGCAAGCTTCAATATGTAGAAATTGCTTCAGAAGAAACCACTATTGGTTTCTCAAAACAACCTCCACTAATCCACCAGAAAACCCGTCACTTCCAATCTGCCATTTCTCCCTCAATTTTTAGGATTTTCTAAAATCAGTTCTAGGTTATGTGCACCTCTTTCCCAACTTTCCAGAACATTTTGAATTTCTCAATTTCAATCAGAAATGAGAAATTTATGCTTATTTTACCGAGACTAGGTCTCATAATTACGACCCCCATCTTAGAGTTACAAATTTTGGAATTAATAAAATAAAATTATGGGAGTTAGGTCCACCAACCTAGGCCATAAAGACCACTTACAAGATTCTTGATGTGATGTAAGTTACAAAAAATAGGTGCCATTAAAATTAAAAGTTGGTGACCCAATAATGACAACATCTCACCCACCAACCAACCCACCAAACAACATTTACTATTTTTTTTCTAGGTGGGCACCTAGGAAAGATTCCTCCCACTAATGGTGGAATTTACAAATTACTAGAGTAAATTACTCCAAAATTACAATTACAAATTTTCCCAAGAAAATATACTTGTTGCAAATAAAAATATAATTTTCTTAAAGCCCCAACATTATTGAAAAATCATACAACTAAAAATTAAAATATTATTTTGGTGACACAGAATTGCCTATACACCTTGGATGCTCCTGCATCAATCATTTTATTTGAATTAGGTTGATTAGAGTAGTGTATTTCTATCTTATACCTTTCTATAAATTTCTAATGTCTCATACTTTGTGTTTATATCTTCTTGTTTGTAGATAGTACATATTTTGTATAGACTCTTATATTTTATGATATTTCTGGATAACATCATAGGATCCAAATTATATCACAACTTCTAGACAACAACACAGATGTACTAGTGCCTATTCTAAATCACCTCCAAATTTAATGTCCAAGTTATCTATAACTTCATATTTTATAGTTATTTTTTGTAACTTGCCTTTCTATTTCCTATATTTTCCATTTTTTATTTCCTAGCTCAAATTTTTAGCTTAAATACACAGTTTAATTATGCTGAAATCTATTTTAGATAAGGCTAAATGCATTTTTGTCTTCTATCACAAAATTGTAGTGTAGTCTAATCTTAGTCTTGTTTAGTGTAGGGGATTAGTTGAAACCTCAAGCTACTGCTCAGAAATAAACTTTTCATCTTATAAAATGTTTCAGGTGCATTGGTTAGGCCAAAAGACACAACCATTCATTAATATAATCCCTATTGTGTTTTGAATGGATATTTCTAGATATCCTTTGACTGGAACCTAATGATATCTTGATTTTAGATATATTTTGGTGAAGTAGCATGCCTTGTAAAGATAATATAGGACATTATTGATGCACAAAAGGAGATACCTATTCTTCATCAAGATATTACTGAGCACATGGTAGTCAATGCAAAATTTCCATGTGCCATTATTTTTAGGTGCAAGCACAGTTAAACTACCATAAGGGGACGATCTTGGTCCAGTCATTCCTTAATCAACCAATTCTTGGATTTAGCATCAAAGTTCATCATTATCCCAAATATATCTATGATATAGAGGACTATTTTGAAGCAAATATTTAGGGATCAATTCAATCTTATGTTCAACAAAGTAGTGTTTAAGAAGATCTACATGATTTGTGAAGGCCTCATCATATTATCTTGGTTGTATAGATATGTCTACATGAACCATAATAAGTACAAACTTCTATGTGTGCATAATTATTTTACTACTACTAGAGTCAATCCAGAATGTTGGGACATTTCTCGTAGCTTGAAACACTACCTACCAATGTGAATTCTCTATAATTGTGATTTAGCACTATAAGTACCTTCACAGTCATAGAAAAAATGTCTACCAAGCAAATATCATAAACTTCTAGAGGTGAAAAATTACAAGTGAATATGTCACATGCATAGGCTTAATAGCATAATTAATAGTACATTGGTGACTTGTATTGATCAACTTTCCATGTTTAGCCATCCCACAGAGTAAGGAGCTAGATGAGTCTTGCTATGGAGTCCAAGGTATTTACAACACTTTATGTGATGATGCTTTTTTTACTACCACTGTCAATGATGGCATGTGTGTGCTTGACATTTACCTAACAATTCATGTTAAAAATTTGTTCTCATTCCATGGAAGTATCTGCAAGAGTACTTGTGTTGAGGCATTAAACCTCTTGGTCCATCTCCTCTTCATCAATAGGATTCAATTTTGCCTATGTAACTATGGTTTGTTTCTCATGGTAGTCAGAGTCACCATGTGAGCATGAGTGGTGATAGTTACACCATTGTTAAATTTATGGTTAGTTGCATTTATCCCTATTTAGTCTAGACATCTTGGGAGAATTAGGGTTTGGTTAACCTTGCGGTCAAAATTTTTGTTGTATCTTTAGTGTTGATGCATTTTGACATGGTTCAAAAGAGAAATAACCTTCTTGCAAATTAAAGTAATAACCTATTAAAAATTTGTAGAATGTGCATAATACATTCTAGATTAGTATGCATATGCACATTCAAATAGAATGAAATACTTTACAGTACAATTGTAATTTAGAAAATAATATTTGTATAGTATTATTACATAGCAACTTGCTAGTATGAAATTCTCTTCTTGTAACTTGTATAGGACAACTATTTATACAATGGGGTCATCAACTAAGCCTTCAACAATATGCTAACAAGTATCATGTGTGTGTGGTAGATTTTCATGTGGATAAGAACATGGTAGGTGTCAAACTTGTATGGAGCCAAGTATCACACATGTATGGTTGGTTACATATGTAGTGTAGGTGTGGACATATGCTATGCATGTATGGTATTGAATGAATTGTGCATGTTGGTTGTTTCTCCAACTGATTATTCCTAAGTTTCCCTACAAGGTAGCCATCACTTATCAACAGGATCCTTAGGTCAATGGCCAATAGTACAATAGACTGACTCTAAATGTCTCCTCTCCTTCAGGCTCTACAAAACCTAGGGGGTATTCCCTATTCAATACCTATGGGATAAATTTCTAAGCTTATTGAAGTATTGACATAAAGTAGATGAATCCTCTCTTGTACAGGCCAAAAGATTAACACAAAAGGGCTAGCTTTAGTCTTTGTTCCAGGTGTGGACCAGAGGATTTTCAAACCCTAAAAATTACTCCTAGAACCCTAAAGGTTTATAAATGATATTCTGATTTTGTTTTTATGCTTGGCTGTAAGATTATGGTTCTAACTCATAAACTCAATACAAACTCTGATCGGTACTTATCTCAGGGCATGGAGTCAAACTGACATATATGTGTGAATGATTCTCACAAACTAAACTAACACTCAAGTTTCAAGGGGTTTAATTAGCATCTGTCTTACAAACACCACTGAGAACAGAGTATTCTGTAAGCTCTACTTATATACATCGTTGTTGTAGTGTATTATTCCCCATACTTAGGCCTAAACATTTAATCTATTCCTTGAATAGAAGTAGAAGATTAAGTATGCAATATAGTGAACCTATATTCTAGAATCTCAGATAACCCTTAGTTATTTGATTCAGAAAAAGAATACATACAACCATGGAGACAGTTAATAGAACACATGTATATAGCATTTTTCATTTATAACAACATGAAACTGATAATATTTATGCAAAAATACATTCAACACACAATTCATAGACTTACAGAACAAGAAATGAAGCAACTGAGAAGAACTTGCATCTTATTTACTCCTCAAAAATTCCAAAATCATCCAACAACCACAAGAATGAGTAACACAGTTCTTTTATAAACCAAGAATGTGTACTCATCATTAATCACATTTGTCCTTTTAGAGAATTGCTTAATACATGCACCACCTATATTGGCATTGAGAAATTTACTACATAGGGAAAAGAGGAGAAAAGTAGATAGACTTTGGAGAGTGTGCTGGCTCTTGAAGGAGTTTTGCCTCATCAATGTAGGGTAGGTGGTGGTTGGCTATTCTTTTCAATTATGCAGGTCCATACTTCTCTGTCCAGGCATTATATGTCTTTTCTAATGGCCATTGGAAAGTGACTATCTCTGCAACCTTCTCATTATGACTAGTGTACCAAGCATCCAACAATATCTTTGCTTCCTTACAAAATATTTCAAAATTTATTTCAACTATATGCAATTTATCAATTGTTGAGCTCAAAATCTTCATAATTGGATCAACATCAGTACAACAGGCAGGAATTAATTGGATAGCATTCTCCTCAATTTCTACCTTCCACTTATCTAGACCTTTTACTCGTCCATCACCCTCCAAAATACTTGGCAGCCACTTCTTGTCCATCCTTTCAATGGACTGCTTCTTTTCTCCTAAAACTTTATCTAGCCTCAACTGAAAACTGGCAACATCCTCAAAATGCTTCAACATATCCATTACCAATTTCAATGCAGGGGGTGCCTGCGCATCAAACCTCAAACACCTATGGAGATCTCGTACTTCTCCAATCCTTAGCAACCATATTGCTTTGATAATTGAGAGCCTTTCTTTATCTAATTTGTGCTTTTCATAGGCTACTCTTAATTGTGAATAGGACCTCCATGTCTCATCCAACCTTGCCAAGATCTTAGTCACCCTATGATTTATTAGGTTGGTGACCACATTCTTTACTGCATGCTCTTTCTCTTCCTTCAATTTCTTTACCTCATCCTTTATTTCTCTTATCTCAGACAAAAGAGACTCTATCTCCATTGGGAGTGATTCTGTAGTCTAAATAATGGGGGGATTTTGTGATGGACCAGGCTCTAATTGCAATTATCCTTGGTATTTGCTTAATTTTTCCATGGCTTGTGCATACTTCTCCAACACTTCATTATGTTTCTTTTGTAGCCTATTTGTTACTACCTCAATAAATTGTACAGTTTGCACATTCAAACTGGCAGCCTGAGGAGCAGGGGTGGTTGACACCCTATTGATTATCACATTTCTAGTTAATTCCTCTAAACCAATCCTTGGTTTTTTATTACTTGGGGCCAACGCCCAAATCACAGAGGTTTCAAATCTTGGATCAAAAGCAGCACCTGTCAGAGCCTTATTGACCTACTCTTCTGTGACTTCTGAATCATCCCTTGTGATTGTGTCAAATACAATTGCATCTGATAAGGTCCAATGTGGCAAAAGTAGAACATTGCTTTTGGCCACTAGAGCTCTGCCCTTCTCTGGGGTCATTCCACTGATATCTTTGTTAACTTCACTTAAGACCCTTTGAGTGATTACATCATATTCTGATGGGTCAGCTCCACTTTTTGCTTCCTCATTCCTTTTCTGAAATTCTTCATTTTTAGTCCTCAAGACAAATGACCTAAATTTTGGGGTGTTAACAAATTCATCATCCTCAATAAATTTATTGCATGCAAACACTCGCACATCCTCTGTGTCAACTTCATTACTAATATTTGACCTTGTAAATCTATTATCTGGTTAGGAATATGGCCTAATTCTTTATGGAAATCTGATTTGATGAGCATGCTCATGAACTTGTTCCTCTATTTCCTCTCCTTCTAAGTCAACAATCTCTACCTCTGGCTCTATCTCAAGATCGATGATCTTTACCTTTTTTGGAGGGGAGGTAGGGGATTCTTCTTTCCTCACATATCCACCTCTAGAGCTGCTAGGCTGGTATGGTGGCCTTTCTTCCCCTGTAAGTGCACTAGCAATCAGATACTCTACCTTGTTAAATATCATTTTGATCCTTGTAATGGGATCCTTCACCTCAGTAAAAGCTCTAGGATGTGCAAAATTTATATTCCTTCTCATCCTATCCCCTACCATCACTACTTCCCATTTATCTCTTAAAAGGTAAACTTCCTCCATAGAGTGGCAGTTTCTCACTGTATCTTCATCAAGGAAGACCTGATGGGGGTATTTTGGCCTTTTGACACTCACTCTTGTTTTCTCTATGAATCCTTCTGGATCAAAGATTCTTGGCTGCTCCATACCCATCCTATAACATTGAAGAATAGAATCTAGTTGATCCAATCCAATTTTGTCCACTATTATAAAATCACTAAATTTTAAAGAAGTAGGAATGAGCGAGCCCTTTCTATGTTTCTTGAAATGTTCTTTGTTAGCCTCATTCAGCTGCCTTATAATCTACATGAAAGCAATTCTTTTGGGTACAAACTTTGGCAAGGTGTAAGGAGGCACCTCACATCCATAAACCTTGATACAAGTTGTGTGGGAGTGGAGGAACCGATCTCCCCAATTGTGCTCAATCCCCAAGTATGGGGTTCTATCCAAGGACCTTAGAAAATCTTTGACATCAACATGTAACCTCTCCCCCTCTAGTTCTGGAAAACCTAGGATTTTCCTCCATAAAGTGCTCCTCAAAAACAACATAACTTGCATCCTTATAATTCATGTCTAGCATGCATGTCCACATTTGCATTGGCATCATGTTTCCTTGAGCATCAGTTGTCTTTACATGCAAGTCCTTATGCCATTTGCCAAATAAAGAAAAAAGAATCATGTGGCACATTAGTGAGTACCATGTGAATTCCACATGGGAACTTATAGTATACAATTTACTCTTTATGGTGAACATTTGTTTATGCATCCTTTTTTCTAAGTAACTTGCATAATCATAAGGTTGTTTTGCCTCAGGATCCTGAATGTATACAACCATCATCATCAAAGGTATAGACATTCTATCAGCGACATCCCTACCCAATACATGACATAAACTATGATACGTCTTGAAAAAGTAGTGCATAAACATTGAGCAGTGGAAGGGCTCTTCGTCTTTGTTAGATATCTTCACCAAACTGCCATCTATGCCCCTTGGTCTGTGTTTAGGCAGATTAAATGCCCTGTATCCATACTTGACAATTTTGTATTTATCTTTCAAAGCATTAAGGTCTATGGGCATATTTGCAGAGGGGTCTAAGTTGAACATAGTAGAGATATAGGCCTTTGTGAACCTTATTATTATAGAACCATTACTAGATAGGACAGACCTAGTTTGAGGGTCATATCTTTTAGGAATTGATCTAACTAGGTCTAGATTGACAAAGACATTAGGGAAAATTAGTTTTGCAAGGTCAAACTTCCAAGCATGACAGATAGGGACTCTGTAATCCATCCTACAATATCAGTATTAAAAAAGAGTCCATGATGACATAGGTAGTCTGGCATCTCTACAATTAACACACAGGTCATAGATTTTATCATTATGTCCTAGCAGACCTGTTGATGATTATTTTTACACATTCATGACAAAAGTTAAAATTCACAAAAATGAACCTAACTATCTTGACAGATATGAAGAAATCAATTAAGATTTGCTTAATCCCAAGTTTATGTATGGTCAGGTCTTGACTTGTTGGACAATTCAGTAGGTTTGATGTGAAGCTGTAATATTTAAGGGGCCTTACTTGATTTAGGGTTTCTTGATGATTCACTGGACTCAAACTATGCAAAACATCACAAATATCATCATTTTATTCATTCTTTTTGCACAGACTTTTTACTGCATTACAAAGCTTTATATGATTTATATTATTACAAGCTTTTCCTTTTCAAATATTATGAAAACTGTCAAATGTTAACTTAGTTATTCATGTTTCTCTCAGATATCAGACAGTCTCCTTTAAATTTCTATGTTTAAGCTAAGTATTTTAGATGGGTTGGGAAAAGTTAGAGAAATTTAAACTAAACTTCATTCTACTATAAGATCTAAATGCTCTGTTATACACATTTGTAAGTAATGCAACAAATTGATTAAATCCACAGACTAAACCTTTAAATGTGAATGCCCTAAGTATTTTCATGAACATACATTAAAGATTGCAAGCTTTAAGAGATATTATTTCAAATACAGAGAAGAGCCAGAAAACACTCTGAATATAGACATAGAATTCTAGATTCATTTGTAGTCAAAATAGACAGTCATATATGATTTACAATGTATGAATGACTCTTAGCTTCATTAATCAACTTCACAAAAACTTACAACGCTTTACAAATACAATAAGGAAGCAGGATGTTCCACACGTTCCTTATTGCAGACACAGGTGACCTCCTCCTACTCTAAACATGTTCTTCTAAAAACTATTAATTACAACTTCCAGTTTTGTTCTATGAATCCCTGTATAACCTATTACAGAATAAAGGGGCACAATATATAGTTTTGACCATCCCCAATACAGTTCCAAAACCCTAGTCAATCAATGGTCCATACCTAAAGTTACAGCATCAGACAGTGGAAAACAAATCCAATCCAAAAATATCTCTGAGCAGCATACTCATCCTGGGCGTAAGATGCCCCCTTTGGAAACCCTAACATCTCAAAATATCTTCTGTTCTCTGTTTAATAATATTTTCCCATATGAATTTTATCTTCTCAT
This sequence comes from Cunninghamia lanceolata, assembly GCA_027924645.1. Classification (NCBI taxonomy): domain Eukaryota; kingdom Viridiplantae; phylum Streptophyta; class Pinopsida; order Cupressales; family Cupressaceae; genus Cunninghamia; species Cunninghamia lanceolata. The sequence goes on along the minus strand of BSBN01000501.1, from coordinate 5,039,015 downwards.
TGAAGGCCTTGACTTCTCTCGCTTCCTCTATGATCTGATCCGCCATTAAGTTTCACCTCCTATACATCTGCAACCCTGCCAATAGACACAAAAAAATGGATTAAAAATACATCAAGTTGCTTCGTTAATTTATTACCTGGTCAGAATGTTAGATGGGAACTAGTTGCAACAATTTTGGTGCCTTTAAACTTCCCTTTTATAGTTGGTCCAATTCTGCATATATACCCTTTCATTCGTATTCCTTGTGTTTTGTTATCGCCATAACTTTCTATAGTTGGAGCAAGCCAAAAATTTCACTCTGACCGCTTTTATCTGGCCGATGCCCTTATCGGCATGCATTTCTCTTTCCATCGGCGTAACTCATATTCATCGGCGCGGGCTTAAAATTTCACTCCAATAGCCTATTTCTGGCTGATGCAACTCTTTGTATATCCGGCAATGTATATAATAAACATTCAACAATTTTTCTATATTGAACTCTCTTTTGAAATCTGGCTTGTATCATTTTTGCCTTGCATATCGGAAACCATACAAACACTTAAACATACAAAGAATCTACTATATTTAATCTCTTTTCGTGTCCACTCTTTGTATCTCAAACTTGTACTTTTCACTTTTGCATACAAGCAAGATACATACAAACTCATTTGTATGTTCTTTGGACTTCAACTCTTTCATAAACCATATTTTACTTCACTGTCGGTTCCGGGACATGTATATTGCGCAATGTATATCGGATATACATTAAGTGAAGAAACATTGTATTAACTGAACTTTAATCTGTTTTGAGTTCTGCTACTTGTATGTATAATTAAATGCATGTATCGAAACATACATATATAAAGCCTGAATTATACAAGGACTTAACCCTCTTTAATAAACCTTTCGGTTCCGACACTTGTATATGTGCAATGCATCCTGCAATGTATGTCTTTAACACATGTATACAAAGTATGAATTATACAATGATTAAACCTTATTTCAAAGTCACTTTGGTTCTGCAGCATGCATAAAGTGTAATGCATATCACCTTTGTATATATCGAAGCATACATTGATTTAACCTTATTTTATGACCATTTTGGTTCCGCAGCATACATAATTCTTTGTATGAAGTGCAATGTATATTTTGCATTGTATGTCACACAAACATACAAGCCCGCATACATACAACAATTTAACCCTGCTTCATAATCTTTTCGGGTCCGCGGCCTGCATGTATGAATAAAGCGTTAGTCAGATGCATGCAAAAACCCCCTTGTATGTAAACCTGATTGCCAATGTGACTATGTATAAAGAACGACTTTGTATATACAAACGACTTTGTATATGGAAAGCGACATACAAAGGACTTTGTATACAAGCAAACTTGTATACAAAGGACCTTGTATATGCAACCCGATATACAAAAGGCATTGTATATGCAACATGCAAACCCTCCCCTTGTACATTTTACCAAAACACTCATAACTTGCAAAATACTTAGAATTTTAAGATGGTTCAAAAGGCAACCCCTATTCATTTTTGACAAGGAATTCACCCATATTCTGCCCTGGTACTTAAATGCAATTTTTCTCTAGTTTTAAAAAGGTTTGTAACTTTCACTCTCTTTTCCCTTTTACCACCAAACAGGTTCACACATAAAAGCAAAAGCAAAGCCACAGCAGGCGTCCTCATTTTGCTAAGGAGTAAAATGGGGCATGTTGTGGCATCACAACAACTAGCAACCAAATAAAACAATTAAATTCAAAAAAATATCAAAGAAAACTAAATGAAATAAATTCATAACTTCCAACTATCTTTTCTGCAAATCATTATCCAACTTGAGACTAAATGTATTCAATAAGGTGCATGAATCTTCATTTCAGTTTAGGTGGGTGCACTTGATTAATAATCCTCATCTTGAAGATCAGTTGAACAAACCAATGACTAACATTCGACTACATAGTTGATGTCATTCCCTCATAGCCAACTAGATGGAGCCTTGCTGCCAGCAGGCATCCATAGCCCCGACAAGGTTATCGTTACAATTCTCCTAAGTAGAGCACCACTGCCAGCAAGCATCTATAGCCCCGGTAGAGTTACTTAGATGACTTAATCTGGATTTTCAGTAAAATCTGTTTTATTTATTTATTTATTATTATTATTATTATTGGTATTTGATAGAGATTTCATAAGATATTACGGTTGTAACTTCATGATGTAAGGAATGATCACTTGCTGAAATTAAGCTGAGAATTGTAATGGTAGCAAGGGTGACCTCTGATTTTTCACCTAATATCTACACTGGTATTTTCAACAAACCCAAGGATTTTAGGTGTGTCATTGTGAGAAACTTCCCTTGAATACTCAACCCATAGTTATTGAATACAAAATTTCACAAGTTAAACTAACTTTCTACATTCATGACAGTCCCAACAAGTTATGCATAAATTTCAAATAATTAACCTGAATGTTCTAAATTTTCTATTGTTTTCAGTAGTTGTCAGTGGTGCAGGAGCACCTTGACAAATTGATGTTTCTACCTTGTAACAAGGTCATTTGAACCAATTCACATATGTTTAGGTTCAAGTCTTGTGTTCATTTTTGTAAAATGTAAAGGTATCACAAATATAAACCTTGCAAAATTGTAAAGTTGCAATGCAACATATGGAATATGAAAGGTCATGAGGGTCATTCACTTGGAGGAAGTTAGAAATCAGTTGGAAATTGAAGAGATATGAGTGTAATACCTTTAAATAGGCTTTGTAACCTTTGTAAACTCATGGGTGATTGAAGATCTAAACATGGAATGAGAAAAAATATTGTTTTCCTGTATTTTCCTTCAGAAATTTGCTATCTTTTGGTATTGTACGGCCCTGTACAGAAATACATGGATGTCTAATGGATCGCATGTGTTAGATCCTTCAACCACCTTCTATTTGCAGTTGGTCTCATGCATTTTGATGTTGTTTTGTGTAAGATATTGCATGTTTTGTGAAAACTATCAAGAAACCTTGATTAGGGTAAACAGTGACTGAAAACCTTGTATTTCTTCTGATTTTTCCATTGCATGTTATTGATCCTTAGTGGAAAATGACTATAGTAGTATTTACCTTCAAATCCTAGAGGTCTTTGACCAAATATCTAAGGTTGATGGGGGAAAATCAAATTTTTATGACTATTTTTTTGTGACAGTCCAGAAAAAACAGAGTTTCAAGAACAGTTGAGAGGTATAGGAGTAGGGTTTGGTAAAATATCAGTTGGAAAGGTATTTTGATGATTAAATGAGCATGTACAAACCTTTTGTGAAGTGTTCCATGCATTGGCAAGGTGTGGGGAGTTGTGGAGTGTCCTCTTTCATTAAGCCCTTGTGTTGACAAGGCCTAATAGGTCTATTTAGCTCGATGTCAGTCCTGTTTTGGGCAGTTCTTTACAAAATAACATATATTGAGTTTGGGATATGTTGTAGATCTTAGTAATGGGTATTTGAAAGTGCCTTGATAGTCTTGAATGGAGGCCTCCACTAAATGTTATGCTCTGACAGTCCCTAAAACAGGGCTACTAGCTTTTATGACAGCCATTGTAGAGATAGTTGCATGCATCATGAAATAGTCCTTGGCAAATGTTTATTTCTCTTGAATTGACATTCCTAAGATAGGAGAAGACCTTGTGAGGTCTGGTTGGGCTTGAGAAATAGAAAAAAGCAAAATGGTGCTATGTTGTGGGCTTTGGTTTGTGATAAGATTGTGGGTTTGAAACACTTTGTAATGAACTTTGCCTAGTATGAAGTTGAGTTATTCTTTTCCTTTGCATCATATTGGTATCAGAGCTAGCAAAATCTCTGGGAGGAGATGTTATTTCTAAGATGAAGAGTTAAAGTTTGTTGGTGACCATTATTTTGTTGCTAAGTTGTTTGGTTGCAGGTGCTTATCCATCTAGCTGCAGAAGGATGTTTTCTGAGGTTGTGTGTGTGGACAGACAAGATGAGGCCCATCATGGCCATTCTCCAATGGAGATTAGGCTGGATAAGGGTGCATAGAGAAACCACTGAGGAGAGAGTGGTAGGTGCATCACCAGAATCTGTTGTTGGGTGAGATGAATGGTTTGGTGAGTTGGTGTTGTGAAGCAGTAGAGAGATGGATACCTGACTGAAGAAGCACTTGATGTTACAGCATGAAGAGTACTCCACTAATGGGAGTAGAAGGAGCCTAAAGAAGCTCTAAAGTTGATAGTTTGATTTGTTGGTTGGTTGGTCACCTTTCTATTGATGTGAAGATTGGAAGACTGAAGCTGAAGAAGATAAAGCCAGAGAAAATGCAAAAAAAGATTTTGTTGCTGATACATTTCCAAGGGACTTGGAAATCTTTGTTGGTTGGTTGTATGGTGCAGGAGCACCTTGACAAATTGATGTTTCTACATTGTAACAAGGTCATTTGGACCAATTCACATATGTTTAGGTTCAAGTCTTGTGTTCATTTTTGTAAAATGTAAAGGTATCACAAATATAAACCTTGCAAAATTGTAAAGTTGCAATGCAACATATGGAATATGAAAGGTCATGAGGGTCATTCGCTTGGAGGAAGTTAGAAATCAGTTGGAAACTGAAGAGATATGAGTGTAATGCCTTTAAATAGGCTTTTTAACCTTTGTAAACTCGTGGGTGATTGAAGATCTAAACATGGAATGAGAAAAAACACTGTTTTCCTGTATTTTCCTTCAGAAATTTGCTGTCTTTTGGTATTGTATGGCCCTGTACGGAAATGCATGGATGTCTAATGGATTGTATGTGTTAGATCCTTCAACCACGTTCCATTTTTAGTTGGTCTCATGCATTTTGATGTTGTTTTGTGTAAGATATTGTATGTTTTGTGAAAACTATCAAGAAACCCTGATTAGGGTAAACAGTGACTGAAAATCTTGTATTTCTTCTGATTTTTCCATTGCATGTTATTGATCCTTGGTGGAAAATGACTGTAGTAGTATTTACCTTCAAATACTAGAGGTCTCTGACCAAATATCTAAGGTTGATGGGGGAAAATCAAAGTTTTATGACTGTTTTTCTATGACAGTCCAGAAAAAATAGAATTTCAAGAACAGTTGAGAGGTATAGGAGTAGGGTTTGGTAAAATATCAATTGGAAAGGTATTTTGATGATTAAATGAGCATGTGCAGACCTTTGTGAAGTGTTCCATGTATTAGCAAGGTGTGGGGAGTTGTGGAGTGTCCTCTTTCATTAAGCCCTTATGTTGACAAGGCCGAATAAGTCTATTTAGCTCGCTGTCAGTCCTGTTTTGGGCAGTTCTTTACAAAATAATATATATTGAGTTTGGGATATGTTGTAGATCTCAGTAATGGGTATTTGAAAGTGCCTTGACAGTCTTGAATGGAGGCCTCCACTAAATGTTATGCTCTGACAGTCCCTAAAACAGGGCTACTAGCTTTTATGACAGCCATTGTAGAGATAGTTGCATGCATGATGAAACAGTCCTTGGCAAATGTTTATTTCTCTTGAATTGACATTCCTAAGATAGGAGAAGACCTTGTGAGGTCTGGTTGGGCCTAAAAAATAGAAAAAAACAAAATGGTGCTATGTTGTGGGCTTTGGTTTGTGATAAGATTGTGGGTTTGAAACACTTTGTAATGAACTTTGCCTAGTATGAAGTTGAGTTGTTCTTTTCCTCTACATCAGCCAATCTGCTCCTACATACTTCAAAGCAAAATAAAGACCCTAGCAAGAAAACAACAAAGCAAACAAAACAAACGGACTGTACAGACAGCTAACTACGAAAGGAAACAAAAAAAGAAAAACAAGAAAGCAAAGAACAAAAACAAAACAACTACTCTACCAAATTGTACAAGACACTACAAGGCGAATAAAACCCAGGATAAGACCCAAAGACACCTGTATTTGTATATCTCCTTAGATTGTGCAAGAGCATCAGAGTATTAGTTATGGTTCTGATCCTAGCAAATTCATCTTTGTATTCTGAAAGATATTTTTGTATTCTAAATTCACTGTGTTTAATAGAATAACTCTTGATAATCAGCAACTGAGGAAGCTCATCATGTTCATGATTAATCAATATGCATGATTTATCTCCCAAATTTCCATAATCAAAATAATAATCAACGTCATTTACTATGGAAAGGAAAGATACAACCTGGTGTATCTTCGGTTCTGTTGGACATGCTTGTTCATTGACAACTGGTCTTCCATTTAACTCTACACTTTCATTGCTTGGCTCAATGCCTGGTCTCACTTCAAATTGAAGGATGTATGGCTCTTGATGGATTATTTCTTCATCTTTATCCAGCCTTGTTCCCTCATTCTGTATGTATGGTTTATCCTCAAGTTCAGGAAATGTTTCAATGTTCTCTTCAATTCTCTGCACATCAACATCTAAGTGAGTATCTTTGTTATCATAACTTGATATATAGAAATTTATCATTTCTAAATCATTTGACTATAAAGGTGAAACAACTTTCGATTGATAAGAATACTCCCTTGTTTCATTTTCAAAATGACATTGGACTGGTATCTGATCATGCACAACAACTCCAAAGCTTTCTGCATCCTTGACTTTCATGAATTGTTAATCAAGTATTTCACTTCTACCATCTAGTAGAGCATCTGGTTCCATCGACCTGCAAAATTCTTGCATTTGATCATTAAATTCAAAGAAGTCAGTTATGAAATTAGGATTTACTTTCTTTTCTATGACTCCATTGGTTGCTATCATAGGAACTTCTTCAGTAGCAATGCATTTAAATTGTTCCACCACCTGTTTACACTTCTTTATCAACTCATCTCTATCAAAACTACTAAATTCAGATCTAGAAACATTATCCTGATAAGCATTTAATAATTCAATATATTTGTCTAGTGTATCAAGATCAATTTCACATTTATCTTCCCCTTCATCAAACCTTTCTTGCTGATTGTCTGATGACGTGAAACAAGAAGCACTTTCTTCTTTAGGACTTTCAAAAGATTCATACCTGCACTTTGCCTCACCTCTATTATAAAGTAGAGACCTCCAATTCTTACCATAAAATGACTCAAGGAAAGATGTTTCACTATCCCTATCAAAAGTATTAGGATCTGAAACAAAGACTTTATCCTGACAAGTGGTTTCCTCTCTACAAATTTTGAAAGATTTATACCAGCAATCCCCTTTACCCATATTAGGAAGTAGAGCACTCCTATAAATCCTACCATAAATTGACTTAAGGAAAGATGCTTTACTATCATTTCCTTCTAGAACTGCTCTAGCTTTTGTATCTTCTAACCAACTAATATTTTCTAGTGTTGTATATGCTTGTTGCTCCAGAATTTCTTCATTTTCCTGCCAGACCTCAGCCCTGAACACATCTGAGAAAAGAATTAGTCCTTTTAAATATGAATCTATCCTGGCAAGGAAAGTTAAACAATTAATTTCACTGTGTTCCATAGACTAGTGTATCCTGCAACAATTGGATAAACCAAAGTTAGACAAATTTTTAGGATAGAGCCTCCTATTTAAAGTTTCTTGAAAGATAGGAATATTAACCTAGAAATTGTCCACATATGCATCCATCAAAATGAGACTCTGTTCTCAACTTTTTTATATTTTTTTGAAATTTTAATGAGATCTAACATATCTCAGAATAAAACTTGAAAGTTTAGAAAATCATAATAGTCCCTGAAGTTTAAGCAGTACCTTTGCAAAAAAAATTCAAATTCTTTCAAACAGAAGACATTTGCAAACATAATACTCAAATTTCCAAGAATTAAAATGATCCCTTTCGCCATCCTACACAAATTCTACCTTAAATCCCATCAGGCCCTCCTTCTAGCACCAAAAACTGTTGATTATTTTTACACATTCATAACAAAAGTTAAAATTCACAAAAATGAACCTGTCTTGAAAGATATGAAGAAATCAATTAAGATTTGCTTAATCCCAAGTTTCTATATGGTCAGGTCTTGACCTATTGGACAATTTAGTAGGTTTGATGTGAAGCTGTAATATGCAACGAGCCTTATTTGATTTAGGGTTTCTTGATGATTCACTGGACTCAAACTATGCAAAACATCACAAATATCATCATTTTATTCATTCTTTTTGCACATACTTGTTACTGCATTACAAAGCTTTATATGATTTATATTATTACAAGCTTTTCCTTTTCAAATATTATGAAAACTGTCAAATGTTAACTCAGTTGTTCATGTTTCTCTCAGATATCAGACAATCTCCTTTAAATTTCTGCGTTTAAGCTAAGTATTTCAGATGGGTTGGGAAAAGTTAGAGAAATCTACACTAAACTTCATTCTACTACAGGATCTAAATGCTTTGTTATACATGTTTGTAAGTAATGCAGCAAATTAATTAAATCCATAGACTAAACCTTTAAATGTGAATGCCCTGAGTATTTTCATGAACATACATTAAAGATTGCAAGCTTTAAGAGATATTATTTCAAATACAGAGAAGAGCCAGAAAACACTCTGAATATAGATGTAGAATTCCAGATTCATTTGTATTCAAAACAGACAGTCATATATGATTTACAATGTATGAATCACTCTTAGCTTCATTAATCAACTTCACAAAAACTTACAACGCTTTACAAATACAGTAAGGAAGCAGGATGTTCCACACATTCCTTATTGCAGACACAGGCGACCTCCTCCTACTCTAAAAATGTTCTTCTAAAAACTGTTAATTACAACTTCCAGTTCTGTTCTATGAATCCCTACATAACCTATTATAGAGTAAAGGGGCACAATATATAGCTCTGACTATCCCCAATATAGTTCCAAAACCCTAGTCAATCAACGGTCCATACCTAAAGTTGCAGCATCAGACGGTGGAAAAAAAATCCAATCCAAAAATATCTCTGAGCAGCATACTCATCCTAGGCATAAGATGCCCCCTTTGGAAACACTAACAGCTCAAAATATCTTCTATTCTTTGTTTAATAATGTTTTCCCATCTGCATTGTGTCTTCTCATTGAAGGCCTTGACTTCTCTTGGTTCCTCTGTGATCTGATCCGCCATTAAGTTTCACCTCCTATACATCTGCAACCCTGCCAATAGACACAAAATAATAGATTAAAAATATATCAAGTTGCTTCGTTACTTTATTACCTGGTCAAAACATTAGATGGGCACTAGTTGCAGCAATTTTGGCACCTTTAAACTTCCCTTTTACAGTCGGTCCAATTCTACATATATACCCTTTCATTCGTATTCCTTGTGTTTTGTTATCACCATAACTTTCTATAGTTAGAGAAAGCCAAAAATTTCACTCCGACTAATTTTATCTGGCCGATGCCCTTATCGGCATGCATTTCTCTTTCCATCAGCATAACTCATATTCATCGGAACGGGCTTAAAATTTCACTCCAATTGACTATTTCTGGCCGATGCAACTCTTTGTATATCGGGCAATGTATATAATAAACATGCAAGCATTTAAAACATTCAACAATTTTTCTATATTGAACTCTCTTTTGAAATCCGACTTGTATCTTTTTTGCCTTGCATATCAGAAACCATACAAACACTTAAACATACAAAGAATCTACTATATTTAATCTCTTTTCACGTCCACTCTTTGTATCTCGAACTTGTACTTTTCACTTTTGCATACAAGCAAGATACATACAAACTCATTTGTATGTGCTTTGGACTTCAACTCTTTCATAAACCATATTTTACTTCACTGCCGATTCTGGGACATGTATATTGCGCAATGTATATCGGATATACATTAAGTAAAGAAACATTGTATTAACCGAACTTTAATCTATTTTGAGTTTTGTTACTTGTATGTATAATGAAATGCATGTATCGAAACATACATATACAAAGCCCGAATTATACAAGGACTTAACCCTCTTTAGTAAACCTTTCGGTTCCGGCACTTGTATATGTCCAATGCATCTTGCAATGTATGTCTTCAACACATGTATACAAAGTACAAATTATACAATGATTAAACCTTATTTCAAAGTCACTTCAGTTCTGCAGCATGTATAAAGTGTAATGCATATCACCTTTGTATATATCGAAGCATACATTGATTTAACCTTATTTTATGACCATTTCGGTTCTGCAGCATGCATAATTCTTTGTATGAAGTGCAATGTGTATTTCGCATTGTATGTCACACAAACATACAAACCCACATACATACAACAATTTAACCTTGCTTCATAATCTTTTCGGGTCCATGGCCTGCATGTATGAATAAAGCATTAGTTAGATGCATGCAAAAACCCCCTTGTATGTAAACCCGATTGCCCATGCAACTATGTATAAAGAATGACTTTGTATATGGAAAGCGACATACAAAGGACTTTGCATACAAGCGAACTTGTATACAAAGGACCTTGTATATGCAACCCAATATACAAAAGGCATTGTATATGCAACGTGCAAACCCTCCCCTTGTACATTTTACCAAAACACTCATAACTTGCAACATACTTGGAATTTTAAGATGGTTCAAAAGGCAACCCCTATTCATTTTTGACAAGGAATTCACCCATATTCTGCCCTGGTACTTAAATGCAATTTTTCTCTAGTTTTAAAAAGATTTGTAACTTTCACTCTATTTTCCCTTTTACCACCAAACAGACCCACACGCAAAAGCAAAAACAAAGCCACAACAGGGGTCCTCATTTTTCTAAGGAGTAAAATGGGGTGTGTTGTGAGCATCACAACAAGACCAAGTCCTATTGCAAGCTTCCTAATTGACTTGGGACATTGGATCATAAGATCCTCATCTAGACTGTACTTTGAAGTGGAATATTGGCTAGTCTGACTCATTTCTTTTGTTTGTAACAACTAATCCTAGGGCTTCTGCAACCTACTAATGACTCTCAGCACCTTAAACAAGAAAATTGACAGCTAAATTGATCAAGTGTAGGTAACAAAGATCACTTACTAGTTTTGTCACTTACAGAGACCTAAAATCACTTTTCTAATGCCCTTTTCAAAGCCTTCTACACTAGAAATTGTAAATGTGCTCATAAAATGATGAAGAACGCCCTAGATTATGTCCTCATGAAGCTATATTTCCTTATGGCTTATAACATTAATGGTGGTTGCGGCAGCCATTACTATGTTCGTGTTGTAGGTATTTTGAAAATCCTCTATTTTGCAAGTTTGAATGAAGGTCGTCGATCTTTTCCTTACTTCTTGCAATCCACGATAGAAATCAGTTGACTAGATTTGATGATCTTTGTCGTCACAGTTGAAAAGTCTCCATCGAATGAGAAAGGGGGCATGTTAATCTGTAGTCTTATCACTGGCGGTGCTAGTCTAGCTGGACAATGACACATGGCACCATTTCACGGCAGCACAACTAAAAAAAGGCCCATCGCTATTGAGCCCTACGTGACCACAATATCCTTAGCTTTTAGCAGATCTAATCCTTTTATGACATTTGGAAGTAGTGGGTTCATCGATGTAGAATCTCTGGTAGAGGGGCTATAAGCCCATGATTGATGGACAACTAGTAACATTTCGCAGTGTCATGGGGGGTAGATGACATCACTAAAGGTGTGATGCGACACTGCAACATACACTTTATAAAGACTTTAGACTTAGGACTTAATGTTTTTTAATTTTTTATGGGTGGTAGCGGGTAAAGCTAGGACAAGGGGTCGGTTTCCTCACGGTCATAAAGACATTAGGTTATAACTTAGACGGCTGGTAACCCTTTATTGACAGTCAATAGATGAATAGGAGATAAAGTGCAGAGAGAGCCATAAAGCTTAAACCCTTTGAATTTTAGGGATTCTATAGGATGAAGATAGGCAAACACTTAACTAGAAACCCTAATGCAAAGAAGGCACCACCACTAGCTCTGACTAGGGACGTACAAGCGTAAGTTTGCAACGAGAACCTTATGGCTCTAGGGTAGACTAGACCAAAACACAAAAAAACCTGACTATAAAAGAATATACAGTACTTACAAACTATAGACATCCTATTTTACAGTGTGCACAAGGATAAATAATTCATGAAAAATAAGGCTTAAGGAATTGACTGTGCACTGGTAATTCTTGCAACTCACCATTAAGGGCCTAGAGAAAATAAGAATCCTCTCCATGAGTGTTACTTATCAAATATGGGCCCATCCATAAGGGCTCAAACTTGCCATGTTTGCTCTTGTCTTGACCTCTTGCATTCCACATAAGGAGTAAGTCATTCACTTGAAACTTTCTCTCTATAGTCCTTTTATCAAACAAATATTTTACTTTCTGTTGCTTCTTGAGATTAATATTATGTGCTTCTCCCCTAGTCTCATCCAGTGCAACCAACTGAATTATTCTTTCACTCACTGGATCTTCTATTTCTTCATCATTCTATTGTATAAACTTGTACACTGGTAGGAGATTATTCACCGACAACTTGGCCTCTATGCCATACACTAACTCAAAAGGTAACCTCCCAATTGCCTTTTTTACCATCACCCTATTAGCCCATAGTGCTAATTTTAACTTTGAATCCCATGCCCTTTTATTCTTGTCAATTATCCTTTTGATGATTTTCATGAGACTCTTATTACTTGATTCTGCTTGGCCATTTCCCTATGGATGATATGGTGATGCATGGGACAAATTAATTCCATAATTGTTGCAGAAGTCAATGAACTCACTAGACCTGAAGCACATGGCATTGTTTGTGACCAATTTTGTTGGTACTCCAAATATGATAATAATGTGCTCTAAAATGAAATCAAGTGCTTCTTTTCTCATAGCTTTGTTAGTTGGGATGGCTTCAATCCATTTAGTAAAATAGTCAGTAGCAACTAAGATCCAACTATGTCCTCCGCTTGATTTCTCTATAATTTCCCCTATAAAGTCAATTCCCCATTACTGAAACGGGGCCTCCACCGTTACAGTTTTAAGAGGTAATGCACCTTCATATTTGAGCTTTCCTAAAAATCTCTGACAGGGATCACACTTTCTTACCACCTTATGTGCATCAAAGAAGAGTGTTAGCCACCAATATCCTACTCTAAGGATTTTGTGATCTATTGCCTTGGCATTATAGTGTCCCCCACACTCTCCCTTATGCATGTCATTTAGAATATTCCTAGCTTGATGTCCATCTACACATTTGAGTAGAACACCATCTAGATTCTTCCAATACAATTCTCCTTGGACAATAACATATTAGATAGCATGCAGCTTCAAGGTTCTCTTTTGGTTGTCATTCAAATGAGCTAGACAATTTAAATTTTGTAAATAGTACACAATATCCTTATAACATTCTGACTCTGACATGTTTACAATCCCATCCTAAGCCATATTGATTTGACATGCCTCCATATTTGATTGTGCCATTAACTTAGCCAGACCTTCTCCCCTTACTAACTTGGTAATCTATATTTCAATATTAAACTCTTGTAGTTTATTTATCCACCTGCATCTCCTTTCTGTCACTTCCTACTGAGTGAATATGTCTTTGACTACTACATGGGGTACATATGCAATAATCTGAGATCCTACCAAATAAGGTCTAAAACTTTTAAGTACCCTGACCAAAGAATAAGCTTGCTTCTCCATGATGTCATACTTCAATTCTATTGCCTGCAATGATTTGCTAAAGAAAACAATAGGCTATTCAAACCCATCCTCATTCTTCTATAATAAGCATGCATCAATTGTGTGAAAGGAAGTAAATGAGAACAATTGGAATGGCTTGGAAAATTTAGGAGATTTCAATATAGGAGCAATCTTAATAACTTCTTTAATATTTTGAAATGACTGAACTGCCTCGCTTCCCCATACTATAGACTCACCCTTCTTTAACATCTTATATATAGCCTTAGTAATCTCTGCAAAGTTAGGAATAAGTCTTATAACAAAGTTAATCTATCCAAAGAAAGACTGAATACCTTTTAGTGTCTTGGGTATTTGGATTTTGTCAATTGTTGCAACCCTCTCTGGATCAATCCTAACTCCATCCTTAGACACTATGTGCCCTAAGAGTTTTCCCTCTGTTACACCAAATGCACACTTCTTAGGATTCAAGGAGATGCCATATTCTAGTGCCCTAATAAAAATCTACTCTAGATGCATACAATGTTGCTCTTCCTTCTTTGAATAAGCAATCAAGTCATCTTGATATACAACTAATATGGAATCAATCAATCCTACAAAAGCAACATCCATTACTCTTTGGAAAGTAGCACCTGCATTTGTCAGTCCAAATGGCATTCTTACATAGACAAAAGTCCCCCATGGAGTTGTAAAGGTAGTCTTATAATGTTCTGATTCTCTTACCTTCACCTGATTGTATCCTAAAAATCCATCCAACATGGACAAGAGCTCACACCCTGTCACCTTTTGTAACATAACTTCCATGTTAGGCAATGGATAGTTATCCTTCGAAGAAGACATATTCAAATTTCTAAAGTCTACACATAGTCTTATATCTCTATTTTTCTTTCTTACTGGGACAAGATTTGACACCCAAGTTCAATGTCTTATGGGCTCAATGATTCCAGCATCCCTAAGCTTCATAAGTTCTTCTTGCATTTTTGGAGCCAAGGTGTGGTTGATAGGCCTTTGCTTTTGTCTGAATGGCTTATCTCTAGGCTTTAAGGGGATCTCATGCTGAAATAAATCTTCTCTATAAGCCTTTAGGTCTTCATACAAGCCTCAAATTAGAAATGGATGTGCTAGGATCTCAGTTAAATGGAATGAGTATTCAAGTCAAACATAATGGTCAAAGGATCAATGAAGTTCAAGACAACCTCCAGCAAATCAGCCAAAATCAGGTAGAGATCAATAGTACAATAAAGGCTGAGTCTGCCAGTATTCAAACTGTGATTAGAGATGAGTCCTTTGTTTTACAAAGTACCTCCCAGAAACAGGTTGTGAAGATAAAGAACTTCCCTGCTCATTCTAAAGGGTATTTAAAAGCTCAGTATGAAGGGTCGAGCTTAAACCCTAAGGCCTCCTCAAAAGGAGAAAAGATTTACAACCCTTCCACCGGGTTATATGAAGAGACTCAAGAAGTCAAACCCCCAGTACAAGGTTCTGTGTTGATGGCTAGGGGTAATGGAAATAATTCTGAATCCCAGGATCCCTTCAAAAATATCCAGACTATAAAAGCGGATACTCCCCCGCTAGTAAATT
This sequence comes from Cunninghamia lanceolata, assembly GCA_027924645.1. NCBI lineage: Eukaryota > Viridiplantae > Streptophyta > Pinopsida > Cupressales > Cupressaceae > Cunninghamia > Cunninghamia lanceolata. The sequence goes on along the minus strand of BSBN01000501.1, from coordinate 5,023,886 downwards.
TTGATAAATTCGAAGTATTGGAGAATACTCGAGCAGTAGATGCTATGCGGTCATGGATTACTAATTATATTGCTACCAATGCTAATGTAAATGAAAGGGAAGTAATCAAGCAAGCTCTAAATGCTATGACAGGAACCGCCAAGCATGTGTGGGATCGTCTGGAAGATGATTACAAGGAACAACTTCTGGACAAAGGACCTGATCAGGTATGTGCCCAACTTCTCAGAATGTTTGTAGGAAAAAGGGATGTAATGGAGAAGTTAGAATACCAGAAGTTTGTAAAAGGCAAATGTCATGATCTCCGTGACTTTCAGAAATACTGCAAAAAGCAGTATGAGCACTTCTATCTTTCTGGTCATGAACATTAGCATGAATTAATGTATACTACTTTTCTGAAAAGCTTTGGTCCTACTATAGGAGAATTCTATCATAAAAGACTTTTAGAAAACATGGTAGCTGATGGTACAGAAATGAAAGAAATTACTTTTCCTCAGTTGGTTCAATTTCTTGAACAGCTTAACTCTGACATCTGTAATGAAGCTAAAGCTAAGAAGGAGATAAAGCGAGTACAACCAATATTGTCCTCCGCTGTATGTCACAAGCTTGCAGATGAAGATAAGAGTTCTTGTGAAGGATGTGTCAAAGACACCTCCCATAAAAAGAGAAAGTTCAAAAGAAAAAGTACAGATTCCTTCCTAGATGACCGAAAGCAGAAGAAAAGAAAGAAAGGTTTCTTCCGAAGAAAAGATAAACAGAAAAAAGGAAAGAAATGGAAACCAACCTATTATATATGTAAAGGGGATCATTATGCAAATAAATGTCCTAATCAAAAAAAGAAAAAGGGAAAAGGAAAGATGTGAGCTACTAAGGCTCAAGGTATTACTGAAGACTATGTCTATATAAATGATTACCCTTCAGACTCTGAGGACATAGTTATTTCTTCACCTGATGAATCAGAGAATTCTGATTCAGATTCTTATATTTCTGCTAAAGAGGAAGTTTCAAGAAAGATCAATCAGATAAGAGGAAATTCTAAAGATCCCTCTGACTCTAACAGTGATTCCGGAAGTGAAGTCTCATTCTATTGCAGAATGATGCGGAAGAACACCAGGAACTAGTTGGATAATATTGTGGATGAAATAGTTCGTATCAAAGTCCAACTCCAAGAAATGAATATGGGTCCTGAAACTTGGAAGAAGTTGTGAGCAAAGCTGGAACAACTTAAAGCAAGAAAATTGTACCTCCTGCAACAGAGAGATGCACCACCTGCACGACCTGTATCTAGATCGCCCCAGTCAGGCGAAGGTTTTCATAGCCCTCATGGTTACCAACCATCTCCATGGTTTCCCAGAAATACCACTGACTCATCTGTGGTATCAACAGAAAGAAGTTTTTCTTCAACCGTTCCTCTTCCTGAACGTGGAATACTAGAAGCTCCGGCACCAGGAAGCATGGCTAGGTGCATCTGGCATCGTCAACGTCTCAATTTTCTCCTCAAGGTAGTTTCTCAAGCTCAAGCTGAAATCCTTGAATTAGAGGAAGAAGAAAATGTTAGCTTAAATCAAGAAATAGAGTCTTCTCCTGAACTGGATAAATTCAGCAATAGATTTAATGCCGCAGGCTTAGTTCAGTTAACTCAGAAAGCTAACTCCAGGGAAAATCAATTGTTTTGTGAAGAAAAACCCTACAATCCTATTGTCTGTAGATCTGTAGAAACCATTGCACCTTCAAGAAAATCCACGCCTATGTCAGTTCAACCTAAGTCAGAACCTATGGAGGAAGATCCCCTCAGATACCTTAGTGATGAAGCTTTTCAAGGATCTCCTGTAGAAGAGATAAGAAGCAGTAGTCGCTTCAATCATATGAAGTCATATTACCGATCTGCTAAAATCTCTTCCATTTGTCCTGCTGTTGTCTTAACTATCCATTTCAAAGGGATTCAAGGATATCCCTTAGCTTTTCTCATAGACACCGGCGCAGACCTCAATCTGGCTCGAAAGAATGCTTTTCCTGATGATGTATGGCGTGACGGTAACACTAAAATTACTTTTGCAAATCATGACGCAGAACATAGTAATTCTTACTGTGTTGCTCCTGTTCAACTTGGTTTTGAAGAAACACCCACAAATATTTTATTTGTTCAATATGAAGTAGAAGATTATGATGGGGTGTTAGGAAGCTATGCTATCAGAGAATGGGAACCTCTCATTATAGATAAACAATTTCTGTTGTTTCAAGGTTTGTATCAGGTTCCTCGAATCTATGATTACAAGGAACAACTTCTAGACAAAGGACCTAATCAGGTATGTGCCCAACTTCTCAGAATGTTTGTAGGAAAAAGGGATGTAATGGAGAAGTTAGAATACCAGAAGTTTGTAAAAGGCAAATGTCATGATCTCCGTGACTTTCAGAAATACTGCAAAAAGCAGTATGAGCACTTCTATCTTTCTGGTCATGAACATCGGCATGAATTAATGTATACTACTTTTCTGAAAAGCTTTGGTCCTACTATAGGAGAATTCTATCATAAAAGACTTTTAGAAAACATGGTAGCTAATGGTACAGAAATGAAAGAAATTACTTTTCCTCAGTTGGTTCAATTTCTTGAACAGCTTAACTCTGACATCTGTAATGAAGCTAAAGCTAAGAAGGAGATAAAGCGAGTACAGCCAATATTGTCCTCCGCTGTATGTCACAAGCTTGCAGATGAAGATAAGAGTTCTTGTGAAGGATGTGTCAAAGACATCTCCCATAAAAAGAGAAAGTTCAAAAGAAAAAGTACAGTTTCCTTCCTAGATGACCGAAAGCAAAAGAAAAGAAAGAAAGGTTTCTTCCGAAGGAAAGATAAACAGAAAAAAGGAAAGAAATGGAAACCAACCTGTTATATATGTAAAGGGGATCATTATGCAAATAAATGTCCTGATCGAAAAAAGAAAAAGGGAAAAGGAAAGATGCGAGCTGCTAAGGCTCAAGGTATTACTGAAGACTATGTCTATATAAATGATTACCCTTCAGACTCTGAGGACATAGTTATTTCTTCACCTGATGAATTAGAGAATTCTGATTCAGATTCTTATATTTCTGCTAAAGAGGAAATTTCAGGAAAGATCAATCAGATAAGAGGAAATTCTAAAGATCCCTCTGACTCTGACAGTGATTCTGGAAGTGAAGTCTCATTCTATTGCAGAATGATGTGGAAGAACATTTCCTTAATAATGTTATCAACATTGCTCTGATATGTGGTTTCAAGTGTTTGCCCATGTAAAACTTCTTTGGAGCATCCTATGTACCCAAGTTTATCTCCTTCAAGTCTTCCATGTGAGGAGAATAAGTCTTGGCACCCAACTGATCTCTATTGTCAAATGCTCTTTCTAAGGCCACTAACCCCCTTGGAAACTTATTGGTCTTGAGTTGTATCAATTCTTTTCCAAAAAGGGTTTCTTTCCCATCTATTACTTCCACAAAATTTTGGAAATGAACTTCCTAATTTTCATATTCATCCATGCAATGCAGGAATCTCAACAAATCCTTATCATCCTCAAATACCTGCCAAGTACATATGTTATCCAACATTGCTAGTCTGATTTTGATCTCAACATTTGTAATATCAGACAAGGTAACATCATCTGGCCTAATGGCTATATTAGCCAAGAAGTCTCCCATAACATTTTTTGATTTTTCTACCCAGTTTATTGAGAAGGCATCAAACAACTCAATAGTGTCCCAAACAACATGCTTATATTATTTCAATATTTTATTCTTTAAAGTATATTTATCTCTTACTTGGGAAACTATTAACTCTGAATCTCCAAATAATTTTAACATCTTAATGCCATGCTTAAGAGCCACATTTAATCCTAGCAACAAGGCTTCATATTCTACAATATTATTTGTGCAAGAAAACTTCAACAGGAAGGAGAACTTTAGGATCTTACTAGTAGGAGACAGAAACACCACTCTTGCACTAGAGCCCTCCTTTGAGCAAGCACCATCAAAGTAGTTGGTCCATAGGCTATCTTGATCTTTCTATTTTTCAAGCTCTTTATCAATAGGTTCCTTCTTGTTTTCATCTTGATCACAGGATACAACCTTGAAATTCTCACAGTTAGTATTTACAAAGCAGACCCGGTCTTCTATTTCTTGATCTTCAACTGTATCTAGTGCTCTTTCCTCTCTAACTAGCTTAACATATTTACCATTCATGGGAATCATAGCATATGACAGATCCAATTGCATGCTCCCTCCAATCAATGTTGCCCACCTTCTAGACAATAACATACCATATTGTGGCTTGATATCAACTACTGTAACATTCATTATATAAGTTTTTTCTGGGTAAGATGCAAGTATAAAGTTCACATCCTTCATGATTCCAATGACTAGCACTTCTCTGACATCCATTGCATAACACTTTCCACATGCCTTGTCTATATTTAATCCAATTTGTTGCATAACAGTCAAAGGCATAATATTTGTTGATGCACCTAAATCGAGCATACAATTCTTGATTATCTTCCCATTAACAATAAGGGATACATAAAATGGTTCTACCTAAGAAGGACACTTTGTCACTGTCATTCCTAGGTAGACCTCAAGAACCTCTTCTTCTTCAACACTCATTTCTTGGGTATTGTTATGATCTTTAGCAGTGTGGTCTGTCTGGTGAGATACCCTTGAAATCAAGGCTAATGCCTTATTTCTTTAATCTTCAATTTTCATCATTTCCATCAGTGGAACTGAGACTTTTATTTGTGACAAAGTTTGAGTTATGTCAAATGGAGCATAATTTTGTATAACTGTCATAGCTTGAGTTTGACTTTTACTCTTATCCTGAGTTAATCCAGTCTTGGCTTTTGTGGTCTTTTGGTTGTCATCTTCAACAAGCAAACCTTTAGCTTTTTCTTCATTTTGGGGAGCCCTTCCTTCTAAATTTTGATGATCTTGACTTGGTTTTTGTTTGAAGCTCCTTTTTCCATTATTTCCCTGCTTTTTGTGTGATTCAGTCTCTTTATGATTATATTGTGGTTGCTTTACAAAAATACCTCTTAGTTGGCATGAATCACCTACTTGGGTTTTATTCCTAAGGTTGTAATTGCTCTTAACCTGGGCCACTACTACAGCTGTAAGGGCTCTTATTTCTTCATCAGAAGGTCTCCTTAAGTTAACCAAAGGGACATGAGAGTCTTGAGCATACACTTGGTTATCTTCATTTTCTTCATCAGAAAGAACCTGTTGGTAAATTTGATCCATATAATTCCTCTTTTCATTTACATCTGTATTTATCTCATCAGAAGAGGAATACTCTCCATTGACAAAAAGCATGTTAACATGGTCATCCTCAACACTGTGAGGTTCATTACATTCATCACAAGCATTGGCATCATTATAAAAAGACTAGGCAATCATACATTGTGACTGTGAGTGAGGCATATGACATATTATACACCATGGAGTGTCATCCACAATATTAATAGTCTTCTTTAGGGGGTCAAGAGTTTCTTTAACATTCTGAGATCTTTGATCATTTTTTATTATTGGGGATAGGCTTACCATTGTACCAATTTGTATTGTATGGCATATCATGTAACTGAGGTCTCTTTTCTTGCCTCTGATAAACCTGCTTCTCAAGTCCAAGCTCCTTTTCATTCTTTGCAAGTTTGTAACTTAAGTCCTTAAAAGAAGATGTTAACTTATCTAACTTATCTTCAGATGTGGAACTATTATTGTGAACATTTTGAATTTTGTTGTTTGGATTCTGTAAGATTCTCACATCATCCCTTCTATTTCCTTTACCTGATGTCTTCCTATTGTTCTATATATTAGTTGTAATTTTGAAAGCATCCCTAAGGTTGGCTGGACCATTGTCCCTCAATTCATATGATGTCTTAGCATCAAAGGCATTTGTGTACAAAACCATACACATTGGTTCATTTGGTCTCATATGAGGTGGCAATTTATTCAACACTCTAGTAAACCTAGCATTAAAATTAGAAACAGGTTCATTTGACCCTTTAGCAATACTTGTGAACTCATTGATAATACAACTAGGGTCAGTCTTATCTCCATATTGTTCCCTAAAGAGTCTTTTGAAATCATCCCATGATGTAACAGTTTGATCAGGCATATTTCTATACCATTCTCTAGCTTCATGAATTAAGGATTACATAAATAATTTCATGAAAATATCCTCATTCTCTACCTCCAAATTATCCATGACATTTTGGAAAGCCTTCAAGTGATCTTCTCCTAACACAACATTGTTCCCTAAAAACTTTAGTAATTCACCTCTTTTATGTTTGTCAATGGGGTTAGGGTATCCAAAAATACCATTGAAATCTAACTGTCTGAACCTGTCTAACTACATAGGTCTTCTACCAAACTAGTTGGCATTTGCATTCCTATTGGCATTAACATTAATATTCTAATTTCTCACATTATTTAGTGGTACCCTATTGTTATTTGCATTTTGTCTCTGATTATTTTGTGGGTGTTGATTTACATGTTGGTTGAGCCCTTGATATCTCCAAGGATGTTTTGATCATTTTGTTGGTTCTAAACCTCATTTGCCTATTAGTTTCTCAGCACATTTGCATTATTGAGGGTGGGAACTGAATCTTGATGGGCCATTTTCAAAGCTTGCACCTTTTGTTTCATATCATCTCTTATTCTCAAGGCTTGTAAATAATCAAGTTCTGCCCTAAGGTTCCTAATTTCTCTTGCCAATTCATCTTCTCTTGGCATAGAAGAGGATGGTCCCTTTCCATTGGGATTGTTAGTATCCTTTGGGGATTTTTTGTCTTCAAATCTATCAAGGGGATCCAAAAAAGGATGTTCTTGTAATACTTCTGATCTTAACCTCAATCCATCACTTTGTTGGCTTTCATACATTTCTTGAACATCAGCCTCTGTGTTTGAAAATTATTGTGGCTCTTGTTTAGAAGACATAGGATTATCTTGGGGATCATCATTGTTCCTAGGGCTTGGTGAGCCTTCATGATTGGGTTGAGTAGTTCCTTTTCTTCTATACATTTTTCTTGGTAAATCTTGGAACAAAGGGTTTTGTAGAGACCTTGTCCCCTGCATACAACTTCTATTTTACCGACTAGGAGATTTTGCTCAGAGTCACCACCCACTGTTGGGATTTAACTTAACTTCCAAGTTCCTTTTCAGTCCCTAGTAGAGTCACCAGATCTATTGGTTGTTTATCCAATTGATTCTTCCTAAGTTTCCCTACAAGGTAGCCATCACTTATCAACAGGATCCTTAGGTCAGAGGCTAATAGTATAGGAGAGTAACTCTAAATGTCTCCTCTCCTTCTTTAGGCTCTGCAGAACCTAGGGGGGTATTCCCTATTCAATACCTATGGGATAAATTTATGAGCTTATTGAAGTATTGACATAAAGCAGATGAATCCTCTCTTGTACATGCCAAAACTGCAAGATTAACACAAAGGGGCTAGCTTTGGTCTTTGTTCCAGGTGTGGACCAGAGGATTTTCAAACCCTAAAAATTACTCCTAGAACCCTAAAGGTTTATAAATGATATTTTGATTTTATTTTTATGCTTGGCTATAAGATTAGGGTTCTGACTCATAAAGTCAATACAAACTCTGACCGGTGCTTATCTCAGGGCATGGAGTCAAACTGACATATTTGTGTGAATGATTCTCATAAACTAAACTAACACTCAAGTTTCAAGGGGTTTAATTAGCATCTGTCTTACAAACACCACCTAGAACAGAGTATTCTATTAACTCTACTTACATAAATCCCTATTGCGGTGTATTCTTCCCCGTACTTAACCATAAACATTTAATTTATTCCTTGAATAGAATTAGCAAATTAAGTATGCAATATAGTAAACCTGTATTCTAGAATCTTAGATAACCCTTAGTTATTTGATTCAGAAAAAGAATAAATACAACCATGGAGACAGTTAATAGAACACATGCATATAGCATTTTTCATTTATAACAACATGAAACTGATAATATTTATGCAAAAATACATTCAACACACAATTCATAGACTTACAGAACAAGAAATGAAGCAACCGTGAAGAACTTGTATCTTATTTACTCCTCAAAAATTCCAAAATCATCCAACAACCACAAGAATGAGTAACACAATTCTTTTATAAACCAAGAATGTGTACTCATCATTATCACATTTGTCCTTTCACAGAATTGCTTAATACATGTATTTCCCATCTTGGCATTGAGAAATTTACTACATAGGGAAAAGAGGAGAAAAGTAGATAGACTTTGGAGAGTGTGCTGGCGCTTGAAGGAGTTTTGCCTCATCAATGTAGGGTAGGTGGTGGTTGGCCGTCCTTTTCAATTATGTAGGTCCATACTTCTCTGTCCAGGCGTTATATGTCTTTTCTGATGGCCACTGGAAAGTGACTATCTCTGCAACCTTCTCATTATGACTAGTGTACCGAGCATCCAACAATATCTTTGCTTCCTTACAAAATATTTCAAAATTTATTTCAACTGTATACAATTTATCAACTGTTGACCTCAAAATCTTCATAGCTGGATCACCATCAATACAACAGGCAGGAATTAATTAGTTAGCATTCTCCTCAATTTTTGCCTTCCACTTCTCTAGACCTTTTATTCATCCATCACCCTCCAAAATACTTGGCAGCCACTTCTTGTCCATCCTTTCAATGGATTGCTTCTTTTCTCCTAAAACTTTATCTAGCCTCAACTGAAAACTGGCAACATCCTCAAAATGCTTCAACATATCCATTACCAATTTCAATTCAGGGGTGTCTACACATCAAACCTCAAACACCTATGGAGATCTCTCACTTCTCCAGTCCTTGGCAACCATCTTGCTTTGATAATTGAGATCCTTTCTTTATCTAATTCATGCTTTTCATAGGCCACTTTTAATTGTGAATAGGACCTCTAGGTCTCATCCAACCTTGCCAAGATCTTAGTCACCCTATGATTTATCAGGTTGGTGACCACATTCTTTACTGCATTCTCTTTCTCTTCCTTCAATTTCTTTACCTCCTCCTTTAATTCCCTGATCTTAGACAAAAGAGGCTCTGTGTCCATTGGGGGTGATTCTACAGTCTGAATAATGGGGGGAGTTTTTGATGGACCAGGCTCTAATTGCAATTGTCCTTAGTATTTTATCAATTCTTCCATGGCTTGTGCATACTTCTCCAACACTTCATTATGTTCGTTCTGCAACCTATTTGTTACTGCCTCAGCAAATTCTACAATTTGCACATTCAAACTGGTAGCCTAAGCAGCAGGGGTGGTTAACACCCTCTTGATTATAACATTTCAAGTTAATTCCTCTAAACCAATCCTTGGTTTGTTGTTACTTGGGGCTAATGCCCAAATCGCTAAGGTTTCAAATTTTGGATCATAAGAAGCACCTGTCAGGGCCTTATTGACTTGCTCTTCTGTGACTTCTAAATCATCTCTTGTGATTGTATCAAATGCAATTACATCTGATAAGGTCCAATGTGGCAAAAGTAGAACATTACTTTTGACCACTAGAGCTATGCCCTCCTCTGGGGTCATTCCATTGATATCTTATTGACTTCACTCAAGACCCTTTGAGTGATTGCATCATATTCTGATGGGTCGGCTCCACTTTTTGCTTCCTCAATCTTTTTCTGGAATTCTTCATTTTTAGTCCTCAAGACAAATGACCTAAATTCTGGGGTATTAACAAATTTATCATCCTCAATAAATTTATTGCATGCCAACACTCTCACATCCTCTGTGTCAACTTCATTACTAATAGTTGACCTTGTCAATCTATTATCTGGTGAGGAATATTGCCTAATTCTTTTTGGAGAGTAGATTTGATGAGTATGCTCATGAACTTGTTCCTCTGCTACCTCTCCTTCCAAGTCAACAATCTCTACCTCTGGCTCTATCTCAAGATCGATGATCTTTACCTTTTTTAGAGGGGATTCAAGGGATTCTTCTTTCCTCACATATCCACCTCTAGAGCTACTAGGCTGGTATGATGGCCTTTCTTCACCTGTATGTGCACTAGCAATCAGATCCTCTACCTTGTCAAATATCATTTCCATCCTTCTAATGGGATCCTTCACCTTAGCAAAAGCTCCAAGATATGCAGCATTTATATTCCTTCTCATCCTCTCCCCTGCCATCATTGCTTCCCATTAATCTCTTAAAAGGCAAAATTCCTCCATAGAGTGGCAGTTTCTCACTGTATCTTCATCAAGGAAGACCTAATGGGGGTATTTTGGTCTTTTGACACTCACTCTTGTTTTGTCTATGAATCCTTCTAGATCAAATATTCTTGACTGCTCCATATCCATCCTATAACATTGAAGAATAGAATCCAGTTGATCCAATCCATTTTTGTCCACTATTATAAAATCACTAAATTTTAAAGAAGTGGGAATGAGTGAGCCCTTTCTATGTTTCCTAAAATGTTCTTTGTCAACCTCATTCAGCTGCCTTATAATCTACATGAAAGCAATTCTTTTGGGTACAAACTTTGGCAAGGTGTAAGGAGGCACCTCACATCCATAAACCCTAATACAAGTTGTGTGTGACCAGAGGAACCAATCTCCCCAATTGTGCTCAATCCCCAAGTATGGGGTTTTATCCAAGGGCCTCAATAAATCCTTCACATAAGCATGCAACTTCTCCCCCTCTGGTTCCAGAAAACCTAGGATTTTCCTGACAAAGTGCTCCTCAAAAACAACATAACTTGCATCCTTATAATGCATGTCCAGCATGCATGTCCACATTTGCACTGGCATCATATTTCCTTGAGCATGAATTGTCTTTACATGCATGTCCTTGTGCCATTTGCCAAATAAAGAAAAAAGAATCATGTGGCACATTAGTGAGTACCATGTCAATTCCACATCAAAACTTACAGTATACAATTTACTCTTTATGGCAACCATTTGTTTATGCATCCTTTATGCTAAGTAACTTGCATAATCATAAGTTTTTTTTCCTCAGGATCCTGAATGTATACAACCATCGTCATCAAAGGAACATACATTCTGTTAGCTGCATCGCTACCCAATACATGACATAAACTATGATAAATCTTGACAAAGTAGTGCATAAACATTGAGCAGTGGAAGGGCTCTTCTTCTCTGTGAGATATCTTCACCAAACTATCATCTATGCCCCTTGGTCTGTGTTTAGGTAGATTAAATGCCCTATATCCATACTTGATAGTTTTGTATTTATCTTTCAAAGCATTAAGGGCTATGGGCATATTTTTAGAGGGGTCTAAGTTGAACACAGTAGAGATATAGGCCTTTGTGAACACTATTATTACAGAAACATTACCAGACAAGACAAACCTAGTCTGAGGGTCATATCTTTCTGCAATTGATCTAACTAGGTCTGGATTGACAAAGACATTAGGGAAAATTAGTTTTGCAAGGTTGAACTTCCAAGCATGATAGATAAGGACTATATAATCCATCCAATGATACCAGTGTTCAAAAAGAGTCCATGCTGACATAAGTAGTCTGGCATCTGTACAATTAACACAGGTCATAGATTTTATCATTTTGTCCTAGTGAACCAAGTCCTATTGCACACTTCCTAAATGACCCAGGACACTAGATCATAAGATCCGCGTCCAAACTGCGCTTTGTAGAGGAAGCTTGGCTAGTCTGACTCATTTATTCTTTTTGTAACAACTAATCCTAGGGCTTTTGCAACCTACTAATGACTCTTAGCACCTTAAACAAGTAAATTAATAGCTAAATTGATCAAGTGCAGGTAACAGAGATCACTTACCAATTTTGCCACTTGCAGAGACCTGAAGTCACTTTTCTATTGCCTGTTTCAAAGCCTTTTGTGCTGGAAATGCAACTATGCTTATAAAAATGATGAAGAATGCCCTAGATTGTGTCCTTATGAAGCTAGATTTACTTATGGTTTATAGCATTAATGGTGGTTGCAGTAGCCATTACTCTGTTCATGTTGTAGGTATTTTGAAAATCCTCTGTTTTGCAAGTTTGAATGAAGGCTGTCAATCTTTTCCTTACTTCTTGTATTCCACAACATAAATTTTTTGACTAGATTTGATGATCTTTGTCATCACAGTTGAAATGTATCCATCAAATGAGAAAGGGCCACGTCAATCTACAGTCTTATCACTGATGGTGCCGGTCTGGCTAGACAAGGACACGTGGTGCCATTTCATGGCATCATGACCAAAAATGGCCCACCACTATCAGACGTTGTGCGGCTGCGGTTTCCTAAGCTTTCAGTAGATCTAATCCTTTTATGACATCTGGCAGTAGTGGGTTTGTCAATGTAGAATCTTCTACAGAGGGACTATAAGCCCATGAATGATGGACAACTCGCAACATTTCATAGCGTTGTGGGGGGTAGATGACATCACTAAAGGTGGGATGCAACATTGTGACATACACTTTATAACGCCTTTAGACTTAGGACTTAAGGTTTTTTCATTTTTTATGGGCAGTAGCGGATAAAGATAGGACAAGGGGCCAGTTTCCTCACGGTCATAAAGGCATTAGGTTATAACTTGGATGACTGGTAACTCTCTACTGACAGTCAATAGATGAATAGGAGATAAAGTGCAGAGAGACATAAAGTTTAAACCCTTAGGATTTTAGGGATTCTATAGGATGAAGATAGGCAAACGCTTAACTAGAAACCCTAATGCAAAGAAGGCACTACCAGTGCCCAAGTGAAGGAATGTGCACCTACATGAAATGTCGAAAGATGTGTAAACAATGATGTGAAAAGATGTGAATGGACGATAGATGCAAATTGAGTAATGCACATGGTTGTCTTGCATAGAGTTGTGACTTGACTATTTAGTGTGCATTTAGTGTAGACAAGCATGCAAGCTAAGAAAATGGGTGAGACTACACTATGTGTGCCGCTACACTCATATCATGAAACATTTGATAGTTCTTGATTAAGACTGTCTACAACATACCAATACATCAATTCTTGAGGTTAAAGAATTTTTGGCATCTAGCCTTGTACATTGGCATAATAATGTTTTCAAGAAAATTTTGGAAGATGCACTAGAGATCATGCATGTATAGTGTTAGGGGATATGTTCTTTTAGTTATGTAATTTTATCCCATTCTCTCATTTTTATTTCTTTTGGTGTTCTAAAACCAAAACACATGATTATGTTGGGAGATTGTTGGTACTAGAATATAATCATTTTTTTTTGTACCATAACTATTTCCTAGCTATAGATAGGTTATGCATGAATTTATAATTATGTACGCATACATGATTAAAGATAATCATGCATAGATTGTATTTAGGCATATAATGTATTTTAGGATAGATACAACTTATAATTGGATTTAAAACAAGTATGCTTTATAATTGGACTATTCATGAGTCTATATATAGTTTAGGTAGCACTAGGGTATATGTGCATATTTATACCCCACTAGTGTGAAGAATTGAGTGTATGTGCACTTAGAGATACCTATGTTCTTGATATTGAAGAGATATCTATGATGTAAAATTCCATTGAAAATGACTTCTAACTGAAGAGGATCTTGGGGAGGGGCCTCTGGAGGTGTTTTCTTTGTTTTCTTCTTTTTATTCTATGGATTTGAAGTTCCTTCCTCCCCTTCTTCTTCCTCTTCAATGACTTCCTCTGTTTGGACTTTCTTCCTCTTGGCTTGCTTCTTTGGCCTTGGATGCTTCTTATCTTTAGTTTTCATCTGTGCCAGGGTTTTTGAGGCAACCTTCCCTCCAGTTGTTGTTGTTTGTGTTGAGGAGGAGGGTTGTAGAGCATTTGTAACAGCAAAAGTGAATCTACGAGTCCTTCTTGGCATTTGGGATGAGGTGGTAGCTTGCGGATCAATAGGGATAGGTTGAGGATCCTCCGTAGGGGTTTGTGATGAAGTTTTTCCCATTTGCGGTATACCCCATTGTTCATGTAACTTTGCTTTCCTCTTTTCAAAGTTCTCATCAGCCCTCTTCTTGCTCATTTTGTCCATTATTTCTTTGTAGGTCCCAAACCTCTCTACGGTAGAATCCTTGGGTTTGCTCAAGAGATTGTTAGCAAAGGCTTTTACTTCTATCGCACAGACTTCATAAGGGAGTCTAGAAATCCAAGCGGATCTTGGTTCCACTGTTTCAATATAGCAATAGTCTCTGTCAACCATGAAAGTAATGTTTTCTCTATAATTTCTTACCATATCATATGGTATTCTCTCTCTGGCTTGCATATCATCTTGTAAGGTTTTGAAGAATCCCCAGTACATAGTGCTACAAGATTGTCTATCACCAAAGTTGCTCATATGGTTTTTAATTTGAGTGGAAACAAAGATATGTTGTTGCCACACATTTCCCTTGAAACTAGGTAGCTCATTCAAGATATAAATACAAGGCAGATAATGAGAGTGTTGTACTTGAAATTATAATTTGATTTTTTTGTTTGCTTCAAATTTTCCATCAATTGTTCTCTCATGACCTCATAAAGGTCAAAGTCCTTTCCCTCCACCATCTGGTATGTTGTATGAATTGTGGTACCAGTGATTGATCCTACTATGTTTGCATAATAAACCTTGTATGCAATGCCCATTGTGGCATACTAGACTGTTGGATCAGTTATATCATTTACACTTAGGGTTCTCTTATCAAATTTTGCCCCAATCAACTCCATAACCTTGTCATTTTTGATTGCCTTCATTACCGGTATAGACCCAATAAAGCATAAATCGGTGACAGGCCTAATTACATCTTTGGTAATTTGATAGGGTTTGTCAAGGTATAAAAATTCATCTTTAATTCTACTTAAGTCAATCCTTACCCAGTCATGTGCATCACAGAAATCTGGGTAATCTTTCCAGACATCCAATCTTTTGGCTACAACATTCACATACTCTGGTTTGTATCCATTATCGACCAAGAGGGTATCTCTCAGCTCCTCAAACTTCATGTGACCAATTTCCTTACACCCTCAGTATAAAAAACATCCTTTGGAATGCCAGAAAATGCCCCTTCCTTATCCACTTCCATATCTTTGTAGGGGAATTTACTGTACTTTGGTCTTGGCTTCTTCATTACATCAACTAGCTTTGGTGTCACCATCTTTATCTCCTCTGTATTATGTAGCTAGGGATTCACTTTATACTCTTCTCTCCTCAAATTTATTGATCGCTCTGAATTCTAGGGCTTTGCCTTCTGCTCTTCTCTACTCAAGATTGCTAATTTCTTTGGATATGAATGAGGTTGGATTAAACAAATGGAGCTTAAGCAACTTTCAATTTGCCCTAACTTTTCACATTTATTGCACCTTTTGTTTGTTAGGTTATCAGCTTCCAGTGAGTTTTGTAGGTTCACAGAGACCTATTTCCATCTAGAATTCCTCTACTTTTCATGTTTTCATTCCAAAAATTTAAGACATTGACTTAGCCTTACCCTAATAACATATCCTTCTTTCAGATACTATCAAATCACCGGTATGCCTCACTTCAAAATAGAGGCAACACTCTTGTTCAGGGGGCTAGAAGATTATGCAATGGTTAGCTCCCCATGAACCCATGCTATTTCTTAAACTAGTATAGAAGCTTGTGCATAATGCACAAGCATAGGTTCTTCCTTCATCTCATTACCTTGTTCTAGTTGCCTTCTCCATATCTTTTTCATTTCCTTATTTTTCTTGATCAGGATTTCCTCCATCTTCTTGTGCTGATTAGGTGGTTCCACAAAACCACTTCTACAAAAACTAGCTTTATGCCCAAAGTTATTGCACTTATAGCATATGACATTATACACTGGAGGAAAGAAAGAGTTTTTTCTCATATAACCATTTCTCCTTGTCTTAGTTCTATAATCAACAGACTTATGACTAAACCTATTGCAAGAATAATAGTAACCATAAAAGGATTGAGAGAACCTAGAAGTAGTAGGCTGTCTTGCAGGAGGAGGACCCAAGAATCTCTTCTTCAGATTTCTGACCTTTATGAAGCCATCATCCAACTTCTGCTTCTCATTTTTAGTCTTCTGTAAGACTTCAATGTAGGGTTCATTCTTATTCATCTCATACATGCATTCAGGTATATCTGTTTTTGAATTCTAACCTTTCTCAAATCCAAGACCGCCCTTATTCTTAAGTGGTCTTTGATTGTTGATTATCTCATCAAGGATGTTTGTGCTTTTCTTAAGTTTTAGACTCATGTCTATCTGATCCTTTACTTTCTCTAGTTCCTTCCTCAAGGAGACAATTTCTTCTTCAAGTTTGGAGCATTCATCTAATTTTGTATTGAGCTTAGTATTTAGGTAGTCCACAACTCTTTTACCTTCTTCAATTTCAACTTTCATGTTGTCACTTGCTTCTTCTGATTCTTCAAGCTTAGCCTTATATTCTCTATTCTCCTTCCTTGTTGCTCTCGGGTCATCTAGAGCAGAAATGAGTTCTCCTTAAAGATCAACTTCACATTCTTCTTCATCAATGACTGTCATGTCTTCACCATCCTCTGCAGGGCTCTTATCATTATCTATAACTTCATTTGCCATAGGTACGGCTTCTTCTCTTTCACTTTTAGATGTGCAATGATTGCCTTCATACATGTTATGAAGTTTTTTCCAAATATCCTTAGCAGATTCGCAATGCACTATTTTGAAAAATTTAGTCTTTGTCAAACCACATACAATTGTATAAACAGGGGATTATCCTTCTTGAATTTCCATGTGCTCCAATCCAAGATCTACCTCCAGCTGTTAGATTGTGTCAAGGAACCTTGCTCTAATACCAATTGTTGAACACAGAGATATATACTGAGAGGGGGGGTGAATCAATGTATATTTAAATCTGTGTTCATTAGATGCATTCAATCCAATGTAAATATTTAAACCATATGAAGCATACTAAAACACACACATAACACCTAATTTACGTGGAAACCCAAGATGGGAAAAACCACAGTGAGCACGCTGCTGGATCTACTGTCCAAATCCAACCTCACAAATAAAAAAAGTATTACAATGAGCTTTATGGGTGCCAACCCATAAGAGACACCAATCCCCTATTTTATGAGCACCAACTCCCTGTTACAAAGTTTATGGGTGTTGTTATATGGAGCCTAATCAGAATCAGAGGTTAAATTTTCCCCACTTTTATCAGTGCGGTTTCCCCCCAAATTATTTTACGGGGGTTTGGGGGCAATGCCCCCAAGATGAGGTTAAATGATTTTTATTATTTTATAAAGGCATCAGGAGTTATTTTTTCTATTGGCCAACATAAAAAAAACCCTATTTTGTAACTGACATAAGTCTTGATAAAAATGGCTAAGGGTTAGGGTTTCTATTGAGATATTGTATTGTAGCATTTGTAGTGGTATCGAGTTGCAAGGATTGCTAGTTGTAATCAGTTTGATTTACTGGATAATAATATTGGACTCTATGTTGGTGGATATAGCCTGAGTTTGGGTAAACCACGTTAAAAATTATCTCTCGCTATTATTATTTCTATATATTTTCATTCCTCTATTTAATCTTTATTTGCATTTAATTGATATCTTTTGCATGCAATTCCTAACAAGTGGTATCAGAGCAGGTTGTGTTTGATTATCGTCTGCAAGAGGGTCTCATGGTTGAGTGGGAGTCTCATGGTTAAGTGGGAGCAATGGCGAATGAGCGTAAATTGAAGGTAGATAAATTCAATGGGAAGAACTATCAGTTATGGAAGATGCAGATGGAGGATTATCTCTATTAGAAGGATTTATGGAGGCCGTTGGAAGGAATAGCCAAGAAACTAGTAGCAATGACTGATGAGGATTGGGAACCTCTAGATAGAAAGGCACTAAGAACCATTTGGTTGTGCCTGGCACCATCTGTGGCATTCAATATAACAGAAGCAAAGACAACAAATGAACTGATGAAAGCTTTGACTAAATTGTATGAAAAACTCTATATCTCAAATAAGGTATTTCTCATGAAGCATTTGTTTAATCTAAAAATGATTGAAGGTGGATTTGTGATAGATCATTTAAATGAGTTTAATATGATTACCAACACGTTAACTTCTATAAAAGAGAAATTTGATGAAGAGGTGAGGGCTCTCTTGGTTTTATGTTCTTTGCTAGAAAGCTGGAATAGCTTGGTAATGGTTGTAAGTAACTCTATCTCTGGTTCAAATACTTTGAAATTTGATGATGTTGTTAGTGTTATCCTTAGCAGGGAAATGCACTGGTGTAAAATCAGAAAATGTCCCCTTGGGGGCTTTTCCCTCGTAAGGTTTAGCTCCCAGGTCTTTAGTGTACATTTAAGACATCTTACATCATAATTTAACATCTCGATGGAATAAGCCCTGGGTTTCATTTCAAATGGGACCTAGGGGGACCACTTGAACCTAACCCTACCTGAAATAGGGGGGAGGACTTGGGCACCCGCATCCTAGTCCTGCCCTATTTTGGGTTAGTCCCAAATTTTGAAGGTCAGCTTGTGACCGTTAATTAGGTCCTATGTCAACATGACAAGTTTGAATTACAAAATTCTTGGCGGGAGTGTTTGTAGTTACATATAAAAGCATGTTTAGGCATTCATTTGTAAACAAGATTTCAATTAGATGATTACTAGCAAGCTATTGTGTTCTAAAGGTGATTCAAGGCTTTCATTGTGTTGCAAGAGCAGATTTGTGTTGTCTATGTGTTTGTATTTACAGATTTAAGCAATCATCTCCTCATGGCATGAAGAGCTTCTTCCTCCCATGAGATCTTCACTACAAGGTGATATCATTTGTGTTTTTGAGCATTTGTCATTTGGCTTTTGCCTCTACCTTCCAAGGGCATGCACTCTCTATCTGACAATGGTGTTCGAAAGACTTGAATGTCTCTCCGGGGCTTGACTGAGGCAAGCCTCTAAACACCACAACCCCCTCCCAAAGTTTTCATGATTGCAGGTTACAGGTTGGAACTACAGATAAAGTAAAGTTGTAGGAGGCTACAATAAAGTGTCAAAATTGTAGATCAAAGAAAATAGCTCCCTGGACTAGGGTGCCCTCTCATTAGTCCTCAAAGTTTCATGACGGGAAAACCTTTGGTACATTAGGAACAGGTTGCAGGTCTTGTTCGCGGATCTTGACAGAAAGCAGGGCATTGGACTTGGGTGCTTTCTCTTTAGTCCCCAACTATTCCGCTTCCGAACCCAAAAAATAGGCACATAGTTACTTGTCATTTTACATCTTTCTATAGCAGCATTTTTTGACATTCATCTGTTTGCTATCGTATTTGCATAATTAGGGTTTTAAGGCATAATTGAGCATAAGAGAAGATAATTGGCAATCAAATCATAAAAATCCAAGTTTCCCTACATCTCATAGTGACCTAGGGTATGATAGTACATTGCAACTTGACCCTAGGTCCTTGAATGGAAGGGTGAAAGGAGGATACATACACAAACCATCTAATCAACCCTATCCGAATTCCAACCTTTATATTTTGGTGAACCTGACTTGTTTGCACTTTGCTGAGTGTTTTTCTTCAGATTTGCATTGATTTTCATTCATTCATATAGTCATTCATCCTATTGCATTGGAAAACTTCCCAAAAAATTGAAAATTTTGAAAAAAAAATTGCATGCTAGGGTTTTGCATGTTGCATTAATTAAATTCAATTTCATCAAATTTCTGATTTATACATTAGATATGAGATAAATTGCAGAAAATTACAAATATTCATTAGTTTGCATTGCATTTTCATTATAAACTTGCTAGGGTTTTGTTGAAAATTATGAATTTTGCATATAACCTAGTAATTCCAAAATCTAGGGTTTGTAGGTAAAATCTTGTTTCAAAATTTTCTACTAATTTTAGAGACTCGTTCAAATTTATATTTGTCTATAGTCTTGCATTTTAGTACAAATTTGCATTTAGATTTCAAAAATTTGCATTTTTGCATAGACAATTTCAACAAAAACTAGCATTTTCATTGATTTTTCCTTAGATTTGCACTTGCATTTCACATGGTATGGTGTGGAAATCATTTTTAGATCTGAAAGAATTTAATTTTCATTATACATCAGATTACAAGACATTCATATAGCGTTTTACATCAAGATCTCAAACCTAGGGCTTGAAAAACATTGATTTTAACTAGATTTGGCCTTATCGACTCTCTAAATTTGCACTATATGCATGTTGTAAAGAATATTTTTACATTAATTGGCTGATATCAGGGGTATTATTTTCTTCCCCTCCTAAAATTATTTACAACACCTTGTTATTGGCCTCTTGTATTGAAAATTTGGTGAAAAAATTGCACATTTTTGCTATTTTTGCCCTAGGGTTTGGCCTAGTTTGCCTCATAAGCATGTTGTAAAAGATTTTATGCTTCTAGGTGACTGATATTATTGCTATTATTTTCTACACCTCATAAAATTCATTACAACACCTCTTTCATCAGGTCTTGGGATTGAAAAATTGTGAAAAATTGCATATTTTACGGCATTTTCGCTAGGTTTTAACTTGTCATCATCCTAGATTTGCATGAGTCTAATAACTTGCTGCCCTAAGAGAAATATTCCTTTAATAAGAAGCATAAGACACATGGGATATAGTTCTCCTGAAGAAGTTGGCACATTGAACACCTTCTTTACAAAAGGAGAGACACAAATGTTACAAGATATTACAACGAGAAAACGTTTCATGATGTTGATGATACTATTGAGATGATAGGATATGTATCTGATGAGAAAATAAATAAACTTGAAAAAGACCTAGCTGAATTTCAAGACTATGTGCAAACTGAGAGGATAGCTGAAGAAGCGGTCCCTGTGATTCACCATGTAAGAGAATTGATAAAAGGATGTGACGGTGTTAATGTAATCAGTGGTTTAGCACATATTGTACAAACCAATATCATGCTAGTGATTGAATGTGTAAAAGTGATAAATAACACTTTGTCACCATCTCATACTCAAGTATTGGTACCCATACCGACTACGAGAATATCTACATTTACATCAATGATCTTAACAACTAATGCAAATGCTTGTAGTAATGCTACCACTGGTATTGGAGTATCTAATGGCACTAATTACAAGGTTGTGGGATTTGATTATCAGAATCTAGTTTCTAAGGGGACCTCTTCTATGATTAATTGTTCTTAACCACCTATCTATTCCACTCATTTCTAGCGACCTATCACCTACTCACATCCATCTTCCACCTACCATTATGTCCAACCACCATTGACCTATTCTCAACCTCTACCTATCACATCTCAAGCTCAATCACCTCCTCACTTTGGTTCCAGTTCCTTGCAGTGAACCGCATCTCCCAATGATGCCATCCTAAACTAACTTTTACAAGGTATGACTACTTTACAACAAAAGGTAACAAATTTGACAAACTCTTCACATCCTAATATACCAACATATCATGCATGTAATCCCCTTTCCTATCCAATCTTGAGAACCCCTATGCCTGAGAGGTTTGAGACACCTCGCTTTGAGAAATATGGTGGAAAAGGTGATCCTAATACTCATGTGGCAGCATTCACAGCTATCTGTAGCGATTTCTATTTGGAAGAGGACTTGTTGATAAAACTTTTCCTGTGATCACTCAAAGATACTACTTTAGAATGGTTTTGCTCTTTGCCTCCAAATTCAATACACTCCTTTTTTCAATTGATTGATCAATTTTTACAACATTTTCAAGCAAACATCAGACCCCAAGTCTCCCTAATTGATTTGGTTCATTGCAAGCAAGGTCCGAAAGAGAAGTTAACTGAATTCATTAGTCGGTATCAAGCTTTGTATACACAAATTCAATATCAAATGAAAGATGAGGATGTTCAAAAGGTGTTTATCACTAATCTACAACCTAATATCCATGATAAGATCCTCTTGATGAAGTATAACTCCTTTCAACATTTATGCACTACCCTTCATGATTACCAACTTTCGTCTAGTCAGTATGAAAACCAAAACTCATCGGCTCAAGTTAGTCAATCCATGGGTGGATCATCACAAAATAACTTTAAGAGGAATAATAATAATAGGAGTTTTATCAAGATTAATGGACCAAATATGAATAACTTTTCTAATGTGTCTTCTATCACTAATCCAAAGAAAGCATCATATCAACCAAGAAAGTTTACTTCTATATCTGAGTCTTATCATTCTATCATGAATCAAGATGTGAGTAACAACATTCTGAAGCTTACCCTGATTAAGCATGTCGATCCTAGTAGAGCACAAGGACCTTACTTTGATGCTAATGCCTTTTGTCATTTTCATCAGACACAAGGACATGATACTAAATGATGTATGTGTCTTAAACATGAAATACAAGACCTCATTGATTCGAATATCATACAAGTATCGAGTGTGACTGATAACAAAAATAAGTCAGTTGCTCCACTGAATCAAAATTTACAAATCTTCACTAATCCTTTTCCTAAACATACTGATACCAATATGTTGGAACAAGGACTAGTAGAAGTAGATGATGATGATTATTTAGACTATGATAATATAGTGGGTATGATTGAAGTGGATAAAGAAAAACTGGATAACCCACCCCGTCCACGAAGAAAGGGAATTTATGCTGAGGTTCCTCCTCTGTTATCCTTATATGGATTGGGAAATAACCAAACCGCATTAAAAAGACAAGTAGAACAACCGATACAGATGAGTGAGATGGTATAGGATGATTCCTATTATTGTGTTAGATGGCATCAACAACGAAAACTCGCTAAAAATTAGAAAAGAGTAAAACGACTATCAGCAGTTGGAAATAATAGTGGTTCTCCTCCTCATAAGCAACAAAAAGTCTCATTTACACAAGGATTTAAGAAACAAGAATCATATGATAATAAACAAGACTGTCATAAGAACCACTCAAATTTTTCACTCAACATGATCGAGTACCTCTCCAAGAGGTTCAAAAATTCAAAAATCTGATACAAAGTCCCTATAGGTAAGTATTTCTAACCCTTTATCTCTCTCATGATGTGCTTCCCCCATGATGTGTGATGTGTTTTTTAGGCCTCCTGGGATGACCCCTGATTCTCTTGTAAGGTCTGGGATATCAAGAGACCACCTTTGTTGTGACCTTCTATTTGTATCATCATTCTTCTATATTGTCTCTCTCTGATTTCATTGTTGTGTGTTGTATCTTATGGACATAGCGTTGCAATTGGTGAATTGGGGGCACCCTCCTACATGACTATCCCTAAGACACTTGTTTCTTCTCTCTTATTTATGGTTTCCCTTCCTCTAGTGTTTCTATCTAGCAGGCGGATGATGAAAAATATTTATATTGATGCGGACCTAGCATCCCTTTAGTGAGAAATCAAAAATTAGACTTAGTTCCTAATATGATGATGGGGTTGTACTAAATTATCCGATGCTTGGCTAGTAGAAGCACTTGTGCTTTCTGTGTAGTGATTTTGATGGTGTTCTATCTCATTTACAAACCTTAACAATACTACTACTCTGTGCACTTTGTTTGTCTTTGAATCTAGCCTTGATGGTACTCAATTCAGAGATCTTTGTGATATGGCCCTATGGTTATCCTCGAACTCTGAATTCATAGTATAACCTTGGCTCTTTGTGTGGTTAATCATATGCATTGATGTTGTCGTTTATCATGATTATGTAGACACTAACATGTTTCTTGCAGGGATGTGTTTGTGGGAACATTTGGCATTCATAAAGTACATGTCACCTCCAGGGGGCATGGGCTTTGCAGAAGTCTATGTTCCCTTGTGTGTTTTCTTCCTACTTTAACGTGCTTGATATCGATGCGTGATATCAACCACCTTAAGGTGGGGGCATATATAAGGTAAGTTATCTGTTGTAGATGTTAGCAATGTGTTTGTCCTCAGGTGCAGTCTAAAGACTAGTGTGATGAGTACTTCCTGCACTTTGAGTTTGTTTGCAATCAATCAA